>CM060946.1:118564737-121064737 GCA_030765085.1 Allium cepa | reverse complement strand
AGCAGTTACAACACAGTCAAAATGAAGACACAAATATCAATAGCAGTACCTCAACAGCTACAACATAACAACATAAAGTCTAATTCAAACTACAGATGCAACCAAACTTCAAACAAACATACACCGTGCATATATACAACAAGCACATAGCATCATCAATGGAACCAAAATTAAGCAAACATATAGCATACGTATGGTTGCAGTGAAGACAGAGCTCGAGGATACAACCTAAACAAGCAAATGCAGTAACAATATACATGTACTCGAGGCAACATGGAAGAAGTGCAGCAGTCCAAAATGGCAAGCAATCACATATACGAAACAGTGACTCATGGAAATGCATACACAAAAATATACGAATTTGAACAAAGTCAATTTGAATGCTGAAGTCATGGAACAGCAGCCTTAACATCAAAGGCTGAACCCAAAGTACATAGAGCAGTGAACTATATATGCAATGTTCAAGGAAGAGGCAAAAATTAAAGCAGCAGCTCATCATAAACAAAGTCCAGAAATCAAAATATTTTCAATTAGCCGAAGTCAATCATAAACACAATCAAAGTCAAAATCCAACAAGCTACAGAGTTCGAGTTTAAAACCCAAACCAAGTAAGAGACGTAATGACCGAAGTCAATACTCAAAGCAAATGCAAAGTCAAAGTAAATTCTCAACAAAAAATATTTTCACAAAATCAAGTTTGCAGATTTCAAACCAAAGTCCCTTCCAAGTACATAGGCAGACACACATGTCGGACTTAAATTTCTCAAAATACCGCATTGTAAATAAATTTGGAGCAAATGAATTACAATCACAGAATCACAGACACAGAAATATTAGAATAACTCGTAGCAAAAATTAAAAAACCATAGTAGTTCATGAAGCTACTATAACAAACTCTCAAAACAAATACATAATATCAGTCTGAAAACAAATACAATAGAAATAACAAATACATAGAAGTTCACTAATACAAGAGATGAAACAGAACAACTGAAACTGAAAAGATAAATAACTAGATAGGTAGAATCTCCAGCTAGCTCTAGAAAGAGAAATCCAAAGTTGTGAATACTCAGGCTGACCCGAGCGTAAAGCAAAACACAAAACACTCAAGTCAGGACATACATACTTGTATAATGTAAACCAACTCAAGTGAACTGTAATAAAGTACAAGTAATTTAAAGGATGCTTGGGACCGCACATCCTTTAAGGATCCGTTAAACTATATTCTATGTAGTAATATTATGCTATTATAATAATGTCTACAGTAAAATAAACTTACTTTAAAATAGCGTTGAAGGGTTATCCATATAGCCCCCAACACATAATAGTCCCAGTAGTCCGTCCAGTATTAGCATATCTCCAGATCGGGAGACTACCCTAAATACTCCATGAGCTACGGGAGAAAAACAAACTCGTAGTAAGGCTCGATATGGTAGGTGACACGGCACACAAGACAATGCCAGGGTAGATATACCAATTACGCTACCAGGCTGGTGGTAACGCATAGCAGCCACTACGGCCCACCTAGGAGCACATTCCCAAATCAAAATCAGAGGATGGCCATCAAATCAACCATAAGAAAGAGTATAGTATCGAAGGAATGTGTCCGATCGAAGGAGCTATCTCACTTGGCCCGTCGATCGCTCCTGTTTTAGCCACCTTAAGCCAACTCATGGGAGTCGGGTCCACGTTTCTACCTCAAAAGGATCGTCTTCGTTATGGAATCTCCACCGCATACACAGTTCTTAAAGTGGTTTTCGGTATCGACAAAGAGTATATCCATATCCGATCTCATTCTCTTTAACAACTAATCATTATTAAAACCTGTGGTTATAATTTAAAAATCATAGTTTATACTTCAAAATAATGTATCATTTTCAAATTCAAAATCTTTATCAAAATAAAGATCAAATCACTTCCAAACCATTTCAATATATCAAAATATCGTATCTTTCGAAACTTCATTTTCAAAATCATTATTTTAATTCAAATCCAAATATTCAAAATTTAAATACCCTTTTAATTCAAATATATCATTCGTTTATTATCACTTCAAATCACCTTTCAAATAGTTTATATTTAAATCAAAACAATTCACATTTAAACCATTTAATAGTGAAGTTATTATATTTACAAATCAATTATTCAATTCCCAAAATTTTAGACAATTCTGAGCTCATCTATTTAGTTAAAAACCTTAAACATTGAAAATTACAGCCTTTCACAGCATTTAGAAAAACTGCCGTAAATTATAATTGAAAATGGTTAAATTCAGCAAAGACAGCATTAAAACAAAACTGCTGTAATTGTTAAGTTCATTTAAAACAGTTTATTCAGAAAAGACAGCATTTAATAAAACTCCTGTAATAGTTCAATTCATTTGAAAATAGTTCATTTCAGCCAACCTGTAACAACCCTGTATTTTGTGATTATTTTAATTGCTATATTTTATTTATTTTAAATTTGATTCCTTGATTTAAAACTTTATTTTATTTACTAAAATGAACAATTTTTGTTATTTAAAATATAAATTTTGATTTTATGTAAATTATAATTTCAAACATGAATAAATAGAATAGTTTCAGGAAAAGTGGATTTTTGGTCAATATGGTCAAACTTTGACTTTTAAATTTAAAATTTAAATATTTGAATTTTTTAATTTTATCTTTTATTATGAAAATATATTAAATTCTAAGAATACATCTTTTCTTTTCATTGAAATCTGATTAATATTGTGAAAGTTATGCTTTTTACAATATTGTGCGTAAATTGATTTATTTAACAATATTGTTTATTTTAATTTATATAAATAATATTTTTGTTTGTCATACTTGTTTTAATTTGTGTATATAGGTGTAATATGACATATTATATATATATATATATTATTTTTAAATTTTTTTTAAAGTGTGGTTTTTATTTTTCCAAAAACTAGTTATATTTTTGTTTTTAATTTTTAATACTAGTTTACATATAAAACTATTTTCTTATATTTTCTATTAGTTTTCTAAAATATATTTATTCATTTTATTTTACTTTATCTGGTATTCATTTTTTTATTTTATTTGCATGATTTTATTTTGATTTATTTGAATAATGAAAAAGGAAATTTCAAAAGTCTAATGCATTTTAACCTTTGACCTTCCACCTTCACATCTCTTCACAAATTGGGCCGTCCTTTCCCTATCTTCCATCCGTGATTTTTTTTGCAATTTCATGTGAAAATGCCTCTTTCCCACTTCACTTTTCACGCATGCTTAGATCTGAAAAAGAAAGCTTTGGTAATGTCTCTTTTCTTTCCACTTTTTCTTTGCATTTTTATTGATTTTTCCAATGAATTTGCCTTGCCACTTCCATGCATTTGCTTGGCCATACCCCTCCACCACCTCCTCCGACCAACTCCACCATTGTCCATGACCACTCCAACATCCTTCCCCTCTGTTTTGACCAGGCCGTGACATCTTTAAGAAGATTACACCACAAAACTCCTCAAACACTTCAACTATTGCCTACCCGAGCTCCAAAAATCACCTAGCCTTCATTTTTCACCTAGACCACCTCCTTAGCCACCGCCACCAATCCCTCCACCACCTTTTGAGGACACTCCAGACACCACCTGACCTTCACCTTGTAGGGTCCAAGCCCAATGGTCCTTTGGCCGAGCCAAATGGTTGCACAAAAGCCACTAAATTGCCTTTAACCCTTTGTATTCCTTTATGTTGCAACTTCCATCTCTTTTACTACTTCTAGCCACGCATACATGCCATGTACCTGACCAAAATACCACTATGGCTGAGCATACATAAGCCCTAGGTCAAACATGTGAAGGTTGAGGCAATGGTCAAGTCATTCCTTTCATTGTTGTCATTAAATTCAATTTGTTTTAAAGTATATTTATGTTGAAATCATATGTATATTTGGGTTGAAATCATATTTATACTTGTCTTGTTTTATGGGTTGTGTACAAGATCTAGCTTGGTTCTCTTCCCACTCAAGTCAAATAGTCATGTTATCGTGCTTTCGGGATTCGTTTATGTGCTTTTTCGTGCTATCTCCAGCTTGAAACAAGTGAGTAATCACACATGACATATGTACTTATATATTTAGTAAATTGATCACAAGTGAATCTGTAAAATAAAATTATCATGTTATACCTGCCTATGATATGTATCATATGATGTTCACCCTGTTTATACACCTGTCATATCATCTGTTACTGCTATATGATGTTATACTGTTATTTATATCTGTTTATCACACTGCAAGTTCCCTGTAGAATAGAATCGCTATGGGCTGAAATGATACATACCCGAACGGACTTTAGAATAAGAAAAAATAATTATGGGCTGAAAGGATAGGCCTGAGTGATTTTCATTTACTTTTCATATACTTGGGACAGCGGGTTTGAAATGATAGAACCCAGATTTTCTTTGTAAATTACGGATTGAAATGATATATTATCCGTATCACTTGACCTAGGCTAGAATATTATATATAGACCTGTGGTTTATATATATATTTCTAGAATTTTTAAAGTATTTTAAAAATATAAATATTATGATATTTTGATTTAAATTGAATTAAAAATGATTTTTATAAAATATTAGTGATTTTCTACAAGTCAAATAAGTGAAATAAATAAATGGTAAAGTAGAATTTGAAATATAAGTAAATTTTGGAATTAATGATTTTGTTTATAAATGGAATTTAAGTTAAGTAAGAAAATATGATAACTTGATATAAATTGAATTAAAAAGGATTTTCATAAAGTATTAATGATTTTTGTACAAATTAAAATATGAAATAAATAAATGTTTATATTGAAATTGAAATATAATTTAAATTTGAAATTTGAAATTTTTTGGTTAAAAGTGAATTTTAAATTTAATAAATAAAATGAAAATAAGTTATAATTTTGAAATGGAAATTTTAAACTTAAATGTTAAGTTAAATTTTTAATTATGAAGAATTGAAATTGACATGCTTGAATCTAATAAGTAAATTATTATAAAAATTTGATTTTTCTACGAAAATTTCACTTTATAAAATCATACATTAAAGGGTATTTAAATGATCATTTTAAAGTGAGAAAATATGATTTTATAAGTTAAAAATGGTTTAAATTAAAGTTTAATTATGTAACGACCCAGAATTTCTAATCGTTAGATTTTGAAAATTTAATTCATTTTAAATGTTAAATGTGGATTTTGAATTGATTTTGAAGTAAAAAGATTTTGGTCAAATTAATAGAATTAGTTAAATTTCAAATACGGTTATTTAATTGGATTTGAATAATAATAATTAAATATTTGGAATTATGATAATTGGTGAGTCTGGATATAAACGGTTATGAAATGGTTTCTAAAATTTATTTTAAGTCTATTTGAATTTAAATAGCGATGTTGGACTTTTGGATGGAATCAAAAGTCGATAGGTTTAAGATTTGGTATTTTATATTAATTTAATAATGGAATTTAATAATATAATAATGCAAATAATCATATTTTGGTTCGAAGTGAATCAGAATAGTTTCTAATGTAATTATAAAGTCTATATAATTTATAATAAAGTTAGTAAAATTTTAAAAGTGAAATTTTAAGTGATTTTGACAATTTCGGAAATCGCTCGAATTTATCGACGAGTTAAAGTAGCCTTCCGGGGCACAGTCTCGAAATTCGACGAAACCAGTTCCATCGGATCCTAAATAGTTATATTATCGGATTTCAATTTTCGTAGCAATCGAAGTTGTCGTTTGACCCTGGCAGCTCAAAACGTATAGAAACTATTTTAATCGGTTTAATTTAAAATTGATCGTTTATTTCCGTAACTCGCACATATGACCAAATTAGCTTCCGAAACACGTTCCATTGTGTTCGAAACGTGGGTAAAACATTTTAGTCGGCTGTCGTCACGCGTTGTTTGGAGATCGTTTGAGAGAGTTGTTTAAAAGTGAATTAAATAATAAAATAATTGGTTTACGTATATATATATATATATATGTATGTATGTATGTATATATACGCGCAAAGTTGAAACCCTAGCCCTATTTTCACCGGCCGCCGCTCCTTTTACTCTAATGGCCGAAACTAGTCGTTCGTTTTCCTCCAAAATCTTCTTATCCATGCATCTATACGAGAAAGTTCCAACACGAAGTTCGTAGAGTGCTTTGAGATCCATGATGTGTACGGTAGTGATCGGGATTAGAGTTGTGGTTTGCCTCAATTTCCTCCGTGTTCGATCAGCGTTCGAGCTCGTCGTTTGAGAACTTTGATCGACCGAGCTTCACCTCGTTTTGGCCGAAGGTAATATTGCCGATGGGCTTCGATTTGGCGGTCATTGATCGAGTGTTGGACGATCTGGGTAGGTGCGGCATCTTGGGTTGGAGGCATGCGCTTGGGTTACTCGGTCTGGGATGCGAAAGAAGATGAGGAAGATAGCATGCGTACGGCTTTGATTTCCTGATGCTTGGTGCGGCCGAGATTTTGTATGATGATAATAAAAAAAAAGTAAATTAAATAATATAATTATTATTCAAGTGTTTAAAAAATTCATATCTCGTGCGTTCGTTATCAGATTTCAACTAATTTGGTGGCGCCGGAATCGCAGCGACGCGATCTACGTACTGCAGCAAGTCTGGAGATGATTGGAGCAAGTGGAAATTTTAGATTAAATCGAATGATTCGATTTAGTTTAAAATTTAAAACGCTCGTTGAACTCAAGGTGAGTTAATCTCACTCACATCTGGATACCGGTTAATTTAAATAGCTAATATTTAAATGATTGATTGGTTGTTTAGCTGAATTTGATAATTATTATCATATTGATTCGATATTTATTGGCAAATATTTGTGGATGCAGGAAAACAGGTTGGAGGGATCCAACTGGATTCCTCACAAATAGGAATTTTATTTATATTCTGTATTATATCTCATTTATATTCTGTGATAAATTGATTTGGATCTTGTTATTTTGTTTTATGGTTGGATAAATATAATTTGGTATTTTTAAAAATATCAACAAATAAATTAGGATTAAAGGAAAAAGAAAGTGGATAGTTAAGTAGTTATACCCTATCTACTAATTTTGTTTAAAAATTAGGTTGGAATTGAAGTTTTATATGAGATATTGGTATAAAGTTTTCATAGCTAATATTTAAAATAAGTATTTCAAAATATTTGAACTCGGCAGATTTTTGGTAGAATTAAATAAATATTTGGAAATTTATTCCACGTGAGGGAAGTGATTTGAAATTTGTTTTCAAAGGATTGAAAGGTGAAAAGTGATTTGAAATTTGTTTTCAAATGGTTGAAGTGTGAAATATATCTTGCGAAAATATTTTGAAAATAATAGTTGGTGGGTTTAAATCTTGGTGATTGTTGTAAATGATGATTGATAGTTAAATAACCGACTATCAATATTGACCTTTAATGGCATTTGAATTTCGATGCGATCGGGGCTCGGATTCCAAGTGGATATCCGGAAACCACATCGAGCCTTTGTGATTGTGATAGATCTTTTATTTAAAGGATCAAAGTGAAAATTTTGTGATTTGTTGAAATCTGAATATAACACTTATTTTTTTAAAATAAGCGCTCGTTATTCGGATTAGCCGGGAGAGGACCTTTGTGTCATATAACCCATGCCGAATAATGATACGACGTTATGGATAGCACTTGAAGACCGGTGGTGAAGACCGGGTATTTGCGAGAACGATAGGATGACCTATCGATTGTCTCTGCATTGAGTAGCTACGGTATAGAGATTTCCTAAGTGATGGGAAGTCCGATCAGGATTGTGAATACCTGGATTGCAAGGGCTTCTTCGAAAGTGCCTTCGGTTCTGTTGGAACCTGGAACAGACTTGTATGGATGTGTGTCTGACATTACACTTTGAGATGTAAAGTTGGTTTCTATCAAATACATTTCTTCTTGGTGGCGGAGATTTATTCTCTTAGCTTAACACACGTCTCTGAGACGTACGAGCTTAGAGGTTATGCAGTTTACGCTATGATGATCCAGAGAAACGTGTGGTTTCTGAACCCATTGAGATGACCCAAGAATTTCGCTTTCTGTCAAAGAAACGAGTTCTTTTAGTCTTTTTCTCGAACAATACTGGAAGAATACTCGTTTAAGCTGCTGCCGGTTCCTTGCTCACTCAATAGTAGTGAACAACCATAGCGACTTCGCTTCCGTGACATACTTGTTTATAAGGCTCGATGGTTACTAGTGATACATTCCCAATTTGGTAATGTGGCATACGAAGTGCTGATCATCATTTGTTGGTCAAAGCATGGCTTTGTAAAAAAAGCGTAGCTTTGTGGATGAGACCTCATCGAGCCTCACAAACCGGTAATGGTCGAAACAGGAAAGATGCGGCAAGGTTTCAGGGGTAGCTCCCCTAGGGTATGTCCATTCCTTCTGAAAAAGGGTAGTATCATGGTATGGAGCCCAGATACTTACTCATGTAGACACTGTAGTATATTTATTACTGTGTTATGTTGTTGGTGTAGAGGATCCTCAGATAAAGGTCGCAAACGACCGGGGGTGGCATATCTTAGGTGTTACTCCCGGGAAGGGAGGACATCGGTCTTGTGTTGGCAGAGAGCCGGGTAGGTTCTCGGGACTCCCTCTAGAGGCGTACCCATGTGGCAGTAGAAAGTTCCTTACTGACCATTTGTTGGAAATCCAATAAAACAATACGCACCATGTACGGTTTTAGTTGTATAACCTGCCATGGAATGTGGTAGTAACCTGCTATTGAACATGGTAGCTTTAGTAGGCATACAATAATGGTTGTATGCTGGCTAAGATTAATATTATACTTTCGAAATGATTTCCTACACTATGCACTAGTAATAATATCAAAGGAAATTTTGCTCGTATCAAGCATATTTGACTATAATAAGGAGAAATCTCCTCCAATTCTGCGTTTGCATTGTGTGTGGGGGGGACGCCTTATGTTAGTTTCATTTTCCAAAAAGCATAGAGGATTTCTTTTCTTTTCTTTTCTTTCTGAAAATAATTGTTTTTGAGATCTCACATTAGTCTCATGACTGACCTGGAGTTTATTGTTCCATTTCTAAACTCTGGGTGCCCATAATTTTCCACACGGGCAGCCTAGAGTCGGGTTATCGTTATTCTGGAGCGAAGTCAGAAAAGAGATGTTGTGGAGATCGGGAGCAAGTTGGATGGTGAAGCGTATCACTAGTATATGTTATATTCTTTTCCGTTGTTTGTTGTTGTAACACTTTGATAATGTAATGTGATATAATGTAATAACTGATATAGTTCTTGGTTTTAAAGATACTTATTTATCTATCATATATTGTTTCGCTGCGAAGTGTGAGATTCTGTTTATTGTTTCTATTCTTCTTCTATCTTCTTCTTCTTCTTTAAACCCTAACGGTTCGGTTTTTCGGCATTCGACTGTGCGGAATTCGATACAGTGGACGTATTGATGTCGACTTTCGGGCGTCGAAAAATCGGGTTGTTACAAATTATTCGTGAAATTGTATTGAAAATCTAAAAATTAAATAATAGCACTTCAGAAATGCTATCGTTTCTGAAGTTAACCTAAAATCCGAAGTAATTGATCTTACAGCACTTTGTAAGTGCCGTGGTTGATGCAAATGAACTATGGCTAAATTTTAACTAAGTATATTACAACACTTGGTAAGTGTTGTTGTAGTAGAAAGATAACTAAAATATGAAACTAAATAAACGGCTATAGTAGAACTTGATAAGTGCTGCGGTAGTGTAACAACCCGATATTTTCAGCCATTCGCATCCATACATGTCAGACTTGAATTGCTAAAAATACAGCATTATAAATAAATTTGGAGAAAATGAAATACAATCACAGAATCATAGACACAAAAATATCAAAATAACTCGCAGTGGAAATTAAAATACCGTAGTAGTTCATGAAGCTACTATAACAAACTCTCAAAACAAATACATAATATCAGTCTGAAAACAAATACAATAGAAATACCAAATACATAGAAGTTCACTAATACAAGAGATGAAACGGAACAACTGAAAGTGAAAAGATAAATAACTAGATAGGTAGAATCTCCGTGTAGCTCCAGAAAAAGAAATCCAAAGCTATGAATACTCAGGTTGACTCGAGCGTAAAGAAAAACACAAAACACTCGAGTCAGGACATACATACTTATATAATGTAAACCAACTCAAGTGAACTGTAATAAAGCACAAGTAACTTAAAGGATGCTTGGGACCGCCCATCCTCTAAGGATCCGTTAAACTATTTACTATGTAATAATATTGCGTTATTATAATAATGTCTACAGTAAAATAAACTTACTTTAAAATAGCGTTGAAGGGTTACCCATATAACCCCCAACACATAATAGTCCTAGTAGTCCGTCCAGTATCAGCATATCTCCAGATTGAGAGACTACCCTAAATACTCCACGGACTACAGGAGAAAAACAAACTCGTAGTAAGGCTCGATATGGTAGGTAACACGGCACACGAGGCAATGCCAGGGTAGATATACCAATTACACTTCCAGGCTGGTGGTAACGCATAGCAGCCACTACCGCCCAACTCGGAACACACTCCCAGATCAAAATCGAAGGATGGCCATCAAATCAACCATAAGAAAGAGTATAGTATCGAAGGAATGTGTCCGATCGAAGGAGCTACCTCAGTTGGCCCGTCGATCGCTCCTGTTTTAGCCACCTTAAGCCAACTCACGGGAGTCGGGTCCACATTCGTACCTCAAGAGGATCGTCGCCGCCATCCTACTTCGTTCAGGAATCTCCACCACGTACACAGTTCTTAAAGTGGTTTTCGGTATCGATGGAGAGTATGTCCATATCCGATCCCGGTCTCTTTAACAACCCACCGTTATTATAACCCATGGTTATAATTTAAAAATCATAGTTTATACTTCAAAATAATGTATCATTTTCAAATTCAAAATCTTTATCAAAATAAAGATCAAATCACTTCCAAACAATTTCAATATATCAAAATATCATAACTTTCAAAACTTCATTTACAAAATCATTATTTGAATTCAAATCCAAATATTCAAAATTAAATACCTTTTAATTCAAAGATATCATTCATTTATTATCATTTCAAATCACCTTTCAAATAGTTAATATTTAAATCAAAATAATTCATTTAAACCATTTGAAAGTGAAGTTATTATATTTACAAATCAATTATTCAATTCCCAAAATTTTAGACAATTCTGAGCTCATTTATTTAGTTAAAATCCTTAAACATTGAAAATTACAACCTTTCACGGCATTTAGAAAAACTGGTGTAAGTTATAATTGAAAACAGTTAAATTCAGCAAAGATGGCATTTAAACAAAACTACTGTAATTGTTTAGTTCATTTAAAACAGTTTATTCAGAAAAGACAGCATTTAAATAAAACTGTTGTAATAGTTCAATTCATTTGAAAATAGTTCATTTCATCCTACTGCAGCACTTATCAAGTGCTACTGTTGCCCTTTATTTAGTTTCATATTTTAGTTATCTTTCTGCTACCACAGCACTTACTAAGTGCTATAATATTACTTAGTTAAAATCAGCCATAGTTCATTTGTATCAACCACAGCACTTACAAAGTGTTGTAATATCATTTACTTCAGATTTTAGGTTAACTTCAGAAAGATAGCATTTCCGATGTGCTATTATTTAATTTTCAGATTTTCAATACAATTTCACAAATAATTAAACTTTAATTTAAACCATTTTTAACTTATAAAACCTTATTTTCTCACTTTAAAATGATCATTTAAATACCCCTTAATGTATGATTTTATAAAGTGAAATTTTCATACAAAAATCAAATTTTTATAATAATTTACTTATTAGATTCAAGCATATCAATTTCAATTCTTTATAATTAAAATTTAACTCAACACTTAAGTTTAAAATTTCTATTTCAAAATTATAACTTATTTTCATTTTATTTATTAAATTTAAAATTCACTTTTAACCAAAGAATTCAAATTTAAGTTATATTTCAATTTCAACATAAACGTTTATTTATTTCACATTTTAATTTGTACAAAAATCATTAACACTTTATAAAAATCCTTTTTAATTCATTTTAAATCAAGTTATCACATTTTCTTACTTAACTTAAATTCCATTTATAAACAAAATCATAAATTCCAAAATTTACTTATATTTCAAATTCTACTTTACCATTTATTTATTTCACTTATTTGACTTGTAGAAAATCACTAATATTTTATAAAAATCACTTTTAATTCAATTTAAATCAAAATATCATAATATTTATATTTTTAAGATACTTTAAAAATTCTAGAAAAATATATATAAACCACGGGTCTATATATAATTTTCTAGCGTAGGTCAAGTGACACAGATAATATATCATTTCAATCCGTAATTTACAAAGAAAATCCGGGTTCTATCATTTCAACCCGCGGTCCCAAGTAAATGAAAGTAAATAAAAATCGCGCAGGCCTATCATTTCAGCACATAATGATTTTTCCCTATTCTAAAGTCTGTTCGGGTATGTATCATTTCAACCCATAGTGATCCTATTCTACAGGAACTTGCAGTGTGATAAACAGATATAAATAACAGTATAACATCATATAGCAGTAACAGATGATATGGTAGGTGTATAAACAGGGAACATCATATGATACATATCACAGGCAGGTATAACATGATAATATTTTTCTATAGATTCACTTGCAATCAATTTACTAAATATATAAGTACATATGTCATGTGTGATTACTCACTTGTTTCAAGCTGGAGATAACACGACAAAGCACACAAACGAATCCCGAAAGCACGATAACACGACTATTTGACTTGAGTGGGAAGAGAACCAAACTAGATCTTGTACACAACCTATAAAACAAGACACGTATAAATATGATTTCAACCCAAATATACATATGATTTCAACACAAATATACTTTAAAACAAATTGAATTTAAAGAAAACAATGAAAGGAATGACTTGACCATTGCCTCAACCTTCACATACTCGACCTAGGGCTTATGTATGCTCGGCCATAGTTGTATTTTGGTCAGGTATATGGCATGTATGCACGGCTAGAAGTAGTAAAAGAAATGGAAGTTGCAACATACAGGAATACAAAGGGTTTAAGGCAATTTAGTGGCTTTTGTGCAACCATATGGCTCGGCCAAAGGACCATTAGGCTCGGCCCCTACAAGGTGAAGGTCAGGTGGTGTCTGGAGTTTCGGCCAGAGGCGGTGGAGGGATTGGTGGCGGCGGCTAAGGAGGTGGTCTAGGTGAAAAATGAAGGCTAGATGATTTTTGGAGCTCGGGTAGGCAACAGTTGAAGTGTTTGAGGAGTTTTGTGGTGTAATCATCTTAGATGATGTCATAGCCTCATCAAAATAGAGGGGGAGGATGGTGGAGTAGCCGTGGACAGTGGTGGAATTGGTTAGAGGAGGTGGTGGAGGAGTATGGCCAAGCAAATGCATGGACGTGGCAAGGCAAATCACTAGAAAAATCAATAAAAATGCAAAGAAAAAGTGGAAAGAAAAGAGACATTACCAAAGATTTCTTCTTCAGATCTAAGCATGCCAGAAAAGTGAAGTGGGAAAGAGGTGTTTTCACGTGAAATGCCAAAAAAAATCACGGCTGGAAGATAGGGAAAGGACGGCCCAATTTTTTAAGAGATGTGAAGGTGGAAGGTCAAAGGTTAAAAGGCATTAGACTTTTGAAATTTCCTTTTTCATTATTCAAATAAATCAAAATAAAATCATGCAAATAAAATAAAAATAATTAATACCAGATAAAGTAAAATAAAATGAATAAATATATTTTAGAAAAATAATAGAAAATATATGAAAATAGTTTATTATATGTAAACTAGTATTGAAAATTAAAAACAAAATATTACTAGTTTTTGGAAAAATAACAACTACACTCTAAAAATGTTTTTAAAAATAAAATATATATAACATGTCATATTACACCCATATACACAAATTAAAACAAGGTATGACAAATAAAAATTTTATTTATATAAATTAAAATAAACAATATTGTTAAATAAATCAATTTACACACAGTATTGTAAAAAGCATAACTTTCACAATATTAATCAGATTCCAACGAAATGAAAAGAAATATTCTTATAATTTAATCTATTTTCATAATAAATGATAAAATTCAAAATTTCAAATATTTAAATTTTAAATTTAGAAGTCAAAGTTTGACCATATTGACCAAAAATCCACTTCTCTGGAAACTATTCTATTTATTCATTTTGGAATTATAATTTACATAAAATCAAAATTTATATTTAAAATAACAAAAATTATTCATTTTAATAAATAAAATAAAGTTTTAAATCGGGAAATTCAAATTAAAATAAATAAAATATACAATTAAAATAACCACAAAATATAGGGTGGTTACACTCTCCCCCACTCAAAACTTTTCGTCTCCGAAAAGGAACGAGGTATAGAAAAACATAGAAAAAGATAGAATGAAATAGGATTAAGACAAGATGACAAGAAGATTGAGATTATACCTGATAATTGTTGTCATAGGTAAGTTTAACCAAGTGGAGATAATATTCCCGAGATCCTCCAGAATAAAGAACACCAGCTCGAAGAAGATCCTCTAGAAATCTGATTCACTCTTCCCCGCTTGACCATCAGTCTATGAATGGTAAGCAGTGCTCAGATTCAGATGAGAATCCAAAGATTCCAGAAAACTTTCCAAAGTGATTGGAAAAGATAGGATCACGATCACCAACAATACTGAGAAGAATACCATGGAGACGAACAATCTCTCATGTAGATCTCAGGCAAGCTAAAAGCAGAACGAGTAAACTTGACCGGAATGGAAATGAGAGGACCTGGTCAGTCTCTCCACAATAACCCAGATAAACTAAGCGGTGAGAACTACAGCAATCCGAGCAAAATTCTCAATGAATCTCCGGTAATAACCGGCAAGGCTCAGAAAACTATGAAATCTCAGAAGGAGTCTAAGAAGTTTCCCAATCATGAAATAGAATAGGGAGAAAATAAGAACAACAAAAAAGATAGAATAATTGAGACTAAGGAAAAAGAGAAAGAAAGAAAGATTTTCATTGATCGCAGCGATCATGACTGGATCAACAGAAATTCCATTACTATAAACAATATATCCAAGGAATCAGACTTCATTTTTCCAGAAATGGCATTTAGAAAATTTATTAAGCATAGCACAAAACACGATTCATCAAATCAACAAAGGAAGCAAGAGCATTAGTCAAACCAAAAGGTATGACTAACCATTCATAGAACCCATTCACAGAGGTCCAGGAATAAGATCAATATGGAATCAATTTCCCGCTTAGGAGGTAACGCAGTGACTTCACCAAATACATCGGGATAGAATCTAACTCCAAGAGTCGAATGAAGATCACTACTAAATTAATGATCAGAATAGAGAAATTGCATATGCTTACAAATCCTATTAAGGTTTGTGGGGATCCAATTGGATTTGAAACAAGGAACATAAGCAAACTCAGGAGAAAGGAGATACTCAAATTTATCACACAAACAACATAAATAAAACTATGGAAAACTTCAGTATCAAATAAAACACGAACATGATATAGAAATAAAGAAAAGGTTGCACTGAAGAGTACCTTGATCATCCCTAGGAGCATTAGGAATAGGAACTGAAGAAGACGCAGAGGTGATAACAAATATACCGGAAGGCTTACTCAGCTGAGCAGGAGGAGCAATAGCAGCACCAGCCAAAGTAGGGCAACTATTGGCATAGTGTCCCTTTTGATCACATCTGAAGCAGGTGATAGAAGAAAGGTCAACAGGTTGCCTCCAAGAAGGGGAAGATGATGAAGATCCCAAACCCGGATTTTTGAGCCAATTCTGCTTCTGTTGCTGGAAATTAGTCTTTCTCTTCTTGGAGTTAGCAGAGGAAGACTGAGATAAAGGAGCACCAACAACAGAAGGACCCATAGAAATGGGGTTCCCATAACGAATAGCCATATCCATAAGTTGGGTAAAAGTGCCATGGACACGAGAAATGAGAAGACCATAATACTCGGGACAAGCAACAGAAATGAACTTCTCATTCTTCTTTAGAGGAGTGTCTTATCAAGCTAGGACCGAACTTAGAAAGTTCGTTGAACTTCCTCTCATACTCTGAAAAAGACATGCTTCCTTGCTTGAGATCCATGAACTCCCTATAAAGCTGGGATTTCCCGGCTTCAGGCATCCACTTAGCAATGAAAGCATCCTAGAAAAAGGTGATAAATAAGCTTAGAAAAGACACGAAAGAGAAAGAGAAATAGAATTCAAAGAAACACAAGAAGATATCTAAACTGCTCCTAAGTAAGATCAGCATCGATGGTGTTAGCTGTAACAGACTCCCACTAATCTAGGACGGACTCTTGCAGTTGCCAAGCTGCTAACTAACGCTTGGGCATCAGTAATCTCAAGACCAGTAATATCCTCTCTCAATAACGCAACACCATTGCTGAGCTTCAATAATGCTCTCTGAACCGGAAAACTTGGTACCACCAAGTTGAGAAAATTCCTTACAAGGAACAGTGAACAATGGGTGCAACAGGCTGAGGAGCTAGGGCACAACTCCTACCTCTGGAATTTCCACGATTCATCATGAAGAAAATCAAGAATGAATTTAGGACAAGATATAGAGGAGACAAAGATAAGATAAGATAAATTCACTTGGATTAATATCCTTAAGAAGAAAATACTACCAAGGTAGATACGAAAGGAAGGAAGTTTAGAAAACATTTGAAAAAATCCCTTTAAAACAAGAAAAATTTTATATCAAAATGATCATTGAAAAATCATTTTGTAAATCATTTTATACTTTGAAAATACATTCTCTCACAAAGAAAGTTATTCTGAGATTGATTCCACTCATTCTAGGGTATTTCTACCCTATATCTAATGAGTTTTTGCTCCACAGGCTAAGGTTTGCCTAAAACCAAATCTCTGATACCAACTATAACAACCTGATACCGTGATAACCAAGGCAACAAGAACGAACCAAGTGTAAATCACAGCCCTGGCAACCAAGCATATATATATACACGATTTTGAACAAGTCGATTATTATCTCAAGCATCCACACAAAATCGAATGGCCAAAGCATAACAATTGTTGATTCAATACGAACGAGAAAATAGGAATCCGAATCTGATAGAAACAATAAACATCATCGACAATAATTCATTCGAGTTCAAGCAACAAAGAATAATCTTTCAACTTGAATCAAGATCGAGTTAAAGAATATCAACGAGTAAAGCAAAAGGCATAAATTACATACCGAAGTCAAAGTCGAACTCGATCAAATAGAAGCAGCCATGGGCAACTCAAAGAGACAGTCGATCGACAAAGCAAGGGATGTAAATCATCATTCGATCAAGCTACTGAAGTTGGCATCTTCTATTTATAAAAGACCTAATTTTCGAGAAAAAGAGAAGAGGAACGAATGAATAGAAGTAGTTATTTTTCTTAAAAGATACGGCCTAAGGGATAACAGGGAAAAGGGGAAATAATTTTACACTACATTTATTTTGGGTCGACTCATATTTATTTTGGCTGTTATATTTAAATTTAGGGTTTATTTGTTTTATTGCTTTTAAAGTGTTTTTTAATTTTAAACATTGTAATTTCTAGTCGTGTGACTAGGGTACGAACTGCGGTGGTGTAGTTCGAGAATCCACAACTCAGTGGCTGAGTAGTGGCAGGGTTTTGAGCGTAGAGTTAGGTTAGTCGATAGCGGGTGTCGTGAGTTTACGTGTGTGACGCCCCACCTCTATACCCACGCTAGCCATGAACATTACGGTGTAGTGCTGTCAACTGGCACGGAGAATAAGGCTGTTGAGGAGCGACCATCCATGTGATTGCTTAACACACGGTGGCTATAAATAATCTTCGGAAACAAACATAGAAATAAGCATAACACAAATCAGTCACAGACATCCATATCACAAAGGCGGAAGAAGATATGAATATATAACTAACACATGAAAGTGTACATCAGAGTAGTGGTCAAAAAGATCCACAATATTACAAAATAATAGCAACACGTGCTATACAAAGGAATACAACTATGAGTCTATATCTCAAGTGTATACAACAAAAACTGCTAATCTAAATAGTTAGCCAAAAGTCAGAGTAGCAAATCCCGGGAAGAAGTCAAGCAGAAGCACCTGTAACATCTCGGTCTGACCCGAGTATTATTTAAGAAAATAATAAACGGATCAGTCTAGCTATAAATATCGGATGACATGGTATAAAATAAAAGATATGGAATAAACATAAAATATCCATACTGACATACTACTATAAGTATGCAAATGATGATCAACAGAAGATCAATCAATAAGAGATAAATCAATATTATAAGAATCTTCTCAAAGATCCAAAGAGGGCATCATACCCTAAACTTGTACTCATAACAAGTCAATGACATAAATTCCAGAAATCAACACAAGAAATCCAGAAATCACAGAAAAAGGGAAAGAGGCCTATCACATGACGGTCCGAAGACCATGGGGAGCTACCCCATATGGGTGAGTCGGAATCACCCAGATGAGGTCTAGGCTAACCAAAAAGCAAAAAGGTATGTGTGAGTGGAATCACACAAATGGTGTCTAGCCTAACCTCGCAACAAAAACGTATGTATGAGTGGAATCACACAAATGGTGTCTAAACTAACCTTGCGGACAAAGAGATATGTGTGAGTCGGAATCACACCCATGAGGTCTAGTCTAACCTTGCAAACAAAGAGACATCGCACAATTGCTAGTCTAAATCATAAAATGATCGTCATGATCAACGAGAAGTGTCAATTACACTAAGCTAGTAAATATAAAAGTTTATCTTCATGTCCCATAACCACTTGCTTAACTTAAATATTTACGAACAAACTGTAAATCTTCACTAGAAAATTGTCACAAGAGGTTCAATCGAACAAGTCCAAGAATTAACCGACGAAGTGAACGCAAGCGTTTCATACCACTTGTTTTACTAAGCCGTTTAATTAGATTTCTCATCCGAGTGAGGTAAAGGTTTGTATATACTAGTAGATTGGAAAACGGTTTAAGAAAAGAGCTTTGTTATTGAAAATAGAGTTGAAATCATTTTGTTGAAAGATTTTTGATATTTACTACTAATATTGAAACCTTCATATTTCTAAAGTTGTTATCCTGCCTTTTTAGCAAGGCCGTGATACCATAAAATCGACCGAGAAGCCAAAGATAGTTTGTCACGAAGAATGGTCAACTCAGCATCTCAACAAAGCAAGTTCTGTTGAATGTTTTTCAGATAAGATCCCCTACGGAGGGGGGTCCAGGGGGTGGCAACCCCTCTAGGTGGGGGTGCGGGGGCAACACCCCCACTACGGGGTTCGACCTGCTCGGTCAGGTCGCGGGGGTCCAGGGGGCAGCGCCCCCGGCGGGGTGCGGGGCAGCACCCCGTTCAAAATGGTACGACCTAGTGAAGACCTAAGGGAGGATAGGATCGAGCGACCTAATGGTTGCGACCTAGGGGTCTAAGGGGTCAAACGACCTAGTGGTTGCGACCTAGAGGTGTTCACGAGTTAGCAGAAGCGAGCGACCTAACAGAGGCGAGCGACTTAAGGGGTCATGCGACCTAATGGGCTCACGACCTATGGGTTTACGATCTAACGTGGGAACGACCCAAAGAGGCACGCGACCTAGTGGTTGAACGACCTAAAGTTGCAAAGGCCAAAGTGGAACGACTGTCACGACCTAGTGACCTAATGTGCCACGCGACCTAACGACCTAACTAGGTCGAGCGAGTTAAGGCCTCAACGACCTAAAGGAATTAAGGTGTCATGACCTAAGGGATGAAGGTCCTGCGATCTAGAGGGGAAATAAGGTCTAACGACCTAGGGTGTATAGGTCAAGCGACCTAACGGTTTATAAGGTCATGCGACCTAACTGGGTGAAGGTCGTGCGACCTAACAGGGAAGCCACCAAGCAACCAAATGAATAACGGGGCATGCGACCTACGACCTAGCGGCACACGACCTACGAACAAGCGGCACACGACCTACGACCTAGCGACCTAACTCCGAACAATAATTTGTGCCAGTGCGACCTAAGTGCAGAAAATCACCAAAAACGCTAAAAATTGGAGTTTTTCACCAATCCAAACCAAATGCAAATGTACATGCTAAAGTGATAGGAAATCATTCCTAAACATCCGTTATAGTTATAGGCAAGAATGTGAGATAAAAATCTCACCTTTGGGCCAAAAATGAATGAAAATGAAGCTTTGAAGCAAAGCAAGAATCAATCCACTTTAATCTCAACACAAGAAGCTTGAATCTAATATCTTCTCTTTGAATTTGGAGTTGAAAGATGGATTTGAAGTAGAAGCCGAGGTTTGGAGTTTTAGTTTCCCTTTCCACTCACCATTAATGCTTGAACTAGAGTTTGGTAGGAATTTATGAAGAATGAGGAGAAGGAGAGAAGTGGGCTTGAGTTATAATGGCTAGACTAACCCAAAGTCCAAAGCGGGAAAATTTAGTGAAATTTCACTAACTCCAAACCTATCAATGTTTATACTTAAAAAAATTGTAAACGGCATTTCGAACTCAATGGAAGTGGTCTCGAGTCCTAATTCGACCGTTTGCAAAAAGTAGCTTTTCGGACCAATATCCGAATAACGATAAAATATTTAAACAAAATATTTAAATATATAATCGATAAATATGCGGGTTGTTACAACGTGTGTCAGTGTCTGACTACTTAATTTCTAGTAGAAACCTTAGGGGCAGCACGTAGGCAGGGTTTTGCCAAAGCTGGGTAAATTTGTGTATTCTATTTTGTGCTTTTAATAGTCTGCTATTATCTTTGCTGCTGTAATTCAGCTATATCTGCTTTGCAATTATTTTAAATAAACTTTCGCAATAATTTTTATAATTAATAGTATCACCCTATTCACCCCCCCCCCCCTCTACGGTGAAATCGATCCTACAGTTACCGACCTTTCCGAGGGTCCTCATAACATACAAAACACATTAATTTACATCCCGAAGGTCAAGCGGGAAGAAATATATCTAGAAGAGGAAGATCGTATCCTAATTGGGAATGACCCACTTAGCCCTGCTGCATCTAACCCTGTTTTGGTCATTTCCGATTGATGAGACCTGAAGTAACGATCACCTTCCATATATCGCATATCACATCACTTTGAATGCCATATTGCCATTTCTGTTGACTACTAATTGCCTTTCAAAAAATACAACCCTTGAGCTCGTACGTCTCAAAGAGGGTGTTAAGCTGAGAGAAGTTGCCTTCTCCGCCACCACTAATGTACGTATGTAAAAACCAATGTACGTAATCTTAGAAATACAATGTCAGACAAACGTCCACACAAGTTGTCCAGGAACAGGACAAACCGAAGGTACTTTCCTACCACATCCTGTTGGAAAATCCCTAGGATTAGTTGCGAATAGTCATTACATTGGATATTTCATAATGAAGAGACCACTGTTACTATATATATACTGGGATTTTAACCCCAAATGATCAATAAGCAGTCCTCCGCTATGAAAATCCTGAATATCAATATCATCACAACCAACCTGCACAATGGAACATATTTTACGTTGGTCCGAAGTGGTTTTCAGATAAACTGATCTCTGTCTCTTCACGCCAACAATACAAAAGCGTTTCTCAACCTCACACAGAAACTAAGTCTCATAGACTTATCACGTCCCCAACTTTCAACTTGCTATCCTTCGGCCAAAAAGGAAGCTCGAAAGATTGGAGTAATACTTCGCACTACACGAATCAACATCCTCAACACAAATGATAATCAAGCCTACACAGAAGGCTACGTACTAATGTACGACTAAATAGTTCCTACATCAAGTCGAGGAACTAAAATGGCCAAATTTTTGATAGTCGGTTATTTAACTATCAAAGAAAATAAACAAATATTTAGCATCATAAGCAATCACTAGGCCCTTTTAATTAATCTTTTATTAATTAAATCACTTCGAGAATATTCACTTCAAATCATCTTTAAAAAGATATATTCTCAAAACCATTTCAGTATTTCAATATTGGAAAACATTTCCATATACTTATTTAATAATAAATAATTCACAAATCAATTTATTTTCGACACTTAGAAAATAATACATATACTTAAATCACGATTAAGTATATATTTCATTCTTTATGGAAAACATTCTCTTAAACATACTTATTTGGGTCAAAATGCATATTGCATAAAACATTGTTACGATAACCCAAAATCATTAGTATAGGGATTCGATAATTAGATAGATATATAAATCCCATATAATGTACAAAACATTTCCTTTCAAAAATCATTTACTATAACAACAGTGTTATAGTCCATCATTTCCTTACTTCTCGAAAACGTCTATTTCAACCATGAATGTTGGAATACATGTATTTGTTGCTCACATGTTTAAAAAACATCTTCAAACCACTTAACTTCATTTAAAAATATCACTACCCAAAACATTCATTTAAATAAATAGATTATTCATTGTTCAAAACTGTGAATATAATAAGCTTTTATAATTAGCTTATCAAAATAAGTTGATTTTGGATATATAAAACAATGTTTATAAATTCCATTTATATTTTATAAAAACTTCCACTTATAAAATCCCTTTATTAACCAATTCTGTTTAGCTCATTTATACTCCAAATCTGATTATAAGTTAATTTACTTATAATTCTCTTTATTTACAAATTCATTCTTTTATCACTTCCTAAATTTATAAACTTACTACTCATAAGTTTCAATTATAACTTCATTTTAACACTTATAAAACTCCTTTATAATTCCACTATTTTGATTTAGAAAAAAATCAATTTTATAAATCTAATATGTAAACTATTTATAATAATTTCAAAATTCTCAATTTCAACTATTTACCAAATAGTTCACTTCATATTTCAAAAATCACATTTTGGTATAATTCACAAAAATCATAATTTTTATAACATAAAAATTATAAATTCTTATTTATTTAAAATAAATCCATTTACTTAACAATTCAATATTTTATAGAACATCTATTTTCTAAATCACTTTGAAATACTTTTTAATTTGGAATCATCACTTTAATAATTTTTAGATTACCAAAAATAGGCCAAATGTTGCAGCAGCACTAAATACATCAATCACGACATCCAAATTATCATATATCACATGATAACAACATATATATCAATATCTGTAAATAAAACCAATACTGGTGACGAATTCAATTGGATCCCTCCAACCGCCACCTGTAACAAATATACATATGAGAAAATATGTACAATATCTGTTTCGAGGCAGATGCACGTACAAAAGGTCATCCACTCGTACACGGGAACGTATAGGGTCTCATTTGCTCCAATAGGCAGGAATAAATCCAAATATATAAATCAATATATATAATATATCATATATCACCCACACAATCATCAATCATCATAAATAAATTTATTCTCACTTATATAAAAATATAAGCGAGTCAGAAAGAGTGAGTTGCACTCACTTTGAGTCCAATAGACGTTGCAACACTTTATTCCGAAGTGTTTAATTTTACCCAAATTCTCGCTAGCTTCAATCAACTCCAAACTAGCTCCGTCTTGTGGTGTTTGCAAATACGAACGCAACGCAACTTGTTTCGTCCGATTTCGACATCGTATGAAAAAGTCATAGCATTTTAAAAATTATATGAATTTATATATAATTAATTTACACTTTTATTTTTATTTTTTTACTTGAATCACGGCCGTTGATTTCAATCCCCTAGATCTGGATCGTGTGCTTCTTTCTTCACCGTTTCAGTTCCAAGCATATACACGTGAATGAACCCATAAACACATTCGACTTTGCCTTGGTCGCTCCCTCCACGAACACCGAGATGACGATCGGCTAACGCCATTTCGAAGCCCCCACCACCGTGCACCACCGCCCCGAGCCACATGAATCTCAACCTCACCACCTCCTAGAAAAACATGCCCAAACCCTAGACAAACGCACACAAATTCATGGCAAACCACCAGACCAATTTCCATCATGACCGTTGAAAATATAGATCTCGATATGCTCTACAATGTAGTAGTTGGAGATTTTTCATAATAGTTGATGGATTTCAAGATATTAGGAGGAGGAGATTGGAAGATTCTAGCCATTGAAATCAGATGGCCACTAGGGTTTGAAAACTAGGGTTTTGAGTTGCAAATGTGAGATGTTGTGGCCTTATATAGAAAAATTTTGCACATTATACATCCGAAATTTTTTTGAACCCCAAATGAAGCGTGCCGCCTGGCATTTATAATGTTTTACCCCTAATTCAAACACAATGGAATATATATCAAGAGCCAATTCGATCGCATTTGAAAGATTGGTTTTCAATCAACTTATTTTAAATTAAAATTTACTTAAATAAATTTCTACGCGTTTTAGCTTGCCACGATCAAACCGTAAATCCGATAGACACGAAATTTGAAATCCTATAATAATATAATATTACGGATCCAATGAAACTGCTTTCGTCGAATTCTGAAACAGTGTCAAAAATGACTATCTTTACATGTTAATTAAATATTAAATATTTAATTTCTATAAATTAACTTATAATTCAATTATTAAAAGTTTGCTAACATCATTCTAATTCAAATAGAATTTAATTCAACTTTATAAATCATTTTCATTCACATTAAACCCAAATTTCAATTATTTCGTAATTTCAAATATTAAATGAATAATTTAGTTATCCAATTAAATCAAGATATTCAAAATATAAGTTCTCCGGCTTATAAAATTAACTTATGAATATCTGTAACCAATTAAATATACGAATTTCAAATGACTGAAATTCTGGATCGTTATATGCTCCCGTACTTAAAAGAATTTCGTCCTTGAAATTACTAAGTAAGAAAAGACTACAAAATCCATTAACTTTTCAAAAACAATTCATTTAAATTAAATTTCAAATTCAATTAAGTTATCTTTTCAAATTATAACTCAAAAATCAAAAAATTTAGTTATAGAAGATTTTCCAAAACTTTCAAAAAAATTCTACTGCTTTAAATTTTCAATTTTTTTTGCCATAGCCTCCATTGCGTGGTTCGATCAGAAAAAATCACAATATATATAGTATTACAAATATACTCTCATCTTCGAGGATGGGGCGTCCCGTAGGAAAAAAAATATAAAAGTATGATATGTAATCTGAAATATGTACCTTATATATTGTCGGCGAGCATATACGGCTAATATGGCGCGAAAGCGAGCTCCAAATACAAAGCAAGCGCCACTCGCACCTACTAAATACTTAACAACAAATGAGAAACATGTATATATGAAAGTAATGTTAATATACAACATATACCAATACAACAACCATATATTCCAATATAGCAAGTGCAATCGAAAGCAACAAGTCCAACCAAAATACAACTATCGTCCAACAAACCAATATCTATCCAACCAATCCATCGCCAAATCAATATACATTCATTTCTCATTAATATTCATTGAATTGTTTTCAATTTAATCATATTTAATACATTCACATTGGATCACTAACATTCATTTATTCGTATTATATTAATTCATATCACTAATTTACATTCAAGTTAATTCACTTACAATTTAAATCAAATTCAATTCTATTTAGATCCACTTACTATCAATTTGAATTCAATTATTTATAGATTTCAATTTCATTAATTCAATTTCATTGACACTTGATGAATTTTTATACAATCAACTAACATCCATCTAACAACCAATGCATATCCAACATAACCAAATTAATTTAATTTACACTCAATATTCATACTTACTTCGTTTCATTATTCACTTTATTAATTCATTTTGATATCAAATTCGACTTCATTCAACATCACTTAGGTTATGTTTCATTTCATTCTCACTTGCATTTACTTTCACTATACAACTTAAGTTCATTTCTAATTTAATTCAAATTCTATCTTACTTACTTTTATTTAAGTCAAATTTCATATCACTGTTCAAATTTAGATTTTGTTTGGTTAACAAAATGGTTTAACCATTTTAATATTTGGTTTTACTTACATTTTCCCATTTTATAAGTTATACATCTTATTTATTTAAACTTCCAAATTCATATTATAATCACTTACCACTTAAGTTTAATTTCCATTTCTATGACTTATCTGATCTGGTTCCAATCCAATTCCATTCATTTAACTTTCCTTTTGTTAAATTCCAAATCATATATTTTATTATGCTAACTCAAATTTATTTAACTTTACCAAAGTTAAAAATTATTATTTCATATTATAAGTCCAAAACTCAATTTATTTATATCTATCAATTTCAACTTGGATTTTGAATTCAAATTTGTTTGTCACAACAAAAGTTAAATTTCCAATTTACTATTGGTAGCAAATCAATCTCACAGAAACTCGAAAATGATACTTGTGATGTTGCAGTCATCACCCTTATTATTTCCCAGCAACGGTAGTGAATTCAGTGTCTTATATTCTTTTAAAAATCCCTTTTATTAATAAATCACATTTATGAAATCATACGTATATAATTTCACTATTTTACTTTGCTTATATAAAATTATTTCAAAATTGTAAATCATATTAATTATAATTCCATACTTTATAATTCATTTGCTTATATAGTTTATTCTTTTACAATTGTTGTTCTTATTTGGATTATTTAAACATCTTTTATTGACTTATATAAATTTACATTTTCAAACAACCACATTTTCAAACAACCAAATAATCAATTTATATACACTGTAATAATTTCTGAAAAATTGTTTCCTTTATATAAAAAATAAAATCGAGGTAAAA
The DNA here is from genome assembly GCA_030765085.1 of Allium cepa. Taxonomy (NCBI): domain Eukaryota; kingdom Viridiplantae; phylum Streptophyta; class Magnoliopsida; order Asparagales; family Amaryllidaceae; genus Allium; species Allium cepa. The sequence continues at coordinate 121,037,868 of CM060946.1, read as the reverse complement.
TTATTTCATTTACCCAATTTAAAAAATATACTATGTCGACTTGCCTCGTTTAAGTGTTTAGAAACCCCTATAGATAACATGGCATCCCACATACCGACCATAATTCACAAAAACTCAATGGATAATCAAACATAATATAAAACATTTTATAATCACTAACAAATACATGCTCATGTATATAATACACTCAAACTCAATCTAGGGTGCCACTGACTCTATCTATACCGAGTGCACATCAAAGCCTAGGAATATACAAAATCTAAGCTCCAACACCAAACGTGACGACCCGCAAATCCGTACCCTTTGAGTTGACGATAAACCAATATGTCTGACCCAAAAAGCACAGACTGACGGAAAGTCATGAGAAAGAAGAGAGAAGAAGAGAAGAGAAGAAAGAGAGAAGAGAAAACAAAACAGAACAATACAAAATCTCACATCGCAACGGAAAACATATAATATCATATCAATAATCTTTACAAAACAAAAACTGTATATACATACATCAATCAGAGTTCTACAATCAATCACTAGTTATCAGCCTGGGCAGTTATAATAACCCGTCCTTACAATTGCTGATAACATACAATATGAAAATGCAAAGCGGATAAGCAAAACTGATACGTGTATATGAAAAATGAAAATCTCCAACTTGCCTGCTGAAGCACCAAAAGCACCAAATCTGAAACTGTAAATATGCTCGGTCTGACCCGAGCATTGAAAGGGAAGAACGCTCTGATCAGCTTGATAAACCAGCGTGAGAAACACACTCAACTGAATTTATTAAATTACCAAACTTTTTCTTTTCAAAACAAAAGTATCTCATAGATACGCCCATATATAAACACAGATATATTTTTACCTTATGATAACAAAAAAAAAATCATATCAAATCCTCTTATATAATACTAGTGTCTAGTATACAAATAATATTAATCATAGCCGAAATGATTACCCGTATAGCATTTCGGGGTTATTCATTACACCAATACAAACAAAACTGCAAGCTCGTAGTGGAGTTTGGATTTCCATACAAATGACCAGGTGAAGGGACTACCTTCCGATGGGTACACCTCTAGATGGATGTCTCGAGAAACCATCATAAAGTTCCTCTACCAACATAAGACCGGCCTATCTCTATAACTAGGTAGTACCAAATATGTCATCCTTCGGTCATTACCGACCTTTCCGAGGGCCCTCATAGCATAAAAACCACATTAATTTACATCCTGAACGTTATAGCGGGAGGAAATATATCTACAAAAGGTTGATCTTACCCGAATCGAGAATGACCCACTTAGCCCTACTGCATCTAACCATGTTTTGGTCATTTCCGGTTGATGAGGCCTGAGGTAACGATTACCTTCCATATATCACATATCACATCACTTTGAATGCCACATTGCCGTTTCCGCTGACTACTAATTGCCTTCCACAAAAATACACCCCTTGAGCTCGTACATCTCAAAGAGGGTGTTAAGTAAGAGAAGTTGACTTCTCCGCCACCAATGATGTACGTTTGTAAAAGTAATCTTAGAAATGCAATGTCATACAAACGTCCATACAAGTTGTTCAGGAGCAGGACAAACCGTCCTACCACATCCTGTCGGGAAATCCCCAGGATTAGTAGCGAATAGTCATTGCATTGGAAATTTCATAATGAAGAGATCACTACTACAATATGTATATTGGGATTTTAACCTCAAATGATCAATAAGCAATCCTCCACTATGAAAATCCTGAATATTAATATCATCACAACTAACCTGTACAATCGAATGTAATATACGTTGGTCCGAAGTGGCTTTCAGATAATTCAATCCTAATCTCTTCACGCGAATAGCGTAAAAGCGTTTCTCAATCTCACACAAAAACTAAATCTCATAGATTTATCACGTCTCCAACTTTCAACTTGCTATCCTTCGACCAAGTAGGAAGCTTGATAAATTGGAGTAATACTCCGCACAACACGAATCAACATCCTCAATACAAAAGATTATCAAGCCTACACAGAAGGCTACTTACTAAGTGTACGACCAAATAGTTCCCACATCAAGTTGAGGAACTAAAACGGCCAAATTTTTGATAGTCGGTAGTGTAACGACCTGTAATTTTCGATAATTAAAAATAGTTGATTTAATAAGATTTGTTGATGCAATGTTGGAAGAAATAGAAATTTGTGATTAAATAATAAGAATATAATTGGAATCAAATAAAATGTTATTAATTTAAGGTAATTGATAACTGCTTTAAATGTAATTCAATTAATTAAAAGAATTAAAAAGATTATAACTGGTTATAAATTGTAAATTTATTGTAATAATGAATGTATTAATTGATAACTGAATTAAAAGAGAAATTAATAATTTAAGTGTTGTATTAATTAAATAGTATGTAATAAATTGTAAATTAGAAAAAATGAATGTTGTGTGTGTAACTATAACATCTGTGTGTAGATAACAAACATACAAACGTGACTAAAAGTTAATGATGACAATTATTATATATTACCTATTTATTTAGTCTGTTAAATTAAAATTGGAAATCAATTATAATTAATTCACTTAATTAGTACGGTTAATATAGGTAAAATTGAGTAGAATGTTAATTCAATAAGATGTAATCAATGAAAATTTTATGCATAATATGACAAATGATTGAATAAAAAGAATTGGAAGCAAGTTTGCTCAATTTATTGGAATTTGAAATATAATAAATGGATTTATTGCAATTAAATGTAATTAAAGATTATGTTAATGAAAAGTAAGATGAAAATGGTAAATTATTAATGTAATAAAATAAATAACAATGTCACCAATGTATGTAGATAAATCATTGATTGAATTTAAAAGGTCGAAACCAAATAAATAAATTTATTGAAATTAAATTTTATTAATTGGATTTAATTACAGTTGAAATTGAACGCTGTAATTAGTGTAATATTTAAACACCGAATTGATATGTAAAATTGTTTTAAATCATTGTAAATGGCCAAGTGATCAAAATTGATGAAAGTTGTTGGCTATCAAATTTGAAAAAAAGTGGTTAATTAACTTAAAATTAATTTATCTGATTAACGTGAAAAATAGCCATTTTGGCCACTGTCTTGGATTTCGACGAAACAAGTTTCATCGGATCCGTAGCAGTGAATTATTATAGGATTTCAAGTTTTGTAACGATCAGGCTTGTCGTTCGATCTTACAAGCTCGAAACGCCAAGAAATCAATTTAATTAATTTAATTAAAATCAATTTGAAACAAGTTGATTTTTAAAGCAACTTCTTCATACGATGGAATTAGGACTTGAAACCCATTCCATTGAATTTAAAAATATTGAAAACATCTATTTTGATATATGGGATGTTTTTGATATATGGGATGTTTTCGATATATGGGATGACCCATTTCCGTTTTAGGAGCGCAACGGGCTCTTCGGGTCGTTTATCATTCAACTTTCAAATCAATATAGTCCAACCATTCTATTTCTGATCTACCTACTTATAGCTTGTTATAAACCTTAGCTATTTCTTATTCTATTTGGCTGTATGTATAATTCTATCCATTTCTCTCTTTTTAATGGCAGACAAACCAAAAAAAATTTCAAATTCAATTGCAAATCAAAATCAAATGGAAAAATAAAATTCCTCAAACTATATTGAATTTTATGTCGTTGGGAATGTCTTGACAAATGAAATATAGGAAAGTGGTCGTTTTCTGAAATCGTGCTCGAGTCGACTGGAATTCGAGATCAAAGTCCTCATTTCGTGAAACCTTATGTTGATTTAGGCATTTTGATTTTGGCCATAATTGGCGAAATCGGTTGAGGGGTTTCGCAGAGCTCACAGCGTGGAGTCGTTAGGTGAAGGTTGTGTGACCTGGAACAATCTACGGTGTTGGAATTTGGCCATGGAAGATCGATTGGTGGCGGTGATTGGTGAAGCTTGGGGCGATCGCATGGGTGTAGGGGAGGTAGAGCACAGCTCGTGCTGGGGAACGGTGGTGCTCTGAGGCTGTAGTTCATGGCATAGGGATGACGATCAGCGGTCAAAGTTACCATTTGAGTGAAGTGTTGCTGTGTGCTGTAGGGGGGGAAAATGGTGACGTGTTCTCTTTTGTTTCTTTTATTTATTTATAAATTATATAATAATTAAAATCGTTAACCATGTAACTCGAATAACTTTACTTACGAGACCCGTTTCATGCACGTTTTGTTACACTGGAATCGTATCGGAATTTCAGATATTTTAACGTTGGTTTGGATGAATTCTGAGATTATTTGAATTTGGGCCCTAAACTGGATTTTAATTCGATTTAAAATCGAAGGTGAGTGTTTTAACCCACTCACAACCTCTAAAATTTCTTATGTTAGTTAAATTAAAGTTATGATGTGATTAGAAATTTATTTATGGCTTTTGGTATATTTAAATTACTATTTCAATTAGTTTGAATTACTTTGAATTAAATTGTCGTTTAATTTATTATTGAATTTAAATTGCCATTTAATTTCCTGTTAATGATAATTTGTTATTTGTTGTGATTTATTTGGTTGAATTGAATGATGATTGTGATGGATGTTTGATTTTATTATTGGATATTATGCTAAATTTATAGATTGCTATCACTCTGCAAGTTCTCTTAGTTATTATTAGAAAATCATTATGGGTTGAAATGATACATAATTGAATGATCTACAGAATAGGGAAAATCGTAATGGGTTGAAATGATAAAATCTAGCGATTTTATGGATTTTTAATATTAAATCGGGATTGCGGATAGAAACGATATATATATCTATAAATATAAATAATTGCGGATTGAAATGATAAATATTCGTATCACTTGACTATAGGGTAGAGAGTATAAAGGATACCGGATTGGTTAAATTTAATGATTTTAAATCCTTAATTTTGAATCCAGTTAAATGATATTTTGAAATAAAAAATTTGATTGATATAAATTGGATTATTATCAAAATCTAAGTTTTATGTTAAAATTGGAATTGGTTTAAAGTGTTGAATATGCTAGTACATGATTTCTGTTTGATGATGACAAACATATATATTCATTTAAATGTATTTGTTAATGTACTATTTTATTTTTCACATAATTAAATTAATATTTTCTAAACAAAATAAATAACACAGAATTTGAATTCAAACAGATATTTTATTCAACCAAATATTTTATTATAATTTTGAATAGTACAAATTTGAGCTCTCACTGTATATATACATTTTTCAATTACAATACAATTTTGATTACATCACAATTTTCCATTTACAATGTTCACCTCACTACATTTTACTCATTCACTCGTAGTACTCTTCAACTCTGTCGAAATTATATCCAACATCTGAGTTATCTGCAAAATACACACTGACGCGGTAAACGTAAAAAAGAAATATTTGTGCAGTGTAAAATAAAATGTGTATTTTTAAAATATTATTTGCCTCAGTTATTTTGGTTGTTCATCATCATTGATTTTGAATTCATCATACACGAACATCTTGTGACATGCACAATGTATCATTGTACATGCCATAAGGTCGTGCACATCGATATACACTTGATAAAACTGTAGGGATAGGTGAGCACAAGGTCAAACTCGAGCCAAAGTTAGGTTCAACTAGGTGCAATACAAATAAGGCCATGATAGGAGCACAAGTCAAACCCGAGGCGAAGCTAGGTTCAACTCAGGTGCAATAAAAAACAAAAATAAAATGGTCAAGTTTTAACGACTGCAACAAGCCTCGACCAAAAACACAATTGTGTACACATCAATAAAATTCAAGTCAGTGCACATCATTCATGACTGGAACAAGCCTCGACCAAAAATACAATTGTGTATACATGAATAAAACTCAAGTCAGTGAACATCAACTCAATGCATACAAAGCAATATCAAGATAACAGTGATACAGTGCAAAAGTGATGCACAACACACAAATAGAAGCAGTTCAATATGCAACCACCAGACTACATGAAGTCTAGCTGACTCAAGACTGCAAATACCAACATCAATGGAACATGTTCAATGAACTGGTCAGAGCAACCTATACCAGATTTGTTACCACAAGTGCCAGTAAAGAATGAATGCAACAAAATTGAAATGAACAAAGCCTCAATAGTACAACTCAATGCAAAACAACTACCAGTGAAACAGAGGCTCGAAACATGTATATGGTCAAGCACAAGTCAAGACAGTGGAGTCATGAATGCAAAGCTTCCATAAGACTTAAGAATTCAGACATATATATATATATATATATATGCAGTAATAATATAGGATGTAGTGAAGCATGTAGACACATAACTCAATGCATATATGTATTTGTTATATGTACACATGAATCAAATGACCGAGACCAGATACAAGAAAGAAGACAGCAAAGCACAATGTATTAAATTACAACATCCAAACAGTGACAGTGATCAGAGGCACACTGGAATATACAGTGCAACCCGAAGAAAATGCTAAGTTATGCCAGAGAATACAAAAGTGCAGACCACCAGATCAATGCAAAGAATATGTCGCAAAAATTTCTGAACATGTCAGATTTTAAAGTCAAAGCTGTGGTGATTTGGGTGGTAGAAAGTTCGAACAAATCAAAAAATTAAGAAGCCGATGTCAATAGCATAAAGAATGGAAGCAAAGCCGAAGTCACAGAGAAAAATCCAAATGGTGGAGCATAGAAAAGAGAATAATTCAAAGCCGTGGTAACTAAGGTAAAATCGAACAAGTAAAAAATCAAAGTTGTGATATTCGAGCAACGAAATTATGCGAATTGAACAAATCAGTACAAATCACCAACATTTAATCAAAAATCAATGGCGGAGAAAAATTAACAGATGAATATATACGAACGATAATTAGGGAAATTGATCCTTACAAATTCCTAAGTCATCATCGACATTCAAATTAATCGAGTTCAAGTAAATTAACTAAAAAAGAAAAAAGGAAATACAAACCAATCCATATCGAACTCGACAAATTAAAGCACCGTGTGTGAATCGAAGAAACGATCGATCGACGAAGAAATCAACATTAAATGTTCATTCGACTAGTCAACTAGTATCGGTGACTTTAATTTCCCACTAAGCCCCAACTTTTCAGAACAAAAAGGAATAAAGAGGAACGAATGAAAAAAGGAAGCAGCCATTTTTTCTAACGCAAAGGAAAGAAGGCCGAAGGAATAAAAAGAAAAGGGGCTCGCATTTTTTAATGGTAATTTTACTTTGGGCCGACTTTATATTTTACATTGGGCTTTGGTTTTAAAATTTAGGTTTTCTTTTTTTTGTATGGTTTTCATTTTGCAATTTACTTTTAATCGTTTGTAATTTCTAGTCATGTGACTATGGGACGAACTACGGTGGTGTAGTTCGAGAATTCGCAACTCAGTGGCTGAGTTGTGGCAGGATTTTTAGGGTAGAGTTAGGTTAGTCAATAGCAGGTGTCAAGAATTTATGTGTGTAAGCATCTGACAACTTAATTTCTAGTAGAAATCTTAGGGGCAGTACGTTGGCAAGGTTTTGCCTAAGTTGGGTAAATCTATGTTGTTCAATTTCTGCTTTTTATGTTTTACTATTATCCGTGTTGCTATTATCAGTGCTACGATTATTTTATATACTTCCGCATTAAATTTTTATAATTGATAGTATCACCCTATTCACCCCCCCCCCCCCTGTAGGGTGAAATCGATCCTACAAGTGGTATCAGAGCTTGGAACAGAAGTCAATTTTTATTTTAAAAATTTATTTGTTTTCAAAAACCAATTTTTGTTTTAATTTTTTTTAAATGGCTTCTTTTAGTAATGCTTTTGCTGAGGGTTAGTCCATAGTTAGACCACCAATATTCAATGGTGAATATTCTTACTGGAAAAATAAATGAAATTTTTTCTAAAAACTATCGATGCTTGGAATATATTTGAGATAGGTTATAGAGCAACAACTATAGTTGTAGATAATCAAGAAATTGAAAAGCCGATGGATCAATGGACAGATCTAGAAAATAAATTACAGAGTAATAATGCCAAAGCTATGAATTCTATTATTTGTTCATGGGATCAAATTGAATGTAATCGTGTCTCACATTGTCTAATTGCATAGGAAATATGGCATACACTTGAAGTGACTCACAAAGGAACATCTCAAGTCAAGGAATCTCGTCTTGCAATCCTTAGTAGCGCATATGAGAACTTCACAATGGCCAAGAATGAAAATGTCAAAGAGATGTATGGATGACTTTCCAATCTCGTATACAAATCAAAAGCTCTTCGAAAATCATGCATAGAATTGGAAATAGTTCGAAAAATCATCAGAGTCCTTCCATGAAATTTTGAAGCCCAAGTCACTGCTATTCAAGAATCAAAGGATTTGAAACATATCAAAGTTGAAGAACACATCAGAAATCTCACCATTTATGAGCTAGAAATGAACTTTAAGGAAGAGCGTGAAGGAGGTGATACTCGAAAAAAACCGACATATCGTAAAGGAACAACAGAAAGTGGTGATGATGATGATGATGGAGCAGCTGAATTGGCACTGATAATAAAGAAATTCAAAATATGGAATCGCAGATACGGAAATCCAGCTCTAAATCAACAAGTAAAGAGCAGAATAGTTAAAATTCTAGACAACCCAGAAGAGCGGAAGATCATCTGTCACAAGTGCAATAAACCTGGTCACATTTAGCCCAATTGTCCTCAAAATCGACTCGGCGAAGAAAAGAAATCAAAAGGAAAAAGTTTTACAGCCACGTGGAATAAAAGGGATGACGATGATAATAAAAGCACTAGCAGTGAGAGTGAAAAAAAAGATCCGTGCCTTCAAGGAGATATAACTGATAGTGATGATGACGAGCCAAGCAAGGTATCAAAACTCACTCACTTAGAATTACTTATATATTTTCACGAAGTAAATGGTTGTTTTGAAAGACTTAGGGAGAAGTACGCTAAAATTGAATCACAAAGACATAGTTTGATAGAATTAAATAAAAATTTGATCAATTGGTCAAAAACTATCAAACTAAGAGCCCTAAATGTGATAAGTGTCCATCATTCGAAGAAGATATTAAAAAATCAAAAATTAAAATTCAATCACTTGAAAATGAAATTCTAATTTTGAAAGAAAGTGAAAACATGAGGAGAGAGAATTCCGTTAAAAAGTGCACACAATTATTGAACGAAAATAAATCTCTCAAAACATAAGTCCAACAATTGTTTATGACTTTAGGAAAATTTTCCAAAGGAGAAAGATCGTTAAATATGTTGTTACGGAAATAAACTGTTAATACAGTTAGACAAGGACTTGGATACGATCAATCTAACTTGTTAGCAGCAAAATTAAGCATGTCAAATCCGAGTGCACAATCTGTAGAAGAATTGGACACAATCAAAAAATTTGCTGGTATAGACCCAAAAACGTGAAAACCATACCAGTTTGGGTTACAAAAGGCACGAATATAAATCCCTTAAAGTCAAATAGATCTGGGTGCCAAAAGGAACAAATATAAACAGTTTTGGGTCTCCACAAACTTATTTTTCAAAATCCATTGTCACTAATAACCATGGACCTATAAAAACAAATAGGTCACAAAAATCTTTTCTCGTGTAGGTGTGGTGGCAAGCTAAGGAACAACAATAGTGTTACCTGGATTTTGGCTGTTCTAGGCACACGATGGGCTAAAAGTTCCTTAGCCTAGTACAAGGATGACTGAGTCATAATGGGCAACAACGAAAAATTATCGTAAACGTAAAATAGGTAACGATACATCTATCTTGAACAATTTATTAAATGTGAAAATCTGCACTATAATTTGAATTAAATTAGGCAGTTATGTGATGAAGAAATGAATGTTGATTTTGATTCTGACTTATTGTTATTTGATATGTTCTTATTTGACTTGTTCTTATTATTTTTCTGATTTGTCCAAAAATGTTGACCGGTCATCGTTTCATTCTTGAACTATTTCATACAAATTTGTTTGGACTAATGATGGTGTTTTATTGGTTGATGATTATTCTAGGTACATATGGATACATTTGACCTGACATTATATTTTGTGCTTGCTTGCATACACGGTTTCAATTCATTTAAAATCTATAAAAAGGATTTGTTGCACACTCCATGATCTGGTCTGTGATATCCAACTAATGATAATCTTGAGTCTAAAGGGAAATTCGGATGCAGATTACACTGGTAATCTAGTTGATAGAAAAATTACTAGTGAAACGAGTATTATGTAGAGTCATTCATTAGTTGCATCACATTTTCAAAGAAAATATCTGCATATTTTTCATTTCAACTAATTTTCAATTAGCAGAAATTTTTCTTATAAAAACCTTCTAGAAATAGATGATCTCGTTTCAGATGATTCATTTTTGAAAATTTGATTTTATGATCTGACTCCCTACTGATTATCGAAAAGATAAATAGTGACTGAAAAAACGACGAGTGTTGATATTAATCATATATTATAAATTGAGACGGTATACGTAGTAAATTTATTTAGAAATTTAAACAAGATTTATAATAACTTTTGATTGGTAAAAATTCCATGACCATCTCTATTTCTATCATAATTCTAATGAGCATCACTCATCAAAATCCAATATAGTATGTTAATATGTGGAATTTTGAACGAGAAACTATTCGTTTTTCATTTAATTATATTTTTAGAAATAAAAAACATCCAAAGTATTCACTCTCATTTAAAAGTCCTTACGGTTATCCATGGGTGAACTATTTGGAGTTTTTTGATTATGTACTTTCATGATCATTTAAAAGTCCTCACGGCTATGCATTTATGGAACACATATCAAAATTGGTTATTAAATAGACAAGTCGATTCCAATCCCATTTAAAAGTACTCATAGTTATGCATGGTTAGAAGATACTTGAATTCATTTTTTTATAAAAATTTGGAATGCTACTAATCTTATTTAAAAGTCCTAACGGTTATGCATGGTTTGTAGATATTTAAATTCCTGATATAAATTTACAACAAATAGACACAGCTATATGGTTTTGTATACTGACATCATCCCTATCATTCAGAAGTGGAATATATGCCTAACAGAGTATTTATGATTTTTGTTTGATTTTTTATTGAAATTTAATATTTATACTATATTGAGTATTAATGTTGTATTAATGTCTATCATTCTATCTCTACTTTTCTAACACTATTACTCTTTTGCTGATAACAAAAGAGGGAGAGAAAGGTTAAGATTTTGGAAAATAAAGGTCAAATATTTTATTTTCTATTTTCTATTTGCATCTAGGTTCGTTTGCATATTTTAATTTATTTTCATACATATATGAAGGGGAAGCTTTGTTGTAGAGAGGAAGCACTCAAATAAGGGGAGCAAATTGAATGATCAAATACATTTAATAAATTCAAAATCTTTAATATATGTTTGTTATCATCAAAAGGGGGATTGTTGAATATGATAGTATATGATTATTTTTTGATGATGATAAACACATATATATATATATATATTCATTTAAATGTATTTGTTAACGTACTATTATATTTTTCACATAATTAAATAAATGTTTGCTAAATAAAATAAATAACACAAAATTTGAATTCAAACAGATATTTTATTCAAACAAATATTTTATTACAATTTAAAATAGTACAAATTTAAGCTCTCACTATATATATATGTACATATATATACAATTTTCAATTATAATGCAATTTTGATTACTTCACAATTTTCCATTTACAATGTTCACCTCACTACATTTTACTCATTCACTCGTATTATTCTTCAACTCTATTCCAGATTGAATCCAGCATCTGAGTTATCTGCAAAATACACGCTAACGCAGTAAAATTAAAAAAGAAATATTTGTGTAGTGTAAAATAAAATGTGTATTTTCAAAATATTATTTGCCTTAGTTATTTGCGTTGTTCGTCATCATTTATTTTGAATTCATCATACACGAACAACTCACGAAATGCATGGTGTATCACTGTACATGCCATAAGGCCATGCACACCAATGTACATTTGATAAAACTATAGGGACAGTTGAGCACAAGGTCAAACCTGAGCCTAAGCTAGTTTCATCTTAAGTGCAATATAAATAAGGTCACGATATGAGCATAAGGTCAAACCCGAGCCGAAGCTAGGTTCAACTCAGGTGCAATACAAAAACAAAAATAAATTGATCAAGTTTTAATGACCGGAACAAGCCTTGACTAAAACACAATTGTGTACACATGAATAAAATTCAAGTCAGTGCACATCATTAATGACTAGAACAAGCCTCGACCAAAAACAAAATTGTGTACACATGAGTAAAACTCAAGTCAGTGAACATCAACTCAATGCATACAAAGCAATATCAAGATAACAGTGACACGGTGCAGAAGTGATGAATAACACACAAATGGAAGCAGTTCAATATGCATCCACCAGACTATATGAAGTCTAACTGACTCAAGACTGCAAATACCAACATTAATGGAACATGTTCAATGAACTGGTAAGAGCAACCTATACCAGACTTGTATACCACACATGCCAGTAAAGAATGAATGCAACAAAACTGAAATGAACAAAGCCTCAACAGTACAGCTCAATGCAAAACAACTAGCTGTGGAACAGAGGCTTGAAACATGTATATGGTCAAGCACAAGTCAAGACAGTGGAGTCATGAATGCAAAGCTTCCACCAGACTTAATAGTTCAGACATATATATATGTAGAAAAAATATGGGAAGCAATGAAGCACGTACACATGAATCAAATGGCCAAAACCAGATACAAGAAAGAAGGCTGCAAAGCACAATATAATGAATTACAACACCCAGACAGTGACAGTGATCAGAGGCACACTGGAATATACAGTGCAACCCGAAGAAAATGCTAAGTTATGCCGGTGAATAAAAAAGTGCACACCACCAGATCAATGCAAAGAATATGTCATAGGAATTTCTGAACATGTCAGAATTTAAAGTCAAAGCTATGGTGACCTAGGTAGTAGCAAGTTCGAACAAATCAAAAATTAAGAAGCCGATGTCAACAGCATAAAGAATGGAAGCAAAGCCGAAGCCACAGGGAAAAATCCAAATGGCCAAGCATAGAAAATTGAATAATTCAAAGCCGTGGTGACCAACGTAAAATCGAACAATTAAAAGTCAAAGCTGTGATATTAAAGCAATGAAATTATGCGAATTGAACAAGTCAGTACAAACACCAGCATTCAATCAAAAATCGATGGCCGAGAAAAATAAACAGATGAATATATATGAATGATAATTAGGGAAATTGATCCCTATAAATCCCAAGTCATCATCGACGTTCAAATCAATCGAGATCACGTAAATTAACTAGAAAAGCAAAAAGTAAATATGTACCAATTCATATCGAACTCGACAAATTGAAGCAGTTGTGCGCAAATTGAAGAAACGATCGATTGACGAAGCAATCAACACTAAACATTCACTCAACTGATCAACTAGTATCGGCGACTTCAATTTCCCACGAAGCCCTAACTTTTCAGAGCAAAAGGAATAAAGAGGAACAAACGAAAAAAGGAGGCAGCCATTTTTTTAATGCAAAGGAAAGAAGGCCGAAGGAATAAAAAGAAAAGGGTACGGCATTTTTTAGTGATAATTTTATTTTGGGTCGGCTTTATATTTTACATTGGGATTTAGTTTTAAAATTTAGGATTTCTTGTTTTTACATATTTTTTCATTTTGTAATTTACTTTTAAGCGTTTGTAATTTTCTACTTGTGTGACTAGAGGACGAACTACGATGGTGTAGTTTGAGAATTCGCAACTCAGTGACTGAGTTGTGGTAGGGTTTTAAGCTTAGATTTAGGTTAGTCGACAGCGGGTGTCGCAATTTATGTGTATAAACGTCTGACTGCTTATTTTCTAGTAGAAACCTTGGGGGCAGCACCTAGGCATAGTTTTGTCGAAGCTGGGTAAATCTGTGTTGTTCTATTTCTGCTTTTTATATTTTACTATTATCTGTGTTGCTATTATTCTGCTATTATCAGTGCTGCGATTATTTTATATACTTCCACATAAATTTTTATAATTGATAGTATCACCCTATTCACCCCCTCTAGGGTGAAATCGATCCTACATAAAGGAATTGTTTAAAGGAATTAAATTGAAATTTTAAGGTCGATTTTGAAGTATAGTTGAAATTTATCGGAATTAAGTTATGACAATCGTTTGAAATATAACTTTGAAAATATTGAAAATGTAGTTGCTTAAATTGATATTTCAAACATGGATTGAAATCGATATAGAATTAAACAGTTTTTCGAGAATTTGAATTGAAAGGTTTGAAATTGGATTATGTTGATTTGGAAATTTGAAATGGTCCAGATATGTTGAAATAAAATAAATATTTAAATTGATATAAATTCATATTTCAATATAAACTGTTTAAAAATATATTATTTTAAATTTTCTAATTATTAAGATTTTCAAATTATTAAACCATATTAACCTATATTTACTATATAAATTATTTTAACCTATTTTAAACCAATTTAGTTTCTTTTAAACTAGTTAAACCATTTTAATTTATTTTAAATCTAATTAATCGATTTTAAAGCTATTTAATCTATTTTAAATCTATTTAACTATCTTAAACTAATTTAAAAACTGTCTTTAATCTATTTTTAATTATTTAGAGTATTTTAACTATGCTAAGATTTATTTTACGATGTTAAACTATTTATAACTATCTAAACTATTTATATGTAATTTATTTTCTAAATTTTAGATTTAGTAAAGTGGAAGTGTTTATATCCAAATCCTTGATTTAAAAGAAATATGATTAAATGATGTTACAACCTAAGTTGGAATTTCAAATTGATACCTTTTGTGAAATGACATATTTGAGTAAATATGATTTTGGAAGTGAATGTGATTTTTGAAAGTGAATAAGATTTGAAAATGATATGGTTTGAGAATATGATATTTTGATATCAATTGTAAATTCATTTTTTGAAATGTAAAAGAACCATCCGGTGTGATGTAAGCGTTTGGTTGTTAAAGAGACCAGGATGGTTTGGCGAACGATTTCTGTATGAGGTATGACATAACCCTGACTCCCATGAGTCAGCTTAGATGTGACTAAAATAGGAGCCATGCCGGACCAAGTGAGGCCATTCCTTCGATTGGGCATATTTCTCCGATACCATATTATGACTTTGTGATGATTTGGTGGCCCCTTTGATTTTGGTTATAGGAGTGTGTTCCAAGGTGGGTGGTAGTAGCTGTCATGTGTTGCTACAAATGCGGATCCGCAATTGGTATATCTACCCTGGCATTGCCTCGAGTGTCGTGTTTACGCACCCTAGTGCGCCTTTAACGAGTTTGGTTTGTACCATACCAATGGAGTGCCCTTTGATAGCCCTCCAGTTTACGGAGGAATTATGGTACTGTATAGACTTTGAGAATATATAAAAATGTGTTAAGGGGGATATGGGTAATGCCTTAATGCTATTTTAATATTTTACTTTATTGTAGACACTATTATAATAGCGTATTGTACTATATAGTAGATAATTTAACAGACCTTAGGACATGGTAATCCTGAACATCTCTTAAGTATTGCACTCACGTTAGACACTGGATAGGAGATGTCAAACCCCACAAACATCTCTGACGCCATCACACTCATATTTATCGTTGATTTAACTTACATATGATCTTTAAGATCTGACTCTAGCGTTTTGTCCTTTCAACGCGCTCGGGTCAGCCTGAGCATTTCAGGGTTGAAGGCCTTATTTCTGGAGGACGAAGATGAAGATTTATGCTATCATTATTTATTATATTTATTCCACCGCATCATGTCGTTCAGCTGCATTTATTTTATTTATTCCTGTTACCGTAACTCTGATTTGTGTTGTAAAAGAATAATCAAATGTATCTATAAAACAGCTTCATGAATTATTTATTTGATTATTATATTATGTCATTCCGTTGTGGAATTCTGTATTTGTTTTTTTTCCTTTCTCGGCTTTTCTTATTTACCACAATAATAATCTCACTTTTGAATGGTTTGAGTCTGACATGTGTGGTCTATCGATGATTTAAACTATGCAAAATGGCAGGTCGTTATAGATTATTTATCCATCAAAGCAAACAAATAAATATTTAGCACCACAAGCAATCACTAGGCCCTTTTAATTAATCTTTTATTAATTAAATCACTTCTCAATTATTCACTTTAAATTATCTTTAAAAAGATATATTCTCAAAACCATTTCATCAATATTGGAAAACATTTCCATACACTTATTTAATAATAAGTAATTCACAAATCAATTTATTTTCAACGCTTAGAAAATATTATATATACTTAAATCATGATTAAGTCTATATTTCATTCATTAAGGAAAATATTCTCTTAAACATATTTATTTGCGTCAAAATGAATGTTGCATAAAACATCGTTACAAAAACCCATAATCATTAGTATAGGGATTCGATAATTAGATAGATATATAAATCCTATATATTATACAAAACATCTCCTTTCGAAAATCATTTACTATAACAATAGTGTTATAGTCCATCATTTTCATACTTCTAGAAAATGCCTATTTTTCAACAATGAATGTTGAAATCTGTATTCAATGCTCACACGTTTTAAAAACATCTTCAAACCATTTAACTTCATTTAAAAATATTATCACTTCCCAAAACATTCATTTATATAAAAAGATTACTCACTGTCCGAAATCGCGAATATATTTCCTTTAATAAGCTTTCATAATTAACTTATCAAAATAAGTTGATTTCAGATTTATAAAACAATGTTTATAAATTTCATTTATATTTTACAAAAACTTCCACTTATAAAATCCCTTCCATTTATCTCATTTATATTCTAAATTCGATTATAAGTTAATTTACTTATAATTCTCTTTATTTACAAATTCGTTCTTTTATCACTTCTTGTCAGCACAAAAATTAGTCACTAACACCCTTGAGTAGAGTTATATAGAGAGATTAATGACGAGAGTAAATTAGAACAGAAGAATAGTGTAATTCAATGCAAAAAGAACAACAAAAATGAGAACACCAGATTTATAGTGGTACGGCATTCGGCATAATTGCCTACATCCACTTTGTGTTTAATCTTTATTGCTTTCTCAATCACTTGAATAAAGATACAATTCGTACAACAACTTGAATACAAATGCTAACTGAAGAAGAATGAGTCTTGAAAGCAGCAGAGTCTCCCCAATGTTCCCCAAAAAAAGATCCCATTTCACTATGCCCCTGCCCTTCTATTTATAGACGAAGATGGGCTGGACTTCCCTCACGGGCCTAGGAACAAGGTATCTCGGCCCGTGGTAAGTAGCTTCTGTGCACCAAGCAAGGGATGCCGAACGAGGCTTGGGCCGAACAAGGCTTGTGCCGAACGAGGCTTGTGCCGAACGAGGCTTGTGCCGAACGAGGCTTGTGCCGAACGAGGCTTGTGCCGAGCGAGGATTGTTTCGAGCGAGGCTTTGTGTGCCTAACAAGGCTTGTGCAGAACAAGGCTTTGTGCGTTGAACGAGGCTCTGTGCCGAACGAGGCTTGTGCCGAACGAGGCTTGTGCCGACCGAGGCTTTGTGTGCCGAACGAGGCCTTATGCCGAGTGAGGCTCTGTGCCGTGCGATGGCGATGCCGAGCGATGGCTTTTGAACTCGAGATGCCGAGCGATGGTGGTCGAACCAAAGAATGTCGGGCAGTGATGGTCGAATGAAGGATGTCGAGTGATGATGGTCGAGTTACTCAGGCCGAGCGTCACACACCGAACCATACCTGTCGAACTGCACATAAATGCCGAAACATGTCGATTGCATTAAACCCTTATACCTTCAGGCTCTTCTTGCTTAGAATCTTGTCTAGTGCTAATAGTAATATCTTCAACTGTCATTTTGTAGCCGGGTAACATTTGCCCCCCCCCCCCAAAGTGTGTCGTGTGAAGCAACACGACACACTTTGAATCAGGGAGTATTCCTTATTTCCAGAAAGAAATCCATCACGTTTCCTGAATAGTCATTGTCCTTCAATTTTATCCTCCCAAGGTGTCATATACTTCTTTGGTCGTCATGACGCTTGGTTGATTTCCAATATTATAAACCCAATGTTGTGGTTCATCAGTGGCCATCCGTGTCCGGTTCTACAGGGTTAGTAAGCTTTGGCTAAGTGATACGGTCCTTTCTTAATGACCTTAAGTGAGAATTCATCTTTTGTCCATTTCAAGAAGTCGAACTTTTCCGGATGTACACATGCATGTTCGGGTACATATTCTTGCCATTGGTTCTCGGATGCTTTTATATGCTCATAAGTCATCACCAATTCCATCTAGTTTAATTGCAATTCAATTGTGATTCCTTATTTGTATTTTTTTATGGAAATAAGGGTTGTAATCAGCCACTCGATGAGAGGGGACTTCAAGTTTTACATGGATGACGACCACCGAGCAGTAAGCAAGGGCAAATGGAGTAAGGCTAGTCATGAACCCATGGGTAGTTCTATAAGCCTTTAATGCTGTTGGGAGTTCATCCACCCATTTACCTCTAGCCTTTTCCAAACTTCTCTTCAGAACAGACTTTATGATTTTTTTTTCACAGCTTCAACCTGTCCATTTGCAGTTATAATGGATCATGGAAGGTCATAAGGACAGATGACGTTACGGACAATGAAGTTGATTATTTTCTTCATCTTAGTCTTGGTTAAAAGTTCTTTATCTGCCCATTTGGTGAAGCAATCAACTACTATGATGGAGTATTTCGCACTACCTTTAGGATCGGTAAGAAGATGATGTCAATGCCCCTAAGTGGAAAACGGCTATGGACTAGCCATTTGAGTAATTTCCATCGGCGGGGCTCTTGGATTTTTTGCAAACATCTTGCACTTGTCGCATTGTCTAGCATGATCAAGCGCATCTGGATTGATAGTTGGCCAATAATACCCTAGCAGAGTGTTTTCTTTATTAGGTTTTCCCCCTCACGTAATCGCCACATTCTTCTTCATAGACTTCGCTCAAGACTCATTTGATACCATCATGGGTGATACACCGAAGTATAGGAATGGATAAACTTCTTTCTACACATGACTTCTTCTTGGATGATTTGCATGAAGCTTTGAGGAGGATCTATCGTTTTTCATTCCTCCATTCAGTAAGAATTCCTCATTGTAGATAGTCTTTGATAGGAGTCAACCATGACCCCTTTTCTGGCTTCGTCTCCAAGATCTAGCCGATCTTCATCCGTCGATGCTTGGAATATTAAGTATTTCAACCGAAACAATGTATGTCTGTTGCGCATCCCTAAAAATGGACAGCTTGGCTAGTGACGGGACTCTTTTCATTTTGTTCGCTGAGTATGTGTGTAAGATGTAATACACAAAGTCGGCTAGTAGCTCTTGGACCTGACCGAGATAAGGAGCAAGACAATGCCCCCTCGCAAGATCAGCTTCCTTAACTTTGCATACTATCAATCAAGAACCATAAAATGATATGTAAAGTTTCCACTCCCAATCCTCTAACAAGTTTGAGGCTGGCGGTCGAGGCTTCATACTAAGCATCGCTGTTTGTTATAGGGAAATTGAGTTCCAGGAAGTAGCAAATCGATCATTCCTCAGGAGTCATTATCATGGCTCCTGCGCCATAACACTGATCACTGGATGCTCCATCCGCGTACATTTTTCATCTATTGGTTGGTTCTCTACTACTCTTCTAGTAGTTATCTGATGCAGTGAATTCAGGTATAAGGTCTGCTAATTTCCGCCTTGGATAGCCTTTCAAGGGAAATACGCGATATCAAATTGGCTTAGTTCGGTATTATATTTAAGTAGTCTTTCAGATGTCTCAGGTCGTTGTATGCCATATTGTAATGGCTGGTAGGCATAGACGTTGATGGTTGCTCTAGTCGAATCCTAGAGTCTTGTCATGAGTTATTAAGTCTAATAGTGATGGGCTCTGAATGCTCTAATCGATTATCTGCAAATGGCCAAAGTCAAGCCTAAAAGCAGTTGAAGGAAATGTCGAGTAAGAATCAGCCTCGAGTTGCGTGCAGCTGCATAGCTGGATCTTGCTATGAGTTTGAATTTGCTTGTATATTCGAGTAACACACTTTCTATTCAATGCATTCATGACCCTTTACCCATGCTTTGGGTTGGAGTGACAGTTAGTTGCCCACGAACTTAGGTATCGATTTAATGATTCTATCTCTAGGCATTCTTTCGGTCGTAGCCTTGAGTAGCTATAAGCACTATATATAAGTTTCAATATTGAGCTATCGCAACCAAGATGACCATGCCTCTGCTCCTAGTCTCGGGTTGAAAAATGCACTAAATGGATAGTTGAGTCTCGCCCTAGCTAAGTTTATATTCCCACCTAAACTCCAAAGACACAGAGTTGATCGGTGAATAGTCGGTTCACATTCATCTTGCTTCTCGCTCGTGTCCCTAAGTCTAGGGCATATACTGATAAGTAGGAAGGCCAGCCATGCCCACTTTAGCTTTACTCTCTTTCCCGTTGAATCGTGGAATTAGGTCAGTTGATGGGAGGCTAGGTCTCGCCTATCTTGGATTGTATTGTGGTTTTTCATTCCAAGAGGAATACTTCGATGCCTCTTCAGTTTCAGGGCATAATTTGGACACTGTACAGTCAGCCACGTCCACTTTGGTTCATGTTTGTAATCAGATCTTGGGGTAAAGTTAGCTCAAATGCAGTCGGGTCATGCTCATCCAGTTTCATACTCCTCTTGACGGATCGAAGGAGGGTGCTGGATAATTTTTGACCAAGTCTTTATGGTTTACTCTGCTTTCCACACTCTGGAGGTCATAGTTTTTCAAGGAATATCAGAGGCACATTCATATGTGCTTGGTATGGATCGGTATTGACCCTTGATTTGAGGTATGATATAGTCGGTCGCCTGTAGCTTTGGATGTCGTTTCGATTGGTTCTGTATTGAGGCCTCCCTGTAGTCGTTGCCTTAAGTTGTAAAGAACACCAAGTTGTCGTATTCAGCTTTTAGTGATTTGTACTCCTACTCCCAGCATTGATTTGGCCAGGCCACTAATCGGATGGTTGAACTCTAACCTTAGCAAGTTAATACTCCTCCTATTGGTTTCAGGCCGAAATTTGCGGAATAGAGAACGGTCGAAATCCGCTCGTCTATTTATCGATGTTTATGCACCACTCTGCATTCTGGTGATTTAGTGTTATTCTCCCCCCGTCGACTCGCGCCTAATCCGTGTTCATGCTTCAGTCAACGCTCTGGGGACTTGGAGATTTGTCGAATGGTTTATGCTATATTCCATAGTTAGGGACATTGAAATTTTCCTCAATTCGTTTATACTCAAGTCTGTGCTCTGAGGATTCAGAGTACTCTAGTCCACTTCATGGACTTAGAGATTTTTAAGTGTTTATACTCTAGTTCGCACTCAGGGGACTGAGAGTACTCTAGTACGCTTCAGGGACTTAAAGGTTTTAAGTCGTTTATACTCTAGTCCGCACTCAGGGGACTTAGAGTACTCTAGTCCGCTTCGGGAACTTGGAGTCCTCTAGTCCGCTTCAGGGACTTAGAGGTTTTTAAGTCGTTGATACTCTAGTCCGCACTCTGGGGACTTAGAGTACTCTAGTCCGTACTTTGGAGATTTACGGGTTTTTAAGTCGTTTACACTCTAGTCCACACTCAGAGGACTTAGAGTACTCTAGTCCACACTCTGGGGACGTAGAGGTTTTTAAGTCATTTATACTCTAGTCCACACACAGGGGACTGAGAGTACCCTAGTCCGCTTCAGGGACTTGGAGGTTTTTAAGTCGTTTATTCTCTAGTCCGCACTCCAAGAACTGAGAGTACTCTAGTCCGCTTCAGGGACTTAAATTTTTTTAAGTCGTTTATACTCTAGTCCACACTAAGGGAGTACTCTAGTCCACACTTTGGGGACTTAGAGGTTTTTAAGTCGTTTATACTCTAGTCCGCACTCAGGGGATTGAGAGTACTCTAGTCCGCTTCAAGGACTTAGAGGTTTTTAAGTCGTTTATACTCTAGTCCGTACTCAGGGGACTTAGAGTACTTTAGTCTGCACTCTGGGGACTTAGAGGTTTTTAAGTCATTTATAACTTAGTCCGCACTCTGGGGACTTAGAGTACTTTAGTCTACACTTTGGGGACTTAGAGATTTTCAAATCGTTTATACTCTAGTCCGTGCTTTGGGGACTCAGAGTACTCTAGTCCGCACTCTGGGTCTTAGAGATTTTTAAGTCGTTTATACTCTAGTCTGCACTATGGGGACTCAGAGCACTCTAGTCCGCACTCTTGGGACTTAGAGATTTTTAAATCATTTATACTCTAGTCCATGCTCTGGGAACTCAGAGTACTCTAGTCTGCATTCTGTGTCTTAGAGATTTTTAAGTCGTTTATACTCTAGTCTGCACTCTAGGGACTCAGAGTACTCTAATCCGCACTCTGGGGACTTAGAGATTTTTAAATCGTTTATACTCTAGTCCACGCTTTGGGAACTCAGAGTACTCTAGTCCAGACTCTAGGACTTAAGAGGTTTTCATTGAGAGCAGTCGTATTTCCACCCTTTAATTTGTATTTCATTTATCGTATTGAGGCTAATGTTATCGAATGAACGATCGAACCACGTTTGCTCATGGAATGTGATTCTGCCCCCAGCATAACGGACGAAACTTAAAAAATGGACGGTTGATTGTCGTCCGCTTGGTGGTTATAGATCTTCCAATCAAGTCAAGGAAGGAGGTATATGACAGATGGTTGGATCACATCCATGCTGGATTAGATAGTCAAATCTCACACAATTTGCTTCATATCTCTTTCTAGAAAATAAGGATTTAACAAGTAGGTAGTCCATCACAGCTACTCCAAGTTGGGCTTTTGAACAATCTCTTGTGTTCAGGGTAGGATTTGATGTGTAGATGATCAAATCACGTCTATTCTAGATAGATCCCGATGTCACCGAGCTTCAGGAAAGGCATCTGTATTTTGTCGAACTTTGTTCTATGACTCGATTTGAGTGGATGATCAGCCAATACTCATTTCAAGCCTTGCTTGGGTCTCCAAGTCAAACGTGGAGGTCGATGAATGGATGGTCAGTCATGTTGCCTTTATATTGGGCTCTGATCGTGATGAGCTTTTCAATCTCTAGTTCTTGGCCCCAAATTAAAGGCACATGGTTGATGATGAGTGATTGAATCATGCTCGTCTAGATGAAACTCCACAGGTCTGATCATGGTCTGCGTGAATTGGTTGGCGGCCAAATCTGAGTACCTGGTCACCTACATCATTTTGAAAATAGTTTAGTTCAAGTTGGTCGTAGTTCATAGAATAATTGAAATAGAAATAGAAATGGAAATAATTCAAAGAAGATTGGAATAAATCTCATTGATAAGTAGCAGCAACATGTGCTAGCTATTCGACTTTGCCCCTGGCTCCTTTCAAAGGGATGTCAGCCGTCAGCAGTCCAATTGATAACCATAGCCCTTTATTAATAGGCATCGGATGTTCGATGCCCGCCATTATGTAGGACTTGTACATATTATTGAAGCTTTCCTTTCCAGATCGGCTTTTCGATCACACCTCGGAGGTGTTTGTAATCACCCATGTTAGGATCAGTGAGCATCTTGGAATATACAACATTCTCCTGATTTTCTTTAGACTTTGGTGTACTCTCTCGAGGTTGGTTTCCAGCAGCACTCTGAGTCACGAGTCTTGAAGTAGAGGTTGTCGATTGAATCTTTCAAAGAGAATATGAGTCGAGTTTTGTGATCTTGTTTTTTCCACTGGGATCAGAGTCCTTAGCCAACGGGCCTTCATTGTTATTTTTCCTAGTCTATTCCGCTCCTCCACACTTTAGTTCAGATTCATTTTGTTATAGAAATGATCCATGGTCGTAGGAGGCTCTCTAGCTAACTAGCTGCCAAAATATATATGGAGGTCGATTCTTCTCAAACATGATCGGTATGATATCCCTTTAGGAGTATCGTTTGAGTAGCGGTTGCTTGTCCGTTCCCTTGTTGTTGTTTAGAAGTTGCCGCTAGATCCTCTATGTCCTGGTCGATCATGGGATGTAAGAAAAGTGGATAGAATGTTCCTTTATTAAGTTGAGTTTTGAATTCACTATCCGGAGGTGCTGCGCTGCGGCTAGGGTTTCCCCCCGAAAAAAAAATTTAGCCCCTTTTCCGAAATTTTAGGTCGTGCCCGAAAATATTCTTTTGAAAATTAGGGTCGTATAAGAGACTGGTGTAACTTAATTTTAGATCGGCCAAGCATGGTTCGGCAAAGGCGGATTGGCCAAGGTGGCTTGGCCTGGAGTGGCCCGGCATGGAGTGGCTCGGCATGGAATGGCTCGGAATGGAGTGGCTCGGCTTGGACGTGGCCCGGCATGGATGTGGCTCAGCATGGATGTGGCTCGGCCTGGAAGTGGCTCGGCATGGATGTGGCATGGCATGGATATGGCTCGGCATGGAGTGGCTCTGCCTGGATGTGGCTCGGCCTGGAGGTGGCTCGGCCTGGAGGTGGCTCGGCCTGCATGTGGCTCGGCATGGAGTTGCTCGCTATGGAGTGGCTCGGTATGGATGTGGCTCGGCCTGGATGTGGCTCGGCATGGATGTGGCTTGGCCTGGATGTGGCTTGGCATGTGCCTTTTCGAGGGCGATCGGCATACACCTTTTCCGGGGTGATCGGCTGAATTGCCTTCAGAGGAGGATCAACCTTCATTGAACTTGAGTGCAAACTTCAACGTCCAATCCCCAGATCTTGCGTACATCAGTGAATCCAATCCTTTCACATGAACACGAAGACTTGATTAACTATAAACAAGAAAATTAGCATAATCAAATTTTCCAAAAACAAGGGGCGGTAGACTTAGTTTCTCTGACTACGACTATCAGCTTCCTTTAAATTTCTTTTAAATTTGAGTAGAATAGGAAGTTTTCTAATAAACAACTGGATCTATCTCGCGAATATAGAAATCCACTAGTATACGATGAGATCCAATCAAGCTAAGAATTCAATTCTTAGTGAAAGCACCAAAATGTTAGCACCAAAATTGGTCACTAACATCCTTGAGTAGAGTTATGCAGAGAGATTAATAAAGAGAGTAAATTAGAACAGAAGAATAGTGTAATTCAATGCAAAAAGAACAACAAAAACGAAAACACCAAATTTATAGCGGTTCGACATAATTGCCTACATCCACTTTGAGTTTAATCTTTATTGCTTTCTCAATCACTTGAATACAGATACAATCCGTACAACAACTTGAATACAAATGCTAACTGAAGAAGAATGAGTCTTGAAAGCAGCAGAGTCTTCTCATTATTCCTAAAAAAAGTCCCTTTCACTGTGCCCCTGCCCTTCTATTTATAGACGAAGATGGGTTGGACTTTCCTCACGGGCCTAGAAACAAAGGTATTTTGGCCTGTGGTAAGTAGCTTCTGCACACCGAGCCAAGGATGCCGAACGAGGCTTGTGCCGAACGAGGATTGTGCTGAGCGAGGCTTTGTGTGTCGAACGAGGCTCTGTGCCAAACGAGGCTTGTGCCGAACGAGGCTTGTGCCAAACGAGGCTTTGTGTGCTGAACAAGGCTCTGTGCTAAACGAGGCTTGCGTCGAACGAGGCTTGTACCGAGCGAGGTTTTGTGTGCCGAACGAGGCCTTATGCCGAGCGAGGCTCCGTGCCGAGCGATGGCTTCTGAACTCGAGATGCCAAGCAATGGTGGTCGAACCAAAGAATGTCGGGCAGTGATGGTCGAATGAAGGATGTCGAGCGATGATGGTCGAGTTACTCAGACTCAGCGTCACACACCGAACCATACCTATCGAACTGCACATAAACGCCGAAACATGTCGATTGCATCAAACCCTTATACCTTCAGGCTCTTCTTCGTCAGAATCTTGTCTAGTGCTAATAGTAATATCTTCAACTGTCGTTTTGTAGCTGGACCAAGGTGCCGGGTAACACTTCCTAAATTTATAAATCTTATTACTTATAAGATTCAATTATAACTTCATTTTAACACTTATAAAACTCCTTTATAATTCCATTATTTTGATTTATAAAAATATAAATTTTATAAATCTCATATATACACCATTTATAATAATACTCAATTTCAACTATTTTACCAAATAGTTCATTTCATATTTCAAAAATCACATTTTGTTATATTTCACAAAAATCATAATTTTTATAACATAAAAATTATAACTTCTTATTTATTTAAAATAAATCCATTTACTTAACAATTCAAAATTTAATAGAACATCTATTTTCTAAATCACTTTGAAATCCTTTTTAATTTGAAATCATCACTTTAATAATAAATTACCAAAAATAGGTCCATTGCCGCAACAACACTAAATACATCAATCACGGCATCCAAATCATCATATATCCCATGATAACAGCATATACATCAATCTCTGTAAATAAAACCAATACTGGTGAGGAGTCCAATTGGATCCCTCCATTCTGTCACCTGCAATAAATATACATATGAGAAAATATGTACAATATCAGCTTCGAGGCAGACGCATACAAAAGGTCATCCGCTCATACACGGGAAAGTATAGCGTCTCATCTTCTCTAATAGGTAGGAAAAAATTCAAATACCAATCAATATATATATATAATATATCATATATCACCCAAAAAATCATCAATCATCATAAATAAATTTATTCCCACTTGTATAAAAATATAAGCATGTCAGAAAAAGTGAGTTTTACTCACTTTGACTCTAATAGATGTTGCGGCGCTTTATTCCTAATAAAATTACACAAAATTTCCTCTAGCTCCAATCAACTCCAAACCAGCTCCATCGCATAATATTCGTGAATATAAACCTAATGCAACTTATTTCATTCGATTTTGACCTAATATGAAAAAGTTATACGAATTTATATACAATTAATTTACACTTTTATTTTTATTTTTTACTTGAATCTCGGCTGTTGATTTCAATCCCCTAGATCCAGATCATGTGCTTCTTTCTTCATCGTTCCAGTTCCAAACATATACGTGTGAATGAACCCATAAACACGTTCGACTTCGCCTTAGGCGCTCCTTCCACGAACACCGAGACAACGATCGGCTAAGACCATTTCAAAGCCCCCACCGTCGTGCACCACCGTCCTAAGTCATGTGATGCTCGGCCTCA
The DNA here is from genome assembly GCA_030765085.1 of Allium cepa. NCBI lineage: Eukaryota > Viridiplantae > Streptophyta > Magnoliopsida > Asparagales > Amaryllidaceae > Allium > Allium cepa. Next base: position 121,010,695 of record CM060946.1, on the reverse strand, counting down.
CCGCCTCCTAGAAAAACGTGCCCAAACCCTAGACGAACGTGCACAAATTCACGGCAAACCACCACACCAATTTCGATCGTGACCGTTGAAAATATAGATCTCGATATGCTCTACAATATTGTAGTTGGAGATTTTTCGTAATAGTTGATGGATTTCGAGATATTAGGAGGAGAAGATTGGAAGATTCTGGCCATTGAAATCAGAAGGCGGCTAGGGTTTGAAAACTAGGGTTTTGAGTTGCAAATGTGAAATGTTGTGGCCTTATACAGAAAATATTCGCGCAATATTCATCCGAAAAATTTTCGAACTCCAAACGAAGTGTGCCGTCTGGCGTTTATAATGTTTTACTCCTATTTTGAATACAATGGAATATATATCAAGTGTCAACTTGATCGTACTTGGAAGATAGGCTTTCCAATCGACTTGTTTTAAATTAGAATTTACTTAAATAAATTTCTATGCATTTTAGCTTGCCACAATCAATCCGTAAATCCGATTGATTCGAAATTTGAAATCCTACAATAATATAATTTTACGGCCAATAAACTGGTTTCGTCAAAATCCAAAACAGTGTCAAAAATGACTATTTTTACAAGTTAATTAAATAATAAAATATTCGATTTCTATAAATTAACTTCTAATTTAATTTAAAAGTTTACTAACATCATTCTAATTCAAATAGAATTTAATTCAACTTTATAAATCATTTTCATTCATATTAAATTCAAATTCCAAATATTTTTGTAATTTCAAATATTAAATTAATAATTTAATTATCCAATTAAATCAAGATATTCGAAATATAAGTTATTCAGCTTATAAACTTAACTTGTGAATATTTATGATCAATTAAATATACGAATTTCAAATGATTGAAATTTTGGGTCGTTAAATCCATAGTAATCATTGATCGTTGGGTGATCGAAATGTGTTTAAGTGTGGCATGTTCAGTACCATCACGGACCTGGCGAGAATTTATTATAATCCATTAATTACTAAATACCATATATCAATTATGAATAAATATAATGAAAACTAGTTAAATATTAATTAAATACATTTATTAATAATTATTTAATCGATTAAAATATATAAATAATACAGGAAAATAGGCACAAGGACAAACTTAGAAAAAAAATTAGATTAAAGGACAACAAGTTTTTTTTGGATGAAGGACAATGCCGGTTATAACTGGCATTTTGCATGGTATAAAACTAAATATAATGCTAGTTATAATTAGTATTTTGTACGGTGTAAAAGTTGAATATAATGCTAATTATAACTTGCATTTATCTTTCAACCTAAAAATAAAACTTGATGCCCTTCAACCTTTTTTTTCAAAGTTTGTCATTTTTCCTAATTCTCCCTTAATACTAACTAATTGTTCATCAATTTATTTTTGAAACAGATACTTTATTTACTCAAAGAAAATGGTTTATAGATAAATTGGGAGGGGAAAATGTAATGGCAAGAGTATTAGAAAATCATTGCCTTAACAAGTAATTATACGTTTCTTGCGATCCCCAAAATCGAAAAAATGACTAAATAAAGAAAAATATATTATAAATCTAGAAAAATACCGCAAATCTAATAAGGTGGCATATAACATATAGGAGACATGTAACCACCGTCGCTTTAAGACATTGGTCTACGCTATCTCCTCTTTTAAAAAACTTGTTATCTCCTCTTTTAAAAAACTTCATTTACTGCTTTTTATTTTTGATCAAACCTATCGTTTGTTTAAAATGTTGAATGCTAAATACTAAATGCTAAATTCTAAATGTTGAATACTGATTGTTGAATGTTAATTGATGAATACTTGAAATATTTTTCGTTTACATTTTGATTAGAATTTTTTTATGAATATAGAATACTACTTTGACAATATTACCCCTCAAAATTAAAATTAATTATTATTCAGCACAACTGTCATATAAAACAAATGTAATCATCTTATTTTATGCCTTTATTAATATACAAACAAAAAACGTTAATGTGTGTAAGTATTCAAAATCTACAATGCATGTTGAAAATAGAAAATTTGATGACGTAAATATATTGTAGAAGATTTCGGTCGAGAAGAAAAATTTTCATTGCAATGAAATTAAAGTTTGTTTGTGTTTGGATTATCAATTAATGTTTTTAGCATCATTAATATATTACACACACATACGATTTTTTTTTTTTGAAAATAGGTAAAATTTTATTAGCCATTTTCACCCAAAGTAAACTGATACAACGTACCCGAAGATACACCGTACAGAACAACTCAAATGCCCACATTAAAATAAGCAATTACCACTTAAACTTAATATAACCGAAACATTCCAAAAACAGCTCGCATCATCTTCCTCATCTCGAGAATAATCATGGCGGTCGAATTTGATTTCGTGTATCTTGGATTTCAGCTTCTGAAATCCTTAGATCCATTGATGGGTACTTGCATACAATTTGTTCCATCTCTCTAGGACGATTTCACCTTTTTCAAATTTGTTTGTTCGTAATTTTCATCTCAATTTCTACAAGCTTACTTAATGCATGTGTGCTTCGCTCTTTGTTTTGAAAAATTCGTATGTTCCTTTCCTTCCATATGCGCCAAGTAGCAACTGTCAAGGCTATGTAGTGCATTTGGGTTTCCACGTGTATTTGATGACTCCTTCTCAACAGGTAATCGATTATCTCCTCTAATAATTGTGTTGATTGATGTTCAGATTAGCTTCTTTGTTACAATGATTCTAGATTTCAGTAGAGTAAGGACATTCGAAAAATAAGTGCCAGTGCGTTTCTTCTGTTGTGCCACAAACTACACACTTAGTATCAAAAATAATTCTCCATTTAAAAAGATAGTCTTTTAGTAGATAATCTGCCTTTAATTGTTTTGTAAGTTGTTAATGCCATCTTAGGACAATTGGCATGGTTACAAATCAGTCTACCACAAAGTACACATATTATATATACATATATATGTGTGTGTGTGTGTGTATTCAATGTATTGAAATAAGTTATCATAAAAATATCATACGATTTTGTCCAACATTTCATAATTATGTAATATATATTGATTTTCTATGTATGTATTGCAGATTTTGTTTAAGTTTTCATTTATCTTAAATAAATCATTATTGGTCAGCTTGTCGAAATTATTTATTTGTAATTTTTTCACATGTGCATTATATATTTCAATTTATTTATTTTTTCATTCCTATTCTTATTAACCAATTTATAAATTATCATAATCTAAGCTTCAAATTGTATGCAAATGTTGTGATAGATCGACATTTTTTTTGGTCGCTAGTTTTTAGCATATTCGTTTCCAGTGATTGAAAACTACACTATAAAATTAAAATAAAAACAAAACTATAAAATCACTAATCGAAAGAAACTAAAGTTATGTTTACTACACTATAAAATTAAAATAAAAACAAAACCACAAAAATCACTAATCGAAAAAAACTAAAGTTATGTTTGAACTTTTTTAATTGTTTGATATAGTTAAAAATAAATTATAGAACAGTTACATATTATGTTGCATATAGGTATATCTGAAAAATGTGGAGCAATGAGTGATAAGCATCTACAATAAGTGTTAAAATTTTACTAAGTAAACAGAAGAGCTTAATTAAAGCACTTAGTTGAAAACAAATAAACTAATAACCACTTATCATATGTTTAATTAAGCATACGCCCATTTTTATTTAAAACAAACATGGCTAAGGCCATGCTTCAGTGATGCTATCAGTGGGTTCGATCGACATTCAACCGTCTTCTTGCTATCATGGCTAAGTGCTAGAGAATCAATTGCTTTGAACGGCTAGTTGATCTTGTGCTGCTTTTAGCTGTTCCGATCTATAGTGGATTTGGACTGTCTGAAGAAATTCGATGATGAAGTTTTGCCAGATAAGTTCCAACTTCTTAGTTTATCAATTCTTAGATTTTTTTTTTGTGTGCTTTATTAGCTATTTACAATCATCAATTATAAGTTCCGATCTAATCTGCATCAGAGTTTCAATGTTACTGAAAAAATTATTGTTCCGTTTGGTCCATATATGCCATATCAAACTATTATAGCGATGTCTTTTATTGTTTGGTATGTTCTGTTGTTTGTCTTGGCACATAAAACCCTTGAAAATATTTGAATGATTTTGTTTGTACTTCTTAACAAAGTTTGTAGTTTGTCTAGAATATTGTGCAGTAGCGTGCTTGAGTATTGATAATGCAAAAAATATGTGGTTTCTTAGTTTACTCTATTTTTCTAGTGGTTGAACTTCCTTTTATTTTTTTTCTAACAATATATCAAAATCTCTATATTTTAGTTTCCTAGCAGATAGAGGGGGTCCCAAATAAGTAATTGGCAAATTCATTGTTTGGACATGAAGGATGTTTTTGATTTCTTCATTTCCTTTAGCCCCTTTGCTAAAAAACAAGGTGGCCTTCTACTCATTCATTTCTAGACAATGGATTCCTTAATAGTGTATATGACCTTGGCAATGCTTTTCAGAACACAAAAATGTCGTCCGCGTAGAGCACATATGTGAGAGTTGGTTCAATAGAAAATATTATAGCCATATTACCCTCATAAAAATTCATATCAAGAAATATTGTGAAATAGTCAATTACAAGTGCAAAAATAAATAGGGAAATGGATCTCCTTGTCTTATGCTTATATTACTACCGAAATAACTCAACGGGCATCCATCCAACAGTATAGAGAAGGTTGTAGTAGATATGCGTTCATTTAGCATATATACAAATCTTTTAGAGAATCTCATGCATAGCATCATGTGGTATATGAATCCTTAGTTAATTTTGTCATATGCTTTATGTAAATCCACTTTCATGCATAGATTATTTGTTGATTTTCCATTGAACCTTCTCACCAATTCATACGCAAGGAGTGAATTTTCTGTGATTAGTCTACTTGGACGAAAGCATTTTGATTAATGGAGATTAATTGATTTAAAAAATGTTTCATTCTATTGCATGAAATGTTGGCCTAAATTTTGTAGAGTACGTTACATATAGAAATCTAAAAAGGGTCCATGGGTCCATCTTTATAGGATTTAGGCGAATAAAAGTATGATAAATTTCTCTAATGATTTTACTTGATGTTTGTATGCCCACCATTGCTCGAAAAATGTCCTGCTTGATAAGGTCTCAATGAATCTTGAAATTTTTTGAATTGAAACCATCTATGGGAGCTGGTACCGTCCATATGAAACAAAGCCTCCTTGACTTCATTCATATTAAATAGTCTTTCCAATGCTTCTCTAGCATTTCCTACAAAAGATTTTTACATACGATAGGTGAAAATTTATGTTTTAGATTGGAAATATTAAATAAATTTGAAAAGTAGCGTATTGCTTCCATGTTTAGTTTTTATTAATGTTTGTACAGTTCCCTTACGCATCCGGCGTCGGTTTATTCATTGAGGCAGAATTGGATTCATCAAACTTCGAATGAAAAAAGTGTGTTGCTTTGTCATCTTGTGTCAACTATTTGATTTTTGATCTTTGTAAGTTTTCCATGGCTTATTTATGTAGCACTCTGAAATTTGTTCCACCTTTTGTCTGTAACACCCCGTAAAAGCAACTATAAATAAATTATTTTAAATAAGATAGGGGTAAAAATTGAAATTTTCAAATGAAAAATGATGGAATTTGACCACGAAAGTTATGTTATTGCATTTTCTGCGAAACTCTGATCAATTTTCGTATATAGTAGGCCGAAAAAGGAGCTTAAACGAAGAACTTATAGGCGTTTGAAGTATTCGAGTCTAAAATAACTTAAACAAAATTTAAATTTAAAAGCTAACATAATTATACTTGGGGGTTAAGTAAACTTTACCATTAAATTGTAATTAAGGAAGATAATAAGTTGAACAATGGCAAAATCAAAATCAACCTTCTCAAAATAGCATTGGTCGACCCCTAACACATGATCGGTCGACCACTAGCGATCGACTGGTGCTAGGGGCAGTCGACCGATGGATACAGTGTGCCAACTAGGGTTTTTAGCTATGAACGTTCTGGATTTTATTGTTATAAACCGACTTAATTCCTACGGTTTTAGTGCATTCCAACCACTATAAATAAGAGCCTAGCTCCCACACTTTTATTCATACATTTTTTTGGGAACGTTAGCGAAACTCTATTAGTTTGTCTCTTCATAGATTTAGAAAACTCCATACGAATTTCCAATAAGAAATCCTATATATATGTTTTTTATTATTGTTTATTTTCTCAACCTCTTCTCCTCCAAACCTCTAATTTTCTGAATCAGACTTATATACAAATCCCTATTTGTAAAATCAAAAAGAAGGGATCTGAAAGAGTTCATTGAAGGCATGTCAAATCCAAGAGAAAGCAAAGCTAATGACCTCAGTGAGTGAAAATCTTGGTTTCTCTATTTCAGTAATTGAATAGTGTGGTTTTGATTTGATATATACCTTGTGGAGTTTTGGACTATAAAAATGTCACAATAAAAATCTCCAAAATTCCCTCAAAGAAAAATATCAATTCTTAGGTTGGAATCTTAATTATTTTGAATTCAAGATAATGGAGTTTTATAGATTTTGCAATATATGAGTTTTCCTTTTTATTCCACTTCTTATTCTTTTTCTTTAGATTAGATTAAGCGATTTGATTAAAAAAATGCTGTTTAATGCACAAATTCTTATTCGTTGTTCACACTGCCTATTTCTATAGAAATTCCCTTTCTAATTTCATGTAAAATGGAGTTGAATAGAGTGTAAAATTAATTAAATTGTAAGCTTCCATTATTATTTTTATTCCATTATTTTAATATAAAATAAGTTAGAGTCGGATTCTAAATACAAGTCTATTGATTTGATTTTGGAATACTGAATTTATGGTAAAAGGGTTATTGCGAAAATGAGACTTGTATAACATTAGAAGATTTGACATTTAAATGTTAGTTTAGGACGTAATCTCAACATGCATAGAAATTATTGAATGTGCACTTATACATGTGTATGTGTGTGTGTAAACTAGCATAAATATCGTACAATTGTAACGTATTAATTACGTAGTTAATCAAGTTAATAATTGTCATTTAGATCCCTCATAGAAAGGTATTTAATTAGGCGAAATAAGAAGGATATCTTATAAGGCCTAAATAAAGAATACGGTGAGATGTGTGATAATACGCATAGAAAGTGTTATGAAATATGACTAAGTTATAGGGAGCGAGGTCAGTCAAAAGCCCATAGAAGTCAACCCAGCTAATTTGGCTACTAGTAGTGTGACTTTAGGGATGATGTGAGATATCGTCTATAATAAGTAACCACGGAGGACACAAGGTTAGTACCAATTCTATATGGTAAATCTTCCCAACTCCTATGGCTAGCAGTTCCTATGAATAGTCAGCCTAATGTGGGACGTCTCCGTGAGGTACGGGTCATAATATGAAGGACTTACTTCGACGAATTGAAGGCACTATGTGGTTGTTTAAGGGTCTGCTTCTTTCCTTACATAAAGTATTAAATGTTCGGGATTGAGTTTAGGTACGATTAAGAATATCTTGAAAAGGTCCGCTTCAATTTAAATATTAAGTGTTCGAAGAGATTTCCATGAATGTTAGCTAGATAGAGACTTGTGTGGAGTCCACCTTGGAAATAGGTATTAAATGAAGTGGGCCTACCTCAATTAAGGTTTAAATGGTCAGAGTCTATCTATTTTCCATTGAAAGGTATTAAGTAGCTTGGGTTTTATCTCTTGTATTGGTAGACATTAATAACGATGGTTGTGGGTTATTGATTATGGAAAAAACTGCTTCGGGGATTGAAGATGTTAAGTGATAATTTGAGAGCCCACCTATTTAACTTATCTGAAGTATTAAATGATTTTGAATATAGTTTAAAATACGAAAGACATATCTTTATGTAAATTATACTGCCCAAGTATTGATATTGAAAGGCTTGAGATTTTCTACTCACTAAACATTGTTGTTCTAACTACCACCTCATTACAACCCAAGTTAGGAAAGGAGACGATGATCAATATGGAGATGACAATGAAAGAAGCTTATGGCAATGGTATATTTAGTTATTTATGCTATTTTTTGATGTAACATTTGAAGTTAAAAATGTAATTTTGAACAAGATGATGTAACAATTATTGTTGACATTATTTCATGGTTTTGTTTTGTGACATTTAGAATTTGAAATAAAATGGGTGTTGTTTATATTATTATATTTTATCCTTTTGATGTGAGTTCTGAATGAATAGATAAATAACTATGTATTGTTCTTTTTACCAACTAACATCCAACTTTTGAATATGTCTAAGTTTCGATGGGACTTTTCTGGATTGGGATTTAGGTCTGTTTCGGGGTAGGCTGTTACATTTGGTGTCAGAGCCTAGGTTACCAGATCAACAGGGAAAAGTATACGTATGAGTAGTGTATTTGTTATTTTTGAAAATATTTTCCAAAAACCTCCACCATATAGATATTATTTTTGAACATACGCACACATATTAGGCAAAAATTTCTTTCGGCGTATAATACTATATTAAGAAGATATAACTAAAAGCTCAACCTACAGATAGTTGATATGGTTGATCATCGTTCTTCTTTTGAGGTTGGGAACCCTGGCCATGGAAGACCTACCATTCAAAGGATGCTCGAATGTTTTAAACAATACCTTAGGCAAGTAGGTAAAGTCTTTGTTGCTCAAGCTACATCGGTGGCACCCATTATCCCGCCTGTCGAGGTAGTGCCCCATTCCGTTGACTTTTCCAATATGTGTAAAGACTTTATTAATATGGTAGGAAGAATATATTCTGGAACAGAGGGTTTTGTGGAGTCAAAGACTTGGATAAATGACCGCGAAAAGATATTTTGGAAGCTAGGTAGGGAGGATCAACATAAGAGGAGAATGACAGCTTGCTTGGCACCTCAAGAAAGAAGCTCGTGATTGGTTGAGTATTGTAGCCAAGAAGAATGTTGGTAGGATTTTTGCTTAGGATGAATTCAAACTCAGATTTCAGTCAACGTTTATGTCAAGGAAAGAAGTAAGTTTGCAACTGGAGAAATTCATACAGCTAAGCAGGGAGACTCCACTTTAAAAAAGTACATTAGTAAGTTTACAAATTTGGCTACGTTCGGGATGAGCTTGATCGATACACCTATGAAAAAGGCCATGAAGTTTGTGTGGGGCTTGAATTCCATGCTTAGAGAATGGTTGTTAACCCAGGTGCCCATCGGCACAACATACGAGACGTTAGTTGAGATGGCTTTGCTACAGACGACTAGCGAGGAAGAAAAGGAGGTAGAAAAGGAGAAGGATCATATAGCCAAAGATTGTAGGGTGAGTATAATGAAGGAAGCTTTTAAGAAAGTGTTATCACTGCCACGAGGAAGGGCACCTAAAGAACCAATGTCTAAAGCCGGCGAAAGAAGGGCCAAGTGGACAAGCCCAGCCATTGAGATTGCCTCTATTTCGAATAGACCCTCTAGAGACTAAGGGAAGTCAGTATCGGAAGGTATAACTCTTATTTTTGAGGCTATAATTTGTACCTTATTTGATTATAGGGCATCGCATTCCTTTATAGGTAGGAATGTAGTAAACTCCTTAAATATTCACCTAATATGTCACCAGTCCAATAGTAGTCTCTAATCCTATTAGGGGGTTGACAAATCTCTCTTTAATTTGCGCAGACCTACTTGTGGACATATGTGACGTTGATTTCATACGTAATGCGTACATTCTAAATTTTGAGGGATATGGACGTTTATTGGGAATGGATTGGTTCTCATGCTACAAGGCAATTTTAGATTGCGATGGGAGGGTTATATAATTACAGAGTTGTAAAGGGAGAAACTTAGAGGTCTATTGTACATCCCAAGACTCAGTCGAGTCAAGTTATTTGTACTCCCTGGCCTATCTAATGTTGGGCTTTCATCTGTACCCGTAGTTCGAGAATTTCTAAATGTCTTTGAGGAAGTCTCAGGTCTCCCACCCCAAAGGGAGATCGAGTTTAGAATTGATTTGGACAAATGTAATAGCCCGTTTTTTGGTACGCTTTGAATCAACAATAAACCACACATGTCCAACTCAAATTGCACGAAAATACGGAACATGAAGGGTAATAAAGAAAAATAGAAAGAACAGAATCTCACACGAATGGAATAACATATAATATTGAACAAATATCTTTACAGCGGCAAACTTTTACATACATATATCAGAGTCTAACTTAAATTCAGTCTGGACAGTTATAAACCCCTGTCCTTGCAATTGCTGACAAACATCAAACAAAATACACTAAGCATAACAGATAATAGAATACGTCCATACGATGGTGAAGATCTCCAGCTCTCCTCTGGAAACTCCAACCATCTTCAAATCAACCTGAAACTACTCGGATCTGACCCGAGTATTAAAAATACCCGGATCAGGTTTGATAAACCAGCGTGAGATACTCGAAAGTTAAAATGGCTATGTTATCAAAACCTTTGAAAAGAAGGGTATCTCATAAGACCACGCCCACACATAAATACAGACGTGTTTTTACCTTATGATAACCAAAACATTTCTATACCAAAATACACTTGATATTATTTTTAATGACATTCCTTTGAAAACACTTTTCAAATAAACTTATTCAAATAAGGTATCAATATGTGGACTAAGTCTAACGGAATATATCCGGAATGGGTCAACGGAATATACCGAATGGAAGATATGATACCCGAAAGGGGGTAGCTGAAATGTTTGGAAGTCATTACAGTTATTTTGGAAATACAATCAAAACCATAAATCTCGTATTGGGATTGGATTTCCAACATGATAGGAAACTAGTGACCTTTTCTCCGATCCATGCATAACAAACATAGTTCCCACGGTGCCTTAATCCCTTTTCTCAAATTAGTCACTTGGAACGATATTTGCTACACTACAACTGATAACCGGTAGTTCCCTGCTTTTTTCAAGCTAATCACTTTATCCAAATGGGGCAATAAATGCCTTGAGGGACGTATCCCCCAAAGGGCCAAACGTATTTGACACCACCATACATACTCACTTATTCCGAATTTGTGTTTGTCAGACCACATGATATCCCATCATAACCGGGGTGTGAGGCTCATGAGGCTACGCTCAATTTCTTCAAAGCCATGCTTTTCATACAAAACCACGTTTGATCATAACAGATTCCACTTTAAATGCCACATTGACATTCCACGTCACACGACTGATTTCTAAAAAGGTATAACTTCCTAAGCTCGTACGTCTCGAAAAAGGGTGTTAAGCTAAGAGAAGTTGCCTTCTCCGCTACCAACTGATATACGTTTATAGAAACCACTCAAATATGATTTAAAATACAATGTCAGACAAACATCCATATATGTTCGTTCTGGGACTGAACGAAACCGAAGACACTCTCCTACTACCACTAGTAGCGAGTAGTCCTTGCAATCCGAAAAATCTCCACAACGGGGAGACCACTGCTATAAATAACTCTATAATGAGAGCGACCTAAAGCATGTTCAACAAGCAGTCCTCACGCTATGAAGATTCACGGTCTTCAATAATCATCATCTTCAACATGTCTTCACTTTCGAACGTATACATTGGTTCGAAGTGGTTTTCGGATAGGAATGATCCAAATCCGACTCCGGTTCCTTCGAAGCCAATCATCGCTTTAAAAGATGTTAAGTTCATACGTGGATATCAATCATCAATCAATTACTTCATCTTTTATCTTAATCAAATATCTTTCTTAGATATATTCTTTTCAGTTTATTCTATTTTCTTTTCAAATGTATATGGAATCATTAAGCCTCATTTATCAAATCATTTGATTTATTAAACTTTTCTTAAATCCTGAAATAATTCTAAATCATTTTCTCTTTTACTTAGGAAAACCTTTCCAAATCATTCATTTAATCTTAATCAAAGATTTTCTTTCTTAACTTTTAACTTAGGGAAAATATTCCCTTTTATAATATCACTTTCCAAAACATCCATTTAAATTTAAAGGATTATTCACTGTCTAAAATCGCGAATATAATTCCTTCAATAAACTTTCACATATAACTTATCAAATTAAATTGATTTCAGATTTACAAAACGGTGTTTATAAATTCCATTTATATTTTATGAACTTCCATATACAAAACTTCTTTACAAACAAATTCCATTTATATCTCACTTATAAGTCAGAATCCAATTATAATTTAATTACTCATAAAACTCTTATTGACAAATCCATTCCTTTCAAATCTTACTATTTATAAAATCTATTATAAATTCTTTTCTAAATTTCAATTGCAAGCCCATATATAAATTTGATTACAATCCCATTTAATATTTATAAAACACTTTTATAATTCCATAACTTTTATTTATAAAATATCAATTTTATAAATCTTATATATAGACCATTTATAATAAATTCAAAGAATTTATTTCTTTCCTTTTATCTTAGAAAAACTTAATTATGATCTTTTAGAGCATCCAGACTTTCCTTTCGACATGTTCCACCTCTCTCCTAAGAAGAGAAAACATAAGCCATGTAAGTTCAGGCACTGGTTGCTCCATCCCTAACCTTGGTTAAACACCTTGTTTTATCCTCCCAGATCTCATAGGCGGGACAAATGTACTAGTCGTTTCCGCATACTCAGATTTTCCACTTTATTTTGGAATTTCTTATAAATATTCCAAATTATCTTTTCAAAACGCTTAATTATCCTTTTTAAGACATTCACACTTGATTCTGGAAAAATCATTATTACATTTAAACTCATTTCCAAAAGTTTATAGAATCCGCAGCATAAAATAGCTGTGGAAAGTGCCATATAAGCTTAATTGATTAAATCAACTTTAAAACATTCGATAATTCATATTTTCCAATTCAAATCTCTTTTAAAATATTTAAATAGATTTATCAAATTTATTTCATATTTTTCCAAAATTAAAAACGTTCATTTAAATAGATTTCCGGTTATGGTCACTTAACTACACTAGCGCGATTTTTCTGCAAAATTGTTTTGGACTTGTTTCAAGATCTACTTATCGGAACTTTGATTTTCTTTCTTCGTTTAGAAGATATGGATATAATAGTCCGGAATTTTCCCATCTCGAAGAATTCCGAGCTATATTTCACTCTATACATTCATTTAAACTTTTCGGCGTGAAATCACGAACTACCGTTGCGCGACGCACCTAGTTTTAACTATTTTTTTCAATACTTGAAATAATCTATTCAAATTGAATTCTATTACTTATAAAATCGTTACAAATCATTTTAAATCAATATTCTCACTTTCTAAAGTATTTAATATATATTTTCACTATTACCACATTATAATATTATTATATTTCCATTATTTTAATATTAAATTCCAATTTCAACTCAATTTCAATTCTAATCTCAAACTAAACATATTTAAAACTTAGATTTCAAATCTAACTTCAATTTAAACTTCAATTCAATCTCAAACTAAACTTCACTTTTTCAAAATCGATTTCAATTTCACTATTCATCTCAATTTCAATTTCAAATTAACTATCATTTTGAAATCCGTTTCACTTCAAATTTTGAATTCTCTTTTATTTTAACTTTAATTTCACTTCTAAATGAAAAAAGACTTATTTAAAATCATTAAGATGCTAGATAATTTCCACACATATTTGTATGGATTTAATTTTTATTTAATTAACTATGGTTAATTACCAATCATTTCTCTTATCATTTATCAAACAAGTTATCAACCAAATAAACAATCACATATTCAACTAATTTGCAACCAAGTTATCAAGTACTTAATCATTCAACATATTAATTTCTAATTTAACATGTGTATTATCAAATTAAGTTTTATAAATATAAAAACTAAGATTTGAGTACTCACGATTAGTTTCACTCCACCAATCTTTTATGTAGATTCCCGAATCGATTCCGGCAGCACTTCCTTCTCTTTTTCTCGCTCCGAAGCTTGCCGATCTCCTTCCTTCTTCTTGATGTGCTCGGCCTAGGCTAGGGGGAGGTGGTTGGCTCGGGTTTTGAGGTGGAAGAGGGTGGTCGTGGGTAGAAAGGAGGAAGAGATGGGTTTTGAAATGGAATACTTGATTTTCTTTTTACTTTTTTATTTTTCTAATATTTTTATTTTATTTTCCTAAGGCATGGAAGCCATTAGAGAAGCTTTTAGAAAGCTTGAGAAAGGAAGAAGAAGATGTAGAAATGTGTAAAAGAAGGTGGAAGGATGGTGGTTTATTTATAGTTGAAGTTTGCTACGCATATTACCTTATTACCCTTAACCAAAAAGACCAAAATACTCTCCATATCAAATCAATTTTTGTCCCCTTTAAGTACACTAGAACACTCTTTCCAATGCATGATTTTGATTTGTTATTAATGTTGAAATGAAGTGTATTAATGTGGAATTGATGTATTGATTAGATTTTGTACTTATGACATGATTTCTTCTCGTTTTCTTACACTTTTAAAAGTGCTAATTAATCATTTTGCTCCTTTTCCATGCATACACATAACATCTCATTAATGAGACATGATATATATATGTAATAATTATGTTTAAAGTAAGCATGGATTTGACATTCATTAATGGTGATTAGATGTTTAAGAAAATATAATTCTAAGTTCAAATCTTTTATTAGTCAAATCAAATCTTACTTAATTACACATCAAATCAAAGGATTTCTAACTTTATTTTACATAAGTAAACCATTTTTGTCTTTTTGTGCTTACTTTTTCTTAATTGTTTTCTAAAAATTTCTAACCTTGTTTAGTAAAAGTAAACTTGATTAGTGAATTAATTAATACTGACACTATTTGAATATATGTTCCTATATAAGAAAATAAAGGTGCGACGACGTTGCGACAACTTTTAATCAACAAAACGTCGTTTTAATCAACAACTTTTAATCAACATTAAATGTGACCGTAAAACATTTTATCGAAAAACGACGTTTTGTTGATTAAAAATTGTCGGAACGTCGTCGCACCTTTATTTTCTTATATAAGAATATATATTCAAATAGCGTCAGTATTAATTAATTCACTAATTAAACTTACTTTTACTAAACAATGTTAGAAACTTCTAGAAAATAATTAAAAAAAAGTAAGCACAAAAGGACAAAAATGGTTTACTTTTGTAAAATAAAGTTAGAAATCCTTTGATTTGATGTGTAATTAACTAAGATTTGATTTGACTAATAAAAGATTTAAACTTAGAGTTATATTTTCTTAAACATCTAATCACCATTATGAATGTCAAATCCATGCTTACTTTAAACATAATTATTACATATATATATATATCATGTCTCATTAATGAGATGTTATGTGTATGCATGGAAAAGGAGCAAAATGATTAATTAGCACTTTTAAAAGTGTAAGAAAAAGAGAAGAAATCATGTCATAAGTAAAAAATCTAATCAATACATCAATTCCACATTAATACACTTCATTTCAACATTAATAACAAATCAAAATCATGCATTGGAAAGAGTGTTCTAGTGTACTTAAAGGGGACAAAAATTGATTTGATATGGAGAGTATTTTGGTCTTTTTGGTTAAGGAAAATAAGGTAATATGTGTAGCAAACTTCAACTATAAATAAACCACCATCCTTCCACCTTCTTTTACACATTTCTACATCTTCTTCTTCCTTTCTCAAGCTTTCTAAAAGCTTCTCTAATGGCTTGCATGCCTTAGGAAAATAAACTAAAAATATTAGAAAAATAAAAAAGTAAAGAGAAAATCAAGTATTCCAGTTCAAAACCCCTCTCTTCCTCCTTTCTACCTACGGTCACCCTCTTCTACCTCAAAACTCGAGCCATCCACCTCCCCCTAGCCTAGGCCGAGCACATCAAGAAGGAGATCGGGAAGCTTCGGAGCGAGAAAAAGAGAAGGAAGTGCTGTCAGAATCGATTCGGGAATCTATACAAAAGATTGGTGGAGTGGAACTAATCGTGAGTACTCAAATCTTAGTTTTATATTTATAAAACTTAAGTTGATAATACACATGTTAAATTAGAAATTAATACGTTGAATGATTAAGTGTTTGATAGCTTGGTTGCAAATTAGTTGAATATGTGATTGTTTATTTGGTTGATAATTTGTTTGATAAATGATAAGAGAAATGATTAGTAATTAACCATAGTTAATTAAATACATACAAATATGTGTATGGAAATTATCTAGCCTCTTAATGATTTTAAATAAGTCTATTTTCATTTAGAAGTGAAATTAAAGTTAAAATAAAAGAGAATTTGAAATTTGAAGTGAAACGGATTTGAAAAAGATAGTTAATTTGAAACTGAAATTGAGATGAATAGTGAAATTGAAATCGATTTTGAAAAGGTGAAGTTTAGTTTGAGATTAAATTGAAGTTTAAATTGAAATTAGATTTGAAATATGAGTTTTAAATATGTTTAATTTGAGATTAGAATTGAAATTGAGTTGAAATTGGAATTTAAAATTTAATATTAAAATAATGGAAATATAATAATATTATAATGTGGTAATAGTGAAAATATATATTAAATACTTTAAAAAGTGAGAATATTGATTTAAAATGATTTATAACGATTTTATAAGTAATAGAATTCAATTTGAATAGATTATTTCAAGTATTGAAAAAAAATAGTTAAAACTAGGTGCGTCGCGCAACGATAGTTCGTGATTTCGCGTCGAAAAGTTCAAATGAACGTATAGAGTGAAATATAGCTTGGAATTCTTCGAGATAGAAAAATTCCGGACATTATATCCATATCTTCTAAACGAAGAAAGAAAATCAAAGTTCCGATAAGTAGATCTTGAAATAAGTCCAAAACAATTTTGCAGAAAAATCGCGATAGTGCGGTTAAATGACCATAACCGGAAATCTGTTTAAATGAACGTTTTAATTTTGGAAAAATATGAAATAAATTTGATAAATCTATTTAAATATTTTAAAAGAGATTTGAATTGGAAAATATGAATTATCGAATGTTTTAAAGTTGATTTAATCAATTAAGCTTATATGGCACTTTCCATGACACTTTCCACAGCACTTTTATGCTGCGAATTCTATAAACTTTTGAAAATGAGTTTAAATATAATAACGATTTTTCCAGAATCAAGTGTGAATGTTTTAGAAAGAATAATTAAGCGTTTCGAAAAGATAATTTGGAATATTTATAAGCAATTCCAAAATAAAGTGGAAAATCTGAGTATGCAGAAACGACTAGTACATTTGTCCCGCCTGTGAGATCTGGAAGGATAAAAATAAGGTGTTTAACTAAGGTTAGGGATGGAGCAACCAGTGCCCTGAACTTACCTCGCCTATGTTTTCTCTTCTTAGTAGGGGTGGAACATGTCGAAAGGAAAGCTCGGATGCTTTAAAAGATCATAATTAAGTTTTTCTAAGATAAAAGGAAAGAAATACATTCTTTGAATTTATTATAAATGGTCTATATATAAGATTTATAAAATTGATATTTTATAAATAAAAGTTATGGAATTATAAAAGTGTTTTATAAATATTAAATGAGATTGTAATCAAATTTATATATGGGTTTACAATTGAAATTTAGAAAAGAATTTATAATGGATTTTATAAATAGTAAGATTTGAAAGGAATAAATTTGTAAATAAGAGTTTTATGAGTAATTAAATTATAATTCGATTCGAACTTATAAGTGAGATATAAATGGAATTTGTTTGTAAAGAAGTTTTGTATATGGAAGTTTATAAAATATAAATGGAATTTATAAATACCATTTTGTAAATCTGAAATCAATTTAATTTGATAAGTTAAATGTGAAAGTTTATTAAAGGAATTATATTCATGATTTTGGACAGTGAATAATCCTTTAAATTTAAATGGATGTTTTGGAAAGTGATATTATAAAAGGGGAATATTTTTCCTAAGTTAAAAGGTAAGAAAGAAAATATTTGATTAAGATTAAATGAATGATTTGGAAAGGTTTTCCTAAGTAAAAGAGAAAATGATTTGGAATTGTTCCAGGATTTAAGAAAAGTTTAATAAATCAAATGATTTGATAAATGAGGCTTAATGATTCCATATACATTTGAAAAGAAAATGGAATAAATTGAAAAGAATATATCTAAGAAAGATATTTGATTAATATAAAAGATGAAGTAATTGATTGATGATTGATATCCACGTATGAACTTAACATCCTTTA
The DNA here is from genome assembly GCA_030765085.1 of Allium cepa. Classification (NCBI taxonomy): domain Eukaryota; kingdom Viridiplantae; phylum Streptophyta; class Magnoliopsida; order Asparagales; family Amaryllidaceae; genus Allium; species Allium cepa. The sequence continues at coordinate 120,992,517 of CM060946.1, read as the reverse complement.
AAGTGATGATTGGCTTCGAAGGAACCGGAGTCGGATTTAGATCATTCCTATCCGAATACCACTTCGAACCAATGTATGTGTTCGAAAGTGAAGACATGTTGAAGATGATGATTATTGAAGATCGTGGATCTTCATAGCGTGAGGACTGGTTGTTGAACATTCTCTGGGTCGCTCCCATTATATGGTTATTTATAGCAGTGGTCTCCCCGTTGTGGAGATTTTTCGGATTGCAAGGACTACTCGCTACTGGTGGTAGTAGGAGAGTGCCTTCGGTTTCGTTGAGTCTCAGAACGAACTTGTATGGATGTTTGTCTGACATTGTATTCTAAATCACATTTGAGTGGTTTCTATAAATGTAGATCAGTTGGTGGCGGAGAAGGCAACTTCTCTTAGCTTAACACCCTTTTTCGAGACGTACGAGCTCAGGAAGTTATACCATTCTAGAAATCAGTCTTGTGACGTGGAATGACAATGTGGCATTCAAAGTGGAACCTGTTATGATCAAAGCATGGTTTTGTATGAAAAGCGTGGCTTTGAAGAAATTGAGCGTAGCCTCATGAGCCTCACACCCCGGTTATGATGGGATACCATGCGGTCTGACAAACACAAATTCGAAATAAGTGAGTATGTATGGTGGTGTCAAATACGTTTGGCCCTTTGGGGGATACGTCCCTCAAGGCATTTATTGCCCCATTTGGATAAAGTGGTTAGCTTGAGAAAAGTAGGAAACTGTCAGGACCCGATTCTTCGTCTTTCGAAAATTCAACATCAATACTCACTTTATCGACTGCCGAGCAATCGAACGACGGAAAACCGAACACTGAGGGTTTTAAGAAAAATAAAAAGGATAGAAGAAGAGATAAGAGATGGAAAAATAGAGAGAAAAGAAAATAGAAATAGAACGGAACGGAAAAGAAAACAACTGAACAATAACAGAATCTCATAATTCGCAGCGGAACAACATATAATAATAAATGAATAATCTTTAAACAAAGAACTATATCAGTTATTACATTTTATACATTACATTTCATTACATCATATCATCAGAGTGTACAACAACAAACAACATCAACAGCGGAAAAGAAATACTATATACTAATAATACGCCATGCCATCCAGCTTGCCTCCAGCAACTCCTGAATATCCAGAATATCCTGATAAACCTAACTCTCGACTGCCCGTGTGGAAATTGGTGGGCACCCAGAGTTTAGGAAGGAAAACAATAAACTCCGAGTCAGTCATGTGACTGGTGTGAGAACTCAAAACAGTTTATTTATCTTTAAAATCAAAATAGAGGAATATTTTTAAAGTCAATTCGCAATGCTTTTAAAAATGAGACTACCATAAGGCCTCCCGCACACACACACAATGCAAACGCAGAATCGGAGGAGATTTCTCCATATGATGGTCAAAGATGCTTGATACGCATTTAAAAGAACATTTTATATTATTACTGGTGCATAGTCTAGGAAAAATTTATTTCGAAAGTAGAATATAAATCTTAGCCAGCATAGACATTTCGAACTATGCCTACTATAGCTACCATCCAAACATTGGGGTGCCACCATAAGTGAATGATAGGTTCTACAACTAATACCGTACAAGGTTTCGTATTGTTTCTTTGGATTTCCAACGAATGATCAGGCCAAGGAACTTCCCATTGCCACATGAGAATTCCTCTGGATGGACATCCTCGAGAACCAAACCGGATCTCTACCAACACAAGGCCGGGTTACCCCTAACTGATTAACAACTGGCCGAATATGCCATCCCCCGGTCCTTTGGGACCTTTCAACCGAGCGCTCGTAATCAATTCACACAATCATAAAGTGTTTTCAACATGAGTAAGTATCCGGGCTCCATACCATGATACCACCCTTTTCCAGAAGGAAATGCACACATCCTAAAGGGCGCTACCCCTCATAACCTTGCTGCATCTTTCCTGTTTTGACCATTCACGGGGTGTGAGGCTCGACGAAGTCACGTCCACAAAAACATACTTTATACAAAAGCCATGCTTTGGGTCAACAAATGATCATAGAGATGATCACCAAGATAGCCGATCAAATAAACGATCCTATCACAAATAATCAACACAATGATCATTTCACAGCAACACTCAGCATGTCACATTACCGAATTGGGAATATATCGCTGATAACATTCAACTACATAACCTCTGAGCTCGTATGTCTCAAAGAAGGGTGTTAAGCTAAAAGAATAAATTCTCCGCCACCAACAGAAATATATTTGAAAGAAATCTGCTTTATATCTCAATTTGTAATGTCAGACATACAATCCATACAAGTCTGTTTCGGGCTCGAACAGAACCGAAGGCACTTATCACGAAGCCCTTGCAATCCGGGTATTCACAATCCCGATCGAATTTCCCATCACTTAGGAAATCTCTATACCAGGAGCTACCCAGTGCAGAGACAATCGATAGGTCATCCTATCGCTTTCGCAAATATCCGGTCTTCAACACCGGTCATCAAATGCAATTCATAACGACGTATCACATATTCGGAATGGGTTATACGACCCCATGGTCCTTTCCCGGTTAACCCGAATAGTGAGCGCTTATTCAAAAATAAGTGTGGCATTCAAATTCAAACAAATCACATCAATTACCCATTCAAAGGGAAATATTGATAGTCGGTTATTGAACTATCAATGGATATGCACAACATCAGCAGATTCCAAATAATTTTCCAAATTATTTATTTTCCAAAATATCTTTACAATATATATAATTTTCACACTTCAAAAAATAAATCAATATTTATTTTTAAACAAATTCCACTTCCTTTTATAAATTACATAGTGAATTTATATTTCACAATATCCATGCATATACGATTTCAATTATTCATTTCAATTTATCTTCAAAAAGATAAATTCTCTAATATTCACTTTATATTGGAAAACATTTCCATACTTATTAAAAATAAGTAATTCACAAATCTTTTTATTTTCTACACTTGGAAAATATTCAATATACTCAAATCGAAATTTAGTATATATTTCATTCTATAAGGAAATCATTCTCTTAACCATATTTATTTGGGTCAAAACGAATGTTGCGTAAAACATCGTTACGACAACCCAAAATCACTAGTATAGGGATTCGAAATTAAAATAGATATATAACTCCCAATACTATATAAAACATTTCCTTTCGGAAATCATTTACTATAACAACAGTGTTATAGTCCACCATTTCCTTTTTATTTCTCGAAAACGTCTATTTCAACAATAGATGTTGAAATCTATGGTTTCGAATCTCAACACATTTTAAAACATCGTTAGATCGTTTTAATTCAATTTAAAATATCACATTCTAAACATTTTCTTTAACATGTTATTCACTATTCAAAAACATGAATATACTTCAATTAACAATTTCATCATTTCTATTCATTTTATTTTAAAGTATTATTCACAGTCAAAAACGTGAATATAACTCCATTAATAGGTTTCAACAATTTACTTATCAAAATAAGTCGTTTACGAATTTATAAAACAACGTTTATAAATTCCTTTATTAACCTATATTCAATTCATAACTCAATTATAAACCAAAAGTTCACATTATAAGTTAAATGCTTATAAAACGATTATTTTACAAAATCGTTCTTTTAAACTTCATAATTATAAATCTTATAACTCATAAGATTCATTTATTTATCCAAATCTATTCTTTCAATAACTTTATAAATTTTATAAACCTACTGCTTATAAAATTCCATTTATAACTTCACCGTTTATAATTCTATAAATTTCATTCATTTATGAAATTCATTTATAATTCATTCTAACACTTATAAAACTCGTTTTATAATTCAAATATTTTAATTTATAAATATCAATTTATAAATTCTTTTATATAAATCAATTTATATTATTCTTTTAAAACATCTTTAATCTCCTTTATAATTTCATCATTTTGATTCATAAAATAATTAAATTTTATAAATCCTATATTTAAACTTTTCACAATAAATTCAGAAATCCCGTTTTAACTATTTTATAAAATCATTAACCTTATATTTTCAAAAATAAATCTTTAATCGTATTTCTCAAAATCATAATTTTTATAACTTTAAAAATTATAACGTTTATCTATTTAAAATGGATCAATTCCAAAAATATTTTATAAACGTATACTTTCAAAAATCACTTTTAAATCCTTTTAAAATTCCAAATTTGGTCCAATGATGCTACATACCAAATAGTCAATCACGACAACAACGATATCATATATCGATATGATAATCCATCAAATATCAAAATATCTGAATTCAAATAAAAACTGTTGAGGAATCCAGTTGGATCCCTCCAACCTGTTTCCTGCATCCACAAACATTAGCACAATACCAATTCCGCTCCAGTACGGAATTATCGCGGTATATGGGATTTAATAATATTATCCGCTTAATAGACGGCGCAATAGGGTCTCATCCGCTAAAAAAAATACGGGAAATCAATAACTCCAATATATACATATGCCAATATATATATATTGCTATTATATATAATACCAATTTCACTGTTTATGAAATATTCGCGGTATATGTTTTTAATAAATAACATCCGCTTACTAACGGCGCATAATCTCTATTTTAACAATCAATGGATAACAATCATCATTCAAACATGCTTTCAAATATTTTAAATCTAACTATTTAAAATAAAATCGAAACCGATTCAATTGAGTGAGAAGTTCTCACCTTGATTTTATTTTCGTTTTAGCGATTTATTTCGAATAAAATTAAACGGACGTTTAATTTTACACGAAATTTTCACTAACTCCAAACGACTCCAATCCAATTCCATCGCGTAGTGCTCGTCCATACGATTCCAACGCAACTGGTTTCGCGCGTTTTCGACCTCGTATGAAAAAGATATCAATTTTTGAAGTTTACACGATTTAAACTATAATTAATTACAACATAACTCTATAATTTTAATACCCTAACATGCCACAGCCCTTGGATCCACTGCCTTTCCATCTTGGCCGTTCTTTCCTTCTCTTCCCCCACGTCTTCTTTCCAGGTCGAGCAACCCAAAGCCGAACCCATCATTTGACATTAGGGTTTGAATTTGCACCTCCATCACTCGACAAAACTTCATCAAACCACCTCCATATTGAAGCCCTTCGCAAGAGCTATCTTCACCATCCACGGCATGAACCTCGGCCCCCCCTACAGCCTTGAAATGCGTGCGCAACTTCGGCTCTTCCACCTCAATTTGCCGTTAATCCGTGGCTCTAAAAACGATCTTGACCGTTGATCTCGTAGCTCTTGCTACGATCTACAATGTTGTAGTTAACATCTTTTGCAAACAACTGATGGATTGAGAGATTTGGGGAAGAGAAGTTGAGAAAATTTCGGCCTTACATTCAATGGTGGCGGCTGTGCATATAGAACTAGGGTTTATATTATTTTTTTTCTATTTTCTTGTGAATTTTGAGCTATTTATAGAGAATAAAAACGACACTATTCATCCGGGTTTTCCAAACTCCGATTCACGCGCCGTAACCAGCGTTTCTAGGGTTTACCCCGCGTTCCGGACACAATGGAACAGGTTTCGAAAGCTAATTCGGTCATCTGTGCGAGATATGGCAACAAACGTTCAATTTAAATTAAACCGATTTAAGCGATTTTCTAGGCGTTTTAATTTGTACCGGACAAACGGTAAATCCGATTGACACGAAATTTGAAACCTTACAATAATATCACATTATAGGTCCGATGAAACTGGTTTCGTCGAAATCCGAGACTTTTTGAAAAATGGCTATTTTAACTCGCCAAATTAATAATAAAAATAATTCGATGGGTTTCGAGCTGCTACGATCAAACGATAACTCCGATTGACACGAAAATTGAAATCCGGTGATAACTAACTATTACGGATCCAATGGAACTGGTTTCGCTCAATTCTGAGACTGTTCAAAAATTGACTATTTTCACTAGTCGATTTTAATATTAAAATATTCAATTTTCACAAATAAACTTTTAATTCGATTTTAAAAGTTCTAAAATATCATTCTAACTTCAACATGATAAAATAAAATTTTACAAATCATTTTCAATCATATTTAACCCAATTTTCAATTATTTCCATAATTTAACATATTAAATTATTGATTTAATTATTCAATTAAATCCAATTATTCGAAATAAATTTTATTCGACTTATAAATTTCACTTATTAATATTAAAAATTAATTAAATATTCAAGTTTTAATTACTAAAAATTCTGGGTCGTTACAATCTTCCCCCCTTAAAAGAATTTCGTCCTCGAAATTATCAAGTAAGAAAAGTTATAGAATCTATTAATTTTTCAAAATCCATAGTTAAACTTCTTACAAATCTTTACTAAGTTTTCAAATCATACTTAGTTATCTTTTCAAAAACAACTATCTTGTTTGACTTTCAATTCCAAATCAAAGTTAAAATTTTCAAAACTTTCCAATTTTCTCAAATTTTTTCTAACGCCTTAAATTTCCGGAAAAATTCGCCATAGTCTCCTTTGCGCGGCTCGATTCGAAAAAAAATGACAGTATATATATCACAAATATACATCTCATCAAGTAATGAGGCATCCCGAAGGGAAAAAACATAAAAGTACGGTATGTAATCCGAGATATGTACCTTATATTTTATTAGCAAGCATATACGGCTAATATAGCGCGAAAGCGAGCTCCAAATGCGAAGCAAACGCGATCCGCACCTACTAAACACTCAACAAACAACATGAGAACATGCATATATGAAAATAATCTCAATATACATCATATAGCAACATAATAACTATATATGCCAACATAGCAAATGTAGTAAAAGCAATATATTCAACCACTTTGTTTTTACTTAACTTTAATTCCAACTTATAAATCAATTCAGCTTCCAAATTCTAAAGTAAATTTCCATTTAACTTTAAATTCATTTTTATTTACAACTCATATTCATAAATTTATTCATATAGTTTCACTTCTTATATATATATAAGTTTATTTCACAATTGTAAATCACATTAATTATAATTCCATTCTTATAATTCATTTGCTTATACAATTATTCTTTTATTTAGATTATTCAAACAACTAAACAATCAACTTATATACCTTAATAATTCTGAAAAATTATTTTCTCTATATATAAAATATAATCAAGGTAAAATTATTTCATTTACCCAATTTAAAACAATATTGTGTCGAATTGTTCTATTCAAGTGTTTAGAAACCCCTTCGGCATAGTTGTCGAGACCACGCTGACGAAGGTTCATATGCCACTCAACAAACTAATCATCACAATATAAAACAATTTCATATTCACTAACAAATACGCTCTCATAGCTATTATTACACTCAAACTCATTCTAGAGCACTACTGACTCTATCTCTAATGAGTAATACCCAACAGAACCATGGTTGTCGCTTAACCATATGCTCTGATACCACATTGTCAGGACCCGATTCTTCGTTTTCCGAAAATTCAACATCGATACTCACTTTATCGACTGCCGAGCAATCGAACGACGGAAAACCGAACACTGAGGGTTTTAAGAAAAAGAAAAAGGATAGAAGAAGAGATAAGAGATGGAAAAATAGAGAGAAAAGAAAATAGAAATAGAACGGAACGGAAAAGAAAACAACTGAACAATAACAGAATCTCACAATTCGCAGCGGAACAACATATAATAATAAATGAATAATCTTTAAACAAAGAACTATATCAGTTATTACATTTTATACATTACATTTCATTACATCATATCATCAGAGTGTACAACAACAAACAACATCAACAGCGGAAAAGAAATACTATATACTAATAATACGCCATGCCATCCAGCTTGCCTCCAGCAACTCCTGAATATCCAGAATATCCTGATAAACCTAACTCTCGACTGCCCGTGTGGAAATTGGTGGGCACCCAGAGTTTAGGAAGGAAAACAATAAACTCCGAGTCAGTCATGTGACTGGTGTGAGAACTCAAAATAGTTTATTTATCTTTAAAATCAAAATAGAGGAATATTTTTAAAGTCAATTCGCAATGCTTTTAAAAATGAGACTACCATAAGGCCTCCCGCACACACACACAATGCAAACGCAGAATCGGAGGAGATTTCTCCTTATGATAGTCAAAGATGCTTGATACGCATTTAAAAGAACATTTTATATTATTACTAGTGCATAGTGTAGGAAAAATTTATTTCGAAAGTAGAATATAAATCTTAGCCAGCATAGACATTTCGAACTATGCCTACTATAGCTACCATCCAAACGTTGGGGCGCCACCATAAGTGAATGATAGGTTCTACAACTAATACCGTACAAGGTTTCGTATTGTTTCTTTGGATTTCCAACGAATGATCAGGCCAAGGAACTTCCCATTGCCACATGAGAATGCCTCTGGATGGACATCCTCGAGAACCAAACCGGATCTCTACCAACACAAGGCCGGGTTACCCCTAACTGAGTAACAACTGACCGAATATGCCATCCCCCGGTCCTTTGGGACCTTTCAACCGAGCGCTCGTAATCAATTCACACAATCATAAAGTGTTTTCAACATGAGTAAGTATCTGGGCTCCATACCATGATACCACCCTTTTCCAGAAGGAAATGCACACATCCTAAAGGGCGCTACCCCTCATAACCTTGCCGCATCTTTCCTGTTTTGACCATTCACGGGGTGTGAGGCTCGACGAAGTCACGTCCACAAAAACATACTTTATACAAAAGCCATGCTTTGGGTCAACAAATGATCATAGAGATGATCACCAAGATAGCCGATCAAATAAACGATCCTATCACAAATAATCAACACAATGATCATTTCACAGCAACACTCAGCATGTCACATTACCGAATTGGGAATATATCGCTGATAACATTCAACTACATAACCTCTGAGCTCGCACGTCTCAGAGAAGGGTGTTAAGCTAAAAGAATAAATTCTCCGCCACCAACAGAAATATATTTGAAAGAAATCTGCTTTATATCTCAATTTGTAATGTCAGACATACAATCCATACAAGTCTGTTCCGGGCTCGAACAGAACCGAAGGCACTTCTCACGAAGCCCTTGCAATCCGGGTATTCACAATCCGATCGAATTTCCCATCACTTAGGGAATCTCTATACCAGGAGCTACCCAGTGCAGAGACAATCGATAGGTCATCCTATCGCTTTCGCAAATATCCGGTCTTCAACACTGGTCATCAAATGCAATTCATAACGACGTATCACATATTCGGAATGGGTTATACGACCCCATGGTCCTTTCTCGGTTAACCCGAATAGTGAGCGCTTATTCAAAAATAAGTGTGGCATTCAAATTCAAACAAATCACATCAATTACCCATTCAAAGGGAAATATTGATAGTCGGTTATTGAACTATCAATGGATATGCACAACATCACCAGATTCCAAATAATTTTCCAAATTATTTATTTTCCAAAATATCTTTACAATATATATAATTTTCACACTTCAAAAAATAAATCAATATTTATTTTTAAACAAATTCCACTTCCTTTTATAAATTCCATAGTGAATTTATATTTCACAATATCCATGCATATACGATTTCAATTATTCATTTCAATTTATCTTCAAAAAGATAAATTCTCTAATATTCACTTTATATTGGAAAACATTTCCATACTTATTAAAAATAAGTAATTCACAAATCTTTTTATTTTCTACACTTGGAAAATATTCAATATACTCAAATCGAAATTTAGTATATATTTCATTCTATAAGGAAATCATTCTCTTAACCATATTTATTTGGGTCAAAACGAATGTTGCGTAAAACATCGTTACGACAACCCAAAATCACTAGTATAGGGATTCGAAATTAAAATAGATATATAAATCCCAATACTATACAAAACATTTCCTTTCGGAAATCATTTACTATAACAACAGTGTTATAGTCCACCATTTCCTTTTTATTTCTCGAAAACGTCTATTTCAACAATAGATGTTGAAATCTATGGTTTCGAATCTCAACACATTTTAAAACATCGTTAGATCGTTTTAATTCAATTTAAAATATCACATTCTAAACATTTTCTTTAACATGTTATTCACTATTCAAAAACGTGAATATACTTCAATTAACAATTTCATCATTTCTATTCATTTTATTTTAAAGTATTATTCACAGTCAAAAACGTAAATATAACTCCATTAATAGGTTTCAACAATTTACTTATCAAAATAAGTCGTTTACGAATTTATAAAACAACGTTTATAAATTCCTTTATTAACCTATATTCAATTCATAACTCAATTATAAAACAAAAGTTCACATTATAAGTTAAATGCTTATAAAACGATTATTTTACAAAATCGTTCTTTTAAACTTCATAATTATAAATCTTATAACTCATAAGATTCATTTATTTATCCAAATCTATTCTTTCAATAACTTTATAAATTTTATAAACCTACTGCTTATAAAATTCCATTTATAACTTCACCGTTTATAATTCTATAAATTTCATTCATTTATGAAATTCATTCATAATTCATTCTAACACTTATAAAACTCGTTTTATAATTCAAATATTTTAATTTATAAATATCAATTTATAAATTATTTTATATAAATTAATTTATATTATTCTTTTAAAACATCTTTAATCTCCTTTATAATTTCATCATTTTGATTCATAAAATAATTAAATTTTATAAATCCTATATTTAAACTTTTCACAATAAATTCAGAAATCCCGTTTTAACTATTTTATAAAATCATTAACCTTATATTTTCAAAAATAAATCTTTAATCGTATTTCTCAAAATCATAATTTTTATAACTTTAAAAATTATAACGTTTATCTATTTAAAATGGATCAATTCCAAAAATATTTTATAAACGTATACTTTCAAAAATCACTTTTAAATCCTTTTAAAATTCCAAATTTGGTCCAATGATGCTACATACCAAATAGTCAATCACGACAACAACGATATCATATATCGATATGATAATCCATCAAATATCAAAATATCTAAATTCAAATAAAAACTGTTGAGGAATCCAGTTGGATCCCTCCAACCTGTTTCCTGCATCCACAAACATTAGCACAATACCAATTCCGCTCCAGTACGGAATTATCGCGGTATATGGGATTTAATAATATTATCCGCTTAATAGACGGCGCAATAGGGTCTCATCCGCTAAAAAAAATGCGGGAAATCAATAACTCCAATATATACATATGCCAATATATATATATTGCTATTATATATAATACCAATTTCACTGTTTATGAAATATTCGCGGTATATGTTTTTAATAAATAACATCCGCTTACTAACGGTGCATAATGTCTATTTTAACAATCAATAGATAACAATCATCATTCAAACATGCATTCAAATATTTTAAATCTAACTATTTAAAATAAAATCGAAACCGATTCGATTGAGTGAGAAGTTCTCACCTTGATTTTATTTTCGTTTTAGCGATTTATTTCGAATAAAATTAAACGGACGTTTAATTTTACACGAAATTTTCACTAACTCCAAACGACTCCAATCCAATTCCATCGCGTAGTGCTCGTCCGTACGATTCCAACGCAACTGGTTTCGCGCGTTTTCGACCTCGTATGAAAAAGATATCAATTTTTGAAGTTTACACGATTTAAACTATAATTAATTACAACATAACTCTATAATTTTAATACCCTAACATGCCACAGCCCTTGGATCCACTGCCTTTCCATCTTGGCCGTTCTTTCCTTCTCTTCCCCCACGTCTTCTTTCCAGGTCGAGCAACCCAAAGCCGAACCCATCATTTGACATTAGGGTTTGAATTTGCACCTCCATCACTCGACAAAACTTCATCAAACCACCTCCATATTGAAGCCCTTCGCAAGAGCTATCTTCACCATCCACGGCATGAACCTCGGCCCCCCTATAGCCTTGAAATGCGTGCGCAACTTCGGCTCTTCCACCTCAATTTGTCGTTAATCCGTGGCTCTAAAAACGATCTTGACCGTTGATCTCGTAGCTCTTGCTACGATCTACAATGTTGTAGTTAACATCTTTTGCAAACAACTGATGGATTGAGAGATTTGGGGAAGAGAAGTTGAGAAAATTTCGGCCTTACATTCAATGGCGGCGGCTGTGCATGTAGAACTAGGGTTTATATTATTTTTTTCTATTTTCTTGTGAATTTTGAGCTATTTATAGAGAATAAAAACGACACTATTCATCCCGGTTTTCCAAACTCCGATTCACGCGCCGTAACCAGCGTTTCTAGGGTTTACCCCGCGTTCCGGACACAATGGAACAGGTTTCGAAAGCTAATTCGGTCATCTGTGCGAGATATGGCAACAAACGTTCAATTTAAATTAAACCGATTTAAGCGATTTTCTAGGCGTTTTAATTTGTACCGGACAAACGGTAAATCCGATTGACACGAAATTTGAAACCTTACAATAATATCACATTACGGATCCGATGAAACTTGTTTCGTCGAAATCCGAGACTTTTTGAAAAATGGCTATTTTAACTCGCCAAATTAATATTAAAAATAATTTGATGCGTTTCGAGCTGCTACGATCAAACGATAACTCCGATTGACACGAAAATTGAAATCCGGTAATAACTAACTATTACGGATCCAATGGAACTGGTTTCGTTCAATTCTGAGACTATTCAAAAATTGACTATTTTCACTAGTCGATTTTAATATTAAAATATTCAATTTTCACAAATAAACTTTTAATTCGATTTTAAAAGTTCTAAAATATCATTCTAACTTCAACATGATAAAATAAAATTTTACAAATCATTTTCAATCATTTTTAACCCAATTTTCATTTATTTCCATAATTTAACATATTAAATTATTGATTTAATTATTCAATTAAATCCAATTATTCGAAATAAATTTTATTCGACTTATAAATTTCACTTATTAATATTAAAAATTAATTAAATATTCAAATTTTAATTACTAAAAATTCTGGGTCGTTACAGAAACTACCGGTTATCAGTTGTAGTGTAGCAAGTATAGTTCCAAGTGACTAGTTTAAGAAAAGCGATTAAAGCACCGTGGGAACTATATTTGTTATGCATGGATCGGAGAAAAGGTCACTAGTTTCCTATCATGTTGGAAATCCAATCCCAATACGAGATTTACGGTTTTGATTGTATTCTCAAAATAGCTGTAATGACTTGCAGACATTTCAGCTACCCCCTTTCGGGTATCGTATATTCTGTTGACCCAGTCCGGATATATTCCGTTAGACTTAGTCCATATATTGATTCCTTATTTGAATAAGTTTATTTGAAAAGTGTTTTCAAAAGAATGTCATTAAAAATAATATCAAGTGTATTTTGGTATAAAAATGTTTTGGTTATCATAAGGTAAAAACCCGCCCGTGTTTATGTGTGGGCGTGGTCTTATGAGATACCCTTCTTTTCAAAGGTTTTGATAACATAGCCATTTTAAATTTTGAGTATCTCACGCTGGTTTATCAAGCCCGATCCGGGTATTTTAATACTCGGTCAGATTCGAGTAGTTTCAGGTTGATTTGAAGACGGTTGGAGTTTCCAGAGGAGAGCTGGAGATCTTCACCATCATATGGACGTATTCTATTATCCGCTATGCTTAGTGTATTTTGTTTGATGTTTGTCAGCAATTGTAAGGACGAGGGTTTATAACTATCCAGGCTGAATTTAGGTTAGACTCTGATATATGTATTTAAAAGTTTTCCGCTGTAAAGATATTTGTTCAATATTATATGTTATTCCATTCGTGTGAGATCGTGTTCTTTCTATTTTTCTTTATTACCCTTCATGTTCCGTATTTTCATGCAACTTGAGTTGGACATGTGTGGTTTATTGTCGATTCAAATGGTACGGAAAAACGGGCCATTACATTTGGTATCAGAGCTTAGGTTGAGCGAACACCTAGGCTTTGTTGGAGTAAATCTCATCAGAGATAGGGTTAGTAATACCCTAGGATGAGTGACTCATTATAGATAGGGTTAGTAACACCCTAGAATGAGTTTGAGTGTATTATATGTATATGATTGCGTATTTGTTATTGGATATAAAAATGTTTTGTGTTGATTTATCGGTTGAGTGGTTTATAAATTCTAGTCGATATGGGACGTACGACTACATCGATAGGTATTTCTAAACTCTTAACAAGGCATATCTACACATTGTTTTGAAAAGATTATTTTGCATATAAAGGAATGTCTTTCAAAAGATATAAAATTTTGTGTGGTTAGGGAAATTTATAAGATACATTTCCTTAGGTAAGTTCCATGGAAAAGGTCTTGATCCGTCTAGTGATGTTCGTACATGATAGGGGGTTCTCGCTTCTTGTTAGGTAGCGAACGGATGGATCTTACTCCTACATGTCCCTGAGATCGAGTATCCAAGGGTTGGTTTCAGTCGAGAGGCTGGCCGCAAAAGCAAAGCATAAGGTACCAGTGTAAGCTACGACGGAAAGTGGCCGCTGTCGATGGTTGAAAAGCCTAGATCTTTACAACAAAGACGCTAGACCAGTCGTTTTGCCATTAAGCAAATAACTCCCAAAGAAAGACATGAGATGGACAAGCAAATCTCAGAGCTCTTACAGAAAGGATTCACCCAATAGAGTAATTTGGAATGGGGAGCCCCTACTATTTTCGCCACTAAGGCAGACGGCTCATTAAGGCTATGCGTTGACTATAGAGAACTTAACAAGGAAGGATATGCATCCCTTACCTAAGATAGACAGCTTGTTCGATCAACTTTTGAGAGCCTAAGTTTTCTTCCAATTAGACTTGGCAACCGGATTTCATTAGTTGAGGATCGCATGACAGTAGGTCGAAGACTATATTCCACACACTTGATGGATTATATGAGTGGCAGGTAATGCCTTTCGGACTGACGAATACCCCCACAAACTATGTAAATTTGATTAGTAGAGTATTTGAGGACAACTTAATAAGTTCATCGTAGTGTTTGTTGATGACATTGTTGTCAAAACTCTTAAAATCTTATGATTTAAATCTCGATTCAGATCGGATCCCTCCTTTAACGATTCGATTTACATTACGATTCAAACTTGCTAAAACCACAATCAAAAACACATTCAACCCGTAGTAACATATTTAATATACTTATTTAGATTCACAATTCCCATTATAATGTTTATAAACAAAATTAAAATGGAACTTGAGAAAAAAATAAGTTTTAAGTTTAATTTTAGAAATTCAAACATCAAAACTAGCCTCAATGTGCATACAAACCTTAAAATGTTGATATTTTGAATCTACGATTTACGATTTAAATCCCGTTTCGATTTAAAATTTAAACCTTGCGATTTACGGTTTAAATCCCATTTTTAAAACCTTGGTTGATGATACCTTAGTATTCTCCAAAAGTGAAGGAGAGCATGATGATTACTTAATGGAGATGTTAGGGACCTTGAGAAGGCACCAACTTAGAGCTAAATTTGCAAAATGCCACTTTTGAAAGAATCGGGTAAGGTTTCTTAGACACATCATTTCTGAGCATGGATTAGCGGTGGACCCTGCAAAAGTGAAAGCTATTCAAGAGTGGAGAGTTCCAAAGAATGCTACAGAAGTTTGAAGCTTTCTCAGGTTAGCGGACTATTGTAAGAAGTTCATAAAGGACTTTGCAAAAATGATAGTCCCTTTAACCTGCTTGACTAAGAAGAGTCAAATCTTTATTTAGGATGATCAATGCACTGTAGCATTTGAGAAACTTACGGAACTATTGACAAGTGCATATGTGCTTACCATTTCCAATGGGTCAAAACCTTTTACAGTTTTCACGGATGCATACGGTGTAGTATTGAGAGGAGTTCTCATGTAAGAAGGAAGGGCAATAGTTTATGCTAGTAGGCAACTGAAGGACCATGAGAAGAGATATCGAGTTCATGGCTTGGAGTTGGCAGCTATTGTCTTTGCCTTGAAGATGTCGGGGCACTATCTTCTTGGAGAAATGTTTGAGGTGTTCATTGACCATAAATCACTCAGATACTTATTTCCTAAAAAGATTTAAACCTTAGACAGCAAAGGTGGATGACATATATAGCATCTTTCGACTTTTGTATACAATATACCCTTGAAAAAGGGAACGTCGTCGCTGACACCCTTAGTCGGAGGCACGCTACCTTAGGTGCTATATATGAATGGAGGTGGTTGGAGTTCCTCCCAAATTTCAACTTCCATCCATCAACAAAACCATCCAAGACTTTTTGGTAATGGTGGAGGTTAGGCCGGCTTTGGTGGACCGCATTGGACTTGAGCAAAAGAAGGATGAGAGGATAGTAGAGATTCTGGATAAATTGAGAAAAGATAACTTTTTCCTCGTGTCAGTAGATATGTAGTTAACGAGAAGAGACGTTTAAGAAGGGATGGATGCCTTTGTGTACCAATGATTGACAGTGTGTTAGAGGAAGTACTTGTAGAGTGTCACTACTCAAAAATGACAATTCACCCCGGAGGAGACAAGATGTATATGGATATAAAGAGAATTTTCTTTTCGTCGGGAATGAAGAAGAGAGTGACTAAGTTTGTTGATAAGATGCTTGACATGTCAAAGGATAAAGGCTAAGCAAGGGAAACCAGAGGACTGTTGTTATCATCAGAGATTCCGACTTGGAAATGGGAGCACATTTCGATGGACTTCGTAGAAGGATTGCCTAGAAGTCAAAGGGGCAAGGAAGCTACTTGGGTCATAGTAGATAGGCTCACTAAGAGTGTCCATTTTATTCTTATTAAAAACAATAGGACCACATCGTCTCTAGCACAGGTTTATATCAAGGAGGTGGTTCGACTACGTAGAATTCCGATGAGCATTGTTAGTGATAGGGACCCTTTATTCACTAGCGAATTTTGGTGGAGTTTGTAGGTAGCTTTGGAAACTTCGTTAAATCTTAGCACTCCTTACCATCCACAGACCGATGGACAAAATGAAATGGTGAATAGAATCTTGGAGGACTTATTAAGAGCTTGTACAATAGACTTCGAAGGACATTGGAAGCAGCATCTACATTTAGTTGAGTTCGCGTATAATAATAGTTACTAAGCGACGATTGATATGGCCCTCTTTGAAGCGCTTTATGGTAGCCATGCAAATTGCCAAATTGTTGGTGTTAAACCACCAACAAAATTCTACTCAGATCGGATTTGATTTGCAATACATACTTTGGAAAAAATAGAGTTGATCAGGCAACGTATGAAGGAAGCACAAGACCGCCAGAAATCCTATGCCGACAAGAGAAGGAAAGAGTTAGACTTTGAGGTTGGAGACTCGGTATTTATCAAAGTCTCCCCTCTTAGAAAAGTCATAAGGTATGGTAAGTCTAAGAAATTGGCATCAAGATTTGTTATGACTTTTTGAGTTTTGGAAAGGATAGGAAGACTTGCTTCTTGCGTGGAGCTACCCAATAAATTGGTAGGAGTCTATGATGTTTTTCACATCTCACATTTGAGGAAATGCCTTCATTACACAACCATTATGGTAGAGTCTGATTGTGCGATATTGATATGAAACCAATAATATCGCATGCCACCGCACGAATTGTGGAGCACGAAACTATGAAACTCCGCAACAAAGAAATTAGGCTAGTTCGAGTACAATGGAGAAACAACCTGGCGGAAAGTACATAGAAAAATGAAAAATAGACAAGGATCTCTCATCCTGAGCTTTTCATTGGTAAAGTTTTCTCTCCAAAATTAGGATTTTGGTTGCATCGTGATTGCTAGATTGGATGATAGAAGATGGTTGCTAAACTTTTCACTGTCATTTTGCACTCATGTAGAAATCTTTATGCATGTTTAGGGTATTTGCATACATACTTAAATGTCACCTTCACGCACTCATGCTAGGATTGAGCTCATTTATAGTAGGTCTACATACATAATCACATTGAGCTTTTAGTTGAGTAGATGGTTGCGTAGATAACTTAGTTGTATAACATGGATGTTTATTGCGCGTTACGCTGTTCACCCATTAGGAAGATTTCGGGGATGACATTTTTTGAGGGAGGAGAATGTAACATCCTGTAAAATCAAACATAAGTAAGTTAATTAAATAAGATAGAGGTAAAAAAGGAATTTTTTCAAAAGTTGGAATTTGACCACGAAAGATATGTCGTCGCATTCGTGTCAAAATTCTGATCAATTTCCATTTATAATATACTAAATATGGAGCTCAAACGAAGAAGTTATGTGGCATTTGAAGTATTCAGGTTTAATATAATTTAAATATAATTCAAATTCAATAAATACTTAATTTACAAATTTGAATTCAAAAGTTAAAAGTAATTATACTTAGGGGATTAAGCAAACGTTAAAAATAACATTAACGTTAAATCACAATTAAGGAGGATAATGAATTAAACAATAGCAAAATCAAAATCAACGTTCTCAAAATAGCACCGGCCGACCACTAACCCATGATCGGTCGACCGTAGGGAAGGTCGACCGGTGGATACAAGGTGGCGGCTAGGGGTTTCAACAATGAATGTTTCAAATTTTATAATTTTAAATTGAGTTAAATCATACGATTCTAGTGCATTCCAACCACTATAAATAAGAGCCTAACCCCCTCACTTTTATTCAAACAATATTTTGAAACATCGGTGAAGCTTTGTCAATTTGTCTCTTCATAGATTCAGAAAACTCCATAGGGTTTCAGGTAAGAAATCATATATATCTATTTTCGATTATTGTTTATTTCTCAACCTCTTTTCCTTCAAACCTCTAATTTTCTGAATCTAACTTATATACGAATCCATATTTGTATATATATCAAAAAGAAGAGATCTGAAAGGGTTCTTTGAAGGCATGTCAAATCCAAAAGAAGGCAAAGCTTGGGACCTCAATGAACGGAAATTCTAGTTTTTCTATCTTAGCAATTGAATAATGTAGTTTGGATTTGATATATGCCTTAGAGAGTATTGGGTTCCAAAAATATCACAATAAAAATCTCCAAAATTCCCCTAAAGCGAAATGTCAATTCTCAGGTTGGAATCTTAATTTTTTTCGTATCAAAACAATAGAGTTTTTATGGACTTTGCAATATATGAGTTTTACTTTCTATTCCACTTCCTTTTCTTTTTCTTTCGATTTAATTAAGGGATTTGATCAAGAAATGATGTGTAAGGCACGAATTCTTATTTGTAATTTGCACTACCTATTTCTATAGAAATTCTCTTTCATGTAAAATTGAGTTGAGTAGAGTGTAAAATTAACTAAATTGTAAGTTTTCATTATTATTGTTTTATTCCATTATTTTAAGAGTTGGATTCTAAGTACAAATCTATTGATTTGATTTTAAAATATTGAATTTATGGTATAAATGCTATTGTGAAAATGAGACTTGTATAACATTAGAAGATTTGACATTTGAATGTTAGTTTTGGGCGTAATCTCCACATGCATAGAAATTAACGTATCTGTACTTATATATATATAAACTAGTCTAAATAATATACATTTGTAACGTATTAATTGCGTAGTTCATTAGATTAATGATTTTCATTTAAATCCCCTTAGGAAAGTAATTAATTAGGCAAAATAAGAAGGATTTCTTATATGACCTAAATAACGAATACGGTGAGAGTGTGATAATAGACCTAGGGAGTGTTATGAAATATGACTAAGTTATAAGGATGTGAGGTTAGCTAAAAACACATAAGTCTGCCCAGCTAACCTGGCTAGCAGTAGTGTGACTTTGAGACTGATGTAAACCATCGCCTATAATATATAACTATGGATGATGTGAGGTTAGCCTGAATTCTGTAATGTAAATCTGTCCAGCTAATCTGGCTACTAGTTTCTATGAATAATTGGGCTAATATGAGATGTCTCCGTGGGATACGGGTCATAATACGAAGGACCAGCTTCGGAGAATTGAAGGTATTGAGTAGTTGCTTGAGGGCTTGCCTCTTTCCTTTATATGAAAATGGTTGGGATTTGGATTAGACATGATTGAGAATATCACGGGAAGGTCCACTTCAATCGAATTATCAAGTGTTCGAAGGGATTTACATGCAATGTTAACAAGATAGAGACCTGTATGGAGTCCACCTTGGGAATAAGTATTAAATGATGGAGGCCTACCTCAATTAAGGTCTTAAATGGTCAGAGTCTGTGTATTTTCTATTAAAAGGTAATGGCTTGGGTTCTATCTTTCGCATTGGTAGACATTAATAATGATAGTTGTGGGTTATTGATTATGGGAAAACCTGCTTCGTGGATTAAAGATATTAATTGGTTGTTTGAGAGCCCGCCTCTTTCCCTATATGAAGTATTAAATGGTTTCGAAAATAGATTAAATGCGAAAGACATATCCTTATTTAAATTATGCTGCCCAAGTACTGATATAGAAAGACTCGAGATTTTTTGTTCATCAAACGTTGTTGTTCTGGTTCCCTCCTCGTTACAACACAAGTTAGTAAAAGAGACGATGATCAAGATGGAGATGTAGATGAGAAGAGCTTGTGTCAGTAGTATGTTTATTTTTTTAGCTATTTTATGATGTACCCATTTGAATTTAAAAATGTATTTTTGGACAGGATGATGTAACGGCTATTGTTGACATTACATTATGGTTTGTTTTGTAGCATTTGAAATTTGAAGTAAAATAAGTACTGCTTATGCTATTATATTTTATCCTTCCATTGTGAGTTTTTAATGAATAGATAAATATCTTTGCATTTTTTTGTCATACAAACAGACGGCTTTCGAGTAGGTCTAAGTTTCAATGAGGCTTTTCTGAATCGGGGTTTAGGCCTGTTTCGGGATGGGTTGTTACATTGTCTGTACGAATCTACTGCTTGGGTCTCATTTGGATGATTGATTAAATATGAATAGGCAATATCTAATCCCTTCCTTAGCTTGTCAGCAGGGTTTTGTTTCACATAAATCTCCTTGTTCCAGACCTTGAGATTTTCTTCAATTTGGATAATTGCTGGAATAAGGGGTTTCCTATAAATGCTTTACCTCATTCCTTCTCAACTAGCTCGTGATATCCTAGGTTAAAATGCCAAGAATTATAATATTTGAAAGGGTGGTTTCTTATAGGCTGACCGTTTTGGAAAAAATGAATATAATAGGAGCGTGATTACTAGTCGAATAGTTAAAAAAGAAAACCGAGAAATGGGGGAATTTATCATGACATTTCTATTAATAAATAGTCTATGTATTTTCTATGAAGATAAATTATTACCCGCTTTTTGGCCAAAGTAAACTTCAACTGAAATTAGAAGGCCAAAAGACGAGATGAATCCAAACTTGGAAACATATTTAGAAGAATCAGAAGACTGGATTCAAGAAGTTTGTAGGAAATTTGAGCTAAGTGGACCTCTCAGCGCCAAGAGGAATTTCTTCCACTTAGGACCCCCAAAACTCTTTGGATCTCTATCAATTGTGGTGAAGTGTTCTTCTCGAAGATTAGACAAGCAACTTTGAGGATTTATAAGGAGAAATTAAAGAAAGCGGGATAAGACAAGTGGAATTAAGCAGATCAGAAAAAACTTGATCTTCACAAAAAAGAGTTTGAAACGCATCAGATCAAAAATGGAAGAAAAAGACAAGTGTAAACTACAAGTTTTCCTTAAGTAAAAGCTCCTAGTACCGAGACAAACCATTCGGTACCGAGAGGTTTTTTTTGACTTCGGTGTGCTCTCTTGCGGGCCTTTAGGCTTGCTTTTGGAGTCAACTTTAGCGGGCTTCTAAACCTATGCAACTGTTTCTCTATAAATACCAACCATATAGCAACCGAACCGGGATCGAATTCTCTAACTTCAGAGACTTCTTCTTTACCTCTTACCTTTCCTCGATTAAAGTCATCTAGGAAGCTACTGTTCATTGTTCTAGGACTTAGACGAGTGAATCTCTTGTACTTATTAACCCAAAAAATGAATCAACATCCAAAAATCATACAAAAGCACCATTTCTTTTGTAATAAATGTAAAAGCAACAGAAATCCCAGATCAAGCAAGTAAAAATAGCATAAAGGTAAAAAACACACAAGAATTTTTATAGAGGTTCGGCAATCTCTGGCTTACGTCCACTTTATAGATTGTTATTCTTTGTCTTCTCTCCAGATTACAATGAATTATATCAGATCTGACCACAATCTAGTGGATCTTAGATTTACAATTAAGTTTCTAAAGTGTTTGAGAGGTAGAGGATAGGAATGAAGAAGGAGAAATCTCCAATGGTGAAGATATTAGATCCGAAATGAAGAGCTGAAGATCAGGGCAGAGATCAAGCAGCCTGCCCCTTCCTTGGTTGCAGATAGGCTGGTATTTATAGAGAAACGATCGTGCTGAGTCAGAATTCCACATGGAGCAGAGTCCATAGATCGGCCAAAAGTCACGTGCCAAATCGCATAATCCCCTAAGGTAACCAAACATTTCGGTACCAACATGTTTTCTTAGTTCGAAACACTTTAAACTCTGTTGCATCCATCTTCCTACTTCATTTTGCAGCGTCCCATGTTGTTTTCTTTAATGCCTGGTTGACTTTGGTGATCATTCCTTTATCACTTGATTTATTCTGTTGTTCTAGCTATCAACTTTTCAACTCTTGAAATAAGTCGTCCAAAACTCTTGAAAACCACTCGATTATATGGAAAGAAGTAGACAATAACTCGTGTGAAGATGGAGTAGTGGAATGTGGGTAGAAACAACTCGTCATCGACATAAACAAGTTGGTGCCGACTTGTGTACTTCGTGTATCTTGGGTTGAAATTTCTTCCAGCTATTTCCTTGCTTTACTAAGTATAATTGCCAATTTTCAAGTCATCTCGTCCTCATCTTAATCTTCTAAGTTCAGTTGAAATCTGCTTTGGCTCAAAAGCAGATTAAATGTACTAGTGACTCACGAACTCAAATAAATAAACTATAAAGTGGATGTAAGCCGGAGATTAACGAATCACTATAAAATTTTTGTGTGTTCATTTACTTTCCTGCAATTTTCTATTATTTGATTTGGATTTTAATAGAACTGATGTTTTCATCTTATATCTCGGTATTGGTGCCATTTTTGACATCAACATTTTGGTGGTTTCACTGAGAAAGAACTAGATTTGAAGAATTAAAGCTTGAATCTGAGATTTGAAGAAAATGAAGAGGCCTAACACCAGATCTAAGGCTGGAGGAAGCTAATCGAAGCCTAAGGGCAGCCAGAAGGTACCCTCAATTTCTCATCAATCCACCCATGTGTCTAGAGAAGTGATGGAAAGAATGACGAAAAAGATGCAGGATGGAATGATAATTAGACAACAAGAAATGCTGGAAGGATTCTTCCAAAAGATGGGGAAATAAGGAATAGTTGGAGCTACTGGAATTCAGAACCAAGGACCAGGAACCAATGTAGGAAAACTTAGAGTTAGAGCAGAGCAAACTAGAACGATGCCACCACGACCGGAACCACTCAGTATCGGCCATAATCCTATTGGTACAGAAATTAATATACTTAGGGAAATGTTGGTTTGGACTTAGGACAAGCTAGGATGCCCAAAACAGACAATGCATAGTAACAGGAGGAGTATGTACCAAAATTCCTGCGTAGGATCATGAGGCAGAATGAAGCTAGAGTTATGGATCAAAATGCAAGAGCACAGCCAGAGGAGTACGTGCCGGAATTCCCTCACAGGACATTATAAGGACAAAGGAAAGCGAAAAGCTGGAGATAACTTCGGGGAATCGAAATAGTAAAGGAGGGAGTCAGAATTCTCTTCTTACACTGATCAAACTGAAACCTCGAAGAAGATTTATCTTACTACTATGGCAGATCCTTTATAGAAAGCTAGCTAAGAGGGGACCTACTTTTCAAGAAAAAAGATCCAAAAAATTCTGCATTTTTCATGAAATGGACGGACATGGAACGAATGAGTATCGACACTTTCATAATCTGATAGATGAACCGGTTTGGAATAACCAGCTGAGCAGTACATATGGAACCAAACTACGATGGTACAACCGAAGCAGCTATTCACAATGAATGCATCAAGGCACACCCATGGATCTGGGCCAAGACCAACAATCCCATAATCGGGATGAATGAGTTAAATCTGATTCCCACGCTCTACTTTTCATTTCTCTTCTTGCATTTTTCTATCCGTATTAAGTAGGAAAGTCAATAATAACCTCAGGCTGCTCACACATGTACGTGATCCCGAATGCTCCTTAAGCACGCTTTGAGTTGGATGCTTGAGATTGATGTTTATGATATTTGCACAATATTAACCTCGGACTGTTTACATATGTACGGGATCCCGATCGATCCCCATGCACGCTTTGAGTTGGATGTCTGAGATGAATATTTTAGATTATTTTGCTTGATCATTTTTATTTGAATATTTGACTCCTGTAAAAACCACTTAAACATGATGATTGATATTTAATAATGGTAGTCATGACCGGAGAGATGAGGTGATGATCGCAAGAAGTAAGTCCCTTCACTGGAGAGTGAGCAAATGAGCTTGCTTGAACGTTGGACTCATATGCCGAAGAGCAAGCAGATTGGCTCAGCAATGATCCAGGGAGATCAAAAGTAAGTCCCCTTACCGGAGAATGAGCGGACGGGCTTGCTTGGATTTTGAGTTCCTTTATCGAAGAGCAAGCAGACTTAATAAGGATCTGAAGAGGTCAAATCCTAGATTGGAAGTTAAATAGTCCAAGGAGATCGAATCCTAGATTGGATTATGAGCGATTCGAAGAGATCGAACCCTATATTGGAAGATCAACAATCTGGAGAGATTGGACCCTAAATTGGAAGATTAACGATCCAAAGAGATCGAATCTTAGAAGGATGCATATTTGATAAAAAGGTTTGATCGCCTTGTAATTAGAATAAAACAGATAAATCTCAGATGAATATATGACGATTTTGATATGCAATGTAATAACTCAGAATGAAATCGGACTGATTATCATGTATGAATAACACTTAAGCAAGTGATGAAGTCCTTAGCTATAACAGGTTAGGAATGACCTTTGATTTGCAAGAGAATTTGAACGAACCGGATGATTCACTGAGATCGGGATCGATGGCAGACCGGAGAGCTCAACTATCGAAGAATGATTATTGTAGGAACTTGTCCTTGAGCAAAGCACGCTTACATTCGAAAGGTATACTTTGAAGGGTAAGTGTTAACCCGCTTTTTGATCAAAGCAGACTTCAACTGGAATTATAAAGCCAAAATGAAGACGAGATGAATCGTAAAATTGGAAACACACGTAGACGAATCAGAAGATCAGATTCAAGAGTTTGAAGGAAATTTGGGCTAAGTGGAGCTCTCGACACCGAAGGGAACCTCTTGGTGAGGAATTTCTTCCACTTACGACCTCCAAAATTCCTAATACTTAATACACGACCTCTTGCAATCGTCGTGAAGTGTTCTTCTTGAAGATTAGACGAGCAAATTCAAGGATTGATAAGAAGAAAGTAAAAAAAGCAGGATAAGACAAGTGAAATTAAATAGATCATCATAAGGAATTTGATTTTCACGAAAAAGAGTTTGAAACGCATCGGATCAAAAGAGGAAGAACAAGACAAGTGAAAACTACAAGTTTTCACTAAGTAAAATATCTCGATACCAAGACAAACCTCTCGGTACCGAGAGGTCCTTTTTGACTTAGAGCAGGCGTGCTTTCTTTTGGGCCTCTGGACTTGCTTTTGGACTTTAACTCTAGCGGTATTTTGAACCTGCACAACTATTTCTCTATAAATACCAACCTATGGAAACTAAAACGGGATTTGATTCTCTGAATTGAGAGACCTCTTCTTCTTCGTCGCCTCTAACTGCTTCTCTATTTAACCTAGGAAGTTAGTGTTTGTTGTTCTACAACTTAGATCAGCAAATCGCTTGTACTAGTGACTCACAAACTCAAATTAATAAACTATAAAGTGGACGTAGGCCGGTGACTGTCAAACCACTTTGCAATTCTTGTGTGTTTATTTACTATCTTGCGATTTTCCCTTGTTTGATTTGGATTTTAATAGAATTGGTGCTTTGATCTGATATTTAGGTGTGGTGCTGTTTTTGGCTTTAACAGACATATTAGCCCTTCCTCTACCTATATAGTAGTTCCCTATGCATGGTTTTCAAGGAGATTTGTTCTCCCACGCAACCAATAAAGTCTCCGCCGGTGTGTCGTGTAGCACCTATTGTTGATCGTGTCATGACAGTATAGGATTGCGTTGAAATCCCCTACAATCACCTAGGAAAGGTTGATGCATCTTGCATGTTCTTATATGTAATTCCACAAATGTAAGCGCTTTTCTGGTTGATTATAAGCATAAACAAATATACAAATAAATGTCTTTCCCAACATATTTCGAAAAAAAAAACATGTTATGAACTGGTTATTTTTATGAGTTACATCTGCATCACATACTTTTTTGTCCTATAGTACCATAATTCTACCCTGTCTTGTTGTACATTATTGTAGGTGTATTTCTAATTATTGGTAATAAAAGTATCAATTTGTTTGATTATATATATATATATATATATATATATTATTTTTTTGACAGTTTGTTTTCCAATAAGCTAGCAATGAACGTATATTTTTGTTTTAATGTTTGAGCAATGTCTAATTGTTTCGAATGGGTATTAAGACCCCTTACGTTCCACACAATTATATTCATTGAGAATTATGCGAAGTACTGCTCCCTATCTCTATATGAGAGGGAGCACTGACAACTGTCTTTGTGCATTTCATTTTTTTTACCCTTGGATTTCAATTCTATCACTATATTTTGTCATGCAAGATTATCGATTACTTCTACTGGTTTTGTAGCTGCGAACTCAAACAGTGCGTCCTCTTGGCGTTGCTTTCTCCTCTGTTTGGATCTCGTTTGAGGCCCATTGATTGAATCCTAACGTTTGCTGAGAGGAGTTTGAGGTATTGGCTGTTCAAAAAAGTGAGTGAATGCCGCTACTATGGTCCGGGCTTGTTCTGCACTTTTAATCACATGTTTGGCTTTATTAATGTTGTCTCCGGATTGCTTTGCATTCCTAACCGATCCTGATTGTAACTGTGAAATGTGTGTTGAGTTGGGACTGTGATTATTGTCTGTAAAAGGGTGTTTTGCTATTTTGTTGTGCAATTACTTCTTCTGTGATCATTTACTCTATGTCATCATCACTTGTTAAGGTTTTCGAGCATTCTAACATGCTGGCTGTGTCGTTATTGCAATTTTCTATTTTGTTCTTGAGTTGCTGGTCATGTGCCTACTTATGAGCTTTTGGTGCAAGTTCAGTTTGAGTTTGAGTTTTATTTGTGTTAGCGCCAAAATTGGTCACTAACACCCAAATGTAAATGAAAGCACCAATTAACAGTTACTGATAACAGATAGAGTGTGCGTAGAGAGTAATAATATGAAGAACAGTTAAAATTAAAACGAAAGCAGTAAAGAACAATAGATTTTATAGTGGTTCGGCTAACTCTAGCCTACGTCCACTCCAGAAGTTTTCTTTTTATTGATATGAGAATCAGTTACAATTACAAAGTGGTAGGCTAGCCTTAGCCTTCGAAAATAGAAAGTCCGAAAGCAGAGGAGAAGAAGAAGAAGAAGATAAAAAATGAAGTCCCCTTTTCTGGAGCTCTACGTGCTCTATTTATAGACACGTCCAGGTAGATGTTGGGCTCTCTGAATGATTCCGGCCCACCAAGGCCATATGCCGAACCATGCTTCCCATTGTAACCGAACTACTCGTGCCGAACAACAACCATGGCCGTACCATCCTTTTCTAAACCCTCAGGCCGACCTACCTCCTAATGCCGAGCCAACCTCCTAATACCGAACCAGGACCTTATGCCGAGCGGCATCTGCCGTCCTCCTCCTTATGCCGAGCCACCATCGGATGCCGAACCATTCAAAGGCCAAGCCACTAATGGGTGCCGAACTACCCCGATGCCGAACGATGTCTGATGCCGTACGAGGTTGGATGTTGAATGATGCTTCCATGCTGAACACTCGTCCAATGCCGAACGATGCCATTATGCCGGACGCTAGTCTAATGCCGAACGCTACTTCCATGCCGAACGCTGCTAGGATGCCGAGCGATACATCTAATGCCGATCGATCCCTAATGCCGAACGATCCATCCTGCCGAATGACCTACCATGCCGAACGATCCCTGATGCCGAGCGACCTACCAATGCCGAACGATCCAACGTGCCGAGCGACCTCGTATGCCGAACGATCCATCGTGCTGGTTGTCCTACCATGCCGAATGATTGCCAATGCCGAACCATATTTCCTAGACCCAAACTATAGTTGATCCATCTTTATCCAGTCATATTTCCATCTCCTAAGCACGTTGCGTCATCCATCCATCCAGTCGACTGAATCCATCGTACACCAGCCTTGACGAACGTGCAACCGATTAAGTTAAACCCGCATGTCCATGGCCTGGTAAAAAGGCGGGTTAACAATTTGCATCTTTGTCTGAGCAATTATTGCCATTTTGTTTTGAATGTTGCCTGCTTAATATTGTTTTTCCTTGTGCAAGTGCTTGTCCCAGTTGTGCTGAATCTACTTTTTCGTTGTTATGAGAAATTGCCTATCTGACTTTGTTTTCAGTTTCAGGTATATAATAACATGCCTCTGTTTGGCTGTTAGAACTACAATTGTTTTGTTGTGGAACACTTACGTACATGTCGTGTTTTTTCAGTGTTTGAGCAGTAAATTTGAATGCAGGTGCAGGCTTTCCCGTTGAATTATTTTCCACTACACTATTTTGTCCATGTACCTCCTGATCTGCTACATTGTTGTGTGAGTTGTGAAACCGTCGAGGGGTGTCTGTATCCATGTGGTCCACCACCACTGAGTGTTGATTTGATTTCGTGCTGGAGTTTTAAACTTTTTCAAATACACAAAATTTCAATGAATTTCCAAAACGGTTACATTTTAATATACATTGGATCTCCATTAACATTCGAATGATTGCATCGATAGTTCATTATACTCAGTTAGTATGGGCACTTCGCTTGAAAAGTTAAGTCGTTAAATTTCAATAAGGGCACCGACGAAAGAAATTTTGATTATATATGTCGTGATTTGATGCATCCTGACAGGTTTCTACAACATAGCCGATTCCATCGATACTTTTTTCTGATCAGAAATCTAATTTTAAACTCAAGAAACATGTCTAAACTGGAATATTTTGTAGTGGTTACTTATTTAACTCAAGATGTACCCATCTCTTCATTATAACGAGTTGTTTACCATAGAAATCAGGTTCTCTTCTAGAATTCTCTCATAATCTTCTTTGAAATCGAATTTTATCACATACAAACTGCTATTTTTGATGTGAATGTAGAATTCACCTATAGTCTTTCACACCCCTTCAATGTAAGCTATGATCGAATTGATAGACTAAAAAAATAGTCTTTTTTATCAACATTATCGTCACCCATAAAATATACAATAAAACCTTAAATTCAAATCTAAGTCCACCGTTCAAGATGTTTAAAAACGCATTTTATTGCCTTTTGCTAAACTACCATTCATTAAGTGATTGGATTATTTTCCAAAATATTTTTTATGTTAACCCACTGAGCACACATGCTCCAAGTCTGCTTGTACTGCAAATTGAAGACCTGATTCCGACGTCTTAATTCAGCCGTTCCACCAAACACTTAGAGCGTGTTTGAATACTACTTACAAATAATCAAAAGTATTTGTAAGTAATTTATTTCAATTTTAGTGCTTTGACAACTTTATTATAAGAGAAATTTGAGAAGCACCAATTTATTGTTCATGATTTATGAACAAATTTCCTATCTAGTTTTTGATCAGATCATTTTGTTTTATTGTAATTTAGTGTAATCATTTTGTTTTATTGTATTCTGTACAATAATTCAATAAGAGTAAAGTGAAAAAATTTAAAGCTTTCTTATTAATTTTAGGAATTTCCTCAT
Organism: Allium cepa; assembly: GCA_030765085.1. Classification (NCBI taxonomy): domain Eukaryota; kingdom Viridiplantae; phylum Streptophyta; class Magnoliopsida; order Asparagales; family Amaryllidaceae; genus Allium; species Allium cepa. The sequence goes on along the minus strand of CM060946.1, from coordinate 120,962,560 downwards.
CTCTTCTTAATTCTCTCAAGATATTTTATTTTCACATTCTCGTAATTTATTGTTATTATAATTATTACAATGTTTCTACTATTTATCTCTTGTATCGTTAAATTTTAATATTAATTTTAACAATTAGTTACGGACTTTTTTTAAGTTTTTTCTGTTATTTTACGTTTAAGTCCGTGTATATTAAATTTGTTAGGTGATATTAGATTTAAGTTTTTTAATAAATACAATTAAAAAATACTCATTAGTTGGTCTGTGTTATGAAATAAAGAAACAGAATCCATTAGAGAGAGAACAATTTTATTCATTTAGAGATTAGTAATCCATTTTCATTACATTAGCACCTTTATATAAAGACCTAGAAGCTTGAGATAGAACTAATTCCACGATGTGACACCAAATACAAAACAGTATATAGCATATTCACTATTTATTTTTACATATATTATAACACTCCCCCTTGAATATGCGTCTTCAAAATCTTGAATTCTCTGATAATTTGAAATTGCCCCTTTTGTAACGTGTATGATGATTGCTCCCATCATTGTTATCTTTCTTGCATTTATTCATTCGGTCGATCTAGATATTGTCCATTGCCTCATTAAAAACCTCTGTTAGGAAAACCCAGCGGGAAAAAACCTTGAACGAGGAAAAAAGTGCAACTTGTAAAATCATATTAAAAATGATATTCTTTCTAAAGGGTTTGATACTTCGGAATCAAAACAATGCCTCATTGAAACCTTACTAAGAAAAACCCAATGAGAAAAATCTTAGTGAAGGAAAAAGAGTACAATGACATATTTTATTTTCTTATTTATTTAAATGAAGCTTGATACTTATGGATCAAACTAATGCATCGTTAAAACCTTACTAAGAAAAACCCTATGAGAAAAATCTTAGTTAAGGATAAAAATACAATTTAACTTAAATAACATATTTGAGATGTTATTTCTTGAAAAGACTTTTGATTCTTCTAGATCAAAATAATGCCTCACTAAAACCTCGGTAAGCATAACTCAGTGGGAAAAATCTTAAATAAGGAAAAAGAGTACATCATAACTTATTTTCAAATGTTACAGGGGAGTTGATACTTCTGGATCAAGATAATGCCTCATTAAAACCTTACTAAGAAAAACCCAGTGGGAAAAAAATCTTAGTTAAGGAAAAAGAGTGCATTATAACATATTTATGGATGCCCCCTCTGATTTAAATGTTTCCTCTGAATTCGCATTCATCTTTCGATAGCTTAAATTGGTTATAGATGCTTCTAGATCCATAAATCAAAATCAAAATTTCCAAGATTATTTCTTTCAAATATGATTTGCATTTTATGCATTTGTTTGCTACCTTTATGAAAAACACATCGTGTGCTTTCACTTTTATGCTTCAAATCAGTTTCTCATATTGCAAGTACATCTTTGATGAATATTAAAAGTTCCATTACAACAATACTTAAAAGCAGGAAGTAATCTACTCATCTTGAAGTGCATCAAGAATTTCATTACAGCAATACTTAGAAGAAGGTTGTAATCTACATCCCATGTTCTTTGCATTCTTTATAATCGTCGAAGTTATTTATTTTCTTCAGGAATTTATATATTCTAATAAGATTTGCATACCGCAATTAACACTTTAATGGATATTAAGAGTTTTATTACAACAATACGTAAAAAAAGGAAGTAATCTGGTCATCATGAATAATATCAAGATTTTCATTACAACAATACTTAAAAGTAGGTTGTAATCTATGCTTCTTGTTCTTTGCCTTCTTTATAACCACAAAATTATTTATATTCTTCAGGAATTTGTATACTTTCATCGTTTTAATATGATTTAAACCATATTTATACCTTCGGGGTATATTAAGCATTTCAAGTACTTTTGCTACTTTACGGACTACATGTTCATATTTCTCTATTAGTAGAGGATTCATGATGACCAGTCATGTTTTCCCCTAATTAAAGATCCTTAATTTATTTATAAACATAAGCGCTTTATTATTTACAAATTTATCATCGATGATTATTTATTGTCAGTCATAGACATGATTATTGAGATCTCTTTAATTATCATGTTTTAGGTACCTAAACCACTTCTAGGGTTATTTGTCATTCATGTCGTTAGTCTCTTCAAGAGTACTCTTAAGTGTTTCTTCAAGAACACTCATCTCTTTTATTTGACATCTTTATTACTTGCTCCAAAAGCATTTCAAACTAACTTTTGTACCGTATTTCAGACATGGTTTACACATTTTGATCCTTCAGGGATTCAAAGCTATAGTGGAGAAAGTCTAATAGGGATATTATTGATAATTTATTCAAGTTAATAATATTTTGCATCATTATATATGTTAACAAATATTTAACACTGATGATCAAAATGAACTTGTATCCCTCTATCCTTCCCCTCAATGTTGACGAACATTGTCACATTAAATAATAATCATCTTTGGATTCTCATTTTGATCCACTATCATATCGCTACCAGCAATTACACCATACATATTAATAATAGGAGGATAATTCTTTTATCGATTGATAGGATGCATTCAAGTGATATTTGTGAGCCTCTGGCTCATGTTTAAATATGAGATTCAATTATGCCAAATTTCGTGAAATATGATCTAGTTGAAATTGTACCAAATTTTCTAAAATAAGCTTCTGGCTTTCAATTTTAGAAATAACGCAAAAATATTCTTTGACGTTTTCATTATAGTTCCAATATGGTAGCTATTCATTTATATGTCCTCAAAACTCAACAAGTTTCTTTTAAATTTGCTTGAGTATAATGTATTTTGAATTCAGATATATATGCCATTGGTAATACTATTTGGGCTCTTCCGGACCTTTCAATTATATTAGCAGATTTGCTATGGTTGAAATTTTTAGCTAAAATATTTTTAGATAGTTCAAAGAAAAACTTCTGCTTTTTCAAAATCATATGAGTAGTTGCACTAACTAGTAGTCATATATTATCACTCAAATATGTATGGTCTGTATATTAAGAATTAAAGACAATATAATTAGTCAATTATTAAGATTCATAAACATTAAATAAATGCCAATACTTTCCAAAAAAATTAAAATGGACTACGGATTAAACACAACATTCATTGGTACATTATTTCAATTAGTTTTGAAAGGAAAAACATACAAGCACCAACTTCCAATTGATTTATTGAACTGAAACAAAATAATATCCATGTAGCAGACTTCAGACTGCTACTATTGATCAATTCGACAATATCATTTATTATTGCACTTAGATTTTCATCATTAATGAAGTTTCCGTCATCAACTTCGAAGAAATGATCTAACTTCAGGCAAGTATCACTAGACAATCCTTTCACATAATTTTAGTTTAGAAGTAATTCTAAATATAGAGGAATTGTATTTCCTAATAGATTTAAAGACTTGAAACTTCAAGTTCAACCACTCGTGTCAAGTGTTTAAAAGTGTGACCATATTTTAGTGGTCATAACGCTCCTTCAAGGAGTTCTATAGATAAAGATGATCTTTCTCAATTAAGTGTTTTATTTTAAGTTTGTCATGAATATAACACCTTAAAAATATAAGATCCATTATTTTATCCTATTGGATTATCATTTTTATGGCATTTTCTAAGCAATGAGATTGTAATTGGATGTCAACATCCAATATCCATGACAAAAAGTTATCTTCTAATAAGTCCAAAGCTTTAAATTCAAGCTTGGCTATGTTCATCATATTGCCAACTATAAGTGGAAATAAAAATGTATAAGCATAAAAATATTGTTCATGGGTATATAATCAATGCATTTCATAAAATAAGAAACCATATCTGATAGTAGTTATAGTGAAAGAATAAAAACATTAATGCAAAATAGTAAAAGACAACCAAATATAATTTACAAAAACGACTATAATTTCTTATTTACATCATTTTGATAGCTTTAGATCCAACCTCATTAATTGCATTCATTAATTTCCTTGAAAATGCAAAACTACCCTTGAAAATATGAAAATGCCTTTATATGGATTGATTAGTGGAGAAGAGATTAATTATAATCAAAGATTGTGCTGACTTGATTATGTTTACTTTCATAATATAGGCAAATTTAAGAATATGAATATGTAGTATTAAATACCATTTATTAATTCATAACAACTGTAATAGTGAGAAACATGAATATGTAACATGTATATGTTATGATCCTTACCAACAATACGAGATATAAAAGAAGAATAAATGTAAGAAATATTCATATGCATATTTGTTGGACCATTCTCATTAATTAATTAATTTTATTTAATGATTTATTAATCGCTACTGGTTAATATATGAATTAACATATGCAGTTATTTACATATTGTGAGCTAAACAGAGAGAAGAAATTTGTACATCACATAGTGTATGAATAATATCATGAAAAACAAAATAGTTTGACATGGCAACTAAAAAGCATGTTGTACGAGTTACAACTATTGATAACAGTCAATTAGTATATTCTTGTGACATGACAATAGTAGGTAAAAGATTAAACATATAAAATAGTAAACATTGGAATACCTCTTTGCTGAAAGAGGAACGATGAATGAGTTTTATATATAATATAACAGAATTGATGGGTGTATAAATATTAACATTCATTTTATGAAGAATCTAAAATACTCACTTGACGAGCCAAAGGAAAGAAACTTGATCTATTATACTTTACCTTTTGAAAGACATGATTGGGTGCATGGAAGAAGGGAAAATTTTAGAAAATAAACTTCCTATTAGAATTGTTGAATATGCGCTTATATGTTTTTGTTTGATGATAATAAACATATATATTCATTTAAATGTATTTGGTAATGTACTATTTTGTTTTTCATAGATTAAATAAATATTTGTTGAATAAAATAAATTACACAGAATTTGAATTTGAATTCAAACAGAATAAGTTACACAAATTTTGAATTCAAACAGAAATTTTATTCAAACAAATATTTATTACAATCTTGAATAGTACAAATTCATGCTCTCACTATACATATACATTTCTGATTACATCACGATTACATCACAAATATTTTTACATTGATAACCTCACTACATATCACTCACACTCGTATTTTGTCTTCAACTGCATTCCAGTTTGAATCCAGCATCTGAGCAATCTGCAAAAATATTCACTAACGCAGTAAAATTGAAAAAGAAATATTTTTGCAATATAAAATAAAATACGATTTTTGAAAATATGGTTTACCTCAGTTATTTGGGTTGTTCGTCATAATTCACACTTGTTTTCATCACAAAGTCATGCATATAGATATTACAGGGACATGTAACCATAAGTGGCTGCAATACACACGTGTACATTCATACACGTGTGCACTGCCTCGCCAACTCGTATGCGCAGCCAAAAATAGCAAGCGTGCAAGCACAACTTCAACAAATAAGGCAATGCACTATGCAATGTACAACAAGTCCAGCAGCCCAAATGAACAACAAAGGGTCAAAACTCAATGCACATGAAACCAAAGGCCGAGCAATTGATATATGGTGATGCAGTCAACAGCTACAAACTGCAACGTCAAGTTCAGACCAAACAGTCGAAAACATGATCAAGTGCAGACAAATGAAATATCAAGGGCAAGTGCACACATTACAACAGCAACAAGGCAGACCACAAAAGAAATGCCATCAGACATGACCAAAGAGAAGTAGTGCAAGCATATGAAATGATGACTCAGTGAAGTCAAAGTATGCAACTACGTGACATAAATGCAACTACAACGATGCAAGCGAAGAACCGAAGTCAGTGGCAAGCTTCAAACTGCATAAGTGACCATGCAAACTGACTCGAACCAATACAGTGACAATATGCAGCATACCAGAGGTCTCAACAAGAAAATCAAGTACAAGGCAACATGTACACCATGATATAATGTGCACCAGTAATGCAAACTATAGATACAAAGAACAAAGAACATGCATGAAGAACCAGAATACAAGTACAGGAGGCGGTTCAATATAAACATGCTCAGGTCAGAGACAACACACAAATCCAAATGAATAGTACAGTCATGAAGCATGCAAAGAGCTCGAGCATGAGACATGTGCAACACAGTGAAGGTAACAAGTGCAACATACAAACAAGCATGCAACAGCAAGCATGCAACAGAGACCAACAGCCAGTGCCAACAAAGCAAAGAGACAACATCAATAAACCAATATTGCAAGAGGCAACAAGAATGGTGAAGTAGTGCAAATGAGCAAGTGCAATAGTGAATTGAAACATGCACTTGCAAATGAGCAACTACAAGATGAACAACAACCAAGTATACAACTACAGGTCTCAATATTAAAGAAACAACTCAGCATTGAATTAAATACAAGTTCGACTAAAAGTGCAGACGACAGCTGCTCAATGATACAGTAGCAAGCTACAATGGATGCAGCAATACCAAGTTCAACAACATTAAAGACAACACAAGTTCAGCTGTGCAAAATGTATACAAAGACAGTGAGCATATACGTATGGATGAAATGCAAAGGTTCGGACCGAAACTAAAGCAAGCAGCATGTGGTAAACCAAAATGTCATCATATGTACTTAATTCAAAGTCCAAGTCGAAATCATGGATCAGTGCCAAAGTCGAAGAATAACAATGCAGACGTACAAATGTAACGCAAAAGATTCACGTACGAATACAGTATTGACGAAGTTCAACATAGCAGAGATGATCGAAGTAAAATACAAGCCGAAGTCAGAATTCGATGAATATAAAATTCGTATCATTATTTTTTGAAATGGTCAGAGATGTTAAAAAGAGGAAAGTTTCTGTCTTGTTATTCAAGAAGAATCGAACGCAACACAATCAAAGCCGTGCGTATCAAGGTGTAATTAAAATCAGGAAAGCATAATTTAGGAAAGTATCGAATCGATACAAGCAAAATCAAGTGTCCAGAATTCATATAAATACAATCCCAAAATCATCATCGGCTGTGGAGAAAATCGAATCAAATCCAAACACAAACCCAAGTTCATCATCGGCAATCGAGTTTGAGTTCTAAAATCACAAAAGCACAAACAAGCAAAGAATTTACATACCGCAGCAGTAAAATCAATCAAAAGAAGCAGCTGCTAACAATTTACAACCTCGAAGTCGACGCAAATCAATCGTCAGAGAACGAGCAAGTCGAACAACGCAATCTCAAAGTCAACCAAATCATCAGAGAACGAGCGCGAGCAACATCAGAGGAATCGAATATTGAAAAGCCCAAATTTGGATCGCAAGCCCTAATTTCAAAACGAACAAAACAACAGAGGCCGCCATTTTTCTTCTCAAACAAAAGACAGTGGATCGGGTTAAAGATAAAGGGGCCGGCTTTGTTAATTACAAAGGGTTTTTTAGTTATTTAGGGTTTTAATTAAAGGGGTTTTCTTATTTTTTAATTGAGCAAAAATTACGGGTCCAAAGTTGTATTTTAATTTTTGCTCCTGGTTTTATTTTTGAAGTTGTTTTTTCTTTTCGAGTCGAAGAATTTGTAAATCACGACCTAGGGATTATGTAGTGTCAGATTGTCTATTTAGAATTAGTTCAGTGAGCAGGATGTGAGAGTTTGCAAAGCTCTATAGGCGGGAGCAGTGTTTGCGAGTGAGCGAAACTCTATAGGCGGGAGCAGGGTGTGCGAGTCTAGTGGAGTGTTTGTGAGCAGGAGCAAAAGGGTCTGCGAGTCTAGTAGAGTGTTTGTAAGCGTGATACTGTTTAATTCTAATAGAAATCTGGGAATGCAGCAGTAGGCAGGGGTTGCCGAAGCTGGGTAAATTTTGTGTGTGATTTACTTTTCAGCATATTTATTTCTGCAATTATATTTCTGTGTTTAATTTGAGAAAATTTGCTATAACCCTATTCACCCCCCCTCTAGGGTTAATCTAGATCCTACAAGAATATCTTGTTTTCTATTAAAAAGAAAGAGAGCAAGAGAGTAGATATATTTCTATGTATTTATTTGGTTTAGAAAAAGCACCAAATGTATCAACAAATCTTTTCTATAGATTTATTATTATTATTATTATTATTATTATTATTATCATCACCACCACTTCTGGAGTGAACGAATTTCTATATATCTATTTGGTTTAGTAGTTAATACCATTGACAAATATTTTTAGAACTTCAGGTTCCAATTTTACTAAAATAAAGTCTTTGTTTAGTTTCATTATCAAACTTCAAGTTTGATTGCAATTGGAATTTACCATAATCTGAATTAGCTTTTCTAATAATTCAAAGCTTCACATCTCAAATTTATATATTTGAATTTTGATATATAAACATTTTTTTTAGAAATGCAAACTTATATGCATAATTTTTATTGAAGAACTTCATGTCTCCAATACTAAATAAATACAATGAAACAAGAGGACTCTTCATAATTGTATTCGAACATGAGAATCATAATACCATTTCTCTTCGAAGAAATAGAATTTACCACAACTGTAATGTTATTTCAACATATTATTTTTTTGTTATGTCTTATGAACATGTCAACATCTTCTTCTGGAATTGCTAGCTTATATTTTTTTTCATGGCTTTATATCTGCTTATGAAAACTTTAATCTTTCACCTTCGCACATATGAACTTCAAGTTCTTATTCTTTCATATAAACTTAATAGATCTTCTAGATACGCATTATCCTTATATTTGTTTTCCTAAGAAATAATAAAATATTTCTTCTGGAAATATAAATCATGTAGCAAAATCATTTCTATAGTCCTTGTTCAAACCGAAATCCAAACAAAAAAGTTTCAAAATGAAAACCTTTTTTTTTAACCAAACAATGGAATGGGATCCAAAAGTTTAGATCGATGGTAAAATGAGATCTAAAATGATAATATCAATATAGTAAGATCTATAAGATTATATATATATATATATATAATGAAATCTAGAAAATTAGATATGATAGTAATATCTAAAAAGAATACTAACAGTATAAGGTGTGTAATTACATTTTAATCTATGAAAAAAATTTAGTTTCAGATCAAATTCAAAATTATCACAAAAAATAGATATATATTAATAAAAATTAATAAGAGGTCTAATGATTAAAATCTACAGATCTAAAAAATATATCATTTGAACATGATATTAAGATCTACAAGAGATCTGAAAAACTAGAAAAAATAATAATATAAGATCTGCAACAAAACGAGATCTAAATACAAGGACAAAATGAAGATGTACGAATAGAACCAAATCTAAATAATTAGATCAATGATATAATGAGATCCAAAAGAAATAAAGTTAATAGAATGAGATCCGAAAGATTTGATTAATCAGATCAGAAATAGCTTACCGCTTTGAAGATTTATAATCAGATCTGAATATTTTCTTTTATTTAGAGATCGTGCTGATAATGTGTTATGAAATAAAGAAAGCAGAAGCCGTTAGAGAGAGAATTTTTTTATTCATTCAGAGATTAGTAACCCATTTTCATTACATTAGCACCTTTATATAAAGGCCTAGGAGCATGGGATAGAACTAACCCCACGATGTGGGACTAAATACGAAACAGTATATAACATATTCACTATTTATATTTACATATATTATAACAGTATAGTAAATTTTTTAAAAATGACAATTCAATACGTGTACTATATTCATATTTGACAAAAATGATAAAACTAATTTTTTATTCAAGTCCAGATAGTTTTAAATTTCCACAAATATATACAAACTATTACAATGTTCTACCAATATTTTATCCTATCATTTTGCTTTAAATGCCATCATTCAATAATTTTTACAATTATTTAGGGATTTTTCCTAAGTTTTCTTATATTTTTACATTGAAGTTCATATATTTGAATTTATTAATTGAGCTTGAATTTTTTTTTATCTAAATCCAATTAATAAATATTTATTAATTGATCTAGTAAATCATAAATGATAATTTAATGTGTATACCGTATTTGTACCGACATAGATGGTAAAACTATATTTTCATTCAACTCCATATAATTTAATATTTTCACAATTATATACAAAATTATCTTTTATATTTTTACATTTTCCTACATTTAAGTTCATAAAATTTCTTTCTTTCTGAAATTAGTTATTTAATACAAAGAAATATTTACATAATTTTATCTTTTAAAGTTGGTATTTCATTATAAACAAATATGTACAAAAAAATTGTTTTCAAATTTGGTACATAATTACAAACATATATAACGTTTTTCCTTCATAAAATTGGCAAGTCAAATGGACTCTTTATTATTATTAAATTATATTTTGTGACGTTACAATTAATGATAAATGATGAATGTTTGTATTCTGTAATATTGAAAAAAGAATAAATATTTTCAATTAGTACGTTTTGTACAAAAAGTTACAATTTAATTAGTTATATTCGTAATTTAAGTTAATCAATGGACAAAAATTATACCATATTTTTATTAGAAATATTTTTCTTTCATATTTTCTTATCTTTTTACATAAATGTTAAATATTTTTAAATTTTTTTTATTATAAATAAAAATAGTAAGATAGGAAACAATGGATTAAAAATCATTTTTTTACATAATTAAAATGACAATGTGATTTGGAACGTTTCAAGTCTTATTTTCACTTAATTTTTTCTAGTAGTTAAACAAATTTTTTTCACTCTAATATTATAATATAATTATTTTGATAAATATGTGCTGCAAGGACTATAACTGCATACAAATATATTGAGTTTTTGGTATTAAACTTCTATTTTGAAGTATTTGCCATCATTATCTCAAGTAATATTTGAAATTTAATGTATACATCATTTATATTTCAGACAAATGTGTCAAATCCTAAATGTCAATTTCAGAATATATGTACATGAATATTTATTTATGAAATTTTATAAAAATATTAATTTCAAAATTTATTAAGAATGCATATTTTCATTTATTTGATTGTCAACTAATGAATCATAAAAAATAATAAATCGATACATAACTCATTTTTATCAACAAAAATAGTAATTTAATTTTTATTCAAATATAAAAATGTATGAATCTCATGATAAAAATGCACAACTATAAATATAGTTTCAATTTATAACTCATTTATTCTAACAAAATTTATCAGATATTGCATAGCAAATTATATTCTTCAAAAACAGTAATATCGTTTTTCTACAACATATCGTGTGCAACGTACGGGTTATACACTAGTTTAGTGTAATGCTAAAGACATCTCAAAAAATGTTTATGAATACGATTGCTAAACACTACCATACAATTTTACTCGTACTTTTCTTAATACTAGAATTTTTTAAGCCGCTACCAAAGATATCAGTTTTGGCTCTTTTTGCAAGATGAACAAGGACCGATCGGTAGCCATCTACCGTTGAACTAGGACCCTGATGTGATCAAAAGAAAGGCCAAATAAAGCTTTACGTACTTCTTGAATAGTGTAATGAGCAAAACGGACCCTTACAGCCACCAACCATCTGTGTGTATTTACAGCTTACAAACAAAGCAGGGATCTCACGAATCATTCTATTTTGAAAAAAAAAAAAGACACGAAAAAGAATGGAGGTGTGCTCAGAAGTGGCGACAAAGTATGTGTGGGAAGGAGCGATTCCTCTTCAGATCCATCTTCATCAGTCCGAAATCACTACTCTTCCTCCTCCGCCTCCTCTTTTGGTATTTGTTTCTCTCTTTTCCTAATTTTTACCTTTTACTCGTGCAGTTAAGTTCCATATTAATATTAGGGCTTCATTCCTACCTGCTTATACGATTGGATAAACTGTATATTACTGTACGGATTCTAGCTGTTTATGATCGCGACAATTATGCTTTTTCATTCTATTTAGGTGGGCAAGGGATTGTAAGTTAACTTAATAGTCAATACAACTAGTTGGTTTTTACAAAGGTGTACTGTACATTTTGTGGTATTGAACCAATGCCGTCTGATTGTCATCATATGTCCTACTTATAAAGTTGTTTTTGTAAATGTTAGATTCTAGGGCCACGGCTTGGTTATTTGCCGTTGCTGGTGCCACTCATAAAGCCTCATTTCAGTAGCACGCTTCCCCCTGGTGTTGAAACTGTTTGGTTTGACTACAAAGGCTTGCCACTTAAATGGTATCTTTTGTACTTACTTTTCATGTACAATTTTTCGGCAGAGTCTTAGAAGAATATCAAATATGTAAGCTGAAATTCATCTGCCTCAACTAAAAATGGGTGTATGGTTTTACCATCGTGCGCACTGTTTAGTAGATATATGAGAACTGAAAAAGGACGGTTGATCAAAAAAAATACAGTCTATGGAATAGCTTTCTGGTTAGAGTGGGATGAGGACGCCCAATTCAAATTTAAAGAGGGTCGATAAAGATTAAATTATAAGTTTATAACAATGACATTAACAATAGAAAAAGCTGTTATTGTGATTGGAATATGACCCTTGGTTGAAAATATCTTGGATTCTTTTTATGGGCTAAAATTTCTTGGTTTACAAGGAGTTATTTATATCATGTTATTAGCAATACTGTCAGTACACCAAAATAATCACTATAGAGCTGTTTCAATTTGACTACTTATTTTCCTATCTGCTTGTAATTTGGTTTGGATAGGTCTTTATTTCAAATGACAAATAACAGATAACCATTACAGAGTTTCAGTTTTATATACGATTTCAGTACTTATTTTCATAACAAACCCTGTCTTATCAATTTTATACATTTCCTTGAATTATTATTATTTTCCCATAAAAAGCAACTAAGAAGTTTTTCCCCTCTGAAATCTTAGAAATTAAAAAGGTATTGTGGGGGACGGAATTCATCTATTGATACTAAAAGTGAGTATAAAATACAGTTGGAATGGATGTTACAAAATTGACAGTATAAATTATAGCACAATCCAACTTCAGAATGGTTGTCATATGTAGTGGTTTGGGCAATAAGCTTGCGTTGCTTTAGGATATATTAAGCATATTAGCTATGGTAATGAGAAAAGCTTCAATATGAAATGTTGTGATTCAGTTCATTGGTAAACACCCACTTTAAATGAACGATATATAGCTCATCAATTGGAATTCCATCATGCTGTTTCAAAACAAAGAAGAGCTTTGCTATTAAGTTATCCAAATCATAGTTATCAAGACCGAACCGTCCATTAAACCGCTGTATTCCAAGGTCGAAGGTTCCGATGGTCAAACCGGTTGAACGGTTAAAGGTATGAGAACTGAAATCAACATGTATGACCAATTGCAAATGTAAATTTAATATTTAATCCAATAAAACGTAATACCTTTTACTTTGAACTTGTGGAGGAGATGCTTAAATGACTGTAAGCATGAATAACTAATAAGTGCTATGAATCCAAATTAAGCATCTGAAGGATGAATTTATAGATTTATCTAGTATTGTGGCAATCTGCGGCAAAACCCAGTGGCACAAGTTGTTTTATAGTGGAGCAAACGATGGAGAATTAGTCCCACGTTGTCTATAATGGAGGAAAACTAATAGTTGTTGCCTATATGCCCACATGCCGAAATCATACCCAGTTTGACTTTGTGGGCTGCGTTGCTCTTCATAGTTGGCAGATTGGACTCTTGTTTGGGCTGTAACAAACAATAAAAATATTTTGAATTAAAAAAACTTGTTTAACTATGTGTTTAGGTGGTTTGAACTAGTTTTGGTGGTTCTTGTGCATAAGCACGGTTCTAGCTGCTTTCGGACGGCCGTGCATGATGGTTCATGGTTAAGCATTGTTGAACAGCGATCTGGTTCGGTCTTGATAACTAGGTTTAAATCCAACTGAAAATAAATCTCGTTCTTGGACATTCAGAATGGTCTGACCAATGTGACCGCATGTCCTTGTTGATGTAAGGGAAGATATGTTGGATGTGCATGATACGTCTGCTATCATGCAAGGACCATTCAAATGTCAAAAAATCTAGGTTGTAGTCTGAATGTAATACTTAGGTTCGACGTAATATGTGATGCATACGCAAGGAATTATTTCATTTTTTTATTCACATTTTGTTGTGTATTACTTATTAAATTTGGATTTATTAATTGTAAAATGAATTATTAATTGTTGTTGCTGTTATTATTTATTGATGCATAAATTGTTGGAAATTTTATAGTTTTAAAATGAATTATTAAATTTTTAGTCCCACACCATGAGATAAAAGAAAAGAAACAATTATTTATACTTATTTCTTAGCAAAGCCGGTTATGAGATTTATAACGTCCAGTGCGATTTACTAAATGATGCCCCATGAGATAAAAGAAAAGAAACAATTATTTATACTTATTTCTTAGCAAAGCCTGTTATGGGATTTATAACGTCCAGTGCGATTTACTAAATGATGCCCCATGCTGTAAAAATTGCTCAATGGTATTGAATAAAATTCTTATTTATAATGAATCATAATTAATTTTTGGAAACTCGATATTACTATTATGAACTAACACTGTAAACAAGACGAATGAAAATAACACAATTATAATGTAAAAACATATCAATAATAAATCCTAATATGATAAAAATTTACATACAAGGCTTGAAGTGTTTGAACTGTTAGAAATCATCACTTGCTTCCTTTGTACCCATTAAGTACTTTATGTATCTACAAATTAAGATGTGGATAACATGGTTATTTGTGGGCAAAATATAATCATAAAATAAAAGATCATTATTTTTATATTATAAGTAAATATTATAAGTAAATAACATATGGAGTGTACGTCGCATCTTTTTATCTTCTTTGTATCAAGTTCAAAATGTATCATTTAAAATGTTTTCTTCTTGCATTTTTAGAAGCAAAATCATCAATGATATCTTCATATTCAATAGTTTTTAAGATATCTTTTTTAATGCATATGATTGCTAATCCATTAAGTATATCTTGACTCGTTGTTATTTGCAAATATAACTTTGATAACTTCAATTTGAATACCTACGTTCTGCAGATGTGACTGTCACAAGAAGATTTAATAAAATCCTATAGACAATCATCACATTTGAAAACATATTCATACTTTTCAAAAGTTTCAAAATTTTGATAGTCGTCCATGGTTTGTCTACATCATATGATTCACTGGGGAATGCAAGTTGTAGAATTTGTAGCTCCAAAATAAATCTTTTACATCAACATCAAAGGCACTTCCATTAGCGTTTAAAATACTAGGGCTTGTTTGGTTTATTGTTTTCAACCCGTTTTCAGTTTTTAATTTTTCTAAACTCTAAAAACTTGTTTGGTTTGAAATTTTGCAAAACACATTTTGGAAGACATTTATTTTCAAAAACGAGCTTTGCATGTAAAACAGAAAACAATTTTTTATTGTTTTCACCATTTTGGCCCAAATCTAGAAACACGTAAAACAAAAATAAAAGACGATGGGAACACACAATTTCATTTTCTGGCTGCAAAAAAGCCTAATTTCTAACTTCGTCTTCCCCAAACTTCGTCTTCATCCTCGCTGCTAACACGGACGAATCCTAAATTAATTACACCATGCGATTCAACCGTCGGAAGCTGTGCCATCAGCCTCCATCGCGAGCCATCACCACTTTTGCAATCTCTCTACTGTCACCACCAAACCGACCAACGTCGGTTTCAGGTACTTACTAATTTTACCCAAATTTACGGAGACTTGTATATTAATTGTGATTTTCGATTGAGTAGGTATTCTTTAATTGCGCATTATTTGATTTCCTAAACACAAATGTTTGTTTCGGTAAGTCATTTGTTGATTAACATTTGAGTAAACTGCAGTTCAAATTGCATATAAAATGTTTGTCAAAACGATGAAGAAGACAAAAATTAAATACTTTCATGTTAAAATGGTTGGAGATAATATGTTACATGATAACTCATAATCATTGAGAGTCATTAAATGTAAAACAACCGTAAATGTGATTCAAAGCATTTAAATCTTCTAGAGAAGGACTATGATTCCAATTTCAAACATGCAACCGTGTTAATATTTTGATGTAGTGTATGCATAAACTAATGACTAGCTAGGTACAAATTTATGGTGGCATGGAGTTTTGAGTTGGTATGAACTCTGTTAGTAGTAAACTATTACCCGAATTAACCTTATATGTGTTATATAACAACTGTGTACTGAACTCTATGACCCTAATTCGTAAACACTTTTAAATTAAGAAAATCTTGAAACCCGAATTTCCTCGTCTCATGGTTACTGATTGCTCAGATTTAATACAGATGTAATTTACATATTAATTCTTATCTGATGGTTATTAAGGCATGTGGATCATCATTTAGGAAATAAATTAGTTGTCTTTTAGACTTGTTCTTGATTCTTATTACAACAATATATATAAATTTTGCATGGTGAATTGATGATGTTACGTTTTGAGTTGTATGCAAAGTGTTAGTGTATGAAGCGAAAGCATCGGAGCATAAGGAAGCTCGATCTTTATAACGTTGACTCCTTTATTCACATATATGTTTTTTTCCCCATGAATTTCACGGTATATTTGTACTTTTATAATAGTGGACTGTCCTCTATTTTATGAGCTTGTCTTCAGTAATTATGGTTAATACGTTGAATTGTTTTAACGAAAACGATCCATCTGATTTGCACTACAAACTGCTTTTACTAGCTAGATTAGTTGTAAAATAAATCTGCACATAATAATAGACCTATACCAATACTTCTGCACACAAATTTTAAACAAACCACCTATTGTCAGTATTTGATTTAAAATTTAAAATTTGAACAACAAGCTCTATAGCATGGATTGAGGATTCGACCGGAACCACGAGATTCCGACCATCTCGTATCGGTTTCGGCCATCACCGAGACGGGATTAGGTCAAAATTCCGTCTCGGTCAAAGTGCCAAAAAAAAAATCAACTGCGAAAATGTTCCACCGATTCGAGCAAAACAATCCAAAGTCGAAAAAGCAATAAACAATTCCAAAGTTGAAAAAGCAGAACAAACATCCCGTGCTTGAACAGTTAAAAGCAAAAAAAAATTGCTTATAAATAATCGACCGATTTGAGCAAATGTAAATTACCTCCTCTCAATTCGAGCAAAAAAATCCACCGATTCGAACAAACATCCCGGTATTGTTCGACTTCAATTCGCGGTAGTGAAGCTAGCAGGAGGAGCTCGGCTTCAATTCGCGGCACTGTTCTTCGAGTTAGCAGGAGGAGCCCGACTTCAGTTCTTCCAGTTAGCTTGCTTTTGATCGGAACGAAGGTAAATTTTTCTGCCCTAGCTTTCGCCTTTTTTGTTAATTGCGTCTGTGTTTGGTGACTTTGGTCGTGAAGTGGAAGAAAAAGAAACGAGGCTTTGTTAGTTGCGTATGTGTTTGGTCGGCTTTTTTTAATGGGCCGAAAGTAAATAAGCGGCTCTGTTTTATTTCGTTCGAAAGCTTTGTTTTTTTCTTCTTTTTTTCTTTTTTAAACATAAACGGTAAATATAGGCATTGTTTTCATTTTTTAAGCCTTGCCTTTTCCCTATCATATGTTGAACATTGTTTAATATTGCATATGCAAATGACCTTGAATATGTTGAACGGACTTAAATAAGTCGACTGACCTGAATATGTTGTACTGACCTGAATATTGGACTTGAATATGCCGATTTGAATATGGACTTGAATGTTGAACTTGAATATGTTGGACTGGAATATGAACTCGAACATTGGACTGGAATATTTGACTTGAAATGTTGAACTTGAACAATGAATTCTGACGGCTTCGATGAATGTTATTTATGCATTTGTATTTTATTTCTGATTTGATTTGAAATATTAAATTGCTTAGCATTGACTTTGGAATGTTGTATCGTTTATTTTTTAAGCCTTGCCTTTTTCCTACCATATGTTGAATATGAGCATTGTTTGATATTGCATATGCAAACGGCCTTGAATATGTTGAACCGACTTAAATAAGCCGACCGACCTGAATATGTTGTACTGGCCTGAATATTGGACTTGATATGCTGATTTGAATATGGATTTGAATGTTGAACTCGAATACGTTGGACTGGAATATGGACTTGAACATTGGACTGGAATATTGGATTCGAAATGTTGAACTTGAACAATGAATTCTGACGACTTCGATGAATGTTATTTATGCATTTGTATTTTATTTTTAATTTTTGGAATATCGTATCGTTTATTTATAATCGTAGGTACGTTATGGCAAATTCAAATGAAATTGGCTGAAATTATGGTACTGCGATCGACGACAATCTTCGAAAAACAAAATGTAACTTTTGCAATAAACTAATTAATGGCTGTGGTGTGACACGTTTGAAAGAACATCTAGCAGGAGTGGGCGACGATGTATCAGCATGTCTAATTGTCTCTTCAGAAGTTAAACAACTTGTACGATCACATATCATTCAAAAGAGAAATGAACGAAGTAAAGAAAAACTAGACAAACAACGCTTACAAGAGGAGTTAATGAGCATACCGCACCAACTATCAGACAATGAAAATGAAGATGACGAAGAACTTCAACATGTCATGCGGCAAAGCAGAGATGCATTTAGAGATGAAGAGCTGCGCATATCTCATACTGTTCGACGATCGGGTGGTGGTTCAAGTCAAACGTTGCACAGATCTAATACTGTTGGAAAATCCATCAGAATAGATGACAATTTTGACAATGATGCTGCTGGACGAATCGACTCACATGCAAAAACGAGGAGGTAGAACTCAACATTCTATTAAATCTGCAATGAAAGGTATTAAAGATGCCAAAACATATAGGTCGAGCAATTTCCAAGTTCTTTTATTTCAACCATATTCCGCATAACATTGCTAATAGTCCATATTATACGACAATGGTTGACGCGATTGCAGAATGCGGTCGTGGAATTGATCCACCAACTGCATATGAAATATCACACTCGTACCTTGAAATGGAAATAGAAGAAATTGGACAATATATTAAAACATTGTACAATTTCTGGGATGAATATGGTTGCACATTAATGTGTGATGGTTGAAGTACACAGAATCGTCGAAAAATAATAAATTTTCTCGTGTACTCTACCCATGGAACGGTATTTATCAAATCCGTGGATGCCACGAATGAATTCCAAAGTGTAGAATATATTTGTGGATTAATGGATGATATCGTTGAAACAATCGGCGAAAATAGAATAGTGCAAGTTGTTACAGATAATGGAGCAAATTACAAAGCTGCCGGTCAATTATTGATGCAGAAAAGAAGGCATTTATATTGGACACCATGTGCGGCGCACTGCATTGTTTTAGTTTTGGAAGACATTTCCAAAGAACCAGAGGTAACAACCGTTATCACAAATTGTCAGTTAATAACAACTTATATATACAATCATGGTTGGTTATTTTCCATTATGAGAAAAAAGATCAACAATAAAGAATTGATTAGACCGGCAGTGATATGATTTGCAACCCAATTTATCACACTAGACTCTATTCATAAACATAAAGATGACCTGAGACGGATGGTTGCTTCAAAAGAGTGGACATCAAGAGTTTCTAGACTCAATACTAAAGACAAAGAACATCAAATATTGTCTTTACACTGATTTACAACAATTCTTTTTGACTGGTGCTGCTTCCATCATTCTTGTTTTTGAGCCATTGGTGAAAGTTTTACGAATGGTAGATAGTGATGACAAAGCAGATATGAGATATCTTTATAAATCAATGGATCGAGCAAAAGAATCGATTAGAAAAAATATAGGTGGAATGCAATGCCAAAAATGGTGGGATATAATAGACAAAAGATGGAAAAGATAGTTACATCGACCTCTTCACGCCGCAGGTAATTTGTTTTATCTTACCGTCATACAAATAATGAAATATATAACATTTCAATAATATTTTAAATCTTTCATATATAGGTTATTTTCTTAATTCTATCATTCAATATGGGGATGCAACAAACGATGGAGAAGTATTAAACGGATTTAACAACGTCGTTGAAAGAATGATGCCAGACATTATAAAAAGAATTGAAATTGGAAAAGAGGCAAAACTAACATATATAATAGCTATGTTAAACATTTAATGTTTAAGACATATTAAATATTTAACTTCACATCACAGATAGAAAAATATAGAATGAAAATTTGTGCATTTGGTTCTGCAAAAGCATACGCAGCCGTAAAGACATGTTTTCCCGCTTAATGGTGGTCCATAATTGGAAGAGAGGATGCTCCAAATTTAACACGTTTAACCATGCATATTTTAAGCCAAACAGTTTCATCTTCAAACTGCGAAAGAAACTGGACTACATTTTCAATGATTCATACAAAATTACGAAATAGAATAAAAATGAAAAATCTTGAAAAATTGGTATATGTGCGTTACAACATGAGACTAAGAGCAAAAAAGTTAAGACACCGCGACACTGAAAGTCAGTTGATCAATCTAGACTATATATTTCATGAAGATGATCCATTAGCAGAATGGACTACTGAAATTGAACCATTCTTGTTGGACAATGACCCTTGGATGACCAATACATTGAATGATGCAGCCGCTGCTGTTGTTGGTATACCTGCACGAGCGACAAAGAGTCAAAGCAATGAAAATAGTAGCACCTCGTCAAATGATGATCATGGTAATGTAGGTGGAAGTGGCGTTGGTTTAACAAGTAATTATGGTATTGGTTCTAGTGATGGTGGTGAATTATATATACCAACTCAAACATATTCAAGAAGAAGGGGTGCGAACGGCAATCCTAACCGAAGAGATACCCATGGATAACATTGAAGTAGATATCCATGACTATACAGGTGGTAAACTTTTAACATATGTTTGAGTTCTTCATGGATATCTCTTCGGTTAGGATTGCCGCTCGCACCCCTTCTTGAATATGTTTGAGTTGGTCTATATAATTCACCACCATCACTAGAACCAATACCATAATTACTTGTTAAACCAACGCCACTTCCACCTACATTACCATGATCATCATTTAACGAGCTGCTACTATTTTCATTGCTTTGACTCTTTGTTGCTCGTGCAGGTATACCAACAACAGCAGCGACCGCATCATTCAATGTATTGGTCATTCAAGGGTCGTTGTCCAACAAGGGTGGTTCGATTTCAGTAGTCCATTCTGCTAATGGATCCTCTTCATGGAATATATAGTCTAGATCGATCAACTGACTTTCAGTGTCGCGGCGTCTTGAATTTTCTGCTCTTAGTTTCATGTTGTAATGCACATATACCATTTTTTCAAGATTTTTCATTTTTATTATATTTCGTAATTTTGCATGAATCATTGAAAATGTAGTCTAGTTTTTTCGCAGTTTGAAGATGAAACTGTTTGGCTTAAAATATGCATGGCTAAACGTGTTAAATTTGGAGCATTCTCTCTTCCAATTATGGACCATCATTGAACGGGAAAACATGTCTTTACGGCTGCGTATGCTTTTGCAGAACCAAATGCACAAATTTTCATTCTATATCTTTCTAACTGTGATGTGAAGCTAAATATTTAATATGTCTTAAACATTAAATGTTTAACATAGCTATTATATATGTTAGTTTTACCTCTTTTCCAATTTCAATTTGTTTTACAATGTCTGGCACCATTCTTTCAACGACGTTGTTAAATCCGTTTAATACTTCTCTATCGTTTGTTGCATTCCCATATTGAATGATAGGATTAAGAAAATAACCTATATAGGAAAGGTTTAAAATATTATTGAAATGTTATATATTTCATTATTTGTAGGACGATA
Source organism: Allium cepa (assembly GCA_030765085.1). Taxonomy (NCBI): domain Eukaryota; kingdom Viridiplantae; phylum Streptophyta; class Magnoliopsida; order Asparagales; family Amaryllidaceae; genus Allium; species Allium cepa. The sequence goes on along the minus strand of CM060946.1, from coordinate 120,940,868 downwards.
AGATAAAACAAATTACCTGCGGCGTGAAGAGGTCGATGTAAATGTATTTTTCATCTTATGTCTATTATATCCCACCATTTTTGGCATTGCCTTCCACCAATATTTTTTCTAATCGATTCTTTTGCTCGATCCATTGCTTCATAAAGATATCCCATATCTGCTTTGTCATCACAATCTACCATTCGTAAAACTTTCACCAATGGCTCAAAAATAAGGATGGCGGAAGCAACACCAATCCAAAAAGAATTGTTGTAAATCAGTGTAGAGACAATATTTGCTGTTATTTTGTCTTTAGTATTGAGTCTAGGAACTCTTGATGTCCACTCTCTTGAAGCAATCATCCGTCTCAGGTAATCTTTATGTTTATGAATAGAGTCTAGTGCGATGAAATGAGTTGCAAATCATGTCACTGCCGGTCTAATCAATTCTTTATTGTTGGTCTCTTTTCTCATAATGGAAAGTGACCAACCATGATTGTATATAGATGTTATTAACTGACAATTTGTGATAACGGTTGTTACCTCTGATTTTTTGGAAATGTCTTTTAAAATTAAATCAATGCAGTGTGCCGCACATGGTGTCCAATATAAATGTCTTTTTTTCTGCATCAATAATTGACCGGCAGCTTTGTAGTTTGCTCCATTATCTGTAATAACTTGCAATATTCTATTTTCGCCGATTGTTTCAACGACATCATCCATTAATCCACAAATATATTCTCCACTTTGGAATTCATTCGTGGCATCCATGGATTTAATAAATATCGTTTCATGGGTAGAGTACACGAGAAAATATATTATTTTTCGACGATTCTGTATACTCCAACCATCACACATTAATGTGCAACCATATTCATCCAAGAAATTGTGCAATGTTTTAATATATTGTCCAATTTCTTCTATTTCCATTTCAACGTACGAGTGTGATATTTCATATGTAGTTGGTGGATCAATTCCACGATCGCATTCTTCAATCCCGTCAACCATTGTCGTATAATATGGACTATTAGCAACGTTATGCGGAATATGGTTGAAATAAAAAAACTTAGAAATTGCTCGACCTATATGTTTTTTGGCATCTTTAATACCTTTCATTGCAGATTTAATAGAAGGTTGAATTCTACCTCCTCGTTTTTGCATGTATGAGTCGATTCGTACAACAACATCATTGTCAAAATCGTCATCTACTCTGATGGATTTTCCAACAATATTAGATCTGTGCAACGTTTGATTTGAACCACCACCCGATCGTCGAACAGTATGAGATCTGCGCTGCTCTTCATCTCTAAATGCATCTCTGCTTTTGCCGCATGACATGTTGAAGTTCTTCATCATCTTCATTTTCATTGTCTGATACTTGGTGCGGCCTGCTCATTAACTCCTCTTGTAAGCGTTGCTCGTCTAGTTTTTCTTTACTTCGTTCATCTCTCTTTTGAATGATACGTGATCGTACAAGTTGTTTAACTTCTTCAGGGACAGTTACACATGCTGATACATCGCCGTCCACTCCTGCTAGATGTTTTTCAAACGTGTCACACCACCGCCATTAATTAGTTTATTGCAAAAGTTACATTTTGTTTTTCGAAGATTGCCGTCGATCGCAGTATCATAATTGTTATCCCATTTTTGGTCAAAACTGAAATATCAATGTTATGTGCATTTCCACCACGACCGAACCAAGAAGAAGCAGCCAGCAAGCGTATATAAGTCTAGAATTTCACTCAAGGTTCAAATATAAAAGTTCATTCGGTGAAACAATGCGAGAGTCCATTCGGCACTCCAACACTCAAGCCCATTCGGCAGTATGAAACGAGATCTCATTCGGCATTCGAAATACCATGGCTCATCCGGCATTCCCAATGCCGAGATTCATCCGGCATTCCCAATGCCGAAGTCCATTCGGCATTCCCAACTCCACTGCCGAGTCAAACCTCAGCCTCCACCGAACCACCACCACTCCACGCCAATGCCGAACCAACCTTCCCCTCAAACCATACCGAACCACCTCTCCACTTCCATGCCGAACCAACCCACCACCGGTCCAAAACCCACCATCACCGAACCACTTCCCTACCGAACCAAACTCCAACCACTCCAAACGCTACCGAACCAGGACGCCGTCAGGCAAGATTGTTTCAGCCCAGGCCCGCCAGCAGCTATATACATCCAGGACCCCTGCCCCCAGCCTCACTCTATAAATAAAGGGACAGGGGTACAACAATGACAGACAAGTTTGAGAGCTCAAGCACGGAAGGAACTTTCAAACAACTTTCATATACTTGTAACCAAAGCTTTGTACTTGTAATCTGAAGAGAAAGAGGAGAATAACATATAAAGTGGACGTAGGCACGTTCTGGCCGAACCACTATAAATCTGTGTCTTTTACAGTTTAGTCTCTGCTTTTTACATATTTGCATAAATCACCCAAATCGCTAAGAACAACATATAATCAACTAAATCGTACGACTTTGAGGTGTTTGTCCATTTTTTGCGCAAACATTTTTGGTGCTTTCACTAAGAGTTGAACTCAAGAACCTACCGCTTGAAAGTTGAATTTGAGAGTTTAGAGATTCAGATTGGAAGAGTCATGGCGAGACAATCAAGCAGAAGGCCAAGGCCATGGCAGAGTCAACAGGAAGGGAGTCAAGAAGCTTCCTCAGGAGCAAACCAAGCTTCAGCCTTCATTACCAGGGATGAGATGGAGGCTATGATGAGAAGACAAGAAGAGATGATACAGAACTTGCTTCAGCAAATTGGGCAACTTGGAGCACAAAACCAAGGAGCAACTGGAGTTCAGAACGGAGCAGGACCATCTAGCGTAGCACCAGAACTAGGGGGCACTCACGCAGAGCATGTTGATCCGACCCCGGAAAGAGAGATGGGGGCATCCGAGCCACCTGGTAGCAATAGAGGAATGAACGTTCAGCCAGGGAGGCATACACATGAAAACTCCCGTAGACTCGGGGGGCAGGTCGAAGGCAGTGAACGAGTACTACAGCTTTGAGACAATGACAGATTAACAGAGATGGTTAGAAGAGCTATGAGAGGCGGTTTAGTAAACAGAGACTTGGAAGATGTAAACAGGAGTCCTTTTTCTTCTGCGATTAGGATGGCTAGAAACCCACCAGAATTCAAGCTACCATCAGTAGAGATGTACGATGGGAGGACAGACCCTGCGGTCCATCTTACTAAGTATATGAGGCACATGGAAGTGCTGGGGGCATCACAGGAGGTCATGGCCCGGTGCTTTCCACTGTATTTGACGGACATTGCAGCGTTATGGTTTAGGCAATTGGAAAGCGGCACCATAGGAACGTGGGCAGATTTAACTGAGAGATTCATGAGGCAATTCATGGTTCATATTGCGAGACCCAAGAATGTGATGACTTTGGCAACCTTGAAGCAGAAAACTGGAGAGACTTTGAGGAGCTTTCTGACGCGATTTAATGCGGCGGCAGCATCAGTGGATCGACCAGATCCATCTATGGTCATGATGGCGGCTGTATCTGGAATAGCTGATAGTACAGAGTTCAAGAATTCATTAACCAAGGACCCGCCTATGAATCTGGGAGAGTTCTATCATGAGGCTGAAAAGTTTCTGCGTTTGGAAGATGCTAGTGCAGAAAGAGAGGAAGAAGATGACGTTTACGCAATCAAGAGCGGAAACCCACCTGGAAAGGGTGCGGAGACTAGCAAAGGAAAGAGAGGCTGAGGATAATGATGACAGGACAAAGCGGCTACGAAGAGAGCCATGATTCACCACCTATTCAGAGCTGAATGAGAGTTTGGAGCGAATCTACCAAGATACATGAGAGCAAGTTCCATACAGTAGACCAATGCGAAGGGATCCAACTATTGACGAAAGGAAATCAAACAGATATTGTTTGTTTCACGACCTGAACGGTCATCATACCAACGATTGCAGACATCTGAGAGATGAGGTGGAGGGACATATCAGGAACGGTATGCTTCTTCAGTATGTGAGGAGGCGAGCTCCAGCGGTGGAGCCAGAGCGACCACCGTCTACATCAGCCAGGGGTGGCCCTGCACAGGGACACCATTTGATTATCAATTGATTAAGAAAATAACGAATGAGTGGCAAAACTCCACACCGACACGAATAAGTTGTTCACACATGTACGAGACCGCGAACGATCCTCAGGCATGCTCTGACACAACTATAAACCACGTAGATGTGGATGTTTGCACTCGGACGTCACTGTTTCATTTTTTGCCTTTTGTATGCTGAATTTGGTTTTGTCGAACACTTTTGCTTTGAAACTCTTCAGTGGAATGAATATTCGGTTTTGATAGCTAAGCTACTTACACATGTACGGGGTCACGAACGGTCCTTAGGCATGCTTTGAGATGGCGATAAACCACCTTGACAAACGATTCGGGGACCCACTCGAACGTGAACCTGGTATCGATAATATTAAGCCCCCAAGGGCACACTTATTCGCTTCGAATAGGCACACAAACGATTTAGGAACTCACCCGAACGTGAACCTGGCATCGATAATGTTAAGCCCCCCCGGGCACACTTATTCGCCTAGAACGACACTCGACCGCGAACGGTCACAACTCGCCTCGAACGGCACCCGACCGCGAACGATCACAACTCGCCTCGAACGGCACCCGACTTCGAACAGTCACTATTCGCCTCGAACGGCACCCGACCTCGAACGGTCACAATTCGTCCCGAACGGCACCCGACTTCGAACAGTCACAAACTCGCCTCGAACGGCACAACTCATCTCGCCACAAATGCCTCGATCGCGAAAGGTCGCCATTTGAGGTCCACCCCTGACCGCCAACAGTCGCACCTTACCACGAATGGCTCGATCTTGAACGATCGTCATCCAAGTAAGGCGCTTGACCGCGAACGGTCCCATTTCATCTTTTGCCGCGAACGGCACCGACCGTGAACGGTCACATTTCACCCCAAGTGGCTTGATCGCGAACGATCGCCATTTGAGGTCCGCCCTCTGACCGGGCTCGGTCGCACTTTATCTCGAATGGCTCGATCCCGAACGGTCGTCATTTGAAGTAAAGCGCTTGACCGTGAACGATCACATTCCACCGCAAATGACTCGATCTCGAACGATCGTCGCATGAATTTAGACGCTTGACCGCGAACGGTCGCACTTCACCTCAAATGACTCGATCGCGAACGGTCGTCACTTGAAGTTAGGCGCTTGACCATGAACGGTCGCGCTTCATCCCAAATAGCTCGATCCCGAACGGTCGTCATTTGAGGCCATATAAAATATCAAGCTCTTTACAGGTTGTCAACGGGATATGAACATCCAGCTCATGGCATTACAAAACACGCCTTCCTATAACAACATATAATCAATTAAATCGTACGACTTTGAGGTGTTTGCCCATTTTTTGCGCAAACAATAATTCCAGCCAATTTCATTTGGATTTGCCATAACGTACCCGCGATTATAAATAAACGATACAATATTCCAAATCAAATCAAAAATAAAATACAAATGCATAAATAACATTCATCGAAGTCGTCAGAATTCATTGTTCAAGTTCAACATTTCGAGTCCAATATTCCAATCCAATGTTCAAGTCCATATTCCAGTCCAACGTATTCAAGTTCAACATTCAAGTCCATATTCAAATCAGCATATTAAGTCCAATATTCAGGTCAGTACAACATATTCAGGTCAGTCGACTTATTTAAGTCGCTTCAACATATTCAAGGCCGTTTGCATATGCAATATCAAACAATGCCCATGTTCAACATATAGTAGGAAAAAAGCAAGGCTTAAAAAAATAAACGATACAACGTTCCAAAGTCAATGCTAAGCAATTTAATATTTCAAATCAAATCAGAAATAAAATACAAATGCATAAATAACATTCATCGAAGCCGTCAAAATTCATTGTTCAAGTTCAACATTTCAAGTCCAATATTCCAGTTCAATGTTCGAGTTCATATTCCAGTCCAACATTCAAGTCCATATTCAAATCGGCATATTCATGTCCAATATTCAGGTCAGTACAACATATTCAGGTCAGTCGACTTATTTAAGTCGGTTCAACATATTCAAGGCCATTTGCATATGCAATATCAAACAATGTTCAACATATGGTAGGGAAAAGGCAAGACTTAAAAAATGAAAACAATGCCTATATTTACCGTTTATGTTTAAAAAAGAAAAAAAAATAAAGCTTTCGAACGAAATAAAACAGAGCCGCTTATTTACTTTCGGCCCATTGAAAAAAGCCGACCAAACACATACGCAACTAACAAAGCCTCGTTTCTTTTTCTTCCACTTCACGACCAAAGTCACCAAACACAGACGCAATTCAAAAAAAAGACGAAAGCTAGGGCAGAAAAATTTACCTTCGTTCCGATCGAAAGCAAGCCAACTGGAAGAACTGAAGCCGAGCTCCTTCTGCTAACTCGAAGAACAGTGCTGTGAATTGAAGCTGAGCTCCTTCTGCTAACTCGAAGAACAGTGTCGCGAATTGAAGCCGAGCTCCTGCTAGTTTCACTACCGCGAATTGAAGTCGAACAGTACCGGGATGTTTGTTTGAATCGGTGGATTTTTTTTGCTAGAATTGAGAGGAGGTAATTTACATTTGCTCGAATCGGTCGATTATTTATAAGCAATTTTTTTTTGCTTTTAGCTGTTCAAGCACGGGATGTTTGTTCTGCTTTTTCGACTTTGGAATTTTTTATTGCTTTTTCGACTTTGGATTGTTTTGCTCGAAACGGTGGAACATTTTCACAGTTGATTTTTTTTTCGCACTTTGACCGAGACGGGATTTTGACCTAATCCCGTCTCGGTGATGGCCGGAACCGATACGAGATGGTCGGAATCTCGTGGTTTCGGCCGAATCCTCAATCCATGAGTGTAACACATATTTTTGTACGAAAATAGCTTGGGTTTTTTTAACTGTTATTTATTTGATGTGGTAAAGATTCATATCCAATTTTATCAGAACGACTCGACTATTTTCCCACTAAAACAATGAACGTGCCCCTATTTTCTCTTAACGGGAAAAACGATTGCTACTTTAATACATAGAGTAGCTGCGGACAGAAGGAACACATTCAATCGCTTTTCATCCTTCTAAACTTAGCCATCATTTTTCTTACTTTCGTTAAAAACAAGCAATATACCACGAGTTTGCTGATGAATTAATTCCTTTAGTGCAAAAGCAGCTCATATATTTATAAGGAGGTCGTTTTATCGTAGAGACGGCGGCATCTGCAGTTTGCTTTGCACCGTAGAATAAAGTGCCGAAACGTCTTCAAGAAAACAACCACGTATGCGACTCAGCCGAAGACTTGTTGATAAGAATATTTGGAAAATTATATTTGTAATGTGTAAAAATGACAAGTTTCTTTATAAAAGTGATAAATAATACCAACAAATATATGCTGTTTTTTCAATGGGGTGCTTCCTTGTTTTTATGTAGGCGAGCTTAACTTAAAACTGATTAGCAATCAAAAATGTACAACATGTTAAACTGACTTTGGATTATAATTTATTAATTATTTATTCTCAATTTTATAATAATTTATTAATTATTATTCTAATTTATTAGTTATTATTCTAATTTATTAGTTATCAATTATAATTTATTAGTTATCGATTATTCATTCTTAATTTTTATAATAATTTATTAATTATTATTCTAGTTTATTAGTTATTATTTTTAATTTATCAATTATCAATTATAATTTATTAATTATAATTTATTAATTATAATTAATTATTTATTACTTATAATTTATTGACTGTTAACCGGCCTTTCGGTAAGGCCACGGACAGACGGATTTAACTAAGTCAACTTTTTGTCTATCGAGGTTGTAATATGATGGATTCGGTTTAAAATAATGAAGTTCACTTGGATATGTCGTTCGGTCGAGAAGTAGAGAAGTTGCATGGCTCGGTCTGGAAGTCAAGGACCGGTCGACCATTATTATGTCGTTCGACATCGAGGTGAGGTAATGCCGTTCGACATCGATGTGAGGTTATGCCGCTCGGCATCGAGGCGAGGTTATGTCGTTCGGCATCGAGGCGAGGTTATGCCGCTCGGCATTAGTGAGGTCAGGATCGCTCGAGATTCGGTTTAAAATGATGAAGTTCACATGAATATGTCGTTCGGTCAAGAAGTGGAGAAGTTGCATGGCTCGGTCTGGAAGTCAAGGACCGGTCGCACCTGGTTATGTCGCTCGGCATCGAGGTGAGGTAATGCCGCTCGACATCGAGGTGAGTTTATGCTGCTCGGCATCGAGGTGAGGTTATGCCGCTCGGCATTGGCGAGGTCAGGGTCGCTCGGCATTGTAGTGAGTTGATGGGCCTATACCATTCAGAAAGCCCAACAACTCGCGATTTGCCTATAAATACAGCATGTGGGGGTTCAGAAAAGGGATCTTCTCTTTTGCTCTTTGAATTTCTATTTTCCAAGGCTAAAGCTAATCTACCATTTTGTAATTGTAATCGATTATTACAGCAATAAAAAGGAAATTACTGGAGTGGACGTAGGCCGGATTTAGCCGAACCACTATAATCTGTTGTTCTTTACTGCTTTCATTTTAAACTTTGACTGTTCTTCACTTTATTACTCTCTACATACATTCTATCTGTGAGTTGTGACTGTGATTGGGTGCTTTCGCTTGGATTTGGGTGTTAGTGACCAATTTTGGCACTAACATTTTGGTGCTTTCACTGAGAACGCAAGCACTCAGAGATTTTGGAGTTAGAAACTTGGATTCTAGAAAGCAATGGATAGTCCATCAACAAGGAAGCAAGTGAGAGGAAGGAGCAATCAGGAGGGAAGTCAAAAGGCTTTCTCTGGTGCTGGAGCAGGTCAAGCGTTCATCTACATCACCAGAGACGAGATGGAAGCAATGTTGAAAAGACAAGAGGAGATGATGCACGCTCTTCTCAGACAATTTGCACAAGCAGGAAATGCAGAAGTTCAGATCCGTTGAGCTCGATCAGAAGTGCTCAACCAGCAAGCGGAGGGAATGCCTCAGCAGGGGGCAACCCCCAATCAGCAGACGACTATCAACCTGGATGGATCTAGACTCGGGGGTACACCACCAGGAAATGCTGGACCAATCCATGGAAGGATGCCAGATAATGCCGTGCAACTCGACACTAATAGGAGTGCAGGAGTACGAGATGAGGAGTATGTGTCAGAGTTCCCTCTTGAACTCGGAGGGGTGGGGGGACCGGAGGCAACGGACAAAGATTAGAGCTCGGGGACAATGACAAATTAGCGAAGATGGTCATACGGGCTGTGAGAGGTGGATTGGTAAACAAAAACTTGGAGGATGTGAATAGGAGTCACTTGACTCCTACTATCAGGCAAGCTAGGAATCCACCGAACTTTAAGCTACCAATGTTGGATATGTATGATGGGAGAACCGATCTCACCGTTCACCTGACAAGGTACATGAGGCACATGGAGGTACTGGGGCATCAGATGAGATCATTGCTCGATGCTTTCCATTGTATTTGCGGATATCGCAGCCATGTGGTTCAGACAGCTGGAGAGTGGTTCTATCGGTACGTGGACGGAGCCGATTGAAAAGTTTATGAGTCAGTTTCGGGTTTGTATAGTCAGACCCAAGAACGTAACGACCTTGACATCGATGAAGCAGTGGAAGGGAGAGTCACTCAGGAACTTCTTAACCAGATTTAACGCAGCAGTAGCATCAGTGGATCGACCCGATCCGTCAATGATTTTGATGACAACAGTCTCAGGAATCGTGGATAATTCGGATTTCATGATATCATTGGAACGGGACCCACCGAGGGATGTTGGAGAGTTCTACCATGAGGCGGAAAGGTTTTTGAGACATGAGGATGCGCAAACAGAAAGGGTAGAGAGAGAGGCTGAAGCTTATGCAGTGAAGGATGGAGGCCCACCCTTCAAGGTTCCAAGTAAAGACGATAAAGGAAAAAAAAAAACAAATGGCAACAGTGACACTTCGAAATCACCTCGAAGGGAGTCAAAGTTTCCTTACACAGATTTAACTGAGACTTTGGAAAAAATTCACTTGGATACTCGAGGGCGCCTCCAATATCGAAGACCGGCAAAGAGAAAGCCTTTCGAATACGAACGGGCATCGCGAAAGCGTTGTCTATTTCATGAGCTGGATGGTCACAACACAAGTGACTGCAGGCATTTGAGAGATATCATTGAGAAGCATGTAAGGAATGGTCGTCTACAATAGTATGTAAGGAATCGAGCTGTGGTAGTGGGACATGAGCGACCACCACCTACCTCGGACGAAGATGACACTGGATCTGATCAACGCCGGCTTGCTATAAACTGAATGGTTTTATGGTTCTGAATAAATAATAGTATCCAAAGTAATACGGATAGGTCATTTACACACGTACGAGATCGAGGACAGTCCCTAGACGTGCTCTGAGATGACGAAAAACCGTATTGCTCGGGTCTATGAAATCCTGTTTTCTTTCTGTTTTTCTGAAAGCTTTGGTTTTCTCTTTGGTACTTTGGACATGTACTTTCTTTGGTATGGTTTTGGAGTTTGGATTGAACTCCCGGTCTGGTTGTTTTTTTGGTTTGCTATTTTGGCTTGGATGTTTGATTTTTGATATGGATTTCTGGTTTTCTGATCGAAATCAGATCAATGTATTAAACAATTCAGGTTTTGCGATCACTGTCCCGACCAGAGACGGTCTAGACCAGAGACGGGGCAGTGATTGCAAGTTACGAGTCCCTTCGTCGGAGAGCAATTGAATGGACTCGAACAGAATACTAGAAGTCCTTGGTCAGAGTGCCGAGGTTGGAGAATATAGAAGTCCTTGGCCAGAGTGTCGAGACTGGAGAATATAGAAGTCCTTGGCTGGAGTGTCGAGGCCGGTGAATATCAAAGTCCTTGGCCGGAGTGCCGAGGTCGGTGAATATAAAAATCCTTGGCCGGAGAGCCGAGGCCGGTGAATATAAAAGTCGTTGGCTGGAGTGCCGAGGCCGATGAATATCAAAGTCCTTGGCCGGAGTGTCGAGGCCGGTGAATATAAAAATCCTTAGCTGGAGAGCCGAGACCCGTGAACATAAAAGTCCTTGACCGGAATGCCGAAACCGGCGAATATCAAAGTCTTTGACCGGAGTGTCGAGGCAGATGAGTACATAAGCCCTTGTCTGGAGAGCCGAGGCCGGAGAACATACAAGCCTTTGACCGAAGAGTCGAGGCAGGAACGAGATAACGCGACCCGACGAGGTCTACAAATTCAAAGACTAGACCCGGTGAGACATGTATTTGGCTATTGATTATTGATGGATTAGAACTCGGTCGTCGAGTTCAGATGGATACGGATTCGGAATCGGATATCGACTCGGAGCAGTCATAGATTCAGAGAAGGATACGGTGATGGTACTTGGATAAAATAGATTGGATTATGAATCGGAAAGTATGGATGCGGATGACATACAAACTTCGGATATCGGACTTGAGGCTATTCAAAACACACCTTCTAATATGTCGTTCGCATCCATCTAATATCGGACTTGAAAGCAAGGTATGTTTTGGGTGGCAAATGTTAACCCGCCTTTCGGCAAGACCACAGACATGCGGATTTAACTAAGTCAACTTCTTGTTTATCGAGGTTAGAATATGATGGCTTCGGTTTAAAATGATGAAGTTCACTTGAATATGTAGTTCGGTCGAGAAGTGGAGAAGTTGCATGGCTCGGTCTGGAAGTCAAAGACCAGTCGGCCCTGGTAATGCCGCTCGGCATCGAGGTGAGGTTATGCCGCTCGGCATTGGCTAGGTCAGGGTCGCTCGACATTGGCGAGTTCAGGGTCGTTCGGCATTGTGGTGAGGCTGGTGTGGCTCGGCATTGTGGAGGTATGTGGCTCGGTGGAAGGCCTTGATGGGCCTATACCATTCAGAAAGCCCAACAACTCAGGATTTGCCTATAAATACAGCATGCGAGGTTCATAAAATGGATCTTCTCTTCCGCTCTCTGAATTTCTATTCTCTAAGGCTAAAGCTAGTCTACCATTTTGTAATTGTAATTGATTATTACAGCAATAAAAATGAAATTAATGGAGTTGACGTAGGCCGGAGTTAGCCGAACCACTGCAAAATCTGTTGTTCTTTACTGCTTTCATTTTAAACTTTGACTGTTCTTCACATTATTACTCTCTACATATATTTTATCTGTGAGTTGTGACTGTGATTGGGTGCTTTCGCTTGGATTTGGGTGCTAACGTTGACTATTACTTACAATTGATAGTTTCATCAGTTCATTAACTAAGAATAACTAATTAAAATACTAAATAACACAACAAATTAAAATACCAAATAACATAACAAACGTTCGAATTCACTTCCACGATTCAAAGTGTTCAAGAATGCAAATTCAGGAATTACCGTTCACTGAAAAAATGTTCTTATTTGAGAACAGACCCTAAGTTGGATTTATTAATTCAGCATCTCCATGTGTTTTACATTAGAAAGTAATGTACAAGTTGGTTGTTGATTTTTTTTGATCCCATGATAGAAAAGTAATGATCTGATTCTTGTAGGTATGTACCAACAGGAGTTCTCTTTGATCTCTTATGTGCAGAACCTGAAAGACCCTGGAATCTGACAGTAAGTTTCCCTCAAATCACGATTGACATGCTAATGACATATGTAATTTCTTGCATACTGTTTGGATAAAGCCTTTATATTCTAAATAAGATTCATGAGTCAATGACATCATTTTGATTTTTCCTTATATGTTAAATTCATTTGAAAGGTTTAATTGATTTTACTGGATATCTACCTTTTGATTCATCTGCTGCATTTGGTATTAAGTTTCTTGCTTTCTGCATTTTGCACTTTTTATTCTATTTGGTATACTTACAAATTCCACCACTTGAATCATCAACCAAAATCGTTTTCTTGCATTATACATCTCAACTTCTGTCCACTTGCCACAGAGCAAACAACATAATTCAATGGGCCTAAATGTGTTTTCGTTCTGTCTTTATACTGTTAGATCCTCTTTTATATAACTTGGAATAGTTTGTGCTTGTAAACCCGGTGAATGTTATACCACCTTCTGACCAAGCATTCACACAACCTTTGATTAACATGAGCTAAGATTTGTGCGATGTGTGAAAGCACTTGTCATGGCGTCTACTTTTGGCAAGAAAACCTTTTTATACTTTATCCTTTCATCCACATTCAAAATTCAGTTCCCTCTTTTACCTATGAACTGTTCCTCCCTCAACAACCAACACCTCCACCCCCCCCACCCCCCCCCACAAAAAAAAACACACACACACACAAAACCCAAAAAAAAAACCCTCCTCTGTCCCATCCACATTCAAAATTCTGTTCCCTCTTTTACTCTCTTTGCAGGATGGTGGTACACTTAATTCTTTCATCCACATTCAAAATTCAGTTCCCTCTTTTACTCCCTTTGCAGGAGGGTGGGTTTTTTTTGAGGGGAACAAGAGGGGGGGGGGGGGTGGTTTGTGTGGTAATGGGATAAAAGATTAAGTTAACCGTTATGGGTTGTCCCCTGTCCCTCTGAGTGATGTGGTTACAATTATTTGTTTGACCAAAGTTTGTGTTAGCGGGTATATATGCTTGGAGAAGAAATGTTTTAGGGACGTTTGTGTTAATGATGGTATAGGCATGTGCTAAAAACACTTAAACTGGAGGAAATTGTTTGACGACCTGCCCTTGTAATTCCGCGTTTATCCATTAGGAAAATGCAAAGCGGTTTTTTTAGCCTTCAGATCACCTAAGAAATAGCTAGTTCAGAGCATGAATTTATTATGCATGTCAATTAATCGGACTTTTAGATAGTTTTGTTTTGTTCATAACAGGTGTTATTGTTCATGTTGGATATCTATATGTTCATAATTGTTTAGTATAATAAGGCTAACTTCTTAGTACAGTTTTGTGATGCAGCAGAAATAAACATTGCAGTATCGATGTTTAGGTACATGCAAAGAATTTTAACGTTCTTTCTCAACATAAAGGAATGTTGAACTTTCAACCGATGTTTTTATGCGTAGGAAGCATCATTGTTGCATTGTAACAACAAAAGCCAAACTTTGAAAATTTACATTTCATTCATTTGGTAACACTACATTGATCGGTTGATTTTGTCATGCAATCAAAATGTGAAAATTTTCACTGTCCAAGTTTGTCAGTTATGTAATTTATTAAACATGTTGCATTCATACGCTTTGCAGGTTCATTTTAGAGGATATCCAGGAGAAATATTGACACCTTGTGAGGGAGAAGACAGTGTTAAGTGGAGCTTTATAAACTCATTGAAAGAGGTTAAACTGCTCTTAACATAGTATAGTTAAAAGAAAATGCTATTGCTGTAGGTTGGCTAGATTATATTGGATGTTGGTGTTGAATTCATTTTGAGTCATTGCTTGTGGTCTTTATTAGTATTTTTACAGTAGTTGTCTTGGGGATCATTTCTATTCACTTTCCAAAATAGTTTCTTTGATGGTCTGAACATCTGACATATATTTTAGAAAATTTGTGATCATTTTGGGCATACGATCATTCATTTTTTTTGAAATATGCGAGAAAACTTTTACTCGTGTACAATTCCGGCTTGGCATCACTGGACCGTAATCCAATATGTTTCCACTCTTCACAGCTTCAAATTCCAAGCGTGCCCTCTTTTTAGTTTTTACTCATGCATTGATGCATAGCATGCTGCATAAACAATAACTGATGAGTGTATTAGTCTCAAATTTGTACGTAGCATGGTGCCTTGGCAAACCCTTTCCATTTATACGCTTTCTGAAGTTATCGTAAATGTAAGACAAATGATTACCAAAGTTTTTAATCAATTGTTCTTCCATTCCAAAATTTTGAAAGGACAAATAAATGTGTCAATGTTTTTCAGCAAGGGATTCTTTTACATCAATTATGTATGTATGTTTCTGTGTGTGTGCGCGTGCGCGCCCGTGCGTGCATTTTACAAGTGACTTGTGCAGTAATGGTATTTTACTTCTCTTTGATTATCATTGCAAATGCCACCGCCACCATATACGCAAAAAATACCTTTCCAACCTATAAGCCTTGCAAGAAAAGATCAAAGCCAATCCCGGGGATTAGTATCCTTAAGTTTCATAACTTTAAAAATGTGTTTGATATTCACATTACATAATATTTTCTTCTTGTTGAATCGAGAATATTTTTGTGCTTGTGTTAGTTAGGATCATTTTTTAGATTGTGAGTGGTCAAATGGCACGTTCATCTCTTGTTTATTATGCTAAATACTGATCTTCTGCTATCACACATGCGAAATCATGCAGGCAGCTTACATAATTAATGGAAACTGCAAAAATGTCATGAATATGTCCCAAGCAGATCAATTTGAGCTATGGCAGTCTGTGCTTAAAGGTAATAGATATTAGTAGACAGGTTGGCTGGGTCTTTCATTGTCAATCTACATGTCTTTTATACACAGCTGGGAATATTAGAATCTGTATCTTTTTAAAAGTTTATTTGAACCGATGGTGCAATATATTCTGTAAAAAGAACATGCTCATGTTAAGAAGCAATTGTGAGAATCATGAAGATTTTGGTAATGCAAATGCTATATAGTATTGTTTAAACATAATATGCTTTTTTTATTTTCAGTAGAATTCTACATGTTCAACTAATTCTTGACTTGAATGTAATGATGCCGTACATTTAGGCTCTAGATCCAAAACCTTAAATGGTATCAGAAGTGAACTTGAATATAAGATTAGCCAGTTGATGATCACTCAAATCATAAACCTTAACGTTTTCTTCTCTTTACTTAAACTTACAGCTGCACACTGTAAACGCACATAACCTTCTTTTCTGAAAATCAAAATTATTTTTACACTAGGTGCAACTTGATATACTTTGCTAATTTTTTGCTTCCTACTTTTTTTTTAAGCACATTGAGATGTCTCTTATATTAAGACGTGTGTGAATCTATTTGTCTCTGTTTTACACTATGCGTCTCTGTTTTACAATATGCCATAAATACAATCTTGTCTCCATGCTTCATAGTTTATGTATCCATGTTGTAACAGGTAATATGGAGAGCTATGTCCGAGTTTCATCCAAGCTTAAGCTTGGACCAGTGGGAGAGGACTGCATAGTCAAAAATTCTCCACTGGTTGCACAATCTCAACAACCAACTGGAACTGATGCTGGTGGACCTACGCGATCATGTACATAACTTTTCTTTTCTTTTCTTTTTCGTTTATTAATAAATCAGATTATTTTTATTTTATTCTTATTTTATATTTAACTTTTTTAATTGTTCTTTTCCATTCATGTAATATTTTGTAGCTATGATACTGCAGAATGTGACAAGGGCTAGATAAATGCTTGTGATATTCTTAATTTATATGATTTATAAAGTTGTATATTGACAGTTTCAACTTGAATTGGGTCAATATAATTGTTTTTTCCCTTATTTTTGATAAGGGAATAGTTATTTTTAATTAGTTTATACAATTTTTTTGTGTGAAAATAAAAGAAGATTTTGGTGTAAAATGCGGAAATTTGATTTTCCTTCATATCCAAATTGATATTGTAAATAGTATTTCTCCGCAATAAAAACTAAAAAAATACAATTTTATGATTTAAAGTTGTTGATTGCAAACTTTCGTATCATTCTTATTGATTGAAATTAAATTTCAACCAATTATCAATTTTAGATATGTTTCCTTCTATGGTTTTGTGATGGTACAGACAATCTATGATTTAACTGAATAGACGAGTGATTATTGGAATTTTAATAATAAGAATTTTCGCTATTTGCCTCCTAGAAAACACAACAGCAACTGTTAAGTGCTATAATACAATTGTTTATATACTGGTATAATCATGTCATGAAGTTAACAGTTTATGCACTTCACTTTCACAAATTTAAGCGACTGTTAATTTTGATCAGGCAGAATACCTGTGCGATTATATATTCGTAGCGTTGGCGTAGAGACCGAAGAAATGGAGGATGCTTGTGCAACTGACAGCTGGAGTGAAATCTTGTACTTAAATCGTCCTGTTGAGTTTCGAAAGGATGAAGGTACGCCAATGTCCTCTTTATGATCTATCTATATAGCTCATATAAATTGCACAAATTTCATCCTAGTTATCTTTTTTAGTTACATCTTATAAATCTGGGCACTGCTCACAAGTGTATTATAAACCCAGAATGTAACCTATTATACTTTTGCTTTCTTTGAGGTTCAGAACTTTAAATAGTTATGCTAGAACCATACATGTCCTCTGAAGTTCATTCGTTTGGAATTTGGAAACCATACATTAACCATTATACATAGATACACAAAATTATTGAAAAAAATAATAAAAAATCAATCCATTCTTTCAACCGTGAAGTTGGTTGATTAGCTTTTAGGCAATGTGGAGAAAGTTGTTTACACAGATATAAAGAAATTAAGGTTAAAGAAATAATTCTTTCTTTGAATTGTGAAGTTGGGTCCTTATGAAATGAAATGCCACGGTAAGTGGAGGAACTTATGAAAAATCTTCTATTCTAAATTACTGTGTCTAGCCACATCTATATCAATGATTTTCTAAAAGAATTATAACAATGATAAACTCGTTTCCTTATAGATTTATGTTTATACTGTATCTGGATGCAGAGGGCAGTATCACACTTGAGAACGCAATCAAAGGTTTATTGCCAGAAATATTTGAAGAGGAATCTCAGATTGACGAGGAATCCAGCAAGGATAAGGTTGAGGTGGAGAAAAAAGATGAAATTAAGCTAATTAGAATCCAAGGGATCAAATTAGATCCTGATATCCCTTTCTGTTGGGTGGTTAACAATCTGAAAAACCCTGAATATTATCTGCACGTTTGTGTTTTCGTTGGATCAATATTTTCGATTAGAACAAGATGACACATTGCACAATAATGCCAATTTCAATTGAGAACCAGTTCTACAACTCTTCATTCAGTGGATTACTTTTTAAGCAGGGGTTATACATTGAAATTATATGTAGATGCACATCATTCTTGAACTCCTTGTATATAAAACGTGTAAAGTGTTTTCTTACCGATATGATTTGGCTTGGTTAAATGGAGCACCATCAACTTCTTTTGCAGTTTTGAGGATTCCATATGATTGGTGGTGAATATTGAGTGCAACTTTGTTAACACCCTCAAAAGAGAGTATTAACTTCTTGGTGTAGTTTAGAAGTTGGACGAGATCCACTTTCAGCCGGACCACCGTTAACAAACTTACCAACATATGCGTAATTTTAAATTGATGATACTGCTGTGGATGTAAAATATTATTTACATTAGGATTATTTATATTGGTCCAATTTTGGGAAGACGATCCTGTGATGTGTATGGTATATGTATAAATTTTTGTTTGATTTCGTGTAGTTTTGCTTGAGAAATCATTACGATGTATATAAGGTGCAGCGGCATACGTTTTTATTACTTTTTGCAAAATACAAAATACAATACTCCTGCATCCGATGTTGGCGTCAAAATTGGTCATAAACACCCAATTGCAGATGAAAGCATCAACTCACAGTCATAGATCACAAATAGAAAATACGTAGACGATGTAAATACGAAAAACACTCAAAATCTGAAAAGAAAGCAGTAGAACGACGAGATTTATAGTGGTTCGGCGTTGTAGCTTACGTCCACTTTGAAGAGTTTGCTGTTTATTGATGATTCTCAACTGGTTTACAATAGTAAATTGATAATACTCAAGTTACAATGGAATTCCAGCAGAGTAACATCGTAGAAGAGCCAAAAAGTCTCATTTCTGTTGGCGTGGGAGTGCTATTTATACGTGTAGGTCTGAAATATCTGCCTTTGAACTCAAGATACTACTCCTTACATGTGGGTGGATCCACCAGATCGATCAGGGGTCATTTGGGACCGATCCCCACCTTGTTCGTATCGATCAATATTTTATCCATTTGGGCTGAGATCGATCAGAGACATTCTTGAGGTGGTAAGAAAGCTCCCGTGAAAATTTGAAGGCATTTGGAGTTGTAGATTTTGAGTTATGATCAATACAAGATTCGATTTATAGGTTGGCTGATGGCTGCGTATCGATCACTGCGTATCGGTAGACTTTGTATCGATTGATCCCGCATCGATGACGTGGAGCGGCAATTACGTGTAGATCCATTTTTCATGCTAGTAGACTATTTCTTTTGGTTCGACCCATTCCTTCTTCATATCGATCTTGTGTCCTGCTCTTCGTATCGATCCCCAACTCCATCCTTTGTATCAATTGCTCAATGCCAGTTGCTCTCCTTCGTATCCATCCCCCGCCCTTCTCTTTGTATCGATGCATTTTATATGGCTTCGTATCGATGCCAAGGCCTTCCTTTCGTTTCGATACTTGGCTATTCTCTTCATATCGATCAAGTGAATGATCATACGAAGCATGCCACTCTTACTTGATGGATACAAATCGGAAGGCCTTGGTGGATGGATACGAATTGAGGATTGTGGGTCGATGGATACGAAATTGATGGGTGTGAGGTAGATGGATACGAAGCCGATGGATATGAGGTTGATGTATACGAAGGTTGGTGCGGACCATATGGATATTGGTCGATTCACGACTCTGACCCGAAGTAAACCCTCCAGTGACCCGAAGCAAGCCCTTCTCTGACCCGAAATAACTTGCCTAAAAACCCGAAGTAAACATGAAGGCTACCCGAAGCAAACTCCAAGCAGCCCATTTTCTCCAAAACCTATACTCCATGTATGTCGCGCTGTTTGTCCATCGACTATGCTATACCTTGGCCTCGTAATCATGTTTATCATCCGTGACAATCCAACTTCGATCATTGTGCAGTCAAGTGGTTAAATCCACCTGTATGCTACCTTGAAAAAGGTGGGTTAACACTTTACCCCTCAAAATATGCCTTGCGATAGGAAGATGTATTTTGTAATGCCATAAGCTAGATGTTTGCATCCTGTGATGACCTGTAAGGAGATCAATAATCTTACCCGATTGTGAATAGCGATCGTTCGAGATCGTATGCCGTTCGAGGCGATATGTGACCGTTCGAGATCGAATGCTGTTTGAGGCGAATTGTGACCGTTCGTGATCGGGTGTCGTTTGAGACGAATTATGAAATTTCAAACATCAGATTTACATTCAAATGAGCCTTACAATTAAAATTTTCAACTAAATCGAATCCAAATGCAAAAAAAGAGAACAAAAGCAAAACAGAAACACCAAAGTGGCAGCATCTCCACTGTTGCGGTTTATAGTCATCTCAGAGCATGCCCGAGGATTGCTCGTGATCCCGTACATGTGTAAGCGACTTAACTATTGTAAAGTGAACCTTACTACTTATCCAAAGTCATAAAACAATTCAGTCGATAATAAGTTGGCGATGCCTCGATCTGGAGCCGTCCTCATTGGATGGAGATGGTGGTCGCTCATGTTCCACCGCCGCTGCTCGCCTTTTCACGTACTGCAACAGCATGCCATTCTAGATATGTCCTTCGACCTCATCCCTCAAGTGCCCGCAATCGTTCGTGCTATGGCCGCTTAGCTCGTGGAATATGCAGCACTTGTCTGATTTTCTTTCGTTATTGGTTGGCCCCCTCCTGATTGGCTTCCAATAGGGAACCTACCCCCTAATGTCTTGGTATATTTGCTCCAAAGTCTCGCTCAACTCCAAATAAGATGTGAATCTTGGCTTCTTTCGCTGTCGCGTTGACTCGTCAAAGCCATTCTCTGCTTTTCGTTTCCCTTTATCCTTATTTGAATCTTTACCAAGCGGATCCTCGCCTCTGACTACATAAATGTCAATTTCCTCTCCTTCCTCTCTTTCAACCTTCGCGTTTTCCTGCCGTAGAAACCTTTATGCCTCATGGTAAAACTCTCCTAGATCCATAGATGGATCCCTTGTCAATGAATTCTTGAATTCCATGCCACCAGTTATGCCAGAGACAGCTGCTATCAAAACCATAGACGGATCTGGGCGATCCACCGATGCCGCCGCTGCATTAAATCGCATTAGAAAACTCCTCATAGACACCCTGGTCCTCTGCTTCAGTACTGTCAAACTCATCACATTTTTAGGTCCTGAGATATGCACTCTAAACTCTCATAAACCTCTCGATCAACTCGGTCTACGTTCCAATGGAGCTGGTTTTCAATTTCCTAAACCACAGTACTGCTATGTCCATCAAATACAAACGAAAATACAGGGCCGTGACCTCCTCCGATGCCCACAGTACTTCCATGTGCCTCATATACCTTGTCAGATGAACAGCAGGATCCGTCCTTCCATCAAACGTCTCCAGCGTTGGTGGCTTGAATTCAAGGAGATTCCTAGCCTGCCTAATTGTGGGAGCGAAGGGGCTCCTATTCACATCCTCTAACTCTTTATTCACTAATCCTCCTCTCATGGCCCATTTGATCATTTCTGCCATTCTGTCACTGTCAACAAGTGATGATCCTTGTCCGTTACCCCCGACCTGCCCCACAAGTTCGCGAGGGAATCCTGAAATCTGCTCTACTGTCAACAAGTGATGAGCCAACATGATCCGAGGGCGTGGTCCCTGGTTCAAGAGCTATTCTTGATGGTCCCGCTCTATCCTGAATCCTGGTTGCTCCGTTCCCATGACTTTGGTTCTAGACTCCCTCTGCTTCTGCTATTTGTAACATCCCGCCTTTCCGCACGCTTTAAATCGACGATAAACCACACACGTCAGGCTTAAAACATACAAAAGGGCAGATTATTATGGTGTAAATAAGAAAAACACAAGAAAGAAATAAAACAAAACAGAATCTCACAGCGGAAGGATAAAATATAATGATCAAATATACAGTTCATGAAACTGTTTTACAAAACATTTGATTTTTCTTTATACAATAAACATCAGAGTTCACATACCAAAGGATAATAACAATGCAACGGAATTAAATGGTGTAGTGGAATAATATAGTAGATAATAGTAATATAAATCTTCGTCCTCGTCCTCCAGAGCTAAAGTCTTCGAATCCTGAAATTCTTAGGCTGACCCGAACGAATTGAAAAGATAAAACACTCGAGTTAGAACTAAAATATCTTATGTGAGTTAAATCAACAGAAATAAATATGAGTGCAGTAACTCAAGAGATGCTCGGGATTTACATCTCTTAAGGATCCGTTAAACTATTTACTATGTAGTATATTTCGCTATTATAATAGTGTCCAATTGTAAAATAAACTTACTTTTAAATAGCGTTAAGGGGTTACCCATATAGCCCTTAACACAAATAATGCCAATAGTTTATACAGTACCGTAATACCTTCTGATTGGGAGGCTACTAGATGATACTCCATAGGTACGACACAAATAGAAACTCGTACCGGGCGCGCTAGGGTAGGTGACACGGCACAACTAGGCAATGCCAGAGTAGATATACCAATTACGCTTTCGGGTCGGTGGTAACGCGTAGCCGCAACTACCGCCCACCTCGAGCCACACCCCCAAATAAAAAAATCAAAAGTGGCCACCGAATCAATCCAAAAGTCAAAGTATAATCTCGAAGGGATGTGTCCGATCAAAGGTGGTACCTCAATTAATCCGTCAGTCGCTCCTGTTTTAGCCACCTTATGCCAACTCACGGGAGTTGGGTCCACGTATTTACCTTAAAGGAAACGCCGCCATCATCCTACTTCATTCTGGAATCTCCACCGCGTACACGGTTGTTAAAGTGGTTTTCGGAGTTGGTAGAGAGTATGACAATTTCCGATCCCGGTCTCTTCAACAAGCAAACATTATTATAACACCGCGGTCTTTTTTTTTCAAAATAGTTTATACTTTAAAACCAGAATATACTATCCCTTTTCAAAACCATATAAATACGATATCAGTTTCTTTTTTTAAAACCAAATCAATATGATATCATTTCAAATATATCCTTTTTCTAAAACCATACCACTTTAAAATTTATAATATTTCGAAACCTTACATTTGAATTATAACTCTTCATAACATAATACTTGGAAATCCATAGCTTTAAAACCATAACTTTGAACTTAAATGGTTTGGATATTCAACAGTATATAAAATAAAATGGTTTGAATTTGAAATTACTTTATAAAGTAAATAATTTCCACGACTTTAGAATTTTATTCTCTTCAAATTAAGTCTAAATCCATAAATTTTAAATTCACTTTCAGTTTCAATAAACCACTTCAGTTTCAATATATTTCAAACTTTGAGTATTAACAATTAGAAACTAAGGTTGGAAATTTCCATTCAACCATTAAAAGTCCATTATTTAGTTTGAAATATTTGCATAATAAAATCATAATCATTTAAATAAAACTCAATTTACCTATAACTAAATATTTCCTCCAATTTATTTATACTAGAAATATTTATTTAATTCATTTCGAATAAAAAAATTCAGCTATAACTATCATACCTTTTAACATTTCAAGTTAATAAATTCTACATCAACTTTTGTAGTTTAATCCTTAAAAAAAAACTCAATTCCAAGTAGATTTCCAATTTAACTTCCGATCTTAATTGATTTAAATCATTAAAACTCTATATATACATATTCAATATCTTAACATGTACTTAACCATATAATATAAAATAATCAAACTCCGTTATTCAACTTATTTATTTTATTTAACAAATTTATATATAGCTTAAATTCAAAAATTTAACTATATATGTATATATAAAATAATATTTATATAAATAAAAATTTGATATTTATTTAACCGTACCCTACCCAAACCATAGAAATCATTTTCAATATTTATATATATAGACCGACGATGTCTGTATAAAATTTTCTATCCTATGGTCAAGTGATAAGGGTATTTATCATTTCAATCCGCAATTTAAAAATAAAAATTACGGTTATATATCATTTCAAACCGCAATCCCGAATGAGATGAAAATGCATAATACTTGCAGTTCATACAATATAAAATACAACATCCATTCATCCAATATCAACTATCAACCATTTATCGCAATCATCATCGAATTCAAACAATAACATCAATATAGAACGGAAAATAAACAACAGGTATTAAATAGCAGTTTAATTCAATAATAAATTAAATAACTGTTTAACTAGCAGTTTATATGCAATGAATAATTAATTAACAAATTTAACTGGCAGTTTAAATGCAATGAATAATTAATTAACAAATTTAACTGGCAGTTTAAATGCAATGAATAAATTAAATAACAATATAATTTAAATAAATGAAATTAACTGAGATGATGATTTAAAATATACCAAACAACCATAAATAAATTTTAAATCGCATCATATATCAATTTAACAAACATAAGAAATTTTAGAAGTTGTGAGTGGGTTAAAACACTCACCTTTTGAATTTAAACCCAAAAATTTGACGGTCTCCAAATTCGTCCAAACCAGCGCCAAAATGTTCAGAATTTTATTACAATCTTAACAAAAAGAATCACGCGTAAATACAACTTCGTATGCGAAAGATATCCGAATTAAACGAGTTGAAATCAAAATTTAAATAAAATAAAATAAACAAAAGAAAAATAAAACAAACCTAACCCCTTTGCCATGTCACCTTCTTCACCGTGCATACTGTAACCTTTTTCACGAATCGCGCTCGTCACGACAGCCTCTTCTCAGGTCAACGTCGAACCCCTAGGCAGCGCCGCTTCCCCCCTCAGAGCATTGCCACCTGCCTCTCTACAGCGACAACCTTCTCACGGCCACCCATCTCTCGATCGCGCCACACGAGACGCAATGGCCGCCGCCACCTTATTTTAACCCTAATTGAATTTTATCGATCGATCTGACTGTTAACTCCACGCCTAACCTACGCTGATGTGATCCCCTCGCGACTCTCCACAATGCTGTATCTTCAATTTGCCGATCAGACGGTGATGATTTCGACGCAATTGGATGGCCGAAACTTCTTTGATTTTTACTGATCAGACGATGAACCAAAACGAAAGACGAATTTCACCAGAAGATTACGCACTTCGAGAGCTTCAACATATATTTTTTTCGAATTTTTCTGAGGATTTTGAATTTTATGCTTTGGATTTGATTTGCAATTTGATCTGGAACTAAAGAATTTTGCTGCCATTGAGGAAGAGGAGGAATAGAATGAATTTACGTACAGACAAATGAGAATTAGGGAGGCTAGGGTTTATAGCAGGATATTTATATAGAAGGTTGAAATAGAATAAATGGATCCGGTTGAATACGCGCTAACGACAAAGTGACCCAAAAAGTCCGTTCTGACCCCGGAACGAAATTGGGTAAACCCATATATCAAAATAGACGTTTTAAAATATTTTAAACGCAATGGAAAAGGTTTCAGGTTCAAATTGCATCGTATGAAGAAGTTATGCTAAAATCAATATTTTCAAATTGATTTCAATTGATTTCAAGGTGTTTCAAGCCCATACGATCAAACGACAAGTCCGATCGATACGAAACTTGAAATCCTACAATAATTCACCGTTACGGATCCGATGAAACTTGTTTCGTTGAAATCCGAGCCAGTGACCAAAATGACTATTTTTATATTAATTAAATAAATTTAAAATTCATTAATTAAATCACTTTTTCAATTTCACTTCCAAAATTTACAGATCTTATCAGTTTTGTTTTCTCAAACAATCTCAGTGATTTAAACCAATTTAGATGTCAATTTAAATGTTGATGCAATCATAAATTTCAACGTAAATTCAAATTCCATTATATTCATCAATTATAAATTACTTTTCAATATTTCCATCGAATTCACTATTCATTCTTATTATCCAATTCATTATAGTCAAATGGATGAAATTAACATTTGGTTCAAAGCTATTACATAAATAATTTCGATTTTCAACTAAAATTTTAAATTAACGTAATAATTAAATACTTGATTTCATTCATTTGCAATTGATCCAATTATTATAAATTTAATAAATTAAACCACTATTTAAATTCAAATTCTATAATTCATAATTTTTATCATCTTGTATTACTTAAGAAATTTAGAAATCCTTTGAACCAATTCCCATATAAATTTAAAGTAAATAAATTCACCAATTATATTATTTAACATTCCATTTAATAAATCCAGTTATTTATAATTACTTACAATACATTGCTTTAAACCTGATCCCAATCCTTCCATTAATTACATTAATAATTACTACAGTAACGTTTATTATCAACCATAAATATTAAAATTTTACTTAACGGACACTGATTGTATAATTTTACAATTTATTACGTATTCTTCATCAGTTAACATAACTCTGAATTCAATTCCCAATCTACTAATTTCAATCAATCTTACTTTACAATCTGTTTCAAGTAATAGGGTGTGCACTAATTTAGTTATTGCATTCATTCTCATTAATGTAATATTAAGGTTCTTTTACTCTAATTGATTTCCAATTTTATTATTAAACGAAATAAACAGGTAACTTATACTAGTGTTACCATGCCTTTAATTTCACTCATGCATTCCCTTAATTGGTATTGCATTTCATTTGATTTATTAATAATTACCTTAGTTAACCTTAACGTAGTATTAGATTAAAATTTCATTGGTTACATCCTATTGAATTAACATTCTCCGATTACCAAATTAATCTACATCAAATTGCACTAATTAAGTAAATTAACTGCAATTGATTTCAACTAAATTTTACGAACTAAACAAATAGGTAACTTATAACCATTGTTACCCTTAACTTTTAATTACATTTAAAAGTTCATTAATTACAACAAATGTTCAAATCAGTTATATAATTCTAATTTCATCTTTTATTTGTGTTAACTATTTTTTTCCATTATGCTGAGATTTAGTCACTTATACACACTTAATATTCCAATTCATTTATTTATATTGGTTTTAATTTTTTTTATTTAAATCAATTGCCATCTTATGCATATAATTAACATTTCTATTGATTCTACATTCAAAATTTTCAGTTATTATCTTAACTTACATAAGGTAATGTTTAATTACATTTAATTTCTATTGAATAAATACATTGGTAACGAACAATGGTTGTCCCCATTATACATTTTATAACATTTGTAAATTTATTCTCTACAACAATTATTACAACAACTCTCATTAAAATACATTTATTCCATTTCCATCCATTTCACATTATTTTATTACCGTTAACTATCTATTTTATACAATAATTAAATGTTTACCTTTGGTTCTTATATTAAATTTTATAACCAAGCATAGCATGTTCAAATACAACGGATTGGAGTTTCATTAAGATTATTGACAATTAACTTGTATTAACATTGTTTCATTTAAATTTAGTTATTATTCCATTATTAAGTTGCAAATTTTTATTTCTTTCAATATTAACTCATAAAATATTATTAAATTAACAAATTTTAAACATCGAAAATTTATGGGTCGTTACACTATTCCATTCTCTTGATTTTGCACTCTAGTCTGTCCAATAGTAGGTTCTGCATCATTTCCTCCTTCCTTTTCAGCATCCCTTCCTGCATAACATCCATCATCATCTCCATCTCATCTCTGTGATGAAAATCGAGGTCTGATTAGTTCCTAAGGTAGCCTCCCGACTTCCTTCATGATGGCTCCTCTCCGTTCTTTGTCTCCTTGTTGATTGCTTTGCCATTGCTTCCCAGATCCAAGTCCTTAAGTCTTCAAATCCAAAATCCAAGCTTGAGAATCCCCGAGTTCAATTCTCAGTGCAAGCACCAAAACATTTGCGCCAAAATTGGTCACAAACGCCCAATTGCAGATGAAAGCACCAACTCACATTCACAGATCACAAATAGAAAATATGTAGAGGATATAAATATGAAAAACATTCAAAATTTGAAAAGAAAACAGTAGAAAGACGAGGTTTATAGTGGTTCGACATTGTAGCGTACATCCATTTTGAAGAGTATGCTGTTTATTGATGATTCTCAACTGGTTTACAATAATTCAATTGATAGTGCTCAAGTTACAATGGAATTCCAACAGTGTAACAGTGTAGAAGAGCCAAAAAGTCCCATTTTTGTAGGCATAGGAGTGCTATTGATAGGTGTAGGTCTGAAATATTTGCCTTTGAACTTGGAATACTCCTTCTCACACGTGGGTGGACACACCAGATCGATCAGAGGTCATTTGAGATCGACTGGGATCGATCCTCACCTTGTTCGTGTCGATCAATATTTCATCCATTTGGGCTGAGATCGATCAGAGACATTCTTGAGGTGGTAGGCAAGCTCCTGTGAAAATTTAAAGGCATATGGACTTGTAGATTTTCAGTTATGATCGATCCAAGATTCGATTTGTAGGTTAGCAGGTGGTTGCGTATCGATCACTGCGTACCGGTAGACTTCATATCGATCGATCCTGCATCGATGACGTGGAGCGGCAATTACGTGTAGATCCATTTTTCATGCTAGTAGACTTTTTCTTTTGGTTCGACCCATTCCTTCTTCGTATGGACCTTTTGTCCCGCTCTTCATAAAGATCCCCAACTCCATCCTTTGTATCGATCGCTGAATGCCAATTGCTCTCCTTCGTATCCATCCCCCGCTCTTCTCTTCATATCGATGCGTTTTATATGGCTTCGTATCAATGCCAAGGCCTTCCTTTCATATCGATACCCGTCTATTCTCTTCGTATCGATCAAGTGAATGATCGGTACGAAGCATGCCGCTCTTGGTTAATGGATACGAACCAGAAGGCCGTGGTGGATGGATACGAATTGAGGTCTGTGGGCCGATGGATACGAAATGGATAGGTGTGAGATGGATGGATACGAAGCTGATAGATATAAGGTTGATGGATACGAAGGTTGGTGCAGACCATATGGATATTGGTCGATTCACAACTTTGACCCGAAGTAAACCTTCCAGTGACTTGAAGCAAGCCCTTCTCTGACCCGAAGTAACTTGCCTAAAAACCCGAAGTAAACATGAAGGCGACCCGAAGCAGACTCCAAGTAGCCCATTTTCTCCAAAACCTATACTCCTCGTATGTCCCGCTGTTTGTCCATTGACTATGCTATACCTTGGCTTCGTAGTCATGTTTATCATCCATGACAATCCAACTTCGATCACTGTGCAGTCGAGTGGGTTAAATCCATTTGTATGTTTCCTTATCGAAAGGCGGGTTAACACCCATGTTTATATGACACACTTTTTTGGAATTCCAATGTTAAAATGCAATAGCTTTTTTTAGAAAAATTGTATTAACAAACCTTTCTCGTTATTAAATCATAATTTTATGATCTTTTTGATGATATGTATTATGCAAATGTAAATATCAAAATATGGAATTCGCGTTTTATTTGAAAATCCTAACAAATTCACATAAATAACGTATTTATAAACTGTCTTCATTATAAAAACATACAATTCAATATCGTTTAATTGCATGCCTCAAAAACATCTTAAGATGTCTTCAAATTGCCTTAAAAGGATCTAAAAACGATGAAAACTGCTACATGTTTTAATTACATCTCACGAAATGCAGTTAAAATTGCATTATAATGGATGTATCTCTCCAGTTGCATCACTAACATGTAGTTATAAATGAATCTCGCTAATGTAATTAAAACTATATCGTTCAAAAAACTATAATTGTATCGTTCAAATCGATTATAAATGCCCTAGACGAATATATCATTTCATTTTGTAGTCAAAATTCAAATGCTTTTATCGAATCAAGTATAAAATTTACGTGCATTTGCTCAATGCAGCTAAAACTTTAAGCATCACAAATGTTAATTAATTAGCTTAAACGAATGTGCTTAAATCGAATATGATGGATAAATAAATTATAAACAACTATACATATTATTTACTACTTAATAACATGTTTATTACATAAAAACATAATGTTTTAAAATTAACTTCTTTCAAACAACTAATCAAAATCCATTCAAGTAGGTTGAAAGATAATAAACATGCATCTATAAATCAATTTTATATGTAATACAAAGTTAAAATTATAACTACGTTATATAAAAGCACTTAAATTGTTCAAATGCAACTATAAGTCAATAATTGCATTTGTTGCTTGTTTTCCTGGCAACATATAAATCAAGCTCATTACGTTCAAAGTCTAACGCAAAGGCCATGTAATGACCTACCACTTACGATACCCCAAATCAATGTTAAACAACCGCATATGATTCCAAACACAATAAGCGATAAACCGTCAGGGTAAATTTAAACAATATTATCTCACGTGATATCTCAATATAATCTCACAACAGAATAATAAAATACATTGTACCACTTATTTATATATAGACAAAATATTAGAGACATTATATATGTCTTATATGAGAATAAAAACTTAATAATGATATAATCAGAATACATCATCTCAATACAAATTGAGCAGCGAGTGATACATTAAATACAATACATGACCTCACATACAATAATGTCTATAGTGCACAAAATAATAACTGATAATTGAAGATCATGGTCTCCATGCACCTAAGGATCCAACTATCTTGCTAACATGTCCCAAAATACCTGACACTAGACCTATCCGTTAGAGTAATCAAAATTTATTCAAAAAAGAAAAAAATAGAGAAAACAAAGGTCAGACAAAAGTTTGATGAGGGGACTATCTCTAAGTACTATATGTAAATGTAAACTACATATGTCTAATAAACGTGAGCAAGAGTCCATGGGTAATCCTTATTGGAACTTGGTCGGCCCACAACGGAAGAAATAGATGAATTTCAATTATTATTTTTACCATTTTGGATCTTTATTAGGTATGTGAAGTCTAATTCATTTAGAAATTTTCTAAATTTCTTTTAAATAAGATCGTTATTTTATTTAATTTTATAAATAAAGCTTTACTTTATATTATTTTTTAATATGTTTGAATATGTGTATCATATATACATATCTGTGTACGTGCAACATGATAAAGTTGCATGATTTGCTGCCCATGTATAGGTACTGGGATTTACACTGCAACAGACATGTTAGCTCCTCTACTATTCTATGTGCTGTCTAAATATATATATATATATATATATATATATATGTGTGTGTATATATATATATGCATCAAATATATGTGTGTGTGTGTGTATATATATGTATCAAATGATATTTATTTATTTATTTATATAAAATTATACATATGTAAAATACAATTATATATATATATATGTATGTGTGGAAATAATAATTGTAATAATTTATATAAAATATTTAAGATGTATTTGTACGAATGTTCATTAATATCAGATGATAAAACTGTTCAAATGGCACCCCTGATTTTCACTACCTATATAGCCACTTATTTTCCACCACACAATCCGAAATAAATTATATGGCTACTGAGAAGAGAGAGAAAACCATATTTTTAATTCGGATCGTGTGTTGGAAATATCAGAGGGCTATATGGGTGCTGCATTATTTGGAGTATGCCGTTAAACGTTCATATATATACATATACATACATAACTACATACATACATACATACATACGTACACACACGCGCGCGTGCGCACATACACACCAACATATTCAACCATCTTATATGTGCCAGATCATCAATACATGGATTTGTAATATAATCTAACAACCAACAATATATTGTAATAATTAATTATATATAATATTAAATGAGTCAATAAACAAGATGAATACCTTTCACAAATCCTAAGATACACAAATTGAGATTTTAAAATGAACTCCTTGAATCTTATCACAATCCAGAAGATGCTAGGTTCGAATTGCTGACTACCGACTATCGTATAGCATTGATTATATTTGATTTAATCTTGAAAGGGGGAGGTCTATAATTTTCGGCCAGCAAGGTGATTAATGGAGGCTCTAAAATTAATTTTAAAATGAGGGTTATGATTCTTCTATAAAGGAGTGACCAGGGAGAAAATGTAGGATCTAGATTCTTATTTTCTCTTACTTACTCTCTACCTTTTTAACATATTAAAACCATGCCCCAATGCCATTGTAATGATCCAATTTTTCAACGTCCGAAAATCGACATCAATACGTCTACTGTATTAAATGCCGAAACAATCAAATGCCGGAAAACTGGACCATAGGGGAAAGAAGAAGGAGGTAGAAGAAGAACTAGAAAACAATATCAGAATCTCACAATCGCAGCAGAACAGTATATAATTGATAAATGACTGAATCTTTATGCAAAGAACTATATCTGTTTTATACATTACGTCATCAGAGTACAACACCATCAATAGCAAATACTGGACGGTTATGTTAACTTGTCCCCACAAAGTATGACTACACAGCATACCAAACGTAGCAGAAATAAGACAGATACGTGTGATACGTCTCGCCATCCGGCACATTCCCTGAGCTCCATAGCAGTCCATCCAGAATCTATATTCTATAATACTCGGTTTGACCCGAGCATTATAGTGAAATAACACCCGAGACAGTCTGGAAAACCAGCGTGAGAAAACACACTCAATTGGATTATTAAAGTTTTCAAAATCCTTTGAAATCAAATGTATCTCGTAAGACCACGCCACAAATAAACATGCCGGGTTTTTACCATATGATAACCAAAACATTTTTATCAAATTCGTCTGATATTATATTAGTGTCTATAGAAAGTAAAATAGAATCTAGATGAAATGCTTTCATCTCACGTTTCAGCAATAGTTGGGCACAATCAAAACCGTACAGACGCTTATTGGAGATTGGATTGCATACAATGGCAAGGCTACTGGGGTACCGCCCGTCACAGCACCTGGTCTAGATTAGAGTACCGAGGATCTACCCTGATCCCCTACAACACAAGACCGGAGCTACCCATTACTGGAAGTCCGAATAAGATCATCCCACGGTTGGGATCAGCAACCGCCCCCAAGTCGAATAAAAAAGGACATCTAGACAGGGATGACCTTACCCTAATTGATTGCTAGCCACTTAGCCTTGCTGCACCTCCCCTGTTTTAGCCATTCCGGTTGATGAGGCTTGAGGCTGTGTGTTACCTTTTTAGCACACATACGCTTAGAATGCTCACCGTCCTCCTGACGATGTTCTGATAGCATTCGTCCATACAAGTCCATTCCCGGTCTAACGGAACCGTAGACACTACTCCTACTACATCCATTTTGGAATCACCTGTGATGACTCAGAATTTTAGGCAATATCAATTTAATAATCTGTATTAATAATTAAATTGATTTGATAATATAACGACACTGACTCGACCTTCGAAAAATCGGCACCGAATACGACACTCGTATTCAAATGCCGCAGATCCAAACGTCGAATCTGGTTCGTCGGAGCTTATAACACATTAAGTACAACATAGCGGAAGAAATGAAATAATACATTTGATATACAACATTTGATACAATATCCAGGTACAATAGAATGATACAATAGATATTAATACTATCATAGATACAAGAGACAGCAGAAAGAATATCTACAATAGAACGTATCTCCAAATCAAATGCTCCAATCCAAAGCTAGCTCGAACTTCAAATCAAGTTGCACAAAGCTAAGCAAGATCAGTCGTCCAAGACTGAAGAAGATCCCAAAGACTGAAAGCTACCAATCCAAAGACTTCGAAGGCTATCGTATCTACACCTATTACTTGATTATCTGAAAACCCAACTCTAGACCGCCTGTGTGGAAAATAGTAGACACCCAGAGTTTAGGAAAGGAACAATAAACTTCAGGCCAGTCATGGGACTAGTGTGAGCAAACATAACGGTTTTATCTTTTAAAAACAGACAAAAGAATTTAGATTGAAATCCGCAATGCTTTTTGGAAAATGAAACTACCATAAGGCCTCCTGGCACACACATAATGCAATCGCACACATGTGGGAGATTTCTCCTTATGATAGTCAAACATGCTTACTACGCAAAATCCTTTTTGATATTATTATTAGTGCATAGTGGAAAACATTTCGAAAGTATAATATAAATCCTAGCCAGCATAGGTACCATTATACTATGCCTACTATAGCTACCACCTGAGGTGGCATGTAATACAGCTGCAATCGTAAAGGGCTCGTATTGGATGAATGGATTTCCAACAAATGGTCAGGCTAAGGAACTTCCTATTACCACATGGGAACGCCTCTGGAGGGACGTCCTGAGAACCTACCCGGCTCTCTGCTAACACAAGGCCGGCTACCCCCTTCCCGGAGAGTAAAACCTAAGATATGCCACCCCCGGTCATTTGCGACCTTTATCCGAAGGCCCTCTACACCAACAACATCACACAGTAATAAATATACTACAGTGTCCACATGAGTAAGTATCTGGGCTCCATACCATGATACCATCCTTTTCCAGAAGGAATGGTCATACCCTAGGGGAGCTACCCCTGAAACCTTGCCGCATCTTTCCTGTTTCTACCATTACCGGTTTGTGAGGCTCGATGAGGTCTCGTCCATAAAGCTACGCTTTTTCACAAAGCCATGCTTTGATCAACAAACGATCAACAAATGATCATCAACATACAGCAGCATTTAGCGTGCCACACTACCAAATTGGAAGTATATCGCTGATAACCTTCAACTACATAACCTTTGAGCTCGTACGTCTCAGAGAAGGGTGTTAAGCTAAGAGAATAAATTCTCCGCCACCAACAGATATGTATTTGAAAGAAATCGGCTTTACATCTCAAAGTGTAGTGTCATACACACAACCATACAAGTCTGTTCCGGGTTCGAACAGAACCGAAGGCACTTCGCCCAATAAAGGAAGAAGCCTTTGCAAATCCGGGTATTCACAATCCTGATCGGTAGGGAATCTCTATACCGTAGCTACTCAGTGCAGAGACAATCGATAGGTCATCGTATCATTCTCGCAAATACCCGGTCTTCACCACTGGCCTTCAAATGCTATCTATAACGATGTATCATTATTCGGAATGGGTTATATAACACAAGGTCCTCTCCCGGCTAAACCGAATAATGAGCGCAGTATTTAAAAACATATGGATATGGGATTTTAGTTAAGTCACAACTTTAAAATTCAAAACTTTCTTTCAAATGGTTTAACCCAATTTCCATTCCAAATCTTTAACAAACAGATTTATTTCACAAAGTTCACCCAGTTTCACAAAGATCTATTTACTGATTTCAAACAATTTCCATTTTAATTGGATTAATTCATTAAATCTGTAAATCCAAGATTTTACTCATAGCTTTCAAAACCGTTTCCAAAGATTCATTCATAACTTGGAAAACCATTTCAATTCAAACTTGAAATTACTTTTATACAAATTGGAAATTCATTTCTTATATGAAAGATTTTATCATTTGAAAACAAACAGTTTTCATTTTGAAAAAATCCGACTTCAATTATACAAGTTAAAGTTTTTTTCAAACTCGGGTTAAATTTAATTCCCAAAACAACACTTTAAAAATGATTTAAAAACCCATATAAACTTGTGTGACCTTTTTCATCATAAATTCTCAAAAGAGAATTCAATTTCAAATATTGAATTTAAATTTAAATCAAATCTCAAAACTAAATTAAGTTATTCAAAAACAACGTTTATCTGTGAAATCCCTTTTCAAAAGCTTTTTCCACTTTAAATCCGATCCATTTCCAAAACCATTTAGATTCAAAAATTTGATTTTTAAAATTATTTTAAAATATGCGACTTAACCAATTTCCACGTGCAATCCATATTTGCGTGTGTATAGTGTAGTCCAGGGTTTTTTACATAATAGTGCACAACATCAATCATCACAGATTTAATCATATCAATATTGATAAGCGGTATAACCCATAACGCTTATCTTCGTTCACAGATTTATAGATAAAGTAAATTTATCAATCACAAAGATTCATCATTACGATTCGATGTGGGTTTTGGATGACCAACTGGAACCCGACTCCCTGTCGCATCGAAATTCAAATGCCGTTTTACGGGCAAAAAGGTTTTTTCCCCATACATATAGGAACAAATCACAGTTCATCACAAAGCAATCACAATATCACAACAGAAATATCAACCCAGTACAGAATATTTGATGATAGTCAATCATCTTCGATTAAGGTGATTGTGATTAAAGTAAATTACCCATACAATTATCTTTATTAATTATTTTAAATCAATCTTTAATTTTACTTAATTATGAATTAATGAAGTCTTAATAAACTTTATTAATTACTTATTCCTTTATTAATAATCTTAATTTATTAATTCTTAATTGTTAACTGATTAAGTTTAATTACCTTTGTTAATTGACTATTCTTTAATTGATTAACTATTAATTATAAAATCATTACAATACATTAATTGTTAATTACTATTTCTTCATTATAAATAAATTTGGTTTAAAGTTAACATTTGGATATTTGATTTACTTTTCCAATTTTTATCAAGTTAATTGTAAAACCACTTTTTATTTAAAAAAATATGAATTTGAAATATCCTTGAATTCCATAAACTTTTAAAAAAACCATTTCAATATCATTTACTACATCCTCCATTAACAACTACTTTCATTCTGCACAGAATGTATTCAAAAAAATTATTTAACTTAAGTTTCGAAATTTTTTGTTAAAAATTGGATTTTTTTGTTACTACAGCCAACCCGAGGCTTGCTTCGAGTTGTCCCCGAGGGAAACATTCCCTTGCTTCGAGTCTTAACCAAAACCTACCCGAGTGACATTTTTTTTGCAAAATTTTTGTTAAGTTTTAAAACAACCCGGTCCAACATTTAAAAGACACGAGCTCGTCTTCGAGTCTTCACCCCCAGTCCCCCGCGTTGTGCTTCGAGTCGCCTTCCTTCTTCCTAAACCCATCACTACTGACACCACAACCACTCACGTGCACGTGCACGGCCAAAGTCGCCGCCGTTGGTTGAAGCCGCGGCCGCCAACGAGTCGACCACCATCCCCCAAGACACCACAAACACCTAGAATTTGAAAAAGATTTGAAAACGAGAATCGTGACACTTCGATCCAAAACAACCCATCAGGAACTCATTAGAAAACTGTCTCGCGCCGCCTACCTGACCGTTAGCAGCCACCGAATTTTGACCGAAGCTCCATACACGTGCTACGCCGCGATTGGTTCCGTTGACGCGCAGTCCGATCAACCTATGATGGCGCAGCACCATCATTTCGGTCGCGAACAAAAATGGGTTCTTAAACCCTACTTTGATCTCGAATCAAAGATTTAATGATTTATAAATTTATCTAGTATTTTTCTGGTGATCTATAATACTCAAACTATGAACGACGTCGAACTCGAGGGCCACGGTCACCTTGGTCATCAGAATTTGGCATATGTTCAACTTTCTGATCAACCCAAAAATCTCAATGAAAACTTAATGAAAAATTTGCGTTTTAGTTTCTAAAATCATTATTTTTAGAGGGGATTCACATAGTATAACTGAAATTATAATTTGTGAAGTTTGAAATTCTACAAATCTTGAATTGTGATTGTGTTTCATAGTTTCCAGGAAGAAAGAACTATATATACTTGTTTTGATTCATTACTGACACACAGTGCAGGGTTAAACAATATTTTTAGCTTGTTTTCAATCATTTTCAGAAGCAAAGAGGGAGAGAGAGGTTTAGAAGAGAAAGATTTGAATTGGATTTTGATATGGTTTATTCTTGTAAACAGAAAGCTAGGTGTAACAGTGTTTCACAATTTCCTGTAAAAAAAAAACAATAAACACATAGCTTTATTTTGATTAATTATTGAAACACAAAGCATGCCCAAAACCATAGTTTATCATTCAAATTTAATAGGAATAGAGGGAGGGGTTTTTAAATCTGGCATGGTTTACACTGTAAACCTTACAGGAAACAGAAGAACAGAAGAAAGGGAACAACATTTCCAAGCAAATAAAATTCAAGCATAACAATTCATTCACATACAAAAGCTATTCAAATTCATGCAGGCATTTAAACACAAATAATTGAATAAAGCGTAGGTTTACTCACTTTTTTTCCCAGAAGATAGAAATGCTTCCTGACAGTTTTTCAAAACAGGGATGAAGCCTGGCAACTATTCTTCTTTTCCTACTTTAAAATTTGGAGTTTCGATTTGCAAATTATAAACACAGATCTTGGTTTACTCTTAGTTGTATTCACTTATTCAATTCATCAATAAAAATATTTTTTTTTAAATAACTTACAGTTGAATGTATATAACAGAGAAGCCTTTTTTTATTTTTTTCTGTAACTTGAAATCCAAAAATGGTTTAAGTCTTGGACTTGATTTTTCCTGCAAGTAATTGATTGAATATTATTGTATTAAATTCTTTCTTCTTTAGAAATTATAACTTCAAATTCAAAAAAAGAAAGAAAGTTACTTGCCTTTAAAATTCTTTCCAGAAAACTTACATTGCCTAAAACCTGAAGCTCTTGTTTTCTTACAAATCTGCAGTTTTTGAATTTGTTTGTTAAAACTTGATTTAAAAATCATAATTTTATTAAACTATCAAGTTAAAATCTACCTGAGAGATGGAGTGTATCACTACAGTTTTGAAGCTTTAAGATGATTCTCAAATTTTAGTTTTGAATTGAAGAAGGGTTTGACAGTTTCTTTTTTTTCTGAATTTTTTCTTTCTTGAGTGTTGGGTTTAAGATTGCAAAATATTTTGGTCACTGTACTTCAAAAATTTGGTAGCTTAATAAATTTGAATTTGGAAGCTGAAAGGTTTTCTGAAATTTTTTATTTGATTATTTTATTAAAGTAATGATGTCTTCATGCCATTTGTTGAAAATATAATCATAAGGTTTAGATTTTGTTAATTACTCTACTCCATCTCCCATGTGAATGTTTATTTAACATTTGTGATTTGTTACAAGGCAAAAGAATTTTATAAACTTTAATTTTTATATTACATACACTTTATAAATAAATGTATCTCTTTATTCATTTGTATATATGTATATACGTATGCAATGTTAAAAGAATTGTTTTTAACCAATATTTACATTATATATATTACATCTTAATGATTTTAAATGCTACTTATTTTTAAAACATTTATTTTAAATTTAAATCCAAACTTCAATTTTAAACTTGAAATATAAACATTTATGTCCATTTATACATTCACACTTATCTGGAACAAATTCAAATTAAATTTCAATATGTATTCAACCTTACTCAGATATGTAATATACATATATATAAGATTTTAAATTCAAATGACTTTTTAAACATTCATTATTTCAAAATTTTAAACTCAAAATAAATTGGAATTTTATTCATACATTATTACTTATTTATTTGTTTGATATTTTTCTCAATTTATTTCCAAATTAAATCCCAAGATTTTAAATATATTATTAATTTAATTTGATAAATTTTTGGGATGTTACAGATAATTTCTTTTACAATTTTAATTTAAATTGGCAAGTTTATTCTTTTAAAAACAAATAAATATTTAATTGGTTAATTTTATCTTTTAAAAGCTAACAAAATATTTTCTAGTTATAATGTGTGTGTGTGTGTGTATTTGTATACATTGTAAATAGGAAAGCTTTGGTTTGTATTTAACAAATTAAATCATGTTTTCAAATTCTAATATATTTTGGTAATTATGATTAAATTTAATATAAAACTTTTCAAAGATTATTTAAATAGATAACCATGTAGTTTTATATTTCTTAAGGTAAATGTTTATTTGTTGAAATATATCTTACTTTAAGTTTAAATTTAAATAAATTAACATAAAGGTTTGTTTTATTTTCTTTTTAAATATTACCTGATAAATATGATTTGAAAATATATATAAGTTTAAAATATAATTCACAAACATGTAATACATATGATACATTAGTTCATTTAGTAATAGAAGTAATTTATAAATAATGTAATGATCTCTTTTATAAATTATTTAAAATTGGCAAATTGTTATTTTTAAAATAATTATAATTTATATATCTATATATATTTAGATAAGAATTTATAAATTAAGTATAAAAGCTTTCATTTACATTTAAAATAAATAAAATAATACATATGAAAAGTGTGTTTAAATTAAGACACAATAGTAACAAGTGTTAAATGATAAATAATGCTAATGGCAAATGGTGAATTTTAATCAAGTGTCCCTTATAATTTTCATTTTTCTTTCATTTTTATTAAATCACAAATTCAACCTATATAAACACTTTGTTCCTTCCCTTCTATTCTTTTTCTATCTTTCTCTTTTCAAAAACCAATATAAACTCAAAACAATTTCTTAAAACAAATCTGTAATCCACACTTCTAAAACAAGAAACTTATTCAAATCAAATAACTTGTAAAATCATTTTCAAAATCAAATCAACAAAGCCTGCATTTCTTAAAACCTGAGATTATCAAGAGCAAGCAAACCTGGAATCAAAGCAGTTTATCTCTGTTGCAAATTAAAACATCTCTACAACAGTTCCATTAACAAGCACATTCTTCTAGTTTTTAAATCAAAAGCATTTTCAACATTCGAGTTTAAAGTTTCAAGGTGTTTTAAAAATAAGGCTTTGTTCATCTTCTTTAAACTTGTGAGTAACACTTTTTTTTAAAGCTTAAGTATAAAAACTGGTTGCATGTGAGTTTTTGAAACAAAATATGTTTGTGTATATATGAATTTTCTGTGTATATATGGATGTATGGGATGTGGGCATGCCTGTTGTATCATTAACCTTCCTATTTTTAGTTTCCACGCTCAAGATTTATTCAAAATTCATTATCTCTTGAACTAATCTTTGTTAGGATTTAAGTTTCAAACAAAAGTTGTTAGTTTCATCATAGAGTAAGTTTTAAAATTATATTTAAGTTAAAATAAATTGGAAATCTCTCTAGAAAACCATAAGAACAGAGCAAGCTTAAGATAAGTGAAAATTTAAACATCTTAATTT
The DNA here is from genome assembly GCA_030765085.1 of Allium cepa. Taxonomy (NCBI): domain Eukaryota; kingdom Viridiplantae; phylum Streptophyta; class Magnoliopsida; order Asparagales; family Amaryllidaceae; genus Allium; species Allium cepa. Next base: position 120,900,052 of record CM060946.1, on the reverse strand, counting down.
ATCAATTTAGGTGTATAAACTGAATGCCTATTCAAAAACATGGTTTTTAAAAATGGAATAACAATTTTTAGTAGTGGATTGAACGAGCAGTTCGAGTTTGTTTAGATTTTGAATATGGGGTGGTTTCTGATGATCTAGTTGCCCGGGGAGGTCGTGGGTTTCGTTGGAGGTGGTGGGATGATTGGAGAGTGTGGGAAAAATGGCAGTAGGGTGTTCTAGCTATTGTGGCGGCGGCGGTCGGTATTGTTTCTTAACCCTAGTTTTGGCAAGGTCGGGTATTTTGATTGTCACGGCGCATCTGGTGGATCGAGTTCCACCAAACTCTGGGGATCGGTAGCATAGAGGTTGGTGAAGGCGTGACCGGAAGTTCAGACGTTCCGGTGGTTGGAGGAGCGAGTTCGAGAGTTTTCCAGGTTTTGGCTTTTGTTCCAGTATTGCGCAGAATGCCTCGATTTCGATTTCGAGTTGTTATTGAAGTTCTGATGATCGGGATCCAGTGCGAGGGTGATCGCTGACATGTGAGGGGCATCATGGATGGTTAGAGGTGGCTGCATCGCCGGTGCATATGCACGGCAGTGGGTTTGTGTCAGTGTTGTAGTTTGTGGTTCTGTCTCGAAGTAGGTTTCAGGATAGTGGGGTTTTGAATCGAGTTATGTCTCGGGTTGATTCGTGAGTGATTTAGTTTCAGTTTTAAAACTTTAAAGTTTAAACAAATTTTTGAAAAGAAAAGAAAAGATGGATTTTCTCGGGTAAGTGCTTGAGTATCCATGGGCTTGAACCCGAAGCAGCATATTAAAACAGATTTTTTAAAAGTTTTTAAAAAGGACAAGGTTTTGAATTTAAATTAATTTGGTTTAAAACTCTTCTAAATCTCTTTTATATAAGATAAGTGTTTCTTTAATATTTGTTTATGAGGTTTGTAAATTGATTTAAATTTTGTTGAAGTTAAATTTGTTAATCATTTTTAAATCTTATAATTTGAAAAGAAATTTAAAAGTAAGTTTTAAAGTGTAATGTTTTAAATGAACATGTTAATGACAATTTAGTCATTAATAAGGAAAATAATTTATCTTAAGTAAATTAAGATTTAATAATTTGAGGTTAATTAAATTAATAAGGTAATTAAAGGGTAATTAATTAATTTATGATTAAGCATTAATAAATTAATAATAAAGGGCTGTAAGTTAATTAATTTTGGGGTTAACTAATTTGAAATTAAGGATCATTAATTAGATAAGTGTAACAACCCGTATAATTGTACCATTTAAATTGACGAAATTCCATACATGTCAACTCAAATGATACAAAACATGAATTATTAATGGAGTATATATATAAATGAGAATCATCATAGAATCATAGAAATATAACATCACAGAATAGTGCAGCGGAAATACAACATAGTCATAAGAGTAGTTCATGAAGCTACCCATAAATACAACAATGTCTCAAATAAAAAAGAAATAGAACAACATAGAAGTCCAATAGTCCAAATAGAAAGGGCAATACTGATAAGATAAAGATAATGATAGTCTTCGGTCTTCAGCTCCAAGTAGAACAGCAACAACAATCCTCAGTCTGATCCGAGCATAAGCATAAACAAAGACTCGAATCAGGACGTATATTCTTATACATATAATATGGTTAAAATTCAACATAACAATAACTCAAAGATGAATGGAACAACATCTTTCAGGATCCGCAAAACTATTTATACACAGTAGTGTATGATAAATAGATAATGTCTAACAGTAAAGTAAAATATCAAAATAGTGTTAAGGCGTTACTATTGTCCCCTTAACACATTTCATATGGCATTATAGACTATACAGCACTGTAAACTCCACCGTAAACTAATGGGATATCAGGGAGTACTCCATAGGTATAATACAAAACAAATTCGTAGTGGTCGCGTATATGGGAATACAAGTATGACAAGGCACATGAGGCAATAGCCAAGGTAGTGAAACTACCGTTTTCCTGATCCGGACCGGTGAGAACGCATCGCCGCAACGATCGCAACACCGCGAAACAACACTCCAAATTCAAGGGTGCGCACCAATCAATAACAAGTAATGAGTAGTTTACGAAGAAGTGTGTTCGCTCGAGGTAGCTAACCCCATTTGGCCCGGCACGGCTCATGTTTTAGTCATTTCCAATTTGACACAAGTGTCAAGGCTATCCATTATCATTCAATTTCTTCATTCATCGCGTACGTCATTCCAACCACTTTATTCTGGATCACACTCCGCGTATAGTTATTAAAGTGGTTTTCGGTTTAGACAGTGAGTATGTCCCTAACCGGTTCTGGTCTCTTTAATAACCTTCGTAATTATTTTACCGATTGGTCATTAATAAATTTCAAAATCTGAATCAATTTCAATTAAAATTTGTAAATCATTATTTCATTTGTCTTTCTAAACAATTTCCGGAATGTATGTTTCATAACTTCCAAATTTCCATTTCAAATTCTATAATTCAATTTCAAGATTTGATTTAAACAATTCAAATATACATTTAAATTCGTATATAAGTTTCATTCCATAATCATATAAAATAAACTTAATTTAACGTTCAAATCGATTTAAACTCATTAATCGATTTCATTAAATATTCATTAATTTAATTTATCATTTAAAACAATTCCAATTAAATTTCTAATTCGTTAAATTAACTTCTTAAGTTCAACTTATTATATCAAGCTTACAAATTAAATTTAAATTAAATTTGTCAAATCAAATTCTTTAAATTACAAGTCTTTCATTTGTTTCGATAAAACGCATTTTATTTCTTGTTAAAGAAATTCAATTTCATTTACTATTTAATTTCCTATTTACAAATTTGAAAACTCAATTAAATAAACTTTGTTTCACTTATCCAAGAGGTTCAGTTTCACTTAATAAAGAATTCAATTTACATTAAATTATTAAACAATTCAATCTCATTAAATTATCAAATAATTTCAAATCTTAATCATCACTAATTTCAAAACTTGATTATTAATAATTCCAAATTAATTATAACTAATTTCAACTTAATTATTAATAATGCCAAATTAATTATTACTAATTTCAAACTTAATTATTAATAATTTCAAAACTTAATTATTAACAATTACAAAACTTAATTATTAATCAATTAAATTTTAAACAATGTTCTTTCGTCAATTACTACGTTAATATTTGTTTCAAATTTCAAATATTCCCATTTTCCTTTCATTTAAATTTAAATCCAATTTTATTTCAAAACCTTATTATTATTCAAATAAAGTCTTTATTTTGTTTAAATCAAATTACTGACCAATCGGGTTTAATTTAATTTTCTATCCTAAGTCAAGTTATTTGGGTATTTATCATTTCAACCCGATTCCATTTCAATTCAAAAATCAAAACATAGCAAAGGGAACTTGCAGTGTGGTAACTGGGATGGTGTCAAAGTAAATAAACAAGCAATAACATCCATACATAAGAATTCAACAATTTATTTGAATAGTCCCGAAATAATCGTATTAATTTACATTTGTTATTTACGCAAATTAATATAATTATTTCTAGAATCTACACTATCATTTCAAGCAGATTAAAGATTATTACACTAATTATTCATACGGTTTTTCACTTGTCATTCATTTTAAATTTTATACTACAACAATTAATTCAATATACATTCAATGGTTCAAGGTGTAATTATCACTATTCTACGTGTCGGTGTATTTAACATTTAAAAGGGGTCATATTTAACAAATCAAATTTAACATATAAATCCTTTTTAAATTATTAACTACCCTATATCAAATTCAGTTATCACTTTACAATAACAATTAACATCCAATTTCAACATCACATAGCAATCATTCATCAACCAAACTTATATAAGAATATAAGTCGTGAAAATCAATTCACCTTTAGTGGATAAAGAAATTGACGGCGGAACAAAAAGAAGTACGAATGAAGTTGGTATAACACGAACAACGGACAATGCAAATATCGAATAAAGAGAGACGATATTAATCAATGAACGTTTATATATAATCTATAAAATTATATAGACGCGCTTACCGATGACAGAGGAAAGGACGAAAGCTGAAAATCGATACTGCTGCAAAAGGCTTAACCGGTCCCTTCTGCACACAACAAGCAAAGAAAAGTGGTTACTATTTTCGGCAACCAAAATAGATATTTGCGTATAATTTTTTCTACAATATCTAAAAGCTATTTGCTAATCACAGTTTCATTTTTTTTCTTCTTTTTTTTCCCTCATCATGCTATAACACGCACGCAAAACTTATGCATGCACAAAACATTTTTTTTAGAACTGAGACTTCGCACTGCATTTCCCACGCGTATACATATTTTGAATACACGCATGCACCCTTCCCCCTTCTATATGCTGCAGCCTCTACGTACACAACACTTCACAACATATATTCCATTCAACTCTCTTTTCAAACACACGCAGCATACACGGCACACACCTAGATTCATGCACATGATTTTTTTCATACACACGACACGCACAGTTTCAACTTCTTTCCCCCTTCAGCAATACAACACCCACATATGCTTTTTCTTCCTTTGCTTGCCTTTTTTTCCTTATATTTAACAAAACTGACACTCCCTCAAAAATGCAGCAGTCCCCTCACACACGCATGAATCCCCATGCGCACATCCCCTGCATGCACAGTTTCCATATTTATACGCATGCACACCCCCTTGCTGCAACCCACGCCAATTCATACACAAAACACACGACACTCTCAGGCTAGGCACGACTGTAGGTGACGGGCGCAGAGGCGGAGTGAAGGAGGTAAGTGAGGGTGAAGCCTGAGGAGAGTGGGCGAAGTGGAGAAGGAAAGTGGAGCTCGCGTTTCAGCGATCATTTCTTTTTCAAAAAAAAAATAATATACAAGGAAGAAGAGGGAGAAGGGGCGGAGGCTGTGGAGACGTGGATAGTATCTGGGTGAAGATGGGGTGGAAGAGTTGTTCGGCCATGGAGAGGAGCAGGGAAATGGGTGAGTGCGTGCTTTATGTTCGGCCATGCTCTTTCGTTTCTATTTTTTTTGCAGAAAGAAGTATGAGAAGAAGAAATGGGAGAGTTGTGTTACCTGAAGAGATGCAATTTGAAGGTGGAAACAGTGCAAATGAGAATGAACAAAATGTTTCTTTTAACTTAAAAATTTTAATAACAGTAATTAATTTCTGTTGAACTTCGAAAAGTCACGTACATTCCCAAAGCCAACTTCTAGCTTCCAACTACCACCACAAATGCATCTGCTGAATTTATTTCAAATTTTCTTTTGGATATGGGATAAAGGATTTGGGCCGAAATTGTTTAACCGGTCCGTCCGAAACGATTAAATTAACGCGACGATTTCCGTCGGACTCCGATTTGCACGAATAAATATACCATTTTGATCGGTGCGACGATGCGCTTCCAATGGTACACAGATAATTGTGATACGATAGTTTTATAAAATCTCGAATTTACGCCGCTTAAATTGTTCGATTTACAAAGCAATTTAAATGGAACAGGCGATGGCAGTATTTGACGAAACGAATTACATCATCTTGATCAGAATAATTTTTACAACATAACTGTGTAAAAATATTTGGATTCGAAAGATGAATTTTACGCAGCTTTATATGAACTGATATATAGTAAAACGCGAACGAAATTTACTGTAATATTTTGCGACGAAATTTTTTCTATATTCATAACTAACTGGACGCATCTTATAAATAAAGTTTGGACATTAATTGAGATCATTTATAAATTTTAAATTTTTTATATTGAAATGATGAATTTAAAATTTTAAATTGGGTCGAAAATTCAGGGTCGTTACAATCTCCCCCACTAAAAAATTTTCGTCCTCGAAAAGGAACGAGACGAGTGAAGTAGGAATGGAATAAGCAGAAAAGTCAAGATAGATTTTTAAGAAAATTGAATTATACCTGAAATTAGTAATTCGGGGTTTGAATCTCGAATAACATCCTCAGTTTTCCATGTGCAATCTCGCTCATCTGAGCTCCACTGTATTTTGACGAGATCTACCGACTTCCTTCTAAGTTGCTTCGTCTCACGATCGACTATCTGAAGTGGCTTTCGCTCAATAATCAAGTCAGGCTCGATAACTATCTCTTCCAACTGAGTAGTGAGAATGGTCATAGATGGATCGTGCACAACTTTACGAAGATGTGAGACGTGGAACACGTTGTGCACACCGGCAAACTTCTCTGGTAATGCAACTCTATAGGCCAATGTTCCGACTCTTTCCATAATCTCAAACGGACCAACGAATCTGGAAGCTAGCTTCCCATTCCTTCCAAATCGAACAATATTTTTCGAAGGTGACACTTTCAGAAATACTTTGTCTTCTACACTGAATTCGAGATCTCTTCTCCTTCGGTCAGCGTAGCTCTTCTGTCTATCCTGTGCCGTCTTTATCTTCTCCTAATTTCCTCGACTTTCTCAGAAGCTCCCATAATTATTTCTGGACCAAGCACTAGTCGATCACTCGACTCGATCCAACAAGCCGGCGATTTGCACGGCCGTCCATATAAGGCTTCGAATGGTGTCATACCAATGCTTGCCTGATTTATTAAAGATGATTAATTCAAATATACTTATTCAAATTTGAAATTCAATTTCTTTACCCGATAACTATTATTATAAGTGAATTCAACCAAATGAAGATGGTCTTCTCAAGATCCCCCAAAGTCTATAATACAAGCTCGGAGAAGGTCTTCCAAAATCTGATTTACCCTCTCAGTTTGGCCATCTGTCCGAGGATGATAAGCTGTGCTCAGATTCAGTTTGGTTCCCAAAGTATCCTGAAATCCTTTCCAGAATTTACTGGTGAAAATAGGATCTCGATCGCATACGATAGTGGATGGTACACCATGAAGTTTAACGACTTCTCTCACGTATATCTCAGCCAAACTCAAAGCAGTACGAGTGGACTTGACTGGAATAAAGTGAGCGGATTTTGTCAGTCTATCGACAATCTCCCAAATGCTTTCGTTACCCTTTCTAGTCCTTGGTAGCCCATCAATAAAGTCCATAGAAATCTGCTCCCACTTCCGACTTGGAATCTCTAGTGGTTGAAGCAAACCCGCTGTCTTTCTGTGGTCAGCTTTAACTTGTTGACAAGTTGTGCATCTGCTAACATAGGTAGAATATCGCGCTTCATCCCACTCCACCAATATAACTTTTTCATATTCTGATACATTTTAGTGACATCGGGATGAAATGAAAGCGAAAATTGATGGTTTTCTCTCAGCACTTCCTGTCTTAGACCATCAACATTAGGAACACAAATTCGATTATCAATTCTCAAGACTCCACTACTATCAACATGCACACCCAATTTAGTGTCGGCATTTCCAACTCTTCCGAGAACTATTTCTTTGATGCGATAAAGCAAAACGTCCTCGTATTGCTTGGCTATAATGCGGTCCATAAGAGACAGGGAGACGACGAGCTGGAATAACATTCCTTCAACCAGATTACAACATGCCATTGCTTGATTTCTTCTCAAAGCATCGGCTACGACATTTGCTTTCCCTGGAGTGTAATTAATATCAAGATCATATGCAGCTAAGAATTCGAGCCATCGGACTTGTCTCTGATTCAAATCCTTTTCCGAGAATATATATCTCAATGACTTGTGGTCAGTGAACAACTCGAATTTGGTTTCCAATAGATAGTGCCTCCATAGCTTAAGAGCAAATACAACCGCAAGAAGCTCTAAATCGTGAGTTGTGTAATTTGCTTCATAGGTCTTTAACTGGCGACCCACATAGGCAATGACCTTTCCTTTCTGCATTAAAACTTCTCCTAATCCATCACGGCAGGCATCAGTATAGACGGTCAATCCTTCGCTACCGTCAACAACTGTAAGAACTGGGGCAGATGTCAACCTTCGCTTCATCTCATTGAAAGCTGCTTTGCACTTTTCACTCCAAATAAGTTTCACATCCTTTCTGGTCAGTGCGGTAAGTAGGGCAACAATACGAGCAAATTTTTCTATAAATCTGCGATAATAGCCGGCCGAACCTAAGAAACTGCGGATATCTGTAGGAGTTTTGGGAGTCTTCCAATCCTGCAAATTCCAAGAATTCGAATTTAGATAATGATAAGTTGATTAGATAGAATTGACAAGTAAGGATAGAACTTACATTGATTACGACGATCTTAGCTGGATCGACCGAAATCCCATTCTCCGAAACAATATGGCCAAGAAAAAAAACTTCATCTCTTCAAAAGTGGCATTTCGAAAACTTGGCTTTAAGCTGATGTTTGCGAAGAGTTTCAAGAACAAAAGCCAAATGTGACCTATGCTCCTTCTCAACTTTAGAGAAGACGAGAATATCATCGATGAAAACAAGAACGAACTTGTTAAGAACATCCCGGAAAACTCTATTCATTAAGTCGACGAAATAAGCTGGAGCATTAGTGAGGCCGAACGGCATAACCAGCCATTCATAGAAACCATTTTCAGTGCGGAATGCTATTTTATGAATACTATCCTCATCGATTCTGAGTTGCTGAAAGCCGGTAGCCAAATCAAGTTGGGAGAAAACTTTAGCTCCATGGAGCTGGTCGAATAGATCGTTGATGCGGGGCATCGGATACCTATTCTTGTGTGTGAGCTTGTTTAGCTCTCTATAGTCAACACACATTCTGAGAGAGCCATCAGATTTTGTGACAAATACAACTGCCGCACCCCATTCTGAATGACTACGCCGAATCAAGCCCTTAGCAATTAAATCTTCAATTTGAACGTTCAATTCTGCCTTTTCTTTAGGAGCCATTCTCCTGGGAGGGAGAACTACTGGTCGTGCAACAGGGATAAGGTCAATGCGGAATTCGATTTCCCGCGGAGGTGGTAGAGAATTGACTTCTCCAAACACATCAGAAAAGAATTGAACAACTGGAGTAGAGCTTAGTTCACTTGGATGAGAGTTAAGAGAGAATATAAAACTCCCATCACATTCTTGAGGCGATTTACCTTTAATAACTAAAGGTGTACACTTGTCGTCAATAAGATAGACAGTTCGAGCTTTGCATGAGATAACGGCTTTGAACTTTCATAGTTAATCAATACCTAATAGGATGTCGAATGCCTCGAATCCAAGTACAAAGAAATCCCAAGTAAAACGATGCATGTCATACATAAGCGTGACATATTTGCATACCCTTTTGAGGTTAGCGGACCCTCCAATAGGGTTAGATACACATAAGAAGGTAGATGCAAAAATAGGTTCCAATCCAAGTTTGTTACATAAATCAATAGATATGAAACTATGTGTTGCTCCGGTGTCAAATAGAACTCTAACAGGAGAAGAATTCAACATAAAAGTACTATGTAAAGTACCTTGATTATCTAGAACTTCCGGGCCAGGTGTGGAAATAGCAAAAACTCCATATGGGGTACCTCTCTTTTGTGTTGGGCAGTCTTTCTTAAAGTGTCTTGGCTGTAAGAAAATGTGACAGACATCTCGCTTGGCCATCTGAGCCGGTGGCGGAATAGCTGCACCCTTTGGGGATGGGCAACTACTGGCATAGTGACCTTTCTGGTTGCAGTTAAAGAAGGTGATGGAGGAGATGTCTATGGGCTTCTTCTGAGAATAGCCAAGCCCGGATTTCTTCTGCCAGTTCTTCTTCTGTTGCTCAAAATTTGGCTTCCTCTTCCCAGTCTGAATAGAGGATGGCTGAGTAGCTGGAGCCTTAGTGACTGATGTTCCCTTCGGCTTTCCCTCATATCTAAGAGCAAAATCCATCAACTCAGTGAAGGTTCCATGGACATGAGCTGTGAGGATTTCGTAATACTCTGGACGTGCTCCATGGATGAATTTCTCATTCTTAAGCGGTGGTGTATCTATCAAGCCAGGTCCAAACTTAGAGAGTTCGTTAAACTTCCTTTCATACTCAGAGAAAGTCATGTTGCCCTGTTTGAGGTCCATAAATGATCGATACAGCTGGGTCTTTCCGGCTGCTGGCATCCACTGAGCCGTAAAGGAATCTCTATTTACAAGTGATAATAAGATGAGTCAATATTTGACGATATAAAAGGAATTTTTTTTAGATGTAATTTAGATAGATTTCTACCTAAACCGGGCCCAAGTGATGGTTTCCTCATCAGTACGAGAAGTGACTGACTCCCACCAATCCTGTGCAGCATCCTGAAGCTGCCAAGCGGCCAACTTACGCTTCTGAGCATCTGTGATCTCTAGGCCGGTAAAGATCCTCTCCAAACTCTTCAGCCATTGCTGTGCTTCGATGATACTCTCGGAGCCAGTGAATTTGACTCCGCCAAGCTGAGTGTATTCTCTGCTAAGAGTGGGAATTTGACTGTGGGAGCTGGGGCACGTGGTTCGGGAGCATTTCCTCTACCCCTGCCTCTAGCATTTCTTCTGGTAGCCATCCTGGAATACCAAAAGTGATTTAGCATCAAAGATAGAGATTATAGAATGTTGAAGAAATTCAAATCGAATGAATTCAATAAGAAGAATGAAATCAAAGATAAAGATTCTAAAATGATTCTCCTCATTCTAGGGTATGGTTACCCTATCTCTAATGAGCTTTAAACTCCACAGGCTAAGTTTTTCGAAAACCAAAGCTCCGATACCAACTGTAACAACCCATATATTTATACCATTTAAATTGACGAAATTCCATACATGTCAACTCAAATAATACAAAACACGAATTATTAATGGAGTGTGTATATATATATAAATGAGAATCATCACAGAATGACAGAAATATAACATCACAGAATAGTGCAGCGGAAATACAACATAGTCATAAGAGTAGTTCATGAAGCTACCCATAAATACAACAATGTCTCAAATAAAAAGAAATAGAACAACATAGAAGTCCAATAGTCCAAATAGAAAGAGCAATACTGATAAGATAAAGATAATGATAGTCTTCGGTCTTCAGCTCCAAGTAGAACAGCAACAACAATCCTCAGTCTGATCCATGCAAAAGCATAAATAAACACTCGAATCAGGACATATATTCTTGTACAGATAATATGGTTGAAATTTAAAATAACAATAACTCAAAGATGAATGGAATAACATCTTTCAGGATCCGTTAAACTATTTATACACAGTAGTGTACGATAAATAGATAATGTCTAACAGTAAAGTAAAATATCAAAATAGTGTTAAGGCATTACCATTGTCCCTCTTAACACATTTCATATGGCATTATAGACTATACAGCACTGTAAACTCCACCATAAACTAGTGGGATATCAGGGAGTACTCCATAGGTATAATACAAAACAAATTCTTAGTGGTCGCGTATATGGGAATACAAGTATGACAAGGCACATGAGGCAGTACCAAGGTAGTGAAACTACCGTTTGCCTGATCCGGACTGGTGAGAACGCATCGCCGCAACGATTGCAACACCGCGAAACAGCACTCGAAATTCAAGGTTGCGCACCAATCAATAACAAGTAATGAGTAGTTTACGAAGAAGTGTGTTTGCTCGAGGTAGCTAACCCCTTTTGGCCCGACACGGCTCCTGTTTTAGTCATTTCCAATTTGACACAAGTGTCAAGGCTATCCATTATCGTTCACTTTCTTCAGTCATCGCGTACGTCATTCCAACCACTTCATTCTGGATCACACTCCGCGTATAGTTATTAAAGTGGTTTTGGTTTAGACAGTGAGTATGTCCCTAACCGATTCTGGTCTCTTTAATAACCTTCGTAATTATTTTACCGATTGGTCATTAATAAATTTCAAAATCTGAATCAATTTCAATTAAAATTTGTAAATCATTATTTCATTTGTCTTTCTAAACAATTTCCGGAATGTACGTTCCATAACTTCCAAATTTTCATTTCAAATTCTATAATTCAATTTCAAGATTTGATTTAAACAATTCAAATATACATTTAAATTCGTATATAAGTTTCATTCCATAATCATATAAAATAAACTTAATTTAACGTTCAAATCGATTTAAACTCATTAATCGATTTCATTAAATATTCATTAATTTAATTTATCATTTAAAACAATTTCAATTAAATTTCTAATTCATTAAATTAACTTCTTAAGTTCAACTTATTATATCAAGCTTACAAATTTAATTTAAATTAAATTTGCCAAATCCAATTCTTTAAATTACAAGTCTTTTATTTGTTTCGATAAAACGTATTTTATTTCTTGTTAAAGAAATTCAATTTCATTTATTATTTAATTTCTTATTTAATTTCTTATTTACAAATTTCAAAACTCAATTAAAGAAACTTAGTTTCACTTATTCAAGAGGTTCAATTTCACTTAATAAAGAATTCAATTTAAATTAAATTATTAAACAGTTCAATCTCATTAAATTATCAAATAATTTCAAATCTTAATCATCACTAATTTCAAAACTTAATTATTAATAATTCCAAATTAATTATTACTAATTTCAACTTAATTATTAATAATTCCAAATTAATTATTACTAATTTTAGACTTAATTATTAATAATTTCAAAACTTAATTATTAACAATTACAAAACTTAATTATTAATTAAATTTTAAACAAAGTTCTTTCGTCAATTACTACGTTAATATTTGTTTCAAATTTCAAATATTCGCATTTTTCTTTCATTTAAATTTAAATTCCAATTTTATTTCAAAACCTTATTATTATTCAAATAAAGTCTTTATTTTATTTAAATCAAATTATTGACCAATCGGGTTTAATTTAATTTTCTATCCTAAGTCAAGTTATTTGGGTATTTATCATTTCAACCCGATTCCATTTCAATTCAAAAATCAAAACATAGCAAAGGGAACTTGCAGTGTGGTAACTGGGATGGTGTCAAAGTAAATAAACAAGCAATAGCATCCATACATAACAATTCATCAATTTGTTTGAATAATCCCAAAATAATCGTATTAATTTACATTTGTTATTTACGCAAATTAATATAATTATTTCTAGAATCTACACTAGCATTTCAAGCAGATTAAAGATTATTACACTAATTATTCGTACGGTTTTTCACTTGTCATTCATTTTAAATTTTATACTACAACAATTAATCCAATATACATTCAATGTTTCAAGGTGTAATTATCACTATTCTACGTGTCGGTGTGTTTAACATTTAAAAGGGGTCATATTTAACTAATCAAATTTAACATATAAATCCATTTTAAATTATTAACTACCCTATATCAAATTCAATTATCACTTTACAATAACAATTAACATCCAATTTCAACATCACATAGCAATCATTCATCAACCAAACTTATATAAGAATATAAGTCGTGAAAATCAATTCACCTTTCGTGGATAAAGAAATTGACGGCGAAACAAAAAGAAGTACGAATGAAGTCGGTACAACACGAACAACGGACACTGCAAATATAGACAAAAGAGAGACGATATTAATCAATGAAGGTTTATATATAATTTATAAAATTATATAGATGCGCTTACCGATGACAGAGGAAAGGGCGAAAGCTGAAAATCGATGCTGCTGCAAAAGGCTTAACCGGTCGCTTCTGCACACAACAAGCAAAGAAAAGTGGTTACTATTTTCGGCAACCAAAATAGATATTTGCGTATAATTTTTTCTACAATATCTAAAAGCTATTTGCTAATCACAGTTTTATTTTTTTTCTTCTTTTTTTCCCTTATCATGCTATAACACGCACGCAAAACTTATGCATGCACAAAACATATTTTTTTTTAGAACTGAGACTTCGCACTGCATTTCCCACGCATATACATATTTTGAATACACGCATGCACCATTCCCCCTTCTATATGCTGCAGCCTTTACGTACACAACACTTCACAACATATATTCCATTCAACTCTCTTTTCAAACACACGCAGCATACACGGCACACACCTAGATTCATGCACATGATTTTTTTCATACACACGACACGCAGTTTCAACTTCTTCCCCCCTTCAGCAATACAACACCCACATACGCTTTTTCTTCCTTTGCTTGCCTTTTTTTCCTTATATTTAACAAAACTGACACTCCCTCAAAAATGCAGCGGTCCCCTCACACACGCATGAATCCCCGTGCGCACATCCCCTGCATGCACAGTTTCCATATTTATACGCATGCACACCCCCTTGCTGCAACCCACGCCAATTCATACACAAAACACATGGCACTCTCAGGCTAGGTACGGCTGTAGGTGATGGGCGCGGAGGCGGAGTGAAGGAGGTAAGTGAGGGTGAAGGATGAGGAGAGTGGGCGAAGTGGAGAAGGAAAGTGGAGCTCGCGTTTCAGCGATCTTTTTTTTTTTCAAAAAAAAATAATATACAAGGAAGAAGAGGGAGGAGGTGCGGAGGCTGTGGAGACGTGGATAGTATCTGGATGAAGATGGGGTGGAAGAGTTGTTCGGCCATGGAGAGGAGCAGGGAAATGGGTGAGTGCGTGCTTTCTGTTCGGCCATGCTCTTTTGTTTCTATTTTTTTTTGCAGAAAGAAGTATGAGAAGAAGAAATGGGAGAGTTGTGTTACCTGAAGAGATGCAATTTGAAGGTGGAAACAGTGCAAATGAGAATGAACGAAATGTTTCTTTTAACTTTAAAATTTTAATAACAGTAATTAATTTCTATTGAACTTCGAAAAGTCACGTACATTCCCAAAGCCAACTACTAGCTTCCAACTACCACCATAAATGCATCTGTTGAATTTATTTCAAATTTTCTTTTGGATATGGGATAAAGGATTTGGGTGAAATTGTTTAACTGTTCCGTCCGAAACGATTAAATTAACGCGACGATTTTCGTCGGACTCCGATTTGCACGAATAAATATACCATTTTGATCGGTGTGACGATGCGCTTCCAATGGTACACAGATAATTGTGATACGATAGTTTTATAAAATCTCGAATTTACGCAGCTTAAATTGTTCGATTTATAAAGCAATTTAAATGGAACAGGCGATGATAGTATTTGACGAAGCGAATTACATCATCTTGAACAGAATAATTTTTACAACATAAATGTGTAAAAATATTTAGATTCGAAAGATAAATTTTACGCAGCTTTATATGAACCGATATACAGCAAAACGCAAACGAAATTTACTGCAATATTTTACGATGAAACTTTTTCTATATTCATAACTAACTAGACGCATCTTATAAATAAAGTTTGGACGTTAATTGAGATCCTTTATAAATTTCAAATTTTTTATATTGAAACGATGGATTTAAAATTTTAAATTGGGTTGAAAATTCAGGGTCGTTACAATAAGTATATTATTAATTAATGGTTAATCAAGTAATTAAAGATTAATTAAGTTTTGATTAAGCAATTAATTAATTAAGTAATTAGAAATTAATTAATTGGTAATTAAGAATTGAGTAATTTGTAATTAATAATAGTTAATTAAAGTTAAATTACTTAGGGAAGTAATTAAAGTATTTTTAATAGTTAATGTAAAGATCATTAACTAGGGATTATAAAATGATTAATTAATGTGATTAATTTGAGATAATTAATTAGATTAGTTAATTAAGGATAATCATTTGTGGAATTGGTTAGGTATAGTTACTTAATGTAATTTATAAAGTGTAATTACTTAGTGAAGTAATTAATGGGTAATTACTGGATGTAATTAGTTGAAGGATAAGTAATTAATGAAAGTAGTTTTGGGTTTAATTACATCGTGTACTTAGTTGAAGAATAATTTATTAATGGAAGTAATTTGGGTTTAATTACTTTGTGTAATTAATAAGAAGGATAATTGCTTAATGGAAGTAAATAAGAATTAATTACTTAGTGTAATTAATTTAAGGATTAATTAATAAAATTTATTTAGAAGTTAATTAAGTAATGTAATTAATTAAGGGTTGTTAATTACTAAATATGATTAATCAAGGCTGAATTAATGAATGTAATTAATTAAAGATTAATTATTAAATGTGATTAATTAGAAAAATAATTAATTAAGGAAGTAATTAGAGGATCATTAATTAATGTAATTAATGAAGTAATTAAGGGTTGATTAATTATAGAATAATTAATCAATGATAATTAATTAATGTAATTAATTGAGGATTAATGTAATTAATTATAGTTGATTAATTATTGAAAATAATTAAAGGTTAATTACTGTAAATGGTTAAGGATAATTAATTTGTGTAATTAATTAAAGGCTAATTACTTAATGCAATTAAAGAATAATTAATCAAGGATGATTAATTAAGATGGATAATCAAAGGATGATTAATTAATTAATTATTTTATAATTAATCAATGTTAAGTAAGCAAGATTTATAGTAATGGAAGTAATTAATTTAATTAATTTTAAATTATTTATAGATGGTGTGATTAATAGATCATTGCTTATGGATGACTGAATGATATTGAATGCCTTGGATTATTCGATATCTTTGATATGAGATATGTGTTGATCTGTGATATGTGATGATTTGGTTGAATTGTGATGTTATGGATAATCTATTTGTGATAATGTGAATTATCTATCTGTGTGAATATAGATAATGAATCAAATTGTTTTAACTTTAAAAGAACTTGGACTTAAAAGACGGCGTTTTGGATTTCGGTGAGACCGGGATCGGGTTTTCAATTTTGGATATCCAAAAACCACATCGATCCAAATTAAACGATAGGTCGTGAATCTCAAGTACAGATCAAGTGAAGATTCAGAGGAAAGCTATGGTCGTTAACTCTGAGGGTGATTCCAAAACTAGTTAACAGGGATAGTGCTTTCGATTGAGATGAAGATTCAGAGTGCAAGGGCTATTGTCGTTAACTCTGAGGGTGATTCCAAAATGAGCGTAGCAAGATAGTGCCTTCGGTTTCGTTCGAACCCAGAAAGAACTTGTATGGATTGAATTCTTTCAGAACATCGTCAGATGGACGATGAACATTCTAAGATAGATGTGTTCTATAAAGGTAATCGTAGCCTCAAGCCTCATCAATCGGGAATGGCTAAAACAAGGAAGGTGCAGCAAGGCTAAGTGAGTTGCGTTCAAGTAGGACAAGATTTTCCCCCGTCTAGAAGTCCCTTTTTATTCGGTTGTGTGGGGGCAGTTGATTGCAACAACTGCCGAGGTTGTCCTGTTCGGGACTATCCAGTAAGGGATGGATCCGGCCTTATGTTGTAGGGGATTAAGGGTGGACTCTTGGTACGATGATCTAGACTACGTACTGTGACGGTCAGCACCCCAGTAGCCCTGCTATTGATGGAAAGCCATTCTTTCTACGTGCCCTTCACGGATTTGATTGTATAACCCACTTTGTGGCTAGTATGATGGAATTTAATCATGTAACAATTCCAGCTATTTCTTATTTGCTTGAAAACCCTAGACCCTATTATAATATCACTGGATTTCCTATCAAATGTTTTGGTTATCGTAAGGTAAAAAATTTTTCCGTGTTTATGTGTGGGAAGTCTTATGAGATACCTTTTGTTTTCAAAGGTTTTTCAAAGTTAAACAATTTAACCTGTTACTCACACCAAACCCATGTCTGACCTAGAGTTTATTTTCTGTTTTCTTAAAGTCTTGGGTACTCAAATTTTTATGAGTAGCCAAGGATTCAGGTTAGCTTTGACGAATTCTGGAGGAGATATGGAACAGGAGGCTTCAGCGTTCGTAGATATATAGTTTTCCGCTATGTTGATATCTCTGTGTTGTTTTTGAGTTGTAATAACTAGACAGGTGTTTATAACTGTCTAGTATGTGATGTAAGGCTGTGTA
Source organism: Allium cepa (assembly GCA_030765085.1). Taxonomy (NCBI): domain Eukaryota; kingdom Viridiplantae; phylum Streptophyta; class Magnoliopsida; order Asparagales; family Amaryllidaceae; genus Allium; species Allium cepa. The sequence goes on along the minus strand of CM060946.1, from coordinate 120,882,322 downwards.
ACTCTAATAGATATTGTATATTATGTAATACTTATGTGATTAATATAATTTATTCATTCCGCTGTTGAGATTCTAATGTTGTTTCATTCTTTCTTCTCTATCTTTTCTTTTTTCTATCCCTTTCTTTCTTAATGATGATGCGTCTTTCTGTGGAGAGAAAGGAGGGTCGTCACATCACCCTTAGGATTAGTAGCGATTAGCCCTTGCACTTCACCGCTCCATCTTCGACTCCAAGCTCTTATCTTCCTCACAAAAACGTTCAAACCAGATCGAAGTGGTTTTCGGAAAATTATTCCCCATCTTGGTACCTTCGAAACGATCAGCGTATTGGCCAATATTGATTGTCGGTTATTTAACTATCATATAACATCCATTAACAACCATTAGGCCTTAATAATTTCCTAAATTATTTATTTCAAAATATATTCGCAAGATATTTTTCCCACACTTCAACCCTTTGAAAATAGTTTCAAATCACATTTTCTCTCGCGGAATAAATTTCCATCCAATTTTTTTTTATTTCCACTAAAAATCACCAAGTCTTAATACTTTAGATGTTCAAACAATTTAAATCACTTTATCCAAAAATATATACTTTAAAACACTTAAAATAAAAATTACTTAAAACACTTTATTTAAAATACTAGTTACGAAATTTTATAATAATTTCTCATGTAAAAAATTGAGCCAAAACTAAATTTGAAATAAAAGTTATTCTATAAGGAATATATATTAAATAATTATCTTTTAAATCATAATACTAGTTAAACCCTTAAAATAATTTACTTATATAATTAACTTAATTAATATTTACTTTTTAAAAATTTTAAAGCCACTAAATAATAGTTTCTTTCAAAATCATTCTTTTAAACCACTTTAAAACCTTTAACCTATACTTAAAAAACCTGCTTTGAAAACATACTTGGCTTTTCAGGATAATACACTTTCCATACCAAAATAGTCCATTTAATCAGTTAATAAATCCTTTTCGATTTATCCCAACTTAGTTACGTCTTAAACCCGTAAATTTCTTTCCCACACTTCTAAAAATAAAACCACTGTTTATTTTTAAAACAAATTACCCATTCCTTCATAAATTCCCATCGTGAATTTATACTTTCAAATATCCACTGATATCTTCTTTCACTTTATAAACCCAGTTTATAAATTCCATAGTCTCATCATCCTTTTAAATCATAGTTTCAAACACTTAATCGATTTTCAAATCGATTCCCAAAATTTACTCCATTTAAAATAAATTCTTTACTTACTAAATTTTATTTCAAAACCCATTAATTTCATATTTGCTCCTTTTTTATGATTTAAGATCTTAGTTAACTGAAAATACCAATCTCATACTTTTCCAAAATTCTTCTTTGTCTCTCCCAAACTATTTTAAACCTTGAATTTAAAAATAAATCCTTTATTCCATTAAATAATATCTCTTACGTTTAAAAATTCATTTATTCTCATTTATTCAAAAATCTCCTTCCCATACTCAAAATTTATTTATTAGAATTTAAAAATCAATTTTTATCCTTTTCCAATTCATTTTTTAATTTATTCCAATTATCTGTAATTATCTTACTTGAAAATTTTCTCTTTAATTCCTTCAAAAATCCAATCTATATATTTTGATATCTCAATATACCCAAATATATTCAATCGAACCATAACATCCAATATTTTTAATTCCCAATAAAATTAATAATCTATCAATGGTGATCAATGAATCATATGAGATTATGAAAACAAATTTAATATTTTGAGGAATCTAGTTGGATCCCTCCAACCTATTTCCATGCATTCACAGATGTTAGCACAATATATAAATACCAAGCCTGCTTCAAAAGCGGGATATCGTGGTATAAAGGGTCTTCCGCTATTATGCGGGGCGCATAGGGTCTCATCCGCTATATAATGCGGGAATCAATCACTCCAATATATGTATATATATACACTATTATATAATATCACATCCAATCAATTTAATCAATCAACCAATAATTTAAATTTGAACTATTTAAATTAACCAGAAATCTAAGTTGACTGAGATTAACTCACCTTTGACTTTTAGTTTGCAATCCACTTTAATCTTGCCTTGGTTTCCCGATTTTTGACCTTGAATAAATAATTTATATGATTTATTAATTAATCGAACCATTAAGTACCATTTAATAATTCAATTAGCTAATGATTTAAATTTGAACTAATTTTCCTTTAAATAATTTCTTAGTAACTAAAATAATTTAGATCTAATTAAACAAATACATCTTCATTATATTAAAATTAAACTAGTAAATGAAAATAGGTATATATGTATATTTATTCACTTTTGAAACCACATGTATACGTATAAAAATAACTTATAGATTTTAAAATCTAATTTTATATAACTTTCAACATTTTCAAATTCCTATTATTTTTTTCAAACCTTATCTACATAAAAAAGGTTTCTGTTAACTTCTATATATCAAAACATGCATGAGTGTTTATATAGGTATATTTACGTTTATATTATACTCTTCTGTCTTTAGCAATTACATAAAATTTTTTTGCATGTATATATACCTTACTGAAAAATCAATCTTTGAGTTATATATATATTTAAATTGAAAAATAAATTTCAAAAGAAACAAAAATCTATGCCTTACTGTAAAATCATTTCCTAATATACATATACATATACATACATACATATATTCAAAACAAAATTCTTCTTTTCAAATCTCACTATAATTTTTTAAGAACTGCCGAATTCGAAAAGAAGAAAGAAGCCATACCTAAACCCACACACAGTCTCCCTTCAGCTGTCGCCGCCACGATCGGCCTCTGCCTTGAGCTCGCGAACACACACAAACGCCGAAGCCCTAGGGCTCGAACGCACCGTCCTCTTCCTTTCGTCTTGCCTACGCGTGCGCGAAGGCCAACGACCATCGAAACCTCACGTCACCTTGTCTCAGTCGCGGCCTACCCAAAATCTTCCCCAATGGCGCGATGGAGAATCGAACGACGGGCCCCTTTTTGGAACGAGGAACCTGACCTTGTTCGATTTCGATGAATTTGATTTGGAAGTTTTTTTCTGTTCCGCCATTTTTAGAGGATTCTGTTTCCCTTTTTTTTAAAGAGGCGTCGGCCATTATTTTATATTTTTGTTTTGAGATGCCGCGTGTTAATAAGGGAACATGTGTTTGAAAAGGCAAGATACATGTTGAATCACAAGCTACAGTGATTTGTTTTTGACTGGTCACAATATAAAATTTTAATTTTAATTTGAATTCAAACGTCTCGAAATCGAGCTAAAAATCCCAACCTCTTATTGAGGCATGCCGCTAGGTGTTCATAATATTATACCCCTATTTCAAACGAAAAGGAAAAGGTTTCGAGTCCTAATTCGATCGTATGGAGAAGATAGCCTCTTGGACCCAGTTATTATATTAAATTTTCGATATGAATTTCAGCGCGTTTATCTATCGTACGACCACACGACAACTCCAAACGCTACAAAAACTAAAATCCAATAATAAAACACTATTACGGATCCAATGGGAAGTTTCGTCGAATTCCGAGATTGTGCCTTGGAAGGCTATTTTAAATATCAATTTAAACGTTATATTTTTAAGACTGAATAAACCTTTTTTAAATTAATTTTAAAAGTTCTATTACCTTCAGTATTGTCAATATAAATTTATAAGCCTTTGAAATATTTTTAACCAGCTTAACATCCAAGATTCACTATTTTAACAAATTCCCAATTATTAAATCCAATTATTTAATTATCTAAATAAATAGTGATATTTGAAATTCAAGTTAAACTAACTTTCGAATATTTAAAATTAATTAAATATTCCAATTTCAAATATCCAAAAATTCAGGGTTGTCACAGCCATAGTATGGTTAGCCATACCATGATCAAATCTTGGCCAAAAACGACATGCCCCATATAGGCTTCAAACCCACTTCAAGCCCGAACAATATCTATTGGATTTAAATCCAATTTAAACGTACATCGATATCATATATCTATTAATATATTTCTAACTATTATAAACAAATTTTTTAATATTGTTCAACATATCAAATAAAACTTTATAATTGATATTTCATAAATATTAATTAATTCAATTAATTTATAACAACCATAAGTTAATTGAATCATATGGTCAAAGGAGCATTCAACGTTTCAGTTGTGTGACTCTTAGGTGTAAATTTGGTCAACGATGAATATCAAACAATTCTAAAATTAATGTTCATATGTCACTTAGCAGGTGGTGTGACATTTTGGCTAAATTTATTGCTTACTTGGTGTTGGTGAAATCCAATTTTATTTTGTTAAGTGTTACCTAGTAGTAACGATTATTTACACTAATTCTCTTCATCTAAAATATATCACTTTGGACTTATGGAATGTAGTAATGGTCAAAATTCCAATATCACCCATATTCAACTTTATAGTTCAAATACAAAGTCTTTGGTTCATAATAACAATCATTATCGAACTACTCTGGGTAGAGACTTTGACTTTGAGTTGACTTTAGCTGATTGTGATACTAACCTTATATAATTGAGAAGACAAATTCTCTCTTGAATAGTGTTTCAATTCCAATGATTTCACTCGATCCAACTATAATTGTTCGATGGACATCATGTGTAACGACCCGTACTTTTAACTATTTTTAAATTATTAAATTTAATGTGGTTATTTGATAAAATGGGTAGAAATTAAAATATAATGATTTATTATTGAAATTTATAGAACAAAATTTTGAAATAAACAATTTCAAAGATTTTGACGATAACAAATATTGAAATGAAATTCTATATATTGAACATGTTTATAATCAATAGTTGGGATTGAATAATGAATATTAAATTACTGTAAATAGGAGTAGTTGTTTTATTATTTAAATTTGTTTTAAAACTAAATTTTATAAGTTGAATAATTTATATTGAAGTATGGTGATTTATTAGATAATTAAATTATTTAAAATTTAATACTGGAATTATTTAAATATTTGAATCTTGAATTAATGTGAATGAATCTAATATCGAAAATTGATTTAAATCTTATTTAAATATGAATGAAGATTGTTAACATTTAAAATTGGATTTAAAAGTGAATAATTAGAAATTGGAAATTTTATATAATAATAAACGTGTAAAAATAGCCATTTTGGCCACTGTCTCGGATTTTGATGAAACTAGTTTCATCGGATCCATGATAGTGAATTATTATAGGATTTCAAGTTTTGTAGCGATCGTACTTATCATTCGGCCATGCGAGCTTGAAATGCGTAGAAATTTATTTAAAGAATTCGATTAAAATTAATTGATTTTGAAAAGCAATCTTCTGCATACGATCGAATTAGGCCTCAAGACTAGTTCCATTGTGTTGGGAATGAGGGTAAAATATTATAAACGCCAGGCGGCACACGTCATTTGGAGTTTGGAATTTTCGTGGACATTTGGTTAGATATCTTCAAATATAATATTATATGCTCAGTTAAAACGTACACTACTCCACATACATTCTGCCTATTCCCTCGTACCTCCCCTCTTCTCTCATTCAAAATTGAATTGCAGCAATCAAAATAGAGAAAAGAAAAAATTCAACAGATCAAAAAAAATGAAGCGATCTCAAATTGATCATGACTTCGCCAAGGAGAGCTAGGGCATCGTGGCGGGGGTTGATGGTTGAGGCGAGTTGAGTTAGGGTTTTCGAGTGGCAATGGAACGTATGTGCGTGAGTTTTAGGGATCGGTTGTCGATGACGTGAGCGGTGTTTGGAAGCTGGTGGTCAAGGCTGTTGATGGACATGGACGGAGGCAGTTCCGTGGGCGGAGGATGGCGCAGCGGGAGGAAAAGCGGAACGTTGAGGCCAAATGAAGCGCGATCTAGAAGGAGAAGGATTAACGCGAGTTAATTATGTGATTATATGGTAATTAAAATTTAATTACTAATTAGTTAAGTTATTTAAATGTAGTCAATCTTTGAGTGTTTACTAATTCGTAATTCCTTCGTACGAGGTCAGATTTGTGTATGGATTTTTGCGTTGGATTCGTATCCACGTCGTCTACGTTGTGGAGTTGTATTTTTTATGGTTTGATTAGATTGATTTTTTAGTTTCATATAAAGGCATGTTTTATATATGCTTACAATTGACTAAATATTTTTATGCTAGTTAAATTTGAAACTATGATGTGATATAAATTTATTGATCGTTGCTTGATAAATTTAATTCTCATCTAAATTATCATTTGAATTGACTTTTAAAAATCAAAATTGACAGTAAATTTGAGATCGGAATTTAATGGCTAGTAAAATCTTCGATATTGATAACTATGAAATTGTTGTGAATTATACTGACCGTTTGGACGATTGATTGTAATGGATGCTATTGGTTGATATTTTGGATGATTTGGATGTTTATTTAATTTGATATATACTATATCATCCTATATATTACTTATAATATATAAAAATGTAAATTGAATTATTTCGAATAAATTTAGAAATAGGTTGAAATGATATATACCCATGACATTTATTTTGGATTGAAATGATATATATCCATCCCTGAATTAAATTGCAATAACTAATTCACTTGCCCATATGATAGAAAATTATATACGGACACCGAATTGGTTAAATTAAATGATTTTAAGATTGTTATTTGTTTTTAAAATTGAATTTATGGAAATGGAATCATTTTCGAACTTGAGCTCGAAATGTTGAAATTTAAATTTGGAAACAGAAATTGTTTAAAGAATCAAAGTTGAGATTTTGAAGTTACCATCGAAATATGATTTGAACTTCGGAAATTGATTTGTTTTAAAAGATTGGATTTTTATTCGAAATTTGAATATTGATAAGTAAAAGTAATTTAAATCGTTATTTCAAACTTTGGCTCGAAATCAATTTTTTTTGAAGGATTTGAACATTGAATTGGACATCGAAGTTAAATTTGATTTAAACGATTTAAATCGATAATCGAGCCCAAAATTGATATAAATAGAAATGGTTTAAATTTGAGAACTGAGTTGAAATTTAACCATGGAATTGGATAGTTGAAATTGAAATCCAAATTTATTCAAGTTGTAAATGAAATTGAAATCAACTGAAATTGAAATTAAAATTAGTTTGGAATTGAAATTAATTTGGAAGTGAAATTGAAATTAAATTGGGATTGAATTAGAATTTATTGATGTTGGAATTGAAATCAACTGGAATTGAAAGCGAAATTGAAATCGATTTGAATTAAAATTGGAATCGTAGTAAAATTCATCTTGAAATTGGAATTGAGTCAATTAAATCGAAATGGAAACTGATTTGAATTAGAAAATTTGGAATTTAATCTGTCTTGCTTGGAAACTATTTTCAAATAACTTAGTTTAATAGAAACTGTTTAAAATCTATCCTCTTAAATATTCAAATTATTTTGAATTTCCAAGCTATTTACTATATAAACTATTTCAATATTCAAACTATTTTCTATTAAATTATGTTAACTATTTAAGCTATTTTAGAACTATTCAGACTATTTTCTAAGAACTCAAACTGGTCAAAAGGTGGAATGTTTATATCTAAATCTTGGATTTAAAAACGAAGTGGGTCAAAATGAAATTATAATCAAAATTGAAGTTCGAAACAATTTTGGAAACGAAATTGGGATATTGGAATGAAATGATATTTTCAAGTGAAAATGACGTCTCGAACTAAATATGATTTTTGAAGTAAATATTATATTTTAAAATGAAATTGATTTTGAAGCGAATATGATATTTTAATATCCAGTATGAATTATTTTCTTAAATATAAAAGTGCCAACCAGTGTGTAAAACGACACTTGGTTGTTAAAGGGATCGGGGCCCCTTATTTGCATACTCTCTGTCAATATTGGAACCACTTTGACAACCGTGTACGTGATGGATGATATCCAGAATGTAGTGGTTGAATTGACGAACGTTACTAAAATAAAGTAAGAGAACGATGATGTATAGCCTTGACACTTATGTTATAATTAAAATGACAAAAATAGGAGCCTATGTCTGACCAATGAGGTTAGCTATCTATAGCGACATTGATCCCTTATATTATATCGTGATTTTGTACTCGATGGGTGCAACCCTTTTGTTTAGATTGATGGTCACAGTCAGCCACGTATGGGTTACAATGGCCAGAAAGGATAAACTGGTAGAATCCTATCTTGGGCATTGCCTTATGTGCCTTGTCGTACTTTTCCTTACACGAGCCCATTACGACTTTGGTTTGGCATTGTACCTAAAGAGGACTCACTAGCTACCGACGTTACTGGTTATGTTACAGGACTTGCATAGACTACATGCTATAAAAATGTGTTATGGTGGATCAATGTAACGCCTTAATGCTATTTTTATATTTATTTTACTGATTAGGCATTATATATGTAGCGTATTCTACTATATATAAATAATTTAGTGGATCCTTAAGAGATGGAATATCCCGTAACATCTCTTGAGTTATTGCACACACGTTATACACTGGATATGAGATGTGAAATTCCATAAATATCTCTAATGCCACGACACTCATGTTTATGCGATATCGATTTGACTTACGTAAGAATATTTAGTCCCGACTTGAGTATTTTGTCTTTTCATTACGCTCGAGTTAGCCAAGGTTTTTTTTAGCGCATTGAAGATTATTTCCTGGAGGATAAAGGCAAAGATTTGATATATTATTACCATTGTTATTCCTTCATTATGTTGTCTGCTGCATTATATTATTTATGCCTGTTGTATATATAACTCTGATAAATGTTGTATAAATTAGAATCAAATGTATAGTAAATAGCTTCATGACTGTTGCATGATAGGGGGTTCTCGCATTTGGGTTTGGTAGCGAGTGGATGACTCTTACCCTTACATGTCCTTGGGTTGGTTTAGTCGAGAGGTTGGATGTAAAAGCAGAACACAGGTATGGCTGTGTTGATTATGCTAGTATATGATTTTTGTCCGATGACAATAAACTTATATATATTCATAAAGGTATTTGTTATTGTACTATTTTATTTTCACATAATTAAATAAATATTTGCTGAATAATATAAATAACACAGAATTTAAATTCAAATAAATATTTTATTCAAACAAATATTTTGTTATAATTTTGAATAGTACAAATTTGAGCTCTCACTACATATATACATTTTTCAATTACAATACAATTTCGATTGCATCTTAAATTTCACTTTACATTATTCACCTCACTGTATATCACTCATTCACTCATATTCGTTCTTCAACTATATTCCAATATGTATCCAACATCTGAATTATCTGCAAAATAAACACTGACGTAGTAAAATTGAAAAAGAAATATTTTTGCAGCGTAAAATAAAATGTGTTTTTGAAAATATTATTTGCCTCAGTTATTTTGGTCGTTCTTCATCATTTATTTTGAATTTATCTACACGAACAACTTGTGACATGCACAATGTACATGCCACAAAGCCGTGCACATCGATACACCCTTGATAAAATTGACAGGTGAGCACAAGGTCAAATCCGATCCGAAGCTGGATTCAACTCAAGTGAACTACAAATACATCACAAAATTGTCGAGTAAAAGTTCTCATGCAACAAGAAGACAAAACCAGACCATGCTAACAAGTGCACAAATGTGTACATATGAGACAAACTCGACAGTGGAGTCATGAAACCAGAATAAAATGTACAAACCACCAGGGATTTGATGAATACATATCCAAGTGCACCACAACCAGATCACTGTTAACCAGAATTCAAGTTCAGAGGCATATATCACACAGTGATATGTATGAAATAGTGGACAGAGCATAACAATTGTGAACATGGGAGAGTGTGAAGACCAACAGTGAAACAGAAGCTTAACAACACCAGGTCTGTGCATATGAAGTCCATACCATACATGAAAAGCTCAACAAATATGGTCTGGTTTAAAGAAACATGTCAACTAGCATGAAATGTGAAGACCAAAATGAAAAACCAAACAAATGAACATAACGACCATATGAAAGTTAAGCTTCAACGTAGACAAGACTGCAAACACTCAGGCATGACAAACTTGAAGCAACTCATCACAAAACTTCAGACAACAACTTCAAGCAAACTATGGTGCAACAGACCCAAAAATATATATAGATACATACATATGCATACACACATGTATACATATATATTCTATGCACATAAATCAAATGGGTAAGACCAAACACAAGAAAGAAGGCAGCAAAAAAGGGTACACAAGTGAATGGCAACCACCCAAGGGCAACATGCAACAAAAATGAAATACACATACAAACACAATGAAGACAACAGCTCGAGTGAGCAAGTGCAGACTCAAATATCAATGGCATCAGGGCAGTGCAACATTGGTGACACACACATACATCAGTGATAATATGGATGCAGTGAAGCAGTAAACAACAAATGTAGTGGAAATATGAGATACAATAGAAGCAGTTCAATATGCAAGCAAGGCTACAACTCAATATGAACCATGTACAATGTAACCAGACATCATCATTATCAATAGATCAAAATGCAGACCCAAGTGTACCACGTGCCTCAATGCAGTGAATTAATGAAACAACAACTTCAACCAGACCTAGTACTGTAACCAAACCGAACCACTACAAACAACTCAATAAGCTAGTGAGACATGAATGCAAAACAACATGCAAGCACTCAGTTTCAACAAGGCATTGAAACAAGGAACCAGTAATATACTTCAATGAACAAAGTCAACGTCGTAGGAATTTCAATCTGAACATGTCATATTTTAAATAGCAAAGTCAAAGCTGTGATGGCCAAGGTGATAACAAGAATCGAATAAATCATAAAAGAAATTAAAAGAAAGCCAATTATCTCAAAAATTCAAAGTGCCGAAATCGTAGATGTCAACAGAGAAAAGAACCGAACCATGTCCAAAGTTCAGATTATCACAATTTTTAATACCAAAGTCAGAGCCATGGCGACGAAGGTAGAATTGAACAAGTCAGAATCAAAGCCATGGTAATCAAGCATAGCACATCAGAAAATATTCGAATTGAACTAGTCTAAAGAAATCACATGTATTTAAGTAAAATCGAACGACCGAGCTAAAATATCAGACGATTTCAAGTGAACAAAAATTTAGGGAATTAAATCTTATAAATACCATTAACATCATCGGCATATAGAAATCGGGTTCAAGCATATCAACGTAAGTCATAAAGTAAATTACATACCAAGATACTCAAATCGAACTCGACAAATTAAAGCAGCCGAGTGTGGTAAAAGCAAGGCGACCGATCAACAAAGCAATGCGAGAATATCAATTCAATCGATCAACCATCAATCGACGGTTTAAATTTCCAAAACCTTAACTTTCAGAAAGGAAGAGGAATGAACGAGGCAGCCATTTTCACAAAGCAAAGAATACAGTCCGAAAATATACACGAAGATAAAAAAAAGGGATTATCTTTTAATATTTCTTGGGCCGGTTCCTTTAGTATTAATTTGGGCTTAAATTTTATTTAGGGTTTTGTATTTGTTTGTATTTTACTTTTAAACTTTAATAAAATTCTAGTCGTGTGACTAGGGAACGAACTACGGTGGTGTAGTTCAAGAATTCGCAACTCTATGGCTGAGTTGTGGTAGAGTTTTGAGCGTAGAGTTAGGTTAGTCGGTAGCGGGTGTCGCGAGTTTACGTGTATAAGTGTCTAACTAATTAATTTCTAGTAGAAACTTTGGAGGAAGCACATAGGCAGGGTTTTGCCCAAGGTGGGTAAATCTGTATTGCTCTATTTTCTGCTTTTATTATTCTGCTATTATCTGTGCTGCAATTATTTTATATTTTTCCGCAACTAAAATTCATAATTATCATTATCACCTTATTCACCCCCCTCTAGGGTGAAATCGATCCTACATGGCTGTATGCTACAGTGGGTTTACTCACTGGCTGGTGTCCTATCACAATTGGTATCAGCGTTTTGGTTTAGCGATAACCTTAGCTTTGTGGGGTTCGACTCGTTAGAGATAGGGTATTAATATGCCAGAATGAGTCTGTTTGAGTGTATATATATGAGAGCGCGTACTTGATAGTGTTATAAAATATTTTGTATTGTGTTTACTTATCCGTTGAGTTGTCTATGAATTCTAGTCGATGCATGGGACGCCATGCTATCAATATGGGTTTCTAAACAGTTAAACGAGACAAATCGACATATTATTGATTTTAAATAGGGTAAATGAAATAATTTTACCTAAATTGTATTATATATATAAATATTATTAATGAAATTGTTGTTAGGAGATGATAATATTTAGTTATCATCGATTGTTGGTTGAATTAAAATAAAACGAATACTTTATGAATTTATTTTATGAAGCATTTGATAATTAAATTGAATTGAAATCTAATTAAAATAAAAATTGTTTGGAATAACAAAGATGTAAATTAATTAAATATTTTCATAATAAAGAAATGGAATTGTATGAGCTATAATAGATAGAAGGATTTAAAAATTTAGAATTTAGATTTTAAAAACCCTTTGTTTTCCAAAAATTTCTTTTCAAAGCCTTCAACATTAATAATAATATGAGTTAAAGTGTTTTGACGAGAAATACATTTTGAAAAGATTTTTGAAATAAATAAAAGCATTAAAGCCACTTTAGCCGCTAGAATATAATTCTAGAAATGACTACAACATCATCTGTATTCATTTTCAAGTTTCTGAGTGAGAACTGCTACCAAAAGAAATTTATTTTCGATTAAAACAAATTTGATTGGAAAAAATATTCTAATTATGATTTTATAAATATATGAAAATAGTTTCAAATTTATAATTGAAAATAGTATAGAAAAGAAATAAGTTTATAAGTTATAAATTTGAAATGGAAAATAAAATCGAATATTAAAATGGTTAGACATTTTAGTTAAGCAAACAAAGGAAATTTTGAATTTGAGATATGAAATAAAAGAATTGACCTAAGGAATGTAAATAAATTGAGTTAATAAAATAAAGTTTAACTCAAGAAAGCTTAAATAAAAGTGAATTTTATTTGAAATGAATTAGATAAAATAACGAAATGAAATTTTAAGTGAATCAAGTTGTATAACTTATAGATTTGAGTAATACTAAGCTAAAAACAAATTTTAAATTTGTTAAATGTGAATGATAAGAAAAAAATTAACTTGAATAAAGTTAAATAAAGTGAGTAATGGATTAAATGAAATCAAATTTCACTTATTATAGATTACATTAATTGAATTGGATTTGAATGGAACTAAATGAATTTGTAAATTTAATTAATTCTACTTAAGCTATGAAATTAATTAATAAAATAAATATTAACTTGAATTTTAAAATGAAACGTAATATAAGTTGTGAAAGAAATTGAATAAAAAAATAGTTTTTAGAAAATGTGTAAAAGTGATTGAAATTGATGTAAATAAGATATCAATAAGCAATTTTAGTGGAGTGAGTTTAAATAAATTAGTTAGTAACTAATTGAATATGAAACAAGTTAATGAAATAAATTAAAAGATGAAGGTTAACTTAAGAAATTGAGGGCAATTAACTTTTTAAAAAAGAAAAATTTGTTAATATAATACGAGTATAAAAATAAAAATTCACTTAAGAAAAATAATAATGACATGGACTTGAATATGAACTATAAGATGAAGTTAACTTAATAAGTTGAATGAAATTGATTGTGAGAAAAGAAAATTTATTAATATAAAATTGAATTATAAAATAATATTTACTTTAAGTAAAATTATTAACATGAATTTAAATTTATGAAATAAACTAATTAAGCAAATCAATGGATTAATATGAACTTAAGTTATGAAACAATAATAAAAATGAATATCAATTTTGTAAAATGTTTATAATAAACTTATATGGTTCACAAATAATATTAGTATTAAAATACTAAGTGAAAATGAAATAAATTTAACTATTGAGGTTAAATGGAATGATTTTATAAAATGATTCATGAATGATGTTGATGTGAAAAGGAAATATGAACAATATAATTTAAATGTTTTGCGAAGCATAAAAGCTAAAGTTTTATAATTTATAGATTTGATAAATATGAATGATACAGGAAGAAATAGTAAATATGAAATAATTATATGAATAAGTGAAATGAAATAATGGAAGTGAAAAATGAATGTAACTATAAATGAATGTAAATTAATAGAATATGAATTCATTAATGTTGATAAGTGCATGTCAATCAATTGGAAGCAAATAAATTGAATGAAAATCAATTGAACGTGAATCAAATTGGATGTAAGTTGGTTGAATACAAATAAATTGAAATGAGTCAATTAAACGTTAATAAAAATGGACGTTAGAAGAAATGACAGTGAATAAATTAAATATTGACATTGAATGAAAACTGCGATAGTTTGAATAAATTAGATGAATATCATTTGGTTAGATGATTTCTTTGATTGTAAATCATTGTTATAATTGTTTTGATCACATATGATTGGTTTATTGTGTATTCGTGCTCGCATTTATGGTTTGAATTCACAATACCTGTTATTTGGTTCCATTAGACTCATATATATTGTTAAATCCCTTATAAATTACTAATATTCTAATTTGAGTTGAGATAGGTACATACGAAGACTGATCGGACATATACGCGGATTTATATGTGCTTTTGCTTGCTTAATACGAGCGAACTCGCTCGTATTAATAATAATAAAGTACATATCTCAGATTACATACCGCACTTTTATATATTTTCCCTTAGGGATGCCTCATCATTGAGATGAGATGTAAATTCGATATTTTTTGGTATATTTGTGATATATATTGTATTGTAAAATATTTCCGATCGAGCTGTGCAAAGGAGACGCTGCCAAAAATTTTCGTAAATCCGGGAGTTAGAAATTTTTTGAGGTTTTAAAAATTAATAACTCATTTTTGTAAAATAAGTTGTAATTTCCGTCAGCCTATCGGAATGGTGTAGTCAAAGCATAGGAAAGGTTTTCTAATAAGATTTTAAAGTTATAAGTGATTATTTTGAATAAACTATATTGTATGTTAAACTTAACGCCTTTTCGAAGACGAAAAGTTTTGAGTGGGGGAGAATGTAACGACCTGTACTTTTAACTATTTTTAAATTATTAAATTTAATGCGGTTGTTTGATAAAATGGGTAATTAAAATTTAATGATTTATTATTGTGGTTTATTGAATAAAAATTTTAATAAAAAATTTCGAAGTTTTTGGCGATAAAAAAATATTGAAATGAAATTCTTTATATTGAACATGTATATAATCAATAGTCGGGAATGAATAATGAATATTGAATTACTGTAAATGTGAATAGTTGTTTTATTATTTGAATTCATTTTAAAACTTAATTTTATAAGCTAAATAACTTATATTGAAGTATGGTGATTTATTGGATAATTAAATTATTTAAAATTTAATACTAGAATTATTTAAATAATTGAATCTTGAATTAATGTAAAAGAAAATAAATCGATAATTGATTTAAATCATTTTTAAATACGAATGAAGATTGTTAACATTTAAAATTGGATTGAAAAGTGAATAATTAGAAATTGGAAATTTTATATTATAATTAATGTGTAAAAATAGCCGTAGTGGCCACTCTCTCGGATTTCAATGAAACTAGTCTCATCGGATCCGTAATAGTGAATTATTGGAGGGTTTAAAGTTTCATAGCGATCGTACTTGTCGTTTGGCCTTGCGAGCTTGAAACGCGTAGAAATTTATTTAAGGAATTCGATTAAAATTAATTGATTTTGAAAAGTTATCTTCTACATAGGATCGAATTAGGCCTCGAGACTAGTTCCATTGTGTTCGGAATGGGGTAAAACATTTTAAATGCCAAGCGGCACGCGTCATTTGGAGTTTGGAATTTTCGTGGGCATTTAGTTGGATATTTTTAAATATAATATTATATACTTATCCAGAACGTACACCACTCTACATACATTCTTCCTATTCCCTCATATCTTCCCTCTTCTCTCGTTTAAAATTGAATCGCAGTCATCATAACAGAGAAAAGAAAAAAAATTCAACTGATCGAAAAAATGAAGCGATCTCGAATCGATTGCGACTTCGACAACGAGAGATAGGGAGTCGCGACAGGGGGTCGATGGTTGAGGCGAGTCGAGGTAGGTTTTTGAGTGGCAATGGCGCGTACGCACGCAAGCTTCAGGGGTTGGTTGTCGACGAGGCGAGCGGGGTTTTGAAGCTGGCGGTCAGTGCTGTCGATGGACGTGGACGGAGGCGGTTCGGTGGGTGGAGGATGGCACAACGTGAGGAAAAGCGGAATGTTGAGGCCAAATGAAGCGTGATCTAGAAGGAGAAGGATTAATGCGAGTTAATGACGTGGTTATATGGTAATTAAAATTTAAGCACTAAATAGTTAAGTTATTTAAATCTAGTTAATCTTTGAATGTATACTAATTCGTAATTCCTTCGTACGAGGTCGGATTTGTGTATGGGTTTTTGTGTTGGATACGTATCCACATCGTCTATGTTGTGGAGTAAAGTTGGATTTGTCATGGTTTGGTTAGTTTGAATTTTCATTTTCAAATAAAGGTGAGTGCTTTATGCGCTCACGATTGACTAAATATTTTTGTGCGAGTTAAATTTGAAACTATGATTTGATATAAATTTTTTGATTGTTGCTTGATAAATTAATTGTCATCTAAATTGTCGTTTGAATTGACTTTTAAAAATCAAAATTGACAGTAAATTTGAGATTAGAATTTAATGGCCAGTAAAATACCCAATATTGATAACTATGAAATTGTTGTGAATTATATTGACCGTTTGGATGATTGATTGTGATGGATGCTATTGGTTGATATTTTGGATGATTTGGATGTTTATTCAATTTGATATATCCTATATCATCCTATATATTATTTATAGTATATAAAACTGTAAATTAAATGTTTCGAATAAATTAAGAGATAGGTTGAAATGATATATACCTATGACATTTATTTTGGATTGAAATGATATATATCCATCCGTGACTTAAATTGGAATAACTGATTCACTTGGCCATAAGATAGAAAATTAAATGCGGATACCAGATTGGTTAAATTAAATGATTTGAAATTATTTAAAATTGATTTTTATTTTAAAAAAATCGAATATGTGGAAATGGGATCATTTTCGAACTTGAGCTCAAAATGTTGAAATTTAAATTTGGATACATGAATTGTTTAAATAATAGAAGTTGAGATTTTGAAGTTATTATCGAAATATGATTTGAACTTCGGAAATTGATTTATTTTAAAAGGTCAGATTTTTATTCGAAATTTGAATATTGCTAAGTAAAAGTAATTTAAATTGATACTTCAAACTTTGGCTCGAAATCAATTTTTTTTTAAAACATTGAATTGAATGTCGAAGTTAGACTTAAATGATTTAAATCAGTAAGTAAGCTCGAAATTGATATAAACCGAAATGGTTTAAGTTTGAGAATTGAATTGAAATTTAACCATTGAATTAGATTGTTGACATTGAAATTGAAATTTATTCAAGTTGGAATTGAAATTAAAGTCAATTGGAATTGAAATTAATTTGGAACTGAAATTAATTTGGAAGTGAAATTGAAATTAAATTGGGATTGAATTGGAATTTACTTAAGTTGGAATTGAAATTAAAATCCATTGGAATTGAAAGCGAAACCGAATCAATTCGAAATTGAGATCGATTTGAATTAAAATTGGAACCGCAGTAAAATTTGACTTGAAATCAGAATTGAATTAATTAAATCGAAGTGGAAATTGATTTGAATTGGAAAATTTGGAATTTAATCAGTTTGGCTTAGAAACTATTTTCAAATAAATTAGTTTAATATAAGCTGTTTGAAATCTATCTTCTTAAATATTAAATTATTTTGATTTTCCAAGCTATTTACTATATAAACCATTTCAATATTCAAATTATTTTCTATTAAACTATGTTCTATTAAACTATTTTACTATTTAAGCTATTTTAAAACCATTCAAACTATTTTCTAAAAAGTCAAACTGGTCAAAAGGTGGAATGTTTATATTTAAATCTTGGATTTAAATACGAAATGGGTTAAAATGAAGTTATAACCTAAATTGAAGTTCGAAACAATTTTAGAAGCGAAATTGAGATATTGGAATGAAATGATATTTTCAAGTGAAAATGACGTATCGGACTGAATATGATTTTTGAAGTAGATATTATATTTCGAAATGAAATCGATTTTGAAGCGAATATGATATTTTGATATTCAGTACGAATTTTTTTCAAAATATAAAAGTACCAACCGGTGTGTAAAAAGACGTTTGGTTGTTAAAGGGATCAGAGCCTCTTATTGACGCTGTCTATCAATATTGGAACCACTTTGATAATCGTATACGCGGTAAGTGATATCCAAAATGTAGTGGTTGAATTGACGAACGTTTACTGGAATGAAGTAAGAAAATGATGATGAATAGCCTTGACACTTGTGTCATAATTAAAATGACTAAAACATGTGCCTATGTCTGGCCAATGAAGTTAGCTACGTTTAGCGACGTTGATCCATCGTATTACTATCATGATTTTGTACTTAATAGGTGTACCTATGTGTTTGGATTGATGGTCGCGGTCGGCCACGTATGGGTTTCGACCAGCCAGAAAGGGTAAACCAGCAGAATCCAACCTTGGGCATTGCCTCACATGCCTTGTCATACTTATCCTTATACGAGGCCATTATGACTTTGGTTTGGTATTGTACCTATAGGGCTCTCGCTGACTACCGACGTTACTGGTTGTGTTACAGGACATGCATAGACTACATGCTATAAAAATGTGTTAAGGTGGATTTATGTAAAGCATTAACGCTATTTTGATATTTATTTTACCGATTAGGGATTATATATGTATCATATTCTACTACATATAAATAATTTGACGGATCCTTAAGAGATAGAAAATCCCGTAACATCTCTTGAGTTATTGCACGCAAGTTATACATTGGATAAAAGTTGCAAAACCCTGTAAACATCTCTGATGCTTCGGCACTCATGTTATATGCAATATCAGTTTGATTTACGTAAGAATATTTAATCCTGAATCGAATGTTTTGTCTTTTCATTATGCTCAGGTCATCCCTGGGTTTTTTTAGTGCATTGAAGATTATTTCCTGGAGGACGGAGACGAAGATTTGGTATATTATTACTATTGTTATTCCTGCATCATGTTATTTGCTGCATTATTTTATTTATCCCTGTTGTATATATAACTCTAATAAATTTTGTATAAATTAGAATCAAATGTATAATAAACAGCTTCATGAACTGTTTGTTTGATTGTTATATTTTACTGTTCTGCTGTGAGATTCTGTGTTTGTTTCCTTCATTTCTTATTTTTCTTAATTATCCCCATTGATTATCCATGTTCCGGATTGTTTATGTTGGACAAGTATGAACTATTGTCGATTTAAAACTTCCAACATGTGGGTCATCACATCATGCCATGATTTAACTTTAATCAAAGCGGAGCTTCCACATTGAAGATCAACAGTATTCTCAAGTCGGGAGAACCGTATAATTTTGTCTCATCGATATTTTCTATTTGACCTTAGATACATTAACCAACAGAAAAGTATCGAGTGAATCATTCCATAGTTATCTAATAAATATCAGTATGTAACCGCTTGGTGCTCCCAACTATCATGAGTAATACAGTGTCCAACATTTGAAGAGCGTTTTGTACTCTAGTCAGATGTATCGATATCCAGTCTTGATATATCTTGACTAGGAATATTAAAAATAGTATGTTTTTTATTATGATAAATCACTCATGATTACAACGCATTGTAAATACTATCACAAAACATACCATTTACGGATATTTTTTTTGTTAAAAATACTTTTAATTAAATTAATTAATATATAACACATTATATCAAGTATGGAAACACCTTTTGTGTTGAGCAAGATTGATTATTGAGTTAGATATATGTAACAAATTACATAATTACCCCTAGGGCATACCCCCAACTCTATCAATACTAATCATACCTCGTCCTTCCGTATCCTTACAACAATAAATTGGGATAATACATAATAAATGTAAACACGCAATCTCTATACCCATACTATCGAAGAGTATTACCGGGTAATATACTATAAGATAATACAGAGAATAAGGCTATATGGGGTATATACGTGAATATTTCCTTGGACTAACAATGATACATATTTAAGCATCAAATAAATATCTCTCCCATACATACACAGTATCGTTACAAAACAATAAGCATGTGTGCCTCTAAGATATAATAGTACATAATATACAATAAATATCAGAGAATAGAGAATCAGAATTGCAACGATAACATATAAAACATAATACAAGAATACAATAAAAGTACAACTCATTTCAAATGTCAGAATCTCAATATAATGTAACGTGACCAATATACAGTACAACATCATACATATATAATAAATCAAAGTCACCTAAATGTTATGTAACAATCCTAATATAAGTCCCCACTAAGCCCAATAAAACTCATGCAAATCATATCGTCCCTGTACCTTAATGTCTTAAACTGACCCGAGCATTAAATAAATAATGCACAGGTCAGACTACGTCTAATCAAGTATCTATGGTATGGGTAACACAGTACAAACGAAGAATAATAACATGGTAACTATACCAGTGATACACAAATCCTTTTTCGGTTTAACAACATATGTATAGCCAAGGAGATGTGCATGAAGTACAATAATAATATCATAGATAACCATCATAGCTTCACACCACATGAATAAATCAAACATGAGCATGAAGGAACTAACTATAATACCAAAGGATGTCATCATCAACATCGAAACATCAAATCAAAAATATGTGAATCATACATATCTTGAAACATCATCTAAATCCAGAAAATACCAACAATTGAGATATCACCAAGTATAATCAGGGCAACACGTAGCATTGCACAAAAATATTTCTCAATCTCGATAAATAGAGCATCATCATCAGTATATGAAAGATAGGATAGGCTGTTATCAATATAAATAGTAATATGAGAATCCATTATACTCAAAATGACTATCTCAGGTACAGTCTCATCTCTCGATAGATATAACTAACCGAATACATCGTGATGGGATACTACTGTATGATAGACACGAAGTCCTAAATAAAGCCATATAAATTTAACAATATATGGGTCACATAGTCCATCTCCATACCAAAGTGAGGTGTATCAATAGTATATGCCAAACTATTACTCCATCAGTACCAGAAGGGAGACTGATAGTACAAAGCAAGCTCTAGAGACACAAAGTCCATATAGTCTTAGTTACCATCACGGAATCATGACTTATCCACAGTTGAGCTCGTTAATGCGAGGACTCAATAGTCACGTTCGACTTTAGCCTATATAGATAACAGACTACTGGCCTATGCGACATAGGGGCAGACACATAAAGCAACAGCAAAAAGCTACATAAATATAGAGTGTTATAGATCTGGGGCGCGACCCAGATCAGGCCGCCAGGGAGGATTCTAGTCATTTGGTCCTCTCCAACACAAATAAAAGGAGTACATCATAATAGCGACATATAGAACTAGTAAAAAGAGACAAAGTCTAATCATCGTTAGGCACATAGCCATACTCGTTGAATGTAGGCACAAAGCCGTACGCATCACTACGTGTATCACCTCACACTCACATAACTATTCTCATCATGCGAGTGTCATCTATTTACAATAAATAATCAAATAATATCACAATAACGTTCTATACCACTACGTGATACTCAAACGTTTATTCACTACCAATAAACTGCATTCAATCTCTTAATAGTTTATATAACGAGTCCAAATAATAACTGGATAAATATTATCGAAAGTCTCATATCAGATGGTATTGTAACTCCATTTATTCAAAATTTCTCATCATATAGAATCATATCACAAAATCATATCAAATATGTCTTCGTTGTATCATATCAAAATCATCACTAAATTAACATCAATGGTTAATCACTCATACCATCAAAACTAGTATAGAGAAGATGAGTAATCGAAAATATTATGGAAAATCTTATCAATCAAATATGCATACATATTTCGAAAAATGATTTCAAATATGTTTGTTATATATAAATCATACTTTAAAAATACCTAAAATCTTAATTAACAATAGTTACTTATTTCCCAAATATTGCATTGGTGAGACAATTTTAAATAAACACTTTAAAACTAAAATATATTTAGATAGGTTAATGGCCTTTTTAATCTAGTATATTATATTTCAAATTTAGAATAAATTATCACCTCATATTTAAATGATAGAATTATCTAACAATAAATCATCTTCACCATCTAATACTGTGTGACATAGAGGAAACATTAGAAATGAATAATAATCATTTTATAATTTAATTTAGTGTTAGAGTAATTTTAGATTATTAAATATATATGCACATGTATAACTGAACTTTAATTAAATTTATTAATCGCAAAATTTACTTTAAAATGCTATTTGAATTGTATTTCATATTTTTATGAATATGTATTCAAGTTCTCTAAAATTATTAAAACCAATATCAAATTTATTCTTGAATTAATCAGTATCTCAAAATTAAATTTTGATTACATTTACAAATTTCCAAATAAACTTTACAAATACATTTGACATATTTATTTTTAGTATATTTTGATTGTATATGACATATTATATTTTTATTTATATATACTTTTTAATACAGTCACGGTTACCGGTCGACGGAAGCTAGAGTAATATCGCTCCTTCTCCGATCAAATTCCTACGTTTCCACCACTTTCATCTTGCCTAACATATTATACTCATATTACACATCTCATATCATCTCGATATCATATTAAATTCAAGTGCATACATATAGAATATAGGTTAAACATAGATTTTATGAGCTGAAAAGTCACCTGTAGCTTCTTCTTCCTCAGTTCTTTCCTTTGAACGCACACATATTGACCCTCAACACCTCTACAAAATTCAATTTTTTTCATACATGATGGTGCAATAACATGTAAGAATCAACATACTCCAACTTTGGAATTTATCGTAATTTATTTGAGTTGATCTATAACTCTAAAAGGAAGTAGGCTTGGCTAGTTTGGATGAGGAAGATAAAAGTGAAGTGATCAAGTATATGCAAACTAAAATTTTTTGAACGAAGAAAGATCCGGATATAGAAAAATCTATGTTTAGAAACTTGGACCTAGGCCAAACGATATAGTAATAAATGAATTTATATTTATATTTTCTATTACTTTTTAAAACTACCAGAAGATGGCGATTTTTCAATTCTATAACTCAGTAGTGTGGAGGAGTATTTGCACATGAGGTCAGATTGATGAATCACAAAATTCCATGGTCTATGAAGTACTTCCATAAAGCAATTCTTTTAATTTACGTAAATAGAAATTTCCACTTAAAATTACTTCTTACCCAACTAATATTTTATTTTAATTATATAACCTTTATGAAATATTATTTCCACAAGTTAACTTGTTTCTATTTTAAATATCTTATTTTCAAAAATTGCACTATTTTATTAAATAATTTCAAAACTAATTTATTAAATAATTTCCCAAATTCCAATTTAGTTAATTAAATTACCATTATTAACTTCAATTTATCGTTGCTTAAAATTTAGGTTGTTAAAGACTTTCCCCCAAAACAAAATTATGTCCTCGCAATTTCCCATTAGAAAAAATCTACAACTACTCAATAACCAAAATATTTATCATAAGTGAAAGTTGCTTTCAAATTTACAAAAATTACCTCATTTAAATAATTTTCTTTTCAATTTTATATATTATATTTCCAAAATACTAATTTTTTCTAACTTAAACGCGCTTTAAATTCAAATTCTTTTCCATTAAATAAAATTTTAAATTATTTTACCAAAAGCCAAAATCCTATTAAAAATTTCTTCTACAATCTCATTTCTCTAATCAGTAAAATATCCTTTTGACATATTTTTTAATTTTTAACATCTTATTACAATCAAAATTAATTTTAACCACTATTTTACTTACAATTTTCCCGTAAAGTCTTAAACAAATATTCAGTATTTTTTGATTTCTAATATTTCTAAACTTATTCCCTATTTCTTTTCAACATAATTCACAGTTAAATAACTCATTATTATTTTTAAAACTTTTAACTCTTCAAAGTACTTTATTTCCAAAATCACTTTTTCATCAAAGCTCATGTTTCATTGAATTTCCAAAGTAAAAAAATTCTATTTTTTATTATTTAGTAATACACGTAACCCAAAATGAAAATTTCCTTTTTATAACTTTTGAAATATATTTTAATATTATAACTCCGTTGCACTCATTAATAATTTATAATCCACTTTGCTGCATTTTATTTTTAATAGTTACAAAATCTTGTTTAAGTCTTGTTCGATTACTCAGGCATAACAAACTTTATAATTTATTCTAACTCATAATTCATACTAATGTTTATTTATCCCTCATTACTTATCATTTACAATAATATATCTTAAAACACATTTTTCCAAATAATTCCTCAAAACCGAAAAACATATATAATCACATTACTTATACATAGTTACAAAATCAAAGCATTTAAACCACATAATTTTTCAAAGCATACCCCATCACATTAATTTTAAAATCACATTCCAAAATCCATAATCTTATTAACAAAGTTCATACTTTCACAATTTCTCAAACATTATAAACTAGAGTGATGTTGCCTCGCCATTTATGATAGTGATTACTAATATCAATTGGCTGTAGTATTAATACAATCAATAATGCCTGGCCAATGATCTCAGCTGTCCATTAATATCCAAATGGCTATAGTATCTCTTAAAATATACATAAATATGTATAATATCTTCACAATACCCTTTCCAAAATAATAGATATATATACTCTTATCTACAAAGCTTCTACAAATATAGATTTCAAATAACACTTTACTAGGATAATTTACTTTTCTTAAATTCTTATTTATAGTACTAATTTTGTTTCAAAATGCTTTAGTTTCTATAAAATATTTATATCTTTCCAAAACATTGTTCCCAAATGTCTCGTTCTTGTTTTTAGGGAATCCCTATCGATAATGTTGATTGGGCCGGTCGACCAAATTTCTTAAACCACTTTACGGACAGATGAACACAATTTCATTTAATTTTTTTTAAAGTAAATATACTTACCTTAATAAAAAAATTTATCAATTTATATTTATGTCTTAACTTAGTATTTACTTATGATATATGTATACTTCACAAAAAATTTCTGATTAAAGCATTCACCTAGCTTACAAAATCATTTATTAATAATAAGCTACACTTTCATAAACTAAGAGTCTTTATTACTATCAAACACTTTATAAATTTGAAACACTTTCAACCGCCTTTAAACACACACATACATATAAGTATATTACTCAATAAACTATTACAATAAACATTTTATAAAATCAAACAAATGCCATTCATATTTATCCATAATTAGTATAAATCAATACTTAAATTCATTTTCACAACTTCGGTAAATGCGTACTAACTTTCATAATTAACTCCAACACTAAAATTTCCAATTATCACATAAACATAAAAGACTATGGTCAATACACCCGGTGGAATTTAATAATAAATTTTCCACTACATGCTTTGATTAAAGTCATTTAAAGATTAACAACTAATATCAAACCAGTCCATAATAATACGGTACTAAATTCCAAAATACAGTACTTAATATGAATATAAATATTACTGGTTGAACCAACTCCTTTCGTCCTTGTTACTCAAACCCTTGACAACACATGTCCAAAGGAAATAAACGAAAAGTGATTATATAATTTTAAAGTATATCAAATACGTCCCTAGATGATTACCCCAGTAATCATCCTATACTTATCTATTATCCCTTATTATAGGAAACTTCCCAACAATCTCAAGGGCTAGGGACTCTGATTCTCATCTAAGGTCTTGGCTCACGCCTTTAGTATACAATGTATTGTTCTAACCCACTATGATGCCAAATGTAAACACCCCATCTTTATACCTGTATCATCCAATAGTATTACCTATTAGATAATATAGCGAGCAAGACTATATTGGGTACATACGTGAATATTCCCTTGGGCTAACACTAGTGCATATTAAAACATCAAATAAATGTCTCTTCTATACATACACAGTATTTGTACAAAGCAATAAAATATGTGCATCCAGGGCAGAACGGTACATAACATACAATAAATATCAGAGAACATAGAGTCAAAATCGCAGCGATAACATATAATATATAATGCAATAATACAATAAAAGTACAATTCATCTCAAATGTCAACTATCTCGATATAATGTAATGTGATCAATATACAATACAACATCATATATGTACAATGAATAAAAGTCATCTAAATGTTATGTAACAATCCTAATATAAGTCTCCACTAAGCCCGATAAAACTCAAGCAGGTCATATCGTCCCTGTATCTTAAATGCCTTGGATTGACCCTAAGCATTATAGAAATAATACACGGGTTAGACTACGTCTAATCAAGTATCTATGGTATAGATAACAAAGTATAAACAAAGAATAATAACATGATAACTATACAAGTGATACAAAAATCCTTTGTCGGCATAACAACATAGGTATGACCATGGAGATGTGTATGAAGCACAATAATAATATCATAGATAACCATCAAAGCATCACACCACATGAATAACTCAAACACGAGCATGAAGCAACCGGCTATGATATCGAAAGATGTAATCACCCGTATAGAAACATTAAGTTAGAAATCATGAAATAATCATAAATGGGTGAATCATAGATAGATAGAAATCATCATTGAAATCCAGAAATACCAGTAAGTTAGATATCACCAAGTATAATTAGCCTGACACGTAGCATTGCCCAAATATATCTCCCAATCTCGATAAATAGAGCATCATCATCAAATAGGATAGGTTGCTTATCAATATGAATAATAATATGAGAATCCATTATATTCAAGACGACTAGCTTATGTATAATATCATCTTCTCATAGATATAACTATCTGAATACATCATGATGGGAAATTACTGTAAGATAGACATGAAGTCCCAAGTAGAGCCATATGAATATAATAATATAGGGGTCACATATCCCATCTCTATACTAAAGTGAGGGGTATTAAATATTATATCCCAAACTACTACTCCGTCGGTACCAGATGGGAGACTTATAGCACAAAATAAGCTCCAGAGACATAAAGTCTCTACAGTCTTAGTTACCGTCATGGAATCGTGACACGTATGCACCGGTGTGCTCATTAACATAAGGACTCAATAGTCACATCCGACTCTAACCCCTATATGTAACAGACTGCTAGCTTATGAGACATAGGGGAAAATGCATGAAGCAAGAGCACAAATCTACATAAATATAGTGTCATAGATCTGAGGCACGACCCCACGATCAGGCCACTAGGGTGGATTTTAGCCCATTTGGTCCTCTCCAATGTAAATAAAAGGAGCACATAATGATAGTGGTATGTAGAACTAATACAAAAAGACACGAATCTTACTCATTGTTAGGCACATAGCTATACTCACTGAATGTAGGCACAAAGAATACTCATCACTATGTATATCAGCTCACACTCACAAAACTGTTCCCATCACATGAGTGTCATCTATTTATAATAAATAGTCGAATAAATATCACAATATCATCCCATACCGCTGCGTGATACTCACATGCTTATTCATTGCTAATAAACTACACTTAATCTCCTCAATCTCTATATAAGAGTCTAAAGAAAAACCAAAGAAATATTATCAAAAGTTCCATACCAGACGATTTAATAAATCTGTTTATTTGGAATTCTCATCACATAGAGTTATATCACAAAATCATGTCAAGGATGTCATCATCATACCATATCAAAATCATCACCAAATCAATATCAATGGTGAATCACTCGTAACATAAAAACCAATATAGAGAAGATGAGTAATCAGAAATATTATGGAAAATCCTATCGATCAAATATATATATATATATATATATATATATATATATTTATAGAAAACATTTTCATATGTGCTTATTATGTATAGATCATACTTTAAAAATACTAAAATCTTAATTAACAGTAATTATTTATTTTCTAGATATTACATATGTAATACAATTTTTACATAAACACTTTAAAACAAAAATATATTTATTTTAGATAGGTTCACACCTTTTTAATCTAGTGTATTTTATTTCCAACTTTAGAATAAATTAACACTTCGTATTTAAATTATGTGAATTATCTAGCAAAAACATCTTCACCATCTAATACCGTATAACATAGAGGAAACATCAGAAATCAATAATAATCATTTTATCATTTAATTGAGTGTGGAGTAATTTAAGACTATTAATATATATGAAAATGTATAATTAACTTTAATTGAATTTATTAATCACAAAATTTACCTTAAAATTCTATTTGAATTGTATTTCATATTTTTTTGAATATATATTACTTTTCCCTAAAATTATTAATATTAATATCTAATTTATTCTTGAATTTATCATTATCTCAACATCAAATTTTTTACTTTTACAAATTTCCAAATAAACTTCACAATTAAATGTCACATGTCTATTTTTTGTATATTTTGATTGTGTATAACATACTATATTTTTGTTTATTTTATTTATATTTTATTTTATTTTTTGATGTAATCGCAGTCACCGGTCGACTGGTTACAGTCGACCGGAGAAGCCCGTTGTTGATCGAAGTTGGAGCAATATCGCTCTTTCTCCGATCAAATTCCAACCTTTCCACCCTTTCATCTTTCTTAACACATTAAACTTATATCACACATCGCATATCATCCATATACCGTACCAAATTCATATGCACATATATAGAATTATAGATTAAACATAGATTTTGTGAACTTAAAACTCACCCGCAGCTTCTTCTTCTTCCTTTGCCCTTTCCTTGGAACGCATGCACACAGACCTCCACAACTCTACAAAACTCAAATTTCTTCATATACGATGGTGCAATAACATGTAGGAATCAACATACTCTAATTTTGGAATTTATCGTAATTTATTTTATTTGATCTATAATTCTAAAAGGAAACTGGCTTGGCTATTTTGATGAGGAAGATAAAAGTGAAGTGATAAAGTATACGTAAACAAAAAAATTTGAATCAAGAAAGATCTGGATATAGAAAATTCATGGTTTAGGAACTTGGGCTTGGGCCTAAAGATATAATAATAAGTAAATTTATATTTTTACTTTCTATTACTTTTTGAAACTAAATTATCTTAATTTAAAAAAATACAAATTTTCACTTAAAAATCACTTCTTTTCCAAACTAATATTTTATTTCAATTACATAATCTTTATAAACTATTATTTTTACATTCTTAACTTATTTCTATTTTAAATATCTTATTTTCACAAATTAAACTCTTTTATTAAATAATTTCAAAATCAATTTATTAAATAATTTCTCAAATTCCAATTTAATTAGTTAAAGTACCATTATCAACTTCAATTAATTATTGCTTAAAATTCGGGTTGTTATGATAATTATTAAATTATTACAACAATGCATACTATGACAAGCTACGCTACTAGTAACATAATAAATGAGCGTAGGAGCAAAACTACAATCTATGATTAACAGTGTCATTGATCTCCTAATCCTATTCAATGCACGATGCAAGGTTAATAACGTTATCATTATTCAACACATAATTATTCACATATCTAATTCTACATATAAATAAGATGCAAGTAATATCATAAGTTAATGTTGTTTAAATATTTCAAACTGATATCCATCTAAGGAATTTCCATCAATTACCCAGAAAGACTCCCCATGAAGCTAACTAATATATGTTGGCTCTAAGTCAGCACCTATTGTTATTGAGTCATGTAGGTCTCTTCACAACATTTGGTGTTATGAATAGTATATTACCTACTCTAGAATGACATCCCAATCCCTCTCTTCTCCTTCTCCGAGATCACTCTATGGTCCTGTCATCTCTTACGGTACAGTTTCATTTACCAATGACATATCCCTCCGATTGCCTCTAACTAAACATACAAAAGCTGCATGTAATCACTAAATACCGTGTACACATCCATAAACATGAATCCACTTTAACTCTCTCGTCGTGTGAACTACACAAGTCTTCTCTCATGCCTCACATTAATAAGTAGCTTGAAGTCAAGCGTGCCGAAAATATAAATTGCCTAAGCTACTTGTGTGTGTATGTATTTATATAATATTCCATACACAAGGCGATAATGTCAAGTAAGGCATACCGAACTATATATAAATCTCATAAACTATGTATCGACATGTATATCTATATGTATATGTGTGTGTGTGTGTACATGTGTGTATTCCATGCATTAATCAGTTGTCCCAAGTCAGGCATACCGAATAGAAACTATATATATAAATCACATAAAATGCGTGTGTGTGTATGTATCCATGTGCGTAATATCCTGTGCAATAAATGGTAGCCTCAAGTCAGGGATACCGAAACTATGTAAATTGCATAAATTTCACACACACGCATATACATATATATATATATATATATGTATATATACATATATATATGTATGTGGATATATATGTATATATATATATATTTATATATATGTGTGTGTGTGTATTATATATATGTGTATGTATGTATGTATGTATGTATAAAATTCCATGCTCTAATTGGTAGCCTCAAAGTAGACATACCAAAACCTTATATATATCACATAAACCATGTATTTACAAATATATATAATATATTCCATGCACCTATCGATAACCCTAAGTAAAGGATACCAAAATTATATATAAATGCTTAAACCATGTATTAATACACACACACAGATATATATATATATATATATATATATATAACAAATGATCCAATTATACAGAATACGTGCACACTTATGGTGCAGATATACATACACTATATAACCAACAACAAGGGATACAAATCCCTTGTCTCACTATTAGCAACAATTCACAAATACAATCCTGGAAATAACTTAATGAATCATCAATAGGTGAATAAATACATATGTGTCCAAATCATGTCTTCAACATTAACCTAAGATCCCAAGTAACTAGCCTATGTCGAATAATTAAAACCAATTCCAAACACATACACAAACATACATGCACAAAATATATATATATATATGTATGTATGTATGTATGTATATGTATATGTATATATATATCTGCGCGTGCGTGCGTGTGTGTACACACATCATTTTATATCATCAAGGTCTTATAAGTAACATATGTGAAAACAAGGATTTATACATGCATACATATATAAAGTATTATTCCCACTCACCTTATCAATATATTTCAACAGTCCAAACACAGACCAAAACTATGCCAATCTGTGGAAAATCTTGAGACAATCACAATGGTGAAAATCACATCTCGATTGGACCTCATATGTAATAGATATAAATATTATTGCATATCGACTTATTTTAAATAAATTAATATTTAAATAATATTTATGAATAGCCATTTTTACCCATCTTCTTTAAAAAAGCATTCCAGCTTTATATAAAGAAATTGATAATTTCTGATCTCTATCGTCGTTGCCAAATGCCGGCTCGCCACCTCTGACCACCACCACTAAATTCCCCTCCTCGAGCCGAGTTCGATGCACTCGACCTCGCCCTTGTAACTATTAGTAAGCATTCTCTAAAAGTACTTTACTACTGTTTGACTACCTCTCCTTGTCGCCATGACCATCGTTGGTCATTGCCGCCACCGTCGAGCTTCTCTCCTAGGCAAGACGCACACCCCCTTATGCTCAATTCAACCTTTGTTTGATCTTCTCCGACCCCTTTCCCTTTACAATGATGAAACCCACTCTACCACTGGCCTAGGCATGCTCCCTGATGCTTCTTTGATCATGGCATGGCTTGTGAAGGGATGTCAATGAGAAATGAAGGTCGAGAAGGAAGGTTAACATTTCTTGAATTTATGTAGCTATGGAGGAGAGGATAGTATATGAAATAGAGGGAAAAAGTAGTTTAGGAAATTAATTTCTTTATTTAATTAATTTGATAATTTCATTTGCATTTCGAGCTCGTATGACTTGTAGGAGTATCATACAACGCTAATTTTTTAATGTCCCACTTCATCTCATTTTTCTCTTCATGATGCTATGTAATATGACAACATTCATGGTAGAGTGTCAAAATGCCATTTTCATACATTTTGAAGTTGTATAAGCCATTGGATCATCAATTCTAGAAATCTTCAACCACGTGACTTGTATTTTTTTTGTTTCTAAAAATATAAATCATCATCCAAGATCCCATTGGTCCGATGGTGAATGTTTATCTATATAATACATATGACAAAAAATAAATCCTAAAAGTAATGTAACATAAAATATATCAATGTTCATACTTATAACTCCTCTAAAACATATTTTAGAATCAACGAAACAAGTCTTGAGTCCTAATCATTTATCTTCGAAAGTTAGCTTTTTAGGACATTTGATTTATAAACTTTTAGCATTTAAATTAGTTATTTAATTCTTTAGGTTTTAAAGATACGAGTTGTTACATTATTTCTTATTTAAAAATTTTGTGCTCAAAATCCTACAGAGCGGAGCAACATAACCCGACTACCCTAGTAACTATGAACCTAAACTAATAATAACATCTATCATAACTTACATATAAGAAAAAAATATGGTGACACGTAATATATGCAAGGAATGCCATATACTACCATGCTAGGCTATATATGCTTTAATCTCTAAAATAATAACCCTTGGTCATGGAAAAATTTGATAGCATCTCCTTTGTATGATGTAGTTTCCTATTCTCCAATATGCAATATGTGGCATATCCAATAATATATAACTTGTCAAACAACACATATTATAACAAATTTTAGTAACTGTATGTATTAAAAAGTCAGATTGTGGAAACAATGGAATTGGAGTTCGAGACCATTTGCATTGTGTATGAAATGTTGTTTTTGAGTCTTTAAGTGTAAGCTTTGATATAATTAGTGTTTGCGCCAAAATTGGTCACAAACCCCGAATATCGTGAAAGCACCAGTGTATGAATACAAATCAATAATATTCAAACACAAATCTTAGATCTCAGCGAGTATTGAACAGTAATCCCAAAATAAAGAACAAAGACACAAGTTTTATAGTGGTTCGGCTATCTCCGGCCTACGTCCACTCCAAAGTTTTTATCCTTTTATTGATTATCCTTGATGATTACAGCAGTTACAAAGTCCAAAACTTGAAATAAATAGCAGCAATGATGATATGAAATGATTTTGGCAGCGTCCGAGCGTGCTTTCTCTCTCTAGAATCTCCGACCCCTTTTCTGAATGACCAGGGGCTCTATTTATAAGCGTAGGAGGCTGATATTTCTCCTAAAATTCGGGAAGACCGCTTCAGGCACGTGAGGGGGCCCACACGCCCGAGATCCGGAGGTCCGGGCCCACCTTGGGATCGATTCGAAGTAAGGTTCGATTCGATCAAGAAATCATCCAATTGAGCTGAAATTTGGTGAGAACATTCTTCAACATGTATGTAAGCTCCTGTAAAAATTTCATTGCATTTGGATCAACGGTTTGGAAGATATGATCGATTCAAGTTCAAAGCTTCGTGTGTTCTGCCTGGTTCGAACCCATACTTCGAATCCATCTCCTTCGAATCCATCACCTTCGAATCCATCACCTTCGAAACTATCTCCTTCGAAACTATCTCCTTCGAATCCATCTCCTTCGAATCCATCACCTTCGAATCCATCACCTTCGAATCCATCACCTTCGAAACTATCTCCTTCGAATCCATCTCCTTTGTATCCATCACCTTCGAATCCATCACCTTCGATACGAACTAACCTGTGTGGACCTTATGGATACGAAGGAGATCCATGCTGTGATCGAGTCGAAGTCCACCTGTCCTTCTGATCGACTCGAAGACGATCGAGTCGAACCAACACCTGATGCGAACTTCACAGAGCCGAACCCATACCAATCGATACGAAGTGCATCGATTCGAACCTTGTGTGCCTTCGATCGATTCGAACCTGATGGGTTCGAAACGAACACCGTCATGGGTTCGAACAGCCATGTCATTCCTACCTTGCATCGATCATAACTTCTCCATACGAACTTTGATTAACCTGAAATTTGAAACATAGCCTTTCCTAGTCCTTATCATCGTCTCCAATCAATTTCGTCCCGATCGGAGTTCAACAAAATTTTGACGATATCGATCGTAGCCTTGATTCCAACCGATCTCCAATCATGATATTCATAATTCCATGCCAATTCATTGATATTCCAGTTTTGACCAAAAAATGGGATAACATTTTGCCCCCCAAAACATGCCTTGTGATAACAAGGCGTGTTTTGAATAGTTCTGAATCCAATATCCGAAGTCCATAGCCACAATGCCGGAGTATATCATCCTTGACTGCTTCGAGTCGATGCCCGATTCCAAATCCCATAACCAAAGCCTTAGCCAATCCTATATCCATTCGGACTCGACAGTCGAGCCCTAAACCATCCTCATCCAATAGCCAATAACTGAATCCAAGACCTCTCCGGGTCGATATCCAAATCCATAACCTCTCCGGGTCCTTGCCAAGCGCAATCTACACCTGACGGTCGTGGTCCAGTGTCCCTGGATGCTAAGCTAGCCTCATCGTGTTCTTGTTGAGCGTAATCCACACTTGATGGCCTTGGTCCAGTGTCCCTGGACGTTGAGCTAACCTCTCCGGGTTCTTGCCAAGCGTAATCCACACTTGACGACCTTGGTCCAGTGTCCCTGGACGCTGTTCAATGTCATGGCTTAAGTCCTAAGCCGAACCCTGGTCTCTCCGGGCCCCTGTTGAGCATAGTCCATACTCAACGACCTGAAAATAACAATTGATAATACAGGGCCTAAGTCCTAGTCCGAATCCTGGTCACTCCGGACCCTTGCCGAGCATAGTCCATACTCGGCGACCTGAATGAGTCAATTTACCACGTTCGGGCAAAGTGACTCACCCCTTGCCAGGCATAATCCATACCCGACGACCATTTATCAAAAACCAGATG
Source organism: Allium cepa (assembly GCA_030765085.1). Classification (NCBI taxonomy): domain Eukaryota; kingdom Viridiplantae; phylum Streptophyta; class Magnoliopsida; order Asparagales; family Amaryllidaceae; genus Allium; species Allium cepa. The sequence goes on along the minus strand of CM060946.1, from coordinate 120,847,148 downwards.
AAAATTCAATCAAAATCCAATCCAACATCAAAACCCAAAAATCCAAATCCAAAACCAGAAAACCAGAAAACCAAACCAGCATCCAAATCCGAAAACAATCATCCAAAGAAAAATCTAAATCAAAAGAAAGCAAAACCAGGAGCTCGATCCAAACTCCAAAACCAAAGTCCGAAAAGAAAATAGTGTCCAATCCAAAAGCAAAAGATAGATTTCACAAACCATAGCGTTGCAGTTTATCATCATTCAGAGCATGCCTAGGGGCTATCTCCGTGCCCGTACATGTGTAAATGACTTGGTTGCTTGCTAATAGTTCGTTACTTATTCCATATTATCCTGATTAGTGGATGATCAATTGACCACCATCCCTGGTTCTCCCATCATCGCGGCGAGAGGTTGTCGGTGGTTGCTCCTGCTCCACCATTGCATTCCGAGCTCCGAGATACTGCTGTAACTGTCCATTCCTTACATGCTCCTCGATTATATCCTTCAAGTGCCTGCAGCTGTTGGTGTCATGTCCGTCTAAGTCATGGAAGAGACAATGCCTCCCTGATGCCCTCTCTCGTTCAGAAGGCTCTCTCCTGGCTGGCCTCCGGTAGGGAAGGCGGTTCCGAGTGTCCATGTATATCCGCTCCAGCGTCTCGTTCAATCCTGTGTATGTGGAAAACTTTGGATCCTTCCATCGCTTCCTAGCGTTTCCAGAATCATTATCCAATTTCCTTTTTCCTTTGTCTTTATCCGAACCACCGCTGGATATTGCTCCAACCTCGATTGCACCAACCTTTTTCACTTTTAAATCCGTACTCGCATCCTCCTGCCGAAGGAACCTTTCTGCCTCGTGAAAGAATTCGTCGAGATCCTGTGGAGGATCTCGTATCAGAGATACCTTGAAATCCGAGTCCTCCCTGACTCCTGATACTGCTGCCATTAAAACCATCGATGGATCAGGCCGATCCACTGAAGCGACTGCCGCACTGAATCGAGTTAGAAAAGCTCTAAGCGATTCATCCATCCTTTGCTTCACCGATGTCAACGTCATCACATTCTTCGGCCTCTTGACGTGAACCCGAAACTGTCCCAAAAACTTTTCCACCAATTCCCTACAAGTCCTGATAGATCCTTCTTCCAGCTGCCTAAACCACATCGCAGCTAAGTCCGTCAAATACAAAGGGAAGCATCGGGCCATCACTTCCTCCGATGCCCCCAGCACCTCCATATGTCTGGTGTACCTCATCAAGTGATCTGTTGGATCTGCCTTGCCATCATATACCTCCACGCTAGGCAACTTAAACTTAGGTGGATTCTGAGCCATCCTTATTTCCTGAGCGAACGGACTCCTATTCACTCCTTCCAAGTCTTTGTTGGCCAAACCACCTCGTACAGTTCTTCTAATGATTTCTACTAATCCAGCATTGTCTGTTGGGGGTTGCCCCCGAGGAAATTCCGGTACATACTCTTCATGTGGTTCACTAGCAGCAACGTTAGCTCTGGCCTGTTGAACTCCTTCCAAAGGTCCTCCTGTGTTGGATCCTGTGGGCCTGCCCCCAAGCCCTTGTTGATTGCTTTGTGGCTCCGTATCGTGTCCTCCATTGGGTTCCACAACCCTAGTCCCTTGTCCTGCATCCACAGCGGCTGTTGCTGTCCCTAGGTTCTGCATCCCTGCAGCTCTCATTTGCTCAAAGAAAGCCTGCATCATTTCCTGTTGGTTCTTCAACAATCTCTCTTGCAAAGAATTTGCCATAGCCTCCATTTCATCTCGGGTTATGTAGATTGAAGCCTGTCCTTCCCCAGCTCTGGAGGATGCTTGTTGACTTCCTTCCTGTTGGCTTCTCTCAGCCCTCTGCCTTCTACTATTTTTCCTAGTCATTGTACTTGAATCCAAACTCTTTAAAATCTCCAAATCAAACCTTCAAATCCGATGTAACGGGTGCTAGTCTTTCTCAGTGAAAGCACCAAAGTGTTGGCACCAAAATTGGTCACAAACCCCGAATATCGTGAAAGCACCAGTGTATGAATACAAATCAATAATATTCAAACACAAATCTCAGATCTCAGCAAGTATTGAACAATAATCCCAAAATAAAGAACAAAGACACAAGTTTTATAGTGGTTCGGCTATCTCCGGCCTACGTCCACTCCAAAGTTTTTATCCTTTTATTGATTATCCTTGATGATTACAAATGATTACAGCAGTTACAAAGTCCAAAACTTGAAATAAATAGCAGCAATGATGATATGAAATGATTTTGGCAACGTCCGAGCGTGCTTTCTCTCTCTAGAATCTCCGACCCCTTTTCTGAATGACCAGGGGCTCTATTTATAAGCGTAGGAGGCTGATATTTCTCCTAAAATCCGGGAAGACCGCTTCCGGCACGTGAGGGGGCCCACACGCCCGAGATCCGGAGGTCCGGGCCCACCTTGGGATCGATTCGAAGTAAGGTTCGAATCGATCAAGAAATCATCCAATTGAGCTGAAATTTGGTGAGAACATTCTTCAACATGTATGTAAGCTCCTGTAAAATTTTCATTGCATTTGGATCAACGGTTTGGAAGATATGATCGATTCAAGTTCAAAGCTTCGTGTGTTCTGCCTGGTTCGAACCCATAGTTCGAATCCATCTCCTTCGAATCCATCACCTTCGAAACTATCTCCTTCGAAACTATCTCCTTCGAATCCATCTCCTTCGAATCCATCACCTTCGAATCCATCACCTTCGAATCCATCACCTTCGAAACTATCTCCTTCGAATCCATCTCCTTCGAATCCATCACCTTCGAATCCATCACCTTCGATACGAACTAACCTGTGTGGACCTTATGGATACGAAGGAGATCCATGCTGTGATCGACTCGAAGACGATCGAGTCGAACCAACACCTGATGCGAACTTCACAGAGCCGAACCCATACCAATCGATACGAAGTGCATCGATTCGAACCTTGTGTGCCTTCGATCGATTCGAACCTGATGGGTTCGAAACGAACACTGTCATGGGTTTGAACAGCCATGTCATTCCTACCTTGCATCGATCATAACTTCTCCATACGAACTCCGATTAACCTGAAATTTGAAACATAGCCTTTCCTAGTCCTTTTCATCGTCTCCAATAAATTTCGTCCCGATCGGAGCTCAACAAAATTTTGACGATATCGATCGTAGCCTTGATTCCAACCGATCTCCAATCCTGATATTCATAATTCCATGCCTATTCATTGATATTCCAGTTTTGACCAAAAAATGGGATAACAATTAGAGTTATGGATTTTGGGTCAAGAGGTATGGCTTGACCCATATATGGTCGAGAGCGTTAACTTTGCATTCAATGGAATTTGGACTTATGACCACTTTCATTACATTCAAAATGCTATTTCCAAGACTTATACATATAAGCTTCGATATATTTGAAAGGGAAAAGACATGGTAAAAAAGAGAAGTGTGGACTTTGACTTGTCAAAGACATGCCATGCCTAGATATGGCTGGCCACACCCTTGTCTTCTTTCTCAACCTCATATCATTTCCTTCTCTCTTTTATCTAAAAAAATACCATAACTCTCTTTAATCACTAAAAACTCACTCAAGTAAAATATATATCCTAATAAATTCGTCTAAATTCTAGTTAAAAGATCTAAAGCAAATCCTCTTCATCTCAAGTCATTTGGAGGAGAAATTTGTTACTAATAAGTTGGAAGAGGCTTATTAAAGGAGATTGAAGCTTCTAGTTGTGCTTAAGCTTTATTGAAGTGAGTGAACTTAAACTTTGTAGCATGCAGTTATATAAAGATGCATGCCTTGTTATGAAACATGAAATGATTGTTTCATGTTGGGTTTTGATTGAAATGGAGCTTGATTTGGCGCAGTTTAGGGATTTCAAATAAGACGAAATGATTTCATACTATATAAGTGATGAAAATATGGTTTTTTTTAAAAGTTAATAAGCTAATATGGGCTTACAGCTTAATGGTTCTTGGGATGACATTGGTTATCATGTACAAAATGCATAAGTAATGTTGAAATGAAGAAATGTTGATAAATGATGACACTTAATAAAGTTAGTAAGTAATGAGATGAGTATTCACTTAAATCTAGATTTTCTAGCAGTTGATATGTTATTTAGTGGTAATGGAATATGAAGGATGAAGCGTATAAATAAATATATGTATGGACACTTTGATAACTTGAAGATAAATTAATAGCATTTGTTAGAGTAGTAAACAAAAAAGGGATTTTAAACATAGGCTATTCAATCGAAAGCGATCTAATAATATGGGTTAGGAACTTCATGTTAAACAATGAACCAGGAAGGAAACCATATGCTAACTAGATGAAAATGACCCTTTAATATGGCTTTAGGTGCAAAGAGAAAAGGAGCATGTGGTGTTAACCTAGGTGAGGCATTCGGTGAAGCCGTTGTCAAGAGGCAAGGGGAGAAAACATCGTGCCTCCACTACTGTGCATTTGATCAACAATGTAATAATAATGTGCCATGCATAGTAGTGGTACTGCTTTTCCATGCACAATAGCACACAATTGTACACAAGCATAACAATGTAGTGCAATGCCATGCTAGACATAATAGTGCACTTACATCGTGTTTGATGGCGGTGTGAGTTGGCTGCAACTTTGGTCTTGGCCAGAGCACGATAAGGCCATAGCCAGAATCTTGGTTGATGGATGATGTTGGCTTGATGGAGTCAAAAGAATTCGATGAATTTTAAGGCAATTCAAGGAATATATAATGATTCACATTGGAATAACGAGGCTATGATGTTATGTATAACGTGTGGGAAAGTATGCAAGCAGGTATGACGGTTATACATGGATTTGGGTGGTCTAACCGTAGACACTCGAAAAGATAATATGCTAGTATAATGAAACCATTGTACCATGAGTGATGGCATTGATAAGGTTTGGGGTATGCTAGGGATAATTCTATAATTTATTATAAATTAATAACTCTGTAATCAATCTCGTTCGTAATATAGGTATTTTTCTTTTTGTTATATGTCTGTTATATTTTGTTATAAATAATTAATTAAAATATATTCAATAGAAAATCCATAAAGGGTATGTGATAGTAATTATAAATAGTTGTGATCAAAAGTATTGTATCACAATATAAAAACACATCATTTTAAATATTCCTAGTCAAGATGCATCAAAACTGGATATTGATGCATCCATTAAGACTAGAGTACGTAACACTCTCCAAATACTGGGTAGTGTATTACTCATGACTACTGGGGCACCAAGAGGTTACGTATCAATAGTTATTACATAACTATGGAATGACTCACTCGGTAGTGTTCTATTGGTTAATATAACTAAGGGCAAACTAAAAATATCGATGTGACTAATTTACAAAGTTCTCTCGACTTGAGAATACCGTTGATCTTTAATATGACAGCATCACTTCCATTACAAGTTAAATCATGGCATGACGTCAATCAAGTGAGTATAGTTGGGTCGAGTGATGTATAGGAAGTAAAACAACATCAAGAGAGGATTCATCTCCTCAGTTATATGTGGTTAGTATCACGGTCAACTCAAAGTTAAAATCTCTAGCCATAGTTGTAACGACCCAGAATTTTGGTCGTTAGATTTTGAACACTTAATTCATTTTAAATGTTAAATGTGGATTTTTAATTGATTTTTAAGTAATAAGATTTTGGTTAAATCAATATAATTAGTTAAAATATCAAGTATGACAATTCAATTGGATTTGAATAATAAAAATTAAATATTTGAAATTGAGATAATTTGTCAATATGATTGGAAATGGTTTCTAAGATTTATTTTAAGACTAGTTTGATTTGAATTTTAGTATTTGACTTTTGGATGGAACCAAAAGTCGATAAGTTTAAAATTTGGAATTTTATATTATTTTAATAATGAAATTTAATATTTAAATAATGTAAATAATCAGATTTTGATTTAAATTGAATTAGAATGATTTCTTATGTGATTATAGATTCTATATGATTTATAATTAAGTTAGTAAAATTTTAAAAGTGAAATTTTAAGTGATTTCGACGATTTTGAAAATCGTTCGAATTTATCGACGAGTTAAAATAGCCTTCTGGGGTATAGTCTCAGAATTCGACGAAACCAATTCCATTGGATCCGTAATAGTTAGATATTATCAAATTTCAATCTTCGTAGCGTTTGGAGTTACCGTTTGTTCGTACGGGTGAGAAATGCGTTGAAATTAAAATCGAAAAATTTAATAGTTTAAATCAATTCAAATAGCTATCTTCCACATATGATCAAAGTAGCCTCTGAAATATGTTCCATTGTGTTCGGAGGGCGGTAAAACATTATTAACGCCTGTCGGCATGCGTCGTTTGGAGGTCCTTTGAAAAAGTTGTTTAAAAGTGAACTTAATATTAAAATAATTGATATACATACATACATACATACATATATATATATATACACACACACACACACACACAAACGCATTTCAACAATATCAAACCCTAGCTACTCTTGGCCGCCACTCAAAATTTTAATGGTTGGTAAACTTCCTTTTCCCCCTCGATTTCAACCCAATATGCGCATCTATACGAGGACTTCTCAACTGTAAAGTTGAAGAGCTCGCCACGAACTTCAAATCCATCACTTAAGATCGTGTATGGCGGCATGGATAGACGACAAATCGAAAGGGATGGTTGCGCATTCGAGCTCAAAATTTGGAGCCTTGAGAGTGCTGAGCTCGACAAGCTTTCGGCTGAGAGTGGGGTTCGCAGCGCTCTTCGTCATGGCAGTCGTCGATCGAGTCCTGGCGCGACGTAGGTGGAGCGGCATGTAACCCTAGGGTCGACGATGTTAGGTTCGAGCATACAAGTTTATCGCGTTTGGGAAGACGAGGATGTTGCGTCTGATTTCTCTTCTTATGAATCAACAATATAGATTTGATTTGGAGAAATAAGAGAGATTTGTTTATATAAATTATATTCGAACATTTAAAAATTAATACCTCATGCATACATTATCAGATTCTGATGAAACAAGAAGCACCGGAATCACAGCGACGCGATCTACGCTGCAGTATAGATTTGGAGACAATCGTAGCTAGCGAAATTTCTGGGTTAAATTGATCGCGGTCGATTTAATTCAGGAATTCAAACGCTCGACGAAACTCAAGGTGAGTTAATCTCACTCACATCTGGATGCCGTTTAATTTAAATAGCTAATATTTAAATGATTGATTGGTTGATTAGTTGAATGTGATAATTGTTAACAGATTGGATCGATATTTATTTGTGTGCTAACATCTGTGGATGCAGGGGGATATGCAGCGAGGCTAAGTGGGTAGCACCCATTAGGGTGAGGTCATCCCTGTCTAGATGTCCCTTTTATTTGGCTTAGTGGTGCGGTTGCTGATCCAAACCGTGGGGTGATCTTACTCGAGATTATCAAGTAAAGGGTAGTCCCAGTCTTTTGTTGTAGGGGATTGGGAGTAATCCTCGGTACGGTGATCTAGGCGACGTACTGTGACAGGTGGTACCCCAGTGCCTAGTCATTAGTTGGAAATCCATTCTCCCTACGCGCCTGTACGGTTTTGATTGTGCCTAACTATTGCTGAAACGTGAGATGCAAGCATTTCAGCTAGATTCTATTTTACTTTCTATAGACACTATTATAATATCAGACGGATTTGATAAAAAGTGTTTTAGTTATCGTAAGGTAAAAACCCGACATGTTTATTTATGGCGTGGTCTTACGAGATGCTTTTGATTTCAAAGGATTTTGAAATTTTAATAATCAATTTGGGTGTATTTATCTCACGCTGGTATTCCAGACTGACTCGAGTGTTATTTTATTATAATGCTCAGGTCAGACCGAGTATTATTAATACAGGGTAGGATGCTCTGGAGCTCAGGAGAGGAGCTGGAGTCCGAGACGTATTACCGTGTTTGTTTATATCCGCTGCTGTGATTGTTTGATATTGTCAGGCTCGTAATTGTTGTTTGTTTGTGATACTCTGATGATGTAATATATAAAACAGATATAATTTTCATTTTGTGTAGAGATCTGTTATTGACTATTATATTTTATTCCGCTGCGATTGTATCAGAGCTTAGGTTGGCGATACACTTGGCTCTGGTGGGAAAATTACTCATTAAATAGAGGCAAAGTACTCTAGAATGAGTTGAGAGTAATAATAGAAATGAGAGCGTACTTGTTAGTGAATATAAAAATTGTTTTTATACCGTGTTGACTTATCAGTTGAGTGTTTATGAATTCTGGTCGGTACGGGAAGTACAACCGAATCGATAGGGGTTTCTGAACTCTTAAACAAGATAAACCGACGTAGAATTGTTTTTAAAGTGGGTAAATGAAATAATTTTACCCAAAATTATATTTTGATATAAAAGGGATAATTTTTTGAAGTTATGATATATATATTTGGATGTTTGGTTGTTAATATTATAATCAAATATAAGAATCTAAAATTTAAAATGGTTATAACCAAATAGAATTCTATAAGTATGATTTATCCAAAAGAAGAAAAACTAAAATTTGATTTAAACGAGAATTTAAATCCCGAAAATTTTGAAAAGCGTTTAAAGTGTATTTAAACAAAGGTTTGGAAATCTTGGGACCGGTGGAAATGTTTTCCACAAATTTGAAGGAAATAACGAAGTATTATTTTTGGAAAATATTTTTGAATGGAAATTGTTTTGAAATGAATTTGTGGAAGTAAGGAAGCACTGAACTCACTTCAGTCGCTGGAAAATAATCCTAATGATGATGGCCACATCACCAGAATTCATTTTCGAGTTTCTAAAGTGATGGATTGCTTTCGTGGTGATTGGTTATGATATCTTTTTAGACTTGTTTGATATACAAGGTGTTTTCGAAATTTCAAAAGGGAAATTTGTTTTGGTAAAACCAAATGTTTTGAAATTCGGAGTTTGATTTGATATCCAGGTGTGTATGAGTTATTTATGATTTCAAAATGGTTTTGAAATAAAACCGGGTAATTGAATTCTGGGAACTCTATTTAAATAATGTGAAAAGTTAAGATAAAGCAACTATTGAACTTATTAAGTGAGGTGATTTGAATAAGAAAGGGAGAAATAAAAATTTTAATCCTGGATTTAAAATTAAACATGAGTAAATGGTGGTGAATAAAATATATTTGAATTTAACTCAGGATAAGTTAAATAAAAATTGAAATTGAATTAAATTGGTTAAAGTTGAAATGTATAATGATTATAATTATGAGTTAAAATTGTATAATGAAAATTTATACCCTTAAGCTATTAAGTGATATATATATATATATATATATATATATATAATTTGGAATTGTGATTATAAGGTGAAAATGAATCAAATGAGAAATATAAGCTTTTAAATAAATAAGTTGGTGCACTTAAGAATATGAAATGAAAATTGTAAAATCAAAATAAAATGGTTGCCATTTTATGGGGAATTCAAAATTTAAATCTGAAATGAAATGTAAAGTGAGGTAACGAAAAATGAGATATAAAAGGTGAATGGACTTAGGTTAGTAAATAAGTTTGAACTTAAATATAGAGATAGAATTTAGTTGAATTTGAATTGAATTTGGATTGAGTTGAAATCAAAATTCAGTTGTTTTATAAATAATCCTGAATAGAATTAAATTCTTATTTAAAATAATAAAGGAAATGGTATGAATTTAAGTTGGCTAAATAAAATTTGGTTGAACTTGAATTAGAATTGGAAAAGAATTGAACTGAAAGAAAATTTAATTTAGTTGAAATGATATTGAATGAATTAAATTCTCACTCAACTAAATTCAAAATAATTGTTTGAAGATGAATTTAGTGTAAGCTAAATAAAATGAAAAGAGTAATGGGATAATAAAATTTTGATAGCTTGTAAATTTTGAAAAGTAAAATAAAACACAGTTCTAGTTCAGAATAATTAAAATGGTCATGTTATTAATAAAATAATTTCAGAAATAAATTGAGAAGGTGAATTAAGGTTAAAATGGATTGAGTAAGTAAACAAATTGTATTAAAATTTGTAATGGATGGTAATTTGATTGAATGAGAATCAAATTAAAATAAAATAAAAATTGATTGGATGAAGGAAAATGGGATGTAATAGAGTTGAGACAACTTAAGAAAATTTTGAAATGGTTGTTGTCGAGCTTATAAAATGGTTTTGAATGAATCTATATGGATGATGAATTGGAAGTGTAAAAATAGGAATTTAATTTGATAATGGAATAAAAATGAGGATGTTTGGGTTGAAAATAATTTCGAATGGAGTAAAATTGATATAGATTGAGATGGAATTAATTTTAAATGGTTATAAACTTAAGTGATGGTTACTTGCATGGATAACTTTAAAATTTGCATGGAAATTGGTTGTTTGTTGTAAACGGAATTGAATTGATTAAAAGAAGCCAATTAAGCTGGTTTTTGAATCAATTGGATTAAGTGAAATCTAATTAAGTGGTTTTGTATATAAATGCAAGTGAATCATAAAAGGAATGCAAATATATCAAATTGAAAATAAATTTGATTGTGAATCAATTTGGAATTGAATTGAAATAAATTGATGTAAGTAAAGCATATGTTAATCATATTGAATTGAAAATGAATTGGTTGTAGTAAATATGAATTGTGAAATGTAAACTTGAATGTAAATCATTCAAGTGGAATAAAATGAAGTTTGGATTTGTTAGGGAGTTAAAATGGTGATTGAAATCTTGTGATTTCTTATAATATATGATTAGCATGTAGGATTTTGGGAATTGGTTGGTTGGGATGTATAATTGATGTGTTTGGCTAAGATTAATGAATGGAATGTTGTTAAAAATTCTCATATTTTTGGAACTGATGTGTTTGTTTGAGTAAGTACAGGTACGGAAGGAAATCGATAGAGTTGAAGCGCGTAAATGCAATATATATTAGCCGCTTGCTTTTAAAATGCTAATCTAAGGTACGCCTACGCAATAAAATTGAAAAATGATATATATATATATATATATATATATATATTGTGATATATTTTGTTTTCCGACTGTGTGGGTCGATGTATATATATTTATGTCTATTGTGATATTGTAAAACGCCCTCCTTACAAAGGAGACACTGTCAAAAATTTTGAGAGTTAGAAAATTTTTGAAAATTTTGAGTTAACTAGAAAAGGCCAATTTTTGAAATGATATTGAAACAAGATTTGAGTTAAAAATGAAGCAAATGGTTTTAGAATTGAGCTAAAAGTTTTGGGTGAGGTGAATGTAGATTCTTTAGTAAGTAAGTATAGGTAATTAAATGAGTTTAGTAGCATTTTTCATACCTTAGCAAATTTCGAGACGAAATTTTTATAAGGGGGGAGGAATGTAACGACCCAGAATTTTGGTCGTTAGATTTTGAATATCTAATTCATTTTAAATGTTAAATGTGGATTTTGAATTGATTTTTAAGTAATAAGATTTTGGTTAAATCAATATCATTAGTTAAAATATCGAGTATGGCAATTCAATTGGATTTGAATAATAAAAATTAAATATTTGGAAGTGGGATAATTTGCCAATCTGAATGGAAATGGTTTCTAAGATTTATATTAAGTCTAGTTTGATTTAAATTTTAGTATTTGACTTTTGGATGGAATCAAAAGTCGATAAGTTTAAAATTTGGAAGTTTATATTATTTTAATAATGAAATTTAATATTTAAATAATGTTAATAATTAGATTTTGATTTAAATTGAATCAGAATGATTTCTTATGTGATTATAGATTCTATATGATTTGTAACTAAGTTAGTAAAATTTTAAAAGTGAAATTTTAAGTGATTTCGACGATTTGGAAAATCGTTCGAATCTATCGACGAGTTAAAGTAGCCTTCCGAGGCATAGTCTCAGAATTCGACGAAACTACTTCCATTGGGTCCGTAATAGTTATTTATTATCAAATTTCAATTTTCGTAGCGTTTGGAGTTACCGTTTGTTCGTACGGGTGAGAAACGCGTTGAAATTAAAATCGAAAAATTTGATGTTTTAAATCAATTCAAATAGCAATCTTCCACATATGATCAAATTAGCCTCCGAAATGTGTCCCATTGTGTTCGGAGAGTGGGTAAAACATTATAAACGCCTGTCGGCATGCGTCGTTTGAAGGTCCTTTGAAAAAGTTGTTTAAAAGTGAACTTAATATTAAAATAGTTGATATATGTGTATATATATATACACGCATTTCAACAGTATCAAACCCTAGCTATTCTTGGCAGCCACTCAAAATTTAAATGGCCGGTAAACGTTCTTTCCCCCCTCGATTTCTACCTAATCTGCGCGTCTATACGAGAAGTTCTCAACTGCAAAGTTGAAGAGCTCGCCACGAACTTCAAATCCATCGGTTAAGATCATGTATGGCGGCATGGATAGACGACAAATCGAAAGGGATGGTCGCGCGTTCGAGCTTAAAGTTTGGAGCCTTGAGAGTGCCAAGCTTGACAAGGTTTCGGATGAGAGTGGGGTTCGCAGTGCTCTTCGTCATGGCGGTCGTCGATCGAGTCCTAGCGCGACGTAGGTGGAGCGGCATGTAACCCTAGGGTCGACGACGTTGGGTTCGAGCATAAAAGTTTATCGCGTTTGGGAAGAGGAGGATGTTGCGGCCGATTTCTTTTCTTATGAATCAAAGGTATAGATTTGATTTGGGGAAATAAGAGAGATTTGTTTATATAAATTATATTCGAACATTTAAAAATTAATACCTCATGCATACATTATCAGATTCCAACGAAATAAGAAGCACCGGAATCATAGAGACGCGATCTATGCTGCAGTACAGATTTGGAGACAATTGGAGCTAGCGAAATTTTTGGGTTAAATCAATCGTGGTCGGTTTAATTTAGGAATTTAAACGCTCGACGAAACTCAAGGTGAGTTAATCTCACTCACATCTGGATGTCGTTTAATTTAAATAGCTAATATTTAAATGATTGATTGGTTGATTAGTTGAATGTGATAATTGTTATCAGATTGGATCGATATTTATTTGTGTGCTAACATCTGTGGATGCAGGGAAACATGTTGGAGGGATCCAACTGGATTCCTCACAATATAAAAATTATTTTCAAAATTGATGATGCATTTTATTTATATACTGTGATGGATGAATTTGGAATTTGATTGTGTTGTGTTATGATTGGATAAATAAAAGCTGGGATTTTAAAATATAAATAAAATAAATTTGGATTAAAGGGTAATGAAAAGGAATTTTTAAGGAAATTAAATTCAGGAAATTGGTTGGGAATTTGAAATGTTTTGAAACTGTGATTGGAATGGAAACAAGAAACGGAAATTTATAAACTGGGTTTATAAATTAAATGGAACATTTATCGGTGGATAAATTTTTGAAAGATAGGTTTCCGGTGGGAAATTCTATAAGAAGGTATAAATTATTTTCAAAATAAAAATGAGATTAATTTTAAAAGATGGAAGGTGTATTTTCCTTGGGAAGTTAAGTAAGTTTCCAAAGAAAGCTTTCGAAATATCACTACAAGTTTGAAAAATGTTTTTGGATATTTTGGAAAAAAATAAATTTTAATTTTAATTACTTTAAGTATGAAGTAAATATTTATTTAAGTAATTATGGTATTCAATTAATTTAAAGGTGAAGTTAAATAAAGTTTCAAAGGGAAATTTTAATTTAAATATTTGATTTCATAACTTTATTTTAAAAGGTAATTTTGGTTTAAGTTACTTAGAAACTCCTCTATATTTCCTTAAGTATTATTTTCATTTATGTAATTTATAGTAGCCTTATTCTAAATATTTTAAGCATATATTTTGGAAGTGATTTTCCTGGAAATGGGAAATGTGTTTAAAAATAAAAAGGTATTTTTTTTTTAAAGTGTGGGATGGAACAGAATTTAACCGTAAATTTGAACTGAGATAAATCCAACGGGATTTATAAAAAGAATTCTTTGGTTTATTCTAAAATGGAAATGTACTTCCCTGAAAAGACAAGTATGTTTTTAAAGCAGATTTTTGAGTAAATGCTAGAAGTTTTGAAGTTGTTTTAAAAGAATGGTTTCAAGAAATTATTATTTAAGTTGTAAAATTTTTAATAGTGAATATTTAACAAATTAGTTATAGTAGTAATTATTTTAAAGGGTTAATTGGTATTATATTTTGAAAAGAATATTATTAATATTTATATTTTATAAAATGGATTTATTTTAAAGATAGTTTGGTTGAAGTTTTATTTGAAACTAGTACAGAATTTTGTAACTCCTCTTTTAAAATTTAGTTTGAACTTAACCTTTATTTTAAAATTTAGCTTACATTTTATAAAGTAGTTTGCTTTAAATATTTTTAAAATATATTTTTAATAAAACGTTTAAGTAGTGAATGTAAATATTTTATGGTATATTTTAGAATAAAGTGATTTAACTGTTTTAAAAATCTAAATGTTTGGACTTGGTTGTTTCCGGTGGAAATGAATATTTGGGAAATTTATTCCATAAGGAGAGTGCGGTTTTGAAAACTATTTTCAAAAAAGGGCTGAATGGAAAATATATCTTGCAAAGATATTTTGAGGTTAATAAATAATTTGGGAAATTATTTATTGTTTGATGGATGTTTGTGAATGTTAATTGATAGTTAAATAACCGACTATCAATATCGGCCAATGCGTTGATCGTTTCGAAGAGATCGGGATCAGATTTGTAATCTGAAAACCACTTCGATCCGGTGTGTACGTTTTCGTGAGGAAGGCGAGTTCGGCTTCGAAGACTGAGCAGCGAAGTGCAAGGGCTAGTCGCTACTAATCCTGAGGTGTTTCCAAAATGGATGTAGTAGGAGTAGTGCCTTTGGTTCCGTTCGAACCCGGGATGGACTTGTATGGATGAATGCTTTCGGAACATCGTCAGGTGGACGAGGAGCATTCTAAGTGATATGTTCTAAAAAGGTAACGCTTAGCCTCAAGCCTCATCAACTGGGAATGACTGAAAATCAGGGGATATTCAGCAAGGCTAAGTGGGTAGCTCTCATTAGGGTGAGGTCGTCCCCATCTAGATGTCCCTTTTATTCGGCTTAGTAGTGCGGTTGTTGATCCCAACCGTGGGGTGATTTTGCTCGGGATTATTCAGTAAGGGGTAGTCCCGGTCTTGTGATGCAGGGGATTGGAAGTAATCCTCGGTATGGTGATCTAGGCCGCGTACTGTGACAGGTGGTACCCAGTGACTAGTCATTAGTTGGAAATCCATTCTCCCTACACGCCTGTACGGTTTTGATTGTGCCCAACGATTTCTGAAACGTGAGATGCAAGCATTTCAGCTAGATTCTATTTTACTTTCTATAGACACTATTATAATGTCAGACGGATTTGATAAAAGTGTTTTAGCTATCGTAAGGTAAAAATCCGACATGTTTATTTGTGGCATGGTCTTATGAGATGCTTTTGATTTTAAAGGATTTTGAAATTTTAATAATCAATTTGGGTGTATTTTTCTCACGCTGGTATTCTAGAATGATTCAGGTGTTATTTTATTATAATGCTCGGGTCAGACCGAGTATTATTAATACAGGATAGGATGCTGTGGAGCTCAGGAGAGGAACTGGAGTCCGAGACGTATTACCGTATTTGTTTATATCCGCTGCTGTGATTGTTTGATATTGTCAGGCTGGTAATTATTGTTTGTTTGTGATACTCTGATGATGTGATATATAAAATAGATATAGTTTTCATTTTGTGTAGAGATCTGTTATTGACTATTATATTTTATTCCGCTACGATTGTGAGATTCTGTTATCTTTTAGTTCCTTCTTTCTTCTATCTTCTTTCTTTTCCCTCAACTATCTGTCTTTTCCGACACTCGTTCGTCGGCATATTATACCGTGGCGTATTTTATGTCGATTTTCGAGGGTTGAGAAGGATGGGTCGTCGCAATAGTAGTTTGGAAAATAATAATATAATTATTTAGCCAAGGACTTTATGCTTGGATTATAGAGTTGAATATGGATGATATTGGAAATTTGACCATGACCAAATTCCACAAGTCCAAAGTGATATAGTTTTGACAAAAAGGATTAGTGTAAATAATAGTCACTGCCAGGTAATGCTTAACAAAGTAAGATTAGATTTTACTGAAACAAAGTAAGCGATAAAGGTAGCCAAAACAAAATATTATCCACTAAGTAACATGTGAACGTTTAATGTTCGAATGGTTTGATATTAACCGCTAACCAAATTTACGCCTAAAAAGTCACATAGTCGAAACGTTGTATACTCCTTTAATCACATGACTTATTTAATTTTTAATTATTATAAATTAATTAAATTTATATTTACGAAATATTAGTTATAATATTCTATTTGTTTTGTTGAACAGTATTAATAAGTATGTTTATAATAGTTATGAATATATTAATCGATATACAATATTGACACACATTTAATTGGATTTAAATGCTATATAACTTGTTCGCTCTTGAAGTGGGTTTGAAGCCCATATAAGGGCATAAGTATTTTGGCCATGGTTTAACCAAGAGGGTGCGGCCCTGAGATGGCTATTGTCTTGAGCTTTGATATTATAAAGGGAAGACAATAAAAAAGAGAAGAAAAGGGATCTTGATCCTATTTTATCTCTCCAAATCTCCTTTATAAATAGATCATAACCCTCGCTTTTCCACTACTTTTGTAGCCTCCACCCTTCTCCTTGCTGGCTGATATTATGCTCTATCATCTCCTCCATTTTCAAGCTAAAATCAAATAAACCAAAAGCTATTCGATAGTCAATGGTCATCAGTTCAGGATCTAGCACCTTGTTAGATTGGGATAGGATTCAAAGGAGCTCATATCTTCATTTCAACATGTATTCAAGAGGCTTTGGTAAAGGTATGTCACTGATTTACAAATAAAAATTAATATTATATTATATACTATATCATATTATGTTTAGATCAATAGGTAATGAATCTAGCATATCGGTATATCGTTACATTTGATGGTTGTATATTTATATGCTAATGTGATTGTTAAAAAAAGAAAAATACTTATGACACACACACACACAAATACACACACATACATACCCTATGGTGCTTATTACATCATTTAAAAAAAAAATTAAAACCAAAAAAATTAGAATATTAATACATAAAATTTACATAAATACAAATATTACACATCAAATCTTAAATTATGTTTCAAAATTTTATATGATTAGTTTTACTCCTGAAACGTTTTCTTAAAAAAATATGTACATATTAAATATTGTTTAGATTAAATAAATTTCATAGATCTACAGCATCAACAAATATATCAAATAAAATATATTTTAAATTTCATAAAAATAATTCCTTATCTAATAAGTTTTCTACAGCAAAATAAAAAACATTTTTTCTTAATTTTTAATCCAAACATATACATATTTGCAGGACTAGTAATTAATTTTAAAACTGATTTTAAAATTACAAATATATACATGAATAATTTGAAAATGTTAAAAATATTGTTAAGAATATAATAAAATTTTAATATCTAAAATTTTATGTATGGAATTTTCTTTAAATTTTATTAAATTCCAAATGAAATTTAATATTAATAAATATAAAAAACTTATTGTTTTGCCATGAGTACTAATGTATATTCATATTTATAAATATAATTTTTCATATATTTATATTTTAATTTGTGTATGAACTTATATATTTATTAGAAAATGATTTATAAATAAATATATATAATTAGTTTAAATGCACATAAAAAATATATTAATTTTTTTATATTCTGTAATAAAATAAATAAATATATTTCAAACTTTCATTTAAAACGATTTTGTATTTTTTTTGCATACATACATGCATACATGTATATACATGTATATATATATTTGTGTCTAACTACATGTATATATACATATGTGTTTGTGTGTTTTATAAATCCCTTTTATATAGAAATATTCAAAATTATATTGATATATATATATCTATATATATATGTATGTATGTATGTATGCATATTTGTAATAATTTATATATAAAAATTAAAAAACATAAACATATATTTGGATGATATATTTTTATTTTAGAGGGGCTGACATGTTCATCGCGGTGTAAATTCGAACACTTATACACAAGCATGTCAAAATTTACATGTATTTCTATAATACACATGTACACATATGTATATATGTGTATAAAATACACGTATATATAATATAACATTAACTACAGAATATAAAACTATATTATAAATTTAATAAAATAATTTTTCATTTGAAAGTAGTTTAGAAATGTTCTAAACTAGTTTGACTTCATAAGCTCAATAAATATCAATCGTGGTAAAAAAATTAAAAGTCACCTATTTCTTCCGCTATGGGCCGACCTAGTTCCAACAATGGCATTGAAGTCCAGTAACTTGTATGGGCAACAATAGTCATGTTATGGTTAACTACTTAAGCTCATAGCCCAAATAGTAGGGTGTTTTAGGATGGTAGAGTTGAAGGATTGAGTTTGGGTAATCACGTACTCTTCCCAACATGGCTACCGGGCGTCCAATTTGAATTGGGCATTGGACTAGCTTTCAAAATTGTTTAAAAATTAATACAAATTAATTTTTAAATTTTATTAATAAGGCTAATAAATTTTATTAATTAAATAAGTTAATTAATTAATTAATATATACATGTAGTATATATTATGACTTGATGTTGTTTTTTTGGCAAGGCCAGCCGGTTTTATAGTGGACCGTCCACTTTTATTACCAACAAATCAAACATTAATGCAGGAGCAAGGCAGCATGCCTCATCTACTAAAAAAGGAAAATACAAAACAAGAGTTAGGCAAAAAGTACCTAAGCTACTATAAATAACCAAAGGCCAGTCCTCCTTAGAGGAGGAGGAACCACTTCCATCGTCCTCAGAGTCTGGGCCAATCACATGCAGAAACCCCATGAAAAGAGACACAATATTTGGAACATAGCCAGAGCAACCCTTGCAATAGATAAATTTCCTATCCCAAATAAAATCTTCAAGAACAACATTTTTCCTAGCACCGTGTTCACCATCGATGGAAAGAACGAGATCTTCCCCATCTACATAATAACAAAGACGCCTGGTTTCACCTACAACTTCACTAGTATACATATGGATTCATTTCTAATTGGGTCATAATACTTCTCAGATAGCTCATGGATCCATGTTTTATCTAAGGAATGCCACTCAATAGCGTAAGCCTATGAAGCACTAGAGGACACATGATCATCAGTAGCATCAGATGGAACAATCACATGGGTAATAACACCTTTAGCTGTAGGGGAGGCAGGGCGAGACATTGTCATAAGTGGAACAATAGAAGCTTCTGAAATAGGTGCAATAGTAGAAGGGCTAACGAGCAGGTCCGTAGCAACGATAGGGTAGTTCCTAGCCTTAGGAACCTTCTTCTACATAGGTAGACGAGGTAGCAAAATCTTAGGGGGTGGACGAGCCACTATGAATGAATCTAGGGGTTTGCACGAGTCGGAAAGGTGGCCAAAAGAATGACAAATGGTACAAATGTCACGAGCCCAACCATATCTAATACTAACTTCCATGACATGCCAACAACAAGCCGAACTCTAATCGAAGAAGGTAGCGGCTTTTCAGGGGTTATTTTAATTAGTGCATTAGCATAAACGAATGTCCCACGAGCCACCATATTAGCGTCAAAACATTTCAATTTACCAATCGTGCATGCTAACCAATTCAAGCCCCCAAACGGCTGTAAAACAGATGGAATGTGCGTAAAGTACGCACAAACAAGAATGGATATGACCTGGTCTCTAGCACAAGCTACAATAGGAGACCAACTTGTGATAATGAAGGATTTCCCATGAATAAAAGACGAATCGGCTTCTAAAACACATTGACGTTCCTCATTGCTAGAAAATTTGAAATAGTATGTTGAGTCGATATATAATACTAGGAGATCACTACGTAGTTTCCATATACAATGACATAGACTTCTAGCCTCTTGAATTTTTTGGATGGGATCCAAAAAGAAACCCAAAGTAATCCGACCAAAGATCAGCCCCTGCTTGCAAAATAATAGGTGGTGGCAACATAATTCCATTATCCTCCTCAATCTAAAAAAGAAACCCACCAAGTAATACGACCAAAGATCAGCCCCTACTTGTAAAACAATAGATGGAGGAAACATAATTCCATTATCCTCCTTAATCTTAAAATCCTTAGTGGTGTAGCCGTCGGCATTACGAGGAAGGGAACGAAAGAGGATGTCCAAAGCTTGGGATGAATAGGATCGGTCATGGTAATTGCAACAACAGTACTAAGCGCATCATGTATGGGGATATCTAAATGATTATGAGTCAGGGCAGCAAGGAGAGAACAGTAGGCAGGAAATTTTGCCAACGGTGTACTTTGTCGAACACATCCAGTGCTCAAATCTGCAATAGCCAAGTTTGAAGCCACAGGCTCGGAATCACCAGGCAAAACATCTAGTGCAAGATCACTACCCAAGCCATCCTTAGCAGAAATCAGAGCACTAGATATCAATCCAACATCAACTTTTTCAATAAAAATAGAGTCAACATATTTTCACTATCCAAAGCAACATTATCCAACCTAGAATTCAAGCCAGTAAGTAAGATTGGGTTGTCAGTGCACGTTAGATGGATACTTGAAATAGACAACATGGTAGAATTTGTACGATAAATGGTAGTAACCAGGTCCTCAAGCGGAGAATCCAATTCACGAAGTGGAGAAGAATTTATTGATATAGCAGCCACCAAGTCTTGAACTGGAGAAGAAACAAAATCACGACTATCGTTATGAATTAGTGTTGAAGATTCGCAATCAGAGACTTCAAGTGACGTAGCAATATCACCCTAGCAGATCTGGGTGTTAGATGAAGTGATGAATTGACAACCATATTTGGTCAACGATGATGCTTCAAGAGCAGGGAAAAATAGGCGTTTAAACTTCCTAGTGCGCGTCATGAGAGCGAAAAAGAGGCAGAAAGGAACAAGGTGAAAAAGATATGGAGGAGTTAGGGCATGCAAAAATGGCCTGTTGCCATTGACAAAGTGGTTTTAACGGATGCCTTGAAATGTTGTGTTGTTTTAATGTTAAAAAAGCGTATGTTATATGTATATATATAAATGAATTTTGAAATTAATATAATTTAATTAAAAAATTTAATTAAACAAATTAATTTAAGGGCAATTAATTAAATGATATATGCACACACACACACATGATATATGTTAAACTATAATAATAAATATTTTTATAAACATTATACTAGAATAATATAAAACTAATTAAAAAAATTAATTGATTAAAATTAATAAGATTTAATAAATATAAGATCATGCATAAGATTAGTATATAAGTAAATAAAAAAATAAAAGTTATATAATAATAAAACTTATAATATGAATGTATAAATTAAAGGTTTAACATTGAGAAACCTTAAATAGTCTTAAAGAATAAATACAAACGTAAATGCATGTATACGTGATTTTCGACGTATCTGATACTTAAATCACGAGGGTACTTCATAAGAAATACATTATTCCATAAGTCGGTATCCTCAATATATAACTAAGATTATGAATCTTCAATATAATATTGTTCTCTACCATATACATATACATACATACGTACATATATACATACATACATGCATGCATGCATACATACATACATACATACATACATATATATATATATATATATATATTAATGAATCACTTGCATACTCCTTAATTGTTGAGCAAACTCAAGCTAGAATGTTATGTATAGTATTATTATTACATTGTATAGTATCATTAATATATTGAGTAGACAAGGTAAGATAACTATATGTATTTGTTGAGCAAACTCAAGGTACATATACTATATTTAGGCCATCGCGACATGATATGTACGAGTGAATAATTTCATTTTGATATGTTAAGCAAACTTAAGGTCGAAGTGAAATTAGGACAATGTACTAAGGGTTAGGAGTTGTATGCTACCGATATAGAGTTATCCATCGTCCGCAGAGCTATGACTTGTGGAGAAAATTCAAGGTTAGATTCCAAGATAGACGATTCCTAACACCTACTAGTGAAGTTTAAAGACTTCTGTGTTTCGACTTAGGGTTTGGAAAAGCATAAAAGACTAGTAGGAGCTTATTAATAAAATGAAACATAAAGTTTAACCTTTCCAATATTATGAAAACATCTACTATGATATTGTCCTAATAATCTACAAATTACAACTTACTAAAAATTTCAACTCTAAAACCGTTTTCTAATAATGACAAGCTTACCTAACATAACCATAGCGATTGGCTAAGAACGATTTAGATAACACTGACATACAAGTGTCTTTGGTCAGCTACTACATGTGAATCTAAAGAACAACCCGCTAATGATGCAGACCCAAAACTTAGAATTGCTTATGAGAAATAGGTTTTTGATCTAGAGATCATCCAAGTTTTCAAGCTATCAACAATAGGCAAGCCCTTGCAGAGGCAACATGAAAACATGTCTATCCATGAGATATTTGATAGTGTCAAGGCCCTTTTTGGTGAACAGTCATATTCTGCAAGATACGAGCTTACGAAGAAGTTGCTCAATACCAAAATGACTAAAGGACAAAAAGTGAACGATTACGTACTAACTATATTAATACGCTTAAACAATTGACGTACAAAAAAACAATGAATTACACGTTGATTTGATCCTTGGTCCTCTTACACCTCAGTATGAACTGTTCATACTAAATTATAATATGAACCAGTCGAATATGAATATCATGGAGCTCCTCAATATGTTGAGATCGGCTGAGTTTGCATCTAAGGAACAAGGGGTTGTGCTTGTTGTAAAGGGTATGCATCATCTTTGAAAGTTCGAAGAAGTGGAAAAGAGAAGTTGTGACGCTCTCCCTATACCACCGGCTCAGATAATAATTGAACAGTGCGCCGTAGTCATGACTCGCTGATATAGGACGATAATCTAAATGAATAATAACAGACATGACATATAACATGTCAATCTCATAGCGCATGGATAAAGTGTAATATCATAGATATAACATAAGAGAGTAATAACTATATGAACAAATCGTCAGAGTATAGATCCACAAAGTAATATGTCAAATGTCACAAGGTTTATACAATGGAAACAAACTAAACAACGGTCTAAAATATAAGTATAAGCATTCACTACTAAGGCTCCCTTGGGATGCACAATGGAATAAGCGTAGAAACCATATAATTAGATAATATAAGGCAGCTCCATCCAGCTCATCCTTCAAACAACTACTATGTCACCTAGACCTGTTATCTAGTCTACTCATTTAAGAATACTGTAACATCCCGATAATTTCAACCATTCACATCCACACATGTCGGATTTGAATTGCTCAAAATATTAGATTGTTAATTTATATTTGGCAAAACTCAGCATATGCAGTAAATAAAATAATCACAGAATCACAGACACAGAGTATTACAATAATAAGCAAAGGAAACAAATGAGTAGTAGTTCATGAAGCTACTATATACATATAACAGAGTTGAAACAAGATGCAACAGAGGTCTCGAATACATAGAAGTCTCAATACAGTAGTCAAATAACAAAATTGAATATACCAGTGGAGTCAACTGAACAACTAAATGCTGAAAGGATATAGATGGATCTCCAAGCGAAGCACCAACTCCAAAGGCGAGTCTCAAATGCTGCGACACTCGGTCTGACTCGAGTGTAAAGAAAAACACAAAACACTTGAGTCAAGATTAACATTCTTATATCAATAAATCCAACTCAAGTGAAATAACAACTGAAATACAAGTAACTCAAAGGATGTCTGGGATAACCATCCTCTAAGGATCCGTGGAACAATCTACTATGTAATAATGTGCGCTATTATAATAATGTTTATAGTAAAGTAAACAATTAAAATAGCGTTAAGGCATTACCCATACACCCTTAACACATTTTATAAAGCCATAGTCTATACAGTACCGTAATACCTCCTAATCGGGAGGCTACCAAAGGTCACTCCATAGGTAGACACAAAACAAACTCATAGTGGTCTCGTTAGGGTAGGTGACACGGCACAACTAGGAAATGCCAGGCTACATATACCAAATTACACTTCCGGGCTGGTGGTAACGCATAGCAGCTACTATCGCCCACCTCGGAACACACTCCCTAATCAAAATCAAGGGTGGCTACCAAATCAATCACAAAGTCAGAATATAGTATCGAAGGAGTGTACCCGATCAGAGGAATGACCTCACTTGTCCCATCGATTGCTCCTGTTTTAGCCACCTTAAGCTAACTCATGGGATTCAGGTCCACGTATATACCTCATATAGGATCGTCGCCACCATCCTACTTCATTCTGGAATCCCCACCGCGTACACGATTGTTAAAGTGGTTTTCGGCATTGGCAGAGAGTATGGCATATCCGATCCTGGTCTCTTTAACAACCAAATGTTATTCTAACACCGCGGTCATTTCAAAATAGTTTATTCTTCAAAACCCAAAATATCATTTTCCTTTTAAAAACCATATCAATACGGTATCATTTTTCACTTCATATATATCCATTTCAAAATCATAGCACTTTCAAAGTTATAACACTTTCAAAACCAAAACATTTGAAATTAAACGCTTTGAAATCATAACACTTTGAAATCATAACACTTTGGAAATCATAACACTTTCAAAATCATAACACTTCGAAATCACAACACTTTGACAATCATAACACTTTCCTTTAAACAGTTTAGATATTAATAATAGTATATATAATAAAATAGTTTATAAAATAAATAGTTTATATAAAGTAGTTATAAGTTAAAATAGTTTATATTTAAAATAATTAGTATATTAAAATAGTTTATATTAAAAATAGTTTATTTTAAAATAGTCTATATAGTAAAAAATATAAGTAGTTTTAAATAAAATCAAATACTTTATATAATAAAATAGCTTCCTCAATTTTCACAAATCAATTCAAATCAACTTGAATTCCAAAATTCAAATTTAATTCAATCTCAAGTTATCAATTTTAACTCAATTCAATTTCTTAATAAACCTTTTCAAATTATATCGATTTCAAATATAGATTTGAACCACAAAATAAACCATTTCAATTTTAATATATTTCAAACCTTTAAATATTCCACATTTTCAAAACTAAATTTGATAATTTCATCTATATATCAAATTCACTTTACTATTATTTAGTTTTGAAATATTTACTTAATCATTCCAATAACATTTAAATAAACTTCAGATTAAAAATTTAAATAAACTAAATATCACATTTCAATTTATGTAAATTTGAAATGCTCATTTAATTACCTTAAACCAAAATCAAGTTATAAAATCATATCCTTTAAAATCTCAATTTCAATAAGTTTCAAATCGATTTAATTTAATAAAATTCTTAATTAAATACAATTTCAAATAATTTCAAATTTATCTTCTCAACCTTAACTTATAAAATCATTATAAAATCTATTTTAAAATATAATTTTTTAAATAAATACTTAAACATACTATTAAATTTATTTATATATTAATCCTATTTATATAATTTAAAAATAGTAAAATTATAAATAAATTCTTAAAATTTATAATTCCAAAATTAACTTATAACTATAAATTTTTCAAACTATATAATTTTAAAAATCTAAATTTTAAATCTTTATAAAAATACAATTACATATAATATCTTAAAATCAAATATTTATTAAACCATATATTTCTTTCCAAAACCATAGAATCATTTTCAAAATATTGATATATAGACCAACGGTGTCTGTATACAATTTTCTATCCTACGGTCAAGTAATATGGATATTTATCATTTCAATCCGTAATTTAAATTTATACGGGTATATATCCCAAATTCAATTCAAATGAAAATCGCTTGGGTTTATCATTTCAACTCATAACGATTGTCTCCTATTCTATAGATCGTTCGGGTATGTATCATTTCGACCTATAATGAATTCTATACTAACAAGGAACTCGCAGAGTAATAACAGATATGATAAGAATATAACAGGCATATATCATCAGTATAAATAACATATAATGGTGTCAGATGTTAGAGGTGAACAGATACAGATAATAGCATATATAGCAATGTAAGTAACTAACAGCAGCATATTTCAATTGTCATTTCAATTGAAATTAAATTAAATATAAGAATGTTAATTATGAATGATTGCTCATCTTTCGAGGCTAGATAGATTTGACAAAGAAATGAGCTATAAATTCCAACGAAAAGAAAGATTGACACGAATTCAATGAATAAAGCTGATAAATAGGAATATATGAAATCAAATCAGAACTGGATCGATAAAGATAATCGGTATAAGTGAACTCATATATAATTATATATAACCATATATATATAAAATCATATTATAAATTTGAGCATATACTAAATTATATATATATATATATATATATATGTTTGTGCGTGTGTGTGCGGGTTTCAAAATCATTGCTTTAAAGTAAAACTCATGTATTAAAGTCAAACACATATATATATATATATAAAATAAATTTTGAATCAATACATTAAAACTTAACAGTTATATATGTATTAATATGACTCTTACAACTTACATACATATTTAAAAAAAGGTATATATATCATAAAAGTCAAAAAAATTATGCAACCCGAAACATATTATATACTTTAAATTTTTACAAGCTAATGTACATATATAAGCAAATACAATATATATATAATTGAAACCACACCCATATGTAGCCAGAGTCATTATAAAGTAAATAAAGTAGCAGGTAAAAACTAGATGATGCAGACTTCACCAAAAATATTTAGACACATATATGTATAAACAAATTTTACAATATGTATATTGCCGAAATAAACTATACACAACCTTGATATTTAAACAGAAATTACCACTTTAAAACTTTTTTTTTTGCAAGTTAAGCGGGGTTAAACTGGGCCCCTACCAGGTTTATTAAATAAAGGCGAAAATACAGGGAAGATTACAATCCACTAAAGAAAACAAGAAAGCAAAAAACACGACATCAACCGGAACAACAAACATGACAGAGAGGAAAAATAAAAACAAAGATGAAACAAAAGTGCTAGCTACGGAATCCAAGGATCGAACTCATTGCTGCGAAAACTGTGCTTGCTGTCATGCATCCCCTTATAAATATCATTCTTTAACACTGCCCAAACCCTATCTTTACTACAGCTCTTCCCTTCAAATACCCTCAAATTTCTTTCGTTCCATATGACCTTTAGTAGCTTTTTCAGGATGAAGAAAAAGTAAAGTTTAAGTTCATCCTTCCATCCAATCGCATGCTCAATAAGCAACCGAAGGTTATTGCAGCTGTGAGAAGGCATCATCCCCTGCAAACAACTCAACAGCTTGGATCATAAATGAAGAACAAAAGGACAGTGAAAGAATAAGTGTTCAACAGTCTCACAATGCTGATCACACAGCTCACAATTAGGTTGGACAGACATTCCAAAACAAACTAATTTATCTCTTTTCATCAGGGCATTGTTTATAACCTTCCAGAAGATTAAATTATCACCACCACTTGACACGGAAGACCATGTGACCTGATACCACTTACAATCAGGCAATGCATCCAGACCAAGCAAGGCAGAATACACGCTACTAACAGTATGAACACGATCATTCCACAACACAGTGTCTTACTCAGAATGGACAAATGTACTAGAATCATAAAGCCTCCAAAATGCTCTGACATATTGATTACTAGAGTATGGGACCACAAGCTTACCGTCAGCAATATAATCAACAGCAAGAGCATTACCACCAATACCTGATTGATGCTTCTACTGATGTGTGAAGAAATGATCAAGCACAACACCCTTGTCAAGCCATGGATCTGACCAAAACTTGCATTCACTCCCCACAGACAGGTTTATCCTAACAAATGGTTTGTATGCTTGCCTGAGATTTAGTATGCTCCTCCAGATCCAACTACAGGAGAGAGGAACCTCCATAAGCCAGAAATTTTTGGTCCCAATGTTGTACCTGATGGTCCATTTGACCCATAATGTGTCTTGCTTGTTTAACAACGCATCGATGTGATGACTGTATGCGGCCTTGTTCCATACTTCAATACTATGCAACCCCAAACCACCTTTGCATTTCGGCTTCTCAAAGGAAGAGTAAGAACAAGGCAGAACTTTCCTCGTGTGTATTGTACCAAACCAAAAAAACTTTAACATCGCACGTCTAACCATTTTCAAAAGCCTAGATGGAAGAATGTACACCCTGGCCCAATAAACCATAATTGAGAAGCTCACTGATTTCACAAGAACTAACCTACCAGCTTGTATCAAGAAATTGTTAGCCCAACAATCCATAGCCCGAGTGATTTTTTCGTACAAAGGCAAACAGTTGGCAAGAGTAACTCTTGAGGAGCATAGAGGAAGTCCAAGATAATTCATATCAGAGGACATTGACTGCATACCAGCAATTGAGGTGAGGTTTGATTCTTGAAGGGTAGAAATCCCAGAGAATAATATGCTTGATTTGTTGAAGTTAAGCTTGAGACCAGTTATTTTGTAAAATGTGTGAATCACACTTTTAATACACTCAATTGATCGCTGGTGAGGTTTTGTGAATATCATGATGTCATCTGCAAATATAAGAGAAGTAATTTGTAGTTCTTTGCGTTTGGGATGGTAGAGTATCTGCTTATTTCGAAAGTGATGCCTTAACAAACAGGTGAAGACCTCCATGACTAATATGAAAAGATAGGAAGAGAGTGGATCCCCCTGCCTTATTCCTTGTCTTGAAGCAAAGTTGCTAGAGCTTGCACCATTGATTATCAGTGAGAATGTCGATATGGATATGCACTCATAGACCCAAGCAACAAAGACTTTGGGAAAGCCCATCTGGGACATTATCCTAACTATTGACTTCCACTGTATTGAGTCATAAGCTTTCATCAGATCCAGCTTTAACATGGCACGCGACGAAATATTCACACGGTTGTAACCATTCAGAAGCTCATGTGCTAGCATAATGTTATCAAGTATGTTTCTATTCGGCAGGAAAGCCACTTGATTGTTGGATATGATTCTTTGCAAAACTGCGACATGCCTCGTTGCAATAATTTTAGAGATGCACTTATAAACCACATTGCAGCAAGAGATAGGTCTGAATGAGGAAACGCATGTGGCTTGCTTGCACTTGGGGATGAGCACCAAATTAGTAGCATTCGCCGACTTCAACATTTTGAACTTGTTAAAGAAGTTTTGCACAGCCAATGCAAACTGGCAACCCACAATCTCCCAACTCGAAATATAAAAAACCACATTGAAACCATCAGGTCCTCCAGAGGGGCTCCTATTCATTGCAAATAGTGCATTCTTAATTTCAGCATCAGTAACTTTGGCAACCAGACAGTTAGTTTCATCAAGAGTTATTGTGGGAAGAGTTATCGATGATAAGAGATCCAGCTCCGGATGAAAATTGGTCATATTTCCAAAGAGAGTTGTGTAATACATGAGAAATGCTTTTTCAACAGATTCAGGGGTTACATTCAAATTACCTTCTTCATCAATGATGGTTGACATGTTGTTCGTTGAGTGCTTGACCTTCAGGGATGCATGAAAAAACTTTGTGTTCCTATCACCATCCACAGCCCATTTGATTCGAAGTTGTTGCTTCCTCATCTCACACTCATTGGCAAGCGCATGATTGAGTTCATTGAATAGGACAGCTTCCACTTGTGCCTTATCTACATCACCAGGCTTAGCCATCATAAGTTCTTGAGCTTCCTTTAGCTGCTCCATAAGCTTGGTTGATTGAAGATTGTCGTTCCCAAACTTTGCTTTGGACCATGCCCTTAGGGTCTCCTTCATTGCTTTGAGTTTTCTGCAAAAAACATACGTGGGATTTCCGTAGTACTTATAAGACCATGCTTTTTTAATTATATTATTATACTCAGGATCATTGACCCAAGCGTTATAGAATTTAAACCCCCTTTTGACTCTAATAGGCTTCTTCCCAGTGGTCAGTATAAGAGGAGAATGGTCAGATGAATAGGATGTGAAAGCAGAGTGGAGATAGCAGGCCAGGAAGTTAGGGATTTGAAATTAGAGAAGGAGTGATCAATGTTGGTGAAGATACGCGTACCATTCCTCGACCTATTATTCTAGTAGTAAAGAGCTCCTTTTCTGGAGATAGGAATAAGTGGCGAATCATAAACAGAAGTGTTTAATGGAAGAATATCGTTAGGCACAAGGGAGATACCCCCTTGCTTGTCGTCCAAGGAGAAACAACAGTTGAAGTCTCCAAGAAAGACCAATGGATGAGATTCTTTCCTAAGCGCTGGAATAAGTTGGAGAACATTTTGTCTAGAAGAGGGGGAATTATGAGCATAAATGAAGGCGATATAGAAGGAAGAGGATGAATTGTGGTAATTGGCACGGTAATGCATTAATTGTGGAGTGGATAGAATAATCTCAAGAGTAAGTTGAACTAGGTTATAAATTACCAAAATTCGTCCGTAGCTCGCTTCAAGAAGGTTATGAGACAGTAACCAAGACGGATTTATGTACTTAGCAGCAGCAATGGTAAGAGGGAGATTCAATTTGGTTTCAAGAATACAAAGATAGAAAGTTGATGTTCTTTAATTAGGTTCTTAACCTGATCAAGTTTGAGGAAATTATGGGATCCTCTGATATTCCAAGCTCTAATGTTGTATGACATGATTAAACTATGGTGTGGAGATCCCCTTCTTTCATGCTCCTAGTAATAGGAGAATTAAATCTGTTTTGACTTGTATTAATAGCCCTATTTTTCTTAGCCCTCTTGCCTTTGTCAATTGTAATACTCGGGCATGGATTCGAAGTCTGTTCAGTGGGGAGGGGGGATTTCCAACCAGGTATAGATCCTAAATATACATACGGATGACTTGAAGATGTATTGGCAGGAGGAGGTGGTGAAGGGGACGGATGGGGAGGCAGCAGGGTAGGATGAGGATTGCATTATTAAATCAAAAATTTGTGCTTGCATAGTGTTACAGAATGCCTCCTCATGAATGTCTTGGATTGTGATGGCTTTGGTAAGTTTTGTAGATATTAATGGATGTTTGGAGGGAATGATTTCAGGTTGCAGTGCTAATATGCGTTCACTTGCATGCAGTTGAGAATCAGGGACATGCAAAGTCTCATCCCCCAGTTTCTGAATTCTTTGCATTCCAACAGTAGATGCAAGAATCATATCTTGTTCATTTTCTTTACATAGTTGTGGTGGAACAGAATTTAGGTTGCTTATGCAGTTATCAAGCTGCTGAGGCACCATTGATTTTGAAATGATATTTGCATATATTTGTGTATCAGTGACATGCACAGGTTGTAAACCACTATCTTGAAAATGTTTCTGAACTACTTGAAAAATTTCAGCAGTTGAATTGGACCGCACATGACCATAATCCTTAGTTAAATTCCCACAAGAGGTAGTAGCAATCAAACCAAGAATACTACTGCCAATCACTTCAGTTTGCTCACCATAACTAACAGTTGTGTCAGCTTCTTCGTTATTTTGCAACTCATTCAACACATCAAAACTGTTATGAATTACAGTATTGCCTTGTTCATTGTCAGTATCACCATTACCCTTTAGCTTTTCATTTCCACTCGTTCCACCAATATAAATTTTGTCTTTATGCTGCTGCAAAACATTTAAGGTAGCAGCCTCATTATCTTGATTGACTTTTTCAATTGTTATCTGCTCTTTCAAATTATTTCCAATTCCATTCTTAGCTCTTTTATTAACAACTTTTCTCCATATCCGATTGTTGTTACTTGCTTGCTTTCCATCCTTCTGCTCATTTATTATTTCTTCTTGATATTTCTTATTTAACACCTCCTCTACCTCCTTCTTGTCCTTATCTCCCCCTGCTCTTAAACATACATCTATCTTGTGACCAAATTCCTTACAATGGGGACATATTTCAGGCTTCCAGACGTAGCCTACCTTTACCATTTGAATTGTTCCATCAACTAACTTTACAAGAAAATCATCAACTAAATCCTTGTCAGGAGTGACATCTACCAAACACTTTGCATAACCAATTCTCTCCATTTTAACTGTGGAAGTGTCCAGACATAGCAGCCTACCAATTCTTGACGCAAGCCAATTAATGCCAAGATGAGACCACGCGTATAGTGGAATGTTCGCTAATCTGATCCAAACAGGCACTGATTTTATGGTACTACAACTATTACCAATATAAGGATCCCATGCTTTGGTAATGAGTATCTTGTTCCTAATGAATATAGGGTCGGCTTCAACTATTTTCCTTCTATCCTCAGCACAGGATAAATGGAACAGGAACAAGATACCATCAGACTTAATTTTAATCTCCCCTTTTAGTTTCCATAGCTTCTTAAGATGGTTGATTACTGTCATATATGAGAGAGGCTTGTCAAGGAAAAATCCAACCAACCAATCTTCCCAAACAGCATTCCCAGCTTCAATGACTTCTCTGGGTGGAACCATAGTAGGTCCATCAAACGCTAGCGGCA
The DNA here is from genome assembly GCA_030765085.1 of Allium cepa. Lineage (NCBI taxonomy): Eukaryota > Viridiplantae > Streptophyta > Magnoliopsida > Asparagales > Amaryllidaceae > Allium > Allium cepa. The sequence continues at coordinate 120,814,620 of CM060946.1, read as the reverse complement.
TTTCAACAGGAGTGTACTGACCAGCGTTACGTGGTCTGTTTTTAAAGAGAGAGGACCAGGATAATGAAGAGGGGTCTTGGTGGAGACGGGAGGAAGTTTGGACATGCGGTGGTGGAGATACCGCGGTGGTAAGGATAGCAGTGAGGTGGGCAAGATGACCGAGCTTGGAGAAGGAGAGGGAACAGTTGAGAGAGTGGGCACGATAGGTTGATTGGACAGGGTATGGTGAGAGATATGGTCGGGAGAGGCCGTTGGAGAGAAAAAAGGGTGAAAAAAATTTATTTGAGAATATACACTAGCTGAAATATAATACTGTATATACACTAGCTTAATATTATACTCAATACGTATAATACTTTCGCAATATCATATAACTTATGACTGTAAACATATATATAACATCTTCGAATGGAATATAAATAATATATGATTAGAAATCAATACTTATTTTGACATAAGTATTATATACTTTGTTATATATAGAATACTATTATAAAATAAATATATACATGCAGACATGAAAACTGAGCTAAAGAAAATATGTGTGCAACTAATATATATATATATATATTTCTAAAATCAAAATATCCATATATATATATATATATATATATATATATATATTTCTAAAATCAAAATATCCACACATATTATCATTTTTAAAACAATACTTAATATCAAAATGAAATTTATAATATAACATAAGTCGGTAGATCGTACATATAACTAAAACAATCTGTCACACATATTTTAAAATATCAATTTGTATTATATCTGAAACCAATCAGACATATATATTCACTTAATATTACCGACATAATCAATATACCTACAAACACCTGCATATTGTATATGAAACAGTTTATATAAAACGTATATATGTTATAATATATATAGAACATCAACAATATATTTTTGTTAACCAAATCATATTCAACTGAACACTCGCAAACAATATACATACAATAAATATTACCTAAATAAAAGAACAAAGTGGAAGCTCGAGGGGAAGGCACGGTTGAGTGAGGCTTCGGCCTTGAGTGACTTGGTGGGTTCAGCACTTGTGAAAGTTGATGGTGGGCGAGATGGGATAAGGCGGGATGGCTAGTGCTGGTTGTGGTATCGTGTACAGGCGAGGTGGTTGCAAAGGGCAGGCCGAGCATGTATGGGAGGATGGGATGTGGAAGCATGGGCTACCGTGGCTCTCGGCAGAGGAGAAGTGGAATGGTGGCAAGGCTATTGGGTGGTTGCGTGTGGCCGCAAGGTTGGAGATGGAGAAGTGCAGGCTCACGGTGGATCGGGGGGATGGTGGATTTAGGCTTGCGTGAGGGGTGGTTCGGCAGCAAACATGTAGAGCAGGAGAAAGAAAAAAAATAAGGAGCATGATAATGAATTATTTCTCAAATGAACAGGAAGATGAAGAGAGAAATAGGAAAAGTAGTGCGTACCACAGTATAAAGTGAGATGGAATAACAAAAGGTCAGTGCATTGGAATTCTGAAATTAATAATAGCAGATGGCTATTAGAATTTCTACGGTGGAAAATGGAAAGACATCAGAAAACAAAATGGTTCAAACTCATAACCGATAAACTATCCGTTTCGTGAATTCCGCTGCATACCGGACTTCAAAACACAGAATTGAATATACCGCATAGATAATACGACAAGACGATCAAAACGGTATACAAATATCAATGGTATGATCATCCAATCAAAAGTCAATAATCAGTACCGAAAATGCTGCTAATTTGCCAGAAATAAGATAAACGGAGCAATAACGATCCAAATTTGGAGACGTCTCGCTCAGAAGATGTTTTATAAATTTATTATATAAAAATATTCAGGTTTGAAAAATATTTTATTATCATCAAATTTTAATTAATGTAAATCGAAATAAAACTACACAATATAATAAATTTTCATATCTCCATATGAAAATTTACCATTTGTTATGTTTAAATAGACATATTCCAAATATCAAAATTTTATTTTCAAATTTAATTATTTAAAAATTTCACAAAAATTAAACTTAATTACGTTAATAAAACTATTAAAATTTACGGGTTGTTACAAGTACTCGAGATATTAAGAAGCAAAGCATGAAACCTTAGGTCAGACAGCAATCTGGTGTGAGCGGTAAATAAATCTCAAAATATTATACAGGTAAATATGACAAGGAACAAGTGTAACACCCCACACCAGTTAGTATACCCAAAAATGACACATTAAATGATATGGTGCATTATAGGTATAGCTAAAATATCATAGAGACTAAGATTCACAAGATAAATAAATAATAACAGCGGAAACATTTAAATAATAACTTGACATTCAAAATTAAACTTCATTTCAAAATAGAATACGTCTCAAAACCAAATACTCATGTCTTATGAAGAATAGATCTCAGTCTTACATCATCAGAGTACATAAATAATAGAGTCATCCCTCTCATAAGTACCAGTACATCAAAAACCAAATGAAAAGAAAACTAAAAAGGAGATGAATAAATGAAGAAAAACTCCACAACTAAATCTCCAAGAAATCTAAATCTGCCGTCCTTGCCTCTGCTGGCCTATGGGGGAAAAAAGGGAAATAGTGGAGTGGGTCAGACCATAAGTCTGATGAGTGAAAGTAACTACTATTATTTTTAAGCAAGATAAATATAATAGACTTAGAAACAATTCTAGTATAGAAGGAAATAAAGGAAAGATAAAACTGGAATAAATTACTGTTTAACTGTTTGTTTTGATTGTGATTGTTTGCACTTGTCTTAAACTGCTTTGATTTGGCTGAATTCCCAATCCTATTTTAATTAGGCTGAGATCCTAATTCTACCAGTTGATCATTCTTCTATCTCTGTTGTGCCATTGTGAGCTAGTCCAATCCTGTTGGTCCTACAGCAAAAGACGTATGTTTAGTGCTTGGAACGCAATAGCGACTTATTAATGCCACATGCTCGGTCATCGCCGATACATACTAACTGTCGCTCACTCATGTGACCACTTACTTACCCTATCAGCATAAGCATGCCCAGTCTCATCTAATCTGTTGTGAGACAATCAGTCCTAGTCTAGAAAGGTCCTACCCAGCCCCATCTAAGTGCTTTGTGAGACCATCAGTCCTAGTTTGAAAGGGAAAGCTGTTGGTACGGGTCCTAACAAACCAAACCTAGTTGCGTCCCTTTCCCAAATCTTCCGATTTGAGCCTCTATCTATTGGCCACTTATTTACCATATGTCCCAGCCTCACCTAACTATTATGAGACCATCAGTCCCAGTCTAAAAGGGTCATGTCCATCCTCACCTAATCTGTTGTCAGACCATCAGTTCTAGTCTAAAAAGAAATGATGTTGGTACGTGCCTTATTTCTGTTCTTGCTTATTAACTTAGTGTAGGTTTTTAAAATAAGCCTCTTTTATTATTTCTTCTCTATTTTCTTATTAACTTAATTTAAGTCTTTAAAAAAGGTCTTTTCTGTTATCTTTGCTATATTTTCTAATTAACTTAATTATAAATCTTTAAAATAAGTCTTTTCTGTTATCTCTGCTATATTTTCTTATTAACTTAGTTATAAGTCTTAAAATAAGTCTTTTTTGTTATTTTTAATTATTACCTATGTTATAATTTTCTTATTAACTTAGTCAAAGTTTTAAAATAAGTTTTTCTGTTCTTTCTGCTTAATTATAACCTACGTCATAATTGTTACTCTTATGTCTTAATTTTTTAGTTATAACCACTAGTTATAAACATGCTTTCAAATGTCTCAAATTTGCCTATTTCAGCCTATCTTCTTATTATTACTGTTGTTCTTATTTTACATCTAATTTCTGCAAATTTAATGATTTCTATTTTAATCCATATTTGCGAGTTATTCTCTTTTTAATATTTTATTCGCTTAAAAAGAAATAAAAAGAAACTAACACTTACATGCTAAAGTCTAACGTAAAACAAATGTAAATAAACGCAAATAACAATAAATAACTATAAATAACCGAATAAAATAGCTGAATAAAAATTACCGAATAAAATAGACTGAAAAGTACTTTAAAAACTAGGGGTAAATAACTTATATAGAAATTGTCTCAAAATTACAGAAAAACTACATCTATTGAGAACCCTATTATTTTTAAATTACTTAAAAATCTAAAATAATTACTAAACACTCACTTGTTCCCCTTAGCTCTAGTGCTTGGCCTTTCTGAATCCACTCCTAGGGTGTAAAATATTTTAATTAAAATGATCTCCTCCCAAGAAATTTTTTCTTTTTAGGGTCCAGTCTCAAGCAATGGACCCAATTGGGAGAAAATCTGAATGAGAAAAATAAATAGGTCTAGGGTCTTATTTATAGTGTCACATAGGGATCTCAGGCCATTGGATTTGAAGATTAAATCTGGTGCAACCACATCATAGGCTCGTTGGAAATCGTTGGATGGAAGCACGGACGCACATGATTGAAGAAAATTGGAAAATGACATGTTCGAACTAACCTGGACAAAACAACATGAAGTAACTAAGGCGGGTCAATCTTGCTCTAGTGAGGGTCGACCTATAGATCGACCTAAGTATATGGGGGTCGACCTGAGCTTGTCTTGTGTTGACCTGACCCTTAGTCTATTTTTCTCTCTTGTAATTTTCTTGTTTATTTCGTAACTTTTTCGTTTTAGGTCGGATTTTGACAAATTATATGGAAATTGACTAGAAAATTACCACGGACACAATGGTGCAACTCCCATGGCTCAATTGTGATAATTTCACAATCTTATTTTACTATTTAATTAATTCGTCAATTAATTATTATAGCTTAAATTTTGGATTGTTACATTCTCCCCTCCTTAAAGGATTTCGTCCCCGAAATCTCCAAGGATAGAAGAATGAAATAAATGTTTTCATCCAATTTCTATAACCCTATATTCAAACACCATCCATTACATCCATTATCCTTAGGTTTTATAATGCAACCTATGTTATATGCAATAGTGTAGTGTTAATGTCCCTAACTAATGCAAAAGATTAGGCGATCTACTGATTCAGTCGACCTCCTTTTATGCAATCATGTCCATGCCATGTATCCAAATGAATGCAAATTCTTAATGACAACTGATAGCTCTACATGCGTGCTACAATCATCATCCAAATACAACAATCATATGCTAATCATCCATGTATAATAACCATGGAAATAAAATAAAAATGCAAATGAGCACATATCCATATGCATATGCTTTAGTGACCAAGTTAGGCCGATCCCTAAGAGATAATAGTGCCTTATGTAGATTTATATACATTAGCATCCACTAGCAAACACTTGCAACCACTTGCGTCCATCATACATAACATGTTCTAGTAACATGTTTACATTTAGTCCTACCATCCATAGATTAAATCCTAAGATCTACCCTCCCAAACCATACTAAAGGAAAGAACTTATTCAAAACTAAAGATGGAAATAGAAAATTCAAAATGCACTATCGAACAAATACAGATAAGAGGTACGTATTTTCTTTTCAGCCTTCCACGTAGTGTCTTCAATACTATCTCCCCACTGCACCATAACCAAAGGGACTTTCTTATTCCTAAGCTTTTTGATATCATGTCCAACGATCTTGGTAGGAACGCGACGAACTGATGCTTCTCTCTCTACTTCAACTTCCTCGGTTTGACTGGGTTCCACTACCTCTTTTGAATCACATAAGAACTTTCTCAAGTGGGAAACATGGAAATCATCATGAACTCCTGCAAGCCTCTCCAGTAGCTTTATTCGATATGGCATCTTCCCTACTCTTTCCACAATAGGGAACGACCTTACGAATCTGGAGGCAAGTTTCTCACTTGATCCAAATCTTACTACTTTTCTTAGCGGAAATACCTTAATAAAAACCAAGTCTCCTAACTCAAACTCAATATCACTTCTCCGCTTATCTGCATAAGGTTTCTACCTATCTTGAGCCATCTTCATTCTCCTTCTAATCAAATTAATCTTCTCTGAAGTCTCTCTAACCATGTCGGGACCAAGTAGCAATTTCTCTGTAGACTCCAACCAACACGAAGGCGACTTGCAAGGTCTTCCATAAAGAGCTTAAAAAGGTGCCATCCTGGTGCTAGCCTGAAAGCTAATATTATATGCGAATTCCACTAAAGAAAAATGCTCCTCCCAAATTCCTCCAAAATCAAGAATGCACATCCTCAACAAATCCTCAAGAACTCTATTAACTCTCTCCATTTGGCCATCTATCTGAGGGTGATAGGCTGTACTCAATATAAGCTGTGTTCCTAAAGCCTCTTGGAAGCTTTCTCAAACTCGCTAGTAAAGATAGGGTCTCTATCTCTCACTATGCTAGAGGAAACTCCATGAAGTCGAACTATCTCATGAACATATAAGGATGCCAAATATGGTGCTGTCCTCTTACATTTTACCACAATAAAATGGGTGCTCTTAGTCAAATGATCTACAATCACCAAAATACTGGTATTCCCCTTTCTAGATTGGGGTAAACCATATATGAAGTCCATCGAAACACTATCCCACTTTCATTCGGGTACATCCAATGGTTGAAGCAATCTGCCGGGCCTCTACTGCTCCGTCTTAACTCTTTTGCAAACAAAACACTTGGCTACAAACTCTACCACATCCTTCTACATGCCGCTCTAATAAAACATTCTCTTCATGTCCATATACATCTTATCACCACTCGTATGAATAATCATTCGAGAATAGTGTGCTTCTTCTAGAATAGCTCTAAAAAATCAGTAGTGTGGGAACATAAAGTCTTCCATCTCTCCTTAGCCACCCTTTACTATCAATGGAATAGCGTTGGAGATGTCTAGAGACCTCTCCTCTGCTAATCCTCTCTAGAATATCCCTAAGCTTCGAATCCTCTCGTTGCCTTGAGCCAATCTGATCTACGAGGGTAGTCTTAACCTCAAGTGCTGCTAATAATCCAGGGGTAATGTCCGTAGAGGGCTTAAAATCAAAGGTGGAAATAAACTCTAGGCTCTTCCTTCCATGAACATTGGGCTAAGAGTTGCTTTCTTCCTACTTAATGCATCCGCAACCACGTTCCCTTTATCAGAGGCATAAGCTATCTCAAAGTCGTATGAGGCCAAAAACTCCACCAACACTGCCGCCTCAAGTTTAAATCCTTTTGTGAGAATATGTACTTCATTGATTTATGGACAGTGAAAAGCTCGAACCTCTCTCCTAGCAAGTGATGCCTCCAAGATTTGAGCGCGAAAACAATAGCGGCTAACTCCAAATCATGGGTAGGGTAGTTCTTCTAATGAGTTCTCAAATGTCTACTCCCATAACATACTACCCTCCCTTCTTGCATAAATACTACCCTAAGACTCGTTCCACATGCATCAGTGTATACTGTAAAAGGCTTAGCTCCATCGGGTAAACTAACACTGGTGCACTAGTAAGGGCCCTCTTTAACATCATGAAGGAATCCTCACAATCCACGTCCCATACGAATGCCATGTTCTTCTTAGTGACGCGAGTAAGCGGTGCTGAAATCTTAGCAAAATCTCTGATAGACTTCCTATAATAGCCAGCCAAACCTAGAAAGCTTCTAACTTCGGTAGCGTTCTTGGGGGCCTTCCAATCCCGTACTGCTACTATCTTAGTGGGATTCATAGCTAAACCCTCTCTTGAGACCACATTCCTCAAGAAACGCACCTCCTCGTACCAAAAGCGCACTTCGAGAATTTTACTTTCAAGTGATGAACATGACGTGTACGACGAACCTCCTCAAGATGAATAGTAGCTCTTCCATACTCTTGGAAAACACCAAAATACCGTCCATGAATATTACAACGAACTTATTTAGGACATCTCAGAAAACATGGCTCATCAAATCTATAAAATAGGCTGGGGCATTGGTCAGCCCAAATGGCATAACCAACCACTCGAAGAATCCATCGGACATCCTAAATGCTGTCTTATCTATGCTATCATCAACGACCTTGAGCTGATGAAATCCAATGGCTAAATCAAGCTGATAAAATACTGAAGAGCCAATTAACTGATTGAAAAGATCATCTATCCTAGAAAGTGGGTAGCAGTTCTTCTTTGTGAGCTTATTTAATTCTCTATAGTCTACGTAAAATCTAAGGGAACTATCCGCTCTTGTAGCAAAGACGACTAACGCTCCCCACTCAGATATGCTTCTTCTGATGAAACCTTTCTCCAATAGCTCACCAATCTGCTTGCTTAACTCTTTCCTCTCTCTATGAGCCATATGTCTCACAAGTAATGCCACTGATTTAGCGTTGTCATTCATATAAGTCGATCTCTCTCTTAGGGGGTAGTCCCCTAAATTCCTCAAAGATGTTCGGGAAATCTCTTACAACTGGAATGAAATCTAGCTCTCCTAGTGATGAACCAATGGAATAAAGGAAGCTCAACATGGTTGACCCTTGTGGGTCACAATAAACCTTGGGAGTCCTACTATTGCATGTCTCTAGTTTGATGACTTTCCTCTCGCAGTCCAATATCGCTCCATAAGTAGATAGCCAACCCTTCTCCAAAATCATCCCATACCCCAAAAATCCCAGTACATAGGCGTCGCAATCAAACTCCATGCCTAGTATAAAAAATTTCAAACCCCTACAAATCATGGATAGTTGTATCGATCCTCCTATAGTGTTTGAAACAACTATAGGGTCCACTACTAGAGAAATATCTAAGTGCAAACAATCAACCAAGGGACTAGAAATGAAAGAATGCGATGCTCTGGAGTCAAAAAGAATCCGAATAGGAAAATCTGTAATAGAGATCAAACCTTCTACAGAGACTTTCCTACCTCGATCGGGTCCACTACCAGAAGATGCTGCATCCAAAGCCTGTACCTGCGCTACAGGTGCGCCTTCTCTCTGCCCCGTCCTCTGAAGACAAGCTCTACTAAGGTGTCCAGGCTGCCCATAACTGTAACACCTCCCCTTCATCGAGCCCTTCTTACAGTCCTTTGCGAAATCCCAACCAATCCAGAACTATGACATTTCCTGCCTCTCCTGATGTGCTTTTGAGGTCCTCCTTCTTTTCTCTAATCCTTACCCTTCTTATTCTTCCACTACTGCTTCTTAGAGTTTTTTGATTTTGGGACCTCCTTAACCTCTCCCTTCGACTTCCCAGATGTAAGCTAAACTCTCTGTCGGTCCTCCAATCCTGGCTGCCTAAATATCCACTCGATATCCCTTAACCAAGCTCGTGCTTCGACGAAACCCTGCATGCCAAAAAACGTCTTGCCTTCTAGACTAGCAAAGTCCTTACATAGCTTAAAAAAATTGGTTGTTGCAGGTGGATTAATGGGATCTCCACCTGCTGGTGCTGTACTGGACGATTGCCCTTGCACCTTTACTACCATAGCTCTACGGAACCAATCAGCCATACTATGCAAAGAAAAGAAATTTAGGCTCGAAAGAATCAAAAGAAGGTTGAATGCGACTTTGAGGGGATTTTCATAAAAACTCTTTTATACGTATAAACTATTTCTAAGAGTTTATTTCTGAAAAATACTTTTAAATATGTTACCTTTGAAAAATACATAACTTTTTAAAACAAGTTTTTAGGAATCCTATAACCTTGACTCTGATACCAAGTGAAACACCCTACACCCCTTAGTATACCCTTGACTCTGATACCAAGTGAAACACCCTACACCCCTTAGTATACCCAAAAGGACACACTAAAGGATATGGTGCATTATAGGTATAGCTAAAACATCATAGAGACTAAGCTTCGCAAGACAAATAAATACTAACAGCGAAAACATTTAAATAATAACTTGATATTCAAAATTTAACTTCATTTCAAAACAGAATATGTCTCAAAACCAAATACTCATGCCTTATGAAAAATAAATCTCAGTCTTACATCATCAGAGTACATAAATAGTAAGAGTCGTCCCTATCATATGTACCAGTACTCAAAAGACAAACGAAAAGAAACCTGGTAAGAAGAAGAATACATGTAGAAAAACTCCGCAACTGAATCTCCAAGAAATCCGAATCTACTGTCCTTACTTCTGCTGGCCCATGGGGGAAAAGGGGAAATAAAGGAGTATGTTAGACTATAAGTCTGGTGAGTGAAAGTAACTCTAGTATCTTTAAGCATGAAAAAGGTAATAGACTTAGCAATAGTTCTAGTATAAAAGGAAATAAAGGAAAGATAAAACTGAAATAAAATATTGTTTAACTATTTACTATGATTGTGATTTTTGCCCTTGTCTTAAACTGCTTTGATTAGGCTGAATTCTTAATCCTATTTTAATTAGGTTGAAATCCTAATTCTACCCGTTGATCATGCTTCTATCTCTGCTGTGCCACTGTGAGCTAGTCCAATCCTGTTAGTCCCACAGCAAAAGATACATGTTTAGCGCTTGGAACGCTGTAACGACTTATTGATTCCGCACTCTCGGTCATCGTCGGTACATACTAACTGTCGCTCCCTCTAATGACCTCTTACTTACCCTATCAGCATAAGCGTGCCCAGCCTCACCTAATCTGTTGTGAGACCATTAGTCCTAGTCTGAAAGGATCCTGCCCAGCCTTACTTAAGTGTTTTGTGAGACCATCGGTCGTAGTCTGAAAGAGAATGCTGTTGGTGTGGGTCCTAACAAACAAAATCTAGTTGCGCCCCTTGCCTAAATCCCCTGATTTGAGCCTCTATCTATTGACAACTTATTTACCTTGTGTACCAGCCTCACCTAACTATTGTGAGACAATCATTCCTAATCTGAAAGGGTACCGCCCAGCCTCACCTAATTTGTTGTGAGACCATCAATCCTAATCTGAAAGGGAATGCTGTTGGTACGGGCCCTATTTCTGTTCTTGCTTATTAACTTAGTGTACATTCTTAAAATAAGCGTCTTCTATTATTTCTGCTCTATTTTCTTACTAACTTAATCTAAATCTTTAAAATAAGCATTTTCTGTTATCTCTGCTATATTTGCTTATTAACTTAATTATATGTCTTTAAAATAAACCTTTTCTGTTATCTCTGCTATATTTGCTTATTAACTTAGTTATAAGTCTTAAGATATGCATTTTATGCTATTTCTAATTATAATCTATGTTATGGTTTGCTTATTAACTTATTTAAAGTTTTAAAATAATCCTTTCTGTTCTTTCTACTTAATTATGACCTACATTATAATTGTTACTCTTCTGTTTTATCTTTTTATTTATAACCACTAGTTATAAACATGCTTGCAAATGTCTCAAATTTGCTTATTTCATTCTATCTTCTTTTTATTATAGTTTTTCTTATTTTACATCTAATTTCCGTAAATCTAATGTTTTCTATTTTAATCCATATTTGCGAATTATTCTCTTTTTAATATTATATTCGCACAAAAAGGAATAAAAAGAAACTAACATTTACAGCTAAATTCTAATGTAAAACAGATGTAAATGAATGCAGATAACAGCAAAAACCGTAAATAAATGTAAATAACCGAATAAAATACCTGAATAAAAGTTACCAACTAAAATAGAGTGAAAGAAACTTTAAAAACTAGCTGTAAATAACTTATATAAAAACTGTCTCAAAATTGTAGAAAAACTACAATTTTTGAGAACTCTATTATTTTAAATTACTTAAAAATTTAAAATAATTACTAAACACTTACCGGTGGTTCTTAGCTCTAGTGCTTGTCCTTCCTGGATCCACTTCTATATTGTAAAATAATGTAATTAAAAAGATCTCCTCCTAAGAAAATTCACTTTTTAGGGCCCATCCTCAGGAAATGAACCCAATTGGGAGAAATCTGAATAAGAAAAATAGCTAGGTCTAGAGGCTTATTTATAGTGTTACTTAGGGATCTCAGGCCATTGGATTTGAAGATTAAATCTGGTGCAACCACATCATAGGCTCGTTGGGAACCATCGAATGGAAGCATGGATGCACAGGATTGAAGAAATTTGGAAAATGACAAGTTCGAACTAACCTGGACAAAAAACGTGAAGTAACTATGGCGGGTCGATCTTGCTCTAGTGAGGGTCGACCTGAGCTTGTCTTGGGTCGACCTGACCATTAGTCTATATTTCTCTCGTTGTTTTCTTGTTTATTTCATAACTTCTTAATTTTAGGTCGGATTTTGACAAACTATATATCGAAATTGACCGGAAAATTACTACATACACAATGCTGCAACACCCATGGCTCAATTCTAACAATTTCACAAACTTATTTTATTATCTAATTAATTAGTTAATGAATTATTATAGCTCAAATTTTGAATTGTTACAACAAGAATACACAAACTATACCAGATATGTCCCTACAACCAAAGAGTTAACACATAACAATAAGATATATGCTATTTGATACTATTATAAAGGTATACCACAAACCAAGCACATTGATATCAGCACGCCAGGTATTCCTATCTCCAATACCTCCTCCCCATGATATCTCTAAATGATAGCCCACTAATGAAATAACCAAAGCAACCATAGTATCTGTCAAACATCCCAACTACCACTCTATGTGCTTCGAATATATGATAACTCATATGGCCTACTTACTGCTAAAGACTAGCAGAAATGCCAGTTCTTCGTTGTACTCTTTTATCTCACAGCCTAAAGCTAGATATGTGTCTTGTAGCCTAAAGCTGGACACTAGACCTAAAGTCATAGGTCTAGGGTATATGGATCCTCGCTACTAATCCATGGGCATCCTCACTTATAACACCCCTACTTCAGGTACAACAAAAAACACTCCGAGCATCAATGATTCCTTAGCATATGCTTCTGAGCCCACCTTTGCTCCATTTGGATACTAAGCCCTTCTTGCTTAATGCGGTTTCCATTATTCATGAGGAACCCATCCATATCCCCCGATCATATGCCTCATACCTTTACAAGCCGCCATCTTTAGGACTTACTCCTAAAACGAGCCAACATTCGAAGATTCTAAATTTTTATCATGATGTTACATCATCATCCAATCTAATATGAACAAGCCTCCAACACGATCTATTGAACCTCTGCATCCGTCCCTAGAAGTTCCACCATCCATTTATGGACCATGATGACTCAGTGCTGACTCATCCCTATGACTCGGTACCGACTCATCTACTTAGCCTCCTAGTGACTAATTTTCCTCCCATGTCTCTAATACTCTTCTTTAAGTGCTCTAGACCCCGACTTATTCCTCCTTGACAATTCGACCCCCAATCCAATGCTTCATCACTAAGCTCCAGAGATAACTCGGTATAGCATCCAATCCTTAGCTAAATATCCTACGCCTCGCTATGGAACATCTAATCTAGCCAAGTTCTATCCATCCATGTCAACCATCGAGTTATAGACCTCCCTATGATAACTCGTCACCGATTCATCCCTCTAGGTCGGTCCCAAGTTATGACTTTAACTTCTATTGACTTGTGAGTCATCATGTAGGCTCCTGGCATGCCCTATGCTCTTTGCCTCTCCTCCATGTTTCATCCAATTCTAACCAACCATTATAACTCATCGCTAACCTACCTTGATAACTAATCGCCAACATAACTTGATACCTTATCATAAACTCATGCACTTAGCCAATCTTCCAGAATCTTGCCATATACAATGTCTATTAACCATGCTCTTTCAAGCTATCAAGTTGGCCATCACTCATGAGTTACAACCATAAGTCGGGTCTAGCCTGTCCCCTTGACTTGTGTTTAACTTACTACTTTGCGTTCAATCAAGATCGGGTCATAACATAGCTTCCGACCATGTTCCATAGCCTACCCGCCAAGTTTCATTCGATTCTGACCAACTTTTCCTTTGATATGCTCAATTCTTCGATCTATCTTTCTATGCAATCATAACACTAACAAACAACATCAACGTACAATGTACAAGCATAGAAAAATATGCACATACATCCATTAAAGCAATCAAACCATAAGAATATGATGAACAAGTCAATTCCAATCTAAATCACTATATCACATGAACATATGAACATGAATAAGGTGGATTTCTGAACCAATTCAAATCGTATGCATAGATTAAAATGCAATTAAAGTTAAAAGGATTAAATGGCCAAAATTCATTTTAAATCATGCTATTTTACCATATGAACATGCATAGAATTGTGAGAAGGCATAAATCATTCACCAATTACCAAATTCAATCAATTTGAATGTAAATCCAATCGGGTGGTAATGAAAAACACTTCAAATCAACTAATTCAATGATCTCTAGCTTCTAACGCAAGATCTAATATTTAGCCTATAATCTAGTTTTATTTAGAGAGAAATTTGGATGAATTAAGATGAATCTAGGGCCAATTAGAGTTTATACCTGATTTGGAATGAAAGGGAAAGTTCTAATTCGAAATGAGAGGAGAAGTTCTAATTTGTTTTGGAATGAGAGGGAATGAGAGTCATTTCTAATTAGACTAATGGGCTTAATTAACTATATGCTAATTCTGACCAGCAGCTTTTAAATCTTTAAACATATATAACTCCCTAACCATAAGTCTTTTTTTCCTATTATAACTACTCTGTGAAATGGGAAACCATCATCTTGAAGCAATGGAACTAGTTTGAGACCCTAATTCAACTCCTGTCAAAAGTTATATCCCAAAAAATATATTCATGGTCAAAATAGTCACATAGAAATTTGAAAAAAATTCATAGGTGTGTAAAATGTAACATCCTGATATTTTCAACTATTCGCATCCACACATGTCGAACTTGAATTGCTCAAAATATCAGATTGTTAATTTATATTTGCAAACACAACATATACAGTACATGAATAAATCACAGAATCATAGACACTGAGTAATATAACAATAAGCAGTAGAAACAAAAGAATAGTAGTTCATGAAGCTACTATATATAACAGAGTTAAATAAGATACAGTAGAAGTCTCAAATACAATAGTCAAATACAAGATCAGAATACATCACTGGAATCAACCGAATAACTGCATGATATTCTAAAGTTAAAAAAATTTCCAAAATTTTCTAAGTCAAAATAATATTTTTAATTAATTAATTAATTTCAACCGTTTATAAAATTGATTTAAAAAATATAAAAAATGATTTTTACATTCTGATTTATTGGCCGAGAGTTTAAACGGTGATAAAAAAATTAAAATTTAATTTTTGAAACATTTTTTATTATTTATTTGATTAGTATGTTGATTTAAATAATATCAAATAATAGTAAATAAATTTTAAAAAATAATTAGCAGCTACCCAAAAATATAGTCTATATAGACATGCATTTATAAAATATAGGTTCAACTATTAACATGATATGATGATATAACTAAATGAAGATCATATACTTAAAATTAGGTAGCATATTATAGTGTGTATGTGTATATATATATTAATTAATAAAATGATAGTAATTAAAATAAAATTTATTTGGTTGTGCACTTTATATATATATAACTGTATTTTCTATTAATAAATTAAAACGTACATATAATCAATCTAATATGTGATAACGTTGATGATACATATTAGAATCTCACCTAACTAACAATATAATAATGATATACATACATAGATACATATATATGAATAATATAATGTTGTTTAGAAAATATAAATCATATAGTACAGTAAATACATACATAATACTAATGCCTTATAGCACGCCTTGTAATGATGAATGCTACTTCCTTTCAGACCTTCTTTATTCGGCAGATTGCTAATCCTTGAAACGTAGACCTTTGACTACTGAATAGTTATTTCCTTTTGAATTGAAATTGAATTTTCCAGAGCTTTTAGATGGAGAATTTGGCTGGAAATGGGAGAAGAGAGGCAGCCAAAAGATTCTAAAACAATTGAGGTTTGAGGCCTTTATACAGTAGATGAAATAGAGACAAATAGGATCACATCTCATACTAAGTCTCACTAGATTTAAGCCATCCATCTCAAAAATGCCTCTAGATTTTTAGCCGCCTCCTATAGTATGTGTTTCTATTGATTAACACCATAATATTATGGGCTAATAGCCCATTTAAGCCCAAAATATATTTTTAGTTAAATCTGATTTAATTGCTTGTCGATATCGCATATCAGTCGATATATTTGTAACTATCATAAATATATACAATAATATTTATTCCTTAAATTAAATTCAAAATTTATAATCAATATTTTACGAATATTAATTAGTTTAATTAATTTATAAAAATTATAAACTAATTAAATCGTTCGGTCTAGAGAAAATTCATCATTTCGGTTCTGTGACTCGTTTGGGGTAACTTTGATCAACGATTAACATCGAACTATTCGAATGTTAACATTCACATGTCACCTAATATATGGTGCGACATTTTGGCTAAATTTATCCCTTACTTAGGTTCAGTAAAATCCAGTTTCATTTAATTAACTATTGCCCGATTGTGGCATTTATTTGCACCAATTCTCTTTATCAAAATTATATCAATTTGGACTTTTGGAATTTGATAATAGTAAAAATTCCAATATCGTTTATATTCAACTCTAAATTCCAAACACAAACTCCTTTGGTTCATTAATAACAATTATTATTCACCGAACTGCTCTGGCCAGAGACTATGCCTTTGAGTTGACTTGAGTTAACCGTGATACGAACAATACATAACCAAGAAGATAAATCCTCTCTCGAATAGTGCTTTACTTCTGATACTTCCACTTGACCCAACTATAGTCACTCGATGGATGTCGTGCTATGATTTGACTATAATCAAAGCGAAGCGTTCATATTAAAGATCCATAGTATTCTCAAGTCGAGAGAACTGTGTAAATCAGTCACGTCAATATTTTCTATTTGACCTTAATTATATTAACCAATAGAAAACTATCGAGTGAGTTGTTCTATAGTTTTCCAATAATTATCAGTACGTAACCTTTATGTGCCCTCAAAAGTTATGAGTAATAACTTGTCTAATATTTGGAGAGCCTTACGTACTCTAGTTTCAACAGATACATCGATTCCAGTCTCAATGCATCCTGACAATAAACATTTAAAAATAGTATATTTGTTTTCATTGTGTTAGATTACTCACCTTTCTTTTAATTTCCAGGCAATGGAATAGTAGATGCTGAGAGAGGGGTTTAGATGATAATTTATATTAATATAGTATTATAGTTTATTTGATTTCTCAAATGAACTGTCGTATTGTATGATCACATGACACGTCTGATCGCACTGAAACTCTTCAACTTACATTACCTCATTTTTTCGGTATTAATGGTATAAATTTCATCGCTGTCTGAGTTAGCATTCCAGAATGATAATCTCGTGCATTTCAAGATTGTTTCGACCATCGGATCGTCCGTTTTTCAATATAGCGATACTTATACTCATTTTAAATCGCAACATCAATCCAAACTCAACGAAGTGGTCTAGAGTCCCAATTCGATCATATGCGAAGAGTAAAATTTTTGGGAACTTCAAATAATTAACGATCCAATATTTAAATAAATTATTGAAATATCATACAATTAAAAATATAGGCCGTTACACAATAATATTCCTAGAACTGTTAATTCTTTAAAAACTCAGTGGAGACATATGAATATGGCATGCCAAAATTAGAATGAGATCATGATAATCATGGAGATTAGAGAAAAAATAGGGCTACATATGTTAATTTGGTACGTTTTTACAATCAAGCATCATTCTAGTATATTATTTACTATTGAAAAACCCTGTTATTTTATTAATTTTTTAGCTCAAATAGGTTAATGAAGCATATGCAATAGATAATAAGGGAGTTTCCCGCAGCCTTTTGCATGTTTACAATCTCCTTAAGAAGGAACAAAAATGGATCACGATAAAAAGGAAATACTTTGGATTCTAGTTTGCACCTAGAAAAATGAACTTTGATTCAAGTAGAGAGATTCTAGTGTCTCGGAGACTGTTGAAGAACAAGAAACCACTCCACTTACGTTGGAAGGGTAGAGGGAAAACACATACTAAAGAATAAAATTGATTACAATGCCCGTTACGATAGAATAGTTGAACGTATGAGTTAAGCACGTAAAGACACAAGATTGATGGAGGAAGAAATGAGCATAGGAGGCTGCAGAAATGAAGTGAGCACAAAGCCTACAAAAAAGAAAAAAGAAGAAAATACATATGTTTGCAAGAAGAGTATTTGGAACTCAAAAGAGAGAAAACGAGGATGAAGAAATAAGAATCCATTTTTGCTATGTTAAGCTATGGCCTATTTAATCTTGAGCCTGAACAACGTAAGGGAATGATGGGAAATATTAGAGAATATCATGCAAATGTAGAGGGTTCATATTAGTCATATATTGTATGTTTATAGCTTATTATAATGTTGTTTATTTATCACAAGCGTGTTTCTATTTTAATTTTGGTTGCAACTTCTGTATGTTGTAATGAAGTTGCATTTGGATTTAATGAATAGTTAAGATGGTACCGTTATGTTCGATATAACTATCCTCCACTTAACCAATAAAGCTGGAATTTTGTCGATTTGTGCTAGCAATATAAGTCTTTTCAATTTGTTGTACACAGTGGAATAATGATTCTTTGTAAATTTCTTGTACCATTACACTAGTCGAATAGTTAAAATGGTCAAATTGTCTAACATTTACTATCCTTTACTGATTGAGCATAGCTGGATCTTTGTCAATTTGCTTTGGTGCAATGAATGACCATAAATCATATTGTTTACCTATAAAGGTTATTATGAACGAAACATTAAGTACAAAGCAATGTAGATAAACATCACTAAAATGTCTGGTGTTACTTGGTTATCAACAGAGTTACTTATACTAGTTAAATCTTACATTATGGCAGACCGTAGGCATAATTTGATGCTATATGAAGGTATGCATGTTAGTTATAAAGGCTATTGGAACTTAACTAATGAGGTATACAATAATCATCCAGATTGTACAAGGGGATGGATTCTTTGGAAATCAAAATAGCTTATAGTGAATTTATGGTAGCTTGCGCTAGGTATTGCAAAATAATTTAAGAGGTATAAGATGAAAAATTGTTCTAGCAAAATCGCTCAACTACGGATTCGTGTTACTAATGGGAATATCAAAAAGAATTCATTGGTTATAAGGCATTCGATCTTTGATATAGTTGGCTTACAATTTAGGTTAAATTTATTTCATTGTATTATTGTTGCTATTGCTTTATCCATGTGTTTGTGTTATTTTCTCTTTCTATATTTTGTTGATTATTGATTGATGTATTTTCCTTTCTTTCCAAATTTATGTTTTTCCTTTATTATTTGTTCACATATGAGTTCAATTTAGGATTGTAAGACAATGAAAAGTACATAAACATTAACGTTAAATAGGTTCATTACACAAACGATTAGTTAATAATGAAAAAGATCAACATCCAAGTTCTACGACTATGAAGAACATAATACCGATTCGTAACGTCACTAATTTAGGTACGAAGTTCCCTGATCGCCTTTTCTAACTACAAAGTGTAATTTATAACCCAAAGCGAAAATTGCTCATCTGTCCGTTATTCAAATCCACTTCCATTGGGGTAAAGCAGGCAATGGAAGTAGAGCCAACATTATCACCATTTCGTACAACTACCGTTGGTGATTCATAACCGTAGAAGCACATAATATTTGAGGATTTTGCCTCGTTGACCTCCCTCTATTATCTACTTGTGGTACTACTTAGTGTAACTCATGTGTAGCTTAGTTAGGTAGCTGTTGTTGTTCAATTCCTAAATATTGCATCTCCAATTCAAGCTCTCTTTGTCTTGGATACTCGTATCGCTCTTCCATTTCAATATACCATGTAGTTAGGGTTTTAGATAAAGATGGATTAAGATTTGTCGGTCTATACAAATGGTCGGTATAAATTTATGAATCTGGGTAATAAATTGACATTTGAAGAGCACATAGATTACCAATTCCGTAATGAACTACAACTATTTGACTTATATTCTATTTATAATGTAATAAAAATGTTGCACAATCCCGTAAGTCTACTGTGTTCATTTAGACTCTTTCCACTCAATGTTCATATATCCTATAACTACAATGTTCATTCATAATATTGTCAGTGAATGATCTAATCACTCTTCGAACATAGCTGCATACTCCACTGTCACAACAATATAAAGTTAGGTCTTTTCAGTGAATGATCATATCACTCTTAGAACTAGGCTGCACCCTCCCATGTGATTGTAGTGTAATGGTAGAATATTTTCGATGAATAATCAAATCAGAATCTTTTCAATGATCAGTTAGAACGTTTAATGTAGTGAGTAGCCACATCAATCGAAGCAGCATGTTGTCACATCAAAGCAATGAAAAACCGATAGACCGTGGAAGATGAAATTCAAATCCAAGTTTAATTGTTTATCTTAAAAATATATTTTTTTACATCCAAACTCTATCAAAATTGCATTCACTTCGATTTAACTCAACACTATCAGCATCACAACGTCGAACAAAAAATCCAATAACATTACGATTAACGGTAGTTTTAACAACCCCCAAAATAAACAAGTTCAAAGTAGAAAAGTTCGATGTGAATGTACAGTCAAAGTGGTAGACTAATATTAGAATCATGTGAAAATGCTGGTTGAAGATACTTCGCATGCAGAGATACTTGGAATGGATATGGATACTCTATGTGGATAAATCCCTTACTTTGCCGACATGCTAGAGAGTGCACATTTGAAATGCAAAGAGAGAGTGAGAAGATTAGAACTATTGCTTAATAATCGTGCTTAAGAACCCTAAATACCTAGATTTTGTTTATTTAGCTAAGTGTCGTTGTTGTTTGTGTTTGTACTATTATGTATTTTAGGGAATCATTATCCCTTTCTAGATGATTACCAATATGTATCCACATTTTTAATTGCTTCAGTTATTATGTGTTTTAATTTATGCTTCTACTTCAATCCTCTATAACTATATGCAACAACAGTTCATAGTAATATAGATTAGAATAAAACATATAATTAAAAAGTCTCACAAATAGTACAAAGTACAACAACCCTCATGCGCTACCTCCGAGATATCGCTGCTCCATCACCACTACACATTTTGAAAGAACTTGAGCTAGCACCTTCACCACTATCTCCACCACTATCCTAACATTTTGAGAAGATCTACAGCTACCGCAAACAGCACGCAATATCCTTCTATTTTAGATAAAATTATGTGAAAAGATAGAAGAAATTATTAAAAAAACGAGAAATATGGGTTAAAACTTGAATTTGGAATGGAAGGTCGGGTTGTAAGACTAAACGGAGGAAGAAGGCGATGAAGGAAAAATCAGAATAAATTGTAATATTTTATTCGACTTTAATTATGTCGAATAAAAGGACAAATAAATTCAGTTCTTATTTACCACGTAGATTGTCACATTGGGGTTTATATTATAATATATTTTATCTGGCATAATAATGTTGGATAACTCAATAATTCAAAATTGATATTGGTGTTTGCATTATGTGTTAGCCAAGTGGTTGAAATGCTCCAAGGGAAAATCCGTTAGGGTGCATTGCTGACAGTTGCACAAGTTTCCTCTCCAGTTTTCCTTTTTGCTTTCTTTCATATTCTTCTGCCATTTTATGGTTTCTCTCATTATCATTCAACTTCATTATCGGACTCCTAATTGTTTGCATATGTTTCCTATTTTTTCTCCTCGTTTCCTCAAATCAACCTCAAATTACTTGACCTAATCTTCTTAACCTAACTTTTTTCAAACAATTTGTAAACCTAATTGTGGAATATCAAAATTAGTTAATCCATCTATCTTCCATTTCTAATATTATGTTCTGACTGAGGAACACATAGGCTCTCGATTTTTAATAAAATCTTCATTAAATGGATGCAATGGTGGAAGATCGACCGTCGTAAATGTATAGACATTTACGTATTTTAATTTTCAAATGGGTAACCTTCTCCGTAAAGTGTGTGTTTCTATTTTAGTTCAAAGCGAATGTTTTTAGTCTAATATGAGCGTATATTCTATAAGCTTTTTTTGTATGGATCTAAATTGGTTGGCTGTGTAAGTCTAATTTAGCATGAAATTTTTTACTTCTATAATTTTTATCTACCTTACCTAATTTTGAAGTCAATATTCCATACTTTTAACTAAAATAGTTATTAAATTCTCGAATGTGGCCTATGGTCTTAACTTGACCCATGTTTGAAGGTGGAGAAATAGATTCGAAAGAATGTAATGAAGAAGAAAATGAAGGTGGCCAATGGTTCATTGCCTTTATGAGCTGAGCCTAGCTTTCACTCGCTTAATAATGTCTTTATAGCTAATTATTATGCTATTTATATGAGAATTTTAATTCACCCAAATGTACACATCTCTATTTAGTTGAACTCATTGAATTACTTTGTACACTACCTTGCCCTAAATTAAAAATTGAACGTTGGTAATTGAAGGTGGTGGGTTCCGATATTTGTGTGCAGTTGCATGTTTACTTGTTCTTAATTTTTCCGCTCGATTCAGTATCAACATCACAGTTGCTTGTTATTAACTTTTTTTTACTGAAGAAATTTTGTATAAACACGTGCTTACATATTTTCTAACTTTTGTTTACTCTATACATATGTGAATTAAGAAACCGATAAATTTTGATTTGTTTGGTTCTACATTTGTGTACTGTTACATATATGGTTATAGATGTGGCCTGAAACCAAATAGTCAGAAACCAAATAATAATGATCAAATTCCTAAGTATATCCATTATGTTTATATAAAACATGTAAAGTAAGCTTAACTTCATACGCATACTTCTCTTGATGCCTTGCTAATGCTATTTATGTTTGTTTCTAATTGTAAAATTGTTCCTAAAATGATATGCAATGTGTTTGAAATAAATTCTATCTTAATATGTGGATGGTATTTCATTTTATTGTAATGTGAATCAGGATAGTTTATTGGTTCATCTTTTCCACTATATAGCATCGACTAAAGTGTATGTTACAAGATATATCAATGAGATAAAGAAATTATATTTGAGTGATCTTATCATATTTAAAAACATGCTCGAAAGATTCATATTGCTGTTTTATGTGTGCTCACATTTTATGTATTTTTATTTACAATGTTCCACGGATTCCTTTAGTGTGCCAAGAAACTCAATGATCTTAAGTAACTCAAGTCCATGCGAATGTGACATGCTATTGTTCGATAACATAGTCAAATGCCATGCTACCGTGCACAGATATAATAGAGCAAAAAGATCACCGCATCATTAAAGAAACCAATATTCAAATATCGGATTTGATGATAATGACTACAGGTGCATTGGAAAGCTTAGTTTTCAATTTTTTAAAAAGTTTGTATATCATATCTCCTAGACATTACTAACTTATTTTTCATAAAAAAGTAAAGTACCACAATTTGTTTAGGATCAATGCAAAGTAGAAAATCATGGACACAAACACTCTCTAGCTTCCTTTTCTATAGAAGGATATGTGTAACAAACCGAAAATTTTAACAATTTTAAATAGCGTAATTAACTAAATTTTTCATAAAATAAACAATTAAACATTAGAAACGAAAATTTGATATTTGGTATTTGTCTATTTAAACATAGCAAATCTGACACATCAGCAAATATGAAAGTTTGTTTGGTTGTGAAACTTCAATTTTTAAATTTAAAATCAGTTAATTTGATGGAAAGAAAATATTTTTAAAAATTTAAATATTTTTATATAAGAAAAATATAAATCATTTTCTGAGTGAGATGTCATATTTCGTTTCGCCAAATTTGGACTGCTCTAGCACCGTTTATGTTATTTTTGATGTTTTAGCAGCAATTTTAGCAGCAAAATTTGACTTTTGATAGGAGGGTTGTGTCACTCATATCTGTATACCATTCTATTCGTCTCATCGTGCTGATCTCCGTAATATATTTGTTTATGTGTTTTAGCATCGGAACTCGACGAAATCTGCAAAATGATTAGCCGTATCGATACCCATTTTGAACCTTTGGGGTTCCCTATGTCCATTCATCCTTCCCGTGAGAATAAATAGCCAGTAGCCTTTTATATTCCCAGCAATTCAACCTTCTATTGTTGCTTTTCCCCTGGTTGATTTGTATTAATAGTTCGTTTCTTTTCCTCTCATCTGTCGTTCTGTACATTGCTTCTAAAAAAAGCATTCGTATATAGGTTTCCTGAACCCATCATCTGCTCGTCCTTCACCAAACCTACCCTTCTCCCGTTACCTCTTCTCTCACTTGTGTCATACCCACAATCAAGCAACCCTCTCATCCTCCGCCTACATGTAGTCAGCCGTTCATGCAGCCACCACTCCCTAACACGCAAGCTCCTCATTACCACCGCACGACCAAACCCATCCGTCCCATCACCCAAATAGCACGCATGGCGCCTCCACCACACTCGATAGCACAACCCACTCCTTTTGTAACCTGCCAGTTCAGTTCCCCACCATGGCTCAACCAACCTCCGCACGTAGCTTAACTGTAAACCAGCCTCACCCACACCACTCCGCCTAGCTCCGACCATCGTTCCCCCGCCGCATCAATTTTCCTCCTAGCTACCTTGTCAAACGCCGAAGTTCCCCTGATCTCCCTCCGCCGCTTTCCCTATCTCCCCTTTCCATCCAAACTCGGCATAAACCCAGTCAGCACCTTTCTTCCCTGAACCGCTCCACTGCCTTGTTCGGCAGACCCACATCCTCAACATCAACCCCCCAACCCGTCCCCTTCATTCACAAACGCTGCCATATATCTCCAGACGATGCATTCCCACCACTGCCCCAACCAAATCTCAGCCACCTGAACCAAGTAGCAGCCAACCCACTCCTTCCTTTATCTCCGCAGCAGCCGCATCACCAAGCCGAGCAGACTTCTTTCCCACATCACACTCTTCTCCTAGCTTCTTCTTTGCTCTTATTTTATAAAAAAGAATTTTGATTGGAAATAGATGTGTTTTAAGAAATAATGATTTTGGAATATATATAAAGACTTTATTTTGATATGTGTTTTAAATTGAATATTGATTTTAAATACAATATATAAAGGATTATTTTAAATATGTTAGTAAATTTTATGGTTGACTAACGAGTTCATAATTCAAAATCGTAGCTTATAGTCTTGTCTAATTTCTCTAGCCTCGAAAGGTGAGCAATCACTCACTATTAACATTCTTATATTTAGTAAATTTAATTCACATAAAATGACAATTGAAATGTGTTGTTAAATTGAACTGGTTAGAAGTTTAATTAACGAATATGATATATTATTATTTAGTTTGTTTACTTATGTTAATTGACGTACGATAACCATAACCTATTGTACATATGTTTTAAATTTTTAATTATGATTATAATTGCAATTGACATGCCATGTCATTTATGCTATTATTTTATTGTTCTCACTCTGCAATTTCCCTGATAGTTTAGAAAACTCCCTATGGGTTGAAATGATACATACCCGAACGATATTATAGATTAGAAAAAATCGTTATGGGTTGAAATGATAAACCCAAACGATTTTATTGATTTTGAAATTTTGGAATTATGAGTTGAAGTGATACATACCCGTAAATATAAAATTATTACGGATTGAAATGATAAATATTTGTATCACTTGACCATATGACAGAAAATTATATACGAATACCGTTGGTCTATTTTTAAATGATTTTCAAATTTTAAAAGGAAAAATATATGAATATTATTTTTAGAATATAATATAAAGATATTTTATTTTAATACATGTGTAAAAATTTAGATTTTTAAATCATATATTTTGGAAATTTTAAAATTATAAGTTAAAGTTTTAAACTGTAAATTATAAAATTTTACTTATAACTTTATTATTTTTAAAAATATAAGAAATAAGATTTAAAATAGATTTAATAAAAAGGTTTAATTTAATTAAATTAATATATATATATAGAATTTTTTAAAATATTTATTTATGATTTATATTAATATTTGAAAATAGTATTTATAATAACTTTAATAAATAGAGGTTGGAAAGATAAATTTAAGTTGATTTGAAATTTAAATTGGTTAATAATGGTATTTAGATAGGATTTGATATGAACTTATTAATTTTGAGATTTTAAAGATACGATTTTATAACTTGATAATTGGATTTTGATTAAAGGTGATTAAATGAATATTTTCAAATTTTAAAAAAATTGAAATTGAATATTTAATATTTAATATTGATTAAAGTTTTTAATTTGAGATAATAAAATTAAAGTTGAATTTTGAAATATAAAGAAAATTTATCAAATTGAGTTATTGTAAATTGTTTGAATATTTAAACTTTGAAACCTATTGAATTGAAAGTGGTTTAAATTTGTAGTCCACATCTGAATTTGAAATCGATATAAACTAAAAATGGTTTTAATGAGAATTCGAATTGAATCTTTAACCATTTTAATTGAAAATGTTGACTGAGATTGATTTAAATTGAATTTTGAAACTAAAGTTGATTTGAATTGATTTGTGAAATTTGAAGAAACATTTCTAATTTGAAACTATTTTCGATATAAACTCTTTTAAATATATAAACTATTCTAGAATATATTATTTTTAAATTCATAAACAATTTTAAATATATATTTTAATGTATAAACTATTTCTAATATGTAAACTTTTTTAATCTATAACCTATTTTAAATATAAACTATTTTTAATCTACAACTATTCCAATATATAAACTACTTTCAATATTCAAACTGTTTAAATTGGAACTGTTATGATTTAAAGTGAATAAACGATTTAAAGTGAATATATGATTTTGGAAGTGAATATGATTTCGAAAGTTGTATGATTTCGAAATGAGTATGATATTTTGATATGAAGTATGAACAGTTTTGAAATGAAAATGACCATGGTGTGAAATAAGCGTTTGGTTGTTAAAGACAATGGGATTGGATATTGTCATACTCTTTGCCAATATCGAAAACCACTTTAACAAATGTGCACGTGGTGGAGAATCCAAAACGAAGTAGGATGGTTTAGCTAACATCTATATGAGGTATGAAGGCATCCCTGAATCACTCCAGTCAGCTTGATGTGACTAAAACATGAGCTACGCCATGCCAATTGAGGTCGCATCTCCGATCAAGCATGCATCTTCTATACCATTCTATTACTTTATGATTTGATTGGGTGCCCCTTTACTGTGGGAGTGTGGTTCGAGGTGGGCGGTAGTAGCTGCTATTCGTTACAATCAGTTCGGATTTGCAAAAACGTAGAATCCTACCCTAGGCATTGCCTCGCATGCCTTGTCACATGCCTTATCGCACCTTCTACAAGTTTGGTTTGTGTTGTACCTATAAAGTGCTAACTGATAGCCCACCGGTTTGGTGGAGTTACAGTATTGTATAGACTACGACATTTGTATAAAATGTGTTATGGAGGATATGGGCAATGCCTTAATGCTATTTTAACATTTACTTTACTGTAGACGTTATCTATGTAGCATATTGTACTATGTATGTAGATAGTTTGATGGATCCTTAAAGGATGGAAATCTCAAACATCATTTAAGTTATTTGTATTTCATTTGGAAATTTCACTTGAGTTGATTTACCTGCATAAGAATGTTAATCCTGACTCGAGTGTTTTGTGCTTGCTTTATGCTCCAGTCAGACTGAGCGTCACAACATTTGAGACTCACCTTTGGGTGCTTGGAGCATTGCTTGGATATCTATCTTTATCTATTCATCTTTCAGTTAATTCAGTTATTTCCAATTATTTATGTTCAGACTTATCAGTTGCTTATGTATTAGTGACTTTTATGTATTGAATTTTTTTTTGTATTTTACTTTAGACTCTGATGTTCTGTTGTAGCTTCATGAACTACTATTTATCTATTCCACTGCTTATTGTTATATTATTCTGTGTCTTTGATTGATTATTTACTGTATATGCTAAGTTTTTCCAAAATTAACAATTTGTTGTTTTAAGAAATTCAAGTCTGACATGTATAGATAATTATCGATTTGAATGGTCCAAAATGGAAGGTCGTTACAGTTGGTATTAGAGCTTTGGTTTAGGCAAAATTTAGCATATGGAGTAAAAACTCATCAGAGATAGGGTAGTAATACCCTAGAATGAGTAAAATTAATTACAGAATCATCTTCATTCGAGCTTGAAATTCTTCGTTAGGGTCCTCCTAGATTAGGATTTCTTTAAATTTTGGGAACTTTCCCTTTGTTCTGAAATCCATTTTTGTCTATTCCTGTTCATGTTCTTTTGATACTAGAGCATCCCATAGCTTTATTTATGTTGATCTCTGCAATAAACTTGAGTACATCTTGCAACCTCAATTGGCAATTTCATCCTTATTTGTGACTAATCCCATTGGCGGTCCCGCCAACCTTAGTATGATTTGAAAAGGGGTGAAACTACTTTACAGCAGTGTCGATTCATCGGAGATATCTATGTCCTCGGTTTTTATGTTGTATCTCTTACAAAGCCCAAACCGTTTGTCTTCTAGACGACCAGGGTAATTCTCATTTGATCGAATACCGAATGCCTAAGGATTATGCATGCAGTTTTATCTTTTTACTTGATGCTTAGCCTAGTGATCTTAACGCCACCCCTGTTGTCCATCTATTTTTGGATGTCTTTGGTGAAGTCAGTTATCTTCCTCCCAAGCGGGAAATTAAATTCCGCATCGATCTTATCCTAGAGCTCGAACTTGCTACCGATTTTCACAAGCTTCGTGTAGCCGAGGAGGCCAAGACAGCTTTCCGAACAGAGAATGGTTTTTAGGAATGGTTATTCATTTCCTTTTGATTAGCTAATGCTTCTACCTTCTTGATCTCATGAGTAGCTTTTTTCACGATGTTCTTAGCAAGTTTGTCTTTGTTTTCGTTGATGATATTCTCGTCTTTTCTTGGTCTGAGAAGGAACATGAATCTCATTTAAGCTATGTTCTCCAAACTCTTAGGAGTCATCAGCTGGAAGCCAAAATTTTCTAAATACCATTTCTGGAGGGATGAAGTCTAATTCCTTGGGCACTTTGTTTCTGAAATGGATTCCCGGTTAACCCGTTCAAGGTCGCAGCGATTAATATAAGTCTGTCCATCTTTCCCCTTTTGTAATTCAATTATCTTATCTTCCTTTCGAGCCTATCTTCCTAGTTATAATTATCTTTGATTAGGGTCCTCTAAATTTGAATCTCTATCCTTGTTCTAAAATCCATTCTTGAATCATCCTATGAGAGATCGTATTTGTAATTGATACAGAATGTTATATATTGTTTTGTTTGAGTTGTCAGTTTGAATTTTGGGTATCGATCGATTCATCTGGCCAACGCTATCGATAGGAATTCAAAACACTTGAACAAAGTAAGCTGACATAATATTGTATTCAAAATTGATAAATGAAATAATTTTATGTATGATTATATTTTATATATAAAAGTATAATTTTCTGAAATTTGCTAGTTAAATGAATTGGTTATTAGAAACGATAATACTATATTACCATTTATTATTTTTTCAATTTTCCTAAACTATTAACTATTGTTGTATGTTATAGGGAGATGAATTTTTTATAAATAAGGTTTATAAATCTGATTTGCAAATGAATTGAATTTAAATTAAGGATTGGAGAATTTAACTTCCGGTGCTGCTCAAAAATTTGGTTTTCAAGGTTTTGAGAAAAATATTATTTGAAAGTATTTCCGAATGGAAATTATTTCCAATAATTTTTAAAGGAAGTAAGTTAGTACTCCCCTCTTATGTCATTGAAAAATAATTACGATGATGACTGCAGCATCATTGACATTCATTTTCGAATCTCAAAGTGGGGAGACAACTCAATAGCTTTGCTACACTTTTGTTTTGGAAAATGGATTTAATTTGGATTTCTAGAGTATATTTTTATGTGTAATATATATATATATATATGTATGTATGTATGTATATGTATGTATATACGCAGTTAAAGCGCTTGGTGGATTCAATGCGGTGGAGGTGCAAAAAATCATAGTGGAAATACAACGATGATATAGCAAGATATAGCGGATGACTCTACAATTGAATATAAAACTCGTACTTAATGTTTTTACAATTATATAAATGGTAATTAAAAGAAAACTTAACATTCAGTTGAATTATAATTATTTCATAAATAATTTTAAATTAAAACATGCATGAATATACTGTAAATAAACGTAAAACTATTGTATAACATAATTGAATTTAGTAGAATATTAGAGTATTTTCATTTCTAAAAATATACTAAAATTTTAATTAAATAAATTAATTTCAAATTTTTTATAATGTATAAATGTCATTTTTAAATTCATTTATTTTAAAGAAGATATAGCGGAAATAGCAGACAATGGTGGAAATAACAGGATATAGCGAAAATAGCAGGGCTTAAAGCGGAAAGGCAATATTTGAGGATATATGAATAATTGGAGTGTCTAAAATGAGAAAGGGAACTAAAACAACTTGAAATAGTTGAACTAGGATAAAACTTATTTGTATAATACTGAATTGCATTCTAAACATATATAACTCGCCTGAAATATTCAAAAAGTTAAAATGTTAATGTGAATATGTAGTTGAAGGTTATACAAGAAATTAAATAAGTAATAAAAATGTTCAAACTAAATTTTGCTAAGGGAATTTATAAATAAAAATTGAGTGTTTATAATAAATGTTTATACACTTACTCTATGTTGCAAGAATGTTAAGTGCTATAAATTGAATAATAAAAGAGAATGCTATTTAAGCAAATAAACTTGAACTTATGTTATATGGAAAATATGGAACGTTAATATTAAACCTAAATAAATTTGTTGAAAGGTTAATTAAGTGATATTGAAATTAAAGGAAATATACTATGTGAATGAAATAAAATAAATGAAATTTATATGATTTTGAATTAATTGTTGTATCCAGTACTTTGTATTTCGAATCTGGCTTTCCTTTCTGTTACTTTTATTCTCCTATCTCGTTCCTTTTCGAGGACGAAAAGTTTTGAGTAGGGGAGAGTGTAACGACCCAAAATTTTTAACGACTATTAATAACATAATTAACTAATATTTCATGAAAATAATCAATCAAATGTTAGAAATGAAAATTTGATATTTTGTATGCATCTATTTAAACATAGCAAGTGTCAGATTTTCATCAGTAAATATGAAAGTTTGTTTGGTTGTGAACCCATCATCTGCTCATCCTTTACCAAACCCACCCTTCTCCCCTTACCTCTTATCTCACTTTTGTCGATTCCGCAATCGAGCAACCCTCTCATCCTCCGTCTACATGCAGTCCACCCTCCACCATTCATGCAGCCACCACTCCCTCAAACCCAAGCTCCTCATCTCCACCGCACGACCAAACCCATCCGTCCATTCACCCACAGCGCGCAGGCTGCCTCTACCACACTCGATAATACAGCCCGCTCCATTTGCAACCTTCCTGTTCAGCTCCCCACCACGGCTCAACCAACCTTCGCACGTAGCCTAACTGTCAGCCAGCCTTGCCCACACCTCTCCACCCAGCTCCGACTATTGTTCCCTCGCCGTTCAATTTTCCGTCCAACAACCATCCCAAACGCAGAAGTTTCCCTGACCTCCCTCCGCCACTTCCCCATCTCCCATTTCCAGCAGAACTCGGCACAATCCCGTCAGCACCTTTCTCTCTTGAACTACTCTACTGCCTTGTTCGGTAGACCCACATCCTCAACAGAAACCTCCGACCCGTTGTAACGACCCGGAAAATTTTAACAATTTTTAATTGATTCTATAACGTATTTAATTGAATATTTGTGAAATCTTATAATAATTGAATTTTTAAATAAAATGTTTATATATTTAGAATACGTATATTTAAATATAGCAGATTGTAAATTTTCAAATAATTTTATGGAAGTTTATTTAATTGAGAAAACGTGCTGTCCAATTCAAGCTATTAATTGCTTTAATTGATTTCTGAATCAGTGCGTAACGGTTTCTTTTTACTACCGTTAAAGATTTCTATTGCTTAATACTTTTCCAATTCAGGTAGACTTTTCCATTCATAACCATTAATAAATTTGAGATCATCGACCTTGCTTTTATTATTCCTTGTAGTTTCGTGCACTGACTTTACTTTTCCCACAACCCAAAATTTTCTCTATACGTTTCTTTTGCAATTGAAGCGTATATTTATATTTATGGTGGTGCGTTTATTCTGGTCTCCCTTTATTTTTGTTTTTAACGCTCGAAAGAATCTCAAATCATCAAGCTAGTAGCATCCGTTCCTTCCCTCGCTTTCATAAGGCCTATAATATATAAACAACTTGCTTATAGATCTGAACACAACTTTGTCATCAAATTTAATGTGCCTTCCTCTCCCTATTATTTCGGTTCCAACCTTCCTAGTAAATGGCTTTAATAAATTTTGGCTAAATCATAGCTACGGACTTTTCAAATTTCTTTCATTTTATATTTTTTCCAATTCTTTCATTTGCTTCAAAAATTTTGAACGTGCCTAATCATCTCAGCATGTATATATAATGTAAGCCTACCTTTCCTTAGAAAGCTATTGCTCACAAAATTTCCTGATTTCTTTCCTTTTATCCATTTTTATATCCTTGACTTTCAAAACTCATTTT
The DNA here is from genome assembly GCA_030765085.1 of Allium cepa. NCBI lineage: Eukaryota > Viridiplantae > Streptophyta > Magnoliopsida > Asparagales > Amaryllidaceae > Allium > Allium cepa. The sequence continues at coordinate 120,782,082 of CM060946.1, read as the reverse complement.
GTGTTGTACAAACAAACAAAAATTTATTGCTTTAAGTGTATAGCTAAATCAACTATTGACCATTACAATTACTTTTATTTTTATATTCATTTCAATTTATTACTTAATAACGTTTTGATGAATCAATGGACAGCTTTACGTTTCTTTTGCTTTTGAAAACTTTATATTTATAGTGTACGTTTCTTTTGCATTTCAAAAATTTGAAACATGCTGCCCCATTTAAGCCATTAATTGTTTTAATTATTTTTCTTAATCGACATATAACCGTTGCTTTTTATTATTCCTGGATTTACATCCATACTTTAATCTCTGTTGTTCCATTTATTTCATTTGAAATCTAAATTTATTTACCATTCATTTATATGCCACTTTCTCTTCCTCTTTTTACGTTATTTCCCTGCTTGCAAGATCTGTTGCCATTCCCGTATTTATTTCTTTCCTTTTTGAAATTTAAAACGTATACGTTTTACAATTATTTATTTCTAAACCATCCATTGCCTTTCCTATAAATCAATTCATTCTCTTCTTATTTGTTTTAATTTATTTCCTCTTTTCACCAGCATTCAATGTTTATATACATATTTGTTTCATTTTATTTCCTCTGTTCACCAGCATTTAATCTTTATATATTTGTTTTAATTTATTTCCTCTTACTTTTTTTTTCTCCTTAAATTATAGGAATAAATTCCTAAATTTCCTCTAGCCATTACTATCTTTATTTCTTGCCACTTTAAACAAAATTTCTTTCCACTCTATCAATGTGAGGCTTCTCTTATAAATACAAATCACTCGTACAAACCCTACTCCATATCAATAGATCTTCATCTCCTCTCTTGCGTGTGAAGCTTCTTCTGTAGGTAAATGGCTGCACTAATTTTTTTTTTCTTCTTATTTCTTTTCTTTTTCTTCTTCTTTCTCCTCCTTTTCTTTTGTTTTCTTATTGTTTATATTGCTTTTGCTTTTCCTTTATTTTAAGCATAACATGCTTCAAGTATATATTTTACATTATAAGTATGTTTATATTGTGCAGCGCAAGTATACATTAAATATAAAGTTATAAACATTTGCATTTGTTCTATGGTTAGTTTTATATGAGTATTTATTAAAATTTGTTTAGTATGACTTTTGAATATACATTGGGTTATTTCATACTGTTTATATATAATATAAGATGTTTAGCAGTCTGCATATATGTTACAGCATGTAAGATTTTTATAAAAAAAAGAAGAAAGGTGTTAATTTTATATTGTATTGTTTATAAAAAGGTGTTAATTTTATAATATATATTGTGGGACAGTATACATTTATAAACATATTAGTATACAGTAAGTTATAAAACATAAGTTTTATTATATAGGTAGAGTTTGCATGGGTTTAAATTTCCTTCTGTTGTTTGAAATATAGTTGTAGAGTTATAAAATTTTGGGGAGAATATATAGTATAATATATTTTAAGTTAGTTTGTGTGTCTGTCCAGAGATGAATTATTATACAAATACAGTTTTATAAGATCTAAGATTTGTTGTTTTAAAATGTAAGTTTATACTAGTGATTATATGGGTTAAAATTTGACATTGATATTTTTAGGATGATAAAGAAAGTTTAATGTAAGTGTTAACATGTAAGAAATGCCTGAAGCCTGTTTTGATATTAAAGAAAGTACTGGAATTTAAATTGTTAAATTAAGTTGGAGCTGTGCTCTCGCCCTTCTCTTTCTTATAAATATTTTGCAAAAGGTAAATTTATATCAAGTATAAGGTGTGTATTGTTTCAACAAATTAAGAAAAGTCGATATTGGTCTTAACAATAATAATGTGGAACGTTGACTTAAATGTTGATTTAAATATGATTATAAAAAATTTATGTTAATATTGGTTTTAAACATAGTTTTGTAGTTTTCTATTATTTGCGTTTGTTTGAAAACGTATGTATGTATATGTAATTTTAATGCGTTTCAAAACTAATATTGGTTAAGAGAGTAGTATAATAGAATAATATTTGTATTTCATTTCGGTCTACATAAAGCAGTTTCTGATCTATTTTCATCGATCTCTATTTATCAGTTGTCCATCGTATTCGTGCCAATCTTGCTTCGCTTTGAAAATTTTGTTTGGATTTGTTCGATGTCTAGATCGTGATCCAGCGTAGCTCAATTCTTTGTCCAATCTATCTAGCCTCGAAAGGTGAGCAATCACTCACGATTAACATTCTTTTATTCATTAAATTTGATTTCAATTGAAACGACAACTGAAATATGCTGCTGTAGTTATTTAAATTTGTTATATATGCTATTATCTGTAACTGTTCACCTGCGGGATATGACACCATATCCTGTTGTTTATATTATATTGTTATTGATGATATATGCTTGTTATTTTATTGTATTATCTGTTATCACTCTGCAAGTTCCCTGTAGTTTAGAAATCACTATGGGTTGAAATGATACATACCCGAACGGACTTTAGAATAGAAGAAAATCGTTATGGGTTGAAATGATAAACCCAAGCGATTTTCATTTAATTGAATTTGGGATTATGGGTTGAAATGATATCCGCCCGTATATATTTAGTGTACGGATTGAAATGATAAATATCCATAGCACTAGACTCTATGATAGGAAATATATAAAGACACCGTTGGTCCATATAAATATTCTGAAAATAATTTTTATAATTTTGGAAAAAAATATATGGTTTAAATAATATTGATTCTTAAGATATTATATAAATAGAAATTTTATATATAGATTTAGTCGTAATATTTGATTTAAATTAGATTAATTTAATACGGATAATAAGGTTGAGTATTTATGTAAATCTATATTTCAAATAGATTTTCTTGTAATAAATTGAATAATTAAGATTGAGAGATAAATTTTGGTTTATTAAAAATAGTATTTAAATGAGGATTTATTTAATTAAATCAATTTGAAATTTTTGAATGGGAAATTTAAAGGTATGATTTTATAACTGGATTTTTGATTTATGTGATTTAATGAATATTTCACGTTTAAATAAATTAAAGAAAATATTGAGTAAAATGTAATTTAAGGTTACTTAAATGATATTGTATCTAAGAGGGAGTATTTCAAGACTAAATAATAACTAGGTTAAATCGAGATCTATAGGAAACTGTTAAATTGAACATTTAAATACTAAAGCTTTGAACTATATTGGAATTTAAATGGTTTATTTTGAGATTCGGATCTGTATTTGAAATCAACATAGTTGAATTTGTTATTTAGAAACTAAATTGAAAATACTTTACTGTATAAATTATTTAATATATGTAAATACTATTTTGGGAAATATAGAGATATTTGAAGTGAAATGATATTTGGTTTTGAAGTATAAATTAAGCTGAAATGACCATGGTGTATAGTGTATATTTCTACCTTGTAGATAGTTCCATGGACCCTTAGAGGATGGTTATCCCAAACATCCTTTAAGTTACTTGTATTCAAGTTGATATTTCATTTGAGTTGGATTTATTAATATAAGAATGTTAATCCTGACTCGAGTGTTTTGTGTTTTGCTTTACGCTCGGGTCAGACTGAGTGATACAGCATTTGAGACTCACCTTCGAAGTTGGAGCTTTGTTTGAAGATCCAGCTATCTATTCCTTCATTCATCCAGTTGATTGGTTCAGAGAAGTCATCTGTTGCATTGGAGACTTCACTGCATTTGAACCATTCGGTTGTATTTTATTTCTAACTCTGAGGTATATAGTAGCTTCATAAACTATTATTCTTTATCTATTCCGCTGCATTATATTACTCTGTGATCTGTGATTGATTTATTTACTGTATATTTTAAGTTTTGCCAAATTTTAACTAACAATATGTTATTTTGAATTATTCAAGTCGGACATGTATGGTTTTATTGTCGATTTGAATGGTCCAAAATAGCGGGTCATTACAGTTGGTATCAGAGCTTTGGCTCTAGGCAAAACTTATCATATATGGTAAATTTATTTACAGAATCACTTTCGTTCGAGTTGAATCTCTTCCTTTCTGACTCGATTTCCTTTGAATTTTGGAATGTCCCTCGGTTCCGAAATTCATTCTTGTCTCTCCCTAATTATATTCGTTCGATTCTGGAGTATCCCATAACTCCACTGAATGATTCGTAAAAGGGGGTAAAAACTCCTTTTCAATTGGCATTGATTCACCGAAGATTTTTTTTGTATCATCGGTTTACGATGCTGTTGTATCTTGGTATGCCGAATTCTATCTCTGGCGATCGAATGTCGATTTGTTTTGGAATTCCACATCGATTATATTCCTGAAGTCACGGTTGACCCGGTTAAGGTCGCCCGCGATTTATAGAAGTATATCCATCTTCTATTTTGTAATTTAATTATCTCATCTTTGATCGAGTCTATCTTCGAATCAGAATTCTATTGATTGGAGTTCCTCTAATTCAAATCTCTATCTTTGTTTTGAAATCCATTCTTAAAATTATTCTTTGAAAATCGAGTATATTTGCATTTTTGAAATTGTTTTATATATCGAAATTATTATTTTGATAATTATGATTTTATTCTATATAAAAAGTGAAAATGTTTTCGATAAGGATTATATACCTATATATAAAACGAATAAGAAATGTTATTCTATATATAAAAGTTTTGAAAGGATTGGAAATTTCGAAAATTTATAAGAAAGTGATTCATATAAAAATGATTTATAACTGAAGGGTTAAATTTGAAATTCGAGAATTGAATTCCGGTATTTTGAAATTGGTTTTAAGAGTTTGAAAAATATATAAAAATAATATGATTTAAAAGTATTTTTCCGAATAAGAAATGTTTCAAATGAGTTCAAATGAATTCCAATAATTTTGAAGAAATTTCAAAGAAGTTTTCAAGAAAATAGAAATCCAGAACTCACTTATGTCGCTGGAAAATAATTTCGGTGATGAGTGCACGCATCATCGACATTGATTTTCGAGTTTCAGAGTGGGGGAGTGGCCACTTTAATAGCTTCGCTATGCAAGTGATTTTGTAAAACCGTTTTTGATTTCAAATTCCGAAGTATAATTTGATATTTTAGAAAGATATAAGTATATATTTGAAACAATTTAAAATGAGACCGGTGTTCAGTCCTCGAGTTTCGGATTTAATAATTGGTTTATTGATTTATTGTTGATTTTCAACTGTTGAATTGAAAATTTGATTTCCCTAACTATTTTGAATGTTCGAACACTTCCAAATCGAGATTAAATTTTCAAAGCTAAGAAATTTCGAGGAGTATAAAATGTTTGATAAAGAATATAAATTTAGTTTTGAAATGTTTTGAAAAAAAAATATGGTTTTGAATAATGGTTTTCAGAAAGGTAAATTGGATATTTCAAATAGAAATAGATAGTTTAAAAGTTTTCAAGGGATACTTATAAATTTGGAAACTATTTTTAGTATAATTGATTTTGAGAAAATATTTGGTTTTGAAATTTAATTGAAATTAAAAACAGTACATATATGGTGATTTTGGAAATGAATTTGTTTGACTTGAATTATTTTAATTTGGAAACTGGGATTATTTTCTAAACCTATTATTATGGGAACTTTGAAATTGAGATATTTAATTTGGAAGAAAATTTGGTGAAATCATATATGATTTTGAAACTGATATGGAAATGAATTGACATTTGAGAACCTTATATTATTAAGCACTTGATTTGGGAGTGGTCGAACCTATATAAAATGGATTGTATAAGTATGAAGTTGATTTGAAAGGTACTCAATTTGGAAAGAGATTTTATATAATCGAAGTCTATATAAGTATGATTTGATCTACTATTGATTTGGAAAGTATTCGATTTGGGAAAAATGAAATCCTATATATATGGACTTTGTATAAGTACGATATTTGAAAGTGATTTGAAAAGGTACTATATGATATATATTTTCGAAGTAAAGATATGGAAAGTGCCTTCTGCTTGATGTCCGCTTTGTGGTCACATCGTGGATTCATTCTATCGATATTATTCTCTCTGATTTTTGGTTTTTCGGATTTAATACTCGAGTGTTCCCACCGTGGCGTAACCCATGGTTTTTTTTCCTCTCGTGAATGCATAGAGCAATTGCCTGGCTGAGTCTTGCCTAGGGGTACGGATTGTTTCCTGGGCGATCCAGGCGTAACCATTGTGTATCCTGCAATCTGTAGGTCACGATTGTTTCCTGGGGGATCCAGGCGTAACCATTGTGTATCCTGCACTCTACTAGTCATCATGGCGTAACTCGCAGGGCTGAGAAAGCTTACGGATATGGATTGTTTCCTGGGGGACCCAAGCGTAACCATTGTGTATCTGCGAACCATGATCGGACAAAGGTTTTGGTTTGGTTGATTTGTTTGGATTGTACTTTCCATATCTGTTTTTAAAAGGTTTTTCAAATATTTTCACTGGATGTTGAAACAGGTCTACTAAGTACTTGAAGAACTCTAGCTTTGCGCCTGATCAACGCATGGCCAGAGTCTGCAAGAACGAGGATAAACTTGTTAAAACATCGAGTTATAAAAGTATTTTCGAAAGAAAAATTGGTTTTGATATAAAAGTATTTTATTTATAAAGGTATTTTATTATAAAAGTATTTTCAACAAAGAAATTTTGTATTAATATTTGAAATTTAAATTCTTATGGTTTGAAATAAATTATTCGTGCCCGATTCTATTCTTTTGAATCTACCTCATCTGCTCAGCTTTATTTTTCACCTATATTCTGTTTTCGGAATCTACCTTCCTTTCCTTTTTGAATAAATCTTTTAAATATTGCTTATTTGTATACTACATTGTTTTATATAAAATTTTAGTGTTATAAATATTTTTGAAGTTATAAATTAAATAAAACATCTTTAAAGAAAATGATTATTAATTTATTGATAATATTTGGAAGGTATCTTGAGATAAATTAAAAATTTCATAAATTTTGGATTTAATATTTTCAATAGTCTTTGTAAATAGAAGTAGTAATGTAAATAATTGTTTGCAAAGGAGTTTGAGAAGTATTAAATATTAAAGAAAATTTAATTTCAAATGAAGTTTTCAAATAAATATTTTAAATAAAATTTATATAGTTTTAAAATTTATTGTTTATCTTGGCTTTCAATCTATTTTTTTCTGGTTGTTTTATTCTCCTACCTCCTTCCTTTTCGGGGACGAAAAGTTTTGAGTGGGGGAGAGTGTAACGACCCGGAAAATTTTAACAATTTTTAATTGATTCTATAACGTATTTAATTGAATATTTGTGAAATCTTATAATAATTGAATTTTTAAATAAAATGTTTATATATTTAGAATACGTATATTTAAATATAGCAGATTGTAAATTTTCAAATAATTTTATGGAAGTTTATTTAATTTAGAAAACGTGCTGTCCAATTTAAGCTATTAGTTGCTTTAATTGATTTCTGAATCAGTGCGTAACGGTTTCTTTTTACTACCGTTAAAGATTTCTATTGCTTAATACTTTTTCAATTCAGGTAGACTTTTCCATTCGTAACCATTAATAAATTTGAGATCATCGACCTTGCTTTTATTATTCCTTGTAGTTTCGTGCACTGACTTTACTTTTCCCACTACCCAAAATTTTCTCTATACGTTTCTTTTGCAATTGAAGCGTATATTTATATTTATGGTGGTGCGTTTATTCTGGTCTCCCTTTATTTTTGTTTTTAAAGCTCGAAAGAATCTCAAATCATCAAGCTAGTAGCATCCGTTCCTTCCCTCGCTTTCATAAGGCCTATAATATATAAACAACTTGCTTATAGATCTGAACATAACTTTGTCATCAAATTTAATGTGCCTTCCTCTCCCTATTATTTCGGTTCCAACCTTCCTAGTAAATGGCTTTAATAAATTTTGGCTAAATCATAGCTACGGACTTTTCAAATTTCTTTCATTTTATATTTATTTCCAATTCCTTCATTTGCTTCAAAAATTTTGAACGTGCCTAATCATCTCAGCATGTATATATAATGTAAGCCTACCTTTCCTTAAAAAGCTATTACTCACAAAATTTCCTGATTTCTTTCCTTTTATCCATTTTTATATCCTTGACTTTCAAAACTCATTTTGTGTTGTACAAACAAACAAAAATTTATTGCTTTAAGTGTATAGCTAAATCAACTATTGACCATTACAATTACTTTTATTTTTATATTCATTTCAATTTATTACTTAATAACGTTTTGATGAATCAATGGACAGCTTTACGTTTCTTTTGCTTTTGAAAACTTTATATTTATAGTGTACGTTTCTTTTGCATTTCAAAAATTTGAAACATGCGGCCCCATTTAAGCCATTAATTGTTTTAATTATTTTTCTTAATCGACATATAACCGTTGCTTTTTATTATTCCTGGATTTACATCCATACTTTAATCTCTGCTGTTCCATTTATTTCATTTGAAATCTAAATTTATTTACCATTCATTTATACGCCTCTTTCTCTTCCTCTTTTTACGTTATTTCCCTGCTTGCAAGATCTGTTGCCATTCCCGTATTTATTTCTTTCCTTTTTGAAATTTAAAACGTATACGTTTTACATTTATTTATTTCTAAACCATCCATTGCCTTTCCTTTAAATCAATTCATTCTCTTCTTATTTGTTTTAATTTATTTCCTCTTTTCACCAGCATTCAATGTTTATATACATATTTGTTTCATTTTATTTCCTCTGTTCACCAGCATTTAATCTTTATATATTTGTTTTAATTTATTTCCTCTTACTTTTTTTTCTCCTTAAATTATAGGAACAAATTCCTAAATTTTCTCTAGCCATTACTATCTTTATTTCTTGCCACTTTAAATAAAATTTCTTTCCACTCTATCAATGTGAGGCTTCTCTTATAAATACAAATCACTCATACATAACCTACTCCATATCAATAGATCTTCATCTCCTCTCTTGCGTGTGAAGCTTCTTCTGTAGGTAAATGGCTGCACTAATTTTTTTTTCCTTCTTATTTCTTTTCTTTTTCTTATTCTTTTTCCTCCTTTTCTTTTGTTTTCTTATTGTTTATATTGCTTTTTCTTTTCCTTTATTTTAAGCATAACATGCTTCAAGTATATATTTTACATTATAAGTATGTTTATATAGTGCAGCGCAAGTATACATTAAATATAAAGTTATAAACATTTGCATTTGTTCTATGGTTAGTTTTATATGAGTATTTATTGAAATTTGTTTAGTATGACTTTTGAATATACATTGGGTTATTTCGTACTGTTTATATATAATATAAGATGTTTAGCAGTCTGCATATATGTTACAGCATGTAAGATTTTTATAAAAAAAAGAAAGGTGTTAATTTTATATTGTATTGTTTATAAAAAGGTGTTAATTTTATAATATATATATATTGTGGGACAGTATACATTTATAAACATATTAATATACAGTAAGTTATAAAACATAAGTTTGATATATAGGTAGAGTTTGCATGGGTTTAAATTTCCTTCTGTTGTTTAAAATATAGTTGTAGAGTTATAAAATTTTGGGGAGAATATATAGTATAATATATTTTAAGTTAGTTTGTGTGTCTGTCCAGAGATGAATTATTACACAAATACAGTTTTATAAGATCTAAGATTTGTTGTTTTAAAATGTAAGTTTATACTAGTGATTATATGGGTTAAAATTTGACATTGATATTTTTAAGATGATAAAGAAAGTTTAATGTAAGTGTTAACATGTAAGAAATGCCTGAAACCTGTTTTAATATTAAAGAAAGTACTGGAATTTAAATTGTTAAATTAAGTTGGAGCTGTGCTCTCGCCCTTCTCTTTCTTATAAATATTTTGCAAAAGGTAAATTTATATCAAGTATAAGGTGTGTAGTGTTTCAACAAATTAAGAAAAGTCGATATTGGTCTTAACAATAATAATGTGGAATGTTGACTTAAATGTTGATTTAAATATGATTATAAAAAATTTATGTTAATATTGGTTTTAAACATAGTTTTGTAGTTTTCTATTATTTGCGTTTGTTTGAAAACGTATGTATGTATATGTAATTTTAATGCGTTTCAAAACTAATATTGGTTAAGAGAGTAGTATAATAGAATAATATTTGTATTTCATTTCGGTCTACATAAAGCAGTTTCTGATCTATTTTCATCGATCTCTATTTATCAGTTGTCCATCGTATTCGTGCCAATCTTGCTTCGCTTTGAAAATTTTGTTTGTATTTGTTCGATGTCTAGATTGTGATCCAGCGTAGCTCAATTCTTTGTCCAATCTATCTAGCCTCGAAAGGTGAGCAATCACTCATGATTAACATTCTTTTATTCATTAAATTTGATTTCAATTGAAACGACAATTGAAATATGCTGCTGTAGTTATTTAAATTTGTCATATATGCTATTATCTGTAACTGTTCACCTGCGGGATATGACACCATATCCTGTTGTTTATATTATATTGTTATTGATGATATATGCTTGTTATTTTATTGTATTATCTGTTATCACTCTGCAAGTTCCCTGTAGTTTGGAAATCACTATGGGTTGAAATGATACATACCCGAACGGACTTTAGAATAGGAGAAAATCGTTATGGGTTGAAATGATAAACCCAAGCGATTTTCATTTATTTGAATTTGGGATTACGGGTTGAAATGATATCTGCCCGTATATATTTAGTGTACGGATTGAAATGATAAATATCCGTAGCACTAGACTATACGATAGGAAATATATACAGACACCGTTGGTCCATATAATATTCTGAAAATAATTTTTATAATTTTGGAAGAAAAAAATATGGTTTAAATAATATTGATTCTTAAGATATTATATAAATGGAAATTTTATATATAGATTTAGTCGTAATATTTGATTTAAATTAGATTAATTTAATATGGATAATATGGTTGAGTATTTATGTAAATCTATATTTCAAATAGATTTTCTTGTAATAAATTAAATAATTAAGATTGAGAGATAAATTTTGGTTTATTAAAAATTGTATTTAAATGAGGATTTATTTAATTAAATCAATTTGAAATTTTTGAATGGGAAATTTAAAGGTATGATTTTATAACTGGATTTTTGATTTATGTGATTTAATGAATATTTCACGTTTAAATAAATTAAAGAAAATATTGAGTAAAATGTAATTTAAGGTTACTTAAATGATATTGTATCTAAGAGGGAGTATTTCAAGACTAAATAATAATGAGGTTAAATCGAGATCTATAGGAAACTGTTAAATTGAACATTTAAATACTAAAGCTTTGAACTATATTGGAATTTAAATGGTTTATTTTGAGATTCTGATCTGTATTTGAAATCAATATAGTTGAATTTGTTATTTAGAAACTAAATTGAATTAAAATTGAAAATACTTTACTGTATAAATTATTTAATATATGTAAATACTATTTTAGGAAATATAGAGATATTTGAAGTGAAATGATATTTGGTTTTGAAGTATAAATTAAGCTGAAATGACCACGGTGTATAGTGTATATTTCTACCTTGTAGATAGTTCCATGGACCCTTAGAGGATGGTTATCCCAAACATCCTTTAAGTTACTTGTATTTCAGTTGATATTTCATTTGAGTTGGATTTATTGATATAAGAATGTTAATCCTGACTCGAGTGTTTTGTGTTTTGCTTTACGCTCGGGTCAGACTGAGTGATACAGCATTTGAGACTCACCTTCGAAGTTGGAGCTTTGCTTGAAGATCCAGCTATCTATTCCTTCATTCATCCAGTTGATTGGTTCAGAGAAGTCACCTGTTGCATTGGAGACTTCACTGCATTTGAACCATTCGGTTGTATTTTATTTCTAACTCTGAGGTATATAGTAGCTTCATAAACTATTATTCTTTATCTATTCCGCTGCATTATATTACTCTGTGATCTGTGATTGATTTATTTACTGTATATTTTAAGTTTTGCCAAATTTTAATTAACAATATGGTATTTTGAATTATTCAAGTCGGACATGTATGGTTTTATTGTCGATTTGAATGGTCCAAAATAGCGGGTCATTACACCCGTCCCCTCCATTCACAAACGCCGCCACATATCTCCAACCGATCCATTCCTACCACTGCCCCAACCAGATCTTTTCCACTCGAACCAAGCAATAGCAAACCCACTCCTTCCTCTGTCTCCGCAGCAGCCACATCACCTTGCCGAGCAGCCTCCTTTCATGCAACACACACTTCTCCTAACTTTGTAATGACCCGCCATTTCGTACCATTCAAATCGACAATAATCCACACATGTCAGACTTGAATGATGCAAAATAACAAATTGTAAATAAATGGAACAAATGAAATCAAATACACAGAATCACAGAAACAGAACAATCGGAATAACTCGCAGCGGAATATAAAAATAACATAGTAGTTCATGAAGCTACTATAAAAGGGTCTCAACCCAAATACATAATAACAGTCTGAAACAACATAATAGAAATCCCAAATACATACAAGTTCACTAATACATGAGATAAACTAGAACAGCTGAAACAGAAATAGTATATATAGATAGGCAGAATCTCCAGCAAAGAACAACTTCAGAAAGAGAATCCAAAGCTGTAAATACTCAGACTGACCTGAGCGTTAAGCAGAACACAAAACACTCGAGTCAGGACAATATATACTTGTATAATGTAAACTAACTCAAGTGAACTGTAATAAGGTACAAGTAACTTAAAGGATGTCTGGGACCGTCCATCCTCTAAGGATCCGTTAAACTATCTACTATGTAGTAATATTGCGCTATTATAATAATGTCTACAGTAAAATAAACTTACTTTTAAATAGCGTTCCGGGCTACCCATATCACCCTTCACAGATAATAGTCCCAGTAGTCCATCCAATATCATGATATCTCTAGATCGGAAAACTATCTGAGGATACCATACGGGCTACGGGAGAAAAACAAACTCGTATTAAAGGCTCGATATGGTAGGTGACACGACACACAAGACAATGCCGGGGTAGATATACTAATTACGCACACGGGCTGGTGGTAACGCAGCAGCTACATACGCCCACTTCGGAACACACTCCCATATCAAAATCGAAGGATGGCCATCTAATCAATCACAAGTAAGAGTATAGTATCGAAGGAATGTGTCCGATCAGAGGAGCTACCCCTTTTGGCCCGAGATCGCTCCTGTTTTAGCCACCTTAAGCCAACTCACGAAAGTCGGGTCCATGTAATATACCTCAAGAACATCGCCACCATCCTACTTCATTCTGGAATCCCCACCGCATACATAGTTGTTAAAGTGGTTTTCAGTATCGACAGAGAGTATGTCCATATCCGATCCCGGTCTCTTTAACAACCAATCGTTATTATAACCCGTAGTTATAATTTAAAATCATAGTTTATACTTCAAAATAAAGTATCATTTCAAATTCAAATCTTTATCAAAAATAAAGATCTAATCATTTCCAAACCATTTCAATATATCAAAATATCATATCTTTCAAAATTCATTTCAAATCATTATTTGAATTCAAATCCAAATATACACATTTAATTATCCTTTTTAATTCAAAGATATCATTCATTTATTATCCTTTTTAATTCAAAGATATCATTCATTTATTATCATTTCAAATCACCTTCTAAATAGTTTATATTTAAATCAAAACAATTCATTTAAACCATTTAAAAGTGAAGTCATTATATTTACAATCTAATATTCAGTTCCCAAAATTTTAGACAAATTCTGAGCTCAGTTATTTAAATCAAAACCTCAAACATTCATTTCAGCCTACCACAACACTTATCAAGTGTTACTGTAGCCCTTATTTAGTTCCAGATTTTATTTATCTTTCTGCTATCACAACACTTACCAAGTGATGTAATACCACTTAGTTATAATTTATACATAGTTCATTTGTATCAACCACAACACTTACAAAGCGTTGTAATATCATTTACGTTAGAAATAATAGCATTTCAAAATACTGTTAATTACATTTCCAATATTCAATATAATTTCACAAACAATTAATATATTTTTTAATCATTTTAAACTTATAAAATCATATAATTTCACTTTTAAAATAATCATTTAAATATCCTTATATTCACGATTTTATAAGGTTAAATTTCCTTTCTAAAATCAATATTTAATAATAATTCACACATTAAATTCACACATTCAATTTCAATTCTTTATAATTAAAGTTTAACTTAACATTTAAGTTTATATTTTCAAATATAACTCATTTTCATTTTATTTACTTAACTTAAAATTTCACTTTTAAACAAAATTCACAAATTTTAAATTCAAGTTACATTTCAGAATTTCAACTCAATATTCATTCATTTAACATTTTAATTTTATTCAAAAATCATTAATATATTAAAAAATCATTTTAAATTCATTTTAATTCAAAATATCATAAATTTATCATATATTCATATTTAATTTAAATTCCATTTATCACCAAATTATAATTTCCAAAATAACTTACATTTCGAATTTTCCAACTTTACCATTAATTTATTTTACTTATAAATTTTCAAAAATAAATAATACTTTTCAAAAATCACTTTTAATTAAGTTTTAAATCAAAATATCATAATATTTACATTTCAAACATATTTTAAAAATTTTAGAAAAATATAATTTAACTACGGGTCTGTATATAATTTTCTAGCCTAAGTAAAGTGATAAGGGTAACATATCATTTCAACCCGTAATTTACAAAGAAAACCGGATTTTATCATTTCAAACCCGCAGTCCCAAGTAAATGAAAATAATTGAAAATCATTCAGGCCTATCATTTCAGCCCATAATGATTTTCCTATATTTTAAAGTCCGTTCGGGTATGTCTCATTTCAACCCATAGTGATTCTAATCTAAAGGGAACTTGCAGTGTGATAAACTGATATAAATAATAGAACAACATAATATAATAGCAACAGATGATATAACAAGTGTCTAAGCATGGGTGAACATCATATGATCATAATATAACAGATATAATATGGTGATGCATTTTACAGATTCAAATGTGATCGATTTACTAGTTATATAAGTATAAAACTGTCTGATGAGAATAACTCACTTTTATAAGCTGAAAACAACAATCAAATGCACAAATTGAGATCTTCACAAGCACGATAGCACGATAATGATTCGAGTTTGAGAGAGCCAAATATTAATTGCCTTGAACACATTCAAACAAGACAATACAAATAATATAAGTTTCAACCCAAAATACGATTAACAATGTTAGGAATAAATGCGTAAAACAAAACCAAAGTCTTTGCACTTACTTTCTACCACTAATGCTCAGCCATAGGTCAGGTTTGCACAACCAAAGTGTGTGTTAGGGTCTGGTTTGGGTTCAAATGGTCGGCCAAACATGTAAGAGATGATAGTGCAAAGGTAATGCAAAGAGATATATGCATGGACTACAACTTCAAGGCAATATAACACGAATTCAATGCAACTAAGGTCACGGCCTAAGGAAGGAAAGGCATGGCCAGGTCAACAGTGGGGTCGGGGATGACATGGCAGTGGGTTTCAGGTCGTCTATAGGTGGTGGAGGTGGCGTAGGTGGTGGCCAAGGGAAGGTTTAGAGGTGGTGGTGATGTATGGTGCTCGGCTAGGCATATAGGGTGAAGTTTTGTGTAGATTTTGTTGGATTTGGTAATCAAGGTGCATGGCCATTGGCTTGGGGCTGGCCTGGAGGAGGTGGTGGTGGCGGAGGCCATGGTGAAGGAGGAGCAAGGGACTGAGCATATAGGTGAAGCAAATGCAAAGAACATGAAATAAATAATAAGAATTTGCATAGAAAAGAAGAAAAAAGTTTACCAAGCTTTGCTTAAGGTTAATGGCCGAATTTTTGGGAGTTGAGAAAGTTTCATTTACATGAAAAATGAGGAAAAAGATACGTCTGAAGATAGTGAGGAAGTCGGCCAAAAATTTAATGCAAATGTTGGTTGAAATTGAAAGCCAAGAATACAAAAGGACAAGGCATACAAAAGGTTTCAAAATCTATTCAAATTTCCAATATTTCTTTTGCAATTTTAATTACATGAAAAATGCTAATAAATAAAGATAAAAACTCATAAATAAAAATGAATGCATAAATAAATATATAAATTTTAATTAAATATAATGAAGCTATGAAAATAGCAAAGAAAATAGAAACTAGGCTTAAAAATTTGAAAATAAATTCAATAAGCTTTGGAAAAAAATTTATTATGTGGCGACCCGACTTCCTAACACCAGAAAGTCGCATCACCATTGAGAAAGAAAGGGATAGATGAAGAAAAGAAAGAGAAAGAAGAAACACAACAACGCAGATAACTCACAGCGGAACGAATGAAATATAATATATCACATAAAATATTACATAGTATCATATTACATCAGAGTACACAACTTATACACAC
Organism: Allium cepa; assembly: GCA_030765085.1. Lineage (NCBI taxonomy): Eukaryota > Viridiplantae > Streptophyta > Magnoliopsida > Asparagales > Amaryllidaceae > Allium > Allium cepa. Next base: position 120,765,700 of record CM060946.1, on the reverse strand, counting down.
ATATTAGACAGTTATAAACATCTGTCTAACTATACAACTCAAGTACACAAGATACAGATAACACACAAACACAGCGGAACCACAATATATCTACACGTGGAAGCCTCCTGCTCCATTACTCCTCCAGAATTCTTCAAGCAAACCTGAATCACTCGACTACTCATACATAATATGAGTACGCAAGAGCTTAATAAAACAGAAAATAAACACTCGGGTCAGATAGGGGTCTGGTGTGAGTAAACGGGTTAAAATTGCTTAACTTTAGAAAAATCTTTGAAAAGAAAAGGTACCACGTAAGACTTCCCACACATAAACATGGAAAAGTTTTTACCTTACGCTAACCAAAACATTTGATAGAAAATCCAGTGATATTATAATAGTGTCTAGGGTTTTCAAGTAAATAAGAAATAGTCGAAATTGTTACATGATTAAATTCCAGCTACTAGCCACAAAAGTGGGTAGTACAAACAAAACCGTAGGGTCTCGTAGGAAGAATGGGTTTCCATCAATGGCAGGGCTACCGGGGTACCGCCCATCACAGTACGTGGCCTAGATCACAGTACCGAGGATTACGCCCAATCCCCTACATCACAAAGCCGGAGCTGTTCCTTACTGAACAGCCCCGAGTAAGATCACCTCGTGGTTGGCGCGACCAACCACCCACTAAGCCGAAATAAAGGGACATCTAGACAGGAATGACCTCACCCTTAAATGGGTGCTACCCACCTAGCCTTGTTGCACCTCCCCTGTTTTAGCCATTCCCGGCTGATGGGGCTTGAGGCTGCGATTACCTTTATAGAACACATCTATCTTAGAATGCTCATCGTCCACCTGACGATGTTCTGAAAGCATTCAATCCATATAAGTTCGTTCCGGGTTCGAACGAAACCGAAGGCACTATCTCGTTGCATTCATTTTGCAATCACCCTCAGAGTCAACGACCATAGCCCTTGCACTCTAAATCACCATCTCGAACCTATAAGTACTATCTCCGTCAAACTCATCACGTAATCACCCCCAGAGTTATACTGACGAATAGTTCTTACACCTCGAGTCTTCACTAGCTCCACTTGGATTCACGACCTAACGTTTAATTTGGATCGATGTGGTTTTCGGATTATCCAAATATGGAAACCCGATCCCGGTCTCATCGAAACCAAACGCCATTTTAATGTCCAAGTTGTTTTAAGGGTTTAAATAATTAACTTATATTTAGGATGATATAAACAAATAGATGAATCACCTTATCACAATAGATAATTCATATCAATTATTCATCTCACAAACAGCATATCACATATCATCCAAATCATCCAAACACCAATCACCCAATACAATCATCCAATATAAATCAATCATCCAAAGCAGAATTGATTAACTCTAAATCAATTGGATTACTTAAATCCTTCTTCATTAATTTATTCCAAATAAACAAATTAATCATCTCTTAATGATCTTCCTTAATTAATCTTCCTTGATTAATTATACTTTAATTACATTCAAGTAATAAACCTTAACCATATACAGTAATTAACCTTTAATTACTATCATTAATTACAATAATTAATGATCCTTCATTTACTTTCATTAATTAATCAACTATAATTAATTACATTAACCTCAATTAATTACAATTAATTAATCACACTTAAATTAATTACTTTTATTAATCAACCTTGATTAATTTCATTAATTATATTAACCACTAATCCTTATTAATTAATAATTAACTTGTAATTAATCATCTCATTAATCATAAACAGTAATTAACAACTTGTAATTACTTATCTTAATTAATTAACTTCCTAATTAATTATATTAACCTTTGATTAATTAATCTAATTAATTAATCTTTAATTACTTCATTAAGAAATTATTAATCAATTAAATTTATAAATAATCCTTAATTAATTACTTTATTAATTAATTACATCTTTAATTAATTACCCTTATCAATTAATCACATTAATTAATTAATTAATCATGTTAATAATTAACTAAATTAATTAAGTAATTAACTCTTAATTACTTGTATAAGTAATTATTTTCTAATTACTTCATTAATAACTCTTGATTACTCTCTTAATTAATTACTTCACAAGTAATTAATTCATCATTAAATAATTCTTAATTCTTTAATTAATTAATTACTCCATAATTAATTAACTTCAAAACAATTATATTAACTAATTCTTAATTAATAATATCAAGTGATTACCCAATAATCACTTCCGTTTAATTACTCCCATGAGTAATTTCTATTAATTACTTCCATAAGTAATTACCTTTCTTAATTACATTCAATAATTCACCATTAATTACTTCATTAAATAACTACAGATAATTAATCCATAATTAAGTGATTATTAAAGAATTAAATAAACAATTAACTAATTATTTAAAATTAATTAAATAATTAATTAATTAACTTCTTATATTTTAAAAGAATCCTTAATTAATTAAGAAAACCATAAATCTTAATTAATCTTTTACATATTAATAAATCATATTAATTAAATATTCTTATATTCAAAACAAAGATAAATTAACCCTATTTATCTTCATAAATAAATTATTTGAATTAATCAAATCTTAATAGCTTGAAAACAAATTATTAAATTTGTTTACAAAATTATAACTTAAACTTAATTTGAAAATAAAGCATTTAGAAATAAATTTTAAAATCTAAAACACTTAAATTTTCTAATTCAAACTTCTTCATTTTGAATAAAATTTTGAAACTTAAGTTTTTAAACATTACTTTAAAATTTTGCTTAAAACTTTGGTTCAATATTTAAATTCAAAACACTTCTTTTAAATTGGATTTCAAAATTTAATTAAGATAATCACTTTCAAAACAATCATCTTAAAACATTTTAAACTTGAAATATAAATTCAATTTACACTTTTATAAGTTTGATTAACATTCACTTTTTAAAGTTTTGGTTTACATTTATTTTAAAACAACAAGTTTAACTTTGTATTTTGGTTTCTTTTATAAAACTTGTTTATAATATAATGCTTACTTTCATTAATTCAAATACAAGTCACTTAGCAACTTATATCACTTACAGCACTAACCAGAAGAACATGCGACTAAAATCTTGAGTCGAACACAGAAAACACTCGAGACCGCCCCAAAGATCCCTAGCTCCCCTCAACTTCGAGTCATTCACAGTGCAAACGCGAGCGCAAACCCGAGGAAACCACGTCTTCTCCAAATTAAAACTCACAATGCACACGAACGTGCATGGTGCAACTACCCAAGCACTCCGGCCAACCTAGGTCGTCGTGACCGACGCAGTCCATCCCATGACCACGCGCGAACCCAAAAACATACCCAGATCCAACAACAACAACTCGAAACGAAAATTGACCATTCTCATGAAAAACTACAGAACTCGCTTTCCCAAATCCACCCACGGCCGATCACCACGACGCCACTAGAACTCACTGACCCCACCATCGAGACGCCACGACCATGAACTTCAATCTCCCCAAACGCGAACAATTCCGATCGAAAATCCAAGTCGCACTAGCCACTACAGTCAAACCGAAACAAAAACATGCTAAAACACTAGTTCAATTCGAACAATTCACACATTGGAAAAATCCAATTGTATTTTTCCCATCATCCTCCACATATAAGCAAGCTTCGACCACAATTATAGCTCCGATCAACACGCCGATCAATGGCAAATCCCCAAAACCCCAATTTCGAACAAACCCCAAATTCTCAAGAAATACGCAACTAAAAATTACAAATTAGATATCTAAATTCATGATTTTTAATCATGATTACATGCATGTAATTCAAATTATAATTTAAGATAGTTGATTTTTATACAAAAATCTTAGTTTACTGTTAATTCCTTATTTATAATCATTTGTTGTTTTTAAAATTATGAAACTATTTTTAAAATCACTATCAAGCATTAACATACATTTTTCATTTACATAACAATGTCCAATATTACTTTGTTTGAGAGATTTTCGAATTTTCTTGCAAAATCAACTCTGAAATAAAAGAACAGAGATGAATTTTATACAGGTTTTTCCTACTCTCTGGCAATCTCTACCAATAACATACATATATGACAGTACTCATATAAACAAATATTCATTTACAAAGCCAAATTCATCACATGCAACAATAAATTCAACTATACTATGATAAAACTGTTTCTAAAAGGTTTACTCACCTGTTAATAATATGTAGAGCACATCAGTTTTAATTTCCAGGCTTTAATCTTTAAATCTGAAAAATACTTTGATTTTGAAAATCTTACCGCATGTCATCAATTGATGATTTAAAATATTGAAACTAATCTGAGTTGCTCATCCATTTGCATTACAGGTTGAAGTTGCAGGAAAACTTGTTTGTAAATTGATGTTGCAGATTTTGTTTTTACTGCAGATTTGAGGAAGATTTTACTTTGCTTTTTGATTTCAAATTCCAGGTTTGTAAGTAAATTTCTGGTTTCTGCCATTAATTCTTGAATGAAGTAAGGAAAAGAAAATAGATTGAAGAAAAGAAGAAGGATATGTTTTAATAAACTTAGTTTTATTTAATAAAAATTAAAGAAAGTGAATTTTTAAAAATAAGACACTTGTTTACATTCTTACATTTGTCACTATGTTAGCTTAATTTTCTTACATGTGTTTATGAGATGAGCTAACATGTTTACAAATGTTACTTAAGTATTTTTAATCAAATTTTTACTTAATTTAAATGTAAATATAACTTACTTAATTTAATCCTCTTAATAAATATAATCTACATATGTATATATAAATTTACTTTTTAAAAGAAATTATTATAAAACTAATTGTAACACAAATATATCTTCTTATACATGTATTTTTAAAATCTAAAACATATATATATATATATATATACACACATTTATAATCATTTTAAATTGAAGCATTTTAAAAGAAAATAAAACAAACCTTTGATCAAACTCTTTTTTAAACTATCATATTTAAAATAAATAATTATCTTACATTTTGAAAACAATTGAATTAAACTTAAATTACCTTTTGAAAAATATTAATTCTAAAATAAAGCTTCAATTACAATTCATACATATATAAGTTATAAATAGATTAAATTAAATTTCAAAACAATTCCAAATTATAACATATACATACATATATATTACAATTTGAAAATTCATCTTTTATTTAAAACAAAAGATTATCCTATTCACAATATATATCAAATATATATATATATATTATAAATAGAATAAAGTTTTATCAGCTTTGAAATATAATTCTTATCAATATTGCCAGATTAAAGATTTATTAACCTTTAAAAGATTAAATTTATCAATTTAAGTTAAAATTATAAAGAAAAATTATCAAACTAATTAAATTATTAATACAGATTATTAAATTGATATTGCCTAAAATTTCGGGTCGTCACATTCCTTCCCCCTTAAAAGAATTTCGTCCCCGAAATTTAAAAGCAAAGGTAACTTAATAACCCAGCAAAGATTTTAATTTCAAACAGCAAAGCATACCTAACATCCAGTTACTAACAACCATAGCCATCAATCGAACAAACAAACCTAACTAATTATCCTGGCACAAATCAGAATAAATCTTACAACTATCTAGAGTTTCCCAAGTATAAATAACCGGGAGACTCGTTCTACAAAAGCTAAACAAACTACACCACCTAAATCCAGAGCTCCTCTTACCTCTAGATCCACCAACTGAACAGAACATCAGATTATACCCAAGTCTAGCACAACTTCCAAATCCAACTGAACTACAGATTCAATAACCAATCGATGAATCATACACGTATTCCCTCAGAGATACGTAAAATACAATGAATCCCAGCTATCCAAACTGGCAATTCAATCTTATCCAATTACTGCTCTCTTAACCAGAGAAATCTTAACAACAATGAAGACTCCAACTTCAAATTCCAAACTCCTTATCTCATATCAGCATAACTCAACAGACAATCTCGGACTGCCAATCTTCTTCCTGATATGCTGATGCTTCCAGAAACAACTATACCAAAGCAAACCAGTTCCTGGATCCTATCCAATAGAAAAGTCTTCCAAAATCCATCGAAATCCAGAACACAAGCTCTACTTCTCAAGCAATAGCAAACTGAACTTGCTTCCTTCCTCGCACAGCTGCTACCTTGCTTCCGCTGCACAACTCTGATTCTGAAATAGATGAGAATACTGTTGATGAACACGAATACAAACTTATCCAATTATATCGGAAAAACTGTTCATCAAATCCATAAAATCTGAGTGACACATCTGACTCGGTCACACAACCTTATAGCAGAAATCCAAACTCAAAAATTAGATCTGACCAAACCAAACTCCAAAAATTTCTTAGCTGCTACATAAACTCTTCCTGGGCTAACAACCAGGCTAACTACCAAAATTGCTTCTGGAACCAAAACAATATGGAACTCAACTCCAGATGCGGACAAACTTCTGATTACATCAGTAACTCCTACTTCCACATGAGAACCCTCGGTCTCAAACAAAAGATTGCTCAAGATAAAATCCCAAACTAATCACAAGTCACTTTTGCGATCCAACCTAATTCGGATTCCAAAGAAATTGTCCTCTCTTTACCAATTAGAATAGCCTTAAGCTTCATCAAACAAGGTTAACCCTTCAAGAAAACTTCACCAACTGCCCGGACTGCTGAAAGAAGAACCACCAAGATTCCTGAACCATCAGAGAAAGGCCACACTGCTGCTTTCAAACTCTACCTCGATGATACTGCGAAGCCAAAAGACCTTCTCGTCAGCACACCGAACACTTAAAGTTGCACTGCTACCACAACTATCCAAAGAATTCTAATCCAAAGGCTTCTCGAATACCAAAACCATCAACAAACCACACAACGGACCTTCGGGATGACAGACATCCTCTCAAGAAATTCAGGCTCCAAACCAAGCATCAACATCTCGCTCTTCTTAAGGAATGACAAATGAGACCATGCCGAAGCGAAGAACTTCGGGACCTTAGTCTCAAATTCCAAAACAACCAACCTCCTTGCTAAAGATCCAGATAACCTCTACATAGACGAATCTTCCCTACAACAGGTAAAGACTACTCCTCAACCTTCTAAAACTGGCTTCAAGAGAAAACATCCTCGAAAATATCCATGGACACTACATCTCATCACGCAGTTATCAAGGTATCATCTCTTACTTCTGCACTTCCGACAGATCCAAACTTACACTTCAAAGATGAACTCCGAATCTTTAAAATATTTCCTTGGGATATCAGAGAAATCCTTACTCCAAACTAAACTCACTCGAGATGGTATTAGGTCTACAGTCTCGAAAAATACACAACCAACCTCAAACATATGGACCTCTTCCATTAGTGGTAGTCGTGTTACACACACACACCACTACTCCATCTACCTCTATAACTTATGTTGGAAAATCCGAACAGATAACCTAACAAATTAGTACATATATATATATATATATATATATATATATAAATTACAATTACGCTCTCTCTCAAGAAAGACAACACTCCAGAGCCTAGGTATTCACTCAACCTAATGCTCTGATACCACCTGTGGCGACCCGACTTCCTAACACCAGAAAGTCGCATCACCATTAAGAAAGAAAGGGATAGAAGAAGAAAAGAAAGAGAAAGAAGAAACACAACAACAACAGATAACTCACAGCGGAACGAATGAAATATAATATATCACATAAAATATTACATAGTATCATATTACATCAGAGCACACAACTTATACACCACATATTAGACAGCTATAAACATCTGTCTAACTATACAACTCAAGTACACAAGATACAAATAACACACAAACACAGCGGAACCACAATATATCTACACGTGGAAGCCTCCTGCTCCATTACTCCTCCAGAATTCGTCAAGCAAACCTGAATCACTCATCTACTCATACATAATATGAGTACCCAAGAGTTTAATAAAACAGAAAATAAACACTCGGGTCAGACAGGGGTCTGGTGTGAGTAAACGGGTTAAAATTGCTTAACTTTAGAAAAATCTTTGAAAAGAAAAGGTATCACGAATGATTTCCCACACATAAACATGGAAAAGTTTTTACCTTACGCTAACCAAAACATTTGATAGGAAATCCAGTGATATTATAATAGTGTCTAGGGTTTTAAGTAAATAAGAAATAGCCGAAATTGTTACATGATTAAATTCCAGCTACTAGCCACAAAAGTGGGTAGTACAAACAAAACCGTAGGGTCTCATAGGAAGAATGGGTTTCCATCAATGGCAGGGCTACCGGGGTACCGCCCGTCACAGTACGTGGCCTAGATCACAGTACCGAGGATTACGCCCAATCCCCTGCATCAAAAAGCCGGAACTGTTCCTTACTGAACAGTCCCGAGTAAGATCACCCCGTGGTTGGCGCGACCAACCACCCACTAAGCCGAAATAAAGGGACATCTAGACAGGAATGACCTCACCCTGAAATGGGTGCTACCCACCTAGCCTTGCTGCACCTCCCTTGTTTTTAGCCATTCCCGGTTGATGATGCTTGTGGCTGCGATTACTTTTATAGAACACATCTATCTTAGAATGCTCATCGTCCACCTGACGATGTTCTAAAAGCATTCAATCCATACAAGTTCGTTCCGGATTCGAACGAAACCGAAGGCACTATCTCGTTGCACTAATTTTGGAATCACCCTCAGAGTCAACGACCATAGCCCTTGCACTCTAAATCACCATATCGAACCTATAAGTACTATCTCCGTCAAACTCATCACGGAATCACCCCCAGAGTTATACTGATGAATAGTTCCTACACCTCGAGTCTTCACTAGCTCCACTTGGATTCACGACCTAATGTTTAATTTGGATCGATGTGGTTTTCGGATTGTCCAAATATGGAAACCCGATCCCGGTCTCACCGAAACCAAACGCCATTTTAATGTCCAAGTTGTTTTAAGGGTTTAAACAATTAACTTATATTCAGGATGATATAAACAAATAGATGAATCACCTTATCACAATAGATAATTCATATCAATTATTCATCTCACAAACAACATATCACATATCATAGATATCATCCAAATCATCCAAACACCAATCACCCAATACCAATCATCCAAAGCAGAATTGATTAACTCTAAATCAATTGGATTACTTAAATCCTTCTTCATTAATTTATTCCAAATAAACAAATTAATCATCTCTTAATGATCTTCCTTAATTAATCTTCCTTGATTAATTATACTTTAATTACATTCAAATAATAAACCTTAACCATATACAGTAATTAACCTTTAATTACTATCATTAATTACAATAATTAATGATCCTTCATTTACTTTCATTAATTAATCAACTATAATTAATTACATTAACCTCAATTAATTACAATTAATTAATCACACTTAAATTAATTACTTTTATTAATCAACCTTGATTAATTTCATTAATTATACTAACAAATAATCCTTACTAATTAATAATTAACTTGTAATTAATCATCTCATTAATCATAAATAGTAATTAACAACTTGTAATTACTTATCTTAATTAATTAACGTCCTAATTAATTATATTAACCTTTGATTAATTAATCTAATTAATTAATCTTTAATTACTTCATTAAGAAATTATTAATCAAATAAATTAATAAATAATCTTTAATTAATTACTTTATTAATTAATTACATCTTTAATTAATTACCCTTAGTAATTAATCACATTCATTAATTAATTAATCACATTAATAATTAACTAAATTAATTAAGTAATTAACTCTTAATTACTTGTATAAGTAATTATTTTCTAATTACTTCATTAATAACTCTTGATTACTCTCTTAATTAATTACTCCACAAGTAATTAATTCATCATTAAATAATTCTTAATTCTTTAATTAATTAATTACTCCATAATTAATTAACTTCAAAACAATTATATTAATTAGTTCTTAATTGATAATATTAAGTGATTACCCAATAATCACTTCCATTTAATTACTCCCATGAGTAATTTCCATTAATTACTTCCATAAGCTGTTACCATTCTTAATTACATTCAATAATTCACCATTAATTACTTCATTAAATAATTACACTTAATTAATCCATAATTAAGTGATTATTAAAGAATTAAATAAATAATTATCTAATTATTTAAAATTAATTAAATAATTAATTAACTTCTTATATTTTTAAAGAATCCTTAATTAATTAAGAAAACCATAAATCTTAATTAATCTTTTACTTATTAATAAATCATATTAATTAAATATTCTTATATTCAAACAAAGATAAATTAACCCTATTTATCTTCATAAATAAATTATTTGAATTAATCAAATCTTAATAACTTGAAAACAAATTATTAAATTTGGTTTACAAAATTATAACTTAAACTTAATTTGAAAATAAAGCATTTAGAAATAAATTTTAAAATCTAAAACACTTAAATTTTCTAATTCAAACTTCTTCATTTTGAATAAAATTTTTAAACTTAAATTTTTAAACATTACTTTAAAAATTTTCTTAAAACTTTGGTTCAATATTTAAATTCAAAACACTTCTTTTAAATTGGATTTCAAAATTTAATTAAGATATTCACTTTCAAAACAATCATCTTAAAACATTTTAAACTTGAAATATAAATTCAATTTACACTTTTATAAGTTTGATTAACATACACTTTTTAAAGTTTTGGTTTACATTTATTTTAAAACAACAAGTTTAACTTTGTATTTTGGTTTCTTTTATAAAACTTGTTTATAATATAATGCTTACTTTCATTAATTCAAATACAAGTCACTTAGCAACTTATATCACTTCACAGCACTAACCAGAAGAACACGCGACTAAAATCTTGAGTCAAACACAGAAAACACTCGAGACCGCCCCGAAGATCCCTAGCTCCCCTCAACTTCGAGTCATTCATAGTGCAAACGCGAGCGCAAACCCGAGGAAACCACGTCTTCTCCAAATTAAAACTCACAATGCACACGAACGTGCATGGTGCAACTACCCAAGCACTCCGGCCAACCTAGGTCGTCGTGACCGACGCCTTCCATCCCATGACCACGCGCGAACCCAAAAACATACCCAGATCCAACAACAACAACTCGAAACGAAAATCGACCATTCTCACGAAAAACTACAGAACTCGCTTTCCCAAATCCACCCACGGCCGATCACCACGACGCCACTAGAACTCACTGACACCACCATCGAGACGCCACGACCATGAACTTCAATCTCCCCAAACGCGAACAATTCCGATCGAAAATCCAAGTCGCACTAGCCACTACATTCAAACCGAAACAAAAACATGCTAAAACACTAGTTCAATTCGAACAATTCACACATTGGAAAAATCCAATTGTATTTTTCCCATCATCCTCCACATATAAGCAAGCTTCGACCACAATTATAGCTCCGATCAACACGCCGATCAACGGCAAATCCCCAAAACCCCAATTTCGAACAAACCCCAAATTCTCAAGAAATACGCAACTAAAAATTACAAATTAGATATCTAAATTCATGATTTTTAATCATGATTACATGCATGTAATTCAAATTATAATTTAAGATAGTTGATTTTTTTACAAAAATCTTAGTTTACTGTTAATTCCTTATTTATAATCATCTGTTCTTTTTAAAATTATGAAACTATTTTTAAAATCACTATCAAGCATTAACATACATTTTTCATTTACATAATAATGTCCAATATTACTTTGTTTGAGAGATTTTCAAATTTTCTTGCGAAATCAACTCTGAAATAAAAGAACAGAGATGAATTTTATACAGGTTTTTCCTACTCTCAGGCAATCTCTACCAATAACATACATATATGACAGTACTCATATAAACAAATATTCATTTACAAAGCCAAATTCATCACATGCAACAATAAATTCAACTATACTATGATAAAATTGTTTTCAAAAGGTTTACTCACCTGTTAATAATATGCAGAGCATAGCAGTTTTAATTTCCAGGCTTTAATCTTTAAATCTGAAAAATACTTTGATGTTGAAAATCTTACCGCATGTCTTCAATTAATGATTTAAAATATTGAAACTGGTCTGAGTTGCTCATCCATTTGCATTACAAGTTAAAGTTGCAGGAAACTTGTTTGTAAATTGATGTTGCAGATTTTGTTTTTACTTCAGATTTGAGGAAGATTTTACTTTGCTTTTTGATTTCAAATTCCAGGTTTTGATATGTCTTTGGGTTTTAAATTTCAGGTTTGTAAGTAAATTTCTGGTTTCTGCCATTAATTCTTGAATGAAGTAAGGAAAAGAAAATAGATTGAAGAGAAGAAGAAGGATATGTTTTAATAAACTTAGTTTTATTTAATAAAAATTAAAGAAAGTGAATTTTTAAAAAGAAGACACTTGTTTTCGTTCTTACATTTGTCACTATATTAGCTTAATTTTCTTACATGTGTTTATGAGATGAGCTAACATGTTTACAAATGTTACTTAAGTATTTTTAATTAAATTTTTACTTAATTTAAATGTAAATATAACTTACTTAATTTAATCCTCTTAATAAATATAATCTACATATGTATATATAAATTTACTTTTTAAAAGAAATTATTCTAAAACTAATTATAATACAAGTATATCTTCTTATACATGTATTTTTAAAATCTAAAACATATATACACACACACACATTTATAATCATTTTAAATTTAAGCATTTTAAAAGAAAACAAAACAAAACTGATTAAACTCTTTTTTAAACTATCATATTTAAAATAAATAATTATCTTACATTTTGAAAACAATTGAATTAAACTTAAATTATCTTTTGAAAAATATTAATTCTAAAACAAAGCTTCAAATTATAATTCATACATATATATATTATAAATAGATTAAATTAAATTTTAAAACAATTCCAAATTATAACATATACATACATATATATTACAATTTGAAAATTCGTCTTTTATTTAAAAAAAAGATTATCCTATTCACAATATATATCATATATATATATATATATATATATTATAAACATAATAAAATTTTATCAGCTTTGAAAAATAATTCTTATCAATATTGCCAGATTAAAGATTTATTAACCTTTAAAAGATTAAATTTATCAATGTAAGTTAAAATTATAAAGAAAAATTATCAAACCAATTAAATTATTAATACAGATTATTAAATTGATATTGTCTAAAATTTCGGGTCGTCATATATTATCACTTTAAAAATATTTGAAAAACAAAAATATATATAATATAGCATATATATACAAATTAAAATAAGATATGACAAATAAAATATTATTTATAGAGATTAAAATAAATAATATTGTTAAATAAAACAGTTTACACCCAATATTGAAAAAAACACACAATATAACTCCGATTTCAACAAAACGAAAAGCAGTATTCTTAAAATTTAATCTATTTTTATAATAAAAGATAAATTCAAAAATTTAAATATTTAAATTTAAAATTTAAAAGCCAAAGTTTGACCATATTGACCAAAAATTCACTTTGTAGAAAAATATTCAATTTTATTCAAGTTTGAAAAATATAATTCACATAATAATCAAAATTTATATTTAAATAACAAAATTCATTGTTTTTAATAAATAAAATTAAGTTTTTAAATTAGGAAATTTAATTTAACAGAAATAAAATATACAATAAAATAATCCCAAAATATAGGGTTGTTACAAGCCTCTTCTTTCCTCTTGTTTAAAAAAAAAGAATTTTTAAAGGAAATATATGTTTTCTAAGAAATAATTATTTTGGAATATATATATTATATATAAAGATTTTATTCTGATATGTGTTTTAAATTTAATATTTATTTTAAAATATATATGTATAAAGATTTTATTTTGATATGTGTTTTAAATCGAATATTGATTTTAAAATACAATATATAAAGGTTTATTTTAAATATGTAAGTAAGTTTTAGATTTTTAAAAATTTCTACATTTTTTTTCCATCGATCTCGAGTCCACTTTGCTTTGCTTTGGAAATTGTCTTTTGGATTGGTCGATTGTCGAGTTCGTGATTCAAAATCGTAACTTGTTATGTTGTCTATTTTCTCTAGCCTCGAAATGTGAGAGACCCATCACGATTAACATTCTTATATTTAGTAAATTTAGTTTATACGAAATGACGATTGAAATGTGTTGTCAAATTTAATTGGTTAGAAGTTTAATTGTTGAATATGATATATTATTATTTAATTTGTTTACGTATGTTAGTTGACATATGATAACCATAACCTGTTGTATATATATTTTAAATTGTTAATTATGGTCATAATTTCCATTGACATGCCATGTCATTTATGTTATTATTTTATTATTCTCACTCTATAAGTTCCCTGATAGTTTAGAAAAATCCCCATGGGTTGAAATGATACATACCCGAACGATATTAACGATTATGGAAAATCATTATGGTTGAAATGATAAAGCCATGCAATTTATTGATTTTTAAATTTTAGGATTGTGTGTTGAAATGATACTTACCGCAAATATTAAATTATTGCGGTTCAAATGATAAATATTTGTATCACTTGACCATAGGATAGAAAAATTATATACAAACAACATTGGTCTATTTTAAATGATTTCCAAGTTTTAAAAGGATAAATATATGTGTATTGATTTTAGAATATAATACAAAGATATTTTATTTTAATATATGTGTAAAAAATTAAAATTTTAAATCATATGTTTTGGAAACTTTAAAATTATAAGTTAAAGTTTTAGAATGTAAATTATAAAATTTAACTTATAACTTTACTATTTTTAAAAATATATAAAATAGGATTAAAAATAAATTTAATAAAAAGGTTTGATTTTATTTAATTTAATTAATATATATAATATGTTATCAAATATTTACTTAAGATTTATATTAATTTTTGGAAATAGTTTTTATAATAATTTTAATAAATAGTGGTTGGAAAGATAAATTTAAGTTGACTTGAAATTTAAATTGGTTAATAATTGTATTTAAATGGGATTTGATATGAACTTATTAATTTTAAGATTTTAAAGATATGATTTATAACTTGATAACTGTATTTTGATTAAAGGTGATTAAATGAATATTTTTTAATTTAAATATAATTGAAATTGAATATTTAATATTGATTTAAATTTGTAATTTGAGATTTTATTTAAATATTATTAAAAATGATTAAATGAATATTTTCAAATTTAAATAAAATTAAAGTTGAATTTTGAATGAAATTTATCAAATTGAGTTATTGTAAATTGTTTGAATATTTAAACTTTGAAACCTATTGAATTGGAAGTGATTTAAATTTGTAGTTCACATCTAGATTTGAAATCGATATAAATTAAAAATGGTTTTAATGAGAATTTGAATTAAACCTTTAACCATTTTAATTGAAAATGTTGAACTGAGATTGATTTAAATTGAATTTTGGACTAAAATTGATTTGAATTGATTTGTGAAATTGGAATAAACAATTCTAATTTGAAACTGTTTTCGATATATACTCTTTTAAATATATAAACTATTATAATATATATTATTTTAAATTCATAACCAATTTTAAATATATATTTTAATATATAAACTACTATTAATATATAAACTATTTTAACCTATAAATATTTTAAACATAAACTATTTTTAATATATAACTATTCCAATATATAAACTACTTTCAATATTCAAACTGTTTAAGTTGGAACTGTTATGATTTAAAGTGAATAATGATTTCGGAAGTAAATATGATTTTGAAATGAATATGATATTTTGATATGAAATATGAACTGTTTTGAAACGAAAATGACCATGGTGTGAAATAAGCTTTTGGTTGTCAAAGAGACCCGGATCGAATATTGTCATACTCTCTGCCAATACCAAAAACTACTTTAACAACTGTGCAAGTGGTGGAGAATCCAGAACGAAGTAGAATGGCTTAGTGAACATCTATATGAGGTATGAATGCAACCCTGACTCCCTCCAGTCAGCTTGATATGACTAAAACAGGAGCCATGCCGGGTCAAGTGAGGTCACACCTTCGATCGAGCATGCTTTTTCGATACCATTCTTTTACTTGGTGATTTGATTGGGTGTACCTTTGATTATGTGAGTGTGTCTCGAGGTGGGAAGTAGAAGCCGCTATGTGAAAGTTTGTGCGGATCGGTTGTATGGGTAAATATACTAATTTAAAAACTAAGTTTGATTTAGCAACGGAAAATTGTCGATATATAAAAGAAATGTAAAGTGGTAAGTAAATGACACCAGATGTTTTTATACTGGTTCGAACTTCCCGTTCTACGTCCAGTCCCAGACTCCTTCTGGATTTACTAATACACTTGCTTCACCCATAGGAATATGCACCTGAGCAACCGAACAGGATTTCAATACACTTGCCCGGGCAGCCTTACGGGACTTCCAATACAAAGTATTTAGTTTCTTGACTTGATGTATTCTTGAATAGCACTAATTAGTCGATATAGTACACTGTTCCTATAATCCTCTTCTTTGTGGTATGTAGTGTTTGTACATGAAGAGAATGGAAGATTTAAATAAATTCTCAATAGAATGCTTGTATGAACGTATTAGAAAGCAAAGACTATAGAGAGTAGAATCAAAATAGGATAGAAAGAATTTTAATGATCGTTGTTTTTAAAAAGAATTTGATTCTTGGCTATATTTATAATGAATCAAGAGTTTTTTCTTTCATGAACAGTAGTGCTAGAAAGAAACGGAAACAACCCTTGAAGTTGAGATGTTTCTCTTCATTGAAGAGACGCATCTCTTCGATAAAAACTAGCCGTTATATGAATTCAGCAGGCTGACCGCAGAAGATTTAGCCATCCGATTCAAACCTGAAAATAAATAGTGCAAAAGATAGTACATTCAGCTGGCTAACTCGGTGGATTCAGCCGGCTGAATATGTGGTAACTTTAAATTTACCCAATATTAAGCCGGCTAAATAGCCGTAGTCAGCCGGTTGAAATCTGGTCTTGTGCATGCGCATACTTCTAAGATACGTGTCAATTTGGTTTTGCAACATACCATTTTGGGGAGATTTTAACATATTTCTAACTAGATTCAGAAATAATAAAACATCTAATCTATCTTTGCGTATTTCTGAATCCATCCTTCAAAGACTTATCTTCTCCACCAAATTTGGTTAGTATACAATAATAATATAGCTTATATAGTTGTCACATTCGAAATCGGAGATTTCTGGATCTTAACATTCTCCCCCTTTTTGATGATGACAACCATGTAAGTATAATGCAATATAATTTAGAATATACTCCCACTGATTTTTTGCTCCCCCTATCAATATGATTTACCTTCTCCCCCTTCGTCATCGACAAAAAGGAGTAGTCGATAGAAGGTAAGCATAGAAATAATAAATAGAAATATCTTAAGCACATAGCACATCACAATATTCAGCACTTATAAACAGCATTTTTGCCATAGTTACGTAATTTAGCATAGTTATATATGTATAAAACAATGTAGTAAAACATCACAAAATATTACAGAACAAGCATGGGCATATGTTTTTTTCAAAATTAAAGATTGTCACGAAGTAAACATACACATACAACATAATAATTTAAACCACAGAAGTTTACTGCTAAGTTATCATAAACATTTTAATCAGAAGTTCTAGAAAGAAATACTTAAAAAGTTGAAAAAAGATAAAATAAGATTCATACCAAAATGTTTCATTCTTTATCCGTAGTATCCCATTCAAGCGTAGTCAAATCTTCAACCACTCCGGTAGAGGTTGACGAAGAACAAGATACGTTTTTCCATATTTTTTTTTTCAAGAAATCCTTTATAGAGTCAAATTTCTTATTTGTGGATTTTCGAACTATCCTATGCGTTTATTAAGCTTGACTTGATCTTTAGCTATTGTTTTTAGTGCATTCTTGGGGTGGAAATGGGATCGATCTCATGAATGTCATCGTTGCTTTCCTCTTCTTCTTCTACTTCTTCGGGTTGATGAGAAGAGGATGCAATTTTCATGTTTCGGGGTTGAGGAATACCTTGATTATGGTTTTCAACCCAATCTTGAAATGAGATGATATCATGATGAGGCAAAACTAGAGGAAGACCCATTAAACTTATAGTTTTAGCTCCAATTTCACTTATAGTTGAATAGTCGGATTCGAGAGTTGGTACACTAAAATTCAAAAGTATCCTCATAAAATATGCACCGTAGTGAATTTTCTTACATCTTCTTTGAACGTTGACATATGAAAATTTATCCATTATTATTTTCCCCCAATTCACTTGTTGCTGTGAATATAATGCATATAGGACTTGAAAATCATGTTTATAAATCTTCTCGTAGCTATCGGTTCTAGGTTGTAATGACCTTATCAAGGCTTAGTGAATTAATCTTGCCTTTGGCCGTAAAGCGCTAGTTCGAAGATCATGCATATCGTCGGATAAGAATAGACGAGAGACTTTGTCTCTTTAGACCATATCGACATTAACATCACGAATGTCAATGCCTTGGGATGGACAACGAAGTATGTGTCCTAATCGTTGTAAAGAAAGAAAATTTTTCACACCACATACCAAAGTCCACACACAATCTTCCGTATTATGAGGGCTGTGATGATCTATATTCATATTCGCAAAGAAGAGCTTGACTAACAAGTGATTAATTTTTACATTATTCGGATCAGAACCAATTAAAGTGTCGATTCGGTTTACCTCGGAAAATTCCCAAAAATTTTATCCACCGAATTCTTGAAAATTGCGAAAGCTCCTTCAATTATTTATTTTATTTTATTTTCATGTTATTATGCCTAACCACAGCGATTTCATTATGAAGCCATTGTCGGATTTGAGATTTAGAAGGCTTGAAAGGGAGTCTCTTAGTCTTTTAGTTCTTGGAGACATTGTGATTTTCGAAGAGATTGGAGTTTTTGAGAAGAAATGAAGTTTTTAGGTTTTGACAGTGTCAATTTTCTATGTTGGTAAAAAAATGAAGAGGGAGGAAGATTGTAAACCCGAAGTTCAGCCGCTTGACCCAGGGTTATCATCCGTCTAACCTATTCCTGAAAGAAAATAGACTATTTTGCCTATAATTCAACCGTTTGAACCAGGGTGTGCAGTCGGCTGAATCTGGCTTAAAAATTTATTTCATATGAATATTCGGCCGGCTATTTTCACTGGTGCGTATGAATTAGCTGCGTGAAGCCCAATAAACCCAGTTTCATAATATATTCTTTGTTTATTTTAATTTTTACATCTTTTACGCATTTTATAAATTTTTTGAATATTACCAAGATACAATAAATAGATTATAAACAATTAATAAACAATATTTTATTTGGAGGAAGAAGATTTAGTGGGAGAATCACATTGTTCCGGCTCGACCTTTGTGTTCACCTAAGCTTGTTGAATGGTTGATCTATCCTAAGAATTGAGGAGATTGAATATGTGCATTTATGTTTATGGGAGATGATCCACATATCTTCGAAGCACATCTCTCTAAGAAGCTAAGTTTTCTTCCGTGGCTTTTTTGTTCGTAGTATATTTCTTGCTGTAGATTCAAAGTCTCGCGTTGACAATGATGTAAATCATCTATCTTGTCTTTCGTAGAAGGAGAAGGAAAGAGATTTCTCCTAAAATTCTTCTTTTATGGAGTATATCCAGTGTGATGATGAGGAGGACATATTGAAATATAATATGGAGTTGGTGCATTTCCGGATGATTTTAAAGACGGAGAGCTATAAATGATTGATGAGTATTCGGAGTTGTAGCTAAAGGAGCTTGAATTATTTTGAGAAGACATTTTTATGTTTTGGAGCTTGAATCTTTTGATACTTTTTATATATAAGTGATGATGTTTTGAATATTTCTGAGTTCTGATATATACAATTTCTATTATATATATATATATATATATATATGCAGTTTGTGGTATAAATTTATTAACAATTGTAGACCATTACTAGTTTTCGATGTTCTATATATAACTTTTAATAATTTCTAGTTAATACTAATTGCAAGTATAATGTAGGCAAGAATTACTAAATAGCAAAATGGAAATGACACTATGCTTCTTCTTATGCAATCCTGAGTTCGAGTGCCAGCAGCTCCAATTTTTTTTTAAAAAGAATTTTATTTTGACTAAAAATTGTTATAATTTTATAAATATTTTAGTGATAAAATTCCTAGTTCTTTTCTTAACTTTATAATTGTATTTTCATTTAATGGTTTTGCCAAAAATATCGGCAACTTGATTTTCTGATGAAACCAATTCCAAAGAATTTTTTTCTTTTTCGATATTATCACGTAGAAAATGATGTCTAATATCCATATGTTTCGTTCGAGAATGATTGATCAGATTCTTAGATAAGTTAATAGCACTAGGGTTGTCACGATATATTGTTGATCTTGATAAATTTATTCCAAAATCCTGAAGTGTTTGCTGCATATAGATGACTTGAGCGCATGCTACAGCAGCAGATATACATTCTGCTTCACATGTCGAACGTGAAACAAAATTTTGCTTTTTACTAAGCCAGGATACTAAAGATTGTCCAATAAAATGACAAATTCCACTCGTACCTTTTCTATTAGTTTGACATCCTCCATAATCAACACCACTATATGATACTAATTCGAAATAATATTCTTTTGGATAGAAAAGTCTGAATTCTTTAGTACTTCTCAAGTACCGAAAAATTCGTTTAGCTGCTCGCAAATGTGATTCTTTAGTATTTGCTTGAAATCGATCCCATAAGCAAACATTCATCATTATATCAGAATGACTGGCAGTTAAATAAAGTAAAGAACCTATCATACTTCGATATAGTTTTTGGTCAACATTTTTGCCATTTTCATCTCGATCGAGATGAATTGTATACTCACAGGAGTAGATTTGGAAGAAATATTATCCATACCAAAACATTTTATTAAATTATTACAATATTTTTCTTGATTAATAAATATTTGAAAAAAATATGACAGTTCTTCCATGTGTGACATTTCAAATTCTTTAGTCATAGTGTTCGAAAATTCTTCATAAAGTTTTTCATTTGTAGAATCGAAAATAATGTCGTCAACATATATTTGCATTACTAAAATATCCTTTTTATGTTGTTTTATTAAAAATTTGATCTACTTTTCCAATTGCAAATCCAGAATTTAAAAGATAACTTTTAAGTCGATCATACCAAGCACGTGGTGCTTGTTTTGATCCGCATAATGCTTTCTTTAATTTGTATATATGATCTGGAAATTTTTCATGAGCAAACAAAGCAGGTTGTTCTATATAAACATTTTCTTTAATAAATTTGTTTAAAACACACTCTTGATGTCCATTTGATATAGTTTAAAATCATGAAAACAAGCGAAGGATAATAAGATACGTATTACTTCTAGTCTAGCGACAGGAGAAAATGTTTCTTCATAATCAATTCCTTCTTCTTGATTATATCCTTGAGCTGCTAATCTAGCTTTATTTCTAGTAATATTTCCTAGTTCATCAGCTTTATTTTTGAAAACCCATTTAGTGCCAATGATGGTTTGATTTTTGGGTCTAGGAACTAAATCCCATACATCATTTCGTTCAAATTGATTTAGTTCTTCCTGCATTGCTAAAATCCAATAATCATCTGTTGAAGCTTCTTTAGCATTTTTAGGTTCTGTAGTAGAAATAAAAGCTATATGACCCATTTGATTTAGTTGATGTTGTGTTTTTACATTTTCGTTAACTTCACCAATTATATTTTGAATTGGATGATCTTCTAAAATTCTTGGTGGAGATTTCAAAACATTTTCTAGATGATTTTCTAAAGTATTATTTTCCATAGTTTTATTTTCAAAATTCTGTTCAGTATTACTTATTATTTCATCATCATCATCGTATTTATTAGTTTTGAAATTTTCATCGAATGAAACATGAAATGTTTCTTCAATGGTTTTAGTTCTCAAATTATAAATTCTATATGCTTTACTACGATCTGAATTTCCCATAAAAATTCCTTCATCTGATTTTGAATCAAATTTTCCAAGTTGATCTTTAGTATTTAAAATAAAACATTTTCAACCAATTATTTTTAAATATGATATGTTTGGTTTTTTCCATTAAGCAGTTCGTATGGAGTATGTTTTGGTAGAGGATGAATGGAGATACGATTCAAAACGTAACATGCAGTTGTTGCTGCTTCTGCCCAAAATTGTTTTGGTAGTGTGCTTCCATTCGATAGTGTTCTGGCGCATTCTTGAAGTGTTCTATTTTTCCTTTCTACGACACCGTTCTATTGTGGAGTTCTTGAAAATGAAAAATTATGAGCAATTCCTTTCTTGTTACAAAAATTTTCAAATAATTCATTGTCAAATTCTCCTCCGTGATCGCTTCTAATATTTTTAATTTTTAAATATTTAGCATTTTGAATTTTTTAACAAAATTCTTAAAGTTTTCAAATGTTTCATTTCTATGTTTCATAAAAAATGTCCAAGTGAATCTTGAAAAATCATCAACAATTACAAAAACATATTTATTATGATTTAAAGACTGAACTTGAGTTGGTCCAAATAAGTCTAGATGTAATAACTCAAGTGGTTGTAATGTTGAAATGATTTTCTTTGATTTAAAAGATGTTTTGTTAACTATCCTAGTTGACAAGCGTCACAAATGTTTTTAAATTTAAAGTTTATTTTCGGTAATCCTTTTACTAAGTTATTTCTAGATAGTTTACTTATAGCTTTGAAATTTATGTGACAGAATCTTTTGTGCCATGGCCAATGATCATTTTCTTTAGCTATTAGACATACATCAGTGTTGTGATTAATTTTCATATTTAAAACATATATATTTTGTTCTTTAATTCCTTCAAATATAAGAATATTTTTTTTTGATCAGAAATATTGCATTTATTTTCTGAAAAAGATATACTAAATCCCTTATCGCAAAGTTGACTTATACTAAGCAGATTGTATTTTAAGTTTTTAACTAATAAAACATTTGTAATAAGAGGTAAGTTAGATGTACCGTCATTGCTCACATCGCCTTTACCGATGACATATCCTTTGGAGTTAACTTCAAAAGTGACAGAACCACCATATGAGTAGATAATAATTGTCAGCATTTCTTTGTTTCCTGTCGTGTGTTTTGAGCAACCACTGTCCAGTATCCACTTTTCCTTTTCTTATTTGGTACCTGCAAAAAATACTGAATTGACGTTGGTACCCACTTCCTCCGTTAGGGTCCTAAGAGTTAGGTGTTAGGAAGCTAAAACCAAGAGGGTTTAGAGTTCCTTTTAAAAGTATAATTAACATTCTTATGAATACTGAAAATAAATGACTCTATGTACTTACTTCTTATGAGACTATTATTGGTTTTTGTAACCATATTTTGATATTTTTCTGATTAGTAGTGTTAACTATAGTTTTTTTTGTAGTATTCTTTTTAAGCCTATCATATAACAGATCATATGATTTTCCAGAACTACTAGCTTTGCCATAACCCAGACCTCTCTTACTTGAAGTATGTTGGGAATTTCCAATAATTTTGGAGAGATTCTCTCTTCCTTTGTTAAAATTCAAAACATTCTTTGTAATACTTTGTAGCTTGTTCTTCACACTCTCTATTTCTAATTCTATGATTTTATTATTGCTTTTCAAATCATGATTTTCTATAACTACTAAATCATTCTTGTTTTTCAATGATTCTAAATCTTTTTTAATCATTATGAGTTGAGAAGATAAATTTCTTTCTAATTCTTGAATTTCTACTAATTCTTCTTCAAGAATTTTCTTCTCATCTCATAACATATCTACTTCTAGTTCACGCCTATTTAGGTTTACTATTGTATCTTTATTTGATCGTTTCTGATTCTTAATTTTTTTTGACAATTCAGAGTTTACTTCTATTAAATCATCAAAAGAGAATTCACTTACATCATTTTTAGATGCCATGAAGCACACATTAGCTTGTTTGGTATCGATATCACTATTGGATGACACAGAGTCGGAATCATCCCAAGTAACTAAAAAAATTTGCTTCATCTTTATGAACCGTTTCTCATTTTTTTCTTGAGTTCTGGACAATTCTTTTTGATGTGACCTAATTGATTGCACTCATAGCATTTCAGAGATGAGTTTGAAGGAAAGTTATCTTGACCTTTATTTCTTCCAAAGTTTTTCTTCTTTTTGAATTTCAGGAATTTTCTGAAATTTTTGGCTATGAATGCCATATCATCAACATCTTCATCATCTGATTCTTATTTCTTGGCTTGAAATGCTATTGTTTAACGGTCTTGTGCTTGTACTTTTCTTGTCTGTAAATTTACTTCATATGACATTAGATTTCCCATCAACTCCTCTGGTTTTATGGTAGAAAGATCGTTAGCATCTTCGATAGCTAAGACTTTTCTTTCCCATTCATCCGTGAGAGAGTTATTATTTTTGACACAATGTCCAAATATGTATATTTTTCTTCTAGTGCCAAAAGTGAATGATATATATCTTGAAATCTAGAGTACATATCATTTATGGTCTCATCTTGCTTAAAGTTTTGAAATTGATTCTTAAGCATAGATATCTTACTCTGTTTAACTTTGTTTGTACCTTCATGTGTAACTTTAAGGGTGTGACATATTTCATGTCTAGTAGTACACATACTAATTCTACTGAATTCATTCTTATCTAGTGCACAAAATAACATGTTCATTGCTTTCGCATTTACAGAAGCATCTAATTTTTGAGTGTTAGACCATTCTGCAAAATCATTAGTAAGAACATGATATTCTTGTTGAATAATGTTCCATGCATCAAACCCGTTTGATTATATATAAACTCTCATCCTAGTTAACCAGTAAGCATAGTTTAGACCACTAAATAGTCATGTAGTGGACTGTCCTTAGTGAAATTAGAGCGACTATTGTTATCCATATTAACAAATATCAGATAACTTTGTTATGTTTATGTGATGATCGTGCTCTGATACCAAATGAAAGTTTGTGTGGATCGATTGCATGGATAAATATACTAATTTAAAACTTGTGTGATATAGCAGCGGAAAATAGTCGATAAATAAAAGAAATGTAAAGCTGTAAGTAAATGACACCAGATATTTTTATACTGGTTCGAACTTCCCGTTCTACGTCCAGCCCCAGACTCCTTCTGGATTTATTAACACCCTCGCTTCACCCTGAACTGTGTAGTTAATGCCCCGCTATTACCCCGCTACAACCCCGCTATATCTCATAGCGGATTTCTACCGCTACGATTTTTTCATATAGCCCCAAAATATAGCCTTTCCGCTTTAAACCCCACTATTTCCGCTATATCCCGTTGTTTCCGCTATATTCCGCTATTCCTGCTATATCATTTTTAATAAAATGAATTGAAAAATTGCATTTATACATTACAAAATTACGAAACTAATTTATTTGATTTAATTTTTAATATATTTTCAGAAATGAAAATACTCTAATATTCTACCAAATTCAATTGTGTTATATAACAGTTTTTCGTTTATTTAAAGTATATTCGCACATGTTTTTATTTCAAATTATTTATGTATTATTTATAATTCAATTGAATGATAATTTTTTATTTAATTACCATTTATATATTTGTAAAAACATTAAGTATGAGTTTTATATGCTATTTTAGAGCCATCCGTTATATCCCGTTATATCCTCGCTGTATCCCCGCTATGAATTTTTGCACCTCCACCGCTTCGAATCTACTGAGCGCATTAACTGCACAGACCCGGAGGAATAGACACCTGAGCAACCAAACAAGATTTCAATACACTTGCCCGAGCAGCCGAACGGGACTTCTAATACAAAGTATTTAGTTTCTTGACTTGATGTGTTTTTGAATAACACTGATTAGTCGATATAGTACACCCTTTCTATAATCTTCTCCTTTGTGGTATGTAGTGTTTGTACGTGAAGAGAACGGAAGATTTAGATAGAATTCTCAATAGAATGCTTGTATGAACGTTTTAGAAAGCAAAGACTATAGAGAGTAGAATCAAAATAGGATAGAAAGAATTGTAATGATTGTTGTTTTTAAAAAGAATTTGATTCTTGGCTATATTTATAATGAATCAAGAGTTGTTTTCTTTCACGAACAGTAGTGCTGGAAAGAAATGGAAACAACCCTTGAAGTTGAGATGTTTCTCTTCATTGAAGTGACGCATCTCTTCATTAAAAACTAGCCGTTATATGAATTCAACAGGCTGACTGCAGAAGATTCAGCCGTCTGATTCAAAACCGAAAATAAATAGTGCAAAAGACAGTACATTCAACCGGCTGACTCAGTGGATTTAGCCAGCTGAATATTATGGTAAATTTAAATTTACCTAGTATTCAGCCGGCTGAATAGCTATAGTCAGCCGGCTGAATAGCTATAGTCAGCCGGCTGAAATCTATGTCTTGTGCACATGCATACTTCTAAGATACGTGTCAATTTTGTTTTGCAACATAACACTTTGAAGAGATTTTAACATATTTCTAACTAGACTCAGAAATAATAAAACATCTAATCTATCTTCGCATATTTTTGAATCCATCCTTCAAAAATTTATCTTTTCGTGCAAATTGGTTAGTATATAATAATAATATAGCTTATATACTTGTCACATTCAAAATCGGAGATTTCTGGATCTTAATACTATGTGTTACCACTAGTCCAGATCCGTAGAATGGTAGAATCCTACCTTAGCCATTGGCTCGTGTAGCTTTTCATATGCCTTATCACGCCCTCTACGAGTTTGGTTTTGTCGTACCTATGGAGTGCTACCTGATAGCCCACCGGTTTGGTGGAGTTTACAGTACTGTATAGACTACGACATTTATATAAAATGTGTTAATGGGGATATGGGTAACGCCTCAATGCTATTTTAATAATTTACTTTACTGTAGACATTGTCTATGTAGCGTATTAGACTATGTATGTAAATAGTTTGACAGATCCTTAAAGGATGGGAATCCCAAACAACCCTTAAGTTATTTGTATTTCATTTGGACATTTCACTTGAGTTGATTTATTTGCATAAGAATGTTGACCCTGACACGAGTGTTTTGTTTTATGCTCGGGTCAGACTGAGTGTCACAACATTTGAGACTCACCTTTGGGAGCTTGGAACTTTGCTTGGAGATCTATCTTTATCTATTCAGCTTTCAGTTATTTCCAATTGTTTATGTTCAGACTGTCAGTTGCTTATGTATTAGTGACTTCTATATATTGAATTTCTATTGTAGTTTACTTTAGACTTTGATGTTCTGTGACGACCCGCCCTTCTCGACCCTTGAAAATTGACACAAATATGCCACTATTAATATGCCAACGATCGAATGTCGGAAAAGACAGATTGCTGAGGGAAAGAAGAAGGAGGTTGAAGAAGAAATAGAAAACAATATAAGAATCTCACAGTCGAGCGGAATAATATATAATAGATAAATGACAGAATCTTCATACTAAAGAACTATATTTGTTATATACATTACATCACCAGAGTACAACAAAGTTCATAGCACATAACTGGACAATTATCATAACCTATCCTCACAAAAACTAACTATGCAGTTAACCATACACAACAGAATATACATTAAATACTCTATAATACTCGGTCTGACCCGAGCATTATTGTTAATAACACCCGAGTCAGTCTGGGAAACTAGCGTGAGAAAACACACATAATTGGATTATTAAAGTTTCCAATCCTTTGAAATCAAAGGTATCTCGTAAGACCATGCCACAAATAAACATGTCGGGTTTTTACCTTACGATAACCAAAACATTTCTCATCAAATCCTCTGATATTATAGTAGTGTCTATATACAAATACTTATTCAAATAGCCGAAATTGTTACATTCATTAAATTCCAGCATCATAGGTATACAAATAAGTCCGAAGGCACTTACAGGAGATTGGATTCCATACAATGGCAGGGCCACCGGGTACTGTCCGTCATAGTACCTGATCTAGATCAGAGTACCGAGGATCCACCTTGATCCCCTGCAACATAAGACCGGAGCTACCCCTTACTGGATAGTCTGAATAATATCACACAGCGGTTGGGATCAGCAACCGCCCACACAGCCGAATAAAAAGGGACATCTAGACAGGAATGATCTTACCCTAATTGGTTGCTAGCCACTTCGCCTTGTCGCACCTCCCCTGTTTTAGCCATTCCCGGTTGATGTGGCTCGAGGCTATGCATTACCTTTTTAGAACATATCTCACTCAGAATGCTCATCGTCCTCCTGACGATGTTATGATAGCATTCATCCATACAAGTCCGTTCCCGATCCAAACGGAACCGAAGACACTACACCTACTACATCCATTTTGGAATCACCCTTAGGATTAGTAGCGATTAGCCCTTGCACTTCACTGCTCCTCTTCGACTCCAAGATCTTGTCTTCCTCATGAAAACGTTCAAATCGGATCGAAGTGGTTTTTGGGAAATTAATCCCGATCTCGTCTCTTCGAAACGATCAGCGCATTGGCCAATATTGATAGTCGGCTATTTAACTATCAAATAACATACACAAACAACCATCAAACCTTAATAATTTCCAAATTAATTATTTCAAAATATCTTCGCAAGATATTTCCTACTCTTCAACACTTTGAAAATAATTTTCAAATCCCTTTTCTCTCGCGGAATAAATTTCCACCCAATTCTTTTATTTCCATTGAAAATCACCAAGTCTTAATACCTTAGGTTTTTAAATTATTTAAATCACTTTATTCAAAAATATATACTTTAAAATACTTAAAACAAAAACTACTTAAAACACTGAATTTAAAATACTAGTTATAAAATTTTTATAATAATTTCTTATGTAAAAATTAAGCTAAAACTAACTTTAAAATAAAAGTATTAAATAGAGTATAAATATTTAATAACCATCTTTTAAATCAAATACTAGTTAAACCTTTAAAATACTTCTAAAATTAACTTAGTAAATATTTACTTAAAATGTTAAAATGAGTAAATGAAAATTTTCCAAAAACATTCTTTTTAAATAACTTTAAACTTCCAACTTATATATATATATATATATATATATATGTAAATCTCCTTTGAAAATATACTTGGTTTTACAGGGAAATACACTTCCATTTCAGTATAACCCATAAATCCTTAAAAATCCTACTCGATTTGTCCCAATTTAATTTACGTCCCAATCCCATAAATTTTTTTCATCACTTTAAAAATAAAACCACTTTTTATTTTTAAAACACATTTCCACCTCCTTATAATCAGTTTCAAAAATATATACTTAAATTATTTACATTAAGGCTACTAAAATTACTTAAATAAAAATAATACTTAAGAAATTTATAAGAGTTTCTGAGTAAAACTTAAACCAAAATTTCCTTTTAAAATAAAGTTATTATATCAAATATTTATGTTAAAATTCCTTTTTAAAATCATAATACTAATTTACCTCTAAAAATAATTAACCATCATAATTAACTTAAAAAAATATTTACTTTTCTCTTAAAAATAATTGAAATAATAAATTCTCTAAAACGTTCTAAAAAACATATTTAAACTTCTAGTTATGTTTTGGAATCTTTTCTTTGAAAATATACTTAGTTTTCTAGGAAAAATATACTTTCCAACCTTTTTTTTTTACAATCACCTTTTATTTTTAAAAATGAATTGCACCTTTTCTTTTAAATTCCACCGGAATCTATACTTTCAAATTTATCCACTGATAAATATTCCACTTCATTTATAAACCAGTTTACAAATTTCCATTTCTCATTTTCCTTTAAATCACAGTTTCCAAAACACTAAATCGATTTCAAACCGATTTCCTGGTTTTAAATTCCCTTTAAAATTTATTACTCGATTTATCCAATTCTCAATAATTATTTACCTAAGAATTTTCTTTTCATTTCCTTTAAAAAAATTCCAAACTTTATATATATTTTTCCATTTCTCAAAATACCCATATATATTCAGTTAAGCATAGCATTCGATAATTTCAATCCCCAATATAATCAATATAATCTATCATAGATCATCAAATAAATCACATCGCTAGATATAAAATAAATTAAACGTTTTGAGGAATCCAGTTGGATCCCTCCAACCTGTTTCCCTGCATCCACAGATGTTAGCACAATATAAAATACCAATCTCACTTCGAGGGGGATATCGCGGTATAAATGGTCATCCACTATTATGCGGGGTGCATAGGGTCTCATCCGCTATATAATGCGGGAAATCAATCACTCCAATATATATATATATATATACACATTATTATATAATATTACATCTAGTCAACTCAATCAATCAACCAATAATTTAAATTTAACTATTTAAATTTAAACGGTAATCCAAATGAGTGAGATTAATTCACCTTTGCCCCTTAGTTTGCAAATCCAATCCAATCGGCTTGTTTTCTCCACGATTTCAGACCATGAATAAACATTTTATGGTTTACTAACATGTGAACTAATCGAACAATTAATTTCATTTAATAAATTTAACCAACTAATATTTTAGTTTTAACTAATCTTCCTTTAATAATTACTAAAATACTTAAATAAGTTAATTAAATAAATTAAGCACCTTAATAAATTATTTTCAACATAGCCTAGTAAATTGAATCTTACATTTCTCCATTTCCAACTGTATATGAAAAATAATCCATATAGGTTTTAAAATCCATTATTTTGAAATTAAATGGTACGTTAAAATACGTATACGTATATTTATTTTATCAACACTTCATATATACTTAAAATAATCTATATAGATTTTAAAAATCTAATTTTTATATAAACTCTTCAACATTTTACAAATTCCTATATTTTCCCAAAGTCTTTTATATACATATATTAAATTTAAAATAGAATGGCTTTTATATCGTACTGTAACATAAATATTTTTTTCTGTATATGTAACATTCATTAATTTAATCAAATTAAAATAAAAAATGATACCTCACAGACACCGAACACCATCGCCGCTCGATGGAGCTATCACCGAACCACTTGCCAAAGCTTTGGTCGCCCCTTTGAATCGCAATGCCACATCGCGTCGATCACCTCCGTCCACTCTACTCGCGAGGCCTTCCACTTGATTCCACGTGGCCATGTATGAGCGTGACCTCCTGCACTGCCGTGGTTGCCGCTCGATGTCGCCTCTGCCAAAGTCGTGGTCTTCAATTGCTCGTGAACGAGTTCCCCTGATTTACGCTTGTCTTCTATATGATTCGAACAGAAATCATTTGAGGAAGATAGGGACGAATCACGATTCTATTTCCATTCTTATTTTTTATCAATTCAATTTGAATTCGTCTCCGCCATTTTTTTCTTTGATTTTTTCGTGAGTGAACTCTGGAAAGGAGAAGGGGATTCGATTGTTTTGACATGCTCGGCTGTTTTCTTCTTGTTGTTTCGAAGTGGACATCTAGAGTGATTTGAAAAAGGCAAGCGACACGTTCTAATAAGAGGAGGTACATGGAAAGAAAGCTACAGTGATGGTTGACTGAAATATACAATATATTTTAATTCAAATTCAAATTCACTTTAAATTGTCTCGATAAATGAAACTAAAATTTCGACCCCCTACCGAAGCGTGCCGCCAAGCGTTTATAATGTTATACCCCTATTTCGAATGCAATAGAAAAGGTTTCGAGTCCTAATTCGATCGTATGGAGAAGATAGCTTTTTGGACCCAGTAATTATATTAATTTTCGATATAGATTTCAGTGCGTTTATATATCATACGGCCACACGATAACTCCAAATATTACGAAATTTGAAATTTGATAATAACACAATATTACGAATCTAATGGAACTGGTTTCATCAAATTCCAAGACTCTGCCTCGGAAGGCTATTTTTAAAAGTCAATTTAAACGATATATATTTTAAAACTGAACAAATCACCTTCAAACTCAAATGTAAAACTTCTATTATCTCCAGTATTATAAATATAAATTTTTCAAGCCTTTGAAATATTTTTAACCAACTTAAAAACCAAGATTTACTATTTTAACCAATTTCCAATTATTAAATTCAATAATTTAATTGCTAAATAAACAGTGATATTTGAAATTCAGGTTAAACTATCTTTCAACTACTTGAAATCAATTAAATATTCCAATGTCAAATATCCAAAAATTCTAGGTCGTCACATGTTCTTTAGTAGCTTCATGGACTACTATTTATCTATTCCGCTGCTTTTTGTTATATTACCCTGTGTCTATGCTTCTGTGATTGATTTATTTACGGTATATGCTTTGTTTTGCTAAATACAAATTAAAAATCTGCTGTTTTGAGCAATTCACGCCAAACGTGTGTGGATGATTATCGATTTGAATGGTCCGAAATGGCAGGTCGTTACAATACGTGCTAATGATAATAACATGAAGTTTGAATGATTCAACAAATTTAACAACAAACTGACCAATTCCCCCAGGTTCGACCAATCCAAAGTTTTTATTAAACATCTAGATCATTTCTATTAATATCATCTTATGAAATATAATAGTGGTTTTTCTAACTTTTCGTAAGAACATAGAAAAAGTATATAGTAGTTTTCAGTGATATACCATTAAAAAATGTATTCAATAGTTTTCAACGATAAACCATTAGAAAACTAACATAATATTATCATGTGTGTAAGTGCGTTCAAGTTATATCACCTCCCACCTTACATGATATTTTGGTACATTATTCTTGGTATCATCTATTTTATTTTATTTACTATGGTATTTCATTTAATGTACTCTAGTATAATTATAAATACACATTCAAGTCATATTTATCTTTTAATATATGAGTTCATAATGATATACAATGATTTTTTAATAAATAAACTTTGTACCCATATTACTAATATATAAGCCGACATTGATGTAAACAGGGAGGTATACTTGTAAGTATACTTAAGAGCCAAAATCGAAAAACTAGTTTAAGCCAAACTGAGAGGTAAATAAAACTATATAAAGTATGTTATGAAATATGAGCCAACACTCTCTTATTGAATATCAAAGTTAGAAACTATATTAGTCTGACTGAATTTACTAAGTATACTCATATTACTAAATATTACTTATATTACTTAATATACCCATACTACTGGATTTATAATATAAACTTAATGTACTCAATATATTCATATTACAAATGTACTCACATTTTCAAGCCAAAATTCACAACATAAATTCTATGAGCTAGAATTGTTAGAATTCAAATCCATAGTATAAGTTGGTTGGTATATTTTGAAGTATAGTTATACTCATATCACTGAATATGTGAGCCAAAAATGGATGGTGTATTTGAATCATATTTGTCTTTTAATTAGTGAATTTATAGTTATATACAATGAATGCATTTTCAAATAAAAGACATACTCATAACAATATATCCAGCACAAGTAAGTCTTCATCACTAAAATTGAAACTTGAAAATAAGCTTTTTCTTGTATTTTTGTCACTAAAATAAGCTTTTACTACTAATATTTCAATGCATGGTATTACTATGTGATCCATTTGTCAAAATTTTATCTAGGATGTTAGGATTTGATGATTATTAATGAAGAGGAAATTGAATTATATTATATCATATAGTTTTGGTACATTATAGAGTACTTATATACATATTGTTGAGTTACTGAGATAGTGGAATAAATGGGCTTTTATATACTAAATCTGAAGTTCATTATTCGAGAATTTACAATAATAATATAACTGATGCAAACTATTTTCGTCCATTAACATGCCCCCTCAAAAAGTCTAGGGTTTTTGCCCTAGCAGCGGCACCATTTCAATCTTGTGCGATCTCTCTATCTTCAGATTAAATTGAATCTGTGCAAAATATATTTCCTCAACTTCAATCTGCTATATATTCTTCAGTCTATATGAAGATATTGCGGAGATTTAAGTTGATCTAAGATTTGATAGTTGATGGTTTTTGGGAAATTGACTAATTTGATATAAATTAGCTCGATTCTTCTCAGATCATTACTTATACATACGATTGAAGACGAATTACTTAAGTTAAGGAAGATCTGACAGTTTGAATCTATTAGTGGATCTCTGACTTGGATTGTAGATGTGTCTCTTCATGTATAGATTTGCTGTAGTCGGTTGAGATTTGAGTTTGATTTGGTTTAGGTGTCTTTGACCTTTTTCCAACCTTGAGCTCACTCTTTAATCTGGTAAGTTATTTTTCTAATAATGATTTTGTACGAACATATGCAATTTGGTAAGTTGAAGGTACGCGATTCGCTTGCAGATTTCCTTTTATCACTTGCTCACGAATGAAGCATAAATCTATTTCCATGTGTTTATTTCTAGAATGCAATACTAGGTTGGCAGATAGTGAAATTGCACTTAAATTATCACTTCATAGTACTGGTTTTGTATTTGTGTTTACTTTCAGTTCAGTTAACAATGACTGTATTCATACAATTTCTATTGTTGCACATACTATACTACTATATTTTGCTTCAGTGCTTAATCTAGATACAATTTGTTCTTTTTAGAACACCAAGAAACTGGATTATGTCCAATATATATACAGTATCATGTGGTAAATCTTCTATCATCAAGATTTGTTGCCCAATCAGCATTAGCATATCCTGTTATGTTTAGATGTTTGCATGCTTTAAGCTTCAAGCCCTGATCAACGGCGCTCTTTACGTATCTGAGTCTCCTTTTTACAACTTTCTAGTGTTCATCTTTTGCATAAATTGACACACTTTGTTAGCACTATATGAAATTATGGTCTTGTAGTGGTTGCATATTGTAATGCATCAACAATACTTCTATACAGTTTATTATTAAGTATAGGTTATTCCCTGTGTTTTGATATATGATGACTTTTCACTATTGGTTTGGCATAGAATTTGCTGCATCCATTTTTTGCTTTGATTAAAATTTCCATGATGTACTTTCTTTGACATAGAAATATTTCTGATTTTGGTACCCTTGTGTCTTCAATTCCCAAAAAATAGCTAAGTGATCCAAGATCTTTTATTGAAAATTGTTTGTCTAAAAGCTGAATGAGATTGTTGATCTCTGACTCATTATCTCCTGTGATAATCAAGTCATCAACATATATTAGTATGTATATAATTGAAACTTTATTAATTCTTGTACATAGCGAGTTGTCTGATTTGGTAGGCTGAAATTCCAAATTTGTTAGTGTGAATTTTAGTTTATCAGACCAGACTCTAGGGGCTTGTTTAAGCCCACAAATGGCTTTATTTAATTTGCACACTAGTCTTCTCTCTTGTTTGTAGCCTTGTGGTTTCTTCGTGTAGACTTCTTTTTAAATTACACTTTAGGAAAGCATTTTTTACATCCAACTGTTTAATTTTTCATTTTCTGGGTAATGCTATAGTAATAACATATATAATTATAATTGGTTTAACAATTGGAGAGAACGTTTAATCAAAGTCAAATCGATGTTGTTGAGTATAATCCTTAACCATAAGTCTTGCCTTATATCTTGCAATGGCTTCATCGGGATTTCTCTTTAATCTGAATGTCTACCTACATCCCATAATATTTTTGTTTTCAGGTGGATGAACTAAATTCTCTGCTTTGTTCCTCATAAGTGCATCATACTCTTTATCAATGGCCCTTTTCTAGCTCTTGTTATTTACTACTTGATCAAAGTTGGCTGGTTCCTCAGATGTAAAGAGTGCAGTACAGATTTTTGGCTTAAATATGCCACTCTTTGATTTGGTAATTATTATCTTGTTGTGTGCTAGAATGCTCATGTTCTCCTCCTTGACTTGTATTTTGTGATTAAACATTTGTAGGAGTGTGATAGAATTGATCAGATTGCTCTGCTTGTTCATGCCCTAGTTCGTTGAGCAATGTGAGTTGGGAATCAGAGTGATTTGAGCAATATTCATCCATTCCTTACGCTCCTCAGTTTGATATAAAGGTATATTTGGTATTGATGCCTTTGGATTTTATACCTTTTGGGTTGTCACCACAGCTTTACTAGAAAATGGAAATACATTTTCATTAAAGACAACATGTCTGGTCATAAGTATTTTACCATTACTATTTAACCATTTGTACCCTTTCTGATTGCTTGCATAGCCTAGAAATGTACAAGCAGTTGATCTTAAATTTAATTTTTGTGTATTATGAGGTCTTAGGTATGGGAAACACAGACATCCAAATGTTCTTAGTCTACGATAATCTAGTCTTACACTAAATAAAGACTCTAATAAGCACTTATTTTTCAAAACTTCTGTTGGTAGTCTATTCATCAAGTAAACTATAGTACTAAATGCATCTAGCTAGAATTTTATAGGCAATGACCCTTGAGCTAACAGTGTAAGGCCATAGTCTACAATGTGTCTATGTTTTCTTTCAGCTAGACCATTTTGTTCAGATGTATATAGGCATGTGACTCTGTGACTAATTCCTTTACTTTGAAAGAAATCATTAACTGGCTTAAATTCTGTACCACCATCTATTTGCAAAACTTTTAGTTTATAATTAGTTTTCCTTTCAACTTCTGCCATAAAATATATAACTGCTTTATAAGTCCCTGATTTTTTTAAGAAATTATATCCATGTACATCTAGTGTGTGCATCAACAAAGGATATATAGTAATTAAAATCATAATCTGAATTGACTGATGTTGGACCCTACAAGTCAGCAGCAAACCAATTCAAGTGGTTTTTCATACTTTGTTTGTGAATCTGTAAATGAGAGTTTCTAACTTTTACTCATTTGACAACATGTGCACGCATATAGTAAAGTAATGTTTTCAAATGGAATTTTATTATCTATTAAAATTTTCTTTACAACATTGGCATTAGGATGCCCTAACTTGCTATTCCAAGAATCAAACACATTTTTTTTCTTTCTATAATTACATAAAATTACAACATCTTTCCTTTTCCTTTGGCTTTCTAGAATTAGAAAGATTAAATTTGTATAGCACTCTGTCAGCATTACCCTACAAAAGAATTTCTTCAGTAAGTATATCTTTGACTCAGAAGTAATTAGGATAAAATTCAAAATAAACATTGTTGTCACTTGCAAATTGTGACATACTCATGAGATTTTTTTTTAATTTGTGATACTCTCAATAAATTATTAAGATATAGCTATCTTTCACCTTTGACGCAAGCAAGTCCAGTGTGTAATTTTAATACTC
This sequence comes from Allium cepa, assembly GCA_030765085.1. NCBI lineage: Eukaryota > Viridiplantae > Streptophyta > Magnoliopsida > Asparagales > Amaryllidaceae > Allium > Allium cepa. The sequence goes on along the minus strand of CM060946.1, from coordinate 120,728,539 downwards.
TGACCATTGCTTATGTGTATGGACTATTTACCTCTGTACTCCTTTTTTCCAAGATTTAGATTATCTAAGTTGCGTATGATATGATTGGTAGACCTTGATTAATGATACCAACTCTCATATGATATATCATTTGAATTTATGGTTGAATTTTGTTGATAACCTCTTGAAACATCAAGCTGATTACTTGAATCAACTTAAGCAACATTGACAGTTGGACCTTTTTTCTTTGATTATTTTGATTATAACATGCTACAAAATTTGCATTAAATCTGAAGTAGCACTTAAATACAGTATGACCAAATTACTCGCATATTTGAAATTTTGGCCTGATGTTGTTATTCTATCTTCCTCCACCTTTTGGTTCTTTTAAAGTAACCACCTCTTTGATATGACTAGTCTATTTTATTTTTGCCTTGTCCTTTGCCTTTATAATTGACTGCATAGTTGATTAACATGTCTCATCATTTGGTTTCTTATGATCTATAATTCCTTCATGAGGAAGAAGGGTTGAATGAATATATTCTACAGATGATATGGTTCTTTCCGATGAAGTTACCGCTACAACTGACTGATATTCTTCACTAAGACCATTTAAAATGGTCAAAACTTCCTCCATGTTTGAAACATTATGACCAGCTGCTTCTAACATATCACATGTTATCTTGATTTTTGATAAGTATTCTTTCATAGGTAAATTATCCTTTTTGGTATTTTTCAAAAAACTTTTATAATGTATAACTTTGGCTGTAGATTGAGCATTGAATATTCTTTCAACAATAGCCTAAATCTCATTTGATGTCTTACATCCAAGAACATGTGATAACAAATTGGTGCTAATATAATAACATCCATGAACTTATAAGTCTACCTTGTCTATGATACTTTGTGTTTTCCTCGTTAGTTATCACCTTGTTTTCTTGACTAGTTATAAATTTGGGAGGAACAGAGATGGTACCAAGAATAAATCCTTCAAGCCCATAACCTTGAAGTGCGGTTTCGATTTGGAGCTTCCATAACAGATAGTTATCTTCTTCAACATGAACAGTTATCAGTTGGCTCTGAGGACTAATCACTGCCAATGAGATTTTGAACGGATGTAGCAAGTTGTTGAGTATTAGCAGAGTTTTCCAATGTTGCTGAATAACTGTTATCTTCATCCATAATGATAGAACTTTAAAGTTGAATAACTTGAACGATTTGAAGACAGGCAGATTCAAGAAGAACTTCAATAGGCAGGAAATGGGTTTGATGCAGCCGAACTTAAATGACGGGATCACTCTGAAAAGTTCTTGGCATGGCACTTACTTTTCTTGTGGACTTTGATGAAATTTTTGATTTCTATTTTGATTTTTTTGAATCTATTCTTGTCTCGGAATTTTCTCAAGTTGAATTATAGCCAGAGATTGATGAATTTCTAGGGGAGGCATTAATCTTTGGCAAGTTCTTGAAAACCCAAATGATGAGAATTTACTCTGATGGGAAATCGACTATCAAATGATGATTTTAAATTTAATGATAGATCAGATTTAATTATGTATTAGTAAATTTTGTTTGAATGCTATTTAGCTTCAATTTGCTCTGATACCATGTTAGGATTTGGTGATTATTAATGAAGAGGAAATTGAATTGTATTATATCATATGGTTTTGGTACATTACATGGTATTTATATACATATTGTCGAGTTATTGAGCTAGTGGACTAAAAGGTCATTTATATACTAAACCTGAAGTCCATTATACCAGAAGTTACAATAATAATAAAACTGTTGCAAAATATTTTCGTTCATTGACACAAAGCAATTCAATTGTATTATGTGAAGTACATGGTTTTGTCTGAAGACTGACACTTTTGATATACACACGTGTGTGTGCACACTTACTAGTGATTCAAGCATTTGTGTTCATTAGGAGTGAACACTAAAATTCATACACACATAAATGGTGTCGAGTAGTCCAAAGGGACGTTATTGAGTTTGTGGCTAGTTATTGTTCAACTAAATTTCAATTTTATACATGAATTAATTTTTTTAGTTTTCTAAGGAATGGACCTACTAGGTGGGGGTACTGAAGTGCATGTTTTAGAGAAGTTAGGGAAAATGTCAAGTTTAGTTAGATATTAGAAGGAAATAAAATTAAATTACAAGCTTTTATGAGGAACAATGATTTTAGAGTTGCTTATGAAATATAAGTTTATTATTTGGAACACAAAGTGGTCAGATAGTGAAATATAGGAAATTACATATGTAAAACCATATGTGAATCATGACTTTATATCTTATGAAAGCCAGCATATCCTTGTTATTACAGTTAAAATACCATATGTTATTTCTCGTAGGTATTCAACCCATGCTCCATGTTTTCATCTTAACGAGAATGAGGGATAGGTGAGCTTTGAGAAACCAATCAGTGGTACATGTAGAATTATCATTTATGCAGAATTATCACTTAACGTGATACATGGGATATCTTTTCTTTGGAAATTTCCACTCAGACTTATCATTTGGTACTTTTTCTCCATGCCTATAGAATATTAATCATGAGTATTAAGTCATCTTAGAGAGAATCCTTGGTAGTTGTGAAAAATCATGGCAAGTCTTTTCATTCATTTGTAATACAATTTCTATGGTACATAATGTGATGATGCTTAAGATATAACATTAACTATATCATGGTGGCAATCCTACATTGAAGTTGTCTTCTAAACCTTGACTGAATCTTTTGCCTTCAAACAAAACATTACAAGTTTGCATGGTTGTAAGAAGAATGGACCTGCTCTTGTAAAAGTTCAATTAATTATAAGATGCAGCAAAAATAGCACCACCGTCATTATCTACTACTTCATTCTTTAAAACTACTGGGATAATAGTTTCCTCTAGTAATTGAATTTATAGGGCCTGCACCATTGACACTTTCACGGATCAACCTGACGTGCCGGCACTTATTATGGTATTTCATGTTCATTTGAGAGATAACACTTATATTTCAATATTCGTGTTACACTTGCATACTTGTATACTTGTTACTAAATAAGAGATGCTTGCTTTTTTGCAGTTTCATGTTTGGGTAAATAAATGGAAGTATTATGTCTATATGTATGTTATAATCACAAGACTGGCTATGTTTAGCTTCATTAAATATTACTTCTCTTTAACATTATTTAAGTAAACTTTGTTGATGACTTTTACTAATATGGAACAAGTATGACTTGTAATTTAAGTGGACATGAAAATTTACTCCTATGATTGCTAGTGGAACTCAGATATGTTCTACATGCAAATCATCGGCTACATGACTGTTTTCAAAAATTAAGAACTAATTCAAAGTGATATTTTATGCTCTTATAAACGACGAAATTTGTAGATCCAAAGCTTATCAAAGGATTATGGTCTAAAGAGGTGTTGAATTAATTTACTAACTGCATATCAATTTTCACCATGGCATATAAATTGATTTAGAATAACAATCTTATATTCATTTTAATATATGGAAGAAAATATTCTTATTAAAATTGCTCACTTTCTTGGAATAAAGGATCCTTATTTATAGAGGGGGCTTGCGAAAAATAATTGTAACAGCCCAATTTTTTTTACAAGTATTTTTCACTTGTATTTATTTTTATTTTTATTTTTTTTTTTGAAAAAAAAAACTTTGGGGTTTATTTAAAGTGATTAAAACAAAATATGAAAAAAAATTAGGACTAACTAATAAGATCTCTGAAAAAATCAAGTTTTAATTAAGAAAACATTTATAGCTTAGGTGGTTAAGACATCTGGGCTATTCACGACAGGTCACGAGTTCGAGTCTCAACACGGTCAGAATTTCGAATTTTTTTTATGTATAAATGAACTGGGTAATCACGCGTTAAAAAGGGCGCGTAAATCTAGGGAATAAGTACCGTGTATATATATATATATAAAATATGAAGAATGTAAACCAATTTAAATTTTAGTTAAGTATTATTTTTGAAGGATTTAGTGTATTTATAAACTGTTAAATATCGCGTTTAAAAGGACGCGTAAAATTTATGGTAAGTAATGTAATAAAACGTGTAAAATTTAAAACGTTATTTTATATATATATTTTTGATGTTTTGTATTACGTCAGTTTGACGTACTTTTAAAATCATATATAAACACCTTTATGTATTAAAACATCAGTTAGTGATTTTTAAGACGAACGTTACTTTTGGTTGTAACTGACAGTTTGGTTTTAAATAAAATGTGTATATACGTTTCCATTTCCAAAAGCTTTGAAAAATTCTTGCCGTCATTTAATTAAATCAAACTAAAAAAAATAATATATCAATTCTCATATAATTGGAACGGTTCATATTTTGCCATTCCTCTGATCACGAAACCTTATCTGCCTAAATCTACAATCACGCATATATCATTTGAAAGAAAATCAATTTTGCCTTCCTTTGCGCGTGACACAAAATTTTATTCTTTTAACATTTTTGACATTTGCCTCTTACCATTTGTTTCTTGAGCATGTCACTGTATTCATTTATTCACGCAACCTAAATGGACTAATATATTTGATTGCCTAAAAATCAACTCATGCATTCAATTTAACCTTGCCTATCTTTTCAAATTCTCACATTCCTATTTATATCTCTCTGTTTCCACTGCCTTTATTTTGCAAGATAAAAATTTTTTCGTTCCTATAATCACGCATATAAAGTAAAAAAAAATCGTATTTAAATATCTTTATGGAGAAAAATATCAGTCAGTGATTTTAAGACGGACGTTATTTTGTTTTAAAGGACCGTTTGATTTCTTTTAATAAATGGTATACGTTCTTTGCCTAAAGCTTACATAAATATTCACCTTTTCATTTATGGGTATCAAACTAAAATCAAGATTTTAGCTAAAATAAAATGGATCACACGTGAGCAACATTAGTGCATTTGTATATATGTAACGTTCGCATTTTTGCTTATTCCTCTTACCCTCTGTTGTCATCAGCTTTACCAAACATCACGCTTGCCCTTCCTTTGATCAATATTCCCCTTAAGTAACGTACAAACTTTATAAATCAAACCATGTATCACGCAAGTCATTTATTTCCCATAATCCAAGCTGCCATTTTCTCTGCCTTATTGTTTACAAATTTTCGAATACTGATCAAACTTTATACGTTGGAAAAAAAAATTTTATCCTTTTGCAAAACTGAAATGAGTTAATCACGCCACATCCCTTGATCACTGCCTTGCCGTTTCACAAATTCGTGTATAAATATGCCAGAGATCCACATCTCAAAAAAAAAAAAGAAAAAAAAACTCACCACTCTTCAAAGCATTGCAAATTTTCCTCTGGCAATTTCGTTCGAAGCATCAGGTAATTGTCTTATTGTTTTCTCTTTCTTTTCCTTCCAGTTTTTCCTTTCCTCAGTTTTTTTTTTGTTCTCATTTGATATGCTCGGCCACTCCAACCCATCTACTTCACCCGATCTAGTTGACAAACTTTGGAAATTTATAAGTCATCACATCTGTAGAAATCTAATATGTGTGTGCAAAGAGATGGTGTAGTTGACCCAGATTTAATTTAATGCTAGCTTAAAGTTTACGCGTACTATCACTACGGAAAAATGGGTTATTCATTGTATATATCATACTTAGTTTTGGGTCAAACAAAATAGAAAGTCAATAATGTTCATTGAAAAAAAAAAAAAAAAAAAGAAGAAGAAAGAAATATATATGTAAAACAGAGGAAGGAGAGGAAGGGAAGAGGGAGAGGAGAGATTTGAGGGTACTTGTACATGCGTGTATCAGTGAGAAGCTTTGCCTTTTTGCATATATTAGATAATTTACCTGTACTAAATGCATATCATATAGGAAGCAGTGCCTGCATATTTTTAACATAAATATAGTTCAGACCATATAGTGTGTGTGCAAGCATCTATTAAAAAAGATCCATGCATTTAGTCGAAAGATTGGGCGAATTGTGCATGTGATATCTATATTTATAAAAAAAAAAAAAAATACACACACTGAATTAAATGCTTACAATTTATAAGCTTTCATTCCAAACAATATTTCAATTTGTACCGGACATTGATTTAATTTAATTTACTATTTAATATTATTAATTCATTAACTAAATTCACTACTTACCTTTGTTCTCTTATATGCAACTCTTAGCCTAATATAACAATTTACATCACTTCAATTTATTCGTCATTTTGTTTCAACTGTAAATACTTAGCCTTATATTCCCATGGTTTCATTTCCTTCTCAACGTTTGCTTCATTATTAATTTTAAAATCTTTATTTCTTCTAAAGTAAATTTGCGTAAATCTTATTAAAAATGACAAATTTAATTAACGAAAATGACAGGTCGTTACACATATAAAAAAAAAAAAGAGAATATTTATAATTTAGAAATGATATAATAAAATTTTATAAAGGAAGTAACGTGCAGATCAAATAATGTACTATCCATGCATTAGTTTGTAGTATAGGCTGGGTGAAAACTTTTGCATGTGTACACGCAAATCTAGTAGGAAATAGGCAGTGTGTTTTTGCGTGAAGGGAAAAATTTAAGGGAGTGAAGTATTTGCATTTCTTTGGGTTACAGTGAGCGTACATTCTTAGTTGATATAGGCTTGGGCCGTGACCTTATGCATACTTCCAGTTGAAGTTTAGTAATGTGGTGGTTGTGCGTTTTGTTTAATTAAATAATAGAGTATATATATAAAAGGTAGAAAAAAAAAAGATTTTATTTTGGGCCGAGTTGTTCGTCAAGTAGGGTGGTGTAGTGGTCGAGCGTATCGTGCCAAATTTCTTTGACTCTATTCGTTCCAATTGTTTCAAATATTTGCGTTGACCATAAATTTTAAAAGTCACGTATTCGGTATTTGGATCTTGTTATAGATTTGAATCTAGACGTGACATCCAGGGAAATTTGATCGCTACCCTCTGTGCGTTTCTTTTTTTTGGTGGATTTTTCATTTTCGCTTGAATCAAATTTTCTGCAGCTTTCAGGTGAGTATTTCTCACCAGACATACGTATTTATATTTTGGTAAATTATTGCAAGTGTATGTGTAAAATTGTATTTCACTATTATCTGTCTGTAATGTAATATAGAATGATGGACCCCATTTAAATTGACACCTCATCAGTATTATCTGTTATATTATTTCTGCAGTTATATTATTAATTGTTATTTACTGCTTAAATCACCACTGCAAGTTCCCTGTTAAAGTTGGATTGTTATGGGCTGAAATAATGATTATTGTTAAACTAGTCTGTTAACTGCTTAACTGATAACTTGGGATTGCGGGTTTGAAATGATAGAACCCGGGGTTTTGTAAATTACGGGTTGAAATGATATAAATCCGTATCACTTGACCTAGGCTAGAGAACTATATACAGGCCCGTGGTCCTTATAATATTTTCTGAAATATTTAAAATTATTTTGGAAGTTAAATATTCGATTTAATATCTTTAAAGGATTTTATATCGATTTTGAATGAGTTATAAATGTTAATAAATAAATAAATAAATATTTGAATAAAATTTTGGAATATAACTTATTTTGGAAATTCTGGATTTTTGAAAGGATAAGATTTCAGTTAAGAAATATATATATATAAGTTATATTTGGAAATATTTATTAAGTTAAACAATCTACTAAAGCATTTAAATGCTGTCTTTTGAAATTGGACTAGTTTTACCCGTAACTTTAGGTAGCATTTCCTAAGTGCTATAGAATCTGGAATTTGATTGTTTTGAAATTTAAGGAATTTGATAAATTATATTTATGTTTAAGTTTTGGAGACCTTTAAGATATGAGATTTATAACTGGATTTTTCTTAATAAATTTAAGATGAACATTCTAGTGTTAAGTAAATTTTGAAATTATTTAATGGCATAATTTTGGAGTTTTATCTATGGAATTTATGGGAATATTCAAGACGAAATAATAAACACCAATTTGTTGAAAGAAAAAAATATCCAACCTTAGTTTTGAATATTAATACTCCAATTGGATATATATATAGGAATTGAAATGGTCTTGGGAACATGAAGTGGTATTTAAATTATGGTTTAAAATAAAGAAATATATTTGTAAAGCTATGTAAATTATCTTCTTTACAAAGTAACCATAAAGTTAAACCATTTATATCCAAACCATTTGTGTTTTGGGAGTTATGTTTTTTTTAAAGAAAAATTTCCAATATATTATGGTTTAAAGGTATAATTCAAATATTTGGTTTCCAGATATTATAAATTTTAAGCAGTATGGTTTTGGAAAAGAATTATATTTGAATATAACGATATCATGTTGTTTTGGGTTTTAAATGATATCGTATTTATAGTTTTGAAATGGAAATGTTTATACTGGTTTTAAAGTATAAATTGTTTTTAAATGACCACGGGTTATAATAACGATGGGTTGGCAAAGAGACCGGGATCGGATATGGACATACTCTCTGTCGATACCGAAAACCACTTTGACCAACCGTGTACGCGGTGGAGATTCCAGAATGAAGTAGGTCGGTGGTGGCGTTTCCTGTAAGGTAAATACGTGGACCCGACTCCCGTGAGTTGGCATAAGGTGGCTAAAACAGGAGCAATTCCAGGCCAATGAGGTCATTCCTCTGATCGGACGCTCCTCTTCGATATTATACTATGATCTTGGATTGATTCAGTGGCCACTTCTATATTTTGATTTTGGGGGAGTTAGTTCGAGGTGGGCGGCAGCTGCGCGCTGCGCGTTACCATCAGCCTGGATAGCAATTGGTATATCTACCCTGGCATTGCCTAGTTGTGCCGTGTCACCTACCCTATCACGCCTTGTACGAGTTTGGTTTTCTCCCGTAGCCCGTGTGGTATCCTCTAGTTGCTTCCCGATCAGGAGGAGCTATGATATTGGATGGACTACTGGGACTATTACGTGTTAAGGTGGAAAATGTAAAGCCTTAATGCTATTTAAAAGTATGTTTATTTTATAAATAGACACTATTATAATAGCGCAATATACTACATAGTAAATAGTTTGACGGATCCTTAGAGGATGGGCGGTCCCAAGCATCCTTTAAGTTACTTGCTCTATATTACAGTACACTTGAATTAGCTTACATTATATAAGTATGTATGTCCTGACTCGAGTGTTATGTTTTATTTTTCGCTCGGGTCAGCCTGAGTTGCAGCTTCAATTTCTTCTCCGTAGCTAGGACACTCAGTAGATCATTCGCGCTGCTGGAAGTTGTTTCAGCCTTTATCTTTTCTGGAATTCAAGACTTTGAAGACTCTATCTCTATTTATGTCTTAAAATTTGTATTGAGGATTATAGACAATGTAAGTTCTGTTTTGTTGAAGTTATATCAGTGGCTTCATGAACCACTAAATTTTTAATTTCCGCTGTGAGATTCTGATATCTGTGTATGTGATTCTGTGATCTATTTATTGTATATTCTGAGTTTTGCCAAATTTATTCTACAACGCAGTATTTTGAACAATTCAAGTCCGACAATGTGCGGATGCGAATGGTTGAAAATATTGGGTCGTTACAATAATGTTTAATACTAGTTTGTGCGCAATGTTGCTAAGAATATATTAGTATTTATTGGAATACATATGTATGTATTTAAGCATATCAGTAACCATACGAGTATATGAATACTTAATTCACTTGTTAGGAACTAATTAATATTTGTAGGAAGCATAATAATTTATTAGGAATATATAAGGATTAAATTGACGAATCAAACTAACTTTGCTAAATTCATGCCATTTCTTCATATGGTTATCAACATCTCTATCAGCAATATAAACATAGGTTTATATTATTCTTTTACCAGTTCATGTATATATATGTATTTATTAATATGGTTATACTATTATGTTTATTATATTAGAACATTAGTATATGCATAGGTGTATTTTTATGGTCAGTTTCCCTACCATTGTGTGATTATACTAGTAAAGTAAATAAAGTGGACATAAAACTAATGAGTAGAAACAAACAACATATCATACCTAAATCAATGAGTTTAATTAATGTTTATGCTTTGGGTGATAGATTCGCTTCATGTGTGAATCAATTAAGTCCAACTATACTATAATCGGTTTTATTAAAAAATGATTCAACATTTTCTTGCGAATGGTTCTAAATTTTGAAATGGACTAAAAGAGAAACTAGGAATTTCAAAGGATTTTCTCGTGATTTTCATTTTTGGAAAATGCTATAGCTGCTGGTGAATGGTATAAGGAAGGTGTGAATGAAGGAAACCCATGAATATGTTGGCTAAAGTAGGCTAATCTATCTATGCTATTATTAGTAAGTTAGGTCTCAACAGTGTAGAAATCACCTTCAATTTTTGGTGGATCTTAAACTTAAAACATCGCATAGTTTGTTCCTTTCTCCACGTGTAACGACCTACCATTTTGAACCATTCAAATCGACAATCATCCATACATGTCAGACTTGAATTGTTCAAAACAACATATTATTATTTTATATTTGGAAAAACTTAGCATACATAATAAATAAATCAATCACAAAATCACAGATATAGAGTAATATAACAATATGCAGCGGAAATAGTTAAATAGTAGTTCATGAAGCTACGATAGAACATCAAAGTATAAAACAAGATACAATGGAAAATCTCAAATACAATGAAGTCTCTAATACAATAAGAAATGACAAGTCTGAACATAAACAACTGAAATAACTGGAAAGCTGAATAGAAAAAGATAGATCTCCAAGCAAAGCTCCAAGCTCCAAAGGCGAGTCTCAAATACTGTGACACTCAGTCTGACCCGTGCATAAAGCAAAAAACAAAACACTCGAGTCAGGATTAACATTCTTATGCAAGTAAATCAACTTAAGTGAAATATCCAAGTGAAATGCAATAGAACTTAAAGGTGAAACTATCTACATACATAGTAAAATGCATTTCATAGATAATGTCTATCGGTAAAGTAAAATATTAAAATAGTGTTAAGGCGTTACCTATATCCCTCTTAACACATTTTTTATAAATGCCATGGTCTATACAGTACCATAATTCCTTGATAAACTGGAGGGCTATTAGAGGACACTCCATAGTGTATGACACAAACAAAACTCGTAGAGGGCGCGATAAGGCATGTGATAGGGCACGCGAGGCAATGCCCAGGGTAAGATACTACCGTTTTGCACTCTAGGACTGGTGGTAACGTATAGCAGCTACTACCGCCCATCTTGAGACACACTCCCAAATCAAATATGAACCCAATAAAATCACAAAGTAATAGAATGATTTCGAAGAAATGTGCCCGATAGGGGGAGCAACCGCACTTGGCCCGGTATAGCTCCTGTTTTAGCCACATCAAGTTGACTCAAGGGAGTCAGGGCTGCGTCCATACGTCATACAGATGTTTGCCAAACCATTCTACTTCGTTCTGAAATCTCCACGTGTGCATAGTTATTAAAGTGGTTTTCGGTATTGGCAGAGAGTATGACAATATTCGACCTTGGTCTCTTTAACAACCAAACGCTTATTTCGCACCATGGTTATTTTTATATTTCAAATAGTTCATGCTTCGTATCGAAATATCATATTCATTTCAAAGTCATATCACTTTCGAAATCATATTCACTTTTGAAATCATATCAGTTTTGAAATCATTATTCATTTAAAATCATAACAATTCCAACTTAGATGATTTGAATATTGAAAGTAGTTTATATGTATTGGAATAGTTATACATTAAAAATAGTTTATATATTAAAAATAGGTTATAGATTAAAATAGTTTATATATCAAAATTAGAAATATATATTAAAAAGAGTTTATATCGGAAATAGTTTCAGATTAGAACTGTTTCTTCCAATTTAACAAATCAATTCAAATCAACTTTAGTTCCAAAATTCTATATAAATCAAATTTCTGTTCGACAATTCCAATTAAAAAGGTTCAAGGTTCAGTTCAAATTCTCATTAAAACATTTTTAATTATGTCTATGTCAAATCCAGGTTTGAACTATAGATTTAAACCACTTCCAATTTAATAGGTTTCAAAGTTTACATATTCAAACAATTTACAATAACTCAATTTGATAAATTTTATTTATATTTCAGAAATACAAATTTAATTTTATTTAAATTTGAAAATATTCACTTAATCATTTTTAATAACATTTAAATAAAATCTTAAATTACAAATTTAAATCAATATTAAATTTTCAATTTCAATTATATTTAAATTTGAAAATATTCATTTAATCACCATTAATCACAATTAAGTTATCGAATTATAAAACCATGTCCTCCAAATCTCAAATCAATAAGTTCAAATTAATTCTTATTTAAGTTCAATTCTTAAACAAATAGAATTTCAGATCGATTTAGTTTATCTTTCCAACCTTTATTTATTAAAGTGTAACAACCCTAGATTTTTGCCTATATATTTTAAATTTGACATTATTTTATTTTAATTATTTTAAATTTATTTTTATTTCAAATATTTCATTTTAAATATAAATGCTGATCTATAGTTCAAAATAGTATAAATTGGACATTTTACTAAAAAAGTGAATTTCTACTCAAACTGTTTGAACTTTGACTTTTAAAATTAAAATTCAAATCATTTTAAATCTTAAATTTTATCTTTTATTATGAAAATAGATGTAATAACTTGAACATTGCTTTTTGTTTCGTTGAAAATGGAGTTAAACTGTGAAAGTTATGTATATTTCAATATTGAGTGCAATTTGTTTATTCTGCAAATTTGTTATTTTTAAATTGTATAAATCATATTTTATTGTCATATTTCATTTTAATCTAGGTCAATATGTTATTATATGTATATTTTTGTATTATAATAATTTTAAAATGAAGTATACAATTTTCCAAAGTCAATGGTGATTTATTTGTAATTTCTGGACACCGTTTTGGATTTTTTTAAGCAATTTCTTTAAATCTTTTTCTATTTTCTTTTAATTTAATTTTTTTGTGTTAATATTTTATTTTAAGTATATTTTGCCTTTTAATATTTTTAAAATGATGTTTGAATTTTTCCAAAGCTTATTGAATTTATTTCCAAATTTTAAAGCCTAGTTTCCACTTTTCTGCTATTTTCTTTATTTAAATTAAAATTTATATATTTATTTGTGAATGCATTTTTAATTTTATGTTGTTATCTTTGTTATAAATATTTCTACAAGTCCATATAAATTTTCCAAAGTTCATTCTGTTTATTTTCCATTTTTCTAGACTAGTTTGCAATTTTGTGCTATTTTCTTATTTTAACCTTATATAATTAATAAATATCTATATATGTTTTATATTTGGTTATATTTTCGAAATTGTGACTGGAATTATTATTATTTTCAATAATATAAACTTATATAAATAAATTAAGGAAATACCAAAGGCTTTTCAAAGCTTCTGAAACGTAAGTCGTTTCACCTCCTAAGTCGTTTCTTTTACCGTTTCCTCATTTACTCTTTGGCAGTTTTTATTTATTTATTAGCCGACTTCTCTTTCATTTTTTCACGCAAATATTTCTCTTTCTCCTCAAAAAAAAAATCACGGCTAGAAAAATATGGGTAATGGCCTCCTCTTTCTTCCTCTCTTTTCTTCTTCTTTTTCACCTTGTTTTACTTGATTTTGCCTTGGCTTCTCTTGCTTTGCCCGGCCAATCACCTCCACCATCACCACCGACCACCATACCAACTTCTTTCCACATCATCCATGACATAACCCTCCTCCTCCCCTGACCATAGATGGTCATGACCTCCCCATGAAGCTAGCAGCACAAAACAATGACAAAACTCCTCAAAACAATGCCTAGTCGAGCCCTACCTTCAACATACCTTCATTTTTTACCACGGCCACCACTTTTAGCCTCCACCACTAGAAAGTGCCATCTCCATTAGCCTTGTTTCAGATTTGTCCAGACTTGTACCAGCCTTTGACCGAGCCATAGACCGCTTTGGTCGAGCCTAGATGCATCCAAACTACATTTTTGGCCTTGTCTATTTGCCTTCCTTACTTTGTAACTCCAAACCACTTCCTATTCCTTTGTAGCCTTGCACTTATGGTCCAAACCTGATCCATCTTCACATGAAAACATGTTATGGCCGAACCTATATGCTTGTGTGATCGAGCAAAGTTGAAATTGTGGTCAAACAATTTGGAGTCAAAAGCTAGGTGATGTATTTGTTTAGCCTAGTTTCCATTTGTTTCAATTTAAAACTTTGGTATTGTATTTATATTTATATATGGTTTTGTTTTATGGTTATATGCAAGATTAACATCTTGGTTTTATCTCCACTCAGATCAAGTCTTGTTATCGTGCCTTCTGGATTTCGTTTGTGTCATTTGAATTGATAACTCCAGCACAAAAAGGTGAGTAAATCTCACCAGACATTTATACAAATGTGAATTGACACCATTTGAATGCGTAGAACTATTATGTGATGTTATAACTGCCTGTGATTAATTACATACGATGTTAAACCTGTTAAATTTCATGTCATATCATCTGTTATTATATATATGTTGTTACTGTTCATTTATATCTGTTTATCACACTGCAAGTTCCCTGTAGATTAGAAATCACTATGGGTTGAAATGATACATATCCGAACAAACTTTAGAATAGGAAAAATCGTTATGGGCAGAAATGATAGGCCTGAACGGTTTTTATTTATTTTATTTAACTTGGGATTGCGGGTTTGAAATGATAGAACCTGGATTTTTCTTTTTAAACTGCGGATTAAAATGATACATATCCGTATCACTTGACCTAGGTTAGAAAACTACATACAGACCGTGGTTATTTTATAAAGTATTTTGGATATTTTTAAGTATTTTAAAATATAAATTTATGAAATATGATTTAAATAGATTTTTAAATGTTTTAAAATAAAGAAATTATGATTTTCCTATGAGTTAAAAATGTAAATTTATGAATGGTTAAATTGGATTATTGAATATAACTTAAGTTTGGAAATTTGGAATTTTGGTTAAAAACGATATTTAAGTTATATGAATAAAATGGAAATTTAATTTTATTGGAAATTGGTAAATATGATAATTTGATTAAATTGAATTTAAGTGATTTATTAAAGTATTATTGATTTTTCTATGAATTTAAGTGGTTAAATAAATGAATGTTTAAAAGTGATCTTTTAAAAGTATAACTTGACTTGGAAATGTAAAATTGGTTTTTAGTTAAAGGTTTAAGTTAATTAATTAAATAAAAAAAAATTAGCTTATTTGAGAAATGGAGGAAATATAAGTGTTAAGTTGCTTATTTAAAAATATGAAGAATTGAAAACTTTTACACTTGAATTTATTTAGTAAATTGTTGAAGATTGGATGTAAGTATAAGAAATTTATTGTATAAAAATAATATGTTAAATGATATGTTAATGAACATTTTAAATGTTAAAATATGATTTTAAAAATGTTTATTGGTTTTAAATTGAAGTTTATTATTGGCTGGAAATACACTAAAACCTAGAATTAACTTTTAATAGCATTCAGAAATGCTATAGTTTCTGAATTGAACTAAAATTGTGTAAAAAGAGCTATTACAGCATTTCTGAAATGCTGTAGTTGCTGTAATTGAACTTATAGGCTAATATTGGACTCAGGTCTATTGTAGCATTCTCTGAAAATGCTATAGTGGTCTGCAGTCTTTGCTGAAATCAAATTTAAAACTTGTTTTGAAATCTGAGCTACCGCAGCATTTCTGGAAATGCTGCCTTTGCTGTTTTAAACTAAAATTTGACTAAAACTGAGTTTTAACAGCAGTTTTAAGTGCTGTCCTTGCTGAATTAAAATGTTTTCAAGTATAACTTATAACAGCTTTTTCTAAATGCTGTGAAAGGCTGAAATTTTAATAAATATGATTTTTGACTTAGTAAATGAGCTCAGAATGACTTGAAACTTTGAAATTTGAATACTTAAATTAAAAGAATAATAATCCACTTTTAAAATGATTTAAATGAATAAATTAAATTGGAAATGAATCATTTAGAAAGGGGTTCGAATTTTAATAAATGAATGTTATCTTTGGTTTTAAAAGATACTTAAATTGGATATTTGGATTTGAATTTCAAATAATGATTTGAAAGGGAAGTTTGAAAGATTGATATTTTTGATATTGAAACGATTTGGAAATGATATAATTTTTATTTGGTAAAGATTTGGATTGAAAATGATATTTTATTTTGAAGTATGAAAATATTGTTTTAAAGTTATAACCACGGGTTATAATAACGATTGGTTGTTAAAGAGACCGGGATCAGATATTGTCTTATACCGGCCAGTATCGAAAACCACTTTAACAACTGTGTACGCGATGGACATTCCAGAACGAAGTAGGATGCTGGCGATGTTCTCGAGGTATATTACATGGACCCAACTCCCGTGAGTTGGCATATATGACTAAAACAGAAGCTATACCGGGCTACACAAAGGGTCGCACCCTTTCATCGAGCATGCTCCATCGGAAACCATTCTATTACTTTTGTGATTCGATATGGTGGCGCCACTTTGATTCGGGGGTATGTCTCAAGGTGAGCGGAAGCTGCTGGCTTGCCGTCACCACCGGTCCGGTAGTGCAAACGGTGTATCCACCCTGGCATTGCCTCGCGTGACTTGTCATATCCTTATATCGAGCCCACTACGGTTTCGGTTTTAAAGATCCGACCGCGTTAAGGTTCACCATCCCCTTAACACTATTTTCTATATGATTATACTTTACTGATTAGACACTACTTTATATAGCGTATATTACTATATAATAAATAGTTTAACGGATCCTTAGAGGATGGGCGGTCCCAAGCATCTTCTAAGTTACTAGTAGCTTTTCTACAGTTCACTTAAGTTGGTTTACATTGTATAAGTATGTATGTCCTGACTCGAGTGTTTATATTTTTATTTACGCTCGGGTCAGCCTGAGTTATTCACAGATTTGGATTTCCACTTTCTGGAGATTGGAATCACTGGAGATTATCTACTTGTCAAGTTTTATCTTTTGCAGTTTGTTGTTCCTTTCAGCTCTTGTATTAGTAGACTTCTATGTAGTGAGACTTCCTTTGTACTTTATTTCTTCTGTTGTATTTTATGTAACTTTGATATTTTTATATAGTAGCTTTAGGAACTACTATCTCTTTTACTTCCACTGCATTATTAAATACTATGTGTTTGTGATCTGTGATTATTATTTACTGTATATTCTGAGATTTGCCAAATTTTTATTTACAACGCGGTATTTTGAGCAATTCAATCCTGGCATGAGTGTCTACCTATACACTTATAATGGATGCGAATGGTTGAAAATACCGGGTCGTTACAGTTGGTATCAGAGCTTTGGTAGCTCTAGGCAAAACTCAGCATATGGAATGAATGTATTTACAGAATCACTTCATTCGAGTTTGAATCTCTTCCTTTTTGACTCGATTCCTTTGAATTTTGGAACGTTCCCTACGGTTCCAAAATCCATTTGTATCCCTCACTATTCATCTTCTTTTGACTCTGAAGTCTTTCATAACTCCGCTTCGAATGATCTTTTTAGTTAGTCGGCGGTCACGCCAATTTCAAATTGAATTGAAAAGGGGGGAAAACTCCTTTACAATTAGCATCGATTCACCAGAGATTTATATCTATCCTTGGTTTAGATGCTAATACCTTTTGTTATTCCAAACTTTATCTATTGAGATGGAATGTAGATTTACCCCATAAAAATCCATATTGATCTTATTCTTTAAGTCACGGTTGACCCAGCTAAGGTTGCCCGCGATTTACTCTGTTATTTAATCATCTTGTCTTTTGTTTCCAATCTATTCTTCCAATCTTTTTGAATTGTACTTGTATATCTATGTTTTGTTTTATATATTGTGTTGTTTGGGTTGTTGATGTTGATTTGGGTTTCCGATCGATTCGTCTGATCAACGCTATCGATATGATTTCTAAAACACTTTGATAGAACAAACTGGCACAATATTATTTTAAAATTTTGGTTAATGAAATAAATTTTGATATATAAGTAAATTTATAGAACTTAATAAACTGATTTAAATTGATTATTTGAAGTGATAATACTTGATTTATCATTTTTGTTCTATAAATGAATTTATAGATAGTTATAAATTGATTTGGGAACTGAAATGAATTTAGAACAAGAAATTTGAGAATTTAATTTCCGATAGTTTCAAACCTTGTGTTTAAAGTTTTAAAGGGTTATATTATTTAAAGTATTTTCGAATAGAAATTTGTTTTCAAAGAGCTTGAAAGTTTAAAAATTAGTACTCTTCTCTTTGTCGCTGGAAAATAACTTCGGTGATGATCGCGACATCATCAACGTTCATTTTCGAGTTTTGAAGTGAAGAGACCGCTCTGTAGACTTACTACAGCTTTGTTTTGGTAAATCAAATTGATTTGAATTGAATTTCTAAAATATGACTTGATTTATAATATATATAGATATATGATTTAAATTTGATTTGATAAACTATGTACATACCTTTAGTTATCTCTAAATGGTTTGAAGAAATTGGAAATTTAATTCTTAAATTTTATTTTTAAAGAATAATTTCAATTATAAAAAGAAAATCAAAAATTTTGGATAAATAATCCAAACTTGAGATAATTAAATTGGAAAGTTTTATTTGTATAATACTCAATTGCATTCCAATATAACTTACCTTAATTTTAGAAGTTAACAATGTAATTGGATAATATACAATATAAAAAGATTTTATAAATAAAATTTGAGTGGTTATAATAAATGTTATACACTTAAATTTTAATTATAAAATGATTGCCAAAGGTAAATATAATAAAGGGTAATTGAATAACTTACAATAAAATAATGTTAAAAGAATTAAGAATAAATCAAAGCAATTATAATAAGTGTAAGTATATTTAACATAAGTGATACATATATTGAGAAGAATAATTTTAATTTTAATTTGGAATAAAGAAGAATAAAATTTATTAAGTACATTGTGAGTGTAATAAATGATTATTTTTCAAACCCATGGTTTTAAAAATTATTAATTTAAGATGATTGGATAATAAGATAATGAAATTTGGGATAGTTAAGATTTATTTAACTTGTGTAAAGATTTATTCTCTATTTAAGTTGAAACTTCCATGCTTTCAAATTTATTTCCTTATTTTGTTTCTCAAACTATCTTTTTGTTGTCCTTATTATCCTTATCTTCCTACAGACTGGTGTAGGCATCTTTCCATAATCTTTCTGTTTAGAAATCTTTCTATAATCTTTGATAATCTTTGGTAATCATTTTGAATCCACCTTTTTCGTGCTTGTGTTCTTAATTTTGGAGAATCTTGGAAAGATCATCTCCACCTTGTTAAACTTACCTGTAGCAACAGTTATCAGATATAATTTCAATCTTCTTGTCATCTTATCTTAATCATATTTCACTCTATCTTTTTCTGTGCTTTTCCGTACCTCATTCCTTTTCGAGGACGAAAAGTTTTGAGTGGGGGAGAGTGTAACAACCCTAGATTTTTGCCTATATACTTTAAATTTGACTTTATTTTATTTTAATTATTTTAAATTTATTCTTATTTCAAATATTTCATTTTAAATATAAATGCTGATCTATAGTTCAAAATAGTATAAATTGGACATTTTACTAAAAAAGTGAATTTCTACTCAAACTGTTTGAACTTTGACTTTTAAAATTAAAATCATTTTAAATCTTAAATTTTATCTTTTATTATGAAAATAGATGTAATAACTTGAACACTGCTTTTCGTTTCGTTGAAAACAGAGTTAAACTGTGAAAGTTATATATATTTCAATATTGAGTGCAATTTGTTCATTCTGCAAATTTGTTATTTTTAAATTGTATAAATCATATTTTATTGTCATATTTCATTTTAATCTGGTTCAATATGTTATTGTATGTATATTTTTGTATTATAATAATTTTAAAATGAAGTAAACAATTTTCCAAAGTCAATGGTGATTTATTTGTAATTTCTGGACACCGTTTTGCATTTTTTAAGCAATTTCTTTAAATATTTTTCTATTTTCTTTAAATTTAATTTTTTTTTGTGTTAATATTTTATTTTAATATATTTTGCCTTTTAATATTTTTAAAGTGATGTTTGAATTTTTCCAAAGCTTATTGAATTTATCTCCAAATTTTAAAGCCTAGTTTCCATTTTTCTGCTATTTTCTTTATTTAAATTATATTTAAATTAAAATTTATATATTTAATTGTGAATGCATTTTTACTTTTATGTTGTTATCTTTGTTATAAATATTTTTACAAGTCCATATAAATTTTTCAAAGTTCATTCTGTTTATTTTCCATTTTTCTAGACTAGTTTGCAATTTTGTGCTATTTTCTTATTTTAACCTTATATAATTAATAAATATCTATATATATTTTATATTTGGTTATATTTTCGAAATTTTGACTGGAATTATTATTATTTTCAGTAATATAAACTTATATAAATAAATTAAGGAAATACCAAAGGCTTTAAAAGCTTTTAAAACGTAAGTCGTTTCACCTCCTAAGTCGTTTCTTTTACCGTTTCCTCATTTACTCTTTGGCAGTTTTAATTTATTTATTAGCCGACTTCTCTTTCATGTTTTTCACGCAAATATTTCTCTTTCTCCTCAAAAAAAAAATCACGGCTAGAAAAATATGGGTAACGGCCTCCTCTTTCTTCCTCTCTTTTCTTCTTCTTTTTCACCTTGTTTTACTTGATTCTGCCTTGGCTTCTCTTGATTTGCTCGGCCTATCACCTCCACCATCACCACCGACCACCACACCAACTCCTTCCCACATCATCCACGACCTAACCCTCCTCCTCCCCTGACCATAGATGGCCATGACCTCCCCATGAAGCTAGCACCACAAAACAATGTCAAAACTCCTCAAAACAATGCCTAGTCGAGCCCTACCTTCAACATACCTTCATTTTTTACCACGGCCACCACTTTTAGCCCCCACCACCAGCAAGTGCCATCTCCATTAGCCTTGTTTCAGATCTGTCTAGACCTGTAGCAGCCTTTGACCGAGCCATAAACCCCTTTGGTCGAGCCTAGATGCATCCAAACTCCATTTTTGGCCTTGTCTATTTGCCTTCCTTACTTTGTAACTCCAAACCACTTCCTATTCCTTTGTAGCCTTGCACTTATGGTCCAAACCTGATCCATCTTCACATGAAAACATGTTATGGCCGAACATATATGCTTGTGTGGTCGAGCAAAGTCGAAATTGTGGTCAAACAATTTGGAGTCAAAAGCTAGGTGATGTATTTGTTTAGCCTAGTTTCCATTTGTTTCAATTTAAAACTTTGGTATTGTATTTATATTTATATATGGTTTTGTTTTATGGTTATATACAAGATTAACATCTTGGTTTTATCTCCACTCAAATCAAGTCTTGTTATCGTGCCTTCTGGATTTCGTTTGTGTCATTTGAATTGATAACTCCAGCACAAAAAGGTGAGTAAATCTCACCAGACATTTATACTTATACAAATGTGAATTGACACCATTTGAATGCGTAGAACTATTATGTGATGTTATAACTACCTGTGATTAATTACATATGATGTTAAACCTGTTAAATTTGATGTCATATCATCTGTTATTATATATATGTTGTTACTGTTCATTTATATCTGTTTATCACACTGCAAGTTCACTGTAGATTAGAAATCACTATGGGTTGAAATGATACATACCCGAACGGACTTTAGAATAGGGAAAAATCGTTATGGGCTGAAATGATAGGTCTGAACGGTTTTTATTTATTTTATTTAACTTGAGATTGCGGGTTTGAAATGATAGAACCCAGATTTTTCTTTTTAAACTGCGGATTGAAATGATACATATTCGTATCACTTGACCTAGGTTAGAAAACTATATACAGACCCGTGGTTATTTTATAAAGTATTTTGGATATTTTTAAGTATTTTAAAATATAGATTTATGAAATATGATTTAAATAGATTTTTAAATGTTTTAAAATAAAGAAATTATGATTTTTCTATGAGTTAAAAATGTAAATTTATGAATGGTTAAATTTGATTATTGAATATAACTTAAGTTTGGAATTTTGGTTAAAAACGGTATTTAAGTTATATGAATAAAATGGAAATTTAATTTTTTTGGAAATTGGTAAATATGATAATTTGATTAAATTGAATTTAAGTGATTTATTAAAGTATTATTGATTTTTCTATGAATTTAAGTGGTTAAATAAATGAATGTTTAAAAGTGATCTTTTAAAAGTATAACTTGACTTGGAAATGTAAAATTGGTTTTTAGTTAAAGGTTTAAGTTAATTAATTAAATAAATTTTTTTTAGTTTATTTGAGAAATGGAGGAAATATAAGTGTTAAGTTGTTTATTTAAAAATATGAAGAATTGAAAACTTTTACACTTGAATTTATTTAGTAAATTGTTGAAGATTGGATGTAAGTATAAGAAATTTATTGTATAAAAATAATATGTTAAATGATATGTTAATGAACATTTTAAATGTTAATATATGATTTTAAAAATGTTTATTGGTTTTAGATTGAAGTTTATTATTGGTTGGAAATACACTAAAACCTGGAATTAACTTTTAATAGCATTCAGAAATGTTATAGTTTCTAAATTGAACTAAAATTGTGTAAAAACAGCTATTACAGCATTTCTGAAATGCTGTAGTTGCTGTAATTGAACTTATAGGCTAATATTGGACTCAGATCAATTGTAGCATTCTCTGAAAATGCTATAGTGGTCTGCAGTCTTTGCTGAAATCAAATTTAAAACTTGTTTTGAAATCTGAGCTACCGCAGCATTTCTGAAAATGCTGTCTTTGCTGTTTTAAACTAAAATTTGACTAAAACTGAGTTTTAAGAGCAGTTTTAAGTGCTGTCCTTGCTGAATTAAAATGTTTTCAAGTGTAACTTATAACAGCTTTTTCTAAATGCTGTGAAAGGCTGAAATTTTAATAAATATGATTTTTGACTTAGTAAATAAGCTCAGAATGACTTGAAACTTTGAAATTTGAATACTTAAATTAAAAGAATAATAAATCCACTTTTAAAATGATTTAAATGAATAAATTAAATTGGAAATGAATCATTTAGAAAGGGGTTCGAATTTTAATAAATGAATGTTATCTTTGGTTTTAAAAGATACTTAAATTGGATATTTGGATTTGAATTTCAAATAATGATTTGAAAGGGAAGTTTGAAAGATTGATATTTTTGATATTGAAACGATTTGGAAATGATACAATTTTTATTTGATAAAGATTTGGATTGAAAAGGATATTTTATTTTGAAGTATGAAAATATTGTTTTAAAGTTATAACCACGGGTTATAATAACGATTAGTTGTTAAAGAGACCGGGATCAGATATTGTCTTATAGCCGGCCAATACCGAAAACCACTTTAACAACTGTGTATGCGGTGGAGATTGCAGAATGAAGTAGGATGGTGGCGACGTTCTCGAGGTATATTACATGGACCCAACTCCAGTGAGTTGGCATATATGACTAAAACAGGAGCTATACCGGGCTACACAAAGGGTCGCACCCTTTCATTGAGCATGCTCCATCGGAAACCATTCTATTACTTTTTTGATTCGATACGGTGGCGCCACTTTGATTCGGGGGTATGTCTCGAGGTGGGCGGAAGCTGCTGGCTTGCCGTCTCCACCGGTCCGGGAGTGCAAACAGTATATCCACCCTGGCATTGCCTCGCGTGCCTTGTCATATCCTTATATCGAGCCCACTACGATTTTGGTTTTAAAGATCCGACCGCGTTAAGATTCACCATCCCCTTAACGCTATTTTCTATATGATTATACTTTACTGATTAGACACTACTGTATATAGCGTATATTACTATATAATAAATAGTTTAACGGATCCTTAGAGGATGGGCGGTCTCAAGCATCTGCTAAGTTACTTGTACCTTTGCTACAATTCACTTGAGTTGGTTTACATTGTATAAGTATGTATGTCCTGACTCGAGTGTTTGTATTTTTATTTACGCTCGGGTCAGCCTGAGTTATTCACAGATTTGGATTTCCACTTTCTGGAGATTGGAATCGCTGGAGATTATCTACTTGTCAAGTTTTATCTTTTGCAGTATGTTGTTCCTTTCAGCTCTTGTATTAGTAGACTTCTATGTAGTAAGACTTCCTTTGTACTTTATTTCTTCTGTTGTATTTTATGTAACTCTGATATTTTTATATAGTAGCTTCATGAACTACTATCTCTTTTACTTCCGCTGCATTATTAAATACTCTGTGTTTGTGATCTGTGATTATTATTTACTGTATATTCTGATATTTGCCAAATTTTTATTTACAACGCGGTATTTTGAGCAATTCAATTCTGGCACGAGTGTCTACCTATACACTTATAATGGATGCGAATGGTTGAAAATATCGGGTTGTTACAGTTGGTATCAAAGCTTTGGTAGCTCTAGGCAAAACTCAGCATATGGATATGATGAAACTGGTTTCGTCGAAATTCGAGTCAGTGGCCAAAATGGCTATTTTCCAATTAATTAAATAATTTAATATTAAATTAATTAATCACTTCTTCAATTTAAATTTTATAATCAACAAATCTTATCATTTTTGATTTCTTAAACAGTCACAATAATTTTAAACAAATTTAGATGTCAAATTAAGGTTGATTAATCCATCAATTTCAGTGTTTAATTTCAGTTTCGTTAAATTCAAAAATTATGATTTAAAATTCCCAAAATCCATTTATTAAATTTTTAAACCTTGTTATTCACATCTATTATCACAAAAAGGATGCAACTAACATTGGCTCATGATTTATTACATTAAAACCTTCAAATTTCATCTTAATTTCCAATTAACATAATATTTAAATATTTAATTCCATTTATTTGCAATAAACCCAATTTCTTTAATTTAAATCAAATAAATTAATAAATCTTGATTTTCATTCTTTAAATTGACCAATTGTCATATTATAAATGGAATTGACATTGTTTTCAAATATTATCTTAATTTACATTAACATAATATTAATTACACTTATTGAAATTTATTTCCCAATTTACTAAATAATATCAATTACGACCTTACAATTGTTTCAATTAATTGGGATTGCACTAAATTTGTTATTTATCAACTTGCATTAACATTATTAGCTTACAACTTTTTATTTCTTCCAATATTAAATAACAAATTTAATTATTGAAATTTTACGGGTCGTTATACATACCGGATGCCGAAATGCACAAATGAATATACTGAGGAAATCAGCATGATGAGACGAATAGAATGGAAACAGATATTAGAGATACGACCATCCTATCAAAACTTGATTTCACTGCCGAAACTGCTGCTAAACCTCCGAAAATAAAATATATGGGGTAGAGCAGTCCAAATTTGGCGAAAAGAAATACGTCGTCTTACTCAGAAAATGGTTTACATTTTTATACAAAATTATTCAGATTTCAAAAATATTTTATTTTCAATAAATTAATTGATTTTAAATTTAAAAAATTTGAAATTTCACAACCTAACAAACTTTCAAATTTTCAAATGAAAATCTGCCACTTGCCATGCTTCAATATACGCATACCAAATATCAAATTTCATTTCTAAAATTTTAATTATTTATTTTTATAAGAAAATTTAGTTATACATTATTTAAATCGTTAAAATTTACGGATCGGTACACTCTTCCCCACTCAAGACTTTTCATCCTCGAAAAGGAAAGAGATAGGAGAATAGAAGCAATATAAAGGAAAGATAATTTGATACATTGTCAGATACAATAATTAATTCAAAACCATATTTATTTACTTAAATAGCATTCTCTTTTATTATTCAATTTATTTCACGTAACATATCTTGCAACATAGATTAAGTGTATAAAAATTTACTATAACCACTCAATTTTTATTTATAAATGCCCTTAACAAAATTTCATTTTTGGGCATTTTATTACTACATTTTATATTGCATACTATTCAATTATATGTTCAATTAACATTCAAATTTTTGAATATTTCGGGTAAGTTATATATGTTTTAGAATGCAATTGAGTATTTTACAAATTAATTATATCCTTGTTTAACTCCATTTCTCATTTAGACACTCCAATTATTCAAAAAATTTGCTTCATTTCAATAATTGAAAACCATCACTTTACATAAAACTTAAGAGTTAAATTTTCGGTTTCACTTCAAACCATTTCGATAAATATATATGTATATTTTGTACATCAAATCATACTCAAGAAATTCAAATCAAATCCATTTTCCAAAAAAAAGTGTATCAAAGCTACTAAGTGGTGTCTCCACTTTGGGACTCAAAGTGAATGCCGATGATGCTGCAGTCATCACCGAAATTATTTTCTAGTGACAAAAGAGGAGAGTACTGATGTACTTCTTTTTAAATTCTTTGGAAATAATTTCCATCGAAAATAATTTAATTTTGAAAATAATATTGTGTTAGTTTGCTTTGTTTAAGTGTTTTGGGATTCCTATTGATAGCGTTGGCTAGACAAATCGATCAAAATTTAAAATTCAAACTTAACAACTCAAACAACACAATATAAAACATTTTTATATCAATTACAAATACGCTGCCTCATGGTATGATTGAAGAATGGAATTTAGAACAAGGATAGATATTCAAATTCAGAGGGACCCTAATCAAAGAGAATTCTAACTAAGAAGGTACGCTCGAAAGGAAGATAGGATAGTTAAACTACAAAAGAGAAAAGATGGATAGACTTATATTAATCGCAGCAACCTTAACTGGGTCAACCGAGACTCCATTTCAGAAACAATGTGCTCAAGGAATCAGACTTCATCCCTCCGGAAATAGCTTTTAGAAAATTTGGCTTTCAATTTATGACTCCCAAGAGTTTGGAGAACGTAGCTCAAATGAGACTCACGCTCTTTCTCTGACTTACAAAAGACGAGAATATCATCAATGAAAATCAAGGCATACTAGTTGAGAACATCGCGGAAATGCGATTTATGAGATCAACGAAGAAGGCAGGAGCATTGGTTAATCCAAAGAGCATGACTAATCATTCATAGAAACCATTCTCCATTCGAAAAGCTACCTTAGGAATGCTCTCCTCAGCTACACGAAGTTGGTGAAAACCGAAAGCAAGATCTAGCTCTAAGAATAAGATCGATGTGGAATTCAATTTTATGCTTGGGAGGTAGAGGAGTCACTTCACCTGAACATTAGGACAATCGCTGACTATCGGGGTGGAGTCAAAATCACTAGTTTGAGCATCGGTCGAAAAGGTAGAACTGCCAGCATAATCCTAAGGCAATCGACATTCAATTACGAGGGAATTACCATGGTCGTCTACCAAAGAAATGGATCGAGCTTTGCAAGAAATAACATCATAACGCTTTAACCAATCATCCGAGTAAGATATCAAATGCATCGAAACCCAAAATATAGAAATTTCCGATGAATCAATGCTTATTGTAAAGGAGTTTTACCCCTTTACAAATCATACTAAGGTTGGCGGGACCACCGATGGGATTAGTCACACAAAAGGATGAAGTTTCCAACTGAAGTTGTAAGATGTGCTCAAGTTTATTACAGAGATCAATAGAAATAAAGCTATGGAATGCTCCAATATCATGAAGAATATGAATAGGAAAAACAAGAAAGGATTTTAGAACAAAGGTAAAGTTCCAAAATTGTAACGACCCGATTTTTCGATGTCCGAAAATCGACATCAATACGTCCACTGTATTAAATGCCGAACAATCGAATGCCGGATAAATGGACCGTTAGAGTTAAAGAACAATGAGGTAGAAGAAGAGAAAAACAAAACAACAATGAAATCTTACCATCGTAGCGGAATAAATATAATAAATAAATGACTGATCTTCAAACAAAAGAAACTATATCTGTTTTATACATTACATCATCAAAGTACACCTATATCAAAACAATTACTGGTCAGTTATATAAACTTGTTCTCACAAAGCTGACTATACAGCTTCCACTGCACAGCGGAATATAATCTAAGGGAATACGCCTCATCATCCAGCTCATCTCCTGAGCTCCACAGCAGTCCATCCAGAATCTATACTCTATAATACTCGGTCTGATCCGCGCATTATAGTTAAATAACACCCGAGTCAGTCTAGAAAACCAGCGTGAGAAAACACACTCAATTGGATAATAAAAAGTTTTTGAAAATGCTTTGAAATCAAAGGTATCTGGTAAGACCACGCCACAAATAAACATGCTGGCTTTTTACATTACGATAACCAAAATATTTTTATCAAATCTATCTGATATTATAATAGCGTCTATAGAAAGTAAAATAGAATCTAGCTGAAATGCTTGCATCTCATGTTTCAGCAATAGTTGGCCACAATCAAAACCGTACAGGCGCTTATTGGAGATTGGATTCCTTGGAGATTGGATTCCTTACAATGACAGGGCTACTGAGGTACCGCCCGTCATAGTACATGGTCTAGATCACCGCATCAATGATCCATCCTGATCCCCTGCATCACAAGACCAGAGCTACCCCTTACTGGATAGTTCGAATAAGTTCGCCCTATGGTTGGGATCAGCAACCGCCCACACAGCCGAATTAAAGGGACATCTAGACAGGGGTGGCCTTACCCTAATTGGTTGCTAGCCACTTAGCCTTGTGTGCATCTCCCATGTTTTAGTCATTCCCGGTTGATGAGGATCGAGGCTATGCGTTACCTTTTTAGCACACATTCACCTAGAATGCTCATCGTCCTCCTGACGATGTTCTGATAGCATTCGTCCATACAAGTCTGTTCCGGGTTCGAACGGAGCCGAAGGCACTACTCCTACTACATTCATTTTGGAATTACCCTCAGGATTAGTAGCGATTAGCCCTCGTACTTCACTGCTCCATATTCGACTCCAAGCTCTTGTCTTCCTCGCGAAAACGTTCAAATCGGATCGAAGAGGTTTTCGGGAAATAAATCCCGATCCCGATCTCTTCGAAACGATCAGCACATTGGCCAATACTGATGGTCAGTTATTTAACTATCGAAAAACATCCACAAACAACCATCAGGTTTACCAATTTTCCGAACTATTTATTTCAAAATATCTACGCAAGATATTTTTTACACTTCAACCCTTTGAAAATAGTTTCAAATCACTTTTCTCTCGCAGAATAAAATTTCCAAATATTATTTATTTCCACTAAAAATCACCAAGTCTAAATATTTAGAAATTCAAATAATTTAGTCACTTTATCCAAAAATATGTACTTTAAAATACATAAAATAAAACTATTTAAAACAATTCATTTAAAATACTGGTTATGAAACTTATAATAATTTCTTATGTAAAACTTAAGCCAAAACTAATTTTTAAAATTAAAGTTATGAAATTCCATACAAATGTTCGAATAAAAACTTTAGCCAAACTACCTTTAAAATAAAACTGCTTTAAAAAATATAAATATTTAATAATTATCTTTTAAATAGTAATACTAGTTAAACTTTAAAATAATTTGCTTATAAAATTAACTTAATAAGTATTTATCTTTAAAAACTTTAAACAACTTAAATAATAAATTAAAAAAAAACTTCTTTTACTAACTTATACTTAAAAATCTGCGTTGAAAGCATACTTGGCTTTTCAGGAAAATACACTTCCTATTCAAAATAGTCCATTTAATTGGTTAATAAATCCTTATCGATTTATTCAAATTTAATTTATATTCTAAACCCATAAATTTCTTCCCAAAACTTTAAAAATAAAACCACTATTTAATTTTAAAACCAATTATCCATTCCTTCAATAAATTTCCACCGTGAATTCAAAATCTCAAATATCCATCGATATTTATCTCACTTTATTTATAAATCCTGTTTATAAATCTCATAATCTCTTTTTAATCACAGTTTCAACACTTAATCGATTTCCCATTCGATTTCCAAATTAACACCATTTTTAAAATAAATTCCTTTACTTGCCCAAATTTATTCCAAAACCCATTTATCCCATATTCACACCTTTATTTATGATTTTAAATCTTATTTAAATCGAAAATACCAATTTCATACTTTACTTAAAGATTTCCCTTTATTTTTCCGAGCTCATTTTAAATTTGGAATTTAAAAATAAATTCTTCTATTCTTAGACAATAACACTTAAATTCCCAAAATTATTTTATTTTCATTTATTTCAAATCTCTATTTTTCCCATACTCAAAATTTATTTAATAAAATTTTAAAAACAAACTTTTTATACTTATCCAAATTCAATCTTTGATTAACCCAAATTCACCATAATTATTCTATTTAAAATTTTCTTCTTAATTTCCTTTAAAAATCCAAACTTATATTTTTCATTCTCTCAGATACCAATATATATTCAACCAAACCACAGCATTCAATAATTCAATTCCAAATATAATCAATGTAATCATCACAGATTATCACATAATTCACATCGTTGAATATAAAATAAATTCAACGTTTTGAGGAATCCAGCTGGATCCCTCCAACCTGTTTGCCTACATCCACAGATGTTCGCACAACATAAAATACCAATTCCACATCGAGGTGGAATATCGCGGTATATAGGGTCATCCGCTATTATGTGGGATGCATACGGTCTCATCCGCTATATAATGCGGAAAATCAATCCAATATATATATACACACACTATTATATATAATAATAATATCACTTTCAAACAGACAGTGAATCATAAATTCAAGCATTCAATCAAATAATTTAAATTTAAACTATTTAGATTAACGGTAATCCAAATGAGTGAGGTTAACTCACCTTTGCTTTTGGTTGCAACCATTTCCATCTTGGCTTGCTTCTTCACAATTTTAGACCTTATACAACATTGTATAGTTTTATTAATATTTTAAATAATCAACAGTCATTTACAACTTATTAATTTAATTTTTAACTAATTTTCCTTTTTAAGAAAAATCTTTTTGTAACTTAAATAAGTTAATTGGACAAATTAAATCACCTCAATATATTATTTTAAAAATTAAATTGTAAGTTTAAAACATGTATATTTATTTATTCTTTTGAAACCACATATATCTTTATATATAATCTATGCATAGATCCAAAGATCTAATTTTATATATTCATTTAGCATTTTGAAACCCTAACTTTGTTCGAAAACTTACAAATATATATATATATATATATATATATATATATATATATATATTAAACTTGTAAATCTAAAATGTGTGCATTTATATTTATTTTCAAATTGAAACTAAAAATAATTTCTAGATTTCAAAAAATAATTTTACATTAACTTTCAACATTTTAAAATTCCTATATTTTCCTTCAAAATCTTGTCTATATATATATTTACCAAATTAAAAATGGAATTAACTTATACCTTACTGTATATATATAAAAAAAATTGCATATATTAAATCGAAAATAAGTAAAAAAAGAATTACCCTAAACCCTACCGCAGTCGACATCTCGGCCTCACTCACCACCGACTATCCCCAGTCAAACCAAACCCTAAACCCCACCCCAAAGCTGGACTGCTTCCACTCGACTAGGCTTTACGACACAGACCTTCATCAGAGCTCGCCTGACCAAACACGAATATCCCAACCTCTGAGGTGCCTTGACATCAACGAAACATAGACAACCCAAATTGAATCGACGCACCTTCCATCCTTCGCCCTATTTGATGATCTCAACACGAGCTTCCAAATCGACCGAGAGCTTCATCGCGATTTCATTTGAGGAGAAATCGAAGCAATTTCGACTCCCTGCTAATGAATTTGAGGAGGGATGGCATGCGGTGAGTAACTGGAGAATGAACAAATTGAAGAGGGGAAGGTATCGGCCACTAATCAAACTTGATTTCGATTTTTTAAACTAGGCATTCGATTATAATCTCGGCTGTCGATAATTTTTTCTAACGCGTGTCTCTTTTGAAGACACGTGCTTCAAATTCTGTTACGTGTTTGCAGGCTTGCAAATACAATTATTATTTATATTTAAATTTAAATTTAAATCGTCTCGTTTTGCAACTCACAATCTCTATCTCCAATCGAGGCATGCCGCCAGGCATTTATAATGTTAAACCCCTATTCTGAACGCAATGGAAAAGGTTTTGAGTCCTAAGTCGATCGTATGGAGAAGATAGCTTTTTGGACTTAGTTATTATATTAAATTTTCGACTTAAATTTCAACGCGTTTATCTACCGCACGATCAAACGACAAATCCAAAAACTATAAAAATTAAAATCCAATAATAATACACTATTATGGATCCAACGGAACTGGTTTGTTGAATTCCGAGACTGTGCCTCGAAGGTTGTTTTAAACATCGATCTAAACTTTACATTTTTTAAACTGCACAGAACACTTGAAATTTCAATTTTAAAGCTTTCGCTATCTTCAGTACTCTAAATATAAATTTTATAAACCTTTGAAATATATTTAACAAGCATAAAACTGAAGATTCAATGTTTTACCCAATTTTCAATAATTAAACTCGATAATTTAATTACCAAATAAATAGCGATATTTGAAATTCAAGTTAAACTAACTTTCAAATATTTAAAATCAATTAAATATTTCAATTTCAAATATCCAAAAATCCTAGATCGTCACATTCCTCCTCCCTTAAAATAACTTTGTCCCCGAAATTACTAGTTAAGAAGAATGATTTATAACCTGTTCATCATTTTCCCAAAACCAAACAGTTTTCACACTCTCCAAGACAATCTTTTTATTAAGGACACTCTAAACCCTTACTAACTTTCCAAACTCAACCATAAGTTCCAAACAATATTACTTAGTCAACAATTCAAATTTAAATTTAAAACCAAATTTTAAATTATCAATATTTTCTCAAAAAATTTCTAACTCTCAAAATTTTCGAAATTTTTTGCCAACGTCTCCTTTGCGTAGCTAGCTCGGTACAACTACAAAATGCCTCTACGGGCCCTCAAATTCAAAAGAAAATGAAATGCCAAGTGGTTAGACCAGAAAATCATCAAATTTCATATGGAAATTTAAATACATACCTTTTGTCAAGCAATTCAATCTTTCGAAATCAAAAATCCCAATTTCCTTTTGCTTTTAAATACAGTCTACTACTTAGCAATAATATCCAATCACAGCACTCAAAAATCATCTTATACATTCTTTACAAAATTTTCAATATCTATTTTACTTAAGCCCGCATGATACATACATGTCATCCATATGCAATATCAAATCTGATCGCCCACTTGATCACACAATTTCATTTCTGAACTAGTATCGTCCACCCGACTTCCTTGTACGGACTCAGATCTTGTTTCTTGATCAGAAACCATCATTCTCCTTGCATAGTCACATACTATGATAGAGAATTTCCAGAATCAACAAAAATCCATATCCAGGGATCGCCGTCGAAAATCGAATGCAAAATCCCAACGCGGATCGATATAACTATCTCGAAATTCTGTGCTCGAATCTGGCTCAAATCATTATACGAATAAGATAATATACGTACATCTTACATATTTATTCTAATTGATTATTAGCTAAATCAATTTTCTGGTTATTCACAATTACCTTGATTCCATCACTTATTCTCAATTTATTTCACATGCCTTTGTTAAATGTTCATTTCAAATTTTAACCTAGTATCTTTCCCAAATTTTACTTGAGAATTTCATTATTCATTTCTTAAGTCCAATATAAATATTTTATATACTTCTTATATTTATTATCCGCTTCACCATTGAAGTCTACCATTATTATTATTTTAAATTAGTTCCATTTATTTCAAATTTCAATTCATTTTATCTCAAACCTTTTTTATTTAACCATCTCTTTATTTAGTTCCACTTACAGATTAATTTTACAACTTCACTTTACTCAACTCAATTTTAAATTTAAATATTCAATTTTCAATTTCATTTAGTTAAAACCAAATAAATTTTCAAATCTCAATACTTTTATTCAAATTATCATTTTCAATTCCACTTGAATTAGATTTTCCTTTCTTCCACCCATTTATTCCCAATCAAAATTAATACTTCATTTTGTTCAACAAGATTCAAATTAAAATATCATTCCAATTCATTTTCTTACCCACTTAAATCAATTTTTTTAGTTACAAATTTTATTTTATTTAGTCCAACTAGACTAATTCTCCATTTTACACAATTCAAATATTCCGTTTCAATCTTATTTACTTACGAATGCAAATTCATTTGTCTATCCACACTTTTATTTCCAACTTATAACTTTTTATTTAAGTAACCATTTCTTCACTTAGTCTTCTTAAACTTTTCTTTAAATTCACTTTTACTTAACTATATTTAATTACACTCCAATTCAATTTAAATTTTAAACTTCTATAAGTTTTCTAAATTTAATTACATTAGCTAACTTCTTTTAAATTTACTTCATTTAATTGGATTACATTCTAAATTATTTCGTTTTCTTACATACTTCAAAATTTTAACTCTTCTTCAAGTTAAATTTTCTATTCTAAACAAATTCAATTTTATAAGTTTCCCAAACTTATTTATGTTCCATAAATATTTTAAATAAGATTCCAGAGTCTTTTAAACAATTCTTAACATTTCAAAATCATTTTTGAAATCAATTCTAGATACAATTCATTTGCAAATCAATTTATCCCTTGAATTTTTAAAACCAAACCTAGTTTTGCAACAACTCCAATTTAAAACAATTTGGCGGCAATTTCTCTCCTGGAAACTCGAAAATGAACATCGATGATGCTGTAGTCATCAACGAAATTATTTTTCAGTGATCGAAAAGAGTTTAGTGCTTTTGCTTTTAAAAAAACATTTTCAAGTATTTTTAATTCCAAATACCACCAGATTTCATATTCAATTCAAAAATATTCTGAATAATATTACCATTATTTCTCCAAAACCTTTGAAAATCGTTTTCAAACTCAAAGAAATTTAAACCATTCCCAAAATTCCAAATTCCAAATCCTTTCAATTCATATTCAAATAATATTATGGAATTTTACTTCAAATTATAAATCACATTTATAATTCATATTTACAATTTAATTATGTAATATGAATTTACTTTGTTAACTTTTTGGTTATAACATTAATTTCTTATTTTAATTTCTATATAACAATGATAATAGTTTAATATTATTATTCCTTAACAACCAAGCAACCATATACTATAATAATTTACAAAAATTATTTCTTTTATATAAAAAATAATTTGGGTAAAATTATTTCATTTACCCTATTTTAAAACAATACCGTGTCGGTTTACCTTGTTTAAGAGTTTAGAAACCCCTATCGATACGGTTGTCCTTCCCGTACCGATCATAATTCATTCATAAACACTCAACCGATAAGTCAACACAATGTAAAAACAATTTTTATATTCACTAACAAATACGCGCTTATATCTATTAATACACTCAAACTCATTCTAGAGTACTACAGACTCTATTTCAACGAGTAATCCCCACCATAGCCAAGGTTCTCGCTTAACCTTCAGCTCTGATACCAATCTGTAACGATCCGATTTTTCGACGTCCGAAAATCGACATCAATATGTCCACTGTATTAAATGCCGAACAATCGAATGCCAAAAAAACAGACCGTTAGGGTTAAAGAAGAAGGAGGTAGAAGAAGAGAAAAACAAAACAACAACATAATCTTACCATCACAGCGGAATAAAATATAATAGTTAAATGACTGATCTTTACACAAAAGAAACTATATCTATTTTATACATTACATAATCAGAGTACACACATATCAAAACAAGTACTGGTCAGTTATATTAACTTGTCCTCACAAAGCTGACTATACAGCTTCCATTGCACAACGGAATACAATCTACGGGAATACGCTTCGTCATCCAGCTTGTCTCCTGAGCTCCACAGCAGTCCATCCAGCTTCTATACTCTATAATACTTGGTCTGACCTGAGCATTATAGTTAAATAACACCTGAGTTTGCCTGGAAAACCAGCGTGAGAAAACACACTCAATTAGATTATTAAAGTTTTTGAAATCCTTTGAAATTAAAGGTATCTTGTAAGACCACACCACAAATAAACATGTCGGGTTTTACCTTACGATAACCAAAATATTTTTATCAAATCCGTCTGATATTATAATTGGGTCTATAGAAAGTAAAATAGAATCTAGCTGAAATGCTAGCATCTCACATTTCAGCAATAGTTGGGCACAATCAAAATCGTACAAGTGCTTATCGGAGATTGGATTTCATACAATGGCAGGGCTACTGTGGTACCATCCGTCACAGTACGTGGTCTATGTCACTATACCGAGGACCACCCGGATCCCCTGCATCATAAGACCCGAGCTACCCCTTATTGGATAGTCTGAATAAGTTCACCCCGCGGTTGGAATCAGCAACTACCCACACAACTGAAATAAAGGGACATCTGGACAGGGGTGAACTTACCCTAATTGGTTGCTAGCCACTTAGCCTTGTGTGCACCTCCCCTGTTTTAGCCATTCCCGGTTGATGAGGCTCGAGGCTATGCATTACCTCTTTAGCACACATTCACTTAGAATGCTCATCGTCCTCCTGACGATGTTCTGATAGCATTCGTCCATACAAGTCCGTTCCGGGTTCGAATGGAATCGAAGGCACTACTCCTACTACATCCATTTTGGAATCACCCTCAAGATTAGTAGCTATTAGCCTTTGCACTTCACTGCTCCATCTTCGACTCCAAGCTCTAGTCTTCTTCATGAAAATGTTCAAACTGGGTCGATATTGATAGTCGGTTATTTAACTATCAAATGACATCCACAAACAACCATCAGGTTTACTAATTTTCCCAACTATTTATTTCAGAATATCTACGCAAGATATTTTCTACACTTCAACCCTTTGAAAATAGTTTCAAATTACTTTTCTCTCATGGAATAAATTTCCAAATATTGTTTATTTCCACTAAAAATCACAAGTCTAATATTTAAAAATTAAAATAATTTAATCACTTTATCCAAAAATATATACTTTAAAATACTTAAACTAAAACTATTTAAAACACTTTATTTAAAATACTAGTTATGAAATTTATAATAATTTCTTATGTAAAACTTAAGCCAAAACTAATTTTTAAAATAAAAGTTATGAAATTCTATATAAATTTTCAAATAAAAACTTTAGCCAAACTACCTTTAAAATAAAACTACTTTATATGATATAATATTTAATAAGTATCTTTTGAAATAGTAATACTAGTTAAACCTTTAAAATAATTTACTTATGAAATTAACTTAATAAGTATTTATCTTTAAACAACTTAAATAATAAACTTAAAAAAACATCCTTTTAAAAACAACTTTATCTTCTAACTTATACTTAAAATCTGCTTTGAAAACATGCTTCGCTTTCCAAGAAAATACACTTCCTATTCCAAAACAGTCCATTTAATTAGTTAATAAATCCTTATCGATTTATTCAAAATTAATTTAGGTTCCAAACCCATAAATTTCTTCCCAAACTTTAAAAATTAAACCATTATTTAATTTTAAGACAAATTATCCATTCCTTCAATAAATTTCCACCGTGAATCCAAAATCTCAAATATCCACTAATATTTATCTCACTTTATTTATAAATCCTGTTTATAAATCTCATAATCTCTTTTTAATCACAGTTTCAACACTTAATCGATATCCCATTCGATTTCCAAATTAAATCCATTTTTAAAATAAATCTTTTGCTTGCCTAAATTTATTCCAAAACCCATTTATCCTATATTCACACCTTTATTTATGATTTGAAATCTTATTTAAATCGGAAATACCAATTTCATACTTTACTTCAAGATTTCCCTCTAATTTTCCCAGCTCATTTTAAATCTGGAATTTAAAAGTAAATTCTTCTATACTTAGACAATATCACTTAAATTCCCAAAACACTTTTATTTTTATTTATTTCAAATCTCTATTTTTACCATACTCGGAATTTATTTAATAAAATTTTAAAATCAAACTTTTTTTACTTTTCCAAATTCAATCTTTGATTAACCCAAATTCACTATAATTATTCTACTTAAAATTTTCTTCTTAATTTCCTTTAAAAATCCAAACTTATATTTTTCATTCTCTCAAATATCAATATATATTCAACCAAGCCATATCATTCAATAATTCAATTCCAAATATAATCAATATAATCATCACAGATTATCACATGATTCACATCGCTGAATATAAAATAAATTCAACATTTTGAGGATTCCAGTTGGATCCCTCCAACCAGTTTCTCTGCATCCACAGATGTTAGTACAACATAAAATACCAATTCCACTTTGAGGTGGAATATCGCGGTATATGGGGTCATCAGCTATTATGCGGGGCGCATAGGGTCTCATCCACTATACAATGCGGGAAATCGATCACTCCAATATATATACACTATTAAATATAATAATAATATCATTTCAGACAGATAGTGAATAATAAATTCAAGCATTCAATCAAATAATTTAAATTTAAACTATTTAAATTAACGGTAATCCAAATGAGTGAGGTTAACTCACCTTTGCTTTTGATTGCAACCTTTTTCCATCTCAACTTGTTTCTTCACAGTTTTAGACCTTGTACAACATTGTATGGTTTTATTAATATTTTAAATAATCAACGGTCATTTACAATTTATTAATTTAATTTTTAACTAATTTTCCTTTTTAAGAAAAATCTTTTCGTAACTTAAATAAGTTAATTGGACAAATTAGATCACCTCAATACATTATTTTAAAAATTAAATAGTAAGTTTAAAACATGTATATTTATTTATTCTTTTGAAACCACATATATCTTTATAAAATAATCTATATATAGATCCAAAGATCTAATTTTATATAATCATTCAGCATTTTGAAATCCTAACTTTCTCTGTTCGAAAACTTATATATATATATATATTAAACCTGTAAATCTAAAATGTGTGCATGTATATTTATTTTCAAATTGGAACTAGAAATAATTTCTAGATTTCAAAAACTAATTCTACATTAACTTTCA
Source organism: Allium cepa (assembly GCA_030765085.1). Taxonomy (NCBI): domain Eukaryota; kingdom Viridiplantae; phylum Streptophyta; class Magnoliopsida; order Asparagales; family Amaryllidaceae; genus Allium; species Allium cepa. The sequence goes on along the minus strand of CM060946.1, from coordinate 120,689,533 downwards.
ACATTTCAAAATTCCTATATTTTCCTTCAAAATCTTGTGTGTATATATATATATTTACCAAATTAAAAATGAAATTAATTTATACCTTATTGTATATATATATATATATATATATAAAACTGCATATATTAAATCAAAAATAAGTAAAAAAAAAAGAATGACCATAAACCCTACTACAGTCGACATCTCGGCCTCACTCGCCGCCGACTACCACAAGTCAAACCAAACCCTGAACTCCACCCCAAAGTTGGACTGCTTCCACTCGACCAGGCTTCACGATATAAACTTTCATCAGAGCTTGCCTGACCAAAGACGAACATCCTAAGCTCTGAGGTGCCGTTGACATCGACGAAACGCAGACAACCCAAATCGAATCAACGCACCTTCCATCCTCCTCCCTCGTTGACGATCTCAACATGAGCTTCCAAATTGACTAAGAGCTTCATCACGATTTCATTTGAGAAGAAATCGAAGAAATTCCAACTCCCTGCTAATGAATTTGAGGAGGGATGGCATGCGGTGAATAACTGGAGTACAAACAAATTGAAGAGTGTCCGTTAAACAATCTACTATGTAGTGAGTGTAATAACTTAGGAGATGTTCAGGATTTCCATCTCCTAAGGATCCGTTAAACAATCTACTATGTAGTACAATACACTATTATAATAGTGTCTATAGTAAAGTAAAGTATTAAAATAGCATTAAGGGGTTACCCATATCCCCCTTAACACATTTCATATATTCCCATAGTCTATACAGTACCGTACGCTCCTCGTGAGGTTTACTCAGAGGGCACTCCATAAGTATGGTACAACATGAACTCACAAAAGGCGCGATAGGGCATATGAACATGACACTCGAGTTAATGCAAGGGTAGATATACCAATTGCAGATCCGGACTTATGGTAATGCATATTAGCTACTACCGCCCACCCCTAAACACACTTCCATATTCAAAGTCGAGGGGTGGCCACCAAATCATCACAAAGTCATAATATGGTATCGAAGAAATGTGTTTGATCGGGGATGCGGTCTCACTTGGCCCGGTGTGGCTCATGTTTTAGTCACATCTAAGCTGACTCACGGGAGTTAGGGCCACGTAAATACCTCATGCAGAATCGATCGTCAAACCATCCTACTTCATTTCTAGAATCTCCATCATATGCACAGTTGTTAAAGTGGTTTTTGGTATTGACTGAGTGCATAAAATTATCTTATCCCTGTCTCTTTAACAACTAAACACTTATTTGACACTGGATGGCTCTTTTACATTTCAAAAGTCAATTCACAATTGATATCAAAATATCCTATTCTCAAAACCATATCATTTTCGAAATCGCATTTACTTTCGAAATTATATCACATTTGATGTCATATCACTTTCGAATTCATATTTTCAAAAATAGTTTAAACCTTCATTTAAAATCATAATATTCCTCAAATATGTCATTTAAATCCCTACTTATGTTAAAACATAATTTAATCGTATTCTACTTAAACATCGAGGATTTAAATGTAAAACTTCCACTTTACAAAACCTGAAATTCAGAAAATAGCTTAGATAGTTTAAAATAGTTTTTTTTAAATAGTTTAAGATAGTTTAAAATAGTTTTTTTTAAATAGTTTAAGATAGTTTAAAATAGATTAATATAGTTTAGAATAGATTAAAATGGGTTAATATAGTTTAAATAGATTAAAATAGATTAATATAATTAAAATAGCTTAAAATGGTTAATATAATTTAAAATAATTTAAAATATATTAATATAATTAAAATAGATTAAAATAGTTTAATATAGTCTAAAATAGATAAATTAGATTTAAAATAGATTGAAATGGGTTAAATACTTTAAATAGATTTAAAATAAATTAAAATACTTTAAATTTCAATTTGAACCAATTTCCAATTCCAACCTTCAAACTTGGATTTTCAAAGTAATTCAATTTATATAAATCAATTTCCTTCAAAATATCATTTAATCCAATACAAGATTTAAGGGTTTTAAAATCGTTTAGTTTAACCAATCCGGTATTAATATATAATTTTCTACTCTATGGTCAAGTGATACAGATATTTAACATTTCAATCCGCAAAAATTTAAATTTACGAGTATATATTATTTCAACCCGCAATCCCAAATTCCAAATTAGTGAATATCGCTTGGGTTTATCATTTCAACATATAACGATTTTCTCCTATTATATATAATCGTTTGGGTATGTATCATTTCAACCCATGGTGATTTTCTAACAATAACCAAGGGAACTTGCAGTGTTTTAACAATATAAATATAGCACAAATCATCCAATATCAAAAATTAAACATATATCACAATCATCACCCAAATCAACCAATAAATATCAATAGATAACTGATTATCATTAACATGTATTAAATTGAAAATTAAATTCAATATTAAATTAAACGATGATTAAATGCAGTAAAAGTTAAATTTAACTAGAATGACAATTTAAGTATACCAAACATCAACCAATCAATTCCAAATCACATCATAAATTCAATTTACCCAACATAAGATAATTTAGTAGTTGTGAGTGGGTTGAAACATTCACTTTGATTTTAGCCCAAAAAATCCAAATAGAAGCACAAAAACTCAACAATCTCCAAATTCAACTAAATTGATTTTATGTCGTCCGGAATTTAAATATGAATCTAATAGAAGAGATCGCACGTGAATTAAAGTTTATATGCAAAAGATATTCATGTTATAAGAAATATTATCAAAATAAAAATTAGTACGCATAAAAAAATAAGAAAATAAATAAACAAATTTTAATACTTACATTTTTTTCAAGATGAGGCTTAAGGAAAAGATTGAAGAACAACTAAGATGAGGAAAAGACGTGTACCAAAAATAAAAAAAAATCATGTTTCATAAAAGAAAGCATTTGGATTTATAAGAATAAGAGCTTTTGAATATGAGATTTAAGGAGGAAAAAAAAGCAAATGAAGAAATAAGCTACAGATTATTTATAATTAGGAAATGAAGGTGGAAGGACAAAAATAAATGTCACTTTTTATTATGAAAGCTCTAGGCATTAGTAATGCATAAGGAAATGTACGTAGGAGTGGAAAGTTTGCAAACCAAAGGAAAGTAAAAAATTTTATACGTGGAAATGAGGTGGCAAGAATTAAATACAACCTAGAAGTCTACAGTCAGGTATTAAATAGAAGCAGAAATGAATGGACAAGTATTAATAATAAGGTAACTATTTTAAAACGTTCATGCAACAATTAATAACAAAAGAAATGAAGGGACCATGTACATCGCACAACCTTTTGACATACAATTTTTGAAACGTAACCAAATTAACTTCATTAACTTAAATAATATTCAAATTTGTATGCATTTAGCTTTTTATACGCATAATAAAAATTTATACTTACCTTAAAAATGAAAACGTTCAATTTGGTTTTCCAAAATGATTTTTTATTTCCATTAAAACACCTTTTTGTTAACATAAAACATGCGTTTCTTTTATTAAATCTATTAATTACAATCAACGTTTTCCTTCCTTTTAATTGAAATATGTGAATTACATTAATTGCAATTACTTAAAAAGTTAAATTTCAAAACAGACAACTAAAATGGGTGAAAAATAGAACAATTGTTTATTTAAACATGTTTATAAATTTGTTGTTTAGACACAAGAGTAATAAATAACTTACTGAAATATATTATTTTTCTATTCTTGTAATAAATCTATAAGCTAAAACACAATTCGAATAAACATATGTTTCTTTCTTTAAAATCAATCATTCTACTCTTTATTTTAATGAAATTAAACCTACATTCACAAATGAAACATTTATTTTATTTGACGTAAATGTTCTTTTCATTAAATCAAACTTTCCTTAAATTTTCACAAAACATAAGCTACTTTTAATTACAGCCATTAATTCACAATTTAGTGCTCTCTCCTATTAATTGAAAATTTTCAATTACATTAATTTCGGTTGATTAAGTTTCAAAATGGACAAAATGAATGTAATGAGAAGTTGAACAATTATTTCCTATCGAATAGTAATTTAAACATATTTATACAATATCGGATGCAAACAGTAATTATACATTTCTTACTAATAATAGTTGCTCGTCTTTACAATCAATCTTTCGGCTACCAAACGTTTCAAGAAATAAACATATGTTTACTATTTTACTAAACTTATTCATTTTTATTCTTTTATTTCGATTTACACTCCTACAATTAAATCAACCAATACCTTATGAAATTATTAACATAGGTTTCTATCTTGTTATCCTCATTTTCTAAAATTGACTCCTTTTCTTACATTAACCACAATATTTAATTACATTTAATTTCAATTAATTATATTCTAATTCCAATAAATTGATTTAATTAGATTTCAATCTTTTTATCAAACATTACTCTACGGACATAGTTAACATTGTTTACATCGTACTGCATTAATATTCTACAATTATCATCTTTTACTATATTAGTTGCAATATTTCAATCATATTGAATTTTTGTCGATTTTCACATTAATTATAATTTAAAGTTTCAATAAATTCATTTATCTTAGTTACACTCTTTTTGTTAAATACATTATTGCCTTAAGAATATAATTGACATTTCTGTACATTTTATTGACTTCACCTTTTACGGTTATTGTCTTACTCATTTTACGTAACATTTAATTATGTTTATTTGTAACTGATTAAATAAATTGGTATCACTAACAATTGTCATCTTTTTTGCATTTAATAATATTTATAAGTTTGTTATCTACGCATAAATTTTATAACTACTTACACTACGCTAATTCTATCCAATTACCATTTATTACACATTATTTCATTAACTAATCAACATTTAAATTATCAATTACTCTTTTAATCCAATTATCAATTAATGTACACAATATTACAATTAATTTACAATCTATAACCAATTATAACTTTTTAATCATTTCAATTAATTGGAATTACATTCAAAGCAGCTATCAATTGCCTTAAATTAATACCATTACATTTCATTCCAGTTATATTCTTATTATTAAATCATAATTTTTTTTATTTCTTCCAACATTAAATCACAAAACCTTATTAAACTAACTATTTTTAATTATCGAAAATCATGGGTCGTTACAATAAATCAATAACAGAATCATAGACACAGAGTAATATAACAATGTGCATTGAAAATAGATAAATAGTAGTTCATGAAGCTACTACCGAACATCAGAGTCTGAAACAAGATACAACAGAAAATCTCAAATACAAAGAAGTCTCTAATACAAAAGCAATGACAAGTCTGAACATAATCAAGTGAAATAATTGGAAAGCTGAATAGATAAAGATAGATCTCCAGGCAAAGCTCCAATCTCCAAATGTGAGTCTCAAATGCTGTGACACTCAATCTGATCCGAGCATAAAGCAAGACATAAAATAATCGAGTCAGGATTAACATTCTTATGTAAGTAAATCAACTCAAGTGAAATATCCAAGTGAAATCCAATAGAACTTAAAGGATGATTGGGATTCTCATCCTTTAAGGATCCATGAAACTATCTACATACATAGTACAATGCGCTACATAGATAATGTCAATGGCTGAAATAAAATATTAAAATAGCATTAAGGCGTTACTCATATCCCTTTTAACACATTTTATATAAATGTCATAGTCTATACAATACCGTAATTCCACCGTAAACTGGCGGGCTATCAGAGAGGACTCAATAGTATACGACACAAACCAAACTTGTAGAGGACGCGATAAGGCATGTAACAAGGCATGCGAGGCAACGCCCAGGGTAGGATACTACCATTATGCACTACCGTATTGGTGGTAAAGTATAGCAGCTACTACCAACCACCTTGAGACACACCCCCAAATCGAAGGTGCACCCAATCAAATCACAAAGTAATAGAATGGGTTCGAAGAAATGTGCCCGATAGCGGAGCTATCCCACTTGGCCCAGTATAACTATGTTTTAGCCACATCAAGCTGACTAAAGGAAGTTAGGGCTGCATTCATACCTCATACAGACGTTCGCCAAATCATCCTACTTCATTCTGGAATCTCCACATGTGCATAGTTGTCAAAGTGGTTTTCAGTATTGCCAGAGAGTATGACAATATCCGATCACGGTCTCCTTAACAACCAAATGCTTATTTCACACCGTGGTCATTTTTACATTACAAATAATTCATACTTCATATCAAAATATCATATTCATTTCAAATTCATATGACTTTCAAAATCATATTCACTTCCGAAATCATATCACTTTCGAAATCACTATTCACTTAAAATCATAACAGTTCCAACTTAAACAGTTTGAATATTAAAAGTAGTTTATATACATCGGAATAGTTATACATCAAAAATAGTTTATATATTAAACAGGTTATAGACTAAAATAGTTCATATATTAAAAATAGTTATATATATTATAAAAAGATTTTAAATGGAAAATAGTTTCAAATTAGAATTGTTTCTTCCAATTTCACAAATCAATTTAAATCAAATCTCAGTTCGACAATTTCAATTAAAAAGGTTCAAGGTTTAGTTCAAATTCTCATTAAAACCATTTTTAATTATATCGATTTTGAATCCAGGTTTGAACTACAGATTTAAAACCACTTTCAATTTAACAGGTTTCAAAGTTTAAATATTCAAATAATTTACAATAACTCAATTTGATAAATTTCATTTATATTTCAAAAATTCAACTTTAATTTTATTTAAACTTGAAAATATTCACTTAATCATTTTTAATAACATTTAAATAAAATTTCAAATTTCAAATTTCAAATTTAAATCAGTATTAAATATTCAATTCAATTATATTTAAATTTGAAAATATTCATTTAATCACCTTTAATCACAATCAAGTTATCGAATTATAAAATCATATCCTTCAAATCTCAAAATCAATGAGTTCAAATCAATTCTTATTTAAATTCAATTCTTATTTAAATTCAATTCTTAAATAAATAGAATTTCAAATCAATTTAATTTATCTTTCCAACCTTTATTTATTAAACTTATTACAAAATCTATTTCAAAATATTAATATAAATTTTAAATAAATATGTTAAATGTAATATATGTACTTATCCAATTAAATTATATTAAATATTATTAAGTTAAATCTTATTTTATTAAATCTATTTTATTTTATATTAAACTATATTCTAAATATTTTAAAAATAATAAAATTATAAGTAAAATCTTAAAATTTACCCTTCTTAAAACTTAACTTGTAAATTAAAAATTTCCAAACATTTAATTTTAAATTTTAAATTTTGTGCATATATAAAAATAAAATCTTTATATTATATTTAAAAATCAATATTTATTAAAACTCATCTATTTCCTTTCAAAACTTTGTAAATCATTTTTCAAACTAGACCAACGGTGTCCGTATATAATTTTCGATCCTATGGTCAAGTGATACAGATATTTATCATTTCAATCTGTAATAATTTAATCTTTACGGGTATATATCATTTTAACCCGCAATCCCAAAATTTTAAAAATCAATAAAATCGCTTAGGTTTATCATTTTAACCCATAACGATTTTCCAAAATCTATAATATCGTTCGGTTATGTATCATTTCAACCCTTAGGGATTTCTAAACTATCGGGGAAGTTGCAGGGTGAGAACAATTGAATTATAATATAAAATAGCATAACATATCAATTACAAGCGTGGATCATAATTAACAATTTAAAATTAAATATATGTGCCACATGTTATGGTGTCATATGTCAATTATCATAGGTTAACAAATCTAAATAATAACATATCATTTAACTATTTAATTACTAAACAATTCAAATTAACAACATATTCAATCATCATTTCACGTGCAATCAATTTACTAATTATAAAAGTGTTAATTGTGAATGATCGCTCATCTTTCGAGACAATGGAAACAATGACGGCGAAGAAAGTGACACAAACATGCACACAGATACACAACAAATCACCAAACGGACATGAGCAAGCAACGGGACAGCGAAGAGCGGCAAACTGCTGATGTACGGATTCGGACAGCGGCAAGCTAGATAACTGGACAGCAGCAAGCAAGATCTTGAATTCAATGGAAAATAAGTATATATTATATAATTTGTTTAAAAATCAATATTCATTAAAACCCATATATTTATTTTCAAAAATTTTCAAATAAATCTTTAAATATAATATATATATATATATATTATGTTATTACAAAAATCTATTTTAAAATATTACCATAAATTTAAATAAATATTTAAACATATTATATACATATAAAAGTTATCGCAAAAATCTATTTTGAAAATAATAATATAAAATGTAAATAAATATTTAAACCATATTATATATACCTTCTTTTTTTTTCAAAAGAAGAGAAGAGCTGCTCGGCAGCAATAGCCTTTTTTCCCCTCGGCCTTGCTTCTCCTTTCCATTGTCACAGTGGAGAAGCTTGGACCCAGAAAGATGGACGAGTTTGGATAAGAAGGTGGGTTTGGGTTACAAAGGATAGTGGGTTCGGGTTTTTGAAGGAATGTGAAGGGAGGGGGGTTTGGTCTGGGAAAAGGTGGCGAGGTGGGTGTTGTGGAGAAGGAATGGAGGGAGGTGGAGAGTCTGGAGGGTTGTCGCGGATTATAGGAGAAGGGAAGGCTAGGTGGCTGCGTTAAACAATTAGGTGGTGGGAAGGCTGTGGAGGGATCGGTGTTCGGCTGTTTTGGGTGGTGGGTCGGAACAGGTGGGGTTGGCATGGGTTTGGCGGTATAGCAGAAGGTGGCAAGGAGGGTGGAGACTGCTAGGTTGCTTGCAGATGATGATGGCTGTAGGTGGGAAGGAGCGAGTGAGTTTGGCGAATGGGTGCTTGGTGCAGGAGGCCGCTCTTGGATTGGAGGAGAGTGGGTGTTGCTTAGGTTCGGCGACTGCTATGTAGCATCTATGGCTAGGTCTAGTGGGGAAAGGAGGTACAGGCTCATGTGGGTTGGAGGAAAGGTTGATGGGTGCAAGGTGAGGCTTGCTGGACAGAGCTGTCAGGGGTAAGTGGGCCGGTTTCCAAGTGAGGAAGGAGTGGTGGTCGGAGACGGTAGATGGCCGAGTTCGAATGGTTCTTGTGAGATGTGGGGAGGGAGGATGCAGCGAAGAATGCAATTGAAGAAGAACGAGCATCAGGTTTTCAAAAGAAAAATATGAACTTTGTGTGTGTGTGTGTGTGTGTCTATATAGAACAGAACGAATAAGCAGAGAAAAAATGGAAGGGAAGTAATCGAACCAGATATAAATCAAACCAGTAATAGAAAAAGCCAGGCATGAAAATTCTGAAAATATTAAAAACAAATGGTTGTTTGCTTTTAGCCGGTGGGTAATTGATGGACATAGGGAAAACCAAAAGATTCTAACGGGTACCGATACGGCTAACCGTTTTGCAGATTTCGTCGCGACCGGACGCAGAAATGCATAAATAAATATACTACAGAGATCAGCATGACGAGACGAACAGCATGGTACACAGATATTAGAGGTACGGCCATCCTATCAAAACTTGATTTTACTGCCGAAACTGCTGCTAAACCGCCGAAAATAAAATAAAAAGGGCTTGAGCAGTCCAAATTTGGCGAAACAAAATACGATGTCTCTCTCGAAAAATGGTTTACATTTTTATTATATAAAAATATTCAAATTTCAAAAAAGAATTATTTTCGACAAATTAACCGATTTCAAATTGAAATTTTTTTGAAATTTCACAACCAAACAAACTTTCAAATTTTCAAATGAAAATCCGTCGCTTGCTATGCTTCAATATACGCATACCAAATATCAAATTTCATTTCTAAATTTTAGTTATTTATTTTCATAAGCAAAAAAGTTAATTGTATTATTTAAATGTAAAAATTTACGGGTCGTTACACCACGTGCACAGCTCTGCTCTTCCTTCCTTATCGTCATCCAACGTAAATAATAACCTCCCCTTACTTTATGCATTTTCCAGTCCGTCGCTATTTGTAATAACCCACTAATCCAGACAATTAAAACTGACAATAAACGACACATGTCCAACCCAAATTGAATGGAAATACGGGTAGTTATCGGAAAGAAAGAAGAAGAGAAGAAAAGAAACTAAAAACAACATAGAATCTCACAATCGCAGCAGAAAACTATACACTATAATATCTATGATCTTTACAAAAGAGAAACTGTTATATATATACATCCATCAGAATACAACATCATATCACAATTATCAATCTGGACAGTTATAATAACCCGTCCTCACAAATGCCGATGATTTCAACAGAAAAGAAGCGAAAAATAAACATATACATGAATACGACTTGAAGACCTCGAACTCATCTCCTAAGCTCCAATGCATCCAAAGTAATCTGTAAGTATGTTGGTCCGACCCAAGCATTATAATGAAATAACGCTCGAGTCGGTTTGAAAAAAGTGTGTAAGAAAATACACCTAACTGGATTTTAAAGTTAGAGAAAACTTCTGAAAATCAAAAGTATCTCGTATGACCACACCGCACATAAACACAGACGGGGTTTTACCTTACGAAGATCAACCATTCCATACGAAATTCTCTGATATAACCCCTTCGTTAATGGGCTCTGAAGCATACAAATGAGAGATGATATCGATACTAGATAGGGATGATCATACCCTACTTGGGAGAGACCCACTTAGCCCTGCTGCATCTTCCCAGTTTTAGTCATTCCCGGTTTATAAGGCTTGAGGCTATGTTTTACTTTTATATAGCACTTCCTATTTGGAATGCTAACATTGCCCTCCAAGAAACAATGCAAGACCATCATTCATCCATGTGAGTTCGTTCTGGGATTGAACAAAATGCCCAAGAGCTCCATTTTCAATTCCATCATCGTCAAGAGGTCTTCAATTTGAAACACTTGAGTTAGATCGAAGTGGTCTTCAAATAACATATCCGATCTCGGTCTCCTTGAAAGAACTTCTGATAATTTCCAACAAACTCAACCCCAATTCTTTAGAAAATAAATAGTCAAAGATAAAAGTGGAGATTACCTCCTAACCTTTAGTGAATGGGTTTCCTTATCATTTGTCCTAGGAGAATGAAACAAGATTTATACACATAGTAAAGCATCTTCAGAGATGATCGTTCCATATAACTCGTGTGTTTCTCCTATATATTTCCAAAGTTAAGTTTTGGGTCCAAATTTTATAGTTGGTTATTTAACCATCCATAAACGCACGTCAAAATCAAGGCTTTATTCCATAGGGAAAACCAACACTAGTTATACACATAAGCAACCACTAGCCACTTCTAAATAAAATAATTCATTAACTAAAATCACTTATAAATACTTGTATAAAAATATCATTACAAAGATATACCCACAATCCCTATATTTTGAATACTTAGGGAATATGCATATACTTATATCAATGGCATAAGTATATTCACCAAACATTGAGAAAGATTCCCTTTTTATACAATTCTAAATCCTTCATAAACTCCACTATAAATTTCTAAAACCATTTATAAACTATTTTATTAATCTCAATAACCATTTATAAAACACTTTTATACATTCCAAAAATCATTTACGACCTCTTAATAAACCCATAAATCCTTTTATAAACTCGTTTTAATAATCAATAAACCCATTTCTAAAATTCTTTCATAAATATCTAACCATTTATAAAACTTTTTTACCTTGTAAATCTTCCTTTAAGCCCTTAAACCATTTTACAATACCTTCCTTATAAAATCCAAGTCCGTTATAAAAATCTATTTACAAATCTCGAACATTTATAAATATATATTCTAATTATTTATTTTATATATAATAAAAAAATATCAATAAATAGTAATTAACTTCAAAACATATAACAATAAACAATATAAATAAATACAAATTAACTCCAAAACATATTAAATATAGTAATTAATAATTTCAAAACATTCTTAATAAAACAATAACAATTTGTCTTAAACATTATTATAAATAATAATAAATTTACCATATTTTATTGATAAATAATTATATTTAATTACAAAAGATATTAATAATTTAAATAATTAACTTTTTAAATTAATAAAATATTGATAAACAGCCTTAAACCAGTATTAATATAAATAAACAACCTTTAAAATATAAATATGCTTGATAAAAATCCATAAGTAAATTTTAACATTACCATTTTCATATTTATAAATCCCCTTCTACTTTATAACATATCTTCTACTTTATAACATATCATTTAACATCTCTAAATCTATACTCACTTTCAATTTCCTAAAATAGAATCAACTATTTTTTTTAAAACAATATCCTATATATTATTGTAAATCCCCAATTTGAATAACTTTCCTGATCTATCCAATGATCATGGTTTCCTTTCATTTATAAACCCCATTTATAAATCAATCATTTTATTAATAAAATATGATTTTTCAAATCTCTTCTTTATTTATAAATTTCCACATTTATATATCACATTTTTAAATTTCTACATTTATAAATTAACCTTAAAACACAGACACATCATTTTATATAAACGTTTAATGAATATTTATACTAAATTATTTATATCTTCTTTTTAAACTGTATCCTTTTTTATAAAAGATGGACTAATTTTAAGATTTTAAAACTCTTTTTTAACCGTTCAAAAATTTCTATTAATTTTTTTTTTGAAAACTTTTAATTTATAATGTCTTAAAATCATTTTTAAATCCCTTTTTAAATCAAAATCATTATCTTTATAGTATTTTAAAATATCAAAAATAAGGCGCAGTGCCACTAAAGCACTAAATAAGAAATGTCATATCCATGTCATCAAATATTGTATCCAACATGTCATATGTCATAATATATATGACAAATTAAATCAATAGTGTGAAGATTCTAGTTTGATCCCTACAACCGGCCCCCTTGCATCACATGCAGTATATAATAAAAAAACATAAATCAACCTTTTTGAGGCGGGATCGTATACAAAGAGTCATCCGCTCTTACATAGGAACGTTATAGTGTTCATCTGCTCCAATAGTGGAAATATATCCAAACCAACAAATAAAGTAGTAAACCATCCAGATAGTCAATAACAATCAACAACAAAATATCCACACATCCAATAAATAATTTTTATCGACCATATAATATTTCTAGTTAACCAAAAAAGTGAGTTTTACTCACTTTTGATTCTAGTTTCATCAAAACGCTCCAGTTTGAACTAAAGATGAACAGACGTCTAATTTTAACCCAAATTCCTATAAGTTCCAATCCATCCAGTCCAACTCCATAATGTAGATTTCGTCCATACGAACCTAACATGATTGACTACATTCAGTTTGACCTCGTATGAAAAAGTTACAAATCAATAAACATTTGAAATAATTAAATTATAATTAACTTTAATAAATAAAATTTAAACTTTATTTATCCATTCCCTCTCTCGCGTACGCTCACTCTAGAAAAAGAAAATGCAATTTCGACTCGATCGTCGTGCCACCACGCCGTGCCATCATCCACTGCGTCGCCACCGGACATCGCCTAGACCTCACTAAGTCGTCTAGCACCAAAGCCGACCCCCTTGCTTCACCAGTCGAGCCGCCCCACAAACACGCGATATTTCCGACCATCATGGCATGAATTTCGACGAACCTTCCATTGATTAGCTTTGTTTCATCGAGCTCTATGCTTCTTTAGTTGACGTCGAAGTACGATCCAGCTTAAATTGGCTCCGGCGATCATGAGCCATTCGATTGGAGAAGTTTAATTTTGAAATTTTTTGCACCTGGCTTCTCTGGTGAAATATGATTTCAAAGGGAAAGAGTATGGCAAAATGTGGGGAAGTATGGGGCAAATATGGCTGATTAAAGAAATTATATATAATAACGTATTATAAAATATCCAACCCCATGCACTCAAAAATCTCGATCTTCAAATAAGGCGTGCCACTTGACATTCTATATGTAACTACCATATTCCAAATACACTGAAATTAGTCTCGAGGCCTAATTCAATCATATACGGAAGATAGCTTTTCAAACCCAATTATTATATAAATTTCTAAAATTAATTTCTATGCGTTTCAATCTCGCACACCCAAATGATACGTCCAATCACCACAAAATTTGACGGTGTATAATAATATACTATTACGGATCCAATAGAACTATTTTCATTAAAATTAGAGACAGTCCACCGGAAGGCTATTGTTATATACGTTATTTAAAATGAATTATTATAAAACCAAATTAATCATCTTTTAACCTAAATTAAAAGTTTACCATCTTCATTCTTATTTAAATAAAATTTAAATCAACTTTTCAAAATCATTTTATTCACATCAAATTCAAGAATTAATTTTTTTTTTAAATTTCAAATATTCAATGTAACAATTCAATTGTCAAATAAATCGCTGAATTAGAATATCAGTTATTTAACTTATAAAATTTACTTTTCAATATCTAAAATCAATTAAAGATTTCCATATTCAAACTGATTTTCCGAGTCCTTACATTCTTCCCCTCTTGAAAGAATCTTGTCCTTAAAAATGTGAAGGTAAGAAAAAGCCCAAAACCCATTAACTTTTCAAAACCAATTAGTTGAAATAGATTATAAAATTTCTAAGTCTTTAGATTCAACCACCTGTACCAACTAATTTCTTTCCATTCATTCGTTCCAAGTTGTAACTAAATGTAACGACCCGCCTTTTTATACCATCAAAAGTCGACATCGAATACTACCACTTTGTCTAAATGTCAAGTATCCAATCGATAAAATGGCAGATTCTTAGGGTAAATAAAAAGGAAAGAACGAATAGAGAAAATCAGAATCTCACTGCGGAACTAACAACATACAATATGACAAGGATAGCAAAAATTGCCACTCCAAAATGCAGAGTACATTCGAGTTAAAAACAAACCTTATCAGCTAGGCGATTATAAAATCTCGACCTTACAATTGCTAATATGGATAATATATAATACAATGGAATATAAAACACTATAATAGGTGAACCTCCAGCTCCTCTCTAAGATCTCTATATATAACACAAGGATTATAATAAAATAACACCCGGATTAGTCTGGAAATACCAACATGAGAAAACTCAAATAATGGATAATATATAAAAGTTCTGTAAGACCACGCTGCTAATCACGGAGTGATGTTTTTACCTCACAAGAATAATATTTATGCAAGAAAGAGTAGAGATAAACACCAGGAAACAAATCCAAATAAGAATGGGCATAAATAGTATTAAAAATCAAACTTGAAAGAATGAAAATAATTCGAGCAAACCCAAACTGGATAGAATGGATAAAACAAGATAACAGTCCAAACTTGATATAATTGATGAAATAAGGTAACAATCCATAGAATGTGCAAAACTAGCACTTAAACACCGCGAAGAGTGGTTGACACTTCCCATTGCAATTAAAGAGAAACAAATTCACAGGTTCGAATCAAATAAGGAAAGGAAAATCTCCAACATATGACTAGGAAGATGCACCCCCTTGAAGTATACCTCTATTAATATACTTCTGAAAGCTCATATCCTCCGTGACACTTCTCAAAAAACTCCAAGCCAGAACCCGCATAACCTTACCAAGAATTCAAATATTTCATATCTAAATCATAACCATTTTTGAGGTGATGGTACTCCAAAATCTAGATGACATGCGAAAATACCTTAATAGGAGCAATCTCACATAGCTTGGCCCCATCTCATGCTTTGGTTTTAATGATTTCAGACGAAAGATATCAAAGCTTAAAGAATAGAAAATCATTTTTAAGGTTATGATACACCATGATGAAAGCTGAATCTGATGTTAATAAATCAACTATTGGGGATAACTAAAATGATTGTCTATGGAAATTGAATATCATATATTTACCACTACTCGTCAATTCCTAACAAGTATTATCTCTTTGTTGAAGATGAAACCAAAAGTTGGGGCAGTGTTACCTCTAGGCATCGCCTTGACAACATTTTTAACCTTCGAGATAGAAATGAATCAAAGCCTCAACGTTCAGCCTTAAAAATATGACTAAATCCTTTCCATACAAGCGATATAGTTTATGGAATTACTTTTCCATAACTGAAATCGACTTTACTCTTTAAATACTGAACTTATGCTTGATTTCCATATTACAATATTGGTAAAAACACTTTGGGAATACTCTTCAAAAAAAATTTATATGACAAAATTTATAATATTAACTGTAAGAAAACAAATGTCGTTAAAACATTATTTACTATAAACCCAAACAACTTACACTTAGCTTTGTTTTATAAATAATTCCTTTTCAATGATTTTCATTTAAAGCCATCATTTGTAAGTTAAAAACAATATTTATTACCTCAAAAGAAAATTAAAAAATTTGAATACCTATATAAATTTAAAATAATATTAATTATCCTGAAAGATAATTTATCACATTTATAATTTTTTTGTGGATAAACAAATCGGTTACATTTCATAAAATAGTTAACTATTTCCAAATACTTTATATCATCAGTAAATTAACTTTAAAATCATTATTAAATCAGTCTATTAACTTTAAAAACACTAAATGAGTTAATTAACTTAAAAAACTTTTATTATATATTAGTTAATTTACTTTAATCACTTTTATTAAATCAATTAATTAACTTTAAATATCATTAATTAAAAAGATTTATTAAATTCAAAGAATCATTAATTACAATGAATGATTAATCTCAAACATCATTAATTAAAACAATTAAATAATTTTAAATGCCATTAATTAAAACAATTAATTAAATTCAAATAATCATAAATAAATTGGACTACTTAAATTCAAGCATCATTGTAACATCCCCCAATTTGAAGGCCCAAAACTAACGGATATGGATGTTGTAGTTATCCCTAGTTATTGATCCTCGATGATCAAACATGACGATATTAGATACATCGACGCACAGAAACACAAGAATATGGAAAAAAAATTAAACATCAAAACAAATTCCACTTTCCATTTCAAAATACTTCAAATTAATTACATAATCCCAATTTGCAGACCACGTTCAGAAAACATATAATTATTGCAAAATACGCCAAGAGTGACATATGAAGATACCCCATTGGTAGATCACAGTATATAGATAGGTAAGAAAATCATTTGCCTTTACACACAAAACCCATAGCGTAAATAAAAAGAACTCTAACAACAATATTGCCTCATGCACGTCCTCGGAAGATTTATTTGTCTAAAGGAACGCCTAGAAACTTGAACTCTCAACCTACTCAAAACCAATTGAGTACCCGAGAGTGTAACGACTTGGAATTTAACTGCTTTGATTTGTGAATATTTATTTAATTTTAATTATTCAATATATATGTTTTATAATGAAAATAAAAATCTTTTTAATAATAAATAATAATCGTGAAATAGTTTTTAAATTTTGTTTACGAGTTAGATGAAAAAGTGAAAATGTATGCGGAAACTATTTTCTGAATTTTCGACGTTTCATGATATAAAAGTTGTTCGAAATGCTGTGAAACTTTTATGTATATATATGCACACATAGACTAATTATATAATATGGTTCAAGATAGTATAATTTGTGCTAATTAAGTTAACTAAGTTAAGATAGTCATGATGTGACACTTTGGCAACTAAATAAAATAAATAAATAGAAATTTGTCGCATCAGGGGGACATGATGTGACATGTTGGCAACTTATGGGGAACAAGAATACATAATGAAGTCTTTTCATGTTGGGCATGTAGGATATTGAGGGGACAAGAGTGGTGATGTGTCATTGAGTTTTTGGTGGGTAGGTACCTTAAGGCCTTTTTAGTAATTTAGGTATTTCACTTCATACACACACACTTATATATATATGCGCACACACACACACACACAAATATTCGTAATCTCTTTTCCTCCTTATTTTCATTTTTATTTTTAGCTCCAAAGTTTCATCCTCTTTCAAGCTTTCCAAAGAATTTTAATGGATTCCTTTGAGTTTTCAATAGTTTTAAAAATCAAAAATTCATTTGTTTAAAATGTTTTCAAAACTTGTTAATTTCTTCCATTTTATCGAAAATGTTTTCGGCCGTGACTTCTTACAAACTAGACCAAAACCAGATTTTCTTTTGTCAAATCTTTTGGAAATCCAATGGATACAACTTTGTAGTTTACCACGTTTTCTGATTTCAAGCTTAGATGCTCCAAAAATTCATTTTTGCAAGAGTGTTTTTGAACCTAGATTTTGATGTTCGAAAATACCCCTCACTATTTTGGCCATAACTTCCTCAAAATTTAACTTTTTGAGTAATTACTTTTTTAATGATAGAGGAAAGAATAGTCTAAAACTTTTTCTTTGACCACATTTCAAAATCCGAGAGGAAAGGGTCCAAAAGTCGTGTGCAAATGACCCATTTTTTAGAGGAATTTGCGGTTTTCCAAGTTTTTCGAACGCTAAAGTATTTCAAGTTTTCAAACCTTTGATGAGTAAATTCCTTAATTTTTGAGAAATAATTTACATTTATATATATTTGGTATTATGTGGTTGTATATGTGATGTTATTATTTAGATTATGGTATGGTTTGGATGTATATATGTGTGTGCTAGTTTTGGTTCAGCATTATAACTTTGAATTGATTACTTAAGTGGTGTTTTGGTTATAAAATTATGATCTTTGTCTTAGAATTGGAAGTGATTTGGAAAGTTAGTAAGTAAAATTAGTAAATGGAAGAGTTAGTGGTAAAAAAGTTGAAAATTACGGGTATCCATAGCAATAATCGTTCTGTATGTAGTTCGCTTAAAATTTTGATTTTTGCAATGTTTGGTTTTTATATTTCAAATTGTTTTTAAATGTTTTATAAACTAAACAATGATATTTTAAAAGGTTAATTAAGTTTTACTAATTAATTTTTAATTAATCATTATTTTAAATATAGGATTAATTATTAATCAATTATTAATCAAGTGGTTAATTATTTTTAAATTATAAATTAATTAAGGTCTAATTTTTAATAAATTATTTACAAAAGGTTTAAATTATTGTTTAATTTTAATTCAAGATTGGTTAATTAATTAATTGAGATTAATTAATATTTTATTATTAATAAAAGTTTAATTAATTATTTAATAATTAATAAAAGATTAATTTTGGTTTAATTAATAGTTGATTATTGTTTAACTATTTAATTAAATTGAGTTAGATTCAATTAAAATTAATCATTATTTAGATATGGATTTTAAAAAGATTTTTTAAGTTTTAAATCCTAGGATTTCAGAAGTAAAATTGTTAGTGTACTTTTTCAAGGATAGTTTTAAATACAAGTGATTAAATTGTTGATATCATTAAGAAACCATGTAACTATGATTGAGTTATAATGTAGTTTATTTGTTTATTTGTGTGGATATGTGTTAGTAGAAGAAATCCCCATTCTACTATAAACTGATTAAATTGTTTGGACCCCTGTTTAGCAGGACAAATCACCACCCAGCTATAATGTTATTTGGATATGTATATGATAGTTAGTTCATATTGACATGTTATTCCTGATTTGGATATGAGCTGAACTTACATATATGTTGACCTATGTAAATAACTGTTAAGTGAATTGAAATTGAATGGCAACTTAAATTAGTACCATTGGGATTGCTAAGCCCTTTCCGAATTACTAAAGTATGATTTTGAATTAACTTTAATTCTTAAATTATTTGGGTTTAAAGGTTATAAATGGTTTTCAAATTTTATTATTATTTTATAAAGTTATTTTTAAATAATATCTTGTTTTTAAAAAGGGTTTTATTAAATAAAAGGTTTTACCTAAAGTTATTTATAAATGATATCTTGGAAATGATATTTTATAAAGGATATACTATAAAGGAATTATGAAAGAAGATTTTTAAATAGTTTAAAAAATAGAAAGAGATTTTATAAATCATTTATATATTTTTGGAAGGCGTTTTAAATCATGTTTGAAAATTTGCAAAGTGGTTTGAAATGTGAAGTGAACTTATAAAAGAATTTTTTATAAAGAATGAGTGAATGAGGATTATAAAGTGAATGAGTTTTATAGTAAGTGATGTTTTGAAAGAAATGGTTTAGCCATTTAATATGGAATGTGAGAAGAGAGAATTTTTCAAATGTTTTTGGTAAATGTTTATACTACTTTCCAAGTAAAAGGGATGTAAGTGGTTGGTAAAAGTGTTTTAGAAAAGATCCTTTGATAAAGTTTTATAAAGTGATTTTATTAATTAAATATTAACTAATAAAGGCTTAAAGGATCCTATATGGAATTTAATCAACGTTTGATTGTTTGTTAATTTGATAGTTAAATAATCAACTATCAAATCTGGACCAAAACATAACTTTGGAAATATCTAGGAGAAACACAGAAATTATATGGTACAGTTACCATCGAAGGTACTATACTGTACGTATAAGCTCGTTTAGTTCTTCTATGATAAATGATAAGGAAATCCGTTCAAAAAAATGGTTAGGAGGTGAAATCAGATCTTATCTTTTGTCTGTTTATTTCTTAAAGAACCGGAGATGAGTTTACCGGAAATATCGAAAGTTGCTTCGAAGAGACCGTGATCAGATATATTATTCGAAAACCACTTTGATCCAACTTAAGCATTTCATGTTGAAGCATCTTGAAGAGCATGGAATCGAAGACGGAGTTCTGAAGTGCAAGGGCTATTTTCTATTTTCCTTGGGAGGGATTCCTCACAACGGATGTAATAGAAAGTATTGCCTTCGATTTCGTTCAGTCCTAGAATGAACTTGTATGGATGAATGCTAGCATTGCATTGATGCCTGGAGTGCAGTGTTAGCATTCCAAGTTTGTTTGCTATATAAAAGGTAAATGTAGCTTCAAACCCCATCAACCGAGAAATGACTAAAACAGGGCATGCAGCAGGCTATATGGGTCGCTCCTATTAGGGTATGTCATCATCTTTCTAAATTACCCTATTTTTATGGATTTGTTTACACATGAAAGATCTGGATTAAGGTTGGAAGGCCAGGATGATGACACATTCGGTACTACTAGTCAAGTGGTAGGATGGTTCTGTGTGGCAGGGTACAAGATGTTCATTTCAGACCTGGGTGCATTGTTCCAGAGATGTACCCATCAGAGGTAGTTCCTTACCTAGTCATAGTATGGAATGCATTCTCCAATACATGCCTTTACGGTTTTGATTGTAAATCCTAGTATGTTGGAATTTAATTAATGTAACAATTTCGGCTAAGATTAATAAGTATTTGTACTTTACACATTATTATAATATCATTGGATTTTCTATAAAATTGTTTTGATTATCGTAAGGTAAAAATCCGTCCGTTTTTATGCGCGACGTGGTCTTACGAGATACCTTTGATTTCTAAAAGGTTTTGAAATGTAATAATTAAGTTGTTTGAATTTACTCACACCAGACCCATGTCTTACCCGGAGTTTTTTTCTTTCCCTAAAACTCTTAGGTGCTCAAATTTTTATGAGCAGCCAAGTAATCTAAATTTTTTGGCGGATGCATTTAGAGGAGCTTGGAGTAGGAGGCTTCATCGATAGATAGTTATTACTTGATTCCACTATATATTACGTACTTTATATCTGATGTATAAAGACAGTCTGTTATAACTGTCCTAGGTTAGAAATTGTATTAGTGTAACTCTGATGTATCATTTTTGAAATGACTTTGTCAAGAATAATGTTGATTAATATATTTATTTCCGTTGCGCTGTTAGATTCTGTGTTTGCTTTTAATTTCTTCCATCTTCTTTGTTTTCCCCTAATGAACGGTGTTCCAACCTTGATGGGTCAGCACGCAATACAGCGGATGTATTAGTGTCAATTTTCAAGGGTCAAAAATCTCGCTCGTTATAATTGGTATTAGAGCTGAAGGTTAAGCGAGAACCTTGGCTTTGGTGGGGTTAACTCATTAGAAATAAGATTAGTAGTATCCTAGGATGAGTTTGAGTGTATATTATATGAGAGCGCATATTTATTGGTGATATAAAAATGTTTTAAGATTGTGTTATCTGATCGGTTGAGTGGTATATAAATTCTGGTCGATGCGTTTGGCCAACGCTATCGAGACGGATTCCTAAAAACTTGAACCAGACCAACTGACATAGTATTGTTTTGAAATTAGGGTAAATGAAATAATTTTACGCAGGATATATTTTATATAAGGAATTATTTTAAAAAATAGAATAATATAGTATTTTTGAGATGTTATTGTTGGGAGATAATATTATTTTATTATTATCATATAAGTTTTGGTTAATCATTCTGCCTAGTTTGAGCATTGACTATTGTGTAAATGCTTTAGGTACTTTTCTTTGAATAAGATGTGTCTTTTTAATTAAAAATAATTTAGGTTGAAAACTTGAGAACTTTAGTCCTGATGCATTGGAAAATGATTTTTCAATATTTTGAGAAATATCAATAGTATTCGAAAGAAATTTTGCTTAACGTATGAAATTTAAGTAAGAAGTGTTTTCTTTAGATTAGTTAGGGGAATGAGTTGTGATTTTTTTGCGATGATAGGAATAATCTTCTAAGCGACGATCAGATGTTTTCCTAGGCGAACTTTGTCACGCACTTAGTAAATTATTCTCTTTATCATTTTACAATTGAAACGAATTCAACCCAAACGAATCCAAAGTAAGTTAGTGATAAATGTGTATTGTTTCAAAAATGGGATTTTGAAATAAAAGAAATATTTTTGTCTAAGTTAGCTAGTTCGAGTGGCTCAAAAATAACTTCAAATTTGGGAAAAAGATGTGTTCGGATGATAAACACTTCTCTTGAGTATTACCCTTGTTAGTAAGGGAATGCATGATACTATTTGGTAGTACCCAGTTCCATAATAATCTTTTGGAGTTACTCGGGCTATATTTATATATTTTCATAATTTAAAATATATCATTTCCAAGAGATTTTGAAATAGAAGCCAGGTACTTGGATCTTGTGTTTTCTTTGGGAGATAAATTCAAAATGGAATAGTGGGATCAAAAAGAGTTATATACTCTTAGGCTATAATGGAGTATTATCCAAGTTGAAACTAAGAGTTGTCTATGAAATGTTCCCAAAAATTATTTAGTGAAATAGATTTGGTATTGGGGAGAACCAATATGGTAAGTTTTTAGGGTGGACGTAGATCAATTCTCCTTTTCATAGAGTTTTGATCTAAGATTCTAGTATATGACTTTAAGGTATTTGCACCGCTCCGATAAGGATTTATTACTTGATTTTTGACAACGAGCATTTGATGAGAATTTTTGCTTTGAGACCAAATTTTCTGTCGTAGTTATAACTATGTAAGGAGAACAGAGGTTCAAAATCAAAGAGCTTGATCAGAGTCCGCACTAGAGAATCGGGTAAGTGATACAAGTTTGGAAGTGAAGTTACTTATTCGAGTTGTGATCGGATAAGATTTTGAATGAGAATGATCTATATACATCATATGGAATGATGTAGAGTGTTAAGTGTTTCTGAGAGGTGTAATTTCAGGGACGAAATTCTTTTAAGGGGAAAAGAATGTAATGACCCGGAATTTCACTGCTTTAATATGTGAATATTTAGTTAATTTTAGGTATTCAATATATATGTTATATAATGAAAATAAAACTCTTTTTAATAATAAATAATAATGGAGAAATAGATATTAAAATTTGTTTACAAAAATATATAGCTCGATGAAAAAGAAAAAATGTGACCGGAAACGTTTTTCGAATTTTTGATGTTTTATCGCGAAAAGTTGTTTGAAATGTTTTATACACTTTCTAATGTATACAAACGCAAAGAATAAATATATAATATGGTTTAAGATAGTATAATTAATTTGAATTAAGTTAATTAATTAAGGTAATCATGATGTCACACTTTGGAACCTAAATAAAAAATAGAAATTTGTCACATCAGGGGGACATGATGTGACATATTGGCAACTTAATGGGGGCAAGTGTACATAAAAAAGTCTTTTCATGTTGGGCATGTAGGATATGGAGGGGACAAGGGTAGTGATGTGAATCATTGAGTCTGTGGAGGGTAGGTACCATAAGAGCTTTTTAGTTATTTAGGTATTTCACTTTATAAATATACACAAATTCCTAATCTCTTTTTCTCCTTATTTTCATTTTTATTTCTAATTCCAAATTTTTATCCTCTTTCTCAAACTTTTGAAAGAATTTTGACAAATTCCTTTGCGTTTTCAATAGTTTAAAAATCAAAAATTCATTTGTTTAAAATGTTTTCAAAACTTGTTAACTTCATCCATTTTGCCTGAAATTGTTTCAGCTACAACTTCTTACAAGCAACTCCAAAACCAGATTTTCTTTATTCAAGCCTTGTGGAATTCCTGTGGCTATAACTTTTTAGTTTACCATGTTTTTGGATTTCGAGCTTAGATGCTCAAAAAATTCGTTTTTTCAAGAGTGTTTTTGAACCTAGATTTTGATGTCCGAAAATACTCCTCACTGTTTTGGATATAACTTCCTCAATATGTATCCTATTTGAGTAGTTCTTTTTTATAATGATAGAGGAAAGAATAATCTAAAAATTTCCTTTTGACCACAATTCCAAAATTCGAGAGGAAGGGTCCAAAATTCGAGTGCAAAATGACCCATTTTCTTGAGGAATTTGTTGTTTTCCAAGCTTTCTGAGCGCTAAAGTATTTAAAGTTTTCAAAACTTTGGGTGAGTAAATTCCTTAAATTTTTGAGAAAGAATTTACATTTATATATATTTGGTGATTATATGGTTGTATATGTGATGTTATTATTTGGATTATGGTATGATTTTGGATGTACGTGTGTACTAGATTGTGGTTCAACATTAGAACTTTGAATTGATGGTTTAAGTGGTGTTTTGGTTATAAAATTATGATCATTGTCTTGGAATTGGAAGTGATATGGAAATTTAGTAAGTAAAATTAATAAATGGAAGAGCTAGTGATAAAAAAGTTGGAAACTATGGGTACCCATAGCTATAGTCGCTGTGGATGTAGTTCGCTTAAAAATTTGATTTTTGTAAAGTTTGGTTTTTATATTTCACATTGTTTTGTAAATGTTTTATAAACTAAATAATGATATTTTAAAAGGTTAGTTAAGTTTTAATAGTTAATTTTTAATTAATTATTATTTTAAATATAGGATTAATTATTAATCAAGTATTTAATTATTTTTAAATTATAAATTAATTAAGGTTAATTTTTAATAAATTATTTATTAACGGTTTAAATTATTATTTAAGTTTAGTTAAATATTAATTAACTAATTGAGATTAATTAATACTTAATTATTAATAAAAGTTTAATTAATTATTTAATAATTAATAAAGGATTAATTTTGGTTTAACTAAGAGTTAATTATTGTTTAACTATTGAATTAAATTGAGTTAAGATTCAATTAAAATTAATTATGATTTGGATAAGGATTTTAAGTTATAATTAATTATTTTTAAAATGATATTTTTTTAAGTTTTAGATCCTTGGATTTCAAAAGTAAAATTGTTCAAGTGTACTTCTTTTTCAAAGATGGTTTTAAATACATGTGTTGATACCATTAAGAAACCATTCAACTGCGATTAAGTTATAATGTAGTTTGTTTGCTTATTCCTTTGTGTGGACATGCATTAGTAGAATAAATCCCCGTTCTGCTACAAATTGATTGAATTGTTTGGATATGTATTTAGCAGGACAAATCACCACACTGCTGTGATGTTATTTGGATATGTATATGATAATTAGTTCATATTGACATGTTATTCCTGATTTGGATATGAGTTGGATTTACATATATTGACATATGTAAATAACTGTTAAGTGAATTGAAATTGAATGGTAACTTAAATATGTATCATTGGGATTACTAAGTCTCTTTTCTAATCACTAAAGTATATTTTGAATTAACTTTAATTCTTAAATCAGTTTGGGTGTAAAGGTTATAAATGGTTTTCAAATTTTATCATTATTTTATAAAGTTATTTTTAAATAATATTTTGTGTTTGAAAAAGGGTTTATCAAATAAAAGTTTTTACCT
Organism: Allium cepa; assembly: GCA_030765085.1. Lineage (NCBI taxonomy): Eukaryota > Viridiplantae > Streptophyta > Magnoliopsida > Asparagales > Amaryllidaceae > Allium > Allium cepa. Next base: position 120,663,506 of record CM060946.1, on the reverse strand, counting down.
AAAGTGATTTACAAATGATATCTTGAAAAGATATTTTATAAGGGATATTCTTTGAAGGAATTATAAAGGAAGAATTTTAAATTGTTTTAAAAATAGAAAGAGATTTTATAAATCATTTTAGATATTTTTGAAAGTCGTTTTAAATCAAGTTTGAAAATTTGTAAATAGGTTTGAAATGTGAAGTGAACTAATAAAAGAACTTTTATAAGGAATAAGTGAATGAGGATTATAAAGTGAATGAATTTTATAGTAAGTGATGTTTTGAAAGGGAATGGTTTGGCCATTTAATATGGAATGTGAGAAGAGAGAATTTTTCAAATGTTTATACTATTCTCCAAAGGATTTAAGTGGTTTGGGAAAAGTATTTTAGAAAAGATCCTTTGATAAAGTTTTATAAAGTGATTTTATTAATTAAAGATTAATTAATAAAGGATTAGAGGATACCATTTGGAATTTAATCTATTTTTAATTGTTTGTTATTTTGATAGTTAAATAACCGCCTATCAAATCTAGACCAAAACATAACTTTGGAAATATCTAGGAGAAACATAGAAATTATATGGTATAATACTATACGTATAAACTCGTTTAGTTCTTCTAGGATAAATGTTAAGGAAATCCTTTCAAAAAACGGTTAGGAGGTGGAATCCGCTCTTATCTTTTGCCTATTTATTTCTTAAAGAACCGGGGTAGAGTTTACCGGAAATATCGAAAGTTATTTTGAAGAGACTGGGATCAGATATGTTATATGAAAACCACTTTGATCAAACTCAAGCATTTCATGTTGAAGCATCTTAAAGAGCATGGAATCGAAGACAGAGTTTTGTAGTGCAAGGGGTATTTTCTATTTACCTTGGGAGGGATTCCTCATAATGGATGTAATAGAAAGTAGTTCCTTCGGTTTCTTTCAGTCTCAAAATGAACTTGAATGGATGAATTCTAGCATTGCATTGATGCTTGGAGGCAGTGTTAGCATTCCAAGTTGGTTTGCTATATAAAAAGTAAACATAGCGTCAAGCCTCATCAACTGGGAAATGACTAAAACAGAGCATGCAGCAGGGCTAAGTGGGTCGCTCCCATTTGGGCATGTCATCACCTTTCTAGATTACCCTATTTTTATGGATTTGGTTATGCATGAGAGATGTCGATTAAGGTTGGAAGAGCGGGATGATGACATATTCGATACTACTAGTCAAGTGGTAGGTTGGTTCTATGTGGCAGGGTACAAGATGTTCTTGTCAGATCCGGGTGCATTATTCTAGAGATGTACCCACCGGAGGTAGTTCCTTACCTGCTCATAGTATGGAATCCATTCTCCAATACATGCCTTTACTGTTTTGATTGTAAATCCAGTATGATGGAATTTAATTAATGTAACAATTTCGGCTAAGATTAATAAGTATTTGTACTTTAGACATTATTATAATATCGCTGGATTTTCTATAAAATTCTTTTGGTTATCATAAGGTAAAAACCCGTCAGTGTTTATATGCAGCGTGGTCTTACGAGATATCTTTGATTTTTAAAAGATTTTGAAATGTAATAATCAAGTGGTTTGATTTTACTCACACCAGAACCACGTCTTAGCCGGAGCTTTATTTTCTTTCCCTAAAACTCTTGGGTGCATAATTTTTTATGAGCAGCCAAGTAGTCTAGGATTTTTTACGGATGCATTTAGAGGAGCTTGGAGCAGGAGACTTCATCGATAGATAGTTATTACTTGATTCCGCTGTATATTACATACTTTATATCTGATGTATAAGAACAAACTGTTATAACTGTCCTAGGTTAGAAATTGTACTAGTGTAACTCTGATGTATCATTTTTGAAATGACTTTGTGAAGAATTATGTTGATTATTTTATTTATTTCTGTTGCACTATGAGATTCCGTGTTTGCTTTTAGTTTTTTCTATCTTCTTTTTTTCCCTATTGAACGGTATTTTTGACACTTGATAGGTCGGCACGCAATACAGTGGATGTATTAATGTCGATTTTCAAGGGTCGAAAATCTCGCTCGTTACAGTTGGTATCAGAGCTCAAGGTTAAGTGAGAACCTTGGCTTTGGAGGGGTTAACTCATTATAAATAAGGTTTGTAGTATCCTAGGATGAGTTTGCGTGTATATTATATGAGGGCGTGAATTTGGTACTGATATAAAAATATTTAATATTATGTTGTTTGATAGGTTAAGTGGTATTTGAATTATGGTCGATCGTTTGGCCAACACTATCCAAAGGTATTCCTAAACACTTGAACTAGACCAACTGACATAGTATTATTTTGAAATTAAGGTAAATCAAATAATTTTACCCAGGATATATTTTATATATAGAGAATGATTTCCAAAAATAGTATAGTATAGTATTTTTGATATGTTGTTGTTGGGAGATACTAATATTTTATTATTATCATATAAGTTTTGGTTAGTCATGCTCCTCCAGTTTGAGCATTAGCTGTTGTGTAAATGTTTAGGTACTTTTCTTTGAATAAGATGTGTCTTTTTAATTAAAAAGAATATAGGTTGAAAACTAAAGAACCTAAATCATGATGCTTTGGAAAATGATTTTTCATTATTTTGAGAAATAATAATAGTATTTGAAAGGAATTTTGGTTAAAGTATGAAATTTTGAGAACGAAACTTAAGTAAGAAGTGTTTTCTTTAGATTAGTTCGGGGAATGAGTTGTGATTGTTTTGTGATGATTGGAATAATCTTCTAAGTGACGATCGGATGTTTTCCTAGGCAAACTTTGTCGTGTGCTTAGTAACGTATTCTCTTTATCATTTTACAATCGAAACGAATTCATCCTGAATGAATCCAAAGTAAGTTGGTGATAAATGTTTTTTTTTGGAAAATGTAAAGTATTGTTTCAAAAATGGGATTTCGAAACAAAAGAATTTTTTAAAGTTAACTTGTTCGAATGGCTCAAAAATAACTTAAAATTTGGGGAAAGAGATGTGTTCGAATGGTAAGTACTTCTCTTGAGTATTACCCTTCTTGGTAAGCGAATGCATGAAATTGTTTGGTAGTACCCAGTTCCATAGTATTCTTTTTGTGTTACTCGGGATATATTTATATATTTGTATAATTTAAAATATAGTATCATTCCAAAAAGTTTTTTAAATAAAAGCCAGGTACTTGGATCTTGAGTTTTTTAGGGAGATAAATTCAAAACGGAATAGTGGGATCAAATAAAGTTATATACTCTTAGGCTATAATGGAGTATTATTCAAGTCGAAACTAAGAGTTGTTTATAAAATGTTCTCAAAAATTATTTAGTGAAATAGAGTTAGTATTAGGGAGAACTAATATGGTAAGTGCGTATGGTGGACGTATATCAATTCTCATTTTCGTAGAGTTTTGATCTAAGATTCGAGTATATGACTTTAAGTTATTTGCACCGTTTTGAATAATGATTTATTACTCAATTTTTGATGATGAGCATTTTATGCGGATTTTTGGTTTGGGACCAAAGTTTCTATCATAGTTACAACTATGTAAGGAGAACAGATGTTCCAAATCAAGGAGCCTGATCGGAGTCTGCACTAGATAATCGGGTAAGTGATACTAGTTCTGAAGTGAAGTTATGTATTCGAGTTGTGATCGAATAAGATTTTGAATGAGAATGACCTATGTACATCATATGGAATGATGTAGAGTGTTAAGTGTTTCTGAATAGGATATGAAGTGTAATTTCAGGGACGAAATTTTTTTTAAGGGGAGAATGTAACGACCTGGAATTTCACTTCTTTGATTTGTGAATATTTAATTACTTTTAAGTATTCAATATATATGTTTTATAATGAAAATAAAACTCTTTTTAACAATAAATAATAACGGTGAAATAGATTTTAAAATTTGTTTACAAAAATATATAGTTCGATGAAACTGTAAAAATGTGATTGGAAACTGTTTTCCGAATTTTCGACGTTTCGTCGCGTAAAAGTTGTTTGAAATGTTGTATACACTTTCTTATATATACACGCGCATAGATTAATTATACAATATGGTTTAATATTATATAATTAGTGTTAATTAAGTTAATTAATTTAACATAATCATGATGTGACACTTTGAAACCTAAATAAAAAAATAGAAATTTGTCACATCAAGGGGACATTATGTGACATATTGGCAATTTAAGGGGGAAAAGAGCACATAAAGAAGTCTTTTCATGTTGGGCATGAAGAATATGGAGGGGATAAGGGTGGTGATGTGTCATTTAGTTTGTGGAGGGTAGGTACCTTAAGGGCTTTTTAATAATTTACGTATTTCACTTTATATACACACACACAAATTTCTAATCTCTTTTCCTCCTTATTTTCATTTTTATTTCCAACTCCAAAGTTTTATCCTCTTTCCCAATATTTTCAAAGAATTTTAACGGCTTCCTTTGAGTTTTCAATAGTTTCAAAAATCAAAAATTCATTTGTTTAAAATGTTTTCAAAACTTGTTAATTTCTTTCATTTTACCCAAACAACTCCAAAACCATATTTTCATTTTTCAAACCTTGTGGAATTCTAGTGGCTACAACTTTGTAGTTTACCAAGTTTTCTAATTTCGAGCTTAGGTGCCCCAAAAATTCATTTTTGCAAGAGTGTTTTTGAACCAAGATTTTGACGTCCGAAAATACCCCTCACTGTTTTGGCCATAACTTCCTCACAATTTAACCTATCTGAGTAGTTCTTTTATCACGATAGTGGAAAGAATAATCTAAACTTTCCTTTTGACTACATTTCCAAAATCCAAGACGAAAGGGTCAAAAAGTCGAGTGCAAAATGACCCATTTTCGAGAGGAATCTGTGGCTTTCCAAGCTTTCCAAGTACTAAAGTACTTAAGTTTTCAAAACCTTTGGTGAGTAAATTCCTTAATTTTCAGGGAAAATTTTACATTTGTATGAATTTGGTTATTATATGGTTGTATATGTGATGCTATTATTTGGATTATGGTATGGTTTGGATGTAAATGTGTGTGCTAGCTTGTGGTTCAACATTAGAACTTTGAATCGATGATTTAAGTGGTGTTTTGGTTATAAAATTGTGATCTTTGTCTGGGAATGGAAGTGATATGGAAAGTTAGTAAGTAAAATTAATAAATGGAAGAGTCGGTGATAAAAAAAGTTGAAAATTATGGGTATCCATAGCGATAGTCGCTGTGGATGTAGTTCGCTTAAAAATTTAATTTTTGCAAAGTTAGGTTTTTATATTGCAAATTGTTTTGTAAACGTTTTATAAACTAAATAATAATATTTTAAAATGTTAATTCAGTTTTAGTAATTAGTTTTGAATTAATTCTTATTTTAAATATAGGACTAATTACTAATTAATTATTAATCAAGTGTTTAATTATTTTTAAATTATAAATCAATTAAGGTTTAATTTTTAATAAATTATTTAATAAAGGTTTAAATTATTATTTAAATTTAATTAAAGATTGTTTAATTATTTAATTAATTGAGATTAATTAATATTTAATTATTAATATAAGTTTAATTAATTATTTAATAATTAATAAAGGATTAGTTTTGGTTTAACTAATAGTTAATTATTGTTTAACTATTTAATTAAATTGTGTTAAGATCCAATTAAAATTAATTATGATTTATATAAGGATTTAAGTTATAATTAATTATTTTAAAAAGATTTTTTTAAGTTTTCAATCCTTGGATTTCAAAAGTAAAATTGTTTAAGTGTACTTTTTCAAAGATGGTTTTAGATACAAGTGATTCAAGTGTTGATACCATTAAGAAACCATATAACTGTGATTGAGTTATAATGTAGTTTGTTTATTTGTTTTGTAGACATGTGTTAGCAGAATGAATCCCTGTTCTGCTATAAATTGATTGAATTATTTGGACATCTGTTTAGCAGGACAAATCACCACCCTGTTATGATGTTATTTGGATATGTATATGATAGTTAGCTCATATTGACATGGTATTCCTGATTTCGATATGAGTTGAATTTAAATATATATTAACTTATGTAAATAACTGTTAAGTGAACTGAAATTGAAATTGAATGGTAACTTAAATTAGTACCATTGGGATTGCAAAGCCTCTTTTCGAATTACTAAAGTAGGTTTTTGAATTAAATTTAATTCTTAAATTGATTTGGGTTTAAAAGTTACAAATGGTTTTCAAATTTTATTATTATTTTATAAAGTTATTTTAAAATAATATCTTTCTTTAAAAAGGGGTTTATTAAATAAAAGATTTTACTAAAGTGATTTACAAATGATATCTTGAAAATGATATTTTATAAAGGATATTTTACAAAGGAGTTATGAAGGAAGAATTTTAAATAGTTTAAAAAATATAAAGAGATTTTATAAATCATTTTATATATTTTTGGAAGATGTTTTAAATCAAGTTTGAATTTTTTTAAAGAGGTTTGAAATGTGAAGTGAATTTATAAAAGAATTTTTATAAGGAATAAGTGAATGGGGTTTATAAAGTGAATGGGTTTTATAGTAAGCGATGTTTTGAAAGGGAATGGTTTGGCCATTTTAATATGGAATGTGAGAAGAGAGATTTTTCAAATGTTTAAACATTTTTTCCAAGTAAAAGGGATGAAAGTGGTTTGGGAAAAGTGTTTTAGAAAAGATCCTTTGAGTTTTATAAAGTGATTTTATTAATTAAAGATTAATTAATAAAGGCTTAGAGGATCCCATATGGAATTTAATCAATGTTTGATTGTTTGTTTATTTGATAGTCAAATAACCGACTATCAAATCTGGACCATAACATAACTTTGGAAATATCAAGTAGAAACACAGGACTTATATGGTACAGTTATAGTCAAAGGTACTATACATATAAACTAGTTTAGTTCTTTTAGGATAAATGTTAAAGAAATCCGTTCAAAAAGACGGTTAGGAGGTGAACTCTGCTCTTATCTTTTGTCTATTTATTTCTTTAAGAACTGGGGTTGAGTTTACCGTAAATATCGAAAGTTGTTTCGAAGTGATCGTGATCGGATATGTTATCTAAAAACCACTTTGATCGAACTCAAGCGTTTCATGCTGAAGCATCTTGAAGAGCATGGAATCGAAGATGGAGTTTTGAAGTACATAGGGCTATTTTCTATTTTCCTTCGGAGGGATTCTCCGTAATGGATGTAATACAAAGTAGTGCCTTCAGTTTCGTTCAGTCCGAGAACGAACTTGTATAGATTAATGCTAGAATTGCATTGATGCCTAGAGGGAAGTGTTAGCATTCCAAGTTGATTTGCTATATAAAAGGTAAACATAGCCTCAGGCCTCATCAACTGGGAAATGACTAAAATAGAGCGTGCAGCAGGGCTAAGTGGGTCGCTCCTATTAGGATCGTCTTTCTAGATTACCCTATTTTTTTGGATTTTGTTGTGCATAAGAGATTTCTATTTAAGTTTGGAAGACCGGGATGATGACATATTCGGTACTACTAGTCAAATGGTACGTCGGTTCTGTGTGGGAGGGTATAAGATGTTATTTTCAGACCCGGTGCATTGTTCTAGAGATGTACCCATCGAAGGTAGTTTCTTACTTGGTAATAATATTGAATCTATTCCCCAATACGTGCCTATATGGTTTTGATTCTAAAGCCTAGTATGCTAGAATTTAATTAACGTATCAATTTTGGCAAAGATTAATAAGTATTTGTACTTCAGACGTTATTATAATATTATTGGATTTTATACAAAAGTTTTTTGGTTAACGTAAGGTAAATACCCGTCCGTCTTTATGTACGGCATGGTCTTACAAGATACCTTTGATTTTTAAAAGGTTTTGAAATGTAATAATCAAGTTGTTTGAGTTTATTCACACCAGACCCATGTCTGACCCGGACTTTTATTTTCTTTCCCTAAAACTCTTGGGTGCTCAAATTTTTATGAGCAGCCAAGCAGTCTAGGTTTTTATACGGTTGCATTTAGAGGAGCTTGGAGAAGGAGACTTCGTCAATAGATAGTTATTACTTGATTCCACGGTATATTATGTACTTTATATTTTATCTATAAGGACAGGCTGTTATAACTGTCCTATCTTAGAAATTGTATTAGTGTAACTTTGATGTATCGTTTTTTAAGCGACTTTATAAAGAATTATATTAAATATGTTTATTTCCGTTGCACTGTGAAATTCCGTGTTTGCCTTTTGTTTCTTCTATCTTCTTTCTTTTCCTCTAATGAATGGTTGTTTCCGATACTTGATGGGTCAGCATGCAATACAGTGGATGTATTAGTGTCGAATTTAAAGGGATGAAAATCCCGGTTGTTACAGAGAGTTTAAGGGGAAAAAACTTCGAGTCAGACAAAAAGCCTGGTATGAATAATAATTTACTATCTCAAACCATTTGGATATATAGTGAGACCACGCCACTTAGCGGAACGAGTTTTTCCCTCACTAGTACCCTAAAATATTTATAAAATCATATGTTGTGCTCCTGCATCCACAACGGTTACAAAACATCATCATGATATGCAAAACAATTAAATCAATTTTGGATTACTCATCCACATTCATTCTGACTATCTATCTCAATTATAGTTTCTAGGATTACTATCAACCTGTAAAAAGTTTATGGACTATCTGTTAAATTACTTAGTGTTCATAGGACTACTAATGACCTATTGATATCTCCAATACCATATTTCTTATCCTAGTTTTCATGCGCTAACTAGAAACCTATTGGCTGACTGCCAATAATCTGAATATAGTTTCCATAGGCTAACTACAGACTTAACTGGCCCCTGCTAGTATCAAATCATATTTTTCATGGGATCACTATGAACCTATTGTCCCCTGCCAATATCATACAGTTTTCATAGGCTTACTGTAAACCTTTTGGCCTCTTCCAATATCATTAGATTTAGAATATGACATCGTTAAGTTATATTCACTACTGGGTCAACCTAACTGGTTATTCTGCCCTTTCCCCAAGATACAGTTATGGGTTACTAACAATGTGAATAATATTTCAAAAATCTTTATTTATGCTATGCTATTGCTTTTAAAATTGAGATTGGGTTATGTTTTGAAATAACAAAAACATCTCTTTCGAAACCTTGGATAGCCTCCTTCGAAAGCGAAGACTTCTTTTCAAAACATAGTATACACACCTTTTGAACACTTGGAAAATATCCTATTTCGAAACCACTGGTACCTTTCGAAAGTATTAAGTCATCTTTTGAAACATAATGCTTCAAAACATACAAAAGTACACCTTCCGAAAGCACTGGGTTTACTTCTTCAAAATCAAGCTAAATTGGTTATATACAAAAGTATCTATTTCGAAACCAACAACAACTAGAATTAGGAAATGATGTTGGGGCCATCTAGTTCGAAAGAAAAATACTTTAAAACTAAAACTTCGAAGGTCTGAGTCGAAACCCTTTCGACCCTATCTCCTTCGAAACCCTAACCGCTTTCGAAAACAATTAGGAAAAAGGTCTGGTTTAAGGCAAAAACAAGTGCAACCCTTCGAAAGCATTACTGGTCAATATGGTCAAAAGGTAGAGTAGCGGCAAGGCTTCGACTAGGTTGAAACCAACCCCTTTCGAAAGCTTTTATTTAAAGATAAAGATCTCCTTCGAAGACTAGTACTTATAGTATAATATGGCAACCTTCTTTGAAAGCTAAACATACATTCTTTCGAAAACAATAAGTATCGCCTAAGTCGAAAGATTTAAGCAAAAAAAGGCAGGGACTTTAACTTATAAAAAAAGTAGGGTTTCAACCCCATCGGAGGCTTCCCCTTTGACACAAAGGTTTCTGCCCATCTTCCAATCCACTATGTATCTTCTAGAAAATACTATGTGTATTGGTTCTGATTATGATGGTTTCGATAGTGATGGTTTTGATTATGATGGGGAGGAATCAAGGGAGTCGAAAGGTGCTTCCTTTAAAGGCGAAACACTTTTTTCTAATTAACGGCAGAATTATAGCAATTTTAAGTAATCACTTTTTAACAACTTGCCTAGTTGTAAAACACTGGTTGGCTGTTATAAAACTTTTCAATTTCTTTACTTCTAAAACTGCTACATTCATTTATATCCTAATTAAAGGATTTAAATGCTAAAGCCTTTACATATAACCTAAAACTGACATTTTCAAAAAAGCCTTTGCATTAAAATAATTTATTTCACTAGATAAATCAACTGGGAAAAATCCCCAAAAATCATGGAAACTCGAATTAATCATGTAATCAAACATATTTAAATTTTAGACCCAATTTCCTCCTGAAATTCACAAAATAAATATTTAACCCAATTTTTATCATATTTTCCATCCAAAATTCATAGTAAAATTCCTTAATTTGGAAAATTTCAAAAATCAAAACCCACCTCCAAAATCATGTTTTACTTAACATAACAAATTTCGGCATTTTAAAATCAGTAATTCCCGTTTTGGATCCTAAAACCGTACGGATTTCATATAATTTAATGGTTTAAATCAAACAACAATTCGAGTATATCATCATCCAATATGTCATGGGAACAAAATAAATATTCAAATATAAAATCACATGATTATAAAACAAAAAAGAGACGGTAAGAATTATTATTCACCTAAAACTTGATAAGGAACTTGAGATTTGATGTTGATTAATCCTTCCTAGCTTGATTTTTAGGTTTAGATTAAAATTTCTGCTTCTTTTCCTTGGTAATGGCCAGCTTTAGGTTTTAGATTCTTGTTTGTAATCATGAGAAAAATAAAACGAGAATGGACAAAATGAGAAGTAATAGCCGTGTAGAATAAGAAGGCTATTTTACTAATATGCCCATGTGTAAGTTAATTAACCAATAATCTAAATCAAAGCCCATTTATCTTTTTAGTAAGCATGACTATATGTTAGTTTAATCAAATCTCAATCTCCTTAGCATCAGTATCTTATTTTTTTTTCTAGTTAAATCTTTTGAATAATGTTATCAAAAATTAGGGATGTTACAAACTCCCCCTTAAAGAATTTCGTCCTCCAAATTTAGTAAGGACTAAATACCAAACATAGTAATCATCTATAACAACTCCTAACAATCATACTAGTCTAACTGACTAGCAATTATCTATATAGATCTAATATAGACATACCCTCAAAGCAAATCAAGATAAGTATCTCTAATATGTCATCTGTCTCCTAAGTCTAGTCCTTCTCATTGTCGCTCCACAAAACTTTCACCAACTCGACTATCTTATTTCTTAATCTTTTCTCATCTCTAGCTATAACCTGAACTGGTTGTCTAACAGTAGCCATATTCGTCTCAACCACTAAATCATCCAACCCTGTCGGAGGAATAGAAGTCTCCGGATCATGCACATACTTAGGGAGATGAGACAAATAAAATACATTATGGACACCTGCCAAACTGCTTGGCAACTCTATTCTGTATGCGGGCTTTTCAATCCTTTCTATAATCTGGAATGGACCAACATCTCTTGGGGCTAACTTCCCTGACATTCCAAATCGTACCACACCCTTCATAGGTGATACTTTAATGAAAACCTTATCCTTAACTGAGAATTCTAGGTTTATGCCTCTTTTCTACGTAACTCTTCTGTCTAGACTAAGCTTCCTTCATCATCTTTCGGATTAACTCAATCTTCTTTGACTCCTCTTTGACTAAATCCGGACCTAAAACTAATCTGTCTCCAATCTCCAACCAACATGCTGGTGTTTTATATGGTCTTCCATATAAAGCTTCAAACAGTGCCATTTCTATACTAGTCTAATAGATATTATTATACGAAAACTCAACCAAATGTAGGTGATCTTCCCAAGATCCACCAAAGTTCAATACACAAGCTCTCAGTAAATCCTTGAGTACTTTGTTGACACTCTTTGTATGCCCATCTGTTTGAAGGTGATATGCAGTACTCCTATTAAGCTTGGTACCCATCACTTCCTGTAGACACTTCACGAATTCACTAGTGAACAATTCATCTCTGTCACCGACTATACAACTAGGAACTCCATGCAGCCTAACTATGTTCTTCAGGAACAACTTTGCTAAAATTGGTGCCATTATTGTTGACTTAACTGGAATGAAATGGACACTCTTGGTCAATCTGTCCACTATAACCCATATATTTTCATGACCTCTATTTGATCTTGGCAACCCATCTATTAAATCCATGGATATCGAATCTCATTTTCAAACTGGAATCTCTAAGGATGTAGTAACCCAATCGGTTTCTGATGTTCAGCTTTCACTTGTTGGCAGTCTGCAGATTGTCTAACCCATAAGCCAATATCCCTTTGCATGCCTTCCCAACAGAAGCTTCTCTTCATATCCTGATGTATTTTGGTTCCTCTTCGCGTAAACTTGGATCAATGATATTATCCAAGAACTTCTTTCCTTAAGTCCTCCATATTTGGAATACACAACTGTCCCTTCTTTCTTAGCCATCCTCTCTGGTCAAGGCTAAAATCCTTTAAATAATCGATCTCCATTCCAACCCCATGTCTTCTGATCCTCTCAGCTAATACTGGATCCTCCTTCTGTTTAGAAGCAATTTTCTCAATTAATGCTGGTCGAACTTCTGAACAAGACAACCTAGCGGTACTCTAGCTACAACCATCGGTTGATCTTAAACGCACATCACAACTGAATAAAGCTTTTAAATCTCTCCATTCCGCCAATATAGCTAACACCACATTTCGATGTTTCCTGCTAAGGGCATTTGCCACTTTATTACCTTACCCTCATGTGTACTCTATACCAAAATCATAAGCAACCGAAAATTCCAGTCACCTCTGATGTCTCGTATTCAACTCCTTTTGGGAGAATAAATATCGTAAAGACTTATGATCAGTATAAAACTCAATTCTCTCGCCTAAGAGAAAATGTCTCCAAATCTTCATTGCAAAAATCATAGCTGCCAACTCTAAATCATGAGTAGGGTATCTAACCTCATGCTGTCTAAGCTACCCAGATGCATAGGCAATGACTTTACTACTCTGCAACAACACCGTTCCCAATCCAGTTCCACACGCATTAGTATACACCACTAGTCCTTGGTTTCCATTTGGAAATACTAATATTGGTTCATTAGTAAACAAATTCTTTAACTTAAGGAATACTTCCTCACATTTATCAAACCAAACAAATCTCACCTCCTTCCTGGTTAACTTAGTTAAAGGTGTTGTTATCCGCAAGAAATCCTTAATGAATCTCCAGTAGTAGCCAACATGTCCAAGAAAACTCCTGATCCCAATCACCCTCTCTGGTCTCTTCCAATTATTCATAGCTTCGATCTTATCTAGATCGACTGACAATGCTTTCTCTAAAACCATATGACCAATAAACTTTACCTCTTTTTTCTAGAAATGACACTTGGTAAACTTCGCCTTTAGCTGATTCTACCACAGCGTCTCAATCAGCGCTCTAAGACGAACTTCACGCTCTCTCTCATCCTTAGAGTATACTAGAATGTCATCTATAAATACTAGTATAAACCTATCCATGTACTCTCAAAAAACTCGGTTCATCAATTCTATGAAGAAAGCAGGTGCATTCGTCAATCCAAATGGCATTACCAACCACTCATATGAACCATATCTAATACGAAATGCTATCAAAGGAATACTGTCCTCCGCCATCTTAACTAAAGGAAACCTGTCATCAAATCCAACTTGGAAAACACTCTGGCTCCACTTAACTGATCAAACAGATCATCTTTTTTGGGCAAAGGATACTTATTCTTGATTATCGGTATCTATAAGAGCATATCCATATCTAGACAGCTCTTCAAACTTAGTAACATACTCAACTACTGACATTTCTCCTTGCACTAAATCCATAAATTTCCTCACAGCTCAGACTTGTCAAACTCAGATACAAATTTCTGTTCAAATCTCACCTTAAAATTATTCCAAGTTAACCGTTCTTCCGAAAATCCGGCAGTGACACTGTTCCACCAATACAGTGCTGACCCTTGCAACTTCCTAGAGGCCAACTTCCTTTTTGGTCCATCGTTCAGACTCAAATCAGTAAATATACGCTCATAATGTAATAGCCAATTCTGAACTTCTACGGTACTCTCCGTTCCCAAGAATGGCTTCCAACCCAAATTGGTGTAATTCTGCTCAACAAAGCAATATTCCCAACTAGAGCCACAGAATTTGCTCCTCCTCCATTTCCAACAACTCCAGCAGCAGCACCAACCTGCATCAAGCCGGCTAAGAACTGATACATTGTCCTCATATCTACTAGTGGATTTTCGTCACCCAATTTGGCTTCAACATTTTGGTTACTTGCACGGTCAACCTGGGTTTCTCCTGGTAGTGGGTCGAGCACTCCTATTAGTTGTGGTGCCCCTCCACCGAGATTTCTTCTTCTTTTTCCTGCTTCCATATCTCCTTTCTCGTAAATCTGCATACGAACCATACTAAGATATATAAGAATGGTCTAAGAGAATAGGGGATACGTACTTATATATAGTAAATATAAGTATGTTACTATAGCGTTAACCCAAACCCAAATCTTATTATCTAATTCATTGGATTATGTTCAAAAAATATTTTAGGTTTAAGTTGCTGTTAAAGTTCCATAAACCTATGCTATGATACCAACTTGTAACATCCCCCTATTTGGAGACCTAAAACTTATGGCTATGGATATTGCAGTCATTCCTTGTTATTGATCCTCGGCAACCAAACACGGCGATATTAGATACATCGATATATAGAAATACAGGAATATAGAAAAAATTAAATAGCAAAACAAATTCCACATTCCATTTCAAAATGTTCCAAATTGATTACATAATCTCAATTTGCAGGCCACGTTCAGATAACATATTATTATTGTAAAATACGCCAAGAGCGACATATGAAGATGCCCCCTTGATGGATCAGAGTATATAGATAGGCTAGAAAACAATTTTCCTTTACAAACAAAACCCATAGTGGAAATAAAAAGAACTCTAACAACAATATTTCCTCCTGCACGTTCTCAGAAGCTTTATTCTTCTAAAGGAACACCTAGAAACCTTAACTCTCAACCTACTCAAAAACCAATTGAGTACCCGAGAGTTTAAGGGGAAAACAAAAACTTCGAGTAAAACTAAAAGCTTGGTATGAATAATAATTTGCCATCTCAAACCAGTTGGATATATAGTAAGACCACGCTACTTAACAGAATGTTTTTTCCCATCACTAGTATTCTAAAACATTTATAAAATCATATACTGTGCTTCTGCATCCACAATGGTTAAAACATAGTTTTTCAAAACATTCTGATGATATGCAAAATAATTAAATCAATATTGGATTACCCATCCTCATTCATTCTAATTATCTGTCTCAATTATAGTTTCTAGGGTTACTATTAACTTGTAAAATGTTTATGGACTATTTATCCAGGACTACTAAGGACCTATTGGTATCTCCAACACCATATTTCTTATCCTAGTTTTCATAGGCTAACTAGGAACCTATTGGCTGACTACCAATAATTCAGATATAGTTTTCATGCGCTAAATACAAACCAACTAGCCCTTGCCAATATCATATCATAGTTTTCACGGGTTGACTATGAACCTATTAGCCCCTGCCAATATCATGTAGTTTTCATGGGCTTACTGTAAACCTATTATCCCCTACCAATATCATTAGATTTAAAATTTAACATATGTTAAGTTATATTCACTATTGGGTCAACCTAACTGGTTATTCTACCCTTTCCCCAAGATACAGTTATGGGTAACTAACAATGTGAATAGTATTTCCAAAATCTTTATTTATGCATGGGTATTGCTTTTAAAATTGAGATTGGATTGTGTTTTGAAATCATAAAAAATCTCTTTCGAAACCCTGGATAGTCTCCTTCGAAAGCAAAGCCTTTCAAGACATAGTATACATACCTTTCGAAACACTTGGAAAATATCCTCTTTCGAAACCATTGGTACTTTTCGAAAGTATTAAGCCATCTTTTAAAACATAAAGCTTCAAAACATACGAAAGTACCCCTTTCAAAAGCATTGGGTTTACTTCTTCAAAATCAACATTTGGGCCAAATTGGTTATATACAAAAGTATCTATTTCGAAACCAACAAAAAACTAGAGTTAGGGAAAATTGATGGTGTCGGAGCCATTTAGTTCGAAAGCAAAAGTCTTTAAAATTAAAACTTCGAAATTCTGAGTCGAAACCCCCTTTCGACTCTATCTCTTTCGAAACCCCAAACCCTTTCGAAAACAATTAGGAAAAAGGTCAGGTTTAAGGCAAAAACAAGTGCAACTCTTCGAAAGCATTACTGGCTAACATGGTCAAAAGGTAGAGTAGCGGCTAGGCTTTGACTAGGTCGAAACCAACCCCTTTCGAAAGCATTTATTAAAAAAAGATCTCCTTCAAAGTCTAGTACTTTTAGTATAACATGGTAACCTTCTTTGAAATCTAAACATACACCCTTTCGAAAACAATAAGTTTCGACTAAGTCAAAAGCTTTAAGTAAAACAAGGCAAGGACTTTAACTTATATAACAAAGTGGTTTCGACCCCGTCGGAGGCTTCCCCTTCGACACCATGGTTTCCGCCCATCTTCCAATCAACTATGTATCTTCCAGGAGATACTACATGTATTGGTTCTGATTATGATAGTTTTGATAGTGATGGTTTCGACTATGATGGGGCGGAATCAAGGAGTCGAAAGGTACTTTCCTTTAGAGGCGAAACACTTTTTTTTATTAAAGGCGGAATTATAGCAATTTTATGTAATCTCTTTTTAACAACTTGTCTACTTATAAAACACTGTTTGGCTGCCATAAAACTTTCCAATTTCTTTACTTTTGAAACTGCTGCATTCTTTCAGATCCTATATTAAAGGACTTAAATGCGAAAGCCTTTCCATATAACCTAAAACCGGCATTTTCAGAAAAGCCCTTGCTTTAAAATAATTTATTTCCCCAAATAAATCAACGGGGAAAAATCCTCAAAAATCATAGAAATTCGAATTAATCATGTAATCAAAAAATTTAGACCCAATTTCCTCCTGAAATTCACAAAATAAATATTTAACCCAATTTTTATCATATTTCCATCAAAAATTCATAGTAAAATTTCCATAACTTGGAAATTTTCGAAAATCAAAACCCATCTTCAAAATCATGTTTTACTTAATATAAAAATTTCCAAGGCATTTTAAAATCAGTAAATCACAGATTTGATCCTAAAACCGTACAGATTTCATATAATTGAATGGTTTAAATCAAACAATCCATAAATTCGAGCATATCATCATCCAATATATCATGGGAACAAAATAAATATTCAATTCTGAAACCACATGACTATAAAACCAAAAAGAGATAATAAGAATTATTATTCACTTTAAACTTGATAAAGAACTTGAGATTTGATGTATACTAATCCTTCCTAACTTGATTCTTAGTTTTAGATTAAAATTTCTCCTTCTCTTCCTTGGTATTGGCCGGCTTTAGGTTTTATGTTTTTGTTTATGATCATGAGAAAAATGAAATGAGAATGGACAAACTGAGAAATAATAGCCATGTAGAATAAGAAGGCTTTTTTTACTAATATGCTCATGTGTAAGTTAATTAACCAATAATCCAAATAAAAGCCCATTTATCCTATTAGTAAGCACGGCCTCCCAATCATTGCCTCTCAGTGCTAGTCATCTGCCAAACCCAAATATATGCTCTAGTTCGACAATCGACGAACACATCTCTTAAAAGCACTAATCCTAGCTCCACTGCTGACAACTGGAGCAACTCAAAAACTAATCAGTCACTACAGAAAGGATATGCAAGGTAGATCTCTTTAAAACAAAATTAATGAATATAATTTCAGGATTTTTAATTTCTTATTTATGATTAGGATTTTTGAATAAGGGAATCCATTTTTGTTTATTTTAATTCATAGAGAACGAGAGGAAAGGAAGAGGAAAAAATAGATTGAAGGAAGATAGTGGGCAGCATACCAATTAAGTGTTGACCATTTTCTATTTTTTTCTAAAGATAAAAAAATGATTGTGTGTTCTTGTTTTGAATGTACAAAGAATGACAAATAAAGTAGAGAGGTAAGGTGAATGGGTATGGAAGAACATGAGGGAGATTTGAAGATTGAAATGATGGATTTTGGGCTAGAAAATAGGGTGTATATTATTTTATTTAATAATATCAAGCACCATGCCCTAGAAATCTCGGACTCCAATCGAGGCATGCCGAAAGGCATCCTATTCCAAATGCCCCTGTGAACTTAATGGAACTAGTTTCGAGTCCTAATTCCAAAATATACGGAAGATCGCTTTTTAAATCAAATTATTTTTAAAGTTAATCGCTTGACGTTTCAAGCTCTCATGGGCACACATTACGTCGGATCGTTACAAAACTCGACAGCGTACAATAATTTATTATTTCAGGTCTAACGGCAATGGTTTCGTAAAAATCCAAGACAGTGCACCAGAATGTTAATTTCACACTTTTAAATATCGTTTTATATTTTCGATCCAAAATATCAATACTTATGATCTATTTATATTTGTAAATAAATATACAAATTGAATTCATCAATATTATTAATTAATTAAAAGGAGTTAAATAAAATTATTAAATCAATTTAATTAATACTTGATTCACAATTCAAATATATAAATAATTACAATATTTGAATTGTAATCTATTAAGTTCCATAAGCCAATTATTTAAATATTCAAAATTAATTAAACATTTAGAATTAAATGACCAAATTTATGGAATGTTACATCCTCCCTCCTTGAAAGAATTTCGCCTCGAAATTCCCAAGGAAGTAAATGTTTTCAAACCCTTAATTTTTAAAGCTATTATTAAAATGAGTTATTAAACTTATGAATTAAATCTCAAAAAAATTTAGGAAATTTCGACAGCATCAGCTTTTTGTAGCTCGATCTGATCAACAGCAAACTGCCTCTACAGGCTCTAAACCAACCAAAGAATAAAATGCCAAGTGGCTAACCATAATCGGGGAACAAAATCATCAACCAGTTTAAATTTCTAAATTTAATACGTACCTTTTTGCACTTGCTACAGATTTTAGGTAAGCAATTTATTGTCTCTATGCAAATGCAAGTTCAAAAGAATCAAATAGCAATCTCTTGCATACATGCACTTACGAAATCCAAAAGAGAATCGGGCTGACAAAAAAACAATATAATGTAACTATATATGAAAAAATTAACATGATATAAATCTACATGCAACCAACAACCATATCCCAATCATATGCGACAAAACAAAGAGAATATTCTATAACAGATGCTATGAATTCAATAATTTCAAATGATGAATTTAGATCTAAATGCCTGGGTTTTTAAATTCATAAAATTATTTTCAAATTTCTTAAATGAGAATTAAATCAAAGATAAAAAAACAAAATGATAAGGAGGGAATTCCATCTAATAAAGTATGGTGCCACTATGGAATCAAAACAACATGGAGCATCCAATGGTATTCCTGTTCTTCCAAAAGCATCAACTAAAGTGAATAAATATTATTTCTTTCCCAAAATCTTCGAAATCTCCTTTTTCTCAAAATTATCAGGATTTAGATCCTAATAACAACAATTCAAAATCCTTTTTCTATAAATTTAAACTTTATAAACAATGGTATAAAATCACATAATCAATCCATCAAACTCAATCAAATCAAATCAATCATATTCTGTGAAGGAAGAAACTGACACCACCAATCAATCAAATTTCATAAGAGAAAAACCTAGCACTTAACATTATTTAAAATGTCAAATGGCTAACAAACAAATTTTATTTTATTGTTTCAAAAGTTTCTCGATTTTCCAAAAATATAGATAATTATCTAAGTGTTCTGTTTTGCTCATCAGCTTTTGGTTATTGCTTAGAAATTTATCCAAACTTACTTAGACAAATTTGAAAGTTGTACTTCTAAAATTATTGGTTCCTAAACTAAATTAATTTTTATAAATCACTTATATTTTCACTTAGTATTTTATTCAACACTAAATTATTTATAAATTATTCCATAAATCTTCACCTAAATTTAAACATATTTTATAAAGTCTTTTCTTTATAAAACATCAAATAGTAACTTATTTCACTTTAGTTGTATAATAATCTTCTATATCCTAAGAGTACATACAAATTTTATTTTACTTTTTCAAAGATCTAGATGAGGGTCAAATAAAATTATAGTTCCTTAAAACCGAGTCAACCTATTAACCTTTTTACTTAGAGTGTAAAAATGAATGATGTTTAATGGGTTGACCCAAAAAACTACAAATAGTTTACATTACTTAGATGTTTTAAATAATTATATGGTTTTAATAAAACAATGTTTTATCAAATCCTCTTATCTAATTTAACCAAATTTAAACTTGTGTTAAATTATCCATATTTATTTTAGGGTAAAATCTCATTTATCAAAACAATCTCTTATTAGAAAGACTTTTTATTTTGAAACCAATTCCCTTTTAGGAAACTTAAAAATTAAATAATTGGTTTTTTATTTAACTTCCAAAAAGTGATGTTTGAAATCATACTACATATATTTTTATACATAATAACTTCAAATGAATTATTTATTAAAATTCACTTTGGTTCATATGGATTTGAACTTATTTCGGTCACATAAGTGGTAAAAAGAATAATTTACTAAGTACCTATAATGTTCGCCTAAGCAAACATCCGATCGTCACCTAGAAGATTACTCAGATTACCATAAAACTAATTGCGATGTTTTCCTCCAAGTTATTCCAAAGAAAACACATTCCATTTACAATTTTGCTTCCTGAAATATTTTTTACTTTTAATTATCTCCAAAATTTCTACTATTTCATTTCTCAAAATCCTTTCTAAAATTATTTTCAAAAATTCTAGGTTTTAAATTCAAAAATCCTTTTTAAACACATTTTATAAACTAAATTCACATAAAATTTCCTTTATATAAAATCAACTTATATTATAATGACTCTTGTTTATTATAATAGAATTTTCTCAAATATTTATTCTCTAAATGTATCATTCTACCATTTAGATTATATTAGACAACTTTTATTAAAGTTTAATCCTTAACTCACCATTATTAAAAGTTGAATATATTAACATAACATATTTTTTGGACACCTTATAGTCATTGTGAAAATTAATTCACAAAGGGTTCGTTTATAAATTCAAAAAACAAATGCTTATCAATAAGCTAAGCATACATAATTAGCAATAAAAAATTTGACAATCAACGCTCCTAATATTATCGAGCATGACCGGTAAAACAACAGTGACAATAATTAAATATTATCACATTCAAACAAACACGCTCTATAACTACATAAAGGTTTGAAAACAATTCCTTCATATATATATATATATATATATATATATATAATATAACCCTAGGCATAATATTTAATTTGCCAAATTTTCAAAAATTC
The DNA here is from genome assembly GCA_030765085.1 of Allium cepa. Taxonomy (NCBI): domain Eukaryota; kingdom Viridiplantae; phylum Streptophyta; class Magnoliopsida; order Asparagales; family Amaryllidaceae; genus Allium; species Allium cepa. Next base: position 120,642,135 of record CM060946.1, on the reverse strand, counting down.
AATATCATGTCCGCCGGCCTTGGTTGAATGTTTGGAAATCCCTATCAATACTATGGCGTCCCACATCTTGACCAGAATTAACAAAAACACAATAGACAAATTAACATAATATGATTTTATAACATTAACTAATACACTCTCATATATATAATGCTCTCAAATTCATTCCAGGGTGACGCTTACCCTATCTCTAATAAGGCAGACCCTACTAAAGCCAAGGTTCTCGCTTAACCTTACGCTTTGATACCAAGCTGTAACGACCCGTCTTTTTTAACCATGGAAAGTTGACACCGAATATTACCTCTGTGTTCAAATGTCGAGCATATAATCGACAAGAAGATAGATTGTTAGGGTAAATAAAAACGAAAGAATAGAGAACAGAGAAAATCAAAATCACACATCGGAATCGACAACATATAATATAACAATGATAGTAAAAACTGCCACTCCAAAATATCGAGTACATCAAGTTAAAAACAAACCTTATCAGCTGGACAGTTATAAAATCACGACCTTACAATTACTGATATGGATACTATATAAAATGGAGAATAAAATACTACGATAGGTGAACCTCTGGCTCCTCTCCAAGATCTCTATAATACCAAAGCCAACCTAGAAAATGTAACAACCCGCATATTTATCAATTTTATATTTAAATATTTTATTTAAATATTTTATCGTTGATCGGATATTGGTCCAAAAAGCTCCATTGAGTTCGAAATGCCGTTTCCAATCTTTTTAAGTATAAACATTTGTTTGGGGTTAGTGGAATTTCACTAACTTTTCCCGCTTTGGACTTTGGGTTGGTTTAGCCAATTAAACCTAAGTTCCAACCCCTTCTCCTCATCTCTTCATAAATTCCTACCTAACTCTAGTTTTAGCATTAATGGTGAGTGGAAAGGGAAATTAAAATTCCAAGCCCAAGTTCATTAGCAAATTCAACATCCAACTCCAAAATCAAAATAAAGACATTGTATTCAAGCTTGTAGTTGCTTCTCTATTGACTTCAAGCTTCTTCTTTATTGAATTTGTGCAAAGGTGAGATTTTTATCTCACAATTCTAGCCTATAACTATATTGGACTGTTGGGAATGATTCCCTATCACTTTTGCATGTACATTTGCATTTGGTTTGGATTGGATTGGCGAAAAACTCCAATTTTTAGTGTTTTTGGTAAAATTCTGCACTTAGGTCGTTCTGCCAATGCTAGGTCGTTCGCGTGGAAAAGTCTCGGCCTTCAAATAGCTCGATTCTGGCCTTAAACCCGTTCGCATACGTTAGGTCGTTCGCCTCGGAATTAGGTCGTGGGCTTTAGGTCGTAGGTCGTTGGACCCTAGGTCGCTCGCGTTTAGGTCGTTCTAGGCCTTAATTCACTTGGCTGCTTAGGTCGCAAGTTCCACTAGGTCGCATGAACCATAAGGTCGTTGGCGTGCATAGGTCGCTAGGTCGCTCGGCCTTCATTCCTTAAGTCGCTACTCGTTAGCTCGTTACACCATTAGGTCGTATGACCTTTAACCTGATAGGCCGCATGACCTTTAACTCTTTAGGTCGCTTGACCGTTATCCCGTTAGGTCGTAGGTCGTCTGACCGTATTACCTTATTAGGTCGCTTGGCCATTTCAGTTAGGTCGCATGACCACAGGGTTGCTCTAGTTAGGTCGCATGACCCCTTAACTCGCTCAGCCTTGTCATTGTTAGGTCGCGAGTTCCTTAGGTCGCTCGCCTCGCTTAGGTCGCTCGCCTTGCTTAGGTCGCTTACCTGGTTGAGTCGCACCTCACCTTAGCTCGGCCATGTTAGGCCGCGGGTTTCCGTTAGGTCGCGCGTACCCTAGATCGCAACTTTTAGGTCGCTCGATCCTATCCTCCCTTAGGTCTTCACTCGGTCGTACCGTTTTGGATGGGGCGCTGCCTCCTGGACCCCCGCGACTTGACCGGGCAGGTCGAACACCGTAGCGGTGGTGTTGCCCCCGCACCCCCACCTTGGGGGGTTGCCACCCCCACCCCCCCGGACCCCCCTCCGTAGGGGATCTTATCTGAAAAACATTCAACAGAACTTGCTTTGTTGAGATTCTGAGTTGACCATTCTTCGAGACAAACTATCTTTGGCTTCTCGGTCGATTTAATGGTATCACGGCCTTGCTAAAAAGGCGGGATAACAACTTTAGAAATATGACGGTTTCAATACTAGTAGTAAATATCAAAACTCTTTCAACAAAATGATTTCAACTCTATTTTCAATAACAAAGCTCTTTTCTTAAACCGTTTTCCAATCTACTAGTATCTACAAACCTTTACCTCACTCGGATGAGAAATCTAATTAAACGGCTTAGTAAAACAAGTGGTATGAAACACTTGCGTTCACTTCGTCGGTTAATTCTTGGACTTGTTCGATTGAACCTCTTGTGACAATTTTCTAGTGAAGATTTACAGTTTGTTCGTAAATATTTAAGTTAAGCAAGTGGTTATGGGACACGAAGATAAACTTTTATATTTACTTGCTTAGTGTAATTGACACTTCTCGTTGATCATGACGATCATTTTATGATTTAGACTAGCAAATTGTGCGATGTCTCTTTGTTTGCAAGGTTAGACTAGACCTCATGGGTGTGATTCCGACTCACACATATCTCTTTGTCCGCAAGGTTAGTCTAGACACCATTTGTGTGATTCCACTCACACATACTTTTTGTTGCGAGGTTAGGCTAGACACCATTTGTGTGATTCCACTCACACATACCTTTTTGCTTTTTGGTTAGCCTAGACCTCATCTGGGTGATTCCGACTCACCCATATGGGGTAGCTCCCCATGGTCTTCGGACCGTCATGTGTTAGGCCTCTTTCCCTTTTTCTGTGATTTCTGGATTTCTTGTGTTGATTTCTGGAATTTATGTAATTGACTTGTTATGAGTACAAGTGTAGGGTATGATGCCCTCTTTGGATCTTTGAGAAGATTCTTATGATATTGATTTATCTCTTATTGATTGATCTTCTGTTGATCATCATTTGCATACTTATAGTAGTATGTCAATATGGATATTTTATGTTTATGCCATATCTTTTATTTTATATCATGTCATCTGATATTTATAGCTAGACTGATCCGTTTATTATTTTCTTAAATAATACTCAGGTCAGACCGAGATGTTACAGGTGCTTCTGCTTGACTTCTTCCCGCTACTCTGACTTTTGGCTAACTATTTAGATTAGCAGTTTTTGTTGTATACACTTGAGATATAGACTCATAGTGTATTCTTTTGTATAGCACGTGTTGCTATTCTTTTGTATTATTATGGATCTTTTTGACCACTACTCTAATGTACACTTTCATGTGTTAGTTATATATTCATATCTTCTTCCGCCTTTGTGATATGGATGTCTGTGACTGATTTGTGTTATGCTTATTTCTATGTTTGTTTCCGAAGATTATTTATAGCCACCGTGTGATAAGAAATTACATGGATGGTCGCTCCTCAACAGCCTTATTCTCCGTGCTAGTTGACAGCACTACACCGTAGTGTTCTTGGCTAGCGTGGGTATAGAGGTGGGGCGTCACAGAAAAATACTCGGTCTGACCCAAGCATTACAATAAAATTACATCCGAATCAGTCTGGGAATACCAACATGAGAAAACTAAAATAATGGAGAACATATAAAAGTTCTATGAAACCACGCCGCTAATCGAGGAATGGGGTTTTTACCTCATAAGAATAACATTCATGTAGGAAAGAGTAGAGATAAACAACAGGAAACAAATCCAAATAAGAATGAGCATAAATGGTATTAAAAACCAAACTTAAAAGAATGAAAATAATCCGAGCAAACCCATACTGGACAGAATGGATAAAACAAGACAACGGTCCAAACTTGATAGAATAGATAAAATAAGGTAAAGGTCCAAACTTGATAGAATGGCAAAACCAATACTTAAACACCGTGAAGAATGGTTGACTCTTCCTATTGCAATTAAAGTAAAACAGATTCATAGGTTCAAATCAAATAAGGAAAGGAAAATCTCCAACAAATGACTACGAAGGTGTAGTCCGTTGAAGTATACCTCTAGTAATATACTTCTGAGAAGCTCATACACTCCATAACACTTCTTGAAAAACTCCAGGCTTGCACCCGCCAAACCTTACCGAGAAATCGAATATTTCATATCTAAATCATAACGTTTTTAAGTCGAAAGTGCACCAAAATCTAGGTGAGATATGAAAATACCCTAATGGAAGCAACCCCACATAGCTTGGCCCCCACTCATGCTTTGGTTTTAGTCATTTCCGACAATGGATGTCAAAGCTCAAAGAGAAGCAAATTGTTTACGGTGACGATACACCATAAAAAGAGCAAAATTCGATAATTAATAAATCAACTATCAGGGATAATTAAAATGATCATATATGGAAATTAATATCATATATTTACCACTACTCGTCGATTCCAAACAAGTGCTATCTCTCGGTTGAAGAAGAAGCCAGCCAAGTTGGGGTAGAATTACCTCTAGGCATCGTCTTGACGATATTTTTAACCTTTTAGATAGAAATGAGTCCAAGCCTCAATGTAGCGTTAAGCGATATCATTTAAGGAATTACTTGCCATAACCGAAATCAAATTTTACTCTTTAAAAACTAAACTTATACTTCCATATTACAATATTAGTAAAAACACTATGGGAATACTCTTCAAAAATGTTTTTATAAGACAAAATTTATAATATTAAGTGTATTGAAACAAGGGTCAAGACAAATGTAGTTAAAACATTGTTTACTATAAATCCAAATAATTTACACTTAGCTTTATTTTATAAATAGTTCCTTTTAAAGGATTTTTCTCATTTAAAACCATCATTTGTTAGTTTTAAACAATATTAATTATCCCCAAAGGTAATTTATGATGTTTATAATCTCTTTTGAATTAAAAAATTTGTTATCTTTAACAAAATAGTTAATTATTTCCAAATACTTTATATCATCAGCAAACTAACTATGAAATCTTTATTAAACCAGTCTACTAACTTTAAAAACACTAAATCGGTTAATTAACTTAAAGCACTTCTATTATATTAGTTAATTTACTTTAATCATTTTTATTAAATCAATTAATTAACTTTAAATATCATTAATTAAAAAGAATTATTAAATTCAAAGAATAATTAATTAGAATGAATGATTAATCTCAAACATCATTAATTAAAACGGTTAAAATTTATTTAAATGCCATTAATTAAAATGATTAATTAAATTCAAATAATCATAAATTAATTAGATTAATTAAATTCAAGCCTCATTGGTATGCAAAAGTTATTTGATTTATAAGATTTCAATTTAATTAAGTAACACTAATTACTTTGATTAAAAAACTAATTACCATCTTATCCATAATCCTTCTTCTCCCTTACCAAAGTACATCCACTATACATGAAACAATTGTGCATGCATGCACTTGATACCATTCCAATGAACATCAAAGACCCATGAAACATAGCCAACATATCCCATCCCCCACCTCTCTCCATTGACACCATCGTTTGACCTCTAACTTCTGCGAGCAAAAAGTGACACGGCCACAACCCCTTGTGGCATGATGACATCGCGACCCATCTGCCTATGGCGTAATCTCCCAAGTCATCGCCTCCAAGTGCTTATCATCATGCCAAACCTAAATATATCCTCCAATTTGACAATCGCCAAACACAACTCTTAAGAACACTAATCCTAGCTCCACTGCCGATAATTGGAGGAACTCAAAACATAATCAGTCACTATAGAAAGGATATGGGGGGTTAATCTCTTCAAACCAAATCAATATAACTAATTATAGGTTTAGTTTATTATTTAATTCAATTAGGATTTTTGAATAGGGGAACCCATTTTTGTTCAGCAGAATTCATAGAGAACGAGAGGACAAAAAAGTGGATTCAAGAAAGAAAGTGGGCACCTTATTATGTGTTGACCATTTTCTATTTTTTTAACAAGATTAAAAAAATGATTATGTTTTTTAACAAGATAAAAGGGTGAATGGTTATGGGAGAATGCGAGAGAGGTATGGAGATTGAAATGATGGAGTATGGGCTAGAAAATAGGGTGTATATTATTTTATTTAACAATATCGAGCACCGTACCCTAAAAATCTCGAACTTCAATCGAGGCGTGCCGACAGGCGTCTTATACCAAATATCCAAACTCAATGGAACTAGTTTCGAGATCTAATTAGAATATTTTAAAATTAATCGCTAGGCATTTCGAGCTCACACGGCCACACAGTAAGTCAGATCATTTCAAAACTCGACAGCGTACAATAATTTATTATTTCGAATCTAATGACACTGGTTTCATTGAGATAGTGCCCTAGAATGTTAATTTCATACTTTTAAATATAATTTTATATTTTCAGTTCAAATATCTATATTTATGATCTACTTATATTTGTAAATAAATCTACAAATTGAATTAACTAATTTAAATGAGTTGGTAAAAATTATTAAATCCATGTACCTAATATTTAATTCACAATTCAAATATTTAAATAATTACAATATTTGAATTATAAGTTATTGAATTCCAAAATCCAATTATTTAAATATTTAAAATTGATTAAACATTTAGAATTAAATGACCAAAATTCTGAGATGTTACACGAAAAATCTAGTTTTATTATCAAAAATTTCCTTTACAAAATTCTTAAAAAAATTCTAACACCTTAAATTTACGAAAATTTTTGCTAGCGTCTCCTTTGCATGACTCGATCGAAAAAATTTACACTATATGTATATGTATACACACACACATCTCATCTTCGAGGACGAGGCATCCCATAGGGAAAAATATAAAAAAACGATAGGTAATCCGAGATGTATACCTTATTTTAGTATTAGCAAGCACATACAACCAATAAAATGCGAAAGCGAGCAAGTACGAAGCATACATCATCCACACATACTAATCACTCAACAATCAATGAGAACATGTATATAGAAAGTAATATCAATATAAAGCATGTACTAAAACAATAACCGCATGCAAAGGTAGCAATGTAACAAGAGAAACCATCAAACAAATAATATTCATGCGATTAATTCATAACCATATCAATTAGCATTTTCCAATGTCAACATTATATTTATACACTTTCATTCCTTATTAACATTCAATTGATTCATTTTCAATTTATTTACATTCAATTAATTTACATTCAATTATTCACATTTAATTATTACTTAGTATATTTCTTCAATATTAATATTATTTATGAGCTATTACATGCAAAAATTACTTAAATTTATTCCAAACATTTCATACTACACAACTAATGTTTATTTTTACTCACAACTTAAGTTCATATTCAATTTTATCCAACAACACTCTAAACATATTCAATTTATTTTACAACTTAAATTGAATTTTATTTCATATCTCAAATTCATATTCATTCCATTATTCATTTCATTAATCCACTTTATTGATTCATGTAATTCATTTTAAATCCAATTCAATTTCATTTAACCTTTCTTAAGTCAAACTTCATTTCATTCAATTCATTGACTCAATTTACATAACTTTACATAAATTAAATTTTAATTTAATATCTTAACTCCAATTTTTTCTTTCTTATCTTTACCATTTCAATTTATAAGTTCCTTATTTTAGTATATTTATCAAATCGTACTTTGGATTTTAAAATCAAAACATGTTTTACCATAACATAACTTCATTAGTAGCAATCCATCCTTTGAAAACTCAAAAATGAATGCCGATGATGCTACAGTCATTACCAGAATTATTTCCCAATCATTCTAGTGAGTTCAATTCTTTCTATTTCCTTTAAATCCTTCAAAAAAATTCTAGTTAAAATATTTACAAAAAATATATATTATTATTCATCCAAAAGCTTTGAAAACAATTTCTAATCAATGGAATTTAAATTCTTAAATTTCTTATTTTAAATTCATTTTTATTTATTTATAATTGTACTTATACAATTCATTTGCTTTCCGTTTATATATCACATTTATAAATCATATTTATATAGTCTTACTTCTTATGTAATATCATTTCACAAATTTTGATTATTTTAATTATAATCAATACTCTATAATTCATGATTTAAAATTTATTTTTCAATATAAATCAATTTACAAAAATTTATCGTTGTTTAGATGATAATAACAAATTTTATTAGAATAACAAACAAAAATTGATAATAATCAAATATTATCATTCGCTAACTAGCAAGCACATCATATATAACTATAATAATTTCTAAAAAAATTGTTCTTTTATATATAAAATATTGTTTGGTAAAATTATTTCATTTATCAATTCTCAAAATAATACTGTTAAGTTTGCTTTGTTTAAGTGCTTAGAAATCCCTATTGATATCATGACGTCTCACCTACCAACCATAATTCATAAGCCACTCAACAAACAAATTAACACAATATAAAATATTTTTATATCGCTAACAAGTACGTTCTCATGTATATACACTCAAACATAGAATAATACATTCCATTACCTTATATCTTAAAGAGTTAGCTCACCAAAGTCAAGGTTCGCGCTTAACCTTTCGCTCTGATACCAAACTGTAACGACCTGCAAATCCGCACAATTAAAGCTGACAATAATCCATAAATGTCTAATCAAAATTAAATGGAAAGACAGATAGTTCTGGGAAAGAAAGAAGAAGAGAAGAAAAGAAGAAGAGAATAAAAGAAGAAGAGAAAAGAAACTAAAAACAACACAGAATCTCATAATCACAACGGAACAATATATGCTATAATATGGTGTCATATCCCACAAGTGAACAGTTATAGATAATAGCATAAGTATAACAATTTAAATAACTACAGCAGCATGCTTCAATTATTAATTGAAATCAAATTTAATAAATATAAGAACGTTAATCGTGAGTGATTGCTCACTTTTCGAGGCTAAAGAGAATAGACAATGAAGTTTAGTTACGAATTCCAAAGCAACGCTAGATAGACATGATTCGACGAAGAAACAGGCACGCACGACAAACAAAGCTGATAAATGGAAGAGAAAAAAAATCGAATTGAAATTAGAACTAGATCGATGAAGATGAATGATATAAGTGAACTTACAATTATATATATAATTATTTACATATATAAAACATATTCTAAATTTAATATACATACATTTCAAATCATTGTTTTTAAACCAAACAATATACAATAAAAAAAATCAAACATATATGCAATATATATATTGAAATAATACTTATTAAAATAAAAACTTATATATAATGTATGTTCATTGCAACATATCAACTGCCGCGTATATAACTTTTAAACTTTATCTTAAAAAATATAAACTGTATATAATCTTTTATAACTTAATAAACTTTATATTATAAATATACTATATACACTTAAAACCTGTGCATGTGATACTTATATTTAAATAATAATATAACCATTACGACATAAACCGCTTAGACATCCTTAAAATTTACTTTCAAAACCGTTATAAATACCATATACTTACAGACCAAATGTATAAACTCGAATGCTTATATATATATATATATATATATGGTTTTCGTTCTTTTTCTCACTCACCTATTTTGTTGTTTCCAGTACATTGCATTAAGAAAGAGTAATATATAACAAAACCAACAAAACCCCAAAAAGATTCAAAAAAAACAAAATACTAAGCTTAAACAAATTAGAACAAAAAACATCTTTACATACAGCAGCCGAAAAAGGAAAATTTTATTTTATAAACAAATATAACAGCATATATACATATATACACAAATACATTTATATATATAAAAGAATAACTTTAACATATATATATATATATAAACCATATAATAGACGCTGCAAAATTTGTATAATATATTATTAAACTAGAAACAGGGAAACCCAAGATAATATAACACATGTAACAAATTCACTGATATATATATATATATATATATATATGCTAACAGACAGAAGTACTATACCTAATGTATGCGAACGTATGCAAGCTAGTGGTGACGAGTGTCAGATGGGTGATGGCGATAGGGGTATCGGCTGTGCCTAGGGAAGGCAAAATGGAACGGGAGAGAAGGAAGATGTGGCGTGGGTATGCGGTTATGGCCTTGAAGAGGCGCTATAACAACTTGGGAAAGAAAGAAAATAGGCTTCAGGGAGGAAGAGGAAGCAACAGTAGGTATAAACCCAAAGTTATAAAGGTAGAGGAAAACGTTTTGCACAATTTAAGGCGGGCTTTAAATTTTTAATAAATACAAAACGTATCTAAGTTTATACGTTTAAAACTTTCTAGCTGTAGTGTATATATATAATGAACGGTCATAATGAAAGAAGTGGAAACAGGGAGCGTAGGAAAGGAAAGGTTGGAAAATAAAATGTTCACCCTTAAATTCTGGAGATTAATAAGGTAACATACCTCTTTAACGAAATGTACGGAAACGGTCACAAGCTAAAATTTAGCTGAAAGTTTAAAGAAATGAGGGGAAGATGGGTTTTTAAATTAATCACTTCCCAGAATTAATATGTCAATGAAAAAGGAAAGGAGATGAATCAGGGAAACGTATTATAACTTATATATAACTATTAAACGGATAGATGGAAGAAAATGTGAGCAGGTGAGTAAAAGTGGAAACTAATTTATAGGCGAAATGGAATGTGAGCTGTTGCCTGGGAAGAAAATGGAACAGTATAAAAAAATTAAAGGCAATGGACTGCTGAAATTAAATGAGTATAAAGCGTGTAAAAGTTATATACTGAAACGGCTATAAATTTCAATTATTATTATAAAATGGGAATAACGAAAGGCAAGGATGATAATTTCAAAGTTTATTAATGGCTAGGAATGGGGAAGTCTATCTGTGAATTGGAAAAATTATTAAGTAATTGAAATTTTAACGGTAGAAAAAGTAACAGCTACACACTATTTTAGAAACAATCAAAGCAATTAATAGCTTGATTGGACAGCAAGAATAAATATGGAAGGACACGTTATAAAGGCAAAATGAACCATTTGAAAATAAATAAAAGAAATGATGGCAAATAAAACAACTGTGCCTTGAATTTCCCAAAATAAATTATTTTATGAACATCAATTATTACTGACTTAAATTGAACAGAATCACACCCTAAAATATACTTTCTTAATTTTTGATGAAAATTTATCATTTGCCACATTTAACTATACGTAATCCAAATATAAAATTTTATTTCAAAATATTATTATTTAAAATTTCTAAAAAATCAAATTAAATACGCTAAATAAAACCATTAAAAATTATCAAAATTTTACGGGTCGTTACACTCTCCCCCACTCGAAACTTTTCGTCCCTAAAAAGGAAGAAGGTAGGAGAATAGAAACAACCAGAAAGATAAATAGATTGAAAGACAAGGATAAACAATTAATTTAAGACCATATAAATTTTTCTAGAAATATTCATTTTAAAACTTCATTTGCAGTTCAATTATCTTTAATACTTTAAAACTTTTCAAAACCCATTTGTAAAATTTCCTGGTTCCCTTATAAATAACATTTATATGTTTAAATAACACCTTTATAAATATATATGAAAACTATTTGGAAACAGTTATTTCACATCCTTGGTTATATTTTCAAGGAAGTTATTTGACAACATTAAATCCATAGTTTATAAATTTACTAATTTATCTTAAGACACTTTCAACATTATAGATAAATTAATACTCATTTCTTAAACATGTTATATTTAATTAATAACTTCTGAAATATTAATGACACTAATGATTTACTATTAAACCATGTAGTATATAAATAAACAATATTTTAAAGATTATATTCAAAAAGGAAAGGAGGGTAGATTCGGAAAAACGGAATATAGGTGAATAAATAAGGCTGAGCAGATAAGGTAGGTTCAAAGGGATAGTATCCGGCTCGAATAATTAAATCAAACCATAAAATTTTAATCTCAAATATAAATACAAAATTTCTTTGTTGGAAATACCTTTATAATAAAATACTTTTATATCGAAACGAATTTTTCCTTTCAAAAATACTTTTATAACTTGATATTTCAACAAGTTTATCGTCGTTCTTGTAGACTCTGGCCATGCGTTGATCAGGCGCAAAGCTAGAACTCTTCAAGTACTTAGTAGACCTGTTTCAACACCCAGTGAAAATACTTGAAAAACCTTAAAAAAAATAGATATGGAAAGTACAATCCAAACAAAACAATCAAACCAAAACCTTTGTCCAACCATGGTTCGCAGATACACAATGGTTACGCATGGATCCCCTAGGAAACAACCCGTATCCGTAAGCTTTCTCAGCCCTGCGAGTTACGCCATGATGACTAGTAGGGTGCAGGATACACAATGGTTACGCCAGGGTCCCCCAAGAAACAATCTGTACCGCTAGGCTGTCTCAGCCAGGCAGTTTCGCTACTAATGCGACCTACACAGATTGCAGGATACACAATGGTTACGCCTGGGTCCCCAAGGAAACAATCCGTACCCCTAGGCCAGTCTTAGCCAGGTGGTTGCGCTATGCAGTCCCAAGAAAAAAACCATGGGTTACGCTATGGTGGGACACTCGAGTATCACATCCGTAAAACAAAAAATCAGAGAGAATAATATCGATAGAATGAATCCACAATGTGGCCACAAAGCGGATATCAAGCAGAAGGCACTTTTCCATATCTTTGCTTCGAAAAAATATATATCATATAGTACCTTTCCAAATACTTTCAAATATCATACTTATATAAAGTCCATTATATATAGGATTCCTTTTCCAAATCAAATACTTTCCAAATCAATAGTATATCAAATCATATTTATATAGACTTCGATTATAAAAAAAGTCCCTTTCCAAATTGAGTATCTTTCAGATCAGTAGATTTCAAATCAACTTCATACTTACACAAATGCATTTTATATAAGTTCGACCACTCCCAAATCAAGTACTTAATAATATAAGGTTATCAATTTCAAATCATTTCAATATCAATTTAGTTTCAAAGTTTCTTAAACAATAGGTTTAGAAAATAATCCAAATTTCCAAATCAATAAAATTTTGGTCAAACAAATTCACTTCCAAAATCATCATATAAGTACTAGTTTTAATTTCAATCAAATTTCAAAACCAAATATTTTTCTCTAAATCAATTATACTCAAAATGGTTTCCAAATTTATAATTATCCCTTTAAAACCCTTAAACTATTTATTTCTATTTGAAATATTCAATTTACCTTTCTGAAAACCATTATTTAAAACTATTTTTTTCCAAAATATTTCAAAACTAAATTCCGTATTAGTATAATTCAAAATATTCATATTCATTTACTTAACAAAAGGTTTCAAACTTAAACACACAAAACTAAGCTTATATGCTTTATCAAATATTTTATCCTCTTCGAAATTTCTTAGCTTTGAAAATTTAACCTCGATTTGGAAGTGTTCGAACATTCAAAATAGTTAGGGAAATCAAATTTCCAATTTAAGAGTTGAAAATTAACAATAAACCAATAAATCAATTTCAATAGGTAGGATTATACCAAATTAAATCCGAAACTCGAGGACTGAACACCGGTCTCACTTTAAATTGTTTCAAATATTTACATATATCTTTCGAAAATATAAAATTATACATCGGAATTTAAAATCAACAATGGTTTTACAAAATCACTCGCATATCGAAGCTATTAAAGTGGCATCTCCCCCACTCTGAAACTTGAAAATCAATGTCGATGATGCGTGCACTCATCACCGAAACTATTTTCCAGCGACATAAGTGAGTTCTGGACTTCTATTTTCTTGAAAACTTCTTTGAAATTCCTTTAAAATTATTGGAATTCATTTGAACTTATTTGCAACATTTCTTATTCAGAAAATACTTTCAAATCGTATTATTTTTATATATTTTCCAAAATCTTAAAACCAATTTAAAAATACCGAAATTCAATTCTCGAATTTCAAATTAACCCTTCAGTTATAAATCATTTTTATATAAATCAATTTCTTATAAATTTTTAAAATTTCAAATCCTTTCAAAACTTTTATATATATAATAACATTTCTTATTTGTTTTATATATAGGTATATAATCCTTATCGAAAACATTTTCACTTTTATATATAGAATAAAATCATAGTTATCAAAATAATAATTTCGATATATAAAACAATTTCAAAAATACAAACATACCCGATTTTTCAAAGGGTGATGCATGAATGGATTTCAAAACAAAGATAGAGATTTAAATTAGAGGAACTCTAATCAATAGAATCCTGATTCGAAGATAGACTCGATCGAAGATGAGATAATTAAATTACAAAATAGAAGATGGATGTACTTCTATAAATCGCGAGCGAGCTTAACCCGGTCAACCGTGACTTCATGAATATGATCGATGCGGAATTCCAAGGCAAATCGACATTCGATCGCCAGATATAGAATTCGGCATAACCAGAGATAGCGGCATCTAAACCCAGGATATTTAAATCTTCGATGAATCAATGCCAATTGTAAAGGAGTTTTCACCCCCTTTACAAAACATTCAGTGGAGTTATGGAATACTCTAGAATCAAACGAATATAAATAGAAGAGACAAGAATGAATTTCGAAACCGAGGGACAATCCAAAATTCAAAGGAAATCGAGTCAAAAGGGAAGAGATTCAACTCGAACGAAAGTGATTCTGTAAATAAATTTACCATATATGCTAAGTTTTGCATAGAGCCAAAGCTCTGATAGCAACTGTAACGACTCGCTATTTTGGACCATTCAAATCGACAATAATACTATACATGTCCGACTTGAATAATTCAAAATACCGAATTGTTAATTTAAATTTGGAAAAAACATATACAGTAAATAAATCAATCACAGAATCACAGATACAGAGTAGTACAATAATACGCAGCGGAATAAATGAACAGTAGTTCATGAAGCTACTATATAACAACGTTAGAAATAAAATACATCAGAATATCCCAGATACAGTGAAGTCTCCAATGCAACAGATGACTTCTCTTAACGAATCAATTGGAAGTGCTGAAAGCTAAGCGATAGTTGGATCTCCAAGCGAAGCTTCAAACTCCAAAGGTGAGTCTCAATGCTGTATCACTCAGTCTGACCCGAGCGTAAAGCAAAACACAAAACATTCGAGTCAGGATTAACATTCTTATATCAATAAATCCAACTCAAGTGAAATATCAACTGGAATAAAATTAACTTAGAGGATGTTTGGGATAACCATCCTTTGAGGATCCCTGGAACTATCTGTAGGGTAGAAAAATACACTATGTCACCGTGGTCATCTCAATTTTATTTATTATTCAAAAACAAAATATCATTTCACTTCAAATATATTTGTTTTCAAATTTGATCACTTTCACAGTTACGATTCAAATCTACTCCAATCAAAAATTCAAATCTAGTCAAATCTCAATTTATCAATTTAAAATTCAACTCAATTCCTAAATAACCACTTCAATTTTATTGGTCTCAAAATTTGGATTTGTAATCACAAAATACCCCTTTATATTTCAATATATTTCAAACTTTAAGTATTCAACGTTTCAAACTAAATTTTATTCAATTTAGTTTTCTAAATAATAATTTTAAATTTTAGTTCAACCTAAATTTTCATTTTTTTATTCAATTTAGTTTCTAAATAACAATTCAACTATATTGATTTCAAGTACAGATCTGAATCTCAAAATATCCATTTAAATTCCAATATAGTTCAAAGCTTTAATATTTAAATGTTCAATTTAACAGTTTCATAAAGATCTCGATTAACCTCATTATTATTTAGTCTTGAAATGCTCCCTCATTGATTCAATATCATTTAAGTAATCTTAAATTACATTTTATTCAATATTTTATTTTAATTTATTTAAATGTGAAATATTCATTAAATCGCTTAAATCAAAAATCCAGTTATAAAAATCATACCTTTAGATTTCCCATTTAATAATTTCAAATCGATTTAATTAAATAAATCCTTATTTAAATACCATTTTTAATAAATCCAAATTTATCTCCCAATCTTAATTATTCAATTTATTACAAGAAAATCTTTTTGAAGTATAGATTTACATAAATACTTAACCATATTATGTGTATTAAATCAATTCTAATTTAAATTAAATATTATTACTAAATCTATATATAAAATTTCCATCTTAAGAATCAATATTTATTAAACCATATATTTCTTTCCACAATCATAGAAATTATTTCAAAATATTTATATATGGACCAACGGTGTCTGTATATATTTTCTATCATATGGTCAAGTGCTATGGATATTTATCATTTCAATCCGTCCACTAAATATATACGGGTGTATATCATCTCAACCCGTAATCCCAAATTCAATTAAATGAAAATCGTTTGGGTTTATCATTTCAACCCATAACGATTTTCTCCTATCCTAAAGTCCGTTCGGGTATGTATCATTTCAACCCATAGTGAATACTATACTAACAGGGCACTTGCAGAGTGATAACAGATATGATAATAGTATAACAACATGCATATATCATCAATAACAGTATAATATAAACAATAGGATATGGTGTCATATTCCATAAGTGAACAGTTATAGATAATAGCATAAATATAACAATTTAAATAACAACTACAACATACTTCAATTGTTGTTTCAATTGAAACCAAATTTAATAAATATAAGAACGTTAATCGTGAGTGATTGCTCACCTTACGAGGCTAAAGAGAATAGACAATGAAGTTTAGTTACGAATTCCAAAGCAACGCTAGATAGACACGATTCGACGAAGAAACAGGCACGACGAACGAGGTTGATAAATGGAAGAGAAAAAAAATCGAATTCAAATTAGAACTAGATCGATGAAGATGAATGATATAAGTGAACTTACAATTATAAATATAATTACATGTAACTATCTACATATATAGAACATATTCTAAATTTAATATACGTACATTTCAAATCATTGTTTTTAAACCAAACACATATACAATAAAAAAAATAAAACATATATGCAATATATATGTTGAAATAATATTTATTAAAATAAAAACTTATATATAATGTATGTTCATTGCAACACATCAACTGCCGCATATATAACTTTTAAACTTTATCTTATAAAATATAAACTGTATAAACTTTTA
Organism: Allium cepa; assembly: GCA_030765085.1. NCBI lineage: Eukaryota > Viridiplantae > Streptophyta > Magnoliopsida > Asparagales > Amaryllidaceae > Allium > Allium cepa. The sequence continues at coordinate 120,624,994 of CM060946.1, read as the reverse complement.
TAACTTAATAAACTTTATATTATAAATATATTATATACACTTAAAACCTGCGCATGATACTTATATTTAAATAATAATATAACCATTACGACATAAACCGCTTAGACATCCTTAAAATTTACTTTCAAAACCGTTATAAATAACCATATACTTACCGACCAAATATATAAACTCGAATGCTTAGATATATATATGGTTTTCTTTCTTTTTCTCACTCACCTATTTTGTTGTTTCCAGTGCATTGCACTAAGAAAGAGTAATATATAACAAAACCAACAAAACCCCAAAAAGATTCAAAAAAAACAAAATACTAAGCTTAAACAAATTAGAACAAAAAGCATCTTTACAAACAGCAGCCGAAAAAGGAAATTTTTATTTTATAAACAAATATAACATCATATATACATATATACACAAATACATTTATATTTATAAAAGAATAACTTTGACATATATATATATATATATACCATATAATAGACGCTGCAAAATTTGTATAATATATTATTAAACTGGAAACAGGGAAACCCAAGATAATATAACTCATGTAACAAATTCACTGATATATATATATATATATATATATATATGCTAACAAACAGAAGTACTATACCTAATATATGCGAACGTATGCAAGCTAGTGGTGACGAGTGTCTGATGGGTGATGGCGATAGGGGTATCGGCTGTGCCTAGGGAAGGTAAAATGGAACAGGAGAGAAGGAAGATGTGGCATGGGTATGCGGTTATGGCCTTGAAGAGGCGCTATAACAACTTGGGAAAGAAAGAAAATAGGCTTCAGGGAGGAAGAGGAAGCAACAGTAGGTATAAACCCAAAGTTATAAAGGCAGAGGAAAAACGCTTTGCAAAATTTAAGATGGGTTTTAAATTTTTAATAAATACAAAACTTATCTAAGTTTATACGTTTATAACTTTCCAGCTATAGTACATATATATAATGAACTGTCATAATGAAAGAAGTGGAAACAGGGAACGTAGGAAAGGAAAGGTTAGAAAAATAAAATTTTCACCCTTAAATTCCGGAGATTAATAAGGTAACGTACCTCTTTAATGAAATGTACAGCAACGGTCGCAAGCTAAAATTTAGCTAAAAGTTTAAAGAAATGAGGGGAAGATGGGTTTTTAAATTAATCACTTTCCAGAATTAATATGTCAATGGAAAAGGAAAGGAGATGAATCAGGGAAACGTATTATAACTTATATATAACTATTAAACGGATAGATGGAAGAAAATGTGAGCAGGTGAGTAAAAGTGGAAACTGATTTATAAGCGAAATGGAATGTGAGCTGTTGCCTGGGAAGAAAATGGAAAAGTTTAAAAAAATTAAAGGCAATGGACTGCTGAAATTAAATGAGTATAAAGCGTGTAAAAGTTATATACTGAAACGGCTATAAATTTCAATTATTATTATAAAACGGGGAATAATGAAAGGCAAGGACGATGATTTCAAAGTTTATTAATGGCTAGGAATGGGGAAGTCTATCTGTGAATTGGAAAAATTATTAAGCAATTGAAATTTTAACGGTAGAAAAAGTAACAGCTACACACTGTTTTAGAAACAATCAAAGCAATTAATAGCTTGATTGGACAGCAAGAATAAATATAGAAGGACACGTTATAAAGGCAAAATGAACCGTTTGAAAATAAATAAAAGAAATGATGGAAAATAAAACAGCTGTGCCTTGAATTTCCCAAAATAAATTATTTTATAAACATCAATTATTACTGACTTAAATTGAACAGAATCACGCCCTAAAATATACTTTCTTAATTTTTGATGAAAATTTATCATTTGCCACATTTAACTATACGTAATCCAAATGTAAAATTTTATTTCAAAATATTATTATTTAAAAAATTTCAAAAATCAAATTAAATACGCTAAATAAAACCATTAAAAATTATCAAAATTTTACGGGTCGTTACAACTGTGGTACCATCTGTTGTTTCATGTCAGCAATCGAAACTTAGAACTAGGAAAGGAATATATAAAACAACGTATAAGTCGAACCGGTCTACGAATTTATTCCAAAATAGTACAAGCTATGCTTTCATGTATAGTAAAAATATTAGTGCGACTACTAAATTTCGAGTAAAGTCGAAATCCAATTTTCATAGAAATTTAAATACTGCTATGACCGATAATGTTTCTTATTTCTTTAGAAGTATAAAATCATTGGCGGGAAATATGAATAAAAATTATCTAAGTATTTGGGTTCCTGTTAATTGGAAATACATTGATGACTATTTTGATATGGTAGTTAATAATGAAAATTATATTTATAAAGGTTCAACCACACCCAAATGGGTATGGTTTCCTAAAAATTAGGAAATTATAAGAACCTTGGGTATCGCATGCTTTAAATGTTATTTTTTTTGTGATACCTTACATTATAAGTAGTAGTTATTTCGTTTTATATTGTTCTATGTTAAACACTTATGTAAAATATAATTTATGTCATCATATAAACTCTCCTTTTTGTCGATGACAAAGGGGGAGAAAGATATTGCTCTAACGCTATTTGCAGGAATAAACGATGCAAGAACAGATTAAGGAGGAGAAAAGATTAATTATTTACAGGAATATATAGCATAGATTCAGGGGGAGAAATAAGTCAACAAAGCTTGTCGAAGATTCGTCCGTAACAAATGGAGTTGTCATCATCAAAAAGGGGGAGAATGTTGGATCATAAGTTTTGATTGCTGACATGAAACAACAATTCATGAATCTACGACTACGACCACGACAGCATCCGGACTCAACGACTCAAAGTATGGTTCATATAATTTTATATCTTTCAAGAAGAGTCATCAAATATGTATATAAAGTCTAATTTAGTGCTTTGTTAAAATCTCTCCTCAAAAATCATCATTCACATTCAAATAAACTTGCATGCATATTTTAAAATCAAGTTTTCAAAAAATGCATGGAGCGAGGATCGAACCCAAGTCACTGGTTTAGATGGAAAGTGCTCTAACCAAATAAGTTATGGTTATTTTTGATTATCAACAGGATTCGGTCGACTGAACAAGATTTTCAGTCAACAGAATATCTATAAACAGCCTACTAAACTTGTGTAAACTGTGCATATTACACAGATTTTACCAGGTCAGCCGAGTGACCCAGAGGCTTAGTCGACTGACCCAGAAAACTCTGTGCAACATGCACGGCTGCATAGAAATACGTTTTTAAATTTTATATTAGTTTGAATATTCAGTCGACTGACCCTAAAGCCCAGTCGACTGAATTTCTATAGCAGCCATATTTTTGAAAGGACACGACTTTTGTGAAGAGTCGTGAACCTTTAACGAAAAGATTCGGATGCAACACTTCGATCAAAACTCTTCACCAACAGTCGTATCTTTCTAACACTTATAAATACAAACTCCAAACTCATTTTCAAATCACTGAATCACAATCGATTTCCCTTATTCTCTGATCTAACTTTCTGAAATCTATTTGCAATCATACTCTCGATCATTCTGCATAAAAGTAAATTATACCTTTCTATTCTTCATATACTTCAAATATAAACATTTATACTCGAGGAGAAGACTATAGGAAGGGTGTACTACAAGTGACAAATCCGTGTTATCAGAACACATCGGTCAAACTATTTTTTGTAAATTGTTGAAGTCCTGTTCTGCTGCTCAGGTGAGTAAAGTCCTCTTCGGCTGTTGAGGCGAAATCTTGTTCTGCTGCTCAGGTCCCTGTTCGGCTGTTCAGGGGTGTATAGCTGTTCCTCCAGGTTAAGTGAGGGTTGTTGTTTAGTGAAATTCCAGAAGGAGTCTGGGACTGGACGTAGGACGATGCTCTGAACCAGTATAAAAATCTCTGGTGTCATTTTACTATGCTGCTTTTTATTCCGCATCATTTACAGTATTATTATCATCAGTATACGCCGCATTATCATTATCCATACTATACGATCCACAATGCACTTTCACCATCCATCGAGGTGTATCTCTAGATAAAATAAAACTGAGGACCTCGCCATGATCCCTTGCCAACACAGGACCTATCACTTGACTAGATTATGACCACCCCTCCGTTAGTGGGCCCCAAAGCGTACAAATGAGAGATAATATCGACTCCAGATAGGGATGATCATACCATACTTGGGAGTAATCCACTTAGCACTGCTGCATCTCCCTTGTTTTAAGTATTCCCGATTAATGAGCCTGAAGGCATTTGTTTTACCTTTTATATAGCAATTCCCACTTGGAATGCTGACACTGCCCTTCAAATAACAATGCAATACTAGCATTCATTCATATGAGTTTGTTCCGGGACTTAACGAAACGCCTAAGAGCTTCAATTTCAATTCCATCATCTTCAAGATGTCTTCACCTCGGAACGCTTGAGTTGGATCGAAGTGGTTTTCGAGTAACATATCCGATCCCAGTCACTTCGAAACAACTTCTGATAATTTCTGGTAAACTCAACCCCGGTTCTTTAGGAAATTACCAGTCAAAGATAAGAGCACAGATCACCTCCTAACTGTTAGTGGACGGTTTTCCTTTCCTAGGATAATGAAATGGGATTTATACGCACCGTACAACACCATCGAAGATAATAGTGCTATATAACTCATGTGTTTCTCCTAGATATTTCCAAAGCTATGTTTTGGGTCCAAATTTTATAGCCGGTTATTTAAATATTCATAAACACACATCAAAATCAGGGTTTATTCGATAGGGAAAACTAACATTGGTTAAGCACATAAGCAACCGCTAGCCTCTTGTAAATACATCTTTTCATTAACTAGAATCACTTATAAATACTTGTACAAAATATCTTTACAAAGATATACCCACAATCCCTATATTTTTAATACTTAGAGAATATCCATATACTTATCTCAGCGGCGTAAGTATATTCACTAAACACTAAGGAAGATTCCCTTTTTATACAATTCTAAATCATTTATAAATTCCGTTATAAATTTCTAAAACAATTTATACACTATTTTATTAGTCTTAGGAACCATTTATAAAACTCTTTTATACATTCCACTGATCATTTATGACTCCTTTATGAATCCATAAACCTTTTTATAAACTCCTTCTATAAATCTAAAAGCCTATTTCCAAAATTCTTTTATAAATATCTAACCATTTGTACAACTCTTTTATCTTGTAAAAGCTTCCTTTAAGCGCTTAAACGATTTTATAAAACTTCCCTTATAAAACCCAAGTTCATTATAAAACTCTATTTATAAATCTCGACAATTATAAATAAATTCTAATTATTTATTTCAAAACACTATTAAATAATAATAAATGGTATAAATAAATAGTAATTAACTTCAAAACATATAAGGATAAACAATATATAGTAATCATATCTTAAACATTATTATAAATAATAATTAATTGCCAAAACTTTATTGATAAATAAATATATTTAATTTCAAACCATATTAATAATTTAAATAATTAGCTTTTAAATTATTAAAATATTGATAAACAACCTTTAAAACAAAAGTATACTTCCTTGATAAAAATACATACTTAATTTTCAATATAATCATTCCATATTTATAAAGCTCTATTTGAAAATCTCCTTCTATTTTATAACATATTGTTTAATATCTCCAAATATATCCTCACTTTCAATTTCTCAAAATAGAATCAACCAATTTTTCTAAAAGAAAATTCCAAACATTATCGTAAATCCCCTAGTTGATTAATTTTCCCAGTCTATCCAATGATTATAGTTTCCTTTCATTCATAGACACCGTTTATAAATCTATCATTTTATTAATAAAATACGATTATGCAAATCTTCACTTTATTTATAAATTGCCACATTTATATGCTATCACATTTTTAATTCCCAAGTTTATGCATACATACATAGATACATATATATACATACATATGTGTGTGTGTGTGCGTGTGTGTACATACATCACTTTATATAAACGGTTAGTAAATATTTATACCAAATTATTTCTATCTTCTTTTTAAATCATATCGTTTTTTTATAAAAGATGAACTCATTTTTAAGATTTTAATAATCTTTATTCACCATTCAAAAAACTCTGTTTAATATCTTTAAAAACCATTAATTTATAATCCCTAAAAATCATACTTTTTATTTATTTTAAGTAAATTCCTTCTTTAAATAATTCAAGGATAATTATTAAACATATATAATTTCAAAAATCATTTTCAAATTCCTTTTTAAATCAAAATCAATATTTTTATTGTATTTTAATATACCAAAAATAAAGCCTAGTGCTACTAAAGCACTATAAGCAAAATCATATCTATGTCATCAAATATGACATCCAACAAGTCATATATAACAATATATATGAAAAGTAAAACCAAAAGTGTGAGGAATCCAATTGGATCCCTCCAATCTGTCCCTCTACATCACATATAATATATAACCAATAATATAAATACCCAATTCGATGTGGGATCATATACAAAATGGTCATCCACTCTTACACGGGAACTAATAGGGTCTCATCCGCTCCAGGGGCGGGAATATATCCAAACCAACAAATAAAACAGTAAATCATTCAAATAATCAATAACAATCAATGATAAAATATCCACACTTCAAATATATATTTTATCGACTACATAATGTATCTGGTTAACCAAAAAGGTGAGTTTAACTCACCATTGATTTCAGTTTCATCAGATCACTCCGGTTTGAACTAAAATTGAGCAGATATCCAATTTTAACCCAAATTTCTGTAAGCTCCAAATCCATCCAATCAAACTCTACAACGTAGATTTCATTGATACGAACCTAATGCGACTTACCATGTTGGATTTGGATCTTATATGAAAAAGTTCAAAATTAGTGAATGTTTGAAATAATTAAACAATAATTAACTTTAATAAACAAAATTTAAACTTTATTTACCTTTCCCTCTCTTACATAAGCTCAATCCAGAAAAAAGAAAATGCAACTTCAACTCGATCGCCGCGCCACCACGCCGTACCGCCATCCACCACGTCGCCAATGAACGTCGCCCGGACCTCGTTGAGTCTCCCAGCACCAGCGTCGACCCCCTTGCTTCGCCAGTCGAGCCCAACACGAACCCAAACGCCCCATGAATGCACAAGATTTCTAGCCCCCACGACAAAAATTTCGATGATCACACCATTGTTTGGCAATGTTTCGTGATCTGTACGCTTCTTTATTTGACATCGAGGCACGATTTAGCTTAAATTCGCTATGGCGATCACAAGCCATTGGATTGGAGAAGCTTAATTTTTAAAATTTTGGTACTTGGCTTCCCTAGTGAAATGTGATTTTAAAGGGAAAGAGTATGGCCAAATGTGGGGAACTATGGGGACAAGTATGGCTGATAAAGAAATAATATACGTTAATGTGTTATAAAATATCTGGTTCCATGCACTCAAAAATCTCAATCTCCAAACAAGGTCTGCCACTTTGCATTCTATATGTAATACCTCTATTTCGAACATTATGAAACTAATCTCGAGGCCTAATTCGATCATATATAGAAGATAACTTTTCATACCCAATTATATAAATTTCTGAAATTAAGTTCTATGCGTTTCGATCTAGCACGTCCAAATGATACATCCAATCACCATGAAATTCGACAGTATATAATAATATAATATTATGGATCCAATGGAACTGGTTTCGTTGAAATCCAAGATGGTGCCTCGAAAGACTATTTTTTTATACATTAAGTAAAACGAATTATTATAAAACCAATTAATCATCTTTAAATCTAAATTAAAAGTTTACTATCATCATCTTTATATAAATAGAATATAAATCAACTTTATGAAATCATTTCATTCACATCGGATTCAAGCATTAAAATTTTAACAATTACAAACATTCAATTTAACAATTCAATTAACAATTAAATCGTTGAATTTGTAATATAAGTTGTTTAACTTATAAATTTGACTTTTTAATTTTTAATATTTAAAATTAATTAAATATTACCAAATTCAAATGACTGAAATTCTAAGTCGTTGCATTATTGTCCTCCCTTCCTACCACAAATGACATCCCTTCGACTCTGAATCTTCACCAGATCGATTGACAATCGCCTTCGCCTCTCCATCCCTTTCGATTTTCCTCATCCCTTCATCAGCATTGGTCGTCTTCTCCTTCTGCCATAAGGGTGGTCCATAATGCAACATCAACCGGTTGTTTTCAAAGTCTCCAGTTTTCCTCCAACTATAAGCACTTCTTTTTCCTACCGATCTAATGTTTCACCTGTAACAGCTAAGAGACGATTGCCATGGTCTTGGCTAAAGAAGGATGCTGTCAGATGGTAGAAAACACAAAAGTTGAGAAGATTAGGCCAAGTTCACCACCGTTGTCCTCTGGTTCATTGGAGAAGCTGCTGGACGGTGCCATGAGAGCGTCGAAGAAGAAAGTCAATGAAAATAAGTAATGAGAATGAGATAATATGGTGTATCAGTGTGTGCATATGTGCATGTTCACAACTAATACAATCTAGTTTTGGGCATGGGTTGAGTTGTACATATCTATAGTAGTATTGTTAAGTGAAATGAGTTTTTTGTATGTTGAAACTGGACTATATTAGGTGCTTGAGTTAATGATTGAACCGGGTGTTGCATGCGAGTAGCAATGTGTGTGTATGGGTATCAGCAATGTAATGGGATGTTGAGAAAATTATGAAGCTAATGAATTCATTTTTCCTTTAATACAATTGCTCTTGTAGTGCCATATTACTTCTTTCCAATCAGTTCTCATCTATATTTTGTACTTCGATTTTAGTTTAGTATCGGTTCTATTTTGTTTTCAATATTGTTATTATCATTTCAATTCTTAATCTTCTTTGATATATAATTCTCTGTTAGTTCTCATTTCTATAATATATAATTCTAGTTCTTGTTTAGTTTATATGCAAATATTATATCCTATTTGTTACATCCTGTGCTTATCATTTCATTTATCTTGCTAATTTCTGCAATTTGATTCTCTGTTATCTATATTGGCAATTATTATTCTTGTTATCATTTCCAGTAACATACAATTTCTTTTGTTTTTGTTAATTAGAATCTTACAATTGCTGTTACATAATTATGTCACTTATTAGTTGCTAGAATTGGAATCAGACAAACTTCTTGAAATTTGAGAATCATTTGCATTTCATTCTTGCAATTTGTACAAGCATCCTGATACTTTCTATTTTTACATTTCTTTAATCGTATATTCTTGGTTTTCCGATACTCAGTCCACAAATTCTTGCCCCATATCAATACTTTGCATCATTCTTTTCCAAGTACAAACCCAATCTGTCATTTCTTGATTCAGTCCTCCACCTATACCATAATTCACCACCTAAGTCTCCATTCTCTTGCTGTGTATCAAACACATGTGCACACCCTCCTATGTCGGTGTATATACATCATTCCCATTCCTTTACTACTTCTCTATAAATTATCACCTTATCATCTTCTTCTTCACCAAGTCACCAAATATCATCAACAGTTATGCAACCCGCCATCATGAATAAAGAATCAGAATAATCCACCTCTTCTAATTTGGTATTGGAGCAGCCTAATGGGGATGAATCAGATCGTCGAAATAATCCACACCTCAGCAGTAGCAGTTCCCATACAAACCCTCTTCTTCTTGAATAAGAACTATTTTGGTAGCGGCAAGAGGAGGTTAATGAACATATTACCAATACACTAACCCAACTGGAGTATAGCGATCAAAGAATGGAGCATATTACTCACGACCTCTCTTGCATAATGTTCTCACCACCCTTGCAAATGATATCAAACAAATGAAGAACAAACCAAAGTCCCACTACCGCACCACCAGTAGGTCCACCATCGATGCCCTAATATCCACCACCTCCAGTGCAAAACATTAAGAATCACTCTTATAATCCATGTTCCTTGCATGTTCCCCCAATGGCAACCACCAGTTCAAGAACCACTCTACCACAGCCAAGAAATGCACCATACCTTATAAATTCTTCACTAAATCCAGAACTTCCATACCAAGAATCAATATCAAAATATCCCAATCTAAATTGTCCTAATATACACTACCCTAATCCGATGTCCATGTACAAGTTATATTTTCCCAGTTTCACAAGCGATGAAGGAGTGGCTGATTAGTTGAGACAGGCATAGTAGTTTTTTAGATTCCAACATACATATGAGCAATATTTGGTATAAGTTTGTTTATTTTATCTCAAGAAAGAATCCTTGCAATGGTATCACTGGTGTACCAACACTGTCCTTAATCATGAGTTAAGACCAGTATTTAAAGAATTTTTTTTGGTGCGATTCAATCCTGAGGAAATGGAGAGGCCCTGTGAAACATTATCCAAACTCATGCAACGCACCACTGTTAGAGCCTACCTTAGTGGATTTGAGCGGTTACAAGTAGTTATAGAAACTTTACCACCTAAATTCTTGCTTGAAAGATTTATTTGGAGGTTAAAGGAGGAGATTAGATATGATGTGATGACTTCAAGACCTGTTGACTTTAAAGAGGCAGCGCTCTAGCAAAGTTGTTCGAAAGTAAATACATCCAAACCAAGAAAAGACATAAACCCATCACTTCAAGTTATTCTATTTAACGACAAATTTTCTATCGGATTAGAATATCGCCGATAAAATATAACCACAAGAGCGCAGTGTACAATTTTAGTACGTGGCTAGTATGAGTCGATCCATAGGAAATTATATTGATTTGAAATTCTACTCAATCAAATTAAACCAAGATTTTAAGTTGTGTTAAGCTAAAAATGTAAAAAAAAACTAACAAAAGAAAATGGATAAAAATGTGAGAGTTTGAAGGCAATTTAGAGGCAAACCCTTCTCATGATCATATAAATCAACACAAATGAATTATAGCCTCTCTTTTTTGGTTACTAGTGAATTCAGTTGATGTGTTTATCATAAGTATGCCACATTTGTGCTATTAATTAGCCTAACATAAACCATCAAACTTTAACGCACCCACTAAAACACTTATCAACTCTCATAAAAATGACAATGAATTGAACATAAAATCCATTCTAAGCATGATCTATTTACTATTGATTGGTAATATAGGCCATTCAATTTTGATTTTAAAATCCACTTCATTACCATAAACATATGTAAATGAAGAGGTAATTTATGTTTATGTTTGTTTAAGCATAGTCTATTTGGTGTCAGCAACATAGGCTATCAAATTCAAAGTTAAACAACAAATTTTTTACGAAATCAAACATTCCATTAAGCTCAAAAAGAAATCAAAATTAACAAATATGTTGAATCTACATGATTAAGAGAGCTTCGTTACCCCTAAAATGATGGGGTTTAGCTTCTCATATTTGTTATCATTTCAACAAATGTAGTGTTCAATATGACACAAAAAACAAGAGTAAAAATGCAAGCTAATTAAAATAAAACAAGAGCTAAACTATTTGTAATAATTAATCTAAGCTACTAGCACAAAAGAAAAGAACATGAAATAAAATAGCACGAACTAAAATTGCATATAAGAAAATTACATAAGAGAAAATTGCTAAAAAGCCATGAAATAGAAGAAGAGAGTTTATATTTTGTGCCTACAATTCACTAACTAAAGAGGAGGCTAAGAGCTCATTACATGAAACAAAAAGGGTATTTATACATGTTTTGAAACCCTAATCATATTTTTGGAGACTACCCAAATTGCCCTTGAGGAAGTGTGGTCACCAAGTTATCATTAGCAAGTAATTAATCCACCATTATATGTGCATGTGCTTTTAATCTCCACCAACATGTTCATTAGCTTCTAATTGAATATCATGGCAAGTGGGTAGGTGGGGTCCTCCATGTTGCACGAAATGATTTATTTCCATCTTTATTTGTTTTTCTAACTCTTGTGCATGCATATTTCCGTGAAAACCTCTTCCATTTGAATCCAAATTCCTATAAAATAACATAAAAATATCCTAGTAAATTTTCTTAAATTAATATAAGTACAAAAATGACCATTTTGCCCCTATATGATAAAGATGAATAAATGATGATTTGAAAATAATTGAAACTTGGGTTTAAACATGTTAAAATAGCCTATATGCTTATTTGTTTAATTAAATTAGATTAAATATAGACATAAAAACATGCACATTTACATGCGCATCAAATACCCTCACACTTATCTTTTTATTCGTCCTCGAATAAAGTAAAACTAAGATAAATCTGTTTTCGTAGGGAGCACGATTGCACTGGACGTATGCAACAAGCTGTTAAATCTATTGGTATCCCTAGTAGGACGAGTGTTGTCTCGTGATGGTATTCAACGGATACTACCAACAAAATCCAAATGCAACATGAAAATTCTTAAATGTAAGATTTTTTTATAAAGGGATGAATGCAAGTTTTTGAAAATATTTACAAATGAAGAATTTACTTTCAAATTGACATGAATAAGTTAAATATATGTTTTGTTCATTGTCAAGAAATTTAAGTCCTTTTACTAATCAAAATTTCCAATAAAAATTAAGTTATCATCACAATTAAACTCTAGTTGGCTAGTTGTTTCGGTTGATGATATAGGGTAATTATGGAATAGATCCTTAATTGATTATCAAAGGTCTTCAATGTGGTACTTTCATTTCTTTTGAATAACAAGTCAAACCAACTAAGTGAAACTAGTGCTTCGATTTCAATTGCTTATCTCTCTTTATTTGAAAATTTTATTGATATTAACAATATTTACATATGCATAACTCAAAAAAACTGAGGCCAGATATATCACGCATGCATTGCCTTGTGGGCTTATGTGAGGGAAATATAGAGCATGGCGAGTGCGTACACAAGTATGTACACCTATCAACTGTAGGCATTATTAGTGAAAGAATTTTTATATACATACACATAACTCAGATAAACTGAGGCCGGATATACCGATCATGTGTTGCCTTTCGAGTTTACGTGAGAAGGGTACAGAGCATGACGAGTGTACACACTTGCGTATATACACATGACTCTACGTGTTTCATATTTTCACAAAAACAATTTTCTTTATGTTTTATATATTTTTTCTTTTTTGTTTGTTTTGTATTTTTTTTAAGAGAGAGATTGCAAAATTACCTTAGCACCATTTAACTTAGAAGATCCAAAATGTTGTGTCCTTTACCTTAAATCCACCATTTTTTAAACAATGATTTTCAATTAGGATATACTTTATAATTATCACCCACGAACCTTCCTATATACTATTTAAACCGTTGTTACTAGTAATCAAACTTTATTTTTATTTCCATTGAGACAAATAAATTTTCAAAATTTTAATTTAATAACCAAAATCCTATACCTATATCCTATAGTATTTCTTCAAAAGTAAATTAATATGCTATAAAAAATTGTTTTTGGATTTTTTTTAAATTTTTGAGTTTTGGAAAGAAAATGCATTAAATAAACCATGAAAAATCAAAAATGAAGATGAGACCCCCCCCCCCCATACTTGATTTTAACTGTGTCCTCACAGTCAACCCAAGTGAAAGGAGAAAAACAAAATAAAAATACGACCTATATTCACATAAAAACGAAACGACTCTTATTTACACGACAAAAGAAAATATACTGTTAAATAGTAAATGAAATGGTCTTTAAAAGATCAATTCATTTGTCTCGTCAAGTATGAGAGACATAGTTTAAGCTTAAAAAACCAAACCATAAAAGATTTCAAGGTTGAATGTTGAAGTGGAAAAACGAATGTTGTTTTATTAAAACTCATATGAGTTATTTTATTTTTGATGCTTTTTGGGGTTGACAGAACAATTTGTTGAAGTTCAAGTTTATTTTCACCAAATTTAAATTCAAGCTTATAATTGAAAAGTTCTTTGTAACTATTAATTTCAAAATCAAAATGGTGATTTAAATCTTCTTCTTCGGAATTCAACCACTCATTTTCAAAAAGTCCAAAAATTTTGTGCTCACTAAATTCATCTTCCTTTATTGGATTGTTAACAACTTCATTGCATGTATCAATTTCAAAATCTAAAGTTTTCGCATTTAAATTTTCCAAATTGGAAAAAGGAAGATCGAATTTTAAATTTTGTTCCACATTCTCAAAAGAATTAAATCCAACTCAAGATAGTTCTCAGCCAGGTAACGGACGAGATTTATCGGTGCACCATAAATCACCTTAGCAATGCAACCGAAGGTTTAAGTACATTCAGAGAAACAATCAGTACAATATTTACAAATCACCGTAATATTTATAACTGATTATTACTCTTCCGTAGCCTAGACACCAAGAAGATAAATTGTTCAAAGAAAACAACTTGTCAAGATACAATTAAGCCCTAGATGAGCTCGCAACACTTTTAAGTCAAATGTCTAATCATTATTATTAGCAAATACTAAGATGAAGTGCAATTTGTGGGTCAAGGAAGGGGTGATGAAACCCCCACCTTATGTGGATTGGGGTGTTGCCTTTAGAAAATAAAACAAGATGAATTGAATGAAAAAAAAGAATTAAACGTGAATTAACAATGCAACTACAATGAAATTTGTTTTTGAAATTATTAAAAAAAAATTGAATTTTTTTTATATATAAATGAAAATGCAAACAAACAATAATGTAATTAAAATAAAACTGGAGATTAGAACACGATACTCGAGCGTGTAGAATTATTAGTAATTTTTTCTGAGCAACGATTTTCTTTTATAAGGCAAGCAATCAGAGCAATTTTTTTTAGCAAGCACTTCTTTTCAATTAGAGCAATTTTTTTTAATAAGCACTTCTTTTTGATATTCTGCTTTCACAACCTGAAATTTTAAACAAGATATCTACAATTGTTAAAAAAAAAAAGGAACTAAAACAAATGAAAATCCAAACAAATGAAACTAAAACAATTGAAAAAAAAAATTGACTTAAATAAAATGGACTAAAACTATTGAAAACAAGATATATACTTGTTGTTTGTTTGATTTTTTTTTTGTATTACTAGTACCAAATGAAAATGAAAACAAGTTCTCTCCTTTTTTAAAAAAAAATGATAGTAAGAAAAAAGATTTTTTTTCGTAAAAAAAAAATTAAGCAAATAAATAAAACACTTAAACTATACCCACAAAAGATCAAGCCCAGAAGCCCAAATCTAATTCCATTTATCCCATCATTAGTTCTGTAAAAAAAAAAGAAATTGCTCTCTTCTTTTCTAAAATAAAAAATCAAACGAACGCGAAATTCGTTTCGACTTCGTTAGTTGGAAGTCGATGTTTGGATTCGAATTTGGGTCTAATTGCTGTCGATGCTTGAATTGTGGAAGCGATGTGTTTTTGGGAAGGGCGATTAGGGTTGCAGTGAGGTGGAGGAGATTGAGGGCAGTGGGGTATCTCGGGTGGTGGAGCACTGATGTGAGGCGAGGTGAACTGGATGTTGAAGCAGAGGTTGCGTGATTGGGGTGATTTGATATTGGGGTAGTTTATGTCTAGGCAGTAAGGCACAGTTTGAAGGCAAGAGTATGAAGAGGTATGTTATACTGATTTCTGACCATGTATGCAAGATAGTGCTCGGAGTATGTGGTAGGAGAAGGCAGTAGCAGTAGGTGGTTGGTGGATTTGGATGGGAGGCAGAAGTTGATGGGAGGGGGGCAGTGGGATTTCAGGTGGCCAGAGGCTTGTAGAAATGTGATGCCTGAATGTGTCAATTGGATGATGCAGGAGGATGGTAGTATATAGTGGAGGAGTGATGATGTTGTAGTGGTGAAGTCAAGACAGTGGTGAAGAAAAGGGTGACTATAGTGATGGTTTGACTGTGGTGAGGATGAAGTGTGATTGGAGGTGTTGTAGGTGGAGTATATGAAGGTGCACAGGAATGTGATGTATATGCTTGGTTGAATGGTAGGAGTGTGGTGAAGTCTAACAGTAGTTGAAGTTGCAAAAGGGAAGATATGTTGGTGAGTCTATGTATATATGGCAGTGGGGTTGTAGTAGTTTTGACAGCAGAGGTTGTATGTGGGATGTTAGTTAAGATGTTAGATGCTGGAATGGGTCTGTCAGCAGTTTGAAGAGATGGCAGAAGTGTTACAGTGTATGTAAGTGGTTAGCAGTGGACAGTTAGGTGGTACTGAAGGTTTGTGGTGGGTTGTTTGTTGATCAGAGGAGTGTTGAGGAGGAAGTCAGTTTTGCCGTGTGGTGATGTAGTGAAGGGGCAGCACTG
Organism: Allium cepa; assembly: GCA_030765085.1. NCBI lineage: Eukaryota > Viridiplantae > Streptophyta > Magnoliopsida > Asparagales > Amaryllidaceae > Allium > Allium cepa. Next base: position 120,608,822 of record CM060946.1, on the reverse strand, counting down.
GTGGTATGGTGGATGTGCTCTAATTTTAGTCAGATGCAACAAGGCAAGTATGTGCAGTTGTAATGAGTTTTGATCAGCGATGACAGTGGTGATGCTATGGCAGTTTTGAGGCAAGTGAAGAATGCGATGACAATGTGGTATAGGGTTTTGGCAATATCGCTGTAGGCTGAGGAGAGGTGTTTATTCTTTGCAATGGAAATGATGGTGTGACATGAAAATGGGTGGCAGTTTGAAATGGTTAATGGTAGGGGGTGGAGCTATGTTGTTGAACTGGGTGATGTATGGGAGGGGATGGTGGGAAGTAGTTGCAGCATGTATGGAAGTCGGTGAAATGACTGTTGTTGATGGCAAATGTTGGTGGTCAGGGGATGAAGTATCAGGTAGAGGTAGTGAGCAAAAATAGTAGTTGTGTGGTATGCTGGCAAGGCAGTGAAGGCCGTATATATGCAGTGTGAAGATGGACTGTTAACAGAGGTAGGCAAGATGGTGTTGTAGTTGGTCAGAGGTAGAGGAATGTTTGCAAGTTTTGTGAAGTGAATGGTATGACAGCTATGGAGGGGAAGGCAAGTGATATGCAGTTTGATGGTGAACTTGTTATTGCAGTGGGAGATTAGGCAGTGGATGATCAGAAGTTCAAGTAAGGCAGAGGGGGAGTGGGTCAGTGAAGTGACTAGGGAGATGACTGGTTGTATGTTTTAGGTTGGCAGTTAAAGGCAACGTAACAGTGAATGTAATGTAGAAACAGAAAACTATAAAAACAGAAAATGAAAATTGTAAAAACAGAAAATGAAATGTAATTTGCAATAAAATAAAATATTTTTGTTTTGTTTTGAAATGCGCTTGTGTATATTTTTTTCAATAGAAATACAAATTCAAAACAAACAAGAAAAACAAGCATGCAAATCAAATCACACAACAAACACACACACATATATAATATAAATGTAAGTTAACACACAAAACAAACACACAATAAAATCAAATAAAAATAATTCGAAGAATAAAAATAAAATCAAACCAAATTCTCGGAAACGGCGCCAAAAAATTGTTTAACGGCAAATTTCTATCGGATTAGAATATTGCCAATAAAATTTTAACAAAATATAACCACAAGTGTAAAGCATACAATTTTATTACGTGGCGAGTATGGGTCGATTCATAGGAAATTGTATTGGTTTAAAATTCCGCTCAATCAAATTAAACCAAGATTTTAAGTTGTGTTAAGCTAAAAATGTAAAAAAAAAAACCAACAAAAGAAAATGGATAAAAATATGATAGTTTGAAGACAATTTAGAGGAAAATCTCTTCTCATGATTACAGTGAATCCCTTCTCATGATTACATAAATCAACACAAATGAAATTATGATCTTTTTTTTTGTCACTAGTGAATTAGTTCATGTGTTTATCATAAGTATGACCTATTTGTGCTATTAATTAGTCTAACATAAACCATCAAACTTAACCACACCCACTAAACCACTTATCAACTCTCATAAAAATAACAATGAAACTGAACATAAGGTCTATTCTAAGCGTGATCTATTTACTATTGATTAGCAATATAGACCATCAAATCTTGATTTTAAAATTTATTTCATTACCATAATCATATGTAGATGAAGAGGTAATTTATGTTTATGTTTGTTTAAGCATCGCCTATTTGGTGTCAACAACATAGGCTATTAAATTCAAAGTTAAACAACAAAATTTTTACAAAATCAAACTTTCTATTAAGTACAAAAAGAGATCAAAATTGACAAATATATTGAATCTGCATAATTAAGAGAGCTTCATTACCCCTAAATTGAAGGGGTTTAGCTTTCCCTATTTATTATCATTTCAACAAATGTAATGTTCAAAATGAAACAAAAAAACAAGAGGAAAATGCAAGCTAATTAAAATAAAAAGAGAGCTAAACTATTGGCAATAATTAATCTAAGCTACTAATATAAAAGAAAAGAACATGAAAAAAAAATAGCATGAATTAAAATTGCATATAAGAAAATTACATAAGAGAAAAGGGCTAAGAAGTCATGAAATAGAAGAAGAAAGCTTATATTTACAATTTGCGCATACAACTCACTAACTAAAGAGGATGCTAAAGGCTCATTACATGAAATGTAAGGGGTATTTATACATGTTTTGAAACCTTAAGCATATTTTTGGGGACTAACCAAATTGCCATTGGGGAAGTGTGGCCATCAAGTTATCATTAACAAGTAATTAATCCACCATTATATGTGCATTTGCTTTTAATCTGCGCTAACATGTGCATTAGCTTCTAATTGAAGATCATGGTAAGTGGGTAGGTGAGGTCCTCCATGTTGCATGAGATGATTTATTTCCATCTTCATTTGTTTTCTAACTTTTGTGTATGCATATTTCCATGAAGACCTCTTCCATTTGAATCCAAAATCCTATAAAATAACATAAAAATGTCCAAGTAAATTTTCTCAAATGAATATGTGCACAAAAATGACCGTTTTGCCCCTATATGAAGATCAATAAATTATGATTTGAAAATAATTGAAACTTGGGTTTAAACATGTTAAAATACCCTATATGCTTATTTATTTAATTAAATTAGACTAAATATGGACGTAAAAATATGCACATTTACATGCACGTCACATTCCTCTACTCCTATCTCCAGATCCACTAATCCTACTACTCAACCTTATGTTAAAGGACCATCCCATTTCCGTTCCCTAAAGATGGAAGTTCCACTTCTATTGAGAATATAGCAAGAAATAGAAGTTTAACCGCTAGTCTGATTGTTGAAATGAGGAGACAAAATCTTTGTTATTGGTGCATGGAAAAGTGGTCTAAGGATCATAAATGTGGGAATACGCATGTGTATGTCTTAGAAGGGTCGATGTCGCTTAAGGAAAATGAGGAGGTAGAAGACAGTTTAACAGAGGAAGTGATTAAGTCTGGATTATCATAGACTCTGGATCCAGTCCAAATTCTTATAGACTTTGGATCGACACACAGCTTTATTAAAGAGCAGTTAGCCAAGAAATTAGAACTAAAGATAGATGAGTCCAAAGCTTATGAAGTAACTATGGCTAATGGCGAGAAGTTAAATAGGTCTGGTATATGTAAAAATGTGACGCTCAAATGTTAGGGGTGCAAGATGCCAGTAGAACTGTTATTATTACCTTTAAAAGGATGTTAAGTAGTATTGGGTGCTCAATAGATGAAGGGTTTGGGTGATGTGACTTTAAACTTGGAACAATTGCAAGTTAATTCCAATACAATAACAAATACTGAAAGTGACTACTGTGTGGCTAGTTATCACTTAGGGTCGTGTAATATGGAATATATTATAATCTAAATGCAGAAACAGATAATGATAGCAAAGTAAATAAAAATGAGCACATCAGGAATTTTTATACTGGTTCGAACTTCCCGTTCTACGTCCAGTCCTAGACTTCCCTTTGGAATTTCACAATAACCCACTCTTAACCCGGAGGAATAGGTATACAACACCTGAACAACCGAACATGATTTTTCCGCCTCTAACAACTGAAAGAGGACTTTACCCGCCTGAACAACCGAACAGGACTTCAACAGTTTCAATAGAATTGCTTTGACACTTTGTGTTCTTAATAACACTGATTTGTCTTTGATAGTACAACCTTCCAATAATTTTTCCTCAAGTATATATGTGTATATAAAGATTTAGAAAGGAAAATATTGCTTAGAATCAAAGAATAAGTTAATTGTTTCAGAGATTCAAGCAACATATGAAAGGTGTGATTGTTTTTTATAATAAAAAGATAATAGAAAGTAAGATCAGAAAGTAATCAGAAAATTGGTTATTTGTGGAGTGGATTTTGTGTGTTTATATAATAGATAAAGAGATGGAACCGTTCATGAAGAGTTTTGATCAACAGAAGCATCCATTACTCTTCATAATAGAACGTGACTCTTGGCTAAAGGAAGTGTCTTTTCAAAAAAATGACTGTTGCAGAATTCAGTCGACTGGGAAAAAACGGTCAGTCGACCGAATATTCAAAGATAGTAAAAAACAGTGCATATCTGTGTACAGTAGGCAGTTTTATAGATATTCAGTCGATTGGTCGATTTTGTTCAGTCAACTGAATTCCATTGATAATCAAAAATCACCACAGCTAGAGCACTTGCCTTCTAAAGTAGTGACTCGGGTTCGAACCCTGCTCCATGCATTTTTTGAAAACTTGATTTTGATTAAAATATGCATGCAAGTTTATTTGAATGTGAATGATGATTCTTGAGGAAAGATTTTAACAAAGCACTAAACTAGACTCTATATGCATATTTGATGGTCCTTATTAAAATATATATAACTATACAAACTATATATTGAGCCGATGAGTCTGGATGTTATTGTAGTCGTAAATTCATGAACTGTTGTGTCTTATCAGCAACCAAAACCTATGATCCCACATTCTCCCCCTTTTTGATGATGACAACTTTATTTGCTACGAATGAATCTTTGACAAGCTTTGCTGATCTTATCTCTCTCACTGAATATCTTCCTGTAATTGTGCTATAGATTTCTCCCCCTGAATCTATGCTATATATTCTTGTAAATAATTTATTTTTTCTCCCCCTTAATCTATGCTTGCATGGTTTGTTCCTGCAAATAGTGTTAGAGAGCAATATCTTTCTCCCCCTTCGTCATTGACAAAAAAGAGAGTATATATGATGATATAAATTATATTTCACATAAGTGTTAACATAGAGCAATATAAAACAAAATAACCACTACTTATAATGTAAGGTATCAGAAAAAAATTAACATTTAAAGCACGTGATTCCCAAGGTTTTTATAATTTCCTAAATTTTAGGAAACCATACCCATTTGGGTGTGGTTGAACCTTTATAAATATAATTTTCATTATTAACTACCATATCAAAATAATCATCAATGTATTTTTCTCTATTTTTCCAATTAACAGGAACCCAAAAACTAAGATAATTTTTATTCATATTTCCTGTTAATGATTTTGTACTTCTAGAGAAATTATCAACATTATAAGTCATAGTAGTATTTGAATTTCTATTGGATTTAGGCTTTACTCGAAATTTAGTACTAGTACTATCATTTTTACTATACATGAAAGCATATCTAGTGCTATTTCTACGATCAATTTTATTATATCCTAAATCCATTTTATTTGAAGTAGACTGAGAATTTTCTATTATTTTAGAAAGATTTTCTCGTCCTTTATTAAAATTAGAAATATTTTTATTAATATCTTCTAGCTTAGTTTTAAGACTAGATTTTTCTAACTCTAATACTTTAGTGTTAGATTTTAAATCATTAATTTCAACTGATAAATCATCATTTTTATTCTTCTGAATTTCTAATTCCTGAGTTATCATAGAAAGTTGTGAAGCTAAATTAGAATTAGATTCTTGAGATTTTTCAAGTTCTTCTTCAAGAATTTTCTTTTCATCTCTAAGCATACTAATTTCCAATTCAGATCTATTTAGTTTTCCTTGTAACTCCTTATTATATTTCTTAGTCTGTTTTACAAAATCTACTAGTTCAGAATTAAGTTCAACTAAATCTTCAAAAATTAGTTCACTTACATCATCATTTGAAGCCATGAAGCATATATTTGCTTGCTCTGTGTTACTATCACTGTCGCTTTTTGATGATGAAGAATCTGAATCATCCCATGTTATAGAAAATGCTTTCTTCTTGAATTTGTTCTTCTTGAATTTGTTTTTCTGTTTTTCCAGACAATATTTCTTCATATGACCCTTCTTATGACATTCATAACATTCCATGACAGACGATGATGGTTTATTGCTATTATTGTTGCTAGAATTTTTTTTGTAGCTCTTGCCCTTGTTATTCTTTTTGAATTTCAAAAACTTCTTGAAATTCTTAGCAATAAATGCCATATCCTCTTCATCCGAGTCAGAGTCATCTTGTTCTGCTTGAAACGCTAGATTCTTCTTGTCTTGTGCTTGAACTTTCTTTGCCTGCAAATTCACTTCATATGACATTAGATTTCCTATTAACTCTTCTGGCTTCATAGTTGAAAGATCGTTTGCTTCTTCAATAGCTAGGACCTTTCTTTCCCATTCATCCGTTAAAGAGTTTATGATTTTTGATACCATATCAAAATCAGAAATTTTTTCTCCTAATCCTAATAGTGAATGATAGATATCTTGAAATCTAGAATACATATCATTGATGGATTCATCTTGTTTCATTCTAAAGTTTTGAACCTGATTTTTGATCATGGAGATTTTGCTTTGTTTGACTTTGTTAGTTCCTTCATGAGTGATTTTAAGCGTTCTCCGTATTTCATAAGCAGTTTGACACATGCTAACACGATTAAATTCATTTCTATCTAGCGCACAAAATAACATGTTCATAGCTTTAGCATTGGGAGTAGCATCCAATTTTTGTGTGTTTGACCAAGTGGAATATTCTCCAGTGGGAAGAGTGTATTCATTCTGTGTGATATTCCATGATTCAAAACAATTAGATTGCATATAGATTCGCATACGAGTAGACCAATAATTATAGTTCAAACCATTAAAGAATGGAGGTCGTGCAGTGGATTGACCTTCAGTAAAACTAGTATTAGCGGTGTTGTTTTCCATATTAGCAAGATATCAGATAACTTTGTAACGGTTATAAGATGCCTTGCTCTGATACCAAATGAAAGTGACTACTATGGCTAGTTATCACTTAGAATCATGTAATATGGAATGTATTATAATCTAAATGCGGAAATAGATAATAATAGCAAAGTAAATAAAAATAAGCACACCAGGAATTTTTATACTCGTTCACGTCTAGTCCCAGACTTCCCTTTGGAATTTCACAATAACCCTCTCTTAACCCGGAGGAATAGGTATACAACACCTGAACAACCTAACAGAATTTTTCCACCTCTAACAACTGAAAGATGACTTTACCCGCCTGAACAACCGAACAGGACTTCAACAGTTTCAATAGAATTGCTTTGACACTTTGTGTTCTTAATAACACTGATTTGTTTTTGATAGTACAACCTTCCTATAATCTTTCCCCAAGTATATATGCGTGTATAAAGATTTAGAAAGGAAAATATTGCTTAGAATCAAAGAATAAGTTAATTGTTTCAGAGATTCAAGCAATATATAAAAGTTGTGATTACTTTTTAGAATACAAAGATAGTAGAAAGTAAGATCAGAAAGTAATCAAAAAATTGGTTATTTGTGGAGTGGATTTTGTGTGTTCATATAATAGATAAAGAGATGCAACCGTTCATGAAGAGTTCTGATCGACAGAAGCATCCATTACTGTTCATAACAGAACGTGACTCTTGGCAAAAGGAAGTGCCTTTTCAAAAAAATGATTGTTGCAGAATTCGGTCGACTGGGGAAAACGGTCAGTTGACTGAATATTCAAAGATAGTAAAAAACAGTGCATATCTGTGTACAGTAGGCTGTTTTATAGATATTCAGTCGACTGGTCGATTTTGTTCAGTCGATTGAATTCTGTTGATAATCAAAAATCATCACAGCTCATTTGGTTAGAGTAGTTGCCTTCTAAACTAGTGACCCGAGTTCAAGCCCCACTTCATGCATTTTTTAAAAACTTGATTTTGATTAAAATATGCATGCAAGTTTATTTGAATGTGAATGATGATTCTTGAGGAAAGATTTTAACAAAGCACTAAACTAGACTCTATATACATATTTGATGGTCCTTATTAAAATATATATAACTATACAAACTATATATTGGGCCGATGAGTCTGGATGCTATCGTAGTCGTAGATTCGTGAACTGTTGTGTCTTGTCAGCAATCAAAACCAATGATCCAACAAATACTTCATATGGCAGGGACTTAACCAAGAAGAGATGAAGATTGTTAACAAAAGGTCAATAGTTAAAGAGAGTGCACATGGGCAGTTAAGCATGATATTATGTTTTAGACTAATGTAAAAGAGGAATAGTCCCCATCTATACCTTCAGACATCACAAAACCGCTTAACCAATGTTATCCCGCTTTTGGGCAAAGCCGTGATACCGAAAGATCGATCGAAAACAAAGGACGGTTCATCTCAGAGATTGGTCATACTTCACTTCACAATGGATATCACTGAATATTGTCCGAGTCTAGTTTGAGCTACAATTGATAGGACACGGCAAGAAAGATCATAGAAGTCAGCATCTCAAATTTCAAGACAATCTGAGTTCATACGCTCAAGTTATGATCGATTCAATTTGAAGGGAAAAGCACCGGTTTCGTATCGATCACTTTCATATCGATCAGGCTCCAATGACTTCGTATCCATCGAAGTGCCGCCCTTCGTATCGATCAGCTTCGAAACCATCAAAGCATCTCGGTTTGTATCGATCAGTTCGAATCCATGGAAGTACCTCGGTTCGACTCGGTCTCATTCGAATCCATCGACAGATCACCTACTTCGAATCGGTCAACTCCCATGAGTTCGTATCGGTCAGGAGCGGCCGTGTTCAAATCCATCGATTTCGTATCGATGGACTTCATACCCATTAGTAGATGATGCACTTCGTAACAATCGACCAATGTCTTCTTCGTATCCATCATGGAAGCATCCCTTCGAATCCATCGGGTCAAAGCACTTCGTATCCATCAGGTTACCTTGACTCGTATCCACCAACAGTTGCAGTCGTATCCATGAATATGGCACCATTCGAATCCATCGAGTCAACTAGCCTTGGTGATGTGTCATTCACCGATACGAACGCGCCGAGATACATGGAGTCGAAGCGGTCAACTCGGAGTAAAGACCGGATCGAGTCGAAGTTTGCGCTCCACGTCATCGCAGCAGCGCATGCCATCATCGGTTTGAAGCGATCGATTCGATTGAATTGATTCGAACCAGACAGCCGAACGAAGAACCTCATTTCGTATCCACGATAACTCGAGATCTACTGATCCAAATGCCATGAAATTTTCACAGAAGCTTGCATACATGTTGAAGAATGTCCACATCAAATTTCACCTCGATTGGATGATTTTCTGATCGATTCGAGTGGAGTTCGAATCGATCCCAAAGTGGGCCCAAATTTCCTGAGGCCGGGCATGTGGGCCCCATCACGTGCTAGAAGTGGTCTCCCGAATTTTCAGCGAAATATCAGCCTCCAGCACTTATAAATAGAGCCCCTGGTCATTCAGAAAGGGGATCGGAGAATTTTTAGAGAAAAAGTACGTCCGGACGCTGCCAGAATCACTCCATATCATCATCACTGCCATTGATTTTGAACTTTGACTTACTATCTGCTGTACTTCGCTATAAAAAACTTGTAATCTTCAAGTATCAAGCAATAAAGTGCAAAAAATTCACAGTGGACGTAGGCAACACGCCGAACCACTATAAATCGCTTGTCTACGCATTTACATTACTGTCGATTGGAGTTTTTGTTAGATAATATTCGTTTTGAATTTACATTCTTTGTTATTATCTCTTCAACGACTCCCGAAGAGTGTTGTATCCAATTTTGGTGCAAACACTATGGTGCTTTCACCGAGAGCTGAACTCAGGTTTTCTCCTGCTCTTTGGATCTGTCATCGATACCGGATTGAATAAATCTAAGGGAGAGATCCAGATCATCAAGTCCAAGTTCCTTCTCTTCTATTCAGATTTGCATAAAGTCTAGGAAAGGAATCCAACTTTCAAGATGGTTAGCACAAGGAGCACCTCTAACGCTATCAATTAAGAAGAACGGGATAGACAGAATCTTGCGCCACTACCTGTATCTAATCAAGATGCTACTGGACATTCGGAATCGTCAGGTCCAGTTACCCGACAAGAGTTGTAGTTGCTTCTCCAAGAGCTGACCCAGAGTCGGCAACAACTAGCAGAACAGATACGCGCTAACGTCGAGCTGATCAACCAGCTGGATCGCCAGAAGCGAAAGAGAACCAAGAGAGACTATGCTTCTCGCTCCTCCAGCGAAAGTTCTTCATTTTCTGATTATCATAATCGATCTCCACGACCCCGGCTAGATGGGAGTCACATGCCAGCCGTTGGAGATCAACCGGCACTGACCGTTGGACAACTGAGAGTTGGTCCATCAGCCAGTTTCCAAACCGGACCCTCCTCCCGAGGAGGTGTCGTTCCTCACCACACCGCAGAATACCGTGCCACTAACGTCGTGGTTGAACCAGGGGTCGATGCCCAAGATCAGTCGAACCTGGACCGTCGTCATAGTGGACGTACTCCTGAACCATACGTCCCACAAGACTATGAGCCAAGAGGGAAAGACTTGGACCGTAGACGACATCCGACCCAACCCCAAAGTATGGAACGTAATCATACTCCGGCGCAAGCCGCATAAAACGCGCAAATGCCGGATCTTTCAACTATGATACGTCAAATAATCCGTGAGAGCCGGGGACTCACGAATGACGATTGGGGAATTTTCCGAAGTCACACTCCTTTTACGGACGATATTCTTATTGCTGAACCCCCACGGCGATCCAGAATGCCAACTCTACCCATGTACGAGGGAAACTCTGACCCCAACCAACATATTCTGAAATATGAATGGTCGATGACCGCTGCCAGAGCCGACGATGCAGTAAAGTATCGTAGTTTCCCCATATTCTTGGGGGCATTGCTACCATGTGATTCACTCGACTGCCACCTCGATCCATCTCTTCATTCGACCAGTTGGCCGCAAAATTCGTTGAACAATTTCGCATGCACGTCGCAAGGCCAAAAGTTGTCAACACTTTGTCTAGCATCACTTAAGCTCTTGGAGAGACGCTCATACACTACTTAGAGAGATTTCATACTGCATGTGCGGAGAACAGCAATCCGAACGATAACCCCATCCTTATGGCTTTAACTAAGGGGATCGACCCCGATTCCGAGTTTGGCAACTGGTTAGCTGGTAAACCACCTGCATCATTGGACCGTTTCCACGCCAAGGCGGCTCAATTCCTGAGAAGGGAAGATGCGAAACAGTCTAGGAAGCAAACTGATGCAGGGCCAAGCACGGAAGGAATCCAAAGCAATGTTGCAATCAAACAGTCCGGTGAGAGCTCCGGAAAAGTTCAGTTGAACGTTAAAAACAAACAAGCTCGGCGGAGAGAGAGCGTAAATCAAAATAGAAAACGAGACCAAAATCATGGCCCACAACGCAAGAATCCCATGTTTGACAGTTATACTCCTTTGAATACATCACTGGAGAACTTGTATTTACAAACCTGTAATGCAATTCAATACCAAAAACCTGCTCCAAGACCGTCGTCAGAGAGGCAAATCCACACGGGAAATTTTTGCAGGTTCCACGAAAGCTACGGACACAATACGAACGAGTGTCGTCACTTACAAGATCTCGTTGAAAAACTGATCAGAGAAAGGAAGCTGGAACAGTTTGTTCGGGCGCCGCAGCCCGGAGAAGCGGGCCTATCAAATCTAAATAATGAACCCAATCGACCGATACAGGAAAACTCCACCCCCACCGGTGGGAGGTTAGTAGTAAATGCTGTTGGAGGTATCCCTCATCCAACAAAGCGAACCTGGGATGAGATGAAGTCATATGCCAGTCCCACTAGGCATGCGGATTTTGTATGCTATAGAAATTTGGAAGAAACAACAAAAGGCAATGATTGACGACATTGTATTTCAGTGTAGTAATGCCGACAGAATCATAGTCCAGACTATCGATCCACTAGTCATATCAGCTCAGGTAGGCCATGTGTGGATGAAAAGGATTCTGGTTGACATCGGAAGTTACGTGAATATAATATTTAGGCGAGCCTATGACCAAATGAATCTGAATGCCGAAGACTTGAAACCATGCCAATCCAGTCTTTGCGGCTTCGACGGGAGCATAGCCATACCCGTTGGAGTGCTAGTAATACCAATGGAGTTGGGAACTGGACAGTGTTGCAGAATCCGGACATTGCAATTCGTGGTGATGAACATAGATTCGTCGTACAATACTTTCTTAGGCCGACCAGCCCTTGCTAAATTCAGGGCTGTTATTGCCCCATGGTGCCTAACCTTAAAATTCCCCACTGACGAAGGAGTTGGTGTTGTTATGGGAGACCAGGCCGACTTAAGAACTGTCATGCTCCGAAAGCGAGTTCCCCGGTTGCATGATGTCAAGGTTCAACCCCAAACCTTCAAAACTGGTGATTTCGTCTGCAGAAGAGTACACTCAATACCCTCGCACGTGAAACCAACGTGGGAAGGGCCATGTGTGATTGAACAAAAACTCGGGAATGACCTGTTCTTGCTGTCGACCATGGGCGGTCCTATTTTGCCAAGAGCCTGGAGCAGCGAGAACCTTCGCCATTGCTACGCATGACAGGCTCTATTCAATCTATGAATACTTTGCAATTTCCTTTACATTCTGAAGTTTGAACTTGTAATAAGGCACTGACTTTGCCATATTTTCTTATTTCAGCAATAAAATACTATCTCTTCAAGCTAGAGCTATGATTCAGCGAATGCAACATTCAACAATCACGACATACGAAGAGCTAAGTCCTATCAAACAATGGAATTTATTCAAATAGCGAGTGACTGTGATACGACCGGCCACTCACTAAGTAAAACCCCAGCTCGGGGGCAAGCCATCGCATCAAAGGCTGAACTGGACCGACACACGACAGTCCTACAGCTATCTCCAAATTCCCAGAGTGCGAATGGGAGTATAAACATCCAATAAATCGTTCCCAGAGCGCGAACGGACTCCAACTTCCCAGAGCGTGAATTGGAGTATAAACATCCAATAAATCATTCCCAGAGCGCGAACGGACTCCAACTTCCCAGAGTGTGAATTGGAGTATAAACATCCAATAACTCGTTCCAGAGTGCGAACGGACTCCAAATTCCCAGAGTGCGAATTGGAGTATAAACATCAAATAAATCATTCCCAGAGTGCGAACGGACTCCAAATTCCCAGAGTGCGAATTGGAGTATAGACATCAAATAAATCGTTCCCAGAGTGCGAACGGACTCCAACTTCCCAGAGTGCGAATTGGAGTATAAACATATAATAACTCGTTCCCAGAGTGCGAATGGACTCCAAATTCCCAGAGTGCGAATTGGAGTATAAACATCCAATAAATTGTTCCCAGAGCGCGAACGGACTCCAAATTCCCAGAGTGCGAGTCGGAGTATAAAATTACAGGTTCTCGGAGCGCGAACCCAAACATACATGCTATCTCCAAGTTCCTAGAGTGTGAATTGGAGCACAAATACCAAGTCAAAGTTTCCGGAGTGCGAACCGAAATATCAATACCAACTGCAAGTTTCCAAAGCGTGAAGTGGAGTATCAACATCAATTCCAGGTTCTCGGAGCGCGAACCGTGTTACAAACATCGATAACTCTCAAATTCCCAGAGTGCGAACCAGATTATCGATCTCAAATTAGCCTAAGTCCCCAGAATGTGGACATGTGCTTAAGATTTGCAATAAGTGCGATCAACCACCAAAATACAAATGTTGTTCCCCGAAACTGAGGGGGAAAAAAGCTAAGTGTTAATCACTAACCAAAGCGATACAATGTCCGAAGTTCAACTTATTCATCAATCACAACATGTGACCAAGATTTTCAGACTTGGCGAATAAAACAAACTCTACTTGATGGTAAAAACACAAGTACACCGGACTGAAAGCCAAACACTGCAAATACTTAAGCACAAAAGAAATGAGAATTGAAACAAAGAAATTGAATTTTATTTCAACTAACTGTATGTGAAGGTTCATGTACAAGTTCTTTCAAAAAATTCCTACTAGCAGGGGGCCAAGCCTGCATCTATACATAGCCTATGAAAGGAAAACAAAAGTGACTTCCTAGCTGCCAAAAATGCACTAGAGGGGATCATCTACTTCTTCTTTGGTTTCCTCTTCAACGCGGAACCACTGGAACCACTAGCAGTCTTCCACTTCGACCTCGTACCCTTTGGCGGATTTTCCTCTGACGAGGGCATGATATCAATATACTCCTCCGAACTTGAAATTAAAGGAATATTCTCTTCTCGAAGAGTCGGAGGAGTCGGGCCTACCACCGGGGGAGGAACGAGCGCGCTGGTTCCGACCAGCGTGCCCCCAGAAGATGTCACCACGAGAGGAGTGGGATCAACCGCCGTCGTAACACACTCATAATTACCGCCCTGTGCTTCCGCTTCCATCTCCGCTTCGATTTGAGCAAGTATCTCAGTCCCACGAGCAGCACGAGACTCACGATAGGTAACAGTGGACTGTGACGATGCAATAAAAGCAGGTGGGAACATGCCAAGAACAAATGACATGTCAACAAAGGGGTCACTATGCTGGATCAATAGTTCATTCATCATTTTTTCGTCAAAAGTAATTGAACCTCCTTGTGTCACTTCAGTCGGCGCGGCTGTCGTCGTGGCGACCGCTTCAGTAATAATGGCCTCCTGTTCTTGATGTGGCTCTTGGACTGCAGGAGGCGCTGTCGATGTTACTTTACTCACTGGATAAGAAAGAAAAGAAGTTTTCAGAACACGCTTCAATACAAGTACTTCAGTTCAAACACATGGTAGATTTGTGCAGAGTACCTTCCTCAACTTGACTCATAGCTGACTGAGCAGCTTCAGAAGAGTGCTCCCTGATGGGAAATAAGTGTGGCTGCTCAGGGTCGTAGCCTGGGACCAAATGCGGCTCAGTCGCTGGCATTGGCTCCGTTCCAGATGAAGTGATCAATTCTAAACTTGTAGCTGGATGCACAACGCCAGACCCTCACCAACTTCCAAGTGTTGGGCACCCAGTCCCTCTTTTGCGTGAGAGATCATGAAATCGTGGAGAACCTTCTTTTCATCATTAGTCAGTATACGGTTCTCCAACTCGAATTCATCAAAAGCTTCGCCTGGTTTTGATGCTCTTTCTTCTTCAACTAATAAATTCCAGGCGTTGAACAAATGCGTCGGATAATCATCAAGCCATGTCAAATTTCTGTGCCTCAGCACATTAGCATTATAAGTGATGAGAAGTTCTTCTATCTCTATCTCCAGCTTAGTCTCTGCTTGACGAACTTTCTCATCGACTTCGGCTTCTGTCTCGCAGACCTTCTCCAAGGCCGCATCTCTCTCATTTCGAAATTCCACCGCCTGGTCACACGCTTCCTGTGCGGAAACGTTAGCGGTGTCTCTTTCCTTCATAATCTCTGCAACTTTGGCCTTGAGCTCGTTTAGCTCTTTCAAGGCCGCATCCCGCTCGACAGTCACGATGGTATTTCGATGGCCCATATCCTCCACCGTAGCGTAATGCTCACGCTTCATCCTATCCATCGCTGCCCGAGCTTCATCCGCTCTTCTGAGAGCTTCAATCTTCGACTTTCGAGAAGACTCGACCTCACTGCCGAGCGCCTGAATGATGCGGTCCTTTTGGCCAAGTTCTTTCTCCAACTTCTCGATCATAGCTGCTTGATTAAAGGCCACCTTTGACGCTTTCTTAGCGGTCTTCGACCATTCTTGATATTGAAAGAATACGTCCGAGAGATAGTCATGCATCATAGGTGCAACTGTCGACGGTATCCTTTTTAGATGCGGGGGAAAAACGAACCCATCAAAGCAAATTTCAAGAAATTCCTTCCTCGGTTGAGCAAGCCTAACCGCTCCTTCCCCCGAAAGCTCCGTCAATGTCTGCTCTGTTGACGGAGAGGCCGCGGTTTCCGTTCTGCGGTGAGTATCAGACCTCGGTGGTTGGGAAGACGGCTTGGGCCGTGAAGTTTCTGGAGGCCTCGAGACATGAACTGGAGGCGGTGCGGGAGCTCTAGGAGGTGGCGTGCGAGATCGGGACCGCTGCCTATAATCTTTTTCTCTGTCAGAGCGCTCATGACTCGAGCGCCCATAGTCACAATCTCTATCTCCTTCCCTCCTATACGCTTCATAATATGAAGAAGACTGGCATTTCTTACGGAGACTGTCGAGCATCGAACATCTGCCAGACATGATATCTGCGAAGAAAAAACATAAAGCGAAATTAGTAATCTCTCACAGTGAACGTATTACACTTAGAAATCGTGTAGTGTCGTGAAGTGTGAATGTGGGTGCAACCCGCCGACCAACCAGATGTGTCAACCGCACTAGTGGGCAGAGACTCGCTCAAAATTAAGGCTTCAGAAAGTTCTTCCAATCTGGCATCATGCTGCAAGGACACATCGTCCGGAATTCGAATATCGGCGAGCCCTTCATAAAGATTTTCAGTTCTCAGAGGAGACATCTCCGAAATTCTGATTCCGGGAGCGGATCGAGCTGTAACAACCGATTTCCATCTTCTCTTTTTAGATGACTCAACAACGGCTGCCTTGCCTTTTCCTTGTCCTTCGGTATCTTGGGCTACATCCGCAGATTCGCCCAATGGCTCATCATCAGTATGAGTTCTCTCCAAGTCAGCCTCCTCAATTATGACAACTTTAGGTTTTCTTCGTTTGACTCGTTCTTTCGAGGCGGTTCTTAAGACACCGTCAAGCATTATGCTTTGCCTTCGCTCAATCAACCCAAGGATTCTGAGATTCCTATCTGTCAGCAACAACTCGATATTCCTCTCTTCACTTGGGATTTCTTGAAATACCCAAACTATCTCTTTGAAACGCTCACCTTCAGGTCGCTGAATTACGGCTGAAAAAGAAAAGAGTTGTGAGTTCGACTTCAAATACCTCAGTTTTATCAACTACCCGAAAAAATAGCAATACTTACGTCTAAATAGCCATCGCTGAGCAAACCCTGGGGGGCATCTAACATAAAACCATTCCGTCCTGAAGTAGCTCAATCTAGTCCAAGCCCCCATGATCACTTGGCAATTTCTTACCGCCTCCAAGAATGTAAAAGATGGACTATTGGCCCGACTCTTGAAATTAAACAAGTATCTGATCTCACTCGGGAGTGGCGGTCGATAGAGATACTCCATAAATGCAATGAACAAGCTATTGAGTGACGCATATCCGTTCGGATGCAACTGAGATGGGGCGATCCTCAAAAACGACAATACTTCTCGTATATACTGGTTAAACGGAGGGAGTGTCCCAGCTGCGCACGCGTGGCGATTGAATGCGGTATATCCCTCCGGTGGATTGTGCGGTCTATCATTTGGCCCCGGCAGTAGCACATCATCCATCAACAAACCATGCCTTAAGCATATTCTTCCTAGCAACGGAACAGAGTCTGATGGGTTACTAATGAAGGATGCGTCAGGTAACTCGTCCGGAGCTGGACCAATGACTTCAATCTCAATCTCCGGCACTTCAAGCATGGGAGGGGCCAAAGTCTGAGTTTCTTGCGGTTGCGAACTTGAAGTTTCCATAACTAGCTAACTCACGAGAAATCATCATTAGATGCTAAAAACCCCGTGCATTCCCTGGTGTAAAGTGCATGAATATGTCGTGCAATGCTGTGCATTACTTGAGCAAATTCTATAGAATAAACTGTAATGTACGAACGACAAAACTCTGAAAATCAAACTGGAAATGACCGTCATCGCTGACCGTCACAACCGTGCCATCCACCCGCAAACGATCGATCCAAGTTGAAGTTCGTTACACTTTTGTTAAGTTACAGTTCCATCGGCGAGCTTCAAAAGGTAGTTCAATATGCAGTTCTACGGTCAAGTTCAATCATGCAAGGCAGAAGCTCGTCGGAGTCAAGTATTTTTATGTGCAAAAAATTCTCTAAATTCATTTAGTTTCAACTTGGAATCGGTCGCTGCAGTTCAAATTCGTATCGAATCGAAGAAATATCATCAACCATGTTCGAATCGATACGTTTCGTATCGACCATGTTCGAATCGATACGTTTCGTATCGACCATGTTCGAATCGATACGTTTCGTATCGATCAGGTTTGACTCGATACGTTTCGTATCGATCAGTTCGAAACGATGAGTTTCGTATCGATCCAGTTCGAAGCGATGCATTTCGTATCGATGTAGGGCACACCATTTCGCATCGATCAGAGAACATTGGCTTCATATCGATTGCCACTATCATATTCGTATCGATATGAAATCGCATAATCTCCTTCGATTCGAAAACTCCATAGCTCCTTCTTCTACAAACAGGCCTCGACTCCATGGCCGTCCCTAAACTTGCTCTCATTCGCCCAGATCTTTAAGTTCATCAATACCGATCATAACAACAAGAAGGATGGATTGAGATTTCGAGTTTCATCGTTCTAAACACGATTCTATCCATTAATTACCTGATTTTAATGTTTAACTTCAAAGGATTAAAGAATTGAATCGATTCGAAGACGTGACAAACTGCTCTCGGAAGCTTCGAGTTGATGCAAGGACACAGAGAGTACAAGGTAACAGTAAAAGTAAAAAAGGTGAAAATGGCTAAGTCCACGTTATTTATACTAAGCCATAGGAGAACCGGGTCGATTTGTTTCCCGGTCCATGTGACCAGTCACCACCAGTCACCCCAACGCTCGAGTCGAACGGTAGTTTCGAATCCATCACCAGAAGTTTCTATCGATTCGAAATAAGCGACGGATCCATCGATACGAAGCAAGCAGCAAAGACAGCTGTAGATTGTGAACTCCATCGGCTCAAAGCCCACGTTCACATCAACAAGTTCACAACTCCATCCACAACCTACCGATACGAACAGAAATTTCGTATCCATCATTTCTCACCAATACGAACCGCAATTTCGTATCCATCAAAACCGATCGATACGAACAGCAATTTCGTATCCATCCTTTCTCATCGGTACGAATGGACGTTTCATACCCATCTAAGCTCATCGATACGAACTGCCATTTCGTATCCATCATTTCGACTTGCATCGATGTGAAAAACTACTTTTTAACCTTTTACATCGATTCGGGAGAGATCGATACAAGAGGATAGTCAAAAACAACCATCAAGCGTTGTTTCAACTCAAATTTCCAAATCGATTCAGGAGAGAATCGATACAAATTCAACAACAAACAAAACCGACAACAACTCATGGACGCACGACGTTAACGAGGGTCAAACAAGCATATGTGCATATATGTCAGACTAACATTCAATTTAAACATTTACAGGGATCGAATACTCATCTTGTTACGAATACAACAACCAACAGCTAAGCACTATTATACAACAATCAATCATATCAACGCAGGGTTACAACCTTCGACAAGAGAGCAATGATTGTTCAGAAAGAGATTGCAGCTTTTCAAAGCACGTCATGTTTCCACAAGACGTACTTTGGGAGGAAAATGTTATCCTTCTTTTTGGCAAAGCCGTGACACTGAAAGATCGATCGAAAACAAAGGACAGTTCGTCTCAGAGATTGGTCATACTTCACTTCACAATGGATATCGTTGAATATTGTCCGAGTCCAGTTTGAGCAACAATTGATAGGACATGGCAAGAAAGATCATAGAAGTTAGCATCTCAAATTTCAAGACAATCCGAGTTCATACGCTCAAGTTATGATCGATTCAATTTGAAGGGAAAAGCACTGGTTTCGTATCGATCACTTTCGTATCGATCAGGCTCCAATGACTTCGTATCCATCGAAGTGCCGCCCTTCGTATCGATCAGCTTCGAAACCATCAAAGCGTCTCGGTTTGTATCGGTCAGTTCGAACCCATAGAAGTACCTCGGTTCGACTCGGTCCCATTCGAATCCATCGGCAGATCACCTACTTCGAATCGGTCAACTCCCATGAGTTCGTATCGGTCAGGAGCGGCCGTGTTCGAATCCATCGAGTTCGTATCGATGGACTTCGTACCCATTAGCAGATGATGCACTTCGTAACAATCGACCAATGTCTTCTTCGTATCCATCATGGAAGCATCCCTTTGAATCGATCGGGTCAAAGCTCTTCGTATCCATCAGGTTACCATGATTTGTATCCACCAACAGTTGCAGTTCGTATCCATGAATACGGCACCATTCGAATCCATCGAGTCAACTAGCCTTGGTGACGTGTCATTCATCGATACGAACGCGCTGAGATACATAGAGTCGAAGCGGTCAACTCGGAGCAAAGACCGGATCGAGTCGAAGTTTGCGCTCCACGTCATCGCAACAGCGCGTGCCATCTTCGGTTCGAAGCGATCGATTCGAACCAGACATCCGAACAAAGAACCTCATTTCATATCCACGATAACTCGAGATCTACTGATCCAAATGCCACGAAATTTTCACAGAAGCTTGCATACATGTTGAAGAATGTCCACACCAAATTTCTCCTCGATTGGATGATTTTCTGATCGATTCGAGTGGAGTTCGAATCGATCCCAAAGTGGGCCCAAATTTTCTGAGGCCGGGCATGTGGGCCCCCTCACGTGCAAGAAGTGGTCTTCCGAATTTTCAGCGAAATATCAGCCTCCAGCACTTATAAATAGAGCTCCTGATCATTCAGAAAGGGGATCGGAGAATTTTTAGAGAAAAAGTGCACCCGGACGCTGCCAGAATCACTCCATATCATCATCACTGCCATTGATTTCGAACTTTGACTTACTATCTACTGTACTTCGCTATAAAAAACTTGTAATCTTCAAGTATCAAGCAATAAAGTGCAAAAACTTCACAGTGGACGTAGGCAACACGCCGAACCACTATAAATCGCTTGTCTACGCATTTACATTATTGTCGATTGGAGTTTTTGTTAGATAATACTCGTTTTGAATTTACATTCTTTGTTATTATCTCTTCAACTACTCCCGAAGAGTGTTGTACCCAATTTTGGTGCAAACAACCAATACCCTGAAATCACTTGTACCGAACCTCTTCTCCCTCCAAAAAGAGAGCATGACCATAAAATTCCTCTACTTCCTAATACCAAACCAATATGCTTTAAACCCTATAGAAATTCACATTACATCAAAAATGAATTGGAAAAAAATATGTAAGTGAGTTGTTGGATGCTGGAATCGTCACGTCCTTTTTCATCCCCTGTTGTAATGGTTAGACAAAAAGATGGCACGCGGAGGTTATGTATTGATTATCGAAGCTTGAATGCCTGCACCATTAAAGACAAATTTCTCATTCCCTTAATAAATGAGCTGTTTGATGAATTACAAGGAGCTGCTTATTTTCCAAAACTAGATCTAAGGTTGGGGTATCATCAAGTTAGGATGCATGAACCTGATATACACAAGACAACTTTCGAAACACATGAAGGTCATTGTGAGTTTCTTGTAATGCCTTTTGGCTTTGCCAATGCCCTTTCTACCTTTCAAGCTTTGATGAATCATATATTTAAACCTTCTTTGAGGAAGTTAATCTTAGTGTTTTTTGATGACATACCGATGTACAACAAGAGATGAGAGGAACATCTCAATCACCTTAAAACCACTTTCCATACCTTACAACAAAACTTTCTTGTGATCAAACTGTCTAAATGCAGCTTTGCCAAACAAACCCTGGAGTACTTGGGCCACATTATTTTTTATCAAGGGCTAGCAGTTGATCCTAGTAAAGTGTAGGAAGTAGTTGAATGACACTTACCTAAAAACTTGAAATCATTGAGAGGATTCCTAGGTCTAATTGGCTACTACAGAAAATTTATTAAAGACTATGGGGTAATTGCCAAAACTTTTCACAAAAATATTGAAAAAGAATGCTTTTAAGTGGACTGAGCAATCAAAGGAAGCTTTTGAAAAATTGAAACACTGCTTAACCAATCCTCCTGTGTTAGCTATCCCTGATTTCAACCAACCTTTTACACTAGAATGTGATGCCAATGGTCATGGTGTGGGATCAGTGTTGCTTCAAAATAATAAACCTATAGCATATATGAGCAAAGCCTTGCATGGAAAGAATCTCTTGTTATTTACTCATGAAAAAGAGTTGTTAGCCATTATTATAGCTACAAGGAAATGAGCTCAACATTTTTTGGGGAGACAGTTTATTATTAAAACCGACCGCCAGAGTTTAAAATTTTTGCTATCACAGAAGTTGCATACAGGACTGTAGCATAAATGGTTAGTCAAGTTACATGGCTAAGATTATAAAGTGGAGTATAAATATGGGAGAGAAAACATAGTTGTTGATGCATTGTCTAGAAGGGAGGCAAATTTTTTGGAAGAAGCAGTGATGCAAGCCATATTTGTAGTACAAACTCCTTGGTTACAGGAGCTAAAGCATACTTTCGTTCATCTTGGTACCAGGAGCAGATAAATAAAATTCAGAACAATGAACTTAACAGCACCAAGCATAAGGTAGTAGATGATTTGATATTTCATAAGGGGAAGATTTTAGTTGATCGTCATCTGAAAGGACTACTACATTCACTTATCCAAGAGCATCATTCAACACCTTTAGGGTGGCATGATGGAATTAAGGCAACATTAAAAAAACATGTTTTTATTGGAAAAATATGAGAAGGGATGTGGAAGATTATATTAGAGCATGTGATTAGTTCCAAAAGAACAAAGGAGAAAATGTATCGTTGCCTAGTTTGCTACAACTACTACCAATACCTGAAACAATATGGACTGACATATCTATGGATTTTGTCACTAGGTTGCCAAAAAGTAATAAATACACTGTCATCATTTTTGTTGTGGATCGATTAAGCAAGTATGTCCAGTTTTTCCTTCTTGGCCATCCATATACATCAAAGGAAGTTGCCACTGTTTTTTTTCAATAGGATGTTCAAATTGCATGGATTTCCTAAATCCATAGTCAGTGACAGGGATGCTATCTTCACAAGAAAATTTCGGCAAGAGTTGTTCAAGTTTCAAGGTAGTAGTTTGAAATTAAGTATTGCATACCATCCCCAAAGTGATGGGAATTCAAAAGTGATAAACAAAATCTTAGAGGGCTATTTAAGATGCTTCATTTGCCATAAATCCCATGGGTGGAGCAACTGGTTAACCTTGGCCGAGTATTGATATAACACCACGTGGAATGTTTCAACAAACACAACCCCCTTCAAGGCTATATATGGTGTAGATCCTCCAAACCTATTATTCTATGTTCAGTATACTGCCAAAGTAGAACAAGTTGAAGAAATGTTGTTTACTAGAGATATCATATTAGAATATTTGAAAGATAGTTTGAAGTTAACATGGGAAAGAATGAAAAAATATGCAGATTTAAAGAGATCAGAGAAGAAGTTTGAAGTAGGGGATTGGGTGTTTCTTAAGCTTCAACCATATAAACAAATTACCGTGAGAAATGAGAAGATCTGCAAATTATCACCCAAATTTTATGGGTCATATAGAGTACTTGAGAAGATTGGAGAAGTAGCTTACAAGCTTCAATTTCCAGCCATTGTATAAATTCATCCAGTTTTTCAAGTATCACAATTAAAGAAGAAGGTTAGAACTGTCATTGCTATACAAGATGATGTTCCTAGCTTTGTGAAGAAAATAGTAGAACAACCTAAAAACATACTTGATAGAAGAAAGATACCCCGAGACAATGAGGCTGTAGTTCAAATTTTAATTAGGTGGAAGGAGAAACCCATTGAAGAAGCTTCATAGGAAGACTATTGGCCTATGGTAAAGAGATTTCCTACTTCGGACCTTGGGTAAAGGTCCCTTCTTGAAGTGGAGGGGAGATGTAACAACCAAGGAATGATTGCCACGGTCTTGGTTAAAGAAGGATTCTGTCAGGTGGCAGAAAATGCAAATGTTGAGAAGATTAGGCCAAGTTCACCACAGTTGTCCTCTGGTTCATCAAAGAAGCCGCTAGAGGGTGCCAGGAAGGTGTTAGAGAAGAAAGTCGATGAGAAAAAGTCATGGGGGATGAGATATATGGTGTATCAGTGATTGCATGTCTATGCATATATGCACATGCACAACTGATACAATCTGGTTTTGGGCCTATGTTGAGTTGTATATATCTGTAGTATTATTGTTAAGTGAAATGAGTTTTTTGTATGATGAAACTAGCCTGTATTGGGTGCTTGAGTTAAATGACTGAATCGGGTGTTGCATGTGAGTAACAATGTGTGTGTGTGTGTGTATGGGTATTAGCAATGTAATGGGATGTTGACAAAATTCTGAAGCTAATGAATTCATTTTTCCTTTAATACAATTGCACTTCTAGTGCCAGATTACTTCTATTCCATCAGTTCTTGTCTATATTTTATACTTTGATTTTAGTTTAGTATCAGTTCTATCATGTTTTCAATATCGTTGTTATCATTTCAATTCTTAATCTTCATTGATATTATAATTCTCTATTAGTTCTCATTTCTGTAGTATATAATTATAGTTCTTGTTCAATTTGTACGCAAATATTATATCATATTTGTTACTTCATGTGCTTATCATTTCATTTATCTTGCTAATTTTTGCAATTTGATTCTCCGTTCATCTATATTTGCCAATTATTATTCTTTTCATCATTTCCAGTAGCATATAATTTCTTCTGTGTTTATTAATTAGAATCTTGCAATTGTTGTTACATAATTCTGTCACTTATTTGTTACTAGAACTGGAATCAGATAAAATTCTTGAAATTTGAGAATCATTTGTGCATTTCATTCTTGCAATTTGTACAAATATCCTGCTACCGTCAATTTTTACATTTCTTTGATCATATATTCTTGTTTTTCTGATACTCAATCCACAAATTCTTGCCCCATATCAATACTTTGCATCATTCTATTTCCAATTATAAACCCAATCTGTCATTTCTTGATTCAATCCTCCACCTGTTCCACAATTCACCACCTAAATATCCATTTTCTTATTGTGTGTCAGATACATGTGCACACTCTCCTGTGTCAGTGTACATGCATTGTTTCCATTCCTTTAGTACTTCTCTATAAACTGTTACCTTACCATCTTCTTCTTCATCAAGTCACCACATATCATCAACAGTTCTACAACCTGCCATCATGAATAAAGAATCATAACAACCCACCTCTTCCATCACCTAATAATGGCCACTAACTTGGTAGTAAAAAAATATCCGACTGATTTAATCCACGGCTACGTTTAGGCTTACATTATATATCAATTTGAAACAGTTGATATTTGAACCCAAATTCATATAGTTTGAAAATTTAAAGTAATTTTGTTTCATAATGGTCATTTTTTAAAAGAATATCGGTCCCTCTTTCTCAAATTCCATGTGATATGTTTAATTTTCTTACGTTCTTATATCATCTCACAAATTCAGGTGTGATTTGTATGGTTCTTGCCATTTGTCTCCATATATAGTTTTATTTTGACATATGGGTCCAAAAATATCTATGCAGTCCATTATTGCACATCAAAGCCAACATCACCGAGTAGGTAAAAGCTCACCCTAATAGGAGAATGCCATGATTCTGTTTGTTTTTATAGCTGTAGTGCTTGATTTTCTTATTGGATTATTTGATTTAGATGAGACGATTTGCAATTTTGGTTTCTCTTTTATCTTAATTGAGATGATAATGACTCTTTATTTTATTTGCTTATGCATTGTGATTTCCAAATAAGTATTCAAATTATTCAAGATAGATAAAGTACTTAGTTTAGATGCTTTTATAAAGTTAGATTAATAAATGTATACAATAATTAAGTTCCACTTAACATCCATTTAAACACAATATAGGAAAGTGGTTAATGTTTGAACTCTTTAAGCTAAATTCTTCAAAATCAACCGGGACCCCATTAGACACCACTTTATTAATTCCTAATTAGGTGGTTATGGGCTTCATAACTAATCGGCTATAAAATATGAGATAACAATAGCCTTAGTGCAAGAAATCACTGTACCCATCCCCATGAACCAAAATACAATACATATTTTATATATAAAGCCTTAAGAAAAACAGAAGGTATTAATCTAAAGTATACTTGAAGCTTCACTTTAGTTGAAACAATCCATTTTGTAGTCTGCAAATCCATATGCATTGTTTTAATGTCTCAACTAATTAAAATTTTGAAGTGTACACTTTAATCAATGTTTAGCCTGTCAATGCAATCTGAATTTTTTTTAAAACCCATATTTTTTTGTGGATATTTGATGTAATACAAACTAAGAAATTTGTTGGTCTCATTCAAATTATTCCACTCATTCGCTACATTGCAACTACAAAGAATTATTGTTTAATTTTAAATTTATATTTCAAATTTAGGGGAATAAAGGTGCAATTGTTAACAATATCAAAAGGAGCAGGACATAACAAGTAACTTAATTCTCAATATTTATAAGTTGTAGCTAAATGACCTTTGACCATTTAATGTGGTTTTTTTTATATGTTTCTTAATGGCTTCAACCTAATGTTGAATCTTTGCTGCTGAATGAAAATGCTTACATTATTGAATATGTGGTAATCTATTACTTTTTTCAACTCAACGTGGGTTTTAATATTTGTACTGAGTGGAGACTGCATAGCACCATTATATGATACATTCAGGTTATCTTTATGCTTGAATTTGAATTTTCAGATGATTTCATTGTTCCTTAAAGAAATTCCCCTTCTCGTTTACATATTTTATAGTAGAAAATAGGCACAAGTACAAACTTTGCAAAAAAAATTAGGCTGAAGAACAACAAGTTTTATTTTTGTGCTAAAGGACAAACTTTGAAAAAAAAATTAGGCTAAAAAAATGCTAATTATATTTAACATTTTGTATAATGTAAAACTGAATATAATGCTAGTTATGACTACATTTTGTATAGTGTGAAAACTGTACAAAATTCTAGCTAGAACTAGCATTATCCTCCAGCTTAATTTTTTTCAAAGTTTGTTCTTCAATCCAAAAATGAAACTTGTTGTCTTTCAGCCTAATTTTTTTTCCAAAGTTTGTCCTTCTCCCTACTTTCCTCTATTTTACATTGTTTAGTTTCCACTGTCTCAATAAGTTTATGATCCATTTTTCATCCTTAAAGATGATTACATTTTCCCATGACTATTTTAGATAAGGTTGTTTGGGTGTTTCTTTCTAATAAAGATAGTTTGAAGTTCCAACTCAATATTGTCTAGATAGCCAGGGAATAATTTTGTTAGGTTTTTTTTCGAATTTTCAAATAAGTTTAATATTCACCTTTTATTTTTGTAGAATTTATTATTTAAAATATGATCAAGGATTTACATATTCCTCTGTGCTTTCATTAACTCTATCAATTGTTCAATAGTGTTAATGATGTTCTATTGCTTCATTTAAGGAACATACAAAATTTCATATTTCAATCGATAATGCTAACAGACTTCAAACTAATGCTAGGAACTCTCGGCAGGTTCAGGATTTAGTCTGGATTTTACCACTAATAGCGAGGTTCTAGCAGGGGAAAAAGCATAAAACCAAAGTGTAGCTTTCAAATTGTGTACTATCAGTTCCATAACCGACCATATATTATTCTCTTAACACTACTTGCCTAGATTAAGACTGTCTTTTATGTTTTCCTTTTGCTGAACTTTAAGTTATAGTGATTTCTCCTTTCTGAAAATTGTTTATCCGTTCATATGAACAATTGTTTTTCTTTGCATTTTCTAATGTATAAGCTTGGACACTTATTGTTATCTATCTTAATTTTGAAATACTAATGTGGAGCTATGACGACTAAAACTGAATTGTGTTATATCATACAAGTGTTCAAACTATATTAAAATTTAGGTTCCCATCCGAATAATTATTTAGATGTTGGTTACCAAAATTACTCAACCAGTGAAACAAATGGAACATTAGTTGATATATATGTAATGATACGCATCTGTCATCTTTGTTTCACTACAGCTCCTTTTCACTATACTGTACTGAAGTGATTCTGTTACCAAGATAATACTAATGACGGCTTCATTTTGATGATGACAATTACCTAACTAGGAAGGCATCACTACCACATGGTTCCTTATAAGGTAACAAATGTAGATCTTTAAACAACATCACTTTCATTTTTGAACTATATATACACATGTCCAGTTATTACAAATTAATCTACTCCTTCTCAATGCAGCCCAAGGGTTTAATCAAAGAAGAAACTTAAATTTCATCAAATGGATTACATAGTTTGAAGGAAATGAAAATTCAAACAGTGCTCAAAAGGTAATGGTAAAACATAGCACTCATTTTTTTGAATATTTTGATTTACTTAGTCATTTCTACTCTAAGATCTAACTAACTATTTCTTATAGCTATGTGATTTAGAATATGAGAAGGTTGATCTTTAAAGGATAATAGAATGCATTAAGCTCCACTGTTCGATGAAGGAGCATGAATAACAAGAAACAAGGTAGCTATAATTTTTTTGGTTATAGGGCAAAATTACAATTCCGTCTTGAAAATATTTAAGCTTTTACAATAAATAGGAGTAGTGAAAAATATTCACTGTGGGATTATTATTGATAGTGCTATGTTTATCTGTGTATTCAAATCTGATTCATTTTCTACAAAAAGAGCAAAAGCAAACGACAAGTAAGTGATTATGTGAATATTTTAATTGTGCATGTATGGTTTTGTTGGAATTCCTTAACAAATAAAATGAATGAAATATACAAAGTCCCACATCGCCAAATTATTGAAGCTATATTGGTTTATATATGGCTTTCTCATGAGGAGGTTGGGGGCCTGGGGCTCCCAAATGTATGCTTCGTTGTGAGGAGGGAGATCATACGCGCGCGCCGCCGCCGTCCGACCGACCTAGGGTTTGGGTCTAATATGATACTCGTATTTTTACTGACTGTTCATAAGCGGACGCAGATTGCTGAGGAGGTGCGACTGTGCGAAGTGGTACAGACCAACTATAAATAAGAAGGAAAACTGATCGCTTTCCTAACTGATTTAAGAATCCGAATATTCTTCTTTTCTTCTGCTACTATACTCTAAATCACAGAGTGATATACTCATTACAATCTCGAGCAGAATTCGTCTGTTGTATCTTGCGAGAATTTTGAAATAAAATTCTTAAGGAAATCGTTACGACGAGCCTCGGACATAATCCGGTTAGAATTCTAGACTATTGTATATTTATATACATTATTCTATATTCTATTCTTTATTCTGGTTATACTATTTGTTCAAAATAGTATAACGCTATTGTTGTAACTTATTTACAACATTCATACTGTTATAATAATTTATACAGAATTCCAGTATAGTGGAAATCTAATTTATAAACTTGTGCGACGAGTTTATTGTAGCGTGCTATCTTTTTTAGTACACTAGACATATAACATCTTAAGAATTTTACTGTTTTCTTACTAAAACAGAGATGACAACAGTAGAATTTTCAAAGAATACTACTCACAACAGACCTGAACTGTTCAAGGGAGATGGTGATGATTTCTTGATATGGCAGAATCAGATGTTGTTTTATCTCACCACGCTCGGTCTGCAAAAGTACCTCGAGGAGGAGGAACCAATTCCTGCACTAGGCAAGGAAGCGAGGTGAATATGTGGAAGCATTCCGATTTTTTATGCAGAAACTATATTCTAAATTGTCTCGACAAGGTGCTATACAAAGTATATCAGCCTTTAAAGACATCAAAAGAACTCTGGAATGCACTTACCACGAAGTATAAGACGCAGAATATCAGTCTTAAGAAATTCATTGTACACAAATTCATGGACTACAAGATGGTTGACTCCAAACCGGTGACCGCTCAACTGCATGAATTGCAAATCATCGTTCATGAACTCGAAGCGGAAGGTCATATGGTTGGAGAATCGTTTTTGGTTGAAGCCATCACGGAAAAACCGCCGCCGTCATGGAGAGATTACCACAACTATCTAAAGCATAAGAAGAAGGAAATCTCTTTATAAGATCTCATAGTCCGATTAAAAATTAAGGCAGACAACCGTGCAGTTACAAAACCAAGCGAGGAGGCATTTGTGACTGAAGGGTCAAAGACCAAAAACAAAAAGAAGAATTTCCAGAAGAAAAGGAAAGCTCAAGAGAATAAACCAAAAGACAACAAAAGACCTAAGAAGTTTAATGATGAATGTTGGGTTTGTGGAAAAGTTGGACATGCCGCTAGAGATTGCAGACTCGAGAAGGAACACAATAAAGAGGCAAATATAGTGGATAACATGGAAGTAGACGAGTCCAACTTCTCGGCGGTGGTATCTGAATGCAATCTGGTTCAGAATCCTAACCAATGGTGGGTAGATACAGGCACTACTCGTCATGTTTGTTCTGACAAATCCATGTTTTCTACATATCAGAAATTCGATCACGAAGAAAAACTCTACAAGGGTAATTCTGCAGTTTCCATGATCGAAGGCAGTGGCACAGTATTCCTCAAGTTTACTTCTTGAAAAACTGTTAAGTTGAATAACGTGCTCCACGTTCCAGACATACGTAAGAATCTCATCTCTGGTGCAGTCCTATCAAAGAAGGGATTCAGAATGGTGTTTGAGTCAGACAAGATGGTTCTGGCCAAAGCTGGAATGTATATCGGAAGGGGTTATTTATGTGATGGCCTATTTATGGCAAATGTAGCCGTTTTCGGTAACAAAAATATGTATTTTGATTGTGCTATTAATAAAATTGAAGTTTCTTATTTGCTTGAGCATGAAATTTTACTATGGCATGATAGATTGGGACACATAAATTTCCACAAAATGAAAACATTATCAAACTTGGGATTAATTCCAAAATTCCAAGTAGATAAGAACTACAAATGTGAGACATGTGTAGAAGCAAAAATGGTCAAACAACCATTTAAATCTGTTGACAGAAGCACTGAACCATTAGGTTTGGTACATACAGATTTATGTTATTTTAAATCACTACCTACAAGAGGTGGGAAAAAGTATTTCATTACTTTTATTGACGATTATACGCGATATTGCTATGTATATCTTTTAAATAGTAAAGATGAAGCAATAACAGCATTTATAAAATACAAGGCCGAGGTAGAAAAGCAGTTAAATAAAAAGATCAAGATACTAAGATCTGATTGAGGTGGAGAATATGAATCACCATTTGAACAGTTCTATGCCGAAAATGGTATAATTCATCAAACAACAGCTCCATATTCACCACAACAAAATGGTGTACCCGAGAGGAAGAACAGAACGTTAAAAGACATGATTACTGCCATGCTTTTAAATTCTGGTCTACCGACGAACTTGTGGGGGGAAGCATTAAATATGTCTAATCACATATTAAACAAAGTCCCTCACAATAAAACAGGAACAATTCCATATGAATTATGGAAAGGAGACAAACCAAGTTTTAAATACCTCAAAGTGTGGGGGTGCTTGGCAAAAGTTCCAGTTCCGCCGCCCAAGAGAGTCAAACTTGGACCAAAAATAGTAGATTGTTATTATCTTGGGCCAACCCAAAATAGTAGTGCTTACAGATTCTTGGTATTCAAGTCTGATATAACTGATATTCATGTAAATACAATCATGGAATCAAGAGATGCCTCATTCTTTGAAGATGTGTTTCCGCACAAAAGGAATGAAGGAATAAGGTCCCAAAAAGGACAAGGGAAGAATCAAACGATTCGCATGAAGATGAAACTCACAATGAAATTGAGGATGCTGAACCAAGAAGAAGCGTAAGGGCTAGAACTTCCAATACATTTGGTTCGTACCTTTTTACATATGTATTAGAGAACGATCCTCAAACGTATAAGGAAACAATGTCA
This sequence comes from Allium cepa, assembly GCA_030765085.1. Lineage (NCBI taxonomy): Eukaryota > Viridiplantae > Streptophyta > Magnoliopsida > Asparagales > Amaryllidaceae > Allium > Allium cepa. The sequence goes on along the minus strand of CM060946.1, from coordinate 120,577,364 downwards.
TCTTCTGAATCCTCATGTTGGAAAGAAGCAATCCAAAGTGAGATTGATTCAATTCTAAGTAATAAAACTTGAGAAATTGTTGATATTCCACCAGGAATAAAACCAATTGGCTGCAAATGGATTTTCAAGAAGAAAATGAAAGCAGATGGCTCTATCGACAAGTATAAACCCAGATTAGTAGCCAAAGGATATCGTCAAAAAGAAGGAGTAGACTTTTTTGATACATATTCGCCGGTAATACGAATAACCTATATAAGAATGCTAATAGCAATTGCATCCATCTATAATCTAGAGATTCATCAGATGGATGTAAAAACAGCATTCTTAAATGGAAATCTCGATGAGGAGATTTACATGGAGCAACCTGAGGGATTTATTTCCAAAGGAAATGAAAACAAAGTCTGTAGATTAGTCAAATCATTATACGGACTAAAACAAGCTCCAAAGCAATGGCACGCAAAATTTGATAGTATCATGATGAGAAATGGTTTTCGTATAAATGAATGTGACAAATGTGTTTATTACAAACAACTTGGACAATCATATGTGATGATCTGTCTATATGTGGACGATATGCTAATATTTGGTCCAAATACTCGGGTAATTGAGACCATAAAGAAAATGTTGATCAACAATTTCGACATGAAAGACTTGGGTGTTGCAGATGTTATTTTGGGAATAAAAATAATAAGAACACCTAATGGAATTGAGTTATCTCAATCACATTATGTAGAAAAAGTGATTGAAAGATTTCAAAATTTTGGAATTAAAGGAGTAAATACACCTTTTAATCCATCAAAAGTACTGCATAAAAACAGTAATGAGAGTGTAATGCAACTGGAATATTCTCGTGTAATAGGATGTCTCATGTATATCATGAATTGCACAAGACTAGATATAGCTTATGCATTAAGTCAATTGAGCAGGTATACGAGCAATCCAGGGAAGGAACACTGGAAAGCACTAATGAGAGTGCTTGGATATTTAAAAAATACCACTACCTATTCCTTACATTATGGAAAATATCCTGCCGTCTTAGAAGGATATAGTGATGCAAACTGGATTGCAGATTCATAGGAATCAAAATCAACAAGTGATTATGTCTTTACCCTACCAGGGGCAGCAGTGTCATGGAAATCTACTAAACAAACATGCATAGCTCGATCCACTATGGAATTAGAGTTCATTGCATTAGATAAAGCAGGCGAAGAAGCCGAATGGCTTCGTCACTTTTGAGAAGATATTCCATTTTGGCCTAAACCTGTACCGGCCATATGTATACACTGTGATAACCAAGCTGCGCTAAGTAGAGCGCACAACTTTGTGTATAATTGAAAGTCACGATATATTCGTCGACGCCATAACACAGTTAGGCAGTTACTCTCAAATGGAACAATTTCCATAGATTATGTGAGAACAAATGATAACCTAGCGGATCCATTTACTAAAGGTTTATCAAGAGAGAAAATTGACTGCGCATCGAGGGGAATGGGTTTAAAAGCCTAAACCACAAAGAGTTATCTTATACGGAAACCTATCCTAGCGACTGGAGATCCCGCGGACTAGGATCAATAGGCAAACCAGTTCTGAATAACTCAAAACATAATGCATTTGCATGGACATAGTCCAACTCCATTCCTATGGTGCACAACATAAATGCATGCCTACAGAAGTATTTAAAGGTTAAAACTATGTTTTTTAATGATTGACCATATCTTGAAAATAACAAGTGGGGTATATGTAGGATACTCTTAATGGTTGCGATCACCTATGTTAGTGTGAGTTGGGTCGGCTCTATGAGAATATTAAAAGGCTTTTATTCTCTACAACACTCGCAGAACTAAAAATTGTTCAGGACCAAAATGAACACAACTAAGAGATTGGATGAGAAGGGAATCAATGCTTCGTAAAACTTATTGCCTGGATATACAATAAAGGTCGACGGTTCAAGATGAAATAATTCACCGATTAGCCAAGTAGATCCGATAAGTTTTAACTAGGGAAAGTTCAAAGTGAAATATCTACTTATCCATGATAAAGCATTATTCCACATATACTGTGATATTTCGCTTTGTGTGGGGGATATGTATATTATCATTCATGTGGGGGATTGTTGGAATTCCTTAACAAATTAAAATAAATGAAATATACAAAGTCCCACATCACCAAATTATTGAAGCTATATTGGTTTATATATGGCTTTCTCATGAGGAGGTTGGGGGTCTGGGGCTCCCAAAAGTATGCTTCGTTGTGAGGAGGGAGATCATGCATCTCCACCACACACACGCGCGCGCCGCCGCCGTCCGTCCGACCGACCGAACCGGGCCGGGCTAGGATTTGGGTTTGGGTCTAATATGATACTCGTATTTTTACTGCAACTGGATCGGGCTTTTTTAACAGTTGCAGGCTATACGAACGGACACGACTGTTCATAAGCGGACGCGGATTGCTGAGGAGGTGCGACTTCTGAAGCGCACGCGGGTTGAATAGGCGCGGAAACAGGCGGGTGCGACCCGACTGAAGCAGACGCGGGTGAATGGATGCGGCATGAGCGAGTGCGACCCGATTGAAGTGGTGCGGGCAAACAGAAGCAAATAGCAGGCAGGTGCGACTGTACGAAGTGGTACGGACGCGACTGTTTGAGTGAACGGATGCAGACACGACCGTTCGGAAGAGATACGGACCAACTATAAATAAGAAGGAAAACTGATCACTTTCCTAACTGATTTAAGAATCCGAATCTTCTTCTTTTCTTCTGCTACTATACTCTAAATCACAGAGTGATATACTCATTACAATCTTGAGCAGAATTCGTCTGTTGTATCTTGCGAGAATTTTGAAATAAAATTCTTAAGGAAATCGTTACGACGAGCCTCAGACATAATCCGGTTAGAATTCTAGACTATTTGTATATTTATATACATTATTCTATATTCTATTCTTTATTCTGGTTATACTATTTGTTCAAAATAGTATAACGTTGTTGTTGTAACTTATTTACAACATTCATACTGTTATAATAATTTATACAGAATTCTAGTGTAGTGGAAATCTAATTTATAAACTTGTACGACGAGTTTATTGTAGCGTGCTATCTGTTTTAGTACACTAGACATATAACAGGTTTTGCTAAAATATTTTTGTATAATATTGGACATATGCTAAAATTTTCATTTTTAACTACAAAGAAGATGATTATATGTCCACAAGAAATTCAAGTTGAGATGAAGGTTAAGTTAATAATCTTTCTTCAACAATGAATTCGAGCAAAACTCCAAAGTATTACACACGCCCCATAGTAAATATGCAATCAAGTTAGAGTTCTATAAAATCCTTAGTCTACAAAATTCGTAATGATGTTTACAACTTTCATTGTAGTTTGACACCTTCTAGAACAATTGAAGGTGTGGTCTTAATGCATAAAAAATTACTCTTAACTGTAAAAAAATCATTGAAATTGTGTTTATAAAAAGAAGCTCTATTGTAAAAGAGGCCAAAACTAAGTATTTTATATATTTAACATTTAAGAATTATGAGGGTTCTTAAGAATATGTATTGAAATGAGAAAATTTATACTATGTAACATGTTTTCCCGTTATATCTACTTCTTTTTCTTTGTGGGTTACGGGTCTTTGGGCCTAGAACCTCAACCCACTAACTCAGTTTGTATTTGTATAAATATCAGTCATATATCTCAAAGATGATGTACACTGTAATCATTCAATTAATTAAAGCATTACTTCTTCTCAAATTATCAATTCAACATCTTTGTGTTTGCTCAATACTAAATCAATCTCAATCATTAAACTATCAAAATCTCAACATGGTATTAGAGCTAATGCGACAAGCCTAAAGGCATTCATTAAATCAGACTTTATTCATCTCGTATTCAAGAAAATCATCAGAATTGCATTCATCAATTCTGGAGCAGTTCTGAAACCCATTTGAAAAATAGAATTTTGAGCATATCTGAAATCCACTCGAAAAGTAGAGTTTTCTCACAAATCAAGAAATCATCAAAGAAGTTTCATCGCCTAATTTCTTGAAACCCATCAGGTATTTTATCATCATTTTGGTTTACATATTTGAATTTGCCTTTAAAACAGGTGCCGTGTAAAGGAATTCAAATTGATTTTTGGTTGCAACAAGTTCTCACCAAAGAAAGAAATAAGCAAATTCTCAAAACAAGAAAATTGGAAAGTTCGCAAATCAGAAATCAAGAAAGCATTCAAAAGCAGAAAGATAGTTGCCGTGCCAAAAACCAGTCAGAACATTGTCATCATACCAAATCGGTTGCAATTGACCTATCTTTTCCACTGTTAAAGCTTTTTTGAATCATCCTCTTTTTCTGAATTCTCGAGTCTGTTGTTTTTCCTACTAAAACATAATGGTTGATGGAGATGACACCTCAGCAACTTCAGAAAATGTTGCCAACTCTCAACAGCAAGTCATTGACGCTATTGAGAAACTGATCAAGACTGTTATTAGACCAAAGAATGAGTTAATCACCATATACCTTGAAGAAGACAATTATCTTCTATGTAAACTACAAGTTGAAACCACAATGCAAGGATATGGCTTAGAAGGGCTCATACTTGGCACAATTTCAATCCCATCAAAGTTCATCACTGATTCACAAAACAAGATTGTCAGCAATGAAAAGTATACAAAGTACTATAGGCAGGACAGATTGATAAGTTCTTGGTTACTATCATCTATCAACACAAGCTTATTGTCTCAAGTTATTGGCTGCAAATTAGCAAATGATATTTTGGTTACCGTTGAAAGAATCTTTAATACCCAATCTGCTGCAAAGGTTATGCATTATAAAAGACAGTTACAGAATATCAACAAAGGAAATCAAGCCATGAGAGACTACTTGTCACAAGTGAAAAATATATGCAATATGCTTGAAGCAGTAGGGAATAAAGTGCCAGAAACAGAACAAGTGTTGAGTGTATTGAATGGGCTCAGTGAAGAATATGAATTAGTTGTTATAGTTATTTCATCTCAACCAACTCTACCACCAATGCAATATGTTCACGCAACTCTTCTTGCATATGAGGCAAGAATAGACCTCAAGAAACCACATGATGCAGATCTATCAATTAGCCGCTCATCCAAGAATAAAGGCCAAAACTCAAGCAAACAAAGTCAACCAAATCAGAGAGGAGGTTTTGCAAACAGATCAAGAGGCAGGGGAAGGTAGAATAACAATAGTGACAGACCAAAGTGTCAAATATGTGAGAAAATTGGTCACACTGCAATGAAGTGTTATTTTAGATTTAATGCCAACTTTGTGCAAATCAAAACCCAAACAATCAAAGAAATGGCAATATGAGTGTCAATGTGGCACAAACACAACCAGAATCAAACATTCAAACAGATGGTAATAGTGTTATCAATTAAAACACTATCACAAGAACAGAACACATTCAAGATGAGGGCTAGTACCGAGAGTCTGGAGCAACTAATCACATAAAAAGCAATCAGGACAACTTAAATCTTGACAACAAGGAGTACAGAGGTAAACAGTCTATATGCATGGGGAATGGTGAGTCAGTCAATGTCATATATACTGGTCATGCTTACATCAGTAGTTCAAGGCATTTATTTCTGAAAAATTTATTGAGAGTACCAGAAATAAGGAAGAATCTTATAAGTGTTTCACATTTTGCAAAAGATAATGATGTATATATTGAATTTTATTCTAATCATTGTATGGTTAAAGACATACTGACTAATCTTTTGCAGGGTGAAGCGGTCGAAGGGCTATATAAATTCAATTTTAAAAAACTGTACCAATTTTTGGAAGAAAACAGAAATGTTGTATTACTGCTGAAACTACTCAACCGGTGGAAAGTGGAAGTGTGATTGACTTATGTCATTTTAAACTTGGTCATCCAAATATAAATGTTGTCAAACAAGTACTTAGAGAAAATAAGATTGTGTGTGATGATATATCTTTACCATATATGTGTGCTTACTGCCAAATGGGTAAAAGTCACAAGCTAGCATTCAATGATACACTAACCAAGTATTCAAACCTCTTGAATTAGTGGCAATTGATCTATGAGACCTACCCCAATCTATTCTGATTATGGATATAGATACTATATATCTTTTTATTGATGCTTACTCTAGATATACATGGATATATTTCTTGAAAAATAAGTCTGAAACTTATAATGCAGTTATACATTTCAAATCCCTAGTTGAAAAAAGGAATGGTCATCAAGTTAAAACTTTACAGTCCGATGGAGGCACTGAGTACAAAACACTCAGTAACTTTTTTAATAAAATGGGGATGGTACATAGTATTACATGTCCCTATACATCGGGAAAAAAATGGTCTGATTGAGAGAAAACATAGGCATATAGTAGAAACAAGGTTGACCCTACTAGCACAATCATCTCTACCTTTAAAATTCTGGCCTGTGTAACGACCCGAAATTTCAGATCTCGAAAATTCCAAATAGTTATGAAAAAAGAAGAAAGAGATAGAAGAAGAAGAAGAACCGAAACATTAACATCTCACATTCGCAGCGGATAAAATATAATAATAAATAATAACAGCTTACAAAAGAATACTATATCTTTCGATTACATTTTAGTACATCAGAGTTACACATATATACAGACACTGGATATACACAAACATCATGTCTTAGATATACAATAATATAAATACAGCGGAAATACTCTATACGTTCTTGCCATCTAGCTCGCCTCCTGAGCTCCAGAACGTCCCTACCTGAAAATCTGTAATACTCGGTCTGACCCGAGCATTACATCGAAGTAACACCCGGGTCAGGCTGGAAACCAGCGTGAGTAAACCCATCTAACGTGGAATACAAAGCATACAACTCATATAAACCCGGGGTAACTCGTATCAATTTACAAATTTACAATTTGTTATAGGCATCACTTATTTCACACATCAATTTTCTAAGTACCAAAATTCAGATTCAACAGTTCAATTCACTTAAATCGTTTCATTCCAGCTTATTGATTTCACCTATCAATCTATAAAATTCGAAGTTGTTTCGGGTATTTTCTAATTCCCGACCCTGGTCTCTTCGAGTCTCATGCCATCCTAACCCAAGTTATCCAAATAAAATACACAACATTTCTTATCAGAGATATCAACTCATTCAAAGCAGCCAATACCATTCAATCATCCATAAGCAAAGCTTGATCACTACAAAGTTAATTTAATTAATTCTAACTGAATTTCTAACCTCACTCACTTACATTCCTTCACTTGTCATTAATTAATTTCAAATCAATTATTCAATCATCCCTTAATTATCCATCTTAATTAATCACCCTGGATCAATTATTCTTCAATTATATTTAAGCAATTATCTTTAATTAATTACACAAATTAATCCTTCTTAACCAAAAACAGTGATAAATCTTTAATTACTTCACAGATTAATTATCTATAATTAATTACATTAATTCTTAATTACTTATATTAATTAATTTCTCATAATTCATTATTTATTGATTGATTTAATCTTAATTAGTCAATCTTTAATTACATCAATAATTATATAAATTAATGATTTCCAATTATATTTTAATTTGTTCCAATCTAAATCAATTACTTTAATTCAACCACAATATTAATCAATCTCGATTAATCTCAACCTGTAATTATCTACCTTTTTATTTATTTCATTAAATGAATTAATTACTCCTTAATTAAGTATCTTAATTAATCTCTTGATTACTTTCACAAAGTAATTATATTTTATTAATTAGATTAAGTAATTACTTATTAAACCATCCATTGATTATTTTAAATTAATTACACTTAATAAATTAACTTAAACCTTAATTAATTAATTCAAACCCTTAATTTCTAAATTAATCAACCCAAATCATTACTTAATTGAACTAATTAATTATCCATTTCAATTACCCTTCTAATTTGATGAATCACAAATCATTAAGCCCTTATTAACATTAAAATGAAAACATTTTATTATTTATGACTTAAGTTTAAAACAACTTAAAACCCAAATACTTCGAGTCAAACCATAATTAACACGAGAACCAACCAAAACCGAAGTCACCCGATCATCGATTCACAGTGCACATCAATCAATTTAATCATGCAACCAAATACTTAAATTTTACCATTTAAATTTAGATGAAAATCCAAAGGAGTGAGATTTACTCACCTTTTATTTTCGTTTGCAATCCACTCCAGACTAGCTTGTTTCTTTTCAGATTTTAAACCTTAAATAAACATTATATGATTTTATTAATATTTGACTAACTGAACAATTAATTTCCATTTAATAGATTGGATTAGCTAATTATTAAATCTAAAACTAAATTTCCTTTAATACATTATTTTAAAATAGTAAGTTTAAACATGTATCTTTATTTATTTATCTTTTCTTTTGAAACCACATATATTGTTATAAAATAATCTATATAGGCTTTAAAAATCTAATTTTATATAAAGTACTCAAACCCTTTAGAAATTCATATTATTATTTATATTTCCTTACTGTAAAATATATATATATTTCAAAATGTATAGATATATATATATAATTAAGACTAGAATAGGTTTTACACCTTACTGTAAATCAAATGATTTGTTGTATATCATATTTTCTTTTTTTATGCAAATATATAAACATTGTTTATTCAATTTAATTTAATAAAAAGGGATCGTTACCTTTCTTCAAAATGACGAACTCGGTCTTCAACATCGAAGACCCTAACCCAACATCTCGAAAACCCGAGTGATCATGCAGCGCCCCCCATCGAGCTTCGCCAGTCACTGCCCATCGTCTCGTCAGGCCCCAAACCAAATCGAGCCTTAACCTTCTGCGACGCGCAGAACCCTACAAGAGCAAGCATCGATCGCCACATCATTGCTTCACTAAGTCTGCCGTCATCGCGAAACCCACCAATCCCCGTTGCCTACCCATGCCACCGTGCTCGTCCTTCTCCGTCGCCGCCATCGCAAGGGTCGCGAACCTCAAATCCAGTTTCAAATTCGAGAATCAAAGCTAAAAATCCCAACAATCACAAACCCTAGCTGCCAACATCCCCTCGACTTCACTGTCGACTCCTACAAACCCAAGCCGCACCATTCAAAAATCATCCCAGATCGAAGCCAGTACAAAAGTATGAATTTAGGGACAAGTTTCGAATTTTCTGTGGTGAAGATTTCGAGCATTCGATTTTTTTTTAAGTTTCGCTGTTGTTTTGAGCGGCTTTAAATTGGGGAAAGGGTATGATTAAATGACAAGAAGGTGGCGTGCATAGGAAGGAAAAGTGGTTGACCAGCCTATTATAAATTAAAAATTCCCAAAATGTTTCGATATAAAATTCAGTGCGTTTACGTATCGTACGCTCACACAACAACTTCAAACATTACGGAAATCAAAATCCGATAATAATAAAATATTACGGATCCAATGGGACTTGCTTCGTCGAATTCCGAGACTGCGCCTCGGAAGGCTATTTTTAAATATCGATTTAAACGATAAAATTTCAAAACTGAACAAATCAATTCAAATTTCAATTTAAAAGATTTTGTTATCTTCAGTATCATCATTGTAAATTTTATAAGCCTTCAGATTATTTTTAATAGGCTTAAAACTGAAGATTCAATAATTCACCCAATTTCAGTTTATTAAATCCAATAACTTAATTACTATTAATAATAATATTTGAATTCAAGTTAAAAATTAACTTTTTTTTAAATATTTACAATCAATTAAATATTCTAATTTAAATTGTTAGAAATTCTGGGTCGTCACATTCCTTCCCCCTTAAAAGAATTTCGTCCTCGAAATTACTAGTTAGGAAGAATGGTCCAATACTCGTTTACCTTTTCCCAAACCCACAACTCAACTTCCTACCAACTATCTTTTATTAAAGACCCACTATCACCTCAACCAACTTCCCAAAACCTTCTATAGTTTCCAACAAAATTATTTACTCCACTTATTCAAATTTAAATTTAAAATTCAAATTTAAATTATCACAACTTCCTCAAAAAAAAAATCTTACTCTCTAAATTTTCAAAAAAAATTGCCAGCGCCTCCTTTGCACGGCTAGCTCGGTACAACTACAAAATGCCTCTACAGGCTCCCAAATTCCAAAAGAAAACAAAAGGCCAAGTGGCTAGAACAAAAACCCAATCCAATTTCATACAGAAATTTAAATACATACCTTTTGTCGGGGAATTCACATTATCTCCTGAAATCAAATCCAATTTTCTTTTTCCTTTATAATACCTTCATATCCTACTTAACAATAATATCCAATCGTAACCTTCCCAATCATTTTATACCTTTCCTTATATAGGTTTCATATCTATTTCTATTCAAATTAGTTTTTCCATTCCTATATGAATTCAATTTATCTTCAATTCTGAATATTGAATTTTATCTTCTATTTATAACTGATTTATATCATTATTTAAATTAGTTTCATCCATTAATTTATTTCAATTTCCAATTTGAAATCATTTTGTCGTTAAAAGAAAATTCCAAAATTTTTTCTAGCTCCCAAAATTTTGGCAGATTCTCCTTTGTAGGAGCTTTTGCAATTTGACAAGAGATATAAATATATATACATCGACCCACCCGGTCGGAAAAGCAAAAATAGTTCATATTTCCTATTTTTATTGCGTAGGCGTACCTTTATTTAGCATTTTAAGCAAGCGACTTATTTATTTTAGCAATTAGCGCAACCAAAGCCAGCCAAACGGCCTTCAGGTACCTGTACTTACTCAATTTAAATATATAAGTTCCATATATAGAAAATATATTAGCATTTCACTTACTTTCAATAGCTAAACACATGCATTTCATAAGCAACAAGCACTAAACGTTTTCCGTAAGCGATTTATATGATTTAAAGCTAAATCAATTTATTTTTAATCCAAACAAACTCATATTCACTTCAAATGATTCAAAAATCAATTCTATTTGCTTCTACTAAATCATAGAATTTATTTACCTTCGTTTACGTCAAACGACAATTATTTTATGCAAATTCGGCGATATTTGCTTAATAGAGTATCCATTTTTGTTTATAACTACTTCAAATTAATTCCAACTCATTCTGTATTTAATTCCATTTCATTTCTAATTTATTCGCCAACCATATATTTGCATTTCATTTCATCTCCGCATTGGTTTCATTTTAAAACTATTTCATTGAGCTTTACAACATTCGATACTTATTAATATCCATTTTCCAAATAAATTTAACCCAAACTTTATTTGATGGTCTTCCATTCTTACTCGAAGTTGAGCTTCTATAAATTTTAAACTTATGTTAGTTGACTTTAATTTAGTCCACCTTCAAAACTTAAGCTCACTTCATTTGCAAAATAAATTTTCCTTTTCAATTTAACTAGATTCTATTTCAATCAAATCTCATTTCAATCTACAAATTTATTTGATTAGTTATTATAAATTAAATTTTCAAATTCAATTTCATGAGTACAAGGCCATTTCAATTTATTTCTTCCTTCTTGAACTTAATTTGCAATTCAAACCATTTCTGTTTCAATCAAACTTCATTTTTATTCGACATATTCCAATTGTATTCAATTTCCTAACAATTCATGTCAAATTTAATTTATAACTCACGTTTTCATTTCCAAACTCCATTAATAACTCCTAATTCAACTTCTATTTTACCAATTTAAATCTTATTAATATACTCTATTACAAAAATTATTTAGCTAATTAGCTTACTTTCAATTTTTATTACAAAAATCACTTCATTAAATTTCCCCGAGTTCAAATCTTTTTTTTTTCAGTTTGGATTTTCTTCATTTTCCAAAATTCCATCACTTTTATTTTTATAATTTTAGAAATGCTTTTAAATTCACATCATACTATTAAAATTGCTCTTTATAAAAATACTTCTTATATCTCGATGTCTCAACAAGTCCATCCTTGTTCTCACAGAAATTCAATCATACGTTGATCAGGCGTGGGAATGAAAATCTATAAGTACTTGGTAAACCCGTTTCAACACCCAGTGAAAATACTTGGAAAATAATTTTATTGAAAATATAGAAAACAGTTTTTGAAAATAGAGGAAATATCTTTGATGAGAATGCTCTGGAAATCATCACCCCCATCCATGGTCGCAGTTACATTTCAGCGTTACGTTGCCATCACAGCAAAAGTCCATGTCACTGTAGTCATTCCGTGCCCTTCGATTACGCCATGGAACCCACAACAGATTGCAGTTACATTACAGGGTTACGTTGCCATCGCAGCAAAGTCCATGTAACTGTAGGCATCAGCGCCCTCGATTTTAGCTGTCCAAATGAAACTTCTCCACTCCTACGTAGGTCGCAGTCTACCGATGTAAAATCAAACGTACATCGTTGGATCTCAGCGGCACATACAACTTTCGCTATGTTATCATAGGTCGCAGTCTACCGATATAAAATCAAACGTAGACCGTTGGCTCTCCGCAGCACACACGACTTTGGCTATGGTCTGTAGTAGATCGCAGTGACATCAAGTTATACAGTTGTAACATCATAACTCAAATGCCTCTGTAGGCATCAGCGCCCCTCGACTTTCGCTACACACTACTCATAATCCTCAAGAGCTATTTTGTCCAGACTCCTCACAGGATCAACTTTAGAACACCCCCTTAGGGTTTAAGGCAGCACCATCCGGTGGCACTCCTAAGAAGTTCAATTCAAGGGAGCGCCTTTTTCCCTAGAGCCATTATCAAAATAATTTATACTATGCACATATAGTATCTTCCAAATCATACACCTAGTATGAATCTCACATAAATCTCCTTTTCTCAAAATCGATTATCCCAAAATCGATAATTCTCAGGCTAGGCTTTCCAAATTCCAATACTGATTTTACCCAAAAATCAAAAGCCTTTCCAAATCCAAAGGTTCCCAAAACCTTTTTCCAAAATCCTCAGAAGATCCTTTATATATATATATATATATATATATATATATATATATAAAATCCATGATAAAAATATTTGGATCATTTCAATCTTGTATAAAACCCTTTTTATACTTCAAATACTTTCAAAAACATTTTCTTCTGGCTATAGATTTAACAAGGGGAGTTTTATCTTATATAACAAAGATATGTAGCTTCATTTATTCAAAATCAAATATTCAAATTTGTTACTCTTTCCAATATCAATTCCATTCAAATCTACATGATGTTCACATATCATCCATACGCTATACCAATCTGATCGCTCACTTGATCACACAATTCCACTTCCGAACTAGTATCATTCACCCGACTACTTAGTACGGACTCAGATCTGGTTTCTTGATCAGAAACCGTCATCCTACATGCATAGATATAACTACGATAGAGAATATCCAGAATCAATCAACAATCCATATTCAGGTTCGCCGTCGAAAATCGAGTGAAACATCCCAACTCGGATCGATATAACCATCTCGAAATTCTGTGCTCGAATCTGGATCAAATCACTATGCGAATAGAATAATATACGTACATTCTACGTATTTATTTTCATTGATTATTGCCAAATCAATTTTCTTTCTATTCATCCTCACATTGAACTTTATTCACTTAATCACATTTGCCTTAATTCTCATTTGGATTATATCTTCAATTCTTATCTCAGTTGGGTATTTAATCAATAACATTTTGAACTCCAACCAGTTTATATTTAGAGAATAGCTTGAAAATAAAAGAAAACAATTGAAAAATAAGTTTTAGTTTGCAAAACAGCTGTAAAATAGTTAACTAATTGTAAAATAGTTGGAAAATAGTTAAATAGTTATAGAAATTTTAGATAATTGCAAAATAGTTGTAAAATAGTAATTAATTTGTAAAATAGTGATTAGTTTATAAAACAGTTGAAAATGGTTAATAGTTCCAAAAATAATTGTAAAATAAATATAAAATAATTTGTCTTTTAAAGATAAAAGTTGTATTTATTAAATAGCTTGGAAAAATAAGTTTATGTTAAAACAATTTATATTGAAAATAGTCCAGAGTCAAAACTGTTCACTTCCCTAACAATTCAATTTAAATTTCCACTTCCATTTAATTGACTCAATTCCAAAGAACTTCAATTCCCATCAAAATTTATTTAACCCCAATTCAAGTTGAATCAATCTTGATTTCTTTCCCAATCCAAATCAAGTTCCATTTGATTTTAATCCTGTTCAACTTTAATTATAATTTCAAATTATTCCAATCAATTTGGACTAATATCAATTGAACCCACTTCAATTTCAAATCATTTCAATTTAATCCAATCCAAATTTTCCATTTAAATTTTTAAGCTTATACATCTTCAATCTTAAATCCAGTTAATTCGAATCAGATTCAATTTGAATGAATTCAATTCCAATTTCAAATTTTAAACCATCTCGAATTATACAAATTCGAGTTAAATTCTCAAAGGTTAGTTTAACTTTTTAAACCAAATTAACTTTGTTCATTTAAAGTTTTTAAACAATTTAATTTCTGAGTTCTAATTCTAGAATTTCATTTTCAACTAATTTAATTTTAGTTTGGTTGTATTTCTTTTACCACTTAATTTAATTCCAGTTCAAGATTTCAATTCGGTTGTATTATATTACTTCTTAATTTAATTCCAATAATTTAACAACCAATCACCTTAGTATTTATTAGAAAGAAATATTGCTTTATATATCAAAATATATTTTTATATAAAATCATTTAAAACCTTTATATAAGAAAATAACAAGTACGCGCTCATATATATATATATATATATATATATATATATATATATATACACACACACACATACACACACACACACACACACTCTCAACTCATCCTAAAGTATTACAGACTCTATTTAAGGAGTGACTCCCACCAGAGTCAAGGTTCTCGCTTAACCTTGCTCTGATACCAACTGTAACGACCCGAAATTTCCGATCCCGAAAATTCCAGATAGTTATGAAAAAAGAAGAAAGAGATAGAAGAAGAACAGAAACATTAACATCTTACATTCGTAGCGGATAAAATATAATAATAAATAATAACAGTTTACAAAAGAATACTATATTTATCTATTACATTTTAATACATCAAAGTTACACATATATACAGACACTGGATATACACAATCATCATGTCTCAGATATACAACAATGTATATACAGCGGAAATACTCTATACGTTCTTGCCATCCAGCTCGCCTCCTGAGCTCCAGAACGTCCCTGCCTGAAAATCTGTAATACTCGGTCTGACCCGAGCATTACATCGAAGTAACACCCGGGTCAGGGTGGAAACCAGCATAAGTAAACCTATCTAACGTGGAATACAAAGCATACAACTCATATAAACCCGGGGTAACTCGTATCAATTTACAAATTTACAATTTGATATAGGCATCAATTATTTCAGACATCAATTTTCTAAGTACCAAAATTTAGATTCAACGGTTCAATTGACTTAAATCATTTCATTCCAGCCTATTGATTTCACCAATCAATCTATAAAATTCAAGTGGTTTCGGGTATTTTCTAATTCCCGACCCCGTTCTCTTCGAGTCTCGTGCCATCCTAACCCAAGTTATCCAAATGAAATACACAACATTTCTTATCAGAGATATCAACTCATTCAAAGCATCCAATACCATTCAATCATCCATAATCAAAGCTTGATCACTACAAAGTTAATTTAATTAATTCTAATTGAATTTCTAACCTCACTCACTTAGATTCCTTCACTTGCCATTAATTAATTTCAAATCAGTTATTCAATCATCCCTTAATTATCTTAAGTAATCACCCAGAATTAATTATTCTTCAATTACATTTAAGTAATTATCTTTAATTAATTACACAAATTAATCCTTCTTAACCAAAAACAATGACTAATCTTTAATTACTTCATAGATTAATTATTTATAATTAATTACATTAATCCTTAATTACTTATATTAATTAATTTCTCATAAGTCACTATTTATTGATTGATTTAATCTTAATTAATCAATCTTTAATTACATCAATAATTATATAAATTAATGATTTCCAATTATATTTTAATCTGTTTGATCTAAATCAATTACTTTAATTCAACCACAATATTAATCATTCTCGACTAATCTCAACCTATAATTATCTACCTTTTAATTTACTTCATTAAATAAACTAATTACTCCTTAATTAACTATCTTAATTAATCTCTTGATTAATTTCACAAAGTAATTATATTTTATTAATTACATTAAATAATTTCCTATCAAACCATCCATTGATTATTCTAAATTAATTAGACTTAATAAATTAATTTAAACCTTAATTAATTAATTCAAACCCTTAATTTCTAAATTAATTAACCCAAACCATTAATTAATTGAATTAATTAATTATCCATTTTAATTACCCTTCTAATTTGATGAATCACAAATCATTAAGCGCTTATTAACATTAAAATGAAAACATTTTCTTATTTATGACTTAGTTTAAAACAACTTAAAACCCGAATACTTCGAGTCAAACCACAATTAACACGAGAACCAACCAAAACCAAAGTCACCCGATCATCGATTTACAGTGCACATCAATCAATTTAATCATGCAACCAAATACTTAAATTTTACCATTTAAATTTAGATAAAAATCCAAAGGAGTGAGATTTACTCACCTTTGTTTTTCGTTTGCAATCCACTCCAGACCAGCTTGTTTCTTTTCAGATTTTAAACCTTGAATAAACATTATATGATTTTATTAATATTTGACTAACTGAACAATTAATTTCCATTTAATAGATTGGATTAACTAATTATTAAATCTAAAACTAAATTTCCTTTAATACATTATTTTAAAATAGTAAGTTTAAACATGTATCTTTATTTATTTATCTTTTCTTTCGAAACCACATATATTTTTATAAAATAATCTATATAGGCTTTAAAAATATAATTTTATATAAACTACTCAAACCCTTTAGAAATTCATATTATATATTTATATTTCCTTACTGTAATATATATATATATATATATATATATATATTTCAAAATGTATAGATATATATAATTAAGACTATAATAGGTTTTACACCTTACTGTAAATCAAATGATGTGTTGTATATCATATTTTCTTTTTTTCTGCAAATATATAAACATTTTTTATTCAATTTAATTTAATAAAAAGGGATCGTTACCTTCCTTTAAAATGACGAACTCGGCCTTCTACATCGAAGACCCCGACCCAACATCTCGAAAACCCGAGCCATTATGCAGCGCCTCCCACCGAGCTTCGCCAGTCACTGCCCGTCGTCTCGCCAGGCCCCAAACCAAATCGAGCCTTAACCTTCTACGACGCGCAGAACCCCACGAGAGCAAGCATCGATCGCCACATCATTACTTCACCGAGTCTGCCGTCATCGCGAAACCCACTAATCCCCGTTGCGTACCCATGCCACCGTGCTCGTCCTTCTCCATCGCCTCCATCGCAAGGGTCGCAAACCTCAAATCCGGTTTCTAATTCGAGAATCAAAGCTCAAAATCCCAATAATCATAAACCCTAGCTGCCAACATCCCCTCGACTTCACTGTCGACTCCCCCAAACCCAAGCCGCACCGTCCAAAAATCATCCCAGATCGAAGCCAGTGCAAAAGTATGAATTTAGGGACAAGTTTTGAATTTTCTGTGGTGAAGATTCTGAGCATTCGATTTTTTTTAAGTTTTGCTGTTGTTTTTGAACGACTTTGAATTAGGGAAAGGGTATGATTAAATGACAAGAAGGTGGCGTGCATAGAAAGAAAAAGTGGTTGACCAGCCTATTATAAATTAAAAATTCCCAAAATGTTTCGATATAAAATTCAGTGCGTTTACGTATCGTACGTTCACACAACAACTTCAAACATTATGAAAATCGAAATCCGATAATAATAAAATATTATGGATCCAATGGGACTTGTTTCGTCGAATTCCGAGACTGCGCCTCGGAAGGCTATTTTTAAATATCGATTTAAACGATAAAATTTCAAAACTGAACAAATCACTTCCAATTTCAATTTAAAAGCTTTTATAATCTTCAGTATCATCATTATAAATTTTATAAGCCTTCAATTTTTTTTTTAATAGGCTTAAAACTGAAGATTCAATAATTCACCCAATTTCAGTTTATTAAATCCAATAAATTGATTACTATTAATAATAATATTTGAATTCAAGTTAAAAATTAACTTTTTTTAAATATTTACAATCAATTAAATATTCTAATTTAAATTGTTAGAAATTCTGGGTCGTCACAGTCTGACTCCTTTAATACTATAGTTTATGTAATAAATAGACTACCAACAAAAGTGCTTAAAGTAGTTAGTCCATTAGAGAAGTTATATAGGGTCAAAACAGATTATCAAAGTTTAAAAAAAATTGGATGCCTATGTTTTCCCATATAAGACCATATAATGCAAATAAATTAAGCTTCAGGTCAAGATCATGTACATTTATAGGGGATGGAACAAATTAGAAAGGTTATAAATGTCTTGATGACGTGGGGAAAATATTTATAAGCAAGCATATTGTATTCAATGAACATGTTTTTCCTTTCAGTAATACATGCATAAAAACAACTCATAAGATCTTTAACACAAAAACATCAATACCCAGTATACCTGTATATACTGATGATCGGCATCTGAAGGAGTATGAAAGGACTGCTGGAGTTCAGGACTCACAACTCACAATGTCAAGACAACCAGGTCATGAATCACCTGAACCATTCAACTATCGCAGTCAATCCCCTGCACAATCAAGAGAACAAATAATTTGTGAAGAAAGTTCAATCCATGGACAACTGCAATTTGAAAACAATGACAGTCGGATAAGAACAGAAGCATCACCACAGATAAGAACTGGCCATCCAATGATCTTTAGGTCAAAAGGTGGGATCTTCTAACCAAAACTATACATAGCAATATCAGTATCATAAATTAATGAACCACAAACTTTTGAACAAGCTTCAAAAGACAGACACTGGAAGACTGCAATGGATGAGGAGTACAATGCTCTAATAAAAAATAGGACATGGGACTTGGTAAGTCCACCAAACAACAAGAATGTTGTTGGATGCAAGTTGCGACGACTCGAAATTTTGGGCAATATCAATTTAATAATCTTTATAAATAATTTATTTGGTTTGATAATTTTCTTTTATAATTTTAATTTAAATGGGTAATTTAATCTTTTAAAGGCTAATAGATATTTAATCTAGCAATATTGATTTATATCTTTTCTAGCAATTTAAAAATGGGTAAAATTTATCTTTCAAAGCTAATAAAATATATATTCTATTTATAATGTATATGTTGATGTATATACTATGAATAGAAAAGCTTTTGTTTAAATAAAAGATGTATTTTCAAATTGTAATATATATTTATGTATATGTTATGATTTGAAGTTGTCTTGAAAGTTAATATAATAATTCTCAAACTAAGGTCAAAAATATTTCTATTTAAAATATATATGTATATTTGTATATATTGAAGTTTGGTTTGAATTTAATTAAAGTGTTTCAAATTTTAATATATATATATATTATAATTTGGAAAGTATAATACATATAATACTTTTTCAACGGATATTTGGAATTCTAATTTATATCTCTTAAACAATAAAAATAATTATTTTGGTTTTTAAAAATATGTGTATAAGAATTTATTTGTATTATAATTGGTTTTATAATATTTTCTTTAAAAGTAATTTATACATACGTATATTAAGATAAATGTTTATTAATTAACAAATTAAGTATGAAAACTTTACATTAACATTTAATTTAAATAAAAATTTATTTTAAATACTTAGGACATGTGTTAATATCTTAAGACAAGTTAGTAACATGTGTAAGACCATTATGACTCATATTTACAATTGTAAGCACAAAATCATTTCAAGTTAACAAGCGGCAAAGCAATTTGTCATTTAAAACTAATTTTTTTACTAATTAGTGTTCTGGGAGAAAATCTGATTTTAGAAAAAAAAAGTTTCTTTCTACCTTAAATCATTTCCTTCTCATCTTTTCAAAACTAAAACAAAATAAAAATCAGAGAAAGAAGCTAGAAATCCTGGAAATCAAAAGCAAACAGAAAATCAAATTTCAGTACTTCAGTTTCAAAGCTTCAACACGAGATTCAATAATTAACAAGCATGCAACAAGAATTCAAAATCAAACAACAAGCTTCAAAGATGCAACAACAAAGAAATTCAAATTCAACTAAAGCAAAGAAATTTAAAAGCAATTGCCATATCAAATTTTAAAGCCTAGGAAAACTGTTCTCTACTCTCTGCCTTTTCAACAGGTGAGTAAACATTCCTAAAAACAGTTTAACTTTGGATTTAACCCTAATGCATGTGATGATATTGGTTTGAATTAAAGTTCTTCAGCTTGAATTTATCTGAATTGATATATATGTTGTTGAGCAGGTTGTGTACATGTGTATATTGTGAATGGAATTTTGGTTGTGTACATGTGTATATATCTGGATTTGGTTTTGCTACAAAAATTCAAATCTCCAGATTGAATCCATATTAACCTATGATATGTGAATGGAATTTGTTTTTTGAAGTCTACTGATGTTTATTAACATAGTTTCTGGATTAAAAATTCAACAAATAATTTTAAAAATGGAAACAACAGTAAAATTCATATTTATGATAAAAATCAACCAACTTAATTTTAGATTTAGATGGCATGATTGTATTCGTAGCAGGAAATCATGAATTTAGATGATACGATCACCATTTTTTAGGTCAGTTTTCATTGTGCTTTTCTGAGATGAACGAAATTGGCACTTTTGCCAAATTCCGAAGAACGAAGAAGAATTGGACAACGGGCTTTAGTCTGGACGATGATAGTAGATCATTGAGATAGGGAAAAATGGTTGCTTGATTTTTCTTGCGACATGGTGGTCGAAAATGGTCGTAATAGGGTTTCGCTCCGGCCTTTATCGATGAGGTAATGTTGGATTCGTGCGTTGTCGTGGAGATGACAGAGGGGATCGCGGTGGTGGGGGTGGTTGCTGGAAGGTATGACAAGCCTGCAGTGAAGAGGTCTGGCGATCTCGAGGTCGGAGGCGAAGGGGATGAGTGGTTTTCCGACAAGTATCGTTCTTGATGGTTGAGATTTTTGCTCGATTTTGTTTCAGAGGATTTTCGTGCGATCTGGGTGTTCGAGCATGTTCGTGTTGGTTCGTGGGGTCGTTGAGGATAGTCGCGTCGATCGTCGATGGCCGGAGTTGCCGTGCACGTGCATGCGCACGTTTTGGTGTCATGTGAAGATGCTGGTTTGGAATGAAGATTTGGCTTGAGGCTTTCTTCGTTTTCCTCGCGTTCGTCTTGAGGCATTTGAGCGAGGTGTTCGTCTCGGGGTAGGCTCGCGTTTAGTTAGTGTTTGACTCGGGTATAATGATATGTTAATTTGGGTTAAGCAAAGCAGTCTTTTGTAAAAAGAAAATCCATTTTAATTAAAGTAAAAGCAAAATTTTGTAAAAAGAAATCAAGTTGAAATTGTAAAGGCAAGTTCTTTCATACAAATGGAAATCAAGATTTACGGATGTATTAATTTAACATATTTTCAAATTTAAGTTGTATAAGATGGTTGGTTTTTAAATAATTAGCTATATAAATTTTGAATTGAATTCAAAAGATATTTCAATTTTAAACATTAGATCAAAGTTTTAAGAGATTTGAACAAGTTTTAAATAAGCATGTTTCAAGTAGTTAAGTTATATTCAAAGTAATGTTTCAACTATGTTTCAAATTTATATATTTAAATAGATAAGTTTAAAGAATATGATAATTAAAATTCCAAAGATAAATATTTGTTTAATTTAATTAAACGTGTTTGAAAAGGGTTTTCAAAGATTTTTTTTTATGTATATTAAAAATTAAGAGTTGGAATTGTTTTGTTTATAGTAAAATTTTATGTCAAATATATAATGATTTCTAAATTGGTTTTAATGAAGTTAATAATTGGAATAAGTATTTAAGATAAATGAAGAGTTTATCTTTAAAGGTTGAGACTAATTAGGGATAATTAATTAGTGAAGTAATTAAAGGTTAATTACTTATTTATAATTAATAATAATTACTTAATGAAGTAAATAGTGGACGGTTAATGAATTAATTAGAGATTAAGTGATGATTAATTAGTTGATTAATTAATGTACTTAATTTTAGATTAATTGATTAGTCTAATTAATTAAAGATAATCACTCATGATGAATAAATTGAGTATAATTACTTAGTGAAGTAAATAATGGATAATTACAGAATGCAACTAAGAAAAGAGAAATTACTATGGAAGTAATTAGTGGAAAATTACTTATGAAGTGGAAGTGATTAAGGGTTAATCGCATGATGTTATTAATTAAAGGATTAGTTAATATAATTGATTTGAAAGTTAATCAATTAAAGAGTAGTTAATTAATTAAAGGATTAAGATTAATTAATGATGTGATCAATTACTTGTTACGGTAATTACTTAAGAGAGCAATTACTTAATGGAAGTAATTAAGGGTTAATTCTTAGTTAATTTGGTTAATTAATGTAATTAATTAATTAATGAATGTGATTAATTTAAGATTAATTGCATTTAGTTATTAATTAAAAATGTGATTAATTAATAAAGTAATTAATTAAGGATTATTGATTAATGTAATTAATTACTAATTACTTAATGAAGTAATTAATGATTAATTAATTAGTGTAATTAATCAAAGGATTTATATAATTAATTAAGGAGTTAATTAATTAAGGTAAGTAATTATAAGATGATTAATTACTGTTTAAGATTAATTAAGACTAATTAACGAAGGTGGTTAATTAAAGATTAATTATTTAATTATTTAAAAGTTTAATTAATTAACGAGGATCATTAATTAATATAATTACTGAAATAAATCAAGGTTGATTTATGAAAGTAAATAATTAAAGTATGATTAATCGTAATTAATTGAGGATTAATGTAATTAATTATAGTTAATTAATTAATGGAAGTAAATGGAGGATCATTAATTAATGTAATTAATGATAGTAATTAAAGGTTAATTACTATATATGGTTATGATAATTAATTTATGTAATTAATTAAAGGATAATTACTTAATGTAATTAAATGATAATTAATCAAGGAAGATTAATTAAGGTAGATCATTAGGAGATGATTAATTAATTAATTGGTAATTAATTAATGATTAGTAAGCAGGATTAAGGTAATCCAAGTGATTAAGATAGTAATTAATTTAATTAAAGGTTAATTAAATTAATTAAGAGTTAATCAAACCTGCTTATGGATGATTGATTGATATTGGATGATTGATTGATATTGGATGATTGAATGATATTGGATGATTTGGATGTGATATCTCTGATATGTGATGTGTGCTGCTTTATGATGTGAGATGTTTGGTTGATTTAGATAATATGGATTATATATCTGTGATAATGTAAATCATCTATCTGTTCATGTTATTCTGAATATAAGTTTAAACCCTTAAATAACTTGGACATTAAAATGGCGTTTTGGATTTTGGTGAGACCGAGATCGGGTTTCCATATTTGGATATCCAAAAACTACATCGATCCAAATTAAACGTTAGGTCATGGATCCAAGTGAAGAGCACAGTGAAGACTCGAAGTGTAAGAACTATTTGTCAGTAACTCTGATGGTGATTCCGAGATGAGTTTGACGGAGATAGTACTTTAAGG
Source organism: Allium cepa (assembly GCA_030765085.1). Taxonomy (NCBI): domain Eukaryota; kingdom Viridiplantae; phylum Streptophyta; class Magnoliopsida; order Asparagales; family Amaryllidaceae; genus Allium; species Allium cepa. Next base: position 120,553,625 of record CM060946.1, on the reverse strand, counting down.
TTCGAGATGGTGATTCATAGTGCAAGGGCAATAGTCGTTGACTCTGAGGGTGATTCCAAAATGAGTGCAACGAGATAGTGCCTTCGGTTTCGTTCGAACCCGGAACGAACTTGTATGGATTGAATGCTTTCAGAACATCGTTAGGTGGACGATGAGCATTCTAAGATAGATGTGTTCTATAAAGGTAATCGTAGCATCAAGCCTCATCAACCGAGAATGGGTAAAACAGGGGAGGTGCAGTAAGGTTATGTGGGTAGCACCCAAGTAGGACGAGACTTACCCCTGTCTAGAGGTCCCTTTCTATTTTGGCTTAGTGTGTGGTTGGTCGCGCCAACCATGGGGTGGTCTTGTTCGGGATTGTCCAGTAAGGGATGTTCCAGCCTTGTGTTGCGGGGGATTTAGGGCGGATCCTTGGTACGGTGATCTAGGCCCCATATTGTGACGGGCGGTACCCCAGTAGCCCCGCCATTGATGGAAACCCATTCTTCCTATGAGCCTTTACGGTTTTGATTGTATACCTATGTAGCTGGAATTTAATAAATGTAACAATTTCGGCTATTTTTCTATTTACTTGAAAACCCTAGATCCTATTATAATATCACCGGATTTCCTATCAAATGTTTTGGTTAGCGTAAGGTAAAATCTTTTCCATGTTTATGTGTGGGAAGTCTTACGTGATACCTTTCTTTTCAAAGGTTTTCAAAGTTAAACAATTTTAAACCGTTTACTCACACCAGACCCATGTTTGACCCAAGTGTTTATTTTCCGTTTTATTAAACTCTTGGGTACTCATATTATGTATGAGTAGTCGAGGGATTCAGGATAGCTTTGACGAATTCTAGAGCAGGAGGCTTCAGCGTATAAATATTATTGTGTTTCCATTGTGCTAGTGATTGTTTTTGTATCTCTATGATATCTTGAGTTGTATAGTTAGACAGATGTTTATAACTGTCTAATATGAAATGTATAAGTTGTGTACTCTGATGTATATGATACTATGTAATATTTTATGAGATATATTATATTTCATTTGTTCCGCTGTGAGAATCTATTGATGTTGAGTTTCTTCTTTCCTATCTTTCCTTATTCTATCCCATTCTTTCTTAATTCATGATGCATCTTTCTGGGCTAAGAAAGACGGGTCATGATAGTTCGTATTAGAGCACTAGGTTGAGTGAATACCTAGGCTTTGGAGTGATTTCTATCTTTCTTGAGAGAACGTACTTGTATATGTTTATACACCTGATTTGTTGGGTTACCTGTTTGAGTTTTCCAACATAAGTTATAGAGGTAGATGGAGCAGTGGTGTGTGTGTAACACGACTACCACTAATGGAAGAGGCTCGGATGTTTGAGGTTGGAAGTGTATGTGTCGAGATTGTAGACCCAATACCATCTCGAGTAAGCTTTGTAGCTTGGAGCAAGGATTTCTCTCTGATCTCCGAAGGTAATCTTTTTAAAGATTCAGAGTCCATCTTTGAAGTGTAAGTTTGGTTGCGCTCGGGTGAGCGGATTTTCTAGAGTTTGGATCTGTCGGATGTGCAAAAACAAGTGATAGTATCTTGGCAACCGTAGGAAGGAGTTTTGTCTGTTTTGGAATATGAGACTAAGGTCTATAAGTTGCTTCGCTAAGGCATGGTCTCATTGTTACCCCTTAAGGAGAGCGAGATGTTGATACTTGGTTTGGAGCCCGAGTTTTTTGAGAGGATGTCTGCCCATCTCGAGGAGTCATGTGTGGAGTTAGTTGATGGCTTTTGGAGTTTGAAGAGCCTTTGGATAAAGAATTCTTTGGTTATCTATGGTAGCAGTGCAGCTCGGAGTGTTCAGTGTGCCGACAAGAAGGTCTCTTAGACTAGCATTGTCCTAAAGGTGGATTTCGAAAGCAGCAGTGTGGTCCGTTCCTCCGATGATTCAAAAACCTTTGTGGTTCTTCTATCAGCAGTCCGGGCTGATGGTGAAGACTTTCTTGAAGGGTTAACCTTGTTTGGAGAAGCTTAAAGCTCTTCTAATTGGCAGAGAGAGAACAGCTTCTTTGGAATCCGAACTAGGTAGGATTGCAAAAAAATGATTTGCAATTAGTTTGGGAAGTTCATCTTGAGTAATCTTTTGTTTGAGATTGAGGCTTCCCATGTGGAAGTAGGAGCTATTGTAGTAGTCGGTGATTTTTCTGGATATCATCGAAGAAGTTAGAAGGTTGTCTGCATCTGGAGTTGAGTTCCGTATTGACTTGGTTCCAGAAGCGATACCGGTGGTTAGCCTGGTAATAGGATGGTTCTTGGAGGGAGAAAAGTTGGTGTAGCAGCTCGGAAAATTTTGAAAATGTATCTGATGAACCGTGTTACCGGGATATATTAGATAAGTTTGTACTCGTGTTCATCAATAGTATTCTCATCTATTCCACAAGCAGAATTGTGCAGCGGAAGCGAGGTAGCAACTGTGCGAGGAAGGAAGCAAGTTCAGTTTTCTAATGCTTGAGAAGTAGAGCTTGTGTTCTGGATATCGACGGATCTTGGAAGACCTTTTGTTGAGGAGGATCCAGAAACTGACTCAATATATGTGGGCACCTGATATCTATGAGGGTTCACCCACCCCGGTGACAGCATTCCTTTCTATTGCGCCTAAAATCTCTATTTCTGCACAACCAAAGATACTGATATCTTAGCAGCATTTCGAGTAACTCCTCAACCCGGAGTTCCCGCTGAAGAAGCAGGGGCTGCGGTTCGCCTCCCTTATGATCAGACTCAAGAGAGACAGAACTTTTGTCCTTCTTCAAACCGTACTAGAAAATAATAACAACAACTGCTCACTAGGAGAATTCATAGTCAATCCTGACATCAAATGAAAGAGCAGTTCCGAATTGAATCTCTTTTAGAAAGAAGATCTTTTGTCCACTTAATACTGGCAATGTATCGAATAGAGCATCTATTGAGAATTAAGCTGGTAGATCATCTACCAAATAAGGGTAAAGAGAGTAAAAATTTCAGATGGGTATTTCCTAAATTAAATAATTTTTCTTTCTTTAGACTTTGGTCCAGTTTATTTAGAGAAGCATCAGCATAGCTTGAGCTAATCAGGAAGAAGATAGGCAGCCCAGGATCGTCAGAAGGAGTTATGGGGATAAGATGAATAAATCTGGAAATCGAAGTTAGAGACTTCGTTGTTGTTAAGGTTTATCTGGTTAAGAAAGTAGTATGAATGGGTAAGATTGAAAGGCTAGCTCCGAGGCATTTGGGATTTCTTATCTACGTTCTTGATAGGATAAGTTATTTTGTCTATAGGATTGAATTTCCAGTTTGGATGGCTAGGATTCATTATATTTCACGTATCTATGAGGGAGTACGTGTATGATTCATCGTTGGTTGTGGAATCAGCAGTTCAGAAAGATTTGGAAGTTGAGCTAGACATGAGTTTGGTCTGATGTCTTGTTCAGATTAGTGGATCTAGAGGAGAGGGAGCTATGGATTATAGTGATGTAGTAAGTTTAGCTTCTGTAGAGCAAGTCTCCCAGTGATTTATACTTGGGAAACTCCAGATAGTGTTAGTAAGATCTATCCTGATTTGTGCTAGGATAATTAGTTAGGTTTGTTTGTTTGATTGGTTGCTATGGTTTTTAGCAACTAGATGATAGGTGTGCTTTGCTATTTGAAATTAAAATCTTTGTTGGGTTATTAAATTATATTTGCTTTTAAATTTCGAGGACGAAATTCTTTTAAGGGAGGAGAAATGTGACGACCCGGAATTTTGGACAATATCAATTGTTAGCACCAAAATTGGTCACTAACACCCTTAGAAAGATTGTGTAGAGAGATTAATGAAGAAAGTAAATTAAAACAGTGAATAGAGTGTAAATTTAAATGCAGAGAATAAGAACACCAAATTTATAGTGGTTCGGCGTAATTTCCTACATCCACTTTGAAGTTGATTTCCATTGATTTCCTTGATGGCTGATTACAGATACAATCCCTTTTTAGTTACTAGAATACAATTGCAAAGTAAAATAAATAAGTCTGGAATGAGTCTTGAAAATGGCAGAGTCTCCTCAGTGTTCTCTCCAATCTCCCTTTTTTTCTGTGCCCCTGCCCCTCTATTTATCGACGAAGGTGGGTTGGAAATCCTTGGTGGGCCTGGTAGCTGGATATCTTGGCCCTAGTGAAGTGGTCTCTATGCGCCGAACAAGGGAGGCCGAAAGATCAAATGATGAACGTCTATATGCTGAACGTACCCCTCCATACCGAACAATCTCGTTTGGCCGAGCGGGTTGAGGCCGAAAACACTGAATGCCGTGGGGAGTACTTGTGCCGAATGATGCTAGGAGCCGAACATGATACGCTTTGGATTACATATCCTTCATGCTTTGCTTCGAACCTTGGTTCATCACTCTTGGGGTTTGCATAATTCTCCTGTGCCGAACATAGTGCAAAATGCCGAACGGTCCAGTTGAAACCGAACACTCCTCGTGTGCCGAACGTAATGCAGGGGCCGGACCGAACGGTGCGGCATTGGCCGGTTTCACCGGGAATAGCCTCTTCATCTTCTTCCTCTTCTCTATAAAGTCCAGCGCCCTCCTCCGTGTCCTCTTTTCACATTTTATCACCACTGCCTTGTACTTGCTGATTTTTCCAGTTAACAAACTCCAGTGATCCATCAATCCTTTCCAAGTCTTCATCCCACTGACTAAGTATCGATTGTAATTCCTTCCCATAACTTAAAAGGGCTTGATGCTCAAGTTCCATAATCGATAGGGTGAATAGAGCCTAGGTTTATATATTCTAAGGGTTTTCCGTGTTAAATGATGAGGGTGGAAGGAGGAGAGAATAGAGATTAACCTTCTAGGAAGCCGTTGGGAGATGTGTTAGGTTTCGACATAATTCCCTCATGCCGAACGAGATTAGAGGAAGAAAGGATGGAGGAGGAGCAGGATGTAGTCGGGATGCCGAATGGCATGTCCTGGTATGACTTGCCGAACGATCGGTCCTCGTTGCTCGGTCGAGGATGGTGGAAAAGAGGGAAGGATTATAGGGTGGATTGTCGAACGTCGGAGCTCGGCATAACTCTGGTTCGGTGTGACTCATCACATGCCGGACGATAGGAGGGAAGGTTTGGGAGGAGGCATGAGTTACCGGAGAGGATGTTGAGTGTTGTTTCGGCCGAATGGGATTTTGGTCGAACGATACTCTGCCGAGCGCGAGGACGTTGAGTGTTGTTTCGGCCGAATGGGATTTTGGCCGAACGATACTCTGTCGAGCGTGAGGATGTTGAGTGCTATTTCGGCCGAATGGGATTTTGGCTGAACGATACTCTGCCGAGCGCTAACTGGTTCGAATTGTAGTTTGGCCGATCGCGAGTTTTAGGCCGACCGATAACTTCGCCGAGCGACAGCTTAGTCGAACAAACGTAAATGCCGAACCATACACGCCAAACGATATTTAGCCGAACAACACATGAATGCCGAACTAAAACATGCCGAACAGTTATGCCGAACGGTCGTAAAGCAAGAACAATGACTCTAACATTCTAGCATATCGAACCGATTTGGACTAATAACCTTCTATTTTCAGTAGCTATAAATCTGAAATTTTCTTGACGTAACCGGATAACTTCCTCGAACGTTCCCTGAACTTGAAACTATAGTCGCCATTAGGAAGACTTTAGGAGACGGTCAGCGATGACGGTCTTCGAAGGCGATGATCTTTAAGCTTAGTTTTATGTCAGTAACCTTGCGACTCTCGAATTTCCAATGCATATACACGATTGATTGCACTAGCTCACACACCACACAGGGGGGAAATTTATGTTGTTAAGTCTAACGCTGATCGTTTTTTGAGTATAGTTCATACAAGTGCTCTGCAGGTTTCGATTCCCGTCAAAAAATGTCTAAAAAATCCAGTTCCGCCACAATCTCGGACAGACCCGGGCCGTCTTCCAAACAAGGGGACGTAGATACGTCTAATCCGTCGACCTCCCCCGCTCATAACTTAGCTCCTGATGCCCTGGAGTCAATGATTCTCTTGGATAATCCGATCGATTCACAGGCTTCGAAGATTAACGAAGCCGCGCTCCGATGAATATGTTCGATCCATGGAATCCCTTTTGCCGACGTGTTGGTTACGTCGGGCCATGATCATCCACACCTACCCCCAGTCGGATACACCGCCTGCAATAAGTTTATGTGCTGGGTGGGCAGCGTGCCTTCTTTCAATTTATTTCTTCGGGACGTGTTCCAAAACATAGACGTCGCCCCGTCGCAGCTGCACCCAAACGATCATGCGTTCATTTATGGGACTTACCTCCTTTTTATGGATGTCTTCTCCAGGCCTCTAACTCCCGACGACATCAGATATATTTATATGATCAAGAAGCGGAGAGATAGCCCCTCCTTCGTGTTCCTCGAGCTGCACCACAAGTGCCAAATTCTAACCGGAGCGTGGAGCAAGTTTTCCCTATACAAACAGGAATAGTTCTACGTGCGTTGCCCTCCTAGTTTCGTGAGGAGATGGGTTGAAGGAAGTAAGTCTTCTTTTTAGAGCGATGCTCATATTTCGATCAAGGCAATGCTTTTTCTAACTCTTGTTTCATTTTTTCAGATATCAATCCACGTCCTGAGGGCCGTGGCTATTCAGAGGCTGTTGAGGCTATTAGAGCTCTTCCCGTCGAGGAACGAGACATCCGAACCCTCATTTAAATATGAGTCACTGTCAAGGTTCGGGCTGTTAGCAGCAGGTCGTCGGGTGAGCCTTCCTGAGGGCGTCTCCATCCCCAAGCCCGCATCCGTTAAAGGAAAGAAGTTGGCTGAATCGTCGTCACGCCACACCCCCGGTGCACAGGAGGAGGGGGAAATCAGAGAGGGTGAAGCACCCAAAACACAAGGTGAGAATGCGGGTCCTACTCAGGATCCGCTCGTCGAAGTGCACGATATTGAAACATCATCTTCCCCTTCGAAGGGGAAAAAGAAAGTGACATGTAAGAATAGGAAGGAGAAGGTTGGCGGAACTTTCAAAGTTACGCTCATCCCGGCAGAGAAGGAGGCTTCTTCGCAGCACGGTGAAAGTTCGCTAAAGGGCCTCTCGAACCTCTCCATTCTGGAAGATCTACTCAACTATGACTTCAATGATCCGGAGGCATTCAATTCAACTCGCCCATCAGAGGCGATATGGGCATTCCAACCCAAAGTCAGGGAGAGAAAACCCTTGTTAGCAAGGCTACTGGTCCGTCAGGGGGAAGCATTAGGACACACACGAACATTTGCACATCAATTCGCACTTTGATTTTTGCCGTCACGTCTCTCTTTTCTAATTCTTTATTATTTGAATTTCGTGCAGATGACATGGGGCGCTCACACGGATTCGATCGTCTTCGCGGTTCATCCATTTTTCATCAACCAGGACGAGATTCGGGTTCCGAAAGACGTCGAGATGGAGATGGCGATAAAGACTATCATTCCCGGGACTCCTCATCCCGGAGGAAAGTTTACTATCAGCCAAAGCACCACCAAGATACTTCGTCTCACGCGGAGCACAGCAAAGACAAGCAGCCATAAGAGGTCGCAACCCGACGCTCCCCGGGACCAGCACTCTGACTCCTCTTTTACTCGACAGTCCTGAGGTTCTCACCGGAGGGGAGAACTTTCAAAGCCATCACCCCCCGCTCCTGCGACAGACCCAACAGTGTTAGAGAAGCCGGCTGAGCTTAAAGACAAATTTCCGAGAATTTGCTTCGATAGCCTGAAATTCCTTCTGGCGATTTATCCTATTCCCGGTCATGTTAAACAAAGCGCTCTCGCCTGTACGAATGACGTCTATGTTCAACATGACACCTTTGTCCACCTAGACGAGAAACTTTTCGAAGTCTCCGTGGAGCGCCAGCATGAGATAGACCGCTTGAAGCTTAAGGCCATCCACGATAGAAACATCATTAAGGCCCAAGACAAAGAAATCGCCACTTATAAGTCTGAACTCGCGGTCGCCCATCGGAGTTCCAGGGATACTGCTGAGGCCGTTACTCGCTTGGAATCAACTCATAAGAAAGAGCTTGACGAGGCGGTTCAACGATATGGGGCTTTGGCCTTAGAGAAGGATTCTGTTCAAAAGGAGAGAGATGCATTCAGCACCCGAGTCAAGGAACTGGAAGAGCTTCTCCGCAGAGAGAGAGAGAGAGAGAGAGAGAGAGAGAGAGGAGAAAACGGCTGCCCAACAAGAGTCACAGCGATACTATAACGAGATTATCGCCATCCGACTTTTAAAAGAACAACTCGAGGGTAAGCTTTCCAGGGTTGAGATGTTAAAGAGCGAGGCCCGTGAAGAGGGCAAGAAAATGGCGTTGACGGACATCGGTTCTCGTCTTGAGGCAGCCAGGGAAGAAGGTAGAGAAGAGATCAAAACCGCATTCGACCCACTCATTGCCGAATTCAACGCCCGCGTGCTCAATAACTTAACTTTTTTGGTCGATGGCTATCTTGAATCATTGCTCGAGGCGTGGGAAACCTTAATTCAGATCAGGAAGGCCGAGTGCGGTGTTGAGGAGGTTGACGAGGGGGCTTTGATAAAAGAATTCCTGAACGGAAATGAGCCTTCAGACCTATCAGCGGCTAAGGCCCTTTATTGCAAAGGCTTCCCCTCTAGAAAAGGGAAAGAAGTTGTCGCCGGTCCATCCGGGGTCGAGCCTCCTATTCATGTGCCTACCCAGCCGGCCAGTCGGTCGATACTTGATCCTTTTGAACGGCACATTGGCTACGATCCGGAAGCCCCCGGCCTGGGTGTTCATGTTCTGTCTCCTATCCCGGAGGGCGAGACACCCCTAACGGCTGAAATCTAGCTGGAACCTAGTAGGCAATTCTTTTGCATTAACATCCCAAGTGTCTCCCTAGAGGCTGTCGTATTCTAATACTTGCTTTTCGTGACTTTGTGCAGGTCATTCTGATCTTGAACCCACTCCGAGGAGCGATGTTGCCAAGGAGGCGGAGAAGGAAACAAGTGAGGCCCCTCACGCAGGTGAGGTTCCCGGTCCTAATGCTCAGGTGATCGAGGCGCTTGACGAAGGTAAGTTCGATTCCTCCTCTGGGAGTTATGAAGTAGAAGTCACAGGCACCTCTGAGCATAAATCTGAATTGAGCATGAAGGAGCGGCTCGAGAAAGAGAAAAGAGATACAGTCAAGGTCAAGGTTGAGCCGCGTGAAGGGGTCCTGGATGATCCCTTGAACAAGCCCTTGAAGGTCATCCTTCCTGGCTGGTCCAAGCCCTTGGATGTTCCCCCTACTTCTTCAGTTGTTAAGGAAAGGCTCCAAGGGTAAACGCTCTGGGGAAGAGTCGACCGGGAAGAAGTTGAAGAAGCACAAGAAATGACTACTGTCCTCGTTTAATGAGAGTCAATCTAAGTCGTGTAATAATTTTTTCTAATTTTTCTAGATAGACTACTGACTCCGAATTTTAGAGTGCTTGTAGCAGAAAATTTTCCTGAATAGAGTTTAGTTTCCTTTTCTGTTTTTTCAAAAGATTCTTATTATTCGGTTTTCTTTGTGATTGTGATTCGAGTCCATGCTGTTGTGCGTAACATAGACTTCTTGGTTTGTCTTCACACAGCCCGTTATTCTCTGAGAGTTATTCGTTTTCCTCCCATGCTTTAAGCACTTAGAACATTTTTTAATCTGTACAGCGGGAACTTAGAATATTCCAGTCCGCATTCTGGGGACTTGGAGAATTTTTACCGTTTATACTCGAGTTCACGCTTCATGGACTTCGAGTACCCCAGTCCGCACTCCGGGGACTTGGAGATTTTGAGTCATTTATACTCCAGTCCGTGCTCCGGGGACATAGAGTACTCCAGTCCGCACTCCGGGGACTTGGAGATTTTTAGTCGTTTATACTCGCATCCGCGCTCTGGGGACTTAGAGTACACCAGTCCGCACTATAGGGACATGGAGATTTTTATTCGTTTATACTCGAGTCCGCGCTCCGGGGACATAGAGTACTCCAGTCCGCGCTTCGGGGACTTGGAGATTTTTAGTCGTTTATACTCGAGTCCGTGCTCCGGGGAATAGAGTACTCCAGTCCGCGCTCCGGGGACTTGGAGATTTTTAGTCGTTTATACTCGAGTCCGCGCTCCGAGCACTTAGAGTACTCCAGTCCGTACTCCGGGGACATGGAGATTTTTATTCGTTTATACTCGAGCCCGCGCTCTGGAGACTTAGAGTACTCCAGTCCGCACTCCGGGGACATGGAGATTTCGAGTCATTTATACTCGAGTCCACGCTCCGGAGACATAGAGTACTCCAGTCCGCGCTCCGGGGACTTGGAGATTTATATTCGTTTATACTCGAGTCCGCGCTCGGGGGACATAAAGTACTCCAGTCCGCACTCCGGGGACTTGGAGATTTTTAGTTGTTTATAATCAAATCCGTGCTTTGGGGACTTAGAGTACTCCAGTCCGCACTCCACGGACATGGATATTTTTACTCGTTTATACTCGAGTCCATGCTCCGGAGACTTAGAGTACTCTAGTCCGCACTCTGGGGACATGGAGATTTTTATTCATTTATATTCGAGTCTGCGCTCTGGGGACTTAGACTACTCCAGTCCGCACTCCGGGGACATGGAGATTTTTATTCGTTTATACTCGAGTCCGCGCTCCGGGGACTTAGAGTACTCCAGTCCGCACTCCGGGGACATGGAAATTTTTATACGTTTATACTCGAGTCCGCGCTCTGGGGACTAAGAGTACTCCAGTCCGCACTCCAGGGACATGGAGGTTTTGAGTCGTTTATACTCGAGTCCGTGCTCCGGGGACATAGAGTACTCCAGTCCGCGCTCTGGGGACTTGAAGAATTTTATTCATTTATACTCGAGTCCGCGCTCTAAGGACATAGAGTACTCCAGTCCGCACTCCGGGGACTTGGAGATTTTTAGTCGTTTATACTCGAGTCCGCGCTACGGGGACTTAGAGTACTCTAGTCCGCACTCCGAGGACATGGAGATTTTTACTCGCTTATACTCGAGTCCGCGCTCCGGGGACTTAGAGTACTTCAGTCCGCACTCCGGGGACTTGGAATTTTAGTCGTTTATACTCGAGTCTGCGCTCCGGGGACTTAGAGTACTCCAGTCCGCACTTCGGGGACATGGAGATTTTTACTTGTTTATACTCGAGTCCGTGCTCCGGGGACTTAGAGTACTCCAGTCTACACTCCGGGGACATGGAGATTTTTATTCGTTTATACTCGAGTCCGCGCTCCGGGGACTTAGAGCACTCTAGTCCGCACTCTGGGGACATGGAGATTTTTATTCGTTTATACTCGAGTCCGCGCTCCGGAGACTTAGAGTACCCCAGTCCGCACTTCGGGGACATGGAGATTTTTATTCGTGTATACTCGAGTCCGTGCTCCGGGGACTTAGAGTACTCTAGTTCGCACTCCGGGGACATGGAGATTTTTATTCGCTTATACTCGAGTCCGCGCTCCGGGGACTTAGAGTACTCCAGTCCGCACTCCGGAGACATGGATATTTTTTAGTGTCCGTGCACGTTCATACGTTAGTCGGGATAACATAATTTGTTTTCCCGTCACAAGATCATCATTTGTAGAGACATTAGTAATTCATGGGAAAGATGGCTTCAAGCCTTTATTAATGAGAGCAAGCTAAATCGCTTTATTACATGCGATGAATTAGAAATAAAAGAATACTGGAAATAGGTGCGACTAATACATGAAAGAAATAGACTAAGTATAATAACGCTGCAAGTGCTCGTTGTTCCACGCTTGGGGGAGTGTTGCACCACCGACGGTCGTTAACTTGAAAGTTCCTTCTCCAAGCCTCCATTTGATGACGTATGGACCTTCCCATGCGGGATTCATATGAGACAGGATCGGGAAAACTCGTTTCAACACGTGATCTCCCACACTAAAGATTCTTGGTCGGACCTTCTCGTTATAATATTTAGCGACTCTGTGTCTGTATGCGACCGCTCTCAAATTGGCTTCTTCGCATTTTTCATCGATGAAGTCTAACGATTCCAATAAAAGATTCTGGTTCGACTCGGGGTCGTAATAAGTTACTCGATGCAATGGGACCTCAAGTTCCACGGGTATGACAGCTTCCGTGCCATACGCCAACGCGAATGGAGTGTGGCCAGTTGCGGTCTTGTGGGTGGTCCTGTAGGCCCAAAGTGCTGTTGGAAGTTCATCCACCCACCTGCCTCTAGCCTTTTCTAGGCGTTTTTTCAATATGGACTTGATTATCTTGTTTACGGCCTCCACTTGTCCGTTGGCCTTCGGGTGAGCAACCGCTGCAAACTTCTTTTCAATGCCATATTTCTGACAAAATTCTTTGAACTCCTTGCTTTTGAATTGAGTCCCATTGTTTGTAATGATGGTCCATGGAAGGCCGAAGTGACATATGATATTTCGTACGACGAAATTAATAACCTTCTTGGTGGTTATCGTGGCCAGAGGCTCTGCTTCTGCCCATTTGGTGAAGTAGTCGACCACAACTATTGCATATTTAGCTCCATCTTTAGCTATGGGTAAAGAACCAACTAAGTCAATTCCCCACATTGCAAATGGCCAGGGACTTACCATTTGCGTGAGTTCCGTCGACGGAGCTCTCAGGATTTTTGCATATATTTGGCATTTATCACATCTTCTCACATAGTCTGAAGCATCTCGATTCACAGTTGGCCAGTAGTATCCATAGCGGAGGATCTTCTTTGCTAATGTCTGCCCCCCAGTATGTTCGCCGCACTCTCCTTTATGGACTTCCTCCAGGACTCGTTTTACCTCATCATGGGCAATGCATCGGAGTAGTGGGGTCGAGAATTCCCTTCGATACATTATTCCATCTTGTATTACATAACGTGAAGCTTTACAAAGGACTTGGCATCTTTCGCTCCTCTTCTCAGGCAAATCCCCTTATAGCAGGTACTGCTTGATTGGGGTCAGCCACGATTCCTTCTCAAGTTTGATTTCTAACACGAAATCTGTCTCCATTACGTCTATACTTGGAGCATAGAGGGCCTCAACATGGAACAATCCCATTTGCTGAGCATCACCAGTGCTTGCAAATTTTGCCAACGAATCGGCTTCTCTGTTCTGTTCGCGTGGGACATGCGAGATGTCGTAGTATTCCAGATTCGCCAGCAGCTCTTGAACCCGAGCAAGGAAAGGAGCAAGTCTCTGTCCCTTCGCTTGATAGTCTCCCCGCACCTGATATACTACCAGCTGCGAGTCATAGAAGATTTCGATTGACTTAACTCCCAGTTCGATAATAAGTCTCAAGCCAGCAATCAATGCTTCATATTCGGCTTCGTTACTTTTTGCTGCAAACTCGAGCTTTAAAGCGTAGCAGATTGATCAGTCTTCAGGAGTTACGAGGATATACTGGCCCCCGAGAAACGGTCGTTAGATGCCTCATCGGTATACATCTTCCATCGAACGGGGGGTATGATTCTGTGATTGTTCGGTTCATCTAGCATAGTGAATTCAGCAATGAAGTCGGCTAGTGCTTGTCCTTGTATGACCCTCCGCGGCAAATAGGTAATATCGAACTGACTTAACTCAATATTCCATTTCAGCATCCTTCCAGAAGTTTCCGGTCATTGGAGTACCTGTCGCAAGGGTTGGTCAGTGTAGACACCGATTGAGTGTGCCTGAAAGTAGGGGCGAAGCTTGCGTGATGCGATCACCAAGCAATAGGCTAGTTTTTCAATCTTTGGATAATTTCTTTCCGCCCTTGTCAAGCGTTTACTAACGTAGTAAACCAGATTTTGAATCCGGTCCTCCTCGTGGACCAAGGCTGTACTGATAGCGTGTTGGGATACCGCCAAGTTTACATACAACATTTCGTGGTCTATCGGCTTGGACAGTACAGGGGGACTTTCCAAGTGCCTTAACAGAGCCCGGAATGCTTCCTCACAGTCGGATGTCCATTCGAAGTTTCTCTTTCCTTTCTTTATAATGTCGAAGAAGGGAACACACTTGTCTGTAACCCTGGATATGAATTGACTTAGCGCAACCACTTTTCCATTCAGCATTCAGGCTTTGCACCTGCTTTATGGTTCTAGGTACTTGTATATCTCGGATAGCCTGGATCTTTTCTGGGTTAACCTCGATTCCCCGGGCATTCACAATGAATCCCAGAAACTTTCCCGATGCTACGCCGAATGAACACTTCAATGGATTGATCTTCATTCCATAATGCCTGAGTATGTCAAACATCTCTGCTAGGTCTCGGATGTGGTCGTTTGACTGCCTTGACTTCACTAGCATGTCATCCATATAGACTTCCATTGTTTTACCAATCTGGTCTTTGAACATTCGATTCACCATGCATTGATAAGTCGCTCCTTCGTTCTTCAATCCAAATGGCATTACTACATAGCAATACAATCCTACGTTTGTGACAAAGATGGTGTGTTCTTGGTCCGGGATGTGCATCGGAATTTGATTGTAACCAGAGTACGCGTCCATAAATGATAGTAACTCATGTCTGGCAGTTGAGTCGACGAGTTGGTCAATCCTTGGCAACGGGAAACTATCCTTTGGGCATGCTTTGTTTAAATCGGAGTAATCAGCACAAGTCCTCCATTTTCCATTCGCTTTCTTTACTAACACCGGGTTAGATACCCATTCAGGGTAGAGGGCGTCGCGGACGAACCCGTTGGTTTTGAGTTTGTCCACCTCCTCTCTGAGAGCCGCGGACCTCTCCGGGTCCATGCCTCTCCTTTTTTGCTTTACAGGAACATGTCTCGGGTCTATGTTCAACATATAACTCGCGATTACAGGAGAATCCCGCACATATCAGAATGTGTCCAAGCAAAAACATCAACGTTCGCTCAGAGGAAGTCAGTAAGGTTCTCAGCTGCCACGGGGTCGAGCTGTGATCCTATTTTAAGAACTCGTGATGGGTCGCTGCGGCTAACTGAGATGTCGATGGTTAGTTCAGTCGGTTCCGCATTTGTTTCCCTAGGTTCCCCATCATCATCCCTCGGATCTATGACTCTATGGATCCGAGAATGCCGCCCGAGCCAGGGCTCGGGCGCTAGTTGTCTATCGTCAGAACCTTGGATGCGAACAGAGCTGTCCGCAACCTTTCCTTTCTCCCTACGTCGTGCCTCCCTGAGATTAACTACATAGCATGCACGGTCGGTTGCATGGTCGCTGCGTACCACTCCAATCCCTTTGTCTATTGGAAATTTTAACGTCAAACACCAAGGGGCCAAAGCTTCCCTAAATTCCGCCAGGGCTGGACGACCCAGAAATACGTTGTACGGGAAATCAACGTCCAGTACTATGAATGGTAAGATTTGCACCCTTCTGCGTTCACCTTGTCCCAGTTCAACTGGTAATTCCACATTACCCACTGCATCAGTCGCTGTGCCATTAAAGCCATGGATTCTGGCTTTGGATGGCTTCAAATCCTTGGTCTCCAGCTTCATTTGGTCGTATGCCTTCCGAAAGATGATGTTAACGAAACTTCCGTAATCAATTAGAATTTTCTTTACGAATGTCAGCCCGATGGTCGCAGATATGACCATTGGGTCAATGGTAGAAGCCTCTACCGTATCCGCATCTCTGTTCCTGAATAAGATATCATCATTCATCGTACGCTGCTGCTTTGCAGGAGTGTAACGACCCGTATTTTTACGGATCGAAACATTGTTAAACTATATGCTTTAAGTCGTATTGTTGATAAGTCGTTCAGAGTTTAAGTCATTTGGAGCTTGAGTCGTGTAGGAGCATAGATGACTTAAGGTGTTGCCGGGTTAAGGTAGGCAGCGACTTATAGGGTTAACGACTTAGAGCTTAAGTCGTATGGAAGTTAACTCGTGTGGTGCTTAAGTCGTGGGTAGCTTGGGTCGTTTGGTAGTTTAGGTCGTGTGAGCGAGTTAGGGGGAAACTAGCGACCTATAGAATTGGAGCGACCTATAGACACTAGCGACTTAGTGAGGTAGAGCGAGCTAGGGACTTAGGTCGTATGATAGTTAGGTCGGAGGAGTTGTGGAACGACCTAAGGAAGCTAGCGGGTTAACAAGTTAAGGTAGTTAACGAGTTAAGGTAGTTAACGGGTTAAGGATTCTAGCGACCTAGTGGAGAGAGACCTAGTGAGTGAACGACCTAAGGCTTAAGTCGTACACGACTTATGGTGATAGGGTGTGTCGTTAAGTCGTGGACGGGTTATGGTATAGGTCGTAGGTCGTTGAAATGGTGTGATGGTGGTAGGTCGTATCTCGCGTGCGTCTTAGGTCGTAGACGAGATAAGGCTTAAGTCGTTTTAATTATGAGTCGTAAGTCGTTGGAACTTAGGCTGGGTGTTAGGTCGTCTCTTGAGTTAGGTTGCTGCCGACTTATGTTAGGTCGCGTAATGGCTTAGGTCGTTAAGTCGTAAAGTGGTTAAGTCGTGAGTTGGCAACATAGTTAAGTCGTGCCTGTGTTGAGTCGTAACTCGTGAAGTTGTTAAGTCGTTCCCTGATGAGTCGTAGGTCGTAACTCGCGCGCAGTTGTGTTGAGTCATGTCTGGGTTGAGTCGCGCATAGGTTAAGTCGCTATACCGTATGATAGTTAGGTCGTGAGCGACCTAAAAGCGAGCGACCTAAGGGGGCGTTCTGCCTATAAATAGAGGGGTTTGGTTCACTTTTTGGCACTGGATTTTGAAGCGACGAAGTGCTGCCATTTTGAGAGCTTGACTACAACACTTCTTCACTTCTTTTATCCTCTCTAATCTAGTGCTAACATCCATCCAAGATCAAAGATCAAGATCAAAGATTCAAGAGCCAAAGTTGAAGATCTTCATCCAACAAAGAGAGATTTCATCGTTTGAAGCGAGATTTTGCCGGATCAAGCTTGTTTCTTTGCTGTCCAGATCTGGAGTTGGTTGTTTTTAAGGTGTTTAGGTGATTCAGTGAGTGGTAGTTATCTCTCACACGGACCCAAGGGAGTATATTGGATTGGTGGCTTGTTTATGTGTTAAAGATAGTGATTTCTTGCATTTTCCCTAAGTATGCATGTAGATCTATCATGTATGAAGTTTTGACACCTATTTTACTACGTGTTAACTTATGCAAGTTTATTCATCAAGTTATAGAGACATTTGCCTATGATTCATACTTGTTAGATTTAGACACTTTAATTACCAAATTGCCATTCTTATATAATTGCTTATTAGATCTTGTTGAATGTTTGATTACTTGGATTAATGATTGATTTATGATTGATTTGATTGTTTCAAATTAGCTAGTAGTTGATTTGAACAAGTTGGTCGAAGATGATTCAAAAGCTAAGTGGAAAGGCTCTTGAATGGTGAAAGCTGCTTGTGGCATATGAAGCAGATGTGGAAGCTCATATGGATAGATTTGATGATGATGGACTTTGCCATGATGCGATGAGGCAAACCATGATGTTGAGATGGGACTTTGCTATGATGCGTTGAAGCGAAGTATGATGTGATGTAGCCTTGGCATAATCCAGACGGGATCATCCCAAGCATGTTGATAACTCGAGGGATGGTTCGAGTTGGTTGATAATGGATTTGCTCGAGAGGTAGCTTGGGCTAGTATGAGAATAGTCGTCGAGGAGGATGACTAGGAGGCTTGGATTTCATTGTTGTCGAAGGTTCTAGCATGCTCAAAGCAAGAGTACGTTGGAACGGGCTGCGAAGACGTTCCAAGCATGGGCTGCGACGACGTGCTAGTACTCTGGGTAGTTGCGAAAATTCCTAGGCACGGGCTGCGACGACGTGCGGAGTTATGTCTAGAACCGGGGTTACCATTAGCCCTTGACAGGCGGTCATTCAACTAACGGTGATATCGAGGCAATGATAACAGTGATAGCCAGAGTCATGGATGTTTGGTTGTATCATCATTCGGTCTCAAGAGCGGTGTTTTCTGGGTGCTTATCTGATCTTGGTTTAGGCCTTGGGGGTTTATATTTGGAAAACATCGACCTTGACTCGAGTGATAATTACTTTATTTCGAATGTCTGCTTTGCTATGCTTGTTTATGCTTAGTGGGTCTGGGGGCTATCACTGTAGAATGAGGTGGAGTGGGATGGTTAAGTTCCTATTCCTTTTATCCTTTATGCTCTTTTGGTATGTTTGATAGTTAATTTACTGCTCACTAAGACTGTTGTCTGACTCAAGGTTTTATGTTCAACTCTTATTACCTTGGGCTGTTCATCCATGTTGGGATGGGCAGACTAGGTAGCAGGTGACAGGTGCTGTTCTTGGTTATCAACGATGCAGATGACGAAGACGAGCTGGAGGCTAGCATATTAGTTTTCTTACTATATGTACTGGATGTTCCGCTGCTTGTATAGGTTTGAGTGTTATGTAGTGAGGCTTGATGTATTGATTGTTCAGATGCTTGTATCAAACCTTTATGAAGTCTATATGATGATATTCTGTTATGAGCTTCACTATATACATATATTTCTCTATTGTATTTTGTCCATGCGTTGTGAGTTGTACGATAGAGTTTCTGTTTTATCTTACCCTGACTATCGTCTATGGCTGCCTGGCACGCCTTTCAGCGCACCATTCTCTTGTTTTAGTGCGGGAGTCATGGGCGGTCGTCACAAGGAGTCCCATCCTCCATGTTCGAACAACACTCGTACTCCGCATGTCTTAAGGAGTTAGCATATTGCTCCATCTCCTACCAATTCTTATCTGCAGGATGAGGTCCGCCAACAATCGTGTTAATAACCAATCTACCCACAGTCCGAGTAGGTTGTTCCGGTTGGTGTGGGGCTGGTCCGCGTCCAGGGTCCGATGTTTCTTGCCTCCCATCCTGTGGGTCTTTGACAAATTCCTGCAGCATCTTCTGTCTAATTAGTTTTTCTATGGCATCATGGAGGTGTCTGCACTCCTCTGTGTTGTGCCCATAAGACTCATGAAAACGGCAATACTTCCCGGTCTGCTTCTGTTCTTCTGCCGATTGTTTTGGATGTGGCTTTCTATATTGGAAAGTGTTGCAAGTTGATCGTGTAGAGACACACCTTGAAGAAAGTATCATTAACACCCTTAGAAAGATTGTGTAGAGAGATTAATGAAGAAAGTAAATTAAAACAGAGAATAGAGTGTAAATTTAAATGCAGAGAACAAGAACACCAAATTTATAGTGGTTCGGCATAACTGCCTACATCCACTTTGAAGTTGATTTCCATTGAGTTCCTTGATGGGTGACTACAGATACAATCCATTTTTAGTTGCTAGAATACAATTGCAAAGTAAAATAAATAAGTCTGGAATGAGTCTTGAAAATGGCAGAGTCTCCCCAGTGTTCTCTCCAATCTCCCTTTTTTTCTGTGCCCCTGCCCCTCTACTTATAGGCGAAGGTGGGTTGGACATCTTTGGTGGGCCTGGTAACTGGATATCTTGGCCCGAGTGAAGTGGCCTCTGTGCGTCGATCAAGGGAGGCCGGACGATCAAATGCCGAACGTCCATATGCCGAACGTACTCCTCCATGCCGAACAATCTCCTTTGTCCGAGCGGGTTGAGGCCGAACACACTGAATGCCGTGAGGAGTACTTGTGCCGAACGATGCTAGGAGCCGAACCAGTGTCATGGCCGAACGATTGCTAGGTCGAACGAGATGAGGCCGAATGCTTTGAGTGCCGAACACCTCCCAATGTCGAACAAGGTGTGGATGCCGATCGATATGGAATGTTGGACGTCACTTGATGCCGAACGACGTCCTTGGCCGAACGTAACTTGTATGCCAAACGATGTCTTATGCCAGACCATTCTGCCATGCCGAGCGTGCTTGGATGCCGAGCATTATGGTGCCAAGCCACTTAAAGGCCGAGCGAGGTTTCCGGCCGGATGATGCCTTTGGCCGAACGATATCTTGGGCCGAACGATATTCTGAGGCCGAACGATCTTATGCCGAGCATTCTCTTCGGCCGGAAGGTATTCAATACCGGATGCTTCTTAGTGCCGAACGCTCCATCTTGGACCGAACGATAGGGGAGGCCGAGTACTAAGTTGCCCAGCCAATTCCCTGTGAAACATCAGTTTAATAATCTTTATTAATAATTTAATTGGTTTGACAATTTTCTTTTATAATTTTAATTTAAATGGGTAATTTAATCTTTTAAAGGCAAATAGATATTTAATTTGGCAATATTGATTTATATATTTTCTAACAATTTAAAAATGGGTAAAATTTATCTTTCAAAGCTAATAAAATATATATTCTTTTCATAATATATATATATATATTGATGTATATACTGTGAATAGAAAATCTTTTGTTTAAATAAAAGATGTATTTTCAAATTATAATATATATTTATGTATATGTTATGATTTGAAGTTGTTTGAAAGTTAATATAATAATTCTCAAACTAATGTCAAAGATATTTCTATTTAAATATATATGTATATTTGTATATATTGAAGTTTGGTTTGAATTTAATTAAAGTGTTTCAAATTTTAATATATATATATATATATATATATATATATATATATATATATATTGTAATTTGGAAAGTATAATACATATAATACTTTTTCAAAGGATATTTGGAATTCTAATTTATATCTCTTAAACAATAAAAATAATTATTTTGGATTTAAAAATATGTGTATAAGAATTTATTTGTATTATAATTGGTTTTATAATATTTTCTTTAAAAGTAATTTATACATACATATATTAAGATAAATGTTTATTAATTAACAAATTAAGTATGAAAACTTTACATTAACATTAAATTTAAATAAAAATTTATTTAAAATACTTAAGACATGTGTTAATATCTTAAGACAAGTTAGTAACATGTGTAAGACCATTATGACTCATATTTACAATTGTAAGCACAAAAGCATTTCAAGTTAACAAGTGGCAAAGCAATTTTTCATTTGAAACTAAATTTTTACTAATTAGTGTTTTGGGAGAAAATCTAATTTCATAAAAAAAGTTTCTTTTCTGCCTCAAATCATTTCCTTCTCATCTTGTCAAAACTAAAACAAAATAAAAATCAGAGAAAGAAGCTGGAAATCCTGGAAATCAAAAGTAAACAGAAAATCAAATTTCAATACTTCAGTTTCAAAGCTTCAACACTAGATTCAACAATTAACAAGCATGCAACAGGAATTCAAAATCAAACAACAAGCTTCAAAGATGCAACAACAAAGAAATTCAAATTCAACTAAAGCAAAGAAATTCAAAAGCAATTGCCGGATCAAATTTTAAAGCATAGGAAAGCTATTCTCTATTCTTTGCTTTTTAACCAGGTGAGTAAACATTCTTAAAAACAGTTTAAATATGGATTTAACCCTAATGCATGTGATGATATTGGTTTGAATTAAAGTTCTTCAGCTTGAATATATCTGAATTGATATATATGTTGTTGAGCAGGTTGTGTATATATGTATATATTGAACATCTGTTCTCTATTGATACTCAGTTTGGTTTTGCTATAAAAATTCAAATCTCCAGATTGAATCCATATTAACCTATGGTATGTGAATGGAAGTTGTTTGTTGAAGTCTACTGATGTTTATTAACATAGTTTCTGGATTAAAAATTCAACAAATAATTTTTAAAATGGAAACAACAGTAAAATTCATATTTATGATAAAAATCTACCAACTTAATTTTAGATTTGGATGGCATGATTGTGTTCGTAGCAGAAAATCTTGAATTTAGATGATACAATCACGATTTTTTAGGTTAGCTTTCATTGTGCTTTTCTGAGATGAACGAAATTGGCACTTTCGCCAAATTCTGGATAACGAAGAAGAATTGGGCAACGTGATTTGGTATGGCATCGGCGAGATAGGGAAAAATGGTCGCTTGATGTTTCGTGCGACGTGGTGGTCGGAAATGGTCGTAATAGGGTTTCACTCCGGCCTTTATCGATGAGGTAATGTTGGATTCGTGCGTTGTCGTGGAGATGACAGAGGGGATCGCGGTGGTGGGGGTGTTTGCTGGAAGGTATAACGAGCCTGCAGTGAAGAGGTCTGGCGATCTCGAGGCCGGAGGCGAAGGGGAAGAGTGGTTTTCCGACAAGTATCGTTCCTAATGGTTGAGATTTTTGCTCGATTTTGTTTCAGAGGATTTTCGTGCGATCTGGGTGTTCGAGCTTGTTCGTGTTGGTTCGTGGGGTTGTTGAGGATCGTCGATGGCCAAAGTTGCCGGTGAACGTGCACGCGCACGTTTTGGTGTCAGGTGAAGTTGCTGGTTTGGAACGAAGATTTGGCTTGAGGCTTTCTTCGCTTTCCTCGCGTTCGTCTCGAGGCATTTGAGTGAGGTGTTTGTCTCGGGGTAGGCTCGCTTTTAGTTAGTGTTTGACTCGGGTATAATGATATGTTAATCTGGGTTAAGCAAAGCAATGTTATGTAAAAAGAAAATCCAGTTAAAGTAAAGTAAAAGCAAAATTTTGTAAAAAGAAATCAAGTTGAAATTGTAAAGGCAAGTTCTTTCATACAAATGGAAATCAAGATTTAAGGATGTTTTAATTTAATATATTTTCAAATTTAAAGTGTATAAGACGGTTGATTTTTAAGTAATTAGCTATATAAATTTTGAATTGAATTCAAAAGATGTTTCAATTTTGAACATTAGATCAAAGTTTTAAGAGATTTGAACAAGTTTTAAACAAGCATGTTTCAAGTAGTTAAGTCATATTCAAAGTAATGTCTAAACTATATTTCAAATTTATATATTTAAATAGATAAGTTTAAAGAATATGATAATTAAGATTTCAAAGATAAATATTTGTTTAATTTAATTAAACATGTTTGAAAAGGGTTTTCAAAGATTTTTTTTAAGTATGTTAAAAATTAAGTGTTGGAATTGTTTTGTTTAAAGTAAAATTTTATTTCAAATATATAATTGATTTCTAAATTGGTTTTAATGAAGTTAGTAATTGGAATAAGTATTTAAGATGAATGAAGAGTTTATCTTTAAAGGTTGAGACTAATTAGGGATAATTAATTAGTGAAGTAATTAAAGGTTAATTACTTCTTTATAATTAAGAATAATTACTTAATGAAGTAATTAGTGGACAGTTAATGAATTAATTAGAGATTAAGTGATGCTTAATTAGTTGATTAATTAATGTACTTAATTTTAGATTAATTAATTAGTCTAATTAATTAAAGATAATCACTCATGATAAATAAATTGAGTATAATTACTCAGTGAAGTAAATAATGGATAATTACTGAATGCAACTAAGAAAAGAGAAATTACTATGGAAGTAATTAGTGGGAAATTACTTATGAACTGGAAGTGATAAAGGGTTAATCACTTGATGTTATTAATTAAAGGATTAGTTAATACAATTGATTTGAAAGTTAATCAATTAAAGAGTAATTAATTAATTAAAGGATTAAGATTAATTAGTGACGTGATTAATTACTTATTACGGTAATTAATTAAGAGAGTAATTACTTAATGGAAGTAATTAAGGGTTAATTCTTAGTTAGGTTAATTAATTAATGTGATTAATTAATTAATGAATGTGATTAATTTAAGATTATTACATTTAGTAATTAATTAAAAATGTGATTAATTAATATAGTAATTAATTAAGGATTATTGATTAATGTAATTAATTAATAATTACTTAATGAAGTAATTAAGGATTAATTAATTAGTGTAATTAATCAAAGGATTTATATAATTAAATAAGGAGTTAATTAGTTAAGGTAAGTAATTATAAGATGATTAATTGCTGTTTAAGATTAATTAAGACTAATTAATAAAGATGGTTAATTAAAAATTAATTATTTAATTAATTAAAAGTTTAATTAATTAATGAGGATCATTAATTAATATAATTAATGAAATTAATCAAGGTTGATTTATGAAAGTAATTAATTAAAGTATGATTAATTGTAATTAATTAAGGATTAATTTAATTAATTATAGTTAATTAATTAATGGAAGTAAATGGAGGATCATTAATTAATGTAATTAATGATAATAATTAAAGGTTAATTACTATATGTGGTTATGATAATTAATTTTTGTAATTAATTAAAGGATAATTACTTAATGTAATTAAAGGATAATTAATCAAGGAAGATTAATTAAGGTAGATCATTAGGAGATGATTAATTAATTAATTGGTAATTAATTAATGTTAGGTAAGCAGGATTAAGGTAATCCAAGTGATTAAGATAGTAATTAATTTAATTAAAGGTTAATTAAATTGATTAAAAGTTAATCAAACCTACTTATGGGTGATTGATTGATATTGGATGATTGATTGATATTGGATGATTGAATGATATTGGATGGTTTGGATGTGATATCTCTGATATGTGATATGTGCTGCTTTATGATGTGAGATGTTTGGTTGATTTAGATAATATGGATTATTTGTCTGTGAAAATGTAAATCATCTATTTGTTTATGTTATTTTGAATATAAGTTTAAACCCTTAAATAACTTGGACATTAAAATGGAGTTTTGGTTTCGGTGAGACCGGGATCGGGTTTCCATATTTGGATGTCCGAAAACTACATCGATCCAAATTAAACGTTAGGTCGTGAATCCAAGTGAAGAGCATAATGAAGAGTCGAAGTGTAAGAACTATTCGTCAGCATAACTCTGAGGGTGATCCGAGATGAGTTTGACGGAGATAGTACTTTCTGGTTCGAGATAGTGATTCAGAATGCATCGGCTATGCTCGTTGACTCTGAGGGTGATTCCAAAATGAATGCAACGAGATAGTGCCTTCGGTTTCATTCGAACACGGAACGAACTTGTATGGATTGAATGCTTTCAGAACGTCGTTAGGTGGACGATGAACATGAATATTCTAAGATAGATTTGTTCTATAAAGGTAATCGTAGCCTCAAGCCTCATCAACCGGGAATGGCTAAAACAAGGAAGGTGCAGCAAGGTTAAGTGGGTAGCACCCAAGTAGGACAAGATTTACCCATGTCTAGAGGTCCCTTTCTATTTCGGCTTAGTGTGTGGTTGGTCGCGCCAACCACGAGGTGGTCTTGTTCGGGACTGTCCAGTAAGGGATGGTTTCGGCCTTATGTTGCAAGGGATTTAGGGTGGATCCTCGGTACGGTGATCTAGGCCCTGTATTGTGGCGGGCGGTACCCCAGTAGCCCTGCCATTAATGGAAACTCATTCTTCCTACGAGCCCTTACGGTTTTGATTGTATACCTATGTAGCTGGAATATAATAAATATAACAATTTCAGCTATTTTTCTATTTACTTGAAAACCTTACACCCTATTATAATATCACTAGATTTCCTATCAAATATTTTGGTTAGCGTAAAGTAAAAACTTTTCCATGTTTATGTGTGGGAAGTCTTATGTGATACCTTTCTTTTCAAAGGTTTTCAAAGTTAAACAATTTTAAACCGTTTACTCACACCAGATCCATGTCTGACCCAAGTGCTTTTTTCCTGTTTTATTAAACTCTTAGGTACTCATATTATGTATGAGTAGTCGAGGGATTCAGGATAGCTTTGACGAATTCTGGAGGAGATTTGGAGCAGGAGGCTTCAACGTATAAATATTATTGTGTTTCCACTATGCTAGTGATTGTATTTGTATCTCTGTGATATCTTGAGTTGTATAGTTAGACAGATGTTTATAACTGTGTAATATGAAATGTATAAGTTGTGTACTCTGATGTATTTACACTATGTAATATTTTATGTGATATATTATATTTCATTCGTTCCACTGTGAGAATCTATTGATGTTGAGTTTCTTCTTTCCTATCTTTTCTTATCCTATCCATTTCTTTCTTAATTCATGATGCATCTTTCTGGGCTAAGAAAGACGGGTCGTGACACAAGTGGACATACAAAGTCAAGAAAAATCCTAATGGGATTGTGGCCAGATACAAGGCAAGACTGGTTGGCAAGGGTTATACTCAACAATATGGGTTTGACTTCAACGAAACATTTTCTCCAACAGTCAAATACACTACAATAAGGATTGTTTTAAGTATTACTTTACATAATCAATGGAATATCAGGTAATTTGATGCCATTAATGCATTCTTAAATGGTACTCTATAGGAACAAATATTTATGGAACAACCACAGCGATACAGAGCTAATCCAAATCTTGTATGCAGATTAAAGAAGGCTATATATGGTCTTAAACATGCACTAAGGGTTTGGTTTGATAAATTGAGAGAAACTCTAGGTAAACTAGGCTATCAATCAACCAAATCAAATAACTCCTTATTTATTAAAATTGATAAAGGGTCTAGTATATACATTCTTATATATGTTGATGATCTTGTTATTAGAGGAAATAATGAAGAAGAAACAAAGTAGATGCTCAATATCTTGATAAGGAATTTTCAAACTATGATCTGGGAGAACTGAATTATTTTCTAGGAATACAAGTCATGATAAAATCAAAATCTAAAATAATTCTTGGTCAAAGAAAATATGCGTGAGAGTTGTTGATTAAAGCTAAGATGGATAATGCAAAGCCACAGCCAACTCCTATGATAAGCCATCAGCATCTAACTAAAAACAAGGGAGAATACGTAACAAACACTAAACAGTATAAAAGTTTTGTTGGTACTTTACAATATTTAACTATTACAAGGCCAGACATCTCTTTTAGCATTAAGAAAGTGTGCCAATTTATGCAGGAGCCAAGGGATAATCACTGGAAGGCAAATAAAAGAACACTAAGTTACATAGAAAGAACTACAAACTATGCCCCATCTATGAAAAACTGCAGTAATCTCAACACAACTGGATACATTGATGCTAACTGGGGGACACATCCAAATGATAGAAAATCGACAACTGGATACTACATATATATAGGTGATAATCTTGTGTCTTGGTGCTCAAAGAAACAGTCAACCATATTAAGGCCCAACATAGATGCTAAATATAGAAGCATTGCAAGTGCAACCACATAGATTATGTGGATTCAATCTCTGCTCTATGAACTACACATCAAAACATAGTGCAAATCGACATTATGGTATGATAATCAAAGTGGCATATACATGTCTGCAAACCCAATTCTACATTTCAAGGACGAAAAATATCGAATTTAACCTCTACTTTGTCAGAGAACAAGTTCAGAGAGGAAAACTTCAAGTAAATTTCTTACCAGCTACTTACCATCATGCAGATATGCTTAACAAAGCTCTATCGAAGCAAAACTTCATCAGATTTAGGGGTGACTTGAAAGTCGAAGAAATTCCAGCTGACATGGCCAGATCTAATGAAGTTGGCGAGCTTCAAAAATAAAATTCATCAACTTTGCTACAGGACAACAAAGACAACAACAAGCTCAAAACCTTATCGAAGACGAAATACATCAGATCTAAATGCAACTTGAAAGTTGATGAGAGCTCAACTCATACGAGAAGATCTGATGAAGCTTGTAGACTTCGAAGAGAAAAGTCGTCGACTTTACCAAATCATAACAAAGACAGTGATGAAATATGCAAGAATAGAAAGGAAGAAGTTGAGAAGAACTCAAAAGTAGAAGAAATAACTCAGATTTGAAGAGAAATAAAGAGAACTTTGCTTTTGGCGCCATGGATTTGGAAATCGCCTTTCTCTTTTCCCTAATCCTAACATCGGTTCGAGGGAGGTATTGAAATGAGAAAAGTTATGCTGTGTAATATATTCTGTCGTTATATCTACTCCTTTTGCTTTATGGATTACGGATCTGTGGGCCTAGAATCTCAGCCCACTAACTCAGTTTGAATTTGTATAAATATGAACCGTATATCTCAAAGATAATGTGCACTGTAATCATTCAATTAATCAAAGCATTACTTCTTCTCAAATTATCAATTTAACATCTCTGTGTTTGCTCAATATTAAATCAAAATCAATCATCAAACTATCAAAATCTCAACAATATGGCAAGCATGATTGTTTATGCAGTAAAAGTAGGAAACAAATGAATTGACATCAAACTTATTAGAGTAGAATTGACTTTCTATTATATTCTTTAGCACTTTGAGCCTTTCGTGGAACCCTGTATATTAATTTCAATGTTCAAATCCATGTTTAAGGTAATAATGAAACTTGTGTAAAGTAAATGTTATTATCAAATTTTAAATCAATTGGTAGAAAGTAAAGAGATATTCAAGATAGATAATTATTAACTATGTTTCCTATTACAAGGTGCTATAAATGACAATCTAACATAAATAATGTGTGTTTCATCAAAATTCTGAGTAGGATCTCTTAGCAAAATGATCGAGATATGTAATAAGTTTAAGGAAAATATCTTTAAAAGGTCATCAAGGCTTCTGAAGCGTAGAATCAAACTAAAATCGACAAGATCGTTTTGTCATAATATTGTTGAAAAAATTGCATATGACAAATCAAATACCGAGGCATGAGATAATTAAATACTTTGGTGCCTACCTATTTTATGGACTAAAATCTTGATGATATGGTGTTCCACACTAAAATACCTTTGCACTCTGTATTTTGACGGCATGTTTACCTTTAGGCATTTTAATTTAAGATGGAATTAATAACAATCAAATCTCATTTCAAATAGAAATAGAGAAAAGCTCTTTGATTTTGGAAGAAATTGCTTCATTATTGATAGTAGCTACCATTTGTAATAAATCATCTCATGAAAGAAGGCTAACAGTAATGTCAACATCCATATAAGGGATATGAAAAGAAAAACACATGTGGTAGCTAGAGATTACTCTGTAGTGAATAATGTGTAATATGAATGTTTATGCTCTTCGATGTCATAAGTATCATCATGTGTTTATATAGGTGAATGTATGGTAATTTTGAGTCAACATATATTGTATGCTACGATACTATTACAATAGGTTGCATGTATGAAAATGGGAAGTTGGTAAAAACACGACTAAATAGAGCTTTTGTGTGATGTTGGACAGATTCAGCCTTCACATATTGCTTAAATCTATTAATTTTCTTTGATTGTATACATAGCCACATTGTTTAAATCTAGTGATATGCATATAGGTTGGCGTACATGGTGGCTGCAAGTTTTAATGATTGTAAGTTTCTATCCATGATAGAGAAAATGGTTAAAAGATTCAATACAAGATTTGAAATGAATGAAGTTTCCTCTACATTATATTTTTCTTAAAACATTTGTAACGATCCACTTTTCCATGCAGTTCAAACTGACAATAAACCACTCATGTCCAACTCAAAACGGATGTAAAGGCGGATAGTTGTGGGAAGAAAGAAGGAAGAAGAAGAGAAAAAGAAAAACTAAAACAACATAGAATCTCACAATCGCAGTTGAACAGCATATAGTATAAATCAATGATCTTTACACGAAGAAAAATTATAATATACACACATCAATCACAGTGCACTAATTTATTTCGGCCTTGACAGTTATAATAGCCTGTCCTTACAATTGCTGATAAATATAACCAACAGCAACACAACAAAACACAAAGAAATACGTAGATACATCATGGATCTCTAACTCGTCTGCTGAACATTGATGCATTTAAAGAAATCTGTAAATATGCTCGGTCTGACAGAAGCATTGAAAAGGAAGAATGTCCGGATCAGCCTAGTAAATCAGCATGAGAAAAACACACCCAAATAGATTTTTAAAGTTATCAAACTCTTTTCAAAATAAAGGTATCTCGTAAAACCACGCTGCATACAAACATGGATGGGTTTTAACCTTACGATAATCAAAACATTTCTATAGAAAATCCCTTGATATTATAATAATGCCAAGAGTACAAATGCTTATTAATCACCACCGAAATTTTTACATTAATTAAATTCTAGCATACTAGGTTCTACCATCAAAACCATAAAAGGCTCGTATTGGAGAACAGATTCCATACAATGACTGGGCTATTGGGGTATCATACGTCACAGTGCATCTCTAGATAAAATAACATCTAGGACCTCACCGGAATCCCGTGCCAACACAAAACTGGTGTACCCCTTACTGGATAGTACAAAATACGATCACCCCTTGGTTAATGGGTCCCGAAGCATACAAATGAGAAATAATATCGACTCTAGATATGGATGATCATATCCTAGTGGGAGCGACTCATTTAGCTCCGCTGCACCTCTTGAGTTTCAGTAATTCTTGATTGATGAGGTTTGATGCTACGTTTTACCCTTTTAAATAGCAAAACAACTTGGAATGCTACATTGTGTTCTGGTTGATGACACAATGTCAGCATTCATCCATACAAGTTGTTAAAGAGATGAACGAACTGAAAAGCACTACTTCCACTGCACCCATTTTGGAATCACCCTCAAGATTAGTAGCAAATATCCCTTGCACTTCAAAGCCTTCATCTTCAATTCCATCATCTTCGAGATGCCTTCACTTCAAAATGCTTTAGTAGAATCGAAGTGGTTTTTGGATAACATATCCGATCATAGTCTCTTCAAAACAACATTCGATATTTTTTCGGTAAACTCAACCCCAGTTCTTTAGGAAATAAACAATCCAAGATAAGAGCGGAGATCACCTCCTAATCGTTAGTGGATGGATTTCCACATCATTTATCCTAAGAGAATGAAACGAGATTTATATGCACAGTACAACATCTTTGCAGATGAATGTGTCATACAACTTATGTGTTTCCCTTAGATATTTCCAAAGTTATGTTTTGGGTCCATATAGTCATTTATTAACTATCAACAAACACACATCCAAATTGGGGATTAAATACCATAGGAAAATCAATATTGGTTAAGCGCATAAGCAACCACTAACCTCTTTAATTAATCTTTTCGTCAATTAAAACCACTTTGTAAATTACTTGTATATAAACACCTTTAGAAAGACAGATTCACAATCCTTATATTTTCAATACTTGGAAAATATCAATATATTTATCTTAACGATATAAGTATATTTACAATCGGAGGAAGATTTCCTCTTTTACAGAATTCTAAACCCATTTATAAACTCCTTTACAAATTTAAAAAAACCATTTATAAACCATTTTATAAGTCTCTGAAAATCGTTTATAATCTCTTTTATAAATTTCAATTACTTATAAATTCTTTTTGTACATTTCTAGAAATCCTTTACAAACTCATTGCAAATCCATAAAACTATTTATAAAACTCCTTTTATAATTTCATAAACCCATTTATAAAATCCCTTTATAAATATCTAAGAATTATTATTAACTCTTTTATAAAACTATAAATCCATTTCTAAAATTCGTTTATGAATATCTAACCATTTATAAAACTCCCTTTACCTTGTAAATAATCTTCCTTTAAGTCTTCAAACCATTTTATAAATAAATAGTAAACATTTACTTCAAAACACTATTATATAATAATAATTATTAACAATAAAATTATAAATAAATAAAAATTATAAACTTTAAACCATCTTAAAATTAATAATTGATAATTTGAAAACATTATTAAATAAAAATTAATAATTAATCTTTATTATTATTATAAATGGTAATAATTTATTTCCAAACATTATTATTAAATCCTTATTATTAATTTCAAGCCATAAGTTTTCAAAATATTAAAATATTGATAAATTACTTCAAAAAAACGTTAAATATAAAATAATAATCTTTACAAAAAATTAAGTATAAATAATCTTTAAATAATATTAAATATAAATAAATAATTTAGAAAGGATAAATGAAATGTTGGAGTAAAATAGAAATTAAATCCTTTAAAACAAATATTTCTGAAACCCAATTTCAAATTTACAATCATTTCCTGTCTCAAAAACCCACTCCAACTCAAATAGAAATTTATAGTATTTTTAAAATACTAATTTGAGGCCAATAGCTACCCAACGCTTACCCAAAATCGATATTGATTTTCTACCACTACAAGGTTAAGTTTTGAACATATAACAATGTCATATCCAATAGTGTCAAATAATCGGGTCCGGTATTCAATGATTCATACAACAGGTATATCACTGAAAACAATTCAGCAATGGCAAGAAATCCCGTTGGATCCCTCCAACCTTTCCCCCCGCATCACAACTCATACACACACACACACACACACACACACACATATATATATATATATAAAATTAAACAGTGGTGAGAAATCTTGTTGGATCCCTTCAACCTATTTTCCTACATCACAAATAGTATATAATCATATACTATAGGTCATCCGTATCTGCTCCTGGGGTGGGAATAAAAGAACAAGCCAACTGATAAAATAGTAAATTATCCAAACATTCAACAATTTTTATCAACTATATAATATACTGGTTAGCCAAAAGGTGAGTTTAACTCACCGAAATTCCTATTGTCACTGAGGCGTTCAGATTTGGAACTAAAATTCAACAACGTCCAATTTTAGCCCGATTTTCAACATGCTCAGAATTTGACTAAAGCAGTTCTATCACGAAGATTTCATCATTATGAGTGTAATGCAAGAATCTGCATCTTGATTGGACCCCGTATAAGAAAGCTATACATTTATAAGCATTCGATTTTTATAATATAATTATTTTAATTTTAATTACAATTAATTACATTAATTAACTTAACTAAGGTAATTAACTACCCTAATTCCTTTTCATTCAAATCGTATTAGTCAAATCAGGTCGAGATCATTGGCCGAACTTCACGGCCTCCACGTGTCCCCGCTTGTCACCACCTTCAGCTCGAAGGCCGCCCCTCCTCCCTTGCCTCCATCATCGGTGTTCTTGGACCCTCTAACGCTGCCAATTGCCTAAACGAACCCAAAAATGTTTCATGAATTCCGGCCACCTTTGTTGAACTGACACAGCCGCGACCCCACTAGAGCAAGCCCTATCAACGCCGTCCTAAAGGTGGTAGTGTCGTCCTCCCTCGTCTTCTAAATTGTCTCCGACGAACTCAAATGACGCGCACATTCATTAATACACGTCGCCACCACGCTCCATAAATCCTAATCTCCACCGTCGAAAAAGTCTAGCAATTCCTTCTCCACAAATTCCTAGTTGAAATTTTTTTCATCGATGCCTTAAATGGATCCTTGCAATGCTAGCCATAGATAATGGTCGCATATTGTTTAAAAAGAAATGAACGCTTTCTTTGATTTAGGTAGTGATTTATAAGGAAGAGGGGTAGGGTGTGGTATGGCTGAAAGTATGGGGGTATGGGTGGTAGATATGGCTTTGAAGTGATGCTCCATATTAGTTTTTTCAAAAATATCTATTTCTTATACTCCCGAAAATTTCAAACTCCAAATGAGGCGTGCTCACTAACGTTTTATACCAAATACCCATATTATAAACTCAATAGAACTACTATCAAGACCCAATTTCAAAGTATAAAGAAGTTAGCTTTAAAAATTGAATTATATTAATTTAAATTCCTTTATTTTTATTTTTACGTCTTTCGAGCTCGTGCAACTACACAATATGTCAATTTGTTATGAAATTCAATGGCTTACAATAATTCATTATTACGATTTCAATGGCATTGGTTTCGTCAAAATTCGATATAGTGCCTTAAAATGTTATTTTCATATGTTAATTAAAAAGAATTTTATTAAAAGAAAATAAATCACTTTTAGATCTAAATTTTAAAAGTTTACCAGTATTATTCTTATTCAAGTTAAATCCAAGATTCAATTATTAAATAATTCCAATTATTAAATTTAACAATCTAATTATCAAATAAATCATTATATTTGAAATTTAAGTTATTTAACTTACAAAATTAACTTTTAAATATTTAAAATCAATTAAACATTACAAATTCGAATGGTAGAAATTCTAGGTCATTACATTTTTCCTCCCTAAAAAAACCGAAATTAGCAAGTAAGAAAAATGTTTCAAACCCATTAACCTTTCGAAAACAATCAGTTGAAACTTGCTATCAAATTTTCTATGTCTTAATATGTATGAAAAATTTCGCCAGCGTCTCCTTTACACGGTTCGATTGGAAAATTTTACAATATATATAACCACAAATATACATCTCATCTTCAAGGATGAGGTATCCCGTAGGAAAAAATATAAAAATATTGTATGTAATCCGAGATGTGTACCTTTATTATATTAGCGAGCATATTCAACCAATATATAATGCGAAAGCAAGCTCTAAGTGTGAAGTATACACCATCCACACCTTTTAATCACTCAACAAAAAAATGAGAACAAGTATAGGGAAAGTAATATCAATATATAACATGTAAGTATATAATAACTGTAAGCAAATGTAACAGATGTAACCAGAGAAGCCAGCAAACAAGTAAAAGAATTTATTATAATCAATTACATCAATTACATCAATTACCATAATTAACTACCCTAATCCCTCTTCCTTCAAATCACGTTAGTCAAACCAGGTCGAGATCATTGACCGAACTTCATGACCACCACATGGCGCCGCTCGTCGCCACCTTCCGCCGGAAGGTCGCCCCTCCTCCCTTGCCTCCATTGCTGGTGGTCTCGGACCCTTTAACGCCACTTATCACTTAAACGAACCCAAAACGTCGATCGATAGTTTTCATGAATTCCATCCACCTTTGTTGAACTAACAAAACCGCGGCCCCACTTGAAAAATCCCTTATCGACACCATCCTAAAGCTGCTTATGTCGTCCTCTCTCGTCCCCTTAATCACCTCCGTCGAACTCAAATGTCATGCACCATTCATTGACACACTGACGCCGTCACACTCCATAAAACCTATTCTCCACTATCCAAAAAGTCGAGCATCTCCTCCTCTACAACTTCCTAGTTGACAACTTCGATCATCGATGCCTCTAGTGGCTCCTTGCAATGTCGGACGTTAGATGATGGTCGTATATTGTTTAAAAAGAAACAAACACTTTCTTTGGTTTAAGCAGTGATCTATAAGGAAGATGGGCAGAGTGTGGGTATGACTGAAAGTATGGGGGTATGCACTGTAGGTATGCCTTAAAGTGATGGTCTATATTATTATTTTTTCAAAAATATCTATCTCTTATACGACTGAAAATCTCGAACTCCAAATGAGTTGTGCTCACTGACGTTCTATACTAAATACCTTTTTCTGAACTTAATGGAACTACTGTAAGGTCCCAATTCAAAATTATAAAGAAGTTAGCTTTCAAAATTGAACTATATTAATTCAAATTCCTTTGATTTTATCTCTACGTATTTCGAGCTCGCACGACCACATGGCACGTCCAATTTTTATGAAACTCTACAACATACAATAATTCATTATTATGGTTCCAATGACACTGATTTTCCTTAAAATCCGATAGAGTGCCTTGGAATATTATTTTCACATGTTAATTAAGACGAATGTTTATTAAAACCAAATAAATCACTTTTAAATCTAAATTTTAAAAGTTTACTAGTATCATTCTTACTCAAATTAAATTCAAGATCTAATTATTAAATAATTCCAATTATTAAATTTAACAATTCAATTATCAAATAAGTTGCAATATTTGAAATTAATTTATTTAACTTGTAAAATTACCTTTTCAATATTTAAAATCAATTAAACATTCCAATCGAATGTCTGAAATTTTGGACCTTTACAATATTTTTCAAATGGTTGCCATGTATCCAAATTTTGATGCTTGTGTTGATTTTAACATGTTTTGTTTGGTTTTTCAAGCATAGCATGTTATGTATGGCATCTTTATTCATTGCATTTTGAAGTATATATTTCTGCAGAGCTTTTTAATGCTTGCTTATTGTCTTATTGTTTGCCGATCTCTATTTCTGACTATCTTAAAGATATGCTTGTTAGAAATGAATGAATGAGGAAGTGGGAAGGTGAAGAATTAGAGTGTGTATTGAAACAAAGTCCCACATCATGGGATATTTGTTTCAATATCACCATATATATCACAATCCATCATAGAATATCAAACAAAAGAAGAATGAGAGGGATGAGGCAATGTGGCATGGCATGTAGTCTTTTATATTAATATTAAATACGTCAAAGATAGGGCCTTGGGCCTTGGGGCTCTTGGGGTCTCGTGATTAAATGGGCCACCGACTGCCGCTTGGGCCTGCATGCGCCAAAACGGCTATTTTTCAATCGGATGAGCCAGTTCGTTTGAACGGTCACCAGATGCGGCCATTCCCTTCCAAACGCGCACACACAACGGTCACTGTTGTTGGTTTAAGGGTCGCAACCTTTCCAACAGTCACGACCGCTCTGAATAGGCACCTCCTCCAGCCTATAAATAGGCGGCCATAATCTGAGAATAATTAATTTCAATTTACTCTCAAATTCTGTTCCTTCTTCCTCCAAGCTCTTTGTTCTAGTGCTATAATCTCTTCAGTTCGTCGGCGCTCCATCTGCAACCGCTGCGAGGCTGGTCTGTTTCATCCTGGGAAACAAATTGCTATCACCCGTGAACCTACGTACGGTGGCAATATTGTTTCAAGGAAACAGTTTTCTGCTGGACTCGGACACTTTAATCGGTAATGCTTTTCATACAAATCTAGTCACACATTTTTGTGTTACAATTTATTAAAATTAGTGACAGTTTTTGCCGTTACTACTTCTATGTTATTCTGTAACTCTTATTTAAGTTACAGTTGGTTTCGTAACACTTTCCAGTGGTTGCGATTAACAATCTTGAAACAATATTTTATTGCTGTAGACGACGATGTCTCAAAATAGCAACAGCAATAACGCTGCACCAATACAAACGGTGACAAACACTCAGCCAGCGCCTCTGGTTCCAACAATGGCACTGTCTCATGGAGAAAGGCCAGAAAAGTTCAACGGAACGGACTTCGAGCGTTGGCAACAGAAGATGTTGTTTTATCTAACAACATTAGGCCTCCCCAAGGTTCTAACCGAAGATGCTCCTGAAGTTGGCGAACTCGAACCCGATGCAATCAAAGTGGAGGCCCCAAATTTCTGGAAAAATTCGGACTTTATGTGTAAAAACTATATTTTGAATGGTCTGAATAGTAGCCTCTACAATGTGTATTGTACTGTTGCAACATCCAAGGAACTCTGGACGGCCTTGGACAGAAAGTACATAACTGAAGATGCAGGCATGAAGAAATTCATTGCTGGCAAATTTCTTGACTTCAAAATGGTTGATTCAAAGACTGTGATCAACCAGA
Source organism: Allium cepa (assembly GCA_030765085.1). NCBI lineage: Eukaryota > Viridiplantae > Streptophyta > Magnoliopsida > Asparagales > Amaryllidaceae > Allium > Allium cepa. The sequence goes on along the minus strand of CM060946.1, from coordinate 120,516,657 downwards.
CTCAAGAACTACAACTAATCATCCGCCAACTGCAAGATGAAGGGATGATACTTAGCGAATCTTTCCAGGTTGCCGCAACCATTGAGAAACTTCCTTCATCGTGGAAGGACTTCAAAATTACCTTAAGCATAAGCGTAAGGAAATGACAATGGAAGAACTCATAGTTCGTCTGTGACGCAGCATAAGAAGCGAATTCGATGATGTAAATTGAATCCGTCCAGGATCTCACACGATTTGCGGAAATAATCGGTGAATCGATGATAAATCGATGAATTTAAGAATACCGAAAGGCCCAAATCCATTCATCAAGAAGATACCGGACTTCAGCAATCTTCGACATGTTGATCGCGCACGATACCGTGAGAGAAGATCTTCAATTCTTCGAACGTTGATCAAGCGCACTTGATTCCGTGAATTGGCTTCAACAATCGTTGATTCGAGCGCACTCGAATGCCGAAAGTGGAGATAGGAGATAACACTCAACTACCAATTTAAATGGAGGCACAAAGCACAAACCAAATTTTATTCAAAATTCAACAACCCTTACAAATGACAACACATCCCTATTTATAGGGATAATACAACACACACGACTTAACAAGTATACGACTTACAACACAATAAGCGACATAACAGTACAAAATACAAACGACTTAACAAGTTACAACAACATTATACGACTTGACAACAATGTACATCTTAACAGCATAAGCAAACAGCGACTCAGGCAGGTGGCGACTTAAACAAGTACAACATGTCAACGACATAAGGGATTTTAGCGACCTAATGAAGCTCGTTCGCGCGACCTAATGAAGCTCGTTCACGCGATCTAATGAAGCTTGTTCACGCGACCTACTGAAGCTCGTTCACGCAACCTACTGGAAGAAATTCGCGACTTAGAGAAGCAGATGAGTTAAATTGGAACGACCTACTGGAGCTCGTAGCTCTATTGCGACCTAGCTGCCGATCGCGACTTAGGGGTTTGCTTATAGCTCGTGCGCGACATACGGAGGAGGAGGAGGAAGCTATGATTTCGCAACCTAGGGCGGAGGAAGGTCGTTCGCGAGGTGGTTCTGGGGTGGCGGCGCGACCTAGGGTAAGTCGCTTGCGATCTTTATCAGTAAGTCGCTCGCGATCTTCATCATCCTCCCCTTGTTGGAAGGAATTCTACCTCGAATTCACACTCTCCTCATCTTCGACAAGTTCCTCCCCATAATACGGAATAAAGTGTTTGACATTGAAAACATCAGAAGTATGAACCTCTTCCGGTAACCTTAATTGATACGCATTAACATTGATCTTTTTTATGATTTCTAAAGGACCAATCTTTCTAGCAGCTAGTTTGTTGTAAGTACCAATAGGAAATCGATCCTTGGTCAATACTGCATATACAAAATCTCCTTCTTTGAAGACAACACTTCTTCGTTTCTTATCCGCCATTTGTTTATACTTCTCATTTGTCTTCTTCAATCGTTCCTGAACGATTCTATGGCATTCTGTCAACCCATCAACAAAATCAGCAGCCCGCTTAACTGTCCCCTTCGGTTGTGGTACTATTGTCAAATCCAACGGCCCCTTTGGTAAGTTTGAATATACAATCTAAAATGGACTGAAACCTATACTCCGGTTAACTGCGTGATTGTGTGCGAACTCAGCTTGACACAACTTCAAATCCCAACTCTTCAAATTGTCTTTCACAAGACATCTCAGTAAATTTTCCAGCAATCGGTTAACCACCTCCGTTTGCCCATCAGTTTGCGGATGGTAAGCGCTACTAAAATTCAGCTTCGTTCCGACCATCTTCCACAAACTCAACCAAAAATGGCTCAAAAAACGAGTATCTCTATCTGAAAAAATAGATTCAGGTAAACCATGAAGTCTATAGATCTCTCTAAAGAACAACTGTGCCACATGGACTGCATCTGCCGTCTTTTTACAAGCAATAAAATGTACCATCTTCGAGAAATGGTCCACCACAACATATATAGAGTCATTTCTCCTTTGAGTCCTCGGCAAACCCAACACGAAATCCATGCTTACATCTACCCACAGTTTTGTCGGAACAGGTAAAGGCATATACAAACCCGCATTTGTAGCTGTTCCTTTCGAAACTTGACAAACATGACATCTCTCCAAAAATCTCTCAACCTCTTTTCTCATTGATGGCCAAAAATAAGAATTTGCAATCATCTGCATAGTACGATCACGGCCAACATGTCCTTCTTCATGCAGCTCTTTTACAATTTTCATTCTCAACCTGCAATCTGGTATGCACAAACGACTTCCCTTGAATAAGAATCCATCTACCAACAAAAACTCATCAGAACTCCCATCCTTGACTTTCTCAACAATCTTCATAAAGTAAGGATCTTCTTCAAACAACTCTGGCAATAATTGAAATCCTGTCACTTCAATCTTCATTGTTGTCAACAAATGATTTCTCATGCTCAAAGCATCAGCTACATGATTCGTCACCCCTGATTTGTGTTTCACAACAAAAATAAACTGCTGTAGATACGCCATCCATGATGCATGCCTTGCTGAAATTTTGTCTTGCCCTTGTAGATGTTTCAACGCCTCGTGATCAGTATATAGCACAAACTCTTTCTGAAACAGATAATGTCTCCAATGCTTCACAGCTTGAACAATCGCGTAAAACTCTACATCATATGTATTATATCTCAACTTCGCTCCAGAAAATTTCTCACTAAAATAAGCAACTGGTCTTCCATTCTGACTCAATACTCCACCAATTCCAACCTTCGAAGCATTAGTGTGTAACTCAAACAACAACTGAAAATTTGGCAGTACCAGAATTGGTGCCGTCGTCAAAAGTGTTTTGACCTTCTCAAAAGCTAACTCTGCTTCCTCTGTCCACACGAACTTCTTTCCTTTCATGCAATCGGTTACAGGTGCCATCACACTGCTAAAGTGTGGAATGAACCTTCGATAAAAAGGTATCAACCCATGAAAACTCCTTACTTCAGTAATTGTCTGCGGTTGTGGCCAACTCCTGACAGCTTCTACTTTACTCTCATCCACTTGAATACCCTCCTTCGACAGAACATATCCCAAAAACAAAACACTGTCCGTCATAAACACGCACTTCTTTGCTGCCGCATAGAACTGCTCCTGTCGTAGAATCAACAGTACTTCTCGCAAATGTTGGATGTGCTCTTCCGTACTCCCACTATAAATCAAAATATCATCAAAGTAAACTACTACAAACTTCCCAACAAATGGTCTGAAAATCTGGTTCATCACTCTCATAAAAGTACTAGGAGCATTTGACAAGCCAAATTGCATAACCAACCATTCGTATAAACCGTCCTAGTTTTAAAAGCAGTCTTCCACTCATCCCCCGGTCTAATACGAATTTGATGGTATCCACTTTTCAAGTCAATTTTCGAGAACACAACAGCTCCACTCAATTGATCAATCAAATCATCAAACCTCGGCATAGGAAATTTGTATCTCACCGTGATCTTGTTTAGAGCCCGACTATCCGTACACATCCTCCACGTCCCATCCTTCTTCGGTACCAATAAGGCCGGCACTGCACAAGGACTCAAGCTCTCATGAACACGCCCATGTTCTAACAACTCCTCCACCTGCCTTCTTAGTTCCTCATGCACCTTAGGACTTATTCGGTAATGTGGCCTGTGAGGTAATACTGCTCTTGGCACAAGATCAATCTGATGCTGTATATCCCTCAACGATGGTAATTCTTTGGGTATCTCTTCAGGAAACACATCCTTGAATTCTTCCAACACTGGTTTGAATTCCTCTGGAACTACAACAGAATCAGTAGCTTCACGTCCAATCAACAAAAACACCTCTGGACTCTCCTTTACTTCCCCAACAAACTCCTTCAAAGTCAACAAAGTCTTCAACTCCTCAATCTCTTCTGACTTGCTCTCTCCTTGCTGTCTCTTCTTCGGAACTAAAATGATCTTAACACCTTCAAACATAAAGCTGTAGCTATTGGTTCGACCATCATGTTGCACTGCTCGGTCATACTGCCATGGTCTTTCCAAAAGCAAGTGACAAACATCCATCCCCACCACATCACACCAGATCTCATCTTTATACTTCTTCCCAATAGAAAATGGAACATGAACTCGCCTATCCACCTTCACCTCTCCTCCTTTTCTCAACCACACTAACTTGTAAGGATTTGGATGCTTCTCCATCTTCAACTTCAACTTTCTCACAGCTTCGGTAGAAATGATATTGTCACAACTTCCCGCGTCAATCACAAATTTACACACCTTTCCTAGTATAGTGCATGTCGATTGAAAAATATTACTCCTCAACCAACTAGCCTCTTCTTCCTGTTTCGGTGTCAAACATGATCTCCTCAACATTAGATTACATCCTTCATCTCCCGACGTGATATCCTGTTTATCCTCCTCAACTGGACTAGAATAACCTTCATCAACATCCTCACCTTCAATCTCAGCAATCATTGCCCGCTTCTTCGGTTTTAGACATTCATTGCTCTTGTGGCCAAACTCTTGACAATTAAAGCATTTGATACTACTATTGACCTTTGCCTTCGCAACCTCATTCGCAACTGGTTTACTGACAGCCTTGGAAACGTTAGCATTGCTACTAGCTTCCTTCACTTGATTGTTGGAAATTGTAAACACACCACCTCCTCATCTTCCCTGCTTCTCCCAAGCCAACACTTTCTGGTGCGCTTCAGCCACAGATCTAGGGTCAAACATATTTACCATGTCCTGGATCTGGATCCTCAACCCCCCAACAAATCTAGCGGTCAACTGTTCTTCCGTCTCCATGATGTCATTTCGAGCAATCAGTTTATAAAATTCATTAGCATAATCATTAACAGTCTTTGTCCCCTGCCTTAGATTTTGTAAGCGTTGATACATAAGAGATTGATAACTGTAAGGTAAGAAAGTAGCTTTCATTAACTTCTTCATCTTCCCCCATGAAACAATCTTTGACTTCCCCATCCATTCTCGTGTAAGTTTTGTCTGTTGCCGCCACGCCATGGCTCTCCCTCTTAAACGAGTAGCAATCAACTTCACTCTACGATCTTCCGGAACCTCCTTGAAATCAAAGATCTCTTCAACATTAGATAACCAATCTAGAAATTCTTCAGCCTGCATACCGCCCTTAAACTCTGGGATTTCAATTTTCATTCCGGACTCCCATTTGTGATCATACGCTGAATGATTTCTTCCTTGGCTTTGATTTCGACTATGAACACTACCACCATCAAACTCCTCATCAAAATCTGATGCATATCGGTGTCGTTCATGACCACCAATATCTCTACCACCATTCCTACCACCAACATTTCTTCGATCTACATTCCTCCGATCACGATAATCCACATCTCTCCGATTTCGTTCATCAACGTTTCTATCACGATCGTTAACATTTCTACGATCATGATCTTCTCTTCTCTCCCGATCTGAATGTGGTGAAACTCTATTTCCCCCATGACTCGATTCAGGTGAAACCCTTCTTCTACTTTGATTCATTTCAAGCATCATTCTCTCTAATCGACCAATCCCTTCATTCAACTTCTCAGTGAAACTCTCGTTGATTCGTTGCTCCATTTCATCGGCCTCTTCTCTTCCATACAAAGCGTTAATATTGCGATGACGTTGAGCTTGTCTCGGTGGCATGATTGAACTTCAACAAATTCAAAAAAATAAATCAAACACTTTCCGAACTTTGATCCAAAACGTTATGGATCGAAACTCCCAACTTGTTGCTACTTCACGATGAACACCAAACTTCTCAACAATTGCAAATCTGATCTCCAAACTAAAAATTCTCGAAACTCAATTCTCCAAATGATACAAACTTCAAATGACGCAAACTCCTTGCGATCTGGCTTTGATACCAAACTGACGCAGCGTAGGAAGCGAATTCGATGATGTAAATCGAATCCGTCCAGGATCTCACACGATTAGCGGAAATAATCGGTGAATCGACGATAAATCGATGAATTTAAGAATACCGAAAGGCCCAAATCCGTTGATCACGAAGATACCGGACTTTAGCAATCTTCGACACGTTGATCGCGCACGATACCGTGAGAGAAGATCTTCAAGTCTTCGAACGTTGATCAAGCGCACTTAATTCCGTGAATTGGCTTCAACAATCGCTGATTCGAGCACACTCGAATGCCGAAAGGGGAGATAGGAGATAACACTTAACTACCAATTTAAATGGAGGCACAAAGCACAAACCAAATTTTATTCAAAATTCAACAACCCTTACAAATGACAACACATCCCTATTTATAGGGACAATACAACACACACGACTTAACAAGTATACGACTTACAACACAATAAGCGACATAACGGTACAAAATACAAACGACTTAACAAGTTACAACAACATTATACGACTTAACAACAATGTACATCTTAACGGCATAAGCAAGCAGCGACTCAGACAGGTGGCGACTTAAACAAGTACAACATGTCAGCAACATAAGGGATTTTAACGACCTAATGAAGCTCGTTCGCGCGACCTAATGAAGCTCGTTCACGCGACCTACTGAAGCTCGTTCACGCGACCTATTGGAAGAAATTCGCGACTTAGAGAAGCAGATGAGTTAAATTAGAACGACCTACTGGAGCTCGTAGCTCGTTCGCGACCTAGCTGCCGATCGCGACTTAGGGGTTTGCTTATTGCTCGTGCGCGACATACGGAGGAGGAGGAGCAAGCTATGATTTCGCGACCTAGGTCGGAGGAAGGTCGTTCGCGAGGTGGTTCTGGGGTGGCGGCGCGACCTAGGGTAAGTCGCTTGCGATCTTCATCAGTAAGTCGCTCGCGATCTTCATCAGTCTGCGAATTGAGGAAGATAATAGAAATTCTGAAAAAAGATCTCTCATAATATGGCTGCCAAAGCAAATGTTGTTGAGTCGGATAAACCTAAAAAGAAGAATGAGAAGTCGAAGAAAAAATTTCAAGGTTCTTACCATAACTGTGGAAAGAAGGGGCATAAAGCAGCCGACTGTCGCGCTCCCAAAAAAAAAAAATCAGAAGCAAATACGGCTGAAGTTACAGATGGCATTTCTGATATGGATTTATGTGCAGTAATATCAGAATGCAACCTTGTTGGTAATTCAAAGGAATGGTCTGTAGAAACAGGTGCCACTAGACACATATGTGCTAATAAGTGGATGTTTACAACTTATAAAACTGCAACTGATGATGAACAACTTTTCATGGGCAATTCATCTGCATCAAAGATCGAAGGCAAGGGAAAAGTTGTGCTGAAACTAACTTCTGGAAAAGAACTAACTTTGAGTGATGTTCTTCACGTTCCAGAAATACGCAAGAATTTGATATCAAGGTCCTTGCTTAGCAAGCATGGTTTCAAATTAACCTTTGTATCAGATAAATTTGTATTATCAAAGAATGGTGTGTATGTAGGAAGAGGATATGTATGTGATGGTTTATTCAAGGCAAATCTAACAACTATTGTACCAAACATTGATATGAATAAAAGTGAATCTTCTGCTTATATTGTTGACTCTTCTAACATATGGCATTCTAGATTAGGGCATGTTAATTTTGATACACTGCGAAAAATGATTAATGTAGAATGTATACCAAAATGTAACATAGACTCCAACTATAAATGTCAAATTTGTGCAGAAGCAAAATTGACAAGAACCTCGTTTCATCATGTTGAACGAGAAACTGAACCTCTAGACCTTATACACACCGATGTATGTGATTTGAAAATGTGTCAAACTAGAGGAGGTAAAAGATATTTCATTACGTTTATTGATGATTGTACTAGGTACTGCTATGTGTATCTCCTTAGAAGTAAGGATGAAGCATTCGATATGTTTAAACAGTATAAGGAAGAAGTTGAGAATCAACTCAACAAGAAAATTAAAGCTTTAAGAAGTGATAGAGGATTAGAATATGAATTTCCTTTTGAGGAATTCTGCGCTGAGCACGGCATTATACACCAAACTACAGCACCATATTCACCTCAATCCAACGGTATAGCCGAACGGAAAAATAGAACTCTTAAAGGAATGATGAATGCTTTATTAATCAGTTCTGGCTTGCCAGATAACTTTTGGGGAGAAGCTATTATTTCGGCAAACCATATTTTAAATAAGATAACACGAAAGAAAACATCCAAGTCTCCTCACGAACTTTGAAAAAATAGACCGGTATCCTACAAATACTTAAAAGTGTGGGGGTGTCTTGCCAAAGTAGAGATACCTAAACCAAAGAAGGTCAAGGTAGGACCAAAAACAATTGATTGTATATTCATTGGATATACACAAAACGGTGCTGCTTATCGATTTTTAGTACACAAATATGAAATTGATGATATTCATGAAAATACCATCATTGAGTCGAGAAATGCAAGATTTTTCGAACATATATTCCCTTTAAAGCAGGGCACTGATAGTGATACTCATAAGAGACCAAGGGAAGAAGAAATCTCCAATTCTCTTGAGGATACTGAAGATAACCTTCAACAAATTAGTGCTGATCAACACGTGGAGGAGCCAAGAAGAAGTAAAAGGTCTAGAACCTCAAAAACCTTTGGACCGGACTTTTATACCTTTATGTTAGAAGATGATCCATTGACATACAAACAAGCTATGTCCTCCAGCGATGCCCCTTACTGGAAAGAGGCAATTAACAATGAGATAGAATCCATTATGGCTAATCATACCTGAGAGCTAGTTGATTTACCTCAAGGATGCAAGACCTTAGGTAATAAATGGATATTTAAAAAGAAATTGAAACCTGATGGTTCAATAGACAAGTACAAAGCTCGTCTTGTAGTCCAAGGATTCAGACAAAAGGAAGAACTGGACTATTTTGATACATATTCACCAGTGACAAGGATAACATCAATTAGGATGTTTATTGCAATTGCATCCATACTTGATTTAGAAATACATCAAATGGATGTAAAAACTGCATTTTTGAATGGTGACCTAGAGGAAGAAATATATATGAAGCAACCTGAAGGGGTTCTGAGCTATGGAATGGAAAATAAAGTATGCAAATTAGTAAAGTCGCTTTATGGCCTTAAACAAGCTCCAAAACAATGGCATGAGAAATTTGATGAAACTATGTTATCAAATGGATTCACAATAAATGAATCAGATAAATGTGTCTACATGAAACACACACATTTAGGATATGTCATTGTTTGTCTTTATGTTGATGACCTTTTGATCCTAGAAAATAACAAGGCCATAATAACATCTACAAAGAATATGCTATCCTCTAGATTCGATATGAAAGACCTAGGACTGGCTGATATGATATTGGGTGTCAAAATTTTGAGAACACCATAGGGATATGCATTATCCCAATCACATTACATCGGTAAGATACTTGAAAAATTCAAGCAATATAATATAACTATTGCAAAATCACCCGTAGAAATGAACCAAAATTGGGTAAAGAACACTGGTGATGGTATCTACCAGCTTGAATACTCTCGTATACTAGAAAGTATCATGTATGTTATGAACTGCACTAGGCCAGATATCGCATACGCTGTAAGTAAACTGAGTAGATTTACCAGCAATCCTGGTAAACATCATTGGAAAGCGATAATCAGAGTTCTAGGATACCTAAAGTATACACAGAACTATGGTCTACACTATACAAACTACCCTTCGACAGTGGAAGGATACAGTGATGCCAATTGGATAACTGGATCACAAGATACAAAGTCTACAAGTGGATATGTGTTCATATTAGGAAATGGAGCAATATCATGGAAATCATCCAAACAGACTTGTATAGCTAGATCTACGATGGAATCAGAGTTTATTGCACTAGATAAGATTGCAGAAGAAGCAGACTGGCTTCGAAGTTTCTTGGAAGATATTCCAAATTGGAGCAAACCTGTGCCTCCAATATGTATACATTGTGATAGTCAATCAGCAATTGGAAGAGCTAATAGTACACTATACAATGGTAAATCTAGGCATATTCGTCGTAGACATAAAACAATTAGACAACTTCTCTCTAACGGAGTTATCACTATAGACTACATAAGGTCAAAAGATAACATAGCGGATCCACTAACTAAAGGCTTGCCAGGAGAGAAAGTTCAAACCTTATCGATGGAAATGGGGTTAAGGCCCATAGAATAAAAGTTTTTTTTTAATGGAAACCCCACCTAGTTGACTGGAGATCCCAAGATCTAGGTTCAAAGGGACAACTAAGTTTAAGAGAAACTTTACGGCACTATTACACACAAACCGTTCCTATGATAAGTCAGTGCTTTATGTGTTTGAAAAATAGGATAAGTATTGATACTTTTAATGATGTCTGTACTTGAGAAATTTTGAATACCCTTTACAGAATCACCTACGTAAGTGCGAAGGCGCCGCTTCAAAGAGAATTATGAGGCCAAATTCTCTAAGCACTTATGATACCAGGCAGATGTTCAAGGCAAAAACGAACACATACAGAGAACGAAGGATTATAAGAAACATTTGTCGTGTGTTATCTATTGTAGAATTACACAAAAGGCTTACAGTTCAAGGACATTCTATGTCTACTGATTCGCCTGTAAGTCAAATAGATAAACACTAGGAAAGTTCAAGGCCCCTATGTTACTTTAACCGATACGATAAATGGTTCGTGAAACTAAGAACAACTGCTCATTCATGTGGAGGATTGTTAGAAATGAATGAATGAGGAAGTGGGAAGGTGAAGAATTAGAGTGTGTATTGAAACAAAGTCCTACATCATGGGATATTTGTTTCAATATCACCATATATATCACAACCCATTATAGAATATCAAACAAAAGAAGAATGAGAGCGATGAGGCAATGTGGCATGGCATGTAGGCTTTCATATTAATATTAAATATGTCAAAGATAGGGCCTTGGGCCTTGGGGCTCTTGGGGTCTCGTGATTAAATGGGCCACCGACTGCCGTTTGGGCCTGCATGCGCCAAAACGGCTACTTTTCGATCGGACGAGCCAATTCGTTTGAACGGTCACCAGATGTGGCCATTCCCTTCCAAATGCGCGCACACAACGGTCACTGCTGATGGTTTAAGGGTCGCAACCTTTCCAACAGTCACGACCGCTCTGAATAGGCACCTCCTCCAGCCTATAAATAGGCGGCCAGAATCTGAGAATAATTAATTTCAATTTACTCTCGAATTCTGTTCCTTCTTCCTCCAAGCTCTCTGTTCTAGTGCTATAATCTCTTCAGTTCGTCGGCGCTCCGTCTGCAACCGCTGCGGGGCTGGTCTGTTTCATCCTGCGAAACAAATTGCTATCACCCGTGAACTTACGTACGGCGGCAATATTGTTTCAAGAAAACAGTTTTCTGCTGGACTCGGACACTTTAATCGGTAATGCTTTTCATACAGATCTAGTCACGCATTTTTGTGTTACAATTTATTAAAATTAGTGACAGTTTTTGCCGTTACTACTTCTGTGTTATTCTGTAACTGTTCTTGAAGTTACAGTTGGTTTCGTAACACTTTTCAGTGGTTGCGATTAACAATGGTCGTATGTTGTTGCTACCTTGCGAAATTTGTCATTTGTTTTCTTTATATAAAATGAAATTTTCATGAAAATTTTGTTCATTATATATGGCATATGATGTAAAGCATTCATTTTCTATGTAGGTCAGATACGATTTTTACTACCTCAAAGCAAAAAACCTGCTGAAACTCAAGATAAGCTTTCTGATTATCAAATTTTGATTAAATTTACAATGTGTACAATAAGATTTTCAACCTTACCAGAAGATATAAATTCAGTTGCAAATTTTTCACTAAGAAAATGGATGGGCACGATTAGGTCTCCAAATACTTATTAATGCATGTCACTTTTAATGTCAAGAATATATAGTAGCTATATGTTGGAAGATATTTTTTTCTAGATTAATTTGCTCATAAAAGAATGCAATGAAGAAATCTGTAAATTTTGTATCAAAGTTTTATGAATATTGTTCATTTTTTTGAAGATAAATTGAAAATAGTATACAAATGAAGCATGAAAATAATCTTCATGAATATTTTGTTATTTCTTCTATTTTGATAATATTATCAATTATTCTATTGCTTCCAATTGAGATAATGGATGGTATATAACTACGTATCAAATTTATGCTACCCATCGTATTCATGAATATTGGAGCTACCCATCGTTGTCAAGTAGTTCCACCTTAATTTATGTTTAATATAAGAACCATTTAGCAAGAGGTCAAAACATAAGAGAGCGTCTTCACCATTACTGATTTGTCTACCAATTAGACCTTTGCACCAGATTCTAGCTTTAAGGAGAGATTTCCAAGTGTTATGTACTATCATCTAACTGAATGGTCCAGAAATTCCTATAATTACATTACTTATTTTTATGCAATTTAGCCCATAAACTATCACCTTGTAAGTATTTCCAAACTATTTTGATAGTTACTGCCTTGGATACTTCATTTAATCTTCTTATGCCTAGACCTCCTTCATTCTTAGGTTTACAGACATTATCCCATGCCATCCTATGTGATTTGGGTTTCCATAGGAAGTTTACACATATAGAGTTTATGTTGATAATAATGTTTGGTGGAATTTGGCTGACTTACCTGGATCATTGGGAAAATAACAGTTTTGATAAGTTTGCATCTTCCACATATGTTAAGTTGTTTACAACTTTAGTGATTGAACCTTTTGTTAATTTTGTCAATCAGTGGGCCAAAATCTCCAGCTTTTAGTTTATTATGAGAGAGAAGGATTCATAAGTAAATTATGTGCAAATTACCATATTTGACTTTGGTAATATCAATTATCATCTGCTTGTTCAAGACACCTTTGCTAAAGAAAATGCTTGATTTATTCTCATTCATCATCATACCTGCATATTTATGAATTTCTTGCATAACTCTGTAAATGGCTTGTGCACTGTTGATAGTTGCTTTTGACAAAATTAAATTGTCATCAGCATATAAATGGTGAGTAATTATTGGGTTAAATTGGTATATTGGCATAAGGTTTTCAATCAGATACTCCAAATCAAGTAAAATAGCGAGGTATTCCATGGCAATGAAGGATTAATAAGGGGATGGTGGGTTTCCTTGCCTTAAGCGCCTATTGCTGTCAATCAATCCATAAGGTGAACCATTAATCGGTACTAAAAGGATGGGGGTGGGAATGCATTCATAAATTAGATTGGTAAACTTGTAAGGAAACCCCACATATATGATGAATAAATTCCTATTAATTCTATCATAGGCTTTGTGTAAATCAATTTGCAGGCATAAATTTTTTGAGTTTTTTCTATTAAAGCCTCTAACCATTTCATATACCGTCAGAGAATTTTTATTTATCACTTTTCCTGGGATAAAAGCATTTTGATTTTCTAAAATTAGTTCATACATATACTTTTTCATTCTGTTACATATGATGTTAGCGAGAATTTTATATGTAACATTGCATAGCGAGATTGGTCTATAATCAGTGATTAGTTCAGGATCATATTTTTTGGGTATTGAATATATAAAAGTATGATTGATTTCTTTAATGATTTTACCTATTTCTTGAATTCCCAGCATTGCTATCAATAGTTCCGTTTTTAATTGCTCCCAATCTAACTTAAATTTTTTTGATTTCATGCCATCTAATTCAGGATTACTATTATCTTCAATTTGAAAAAGTTTTTCTTCGATTTCCTCAACTCGAAAACTTTTATTTAAATTTTCCCTTGCATTAGACGAAAGAATTTTTCTTACGAGTTATGATGGAAATAGATTTCTAGCCTTTGTTGCATTATATAAGTTTGAGACGTAATTGATCACTTCATAAGCAATTCTTTTTGTGTTGATATAAGATTGCCATAGGAATCTAAGATAAATTTTTCTCTACTGTTTGATTTGGGGATAGACATTTTGCTGTGAATTTTTTCAGAGGTTTTATCTCCTTGAGCCAACCAACTGAGCTTCATTCTTTAGGTATTATCTATTGTTATTTTCCTCATCAGGTTGGAGAGAAGTTTCGCTATTTTTTTCATATTGCCTGATAATGTTTTCATTAAGTGGATTATTGATCATTTTTTCATAAAGGCCATTTGCATTATTTCTTAACTGATCACATAATACTTGACTGTTGCTTTTTGTCTTTCGCCAAATTCTAAGCGCAGATTTAATAGCTTTCAATTTTCTAAACAAATAAAGTATTATCGTTCACATTGGTGTTTAGAGCTTGTTGAACTATCTCATGATACTTTGAATTCAAACACCAAGAGTTATTATACCTGAATGGATTCTTGCAATTGTTGAGTGAGTACGGTAAAACTTGACGTGGATGGGGGTATGTGTAATGATCCATAATTTTTAAGTCTTCGTGTTTGAATATTTTATTTATATAACTAATCATATTTAAATTTAAATATAATAAAATATATATTTCAAATAGCCGCTTGATATCTAATGACGTATTTTTAATTCACTATATAGGATTTTTCCATAATTTTTAATCTGAAAAGTAATTAAAATTTCATTTGATGTATTTTAAGTCAAACATTGGCATTTTTGAAACTTTGCAGAATTAGATAACCAGTGTATTTTATTTTTGTTTTATGATCGCCTCACTTCGTTATGCGCAATTGTATTTTTATTTCTGTCATTTGCAGCTCGTACGTGAATGAGATATTGTACAGCGTAGTACTCAAAAACTTTTTAACATTCAAAATTTTGACACACAAATCTTTGCCATACCTTGTTATTTTGGTGCATGTCCTTGCTCTTGGACTTGTTAGCTTAGCATTAATTGCTTGTCTTTTGCTCTTGAGTTTTGGTTGGCTTGCACTTAATTCTTTTGTCCTTAAATAACTTAGCTATGAGGTAAAAATCTAGTTTATATATACATGAACACAAATGAAAACAAAAAGGGTATTTCATTTTTCATTTCTTTGAAAACAAAATATACATAGCACCTATTTACGTCAAAAATGATCACAAACACCCAATTGTCGATGAAAGCACCTATTCACAATCACAGATCTCAGATAGCAAGTATGTAGAGAACATAAATATCAAGAACACTCAAAATGTCAAAGTAGAAACACAAGATTTATAGTGGTTTGGCATTGTAGCCTACGTCCACTTTGAAGGATTGTTGCTTTATTGATTTTTGTTCGTTGGTTACAATGACTTACAACTGATTACAACAGTACAATTAAAGTGTAGGGACGACTCCGGTAGAGTAGCAACATAGAACAACCAGAAGATCCCCTTTTTCGAAGCTCTTGGGATGCTATTTATAGGCGTAAGCTGCAAATATTTTTTCAAATCTCAGGAGACCTCTTCTTGCACGTGCGTGGGCCCACGTGATCGATCTCAGGTGATTTCGTCTCGATCGATGTTCGATACGAACGAATTTCGTATCGATCAAGATCTTGTCCAATCGATTTGAGATCGTTCACGAACATTCTTTAGGTTGTATGCAAGCTCCTGTGAAAATTTGGTGGCATTTGGACTTGTAGATTATGAGTTATGATCGATGCAATTTTGGGTTTTATGTAGGTTTTTTAGCTCGTATCGATCCCCTTCGTATCGATCTATTCGTAACGGTTTTTGGGCACGTGCTTGCAAGTTGACGTGGCGCAAACTCTTCGGATCGATCCACTTCTCATGCCGAGTGACTAAGTCTTTCATTGGAGTGTCTCTTATTCGCATCAATCACCTCTTCCTTGTTCGCATCAATCATCGATGCACTGTTCGCATCGATCATCGTTGCACCGCTCGCATCGATCATTATTGCACTGCTCGCATCGATCATCCTTGCACTGCTTGTATCAATCATTGTTAAACTTTTCCTATCGATCATCGTTGCACTGTTCGTATCGATCATCGTTGTACTGCTCGTATCGATTATCGTTGCACTGTTTGCATTGATCATATCTTGAGCATATGACCTCGGATTGACTTGAAATTTGGAACATAGGTTTTCATAGCTTTGCTTGTCATGTCTTGTCAATTGTAGCTTGATCCGGACTCAGAAAATTTTTACCGATATCCATAGCCAATCTGTACATAGCTGACAATCTAGGAGAACTGTCTTTTGTTTCCAGTTAATCTTTTGGTATCATGGCCTTGTTAAAAGGTGGGATAACACTTGCCCCCCAAAATATGCCTTGCGATAGGAAGGTGTGTTTTGTAGTGCCATAAGACGGATATTCGTATCCTATTAATGACCTGCAAAGAAATTAATAGTCTTACCTGACCATGAACGATGATCGCTCGAGACCATATGTCATTCGGGGTGGTATATGACCGTTCGAGATCGGGTGCCGTTCGCAGCGAATGTTGACCTTTTGCGGTTGGGTGCCTTTCGCGGCGAATTGTGACCGTTCATGGTCGGGTGCCGTTCGAGGCGAATTGTGACCATTCATGGTCGGGTGCCGTTCGAGGCGAGTTGTGGCCGTTCGCAGTCAGTTTCCGTTCGAGACGAGTTGTGTGTGCCTGGGGGGGGGACTTAGTATCATTAACGTCAGATTTCACGTTCGAGCGAGTTTCTAACTTTTTTGTTATGGCGGTTTACCGCCATCTCAGAGCATGCCTGATGACTGTTTGCGGTCCCGTACATGTGTAAGTGGCTTAGCCGTTATGAAATCACAAATAGCAGATTTACATTCAAAATGAGTCTTTCAACAAAAATGCCCAACAAAACCAAATCCAAACATGAGAAATAGAAAACAAAAGCAACACAAAGACGTCAAAGTGCAAGCACCTACACCGATGTGATTAATAGACGTATCAGAGCATGCATGAGAATCGTTCTCGGTCATGTTCATGTGTAAATGGCTTAATTGCGTTAGTGTGGAGTTTGCCACTTGTTCATAATTATTTCAATCAGTTGATGACAAGCTGAAGCCTCGATCCTGAGCCATTCCCAGTTGATGCAGGTGGTGGTAGTTCTTGCTCCACCATCGTGGTTCGCCTCCTCACGTACTGTAATAGCATGCCATTCCAAATATTCCCTTCTATCTCATCCCTTAAGTGCCTGCAACACTGGTATTATGACCGCTTAGCTCATGGAAGAAGTAGTACTTGTCTGATTTCCTTTCATTGTTTGTTGGATCCCTCCTCATTGGCTTTCGATAAGGAACCTGCCCCCTCGTGTCCTGTAGATTTGTTCCAAAGTCTCGTTCAGCTCCGTATAAGAGGTTAATCTCGGTTCCTTTTTCGGTCGTTTTGATTCATCGCTGGCATCCTTGGCTTTTCGTTTTCCTTTATCCTTGCCTGAATCTTTTCCGGGCGGATTTTCGCTTTTGACTGTATAAACATCAACTCTCTCTCATTCTTCTCTCTCCGCATTTGCATCCTCTAATCATAGAAATCCTTCGGCCTCATGATAAAATTCCCCTAGATTCATAGGTGGATCCCTTTATGGTGAATTTTTAAACTCTGTTCCATCAACTATACCAGATGCAGCTGCCATTAAGATAATAGATGGATCTGGGCGATCCACCGGTGCTGCTGCTGCATTAAATCATGTTAAGTAGTTCCTCAAAGATTCTTCGGTCTTCTGTTTCAGTGCTGCTAGACTCATCACATTCTTGGGCCTCGAGATATGAACTTTGAACTGCCTCATGAACTTCTCAGTCAACTCGGTCCATGTCCCGACGGAGCCGCTTTCAAATTGTCTAAACCATAATGCTGCTATGTCTGTCAAATACAATAGGAAACACCAGGCTATGACTTCCTCCGTTGCCCACAGCACTTCCATATGTCTTATATATTTTGTCAGATGAACAGTTGGATATGTCCTTCCATCATATGTCTCCAATGTCGGGTAGCTTGAATTCAGGTGGATTCCTGGCCTGCTTAATTGCGGGAGCGAAGGGCCTCCTGTTAATATCTTCCAAATCTCTATTCACCAGTCCACCTCTCATGGCTCGTCTGACCATCTACACCAATTTGTCACCGTCGCCAAGCTGTAGTCCTTGTCTAGTGCCTCCGATCTATCCCCCGAGTGCACGAGGGAATCTTGGAATCTGCTCTTCTGGACGGGAGTCCATTCCTCTATTAATGTCGTGTTGAATAGCTCCACCTGGTATCCTACCTGAGGTTGGATCAACATGCTCCTGGGGAGTGCCCCTAGCTCTGGGGCCGCTCCTGATGGTCTCGCTCTATTCTGGGTTCTGATTACTCCATGCTCCTGATCTCTGTCTCTAGCATTTCTTACCGTAGTGTTTCCTTAATTCTGCATTCCAGCTTGTCCAACTTGTTGGAGTAGGTTCTGCATCACCTCTTCTTGTCTTTTCAGCATTCCCTCTTGCATAGCTTCCATCATCATCTGCATCTCATCTCGAGTGATGAAGACTGAGGTGTGATTCACTCCTGAGGAAGCCTCCTGACTTCCTTCATGCTGGCTTCTTTCACTCCTTTGTCTTCTAGCTGATTGCCTAACCATGGCTTTCCAGATCCAAGTCTTTAAGTTTTCAAATCCAAGGTACAAGTCGTAGAATCCCTGAGTTTAACTCTCGATGAAAGCACCAAAATGTTTGCATAAAAATGGTCACAAACACCTAATTGTCGATGAAAGCACCCGTTCACAATCACAGATCTCAGATAGCAACTATGTAGAGAACATAAATATCAAGAACACTCAAAATGTCAAGGAAAAGTAGTAGAAACACACGATTTATAGTGGTTTGGCATTGTAGGCTGCGTCTACTTTGAAGGGTTGCTGCTTTATTGATTTTTTTTGCTGGTTACGATGAGTTACAACTGATTACAACAGTACAATTAAAGTGCAGTGACGATTCCGACAGAGTAGCAGCGTAGAAGAACCAGAAGATCCCCTTTTCCGAAGCTTTTGGGATGCTATTTATAGGCGTAGGCTGCAAATATCTCGCTTAGATCTCGGATGACCTCTTCTTGCACGTGCGTGGGCCCACGCGATCGATCTTAGGTGATTTTGACTCAATCTGTGATCGATACGAACAAATTTCGTATCGATCTAGATCTTGTCCAATCAAGTCGAGATCAATCATGAACATTCTTTAGGTTGTACGCAAGCTCTTATGAAAATTTGGTGGCATTTTGACTTGTAGATTGTGAGTTATGATCGATGCAAGTTTGGGTTTTATGTAGGCTGTATAGTTCATATCGAGCCCCTTCGTATCGATTAGTTTGTATCGCTTTTTGGGCTTGTAAGTTGACTAGGCGCTAACTCCTCGGATCGATCCACTTTCATGCCGAGTGACTAAGTCTTTCATTGGAGTGTATCTTGTTCGCATCGATCACCTCTTCCTTGTTTGCATCGATCACCTCTTCCTTGTTTGCATCGATCATCGTTGCACTGTTCGCATCGATCATCGTTGCACTGTTCGCATCGATCATCGTTGCACTGTTCGTATCGATCATCATCGCACTATTCGCATCGATCATCGTTGCACTGTTAGCATCGATCATCGTTGCACTGTACGCATCGATCATCGTTGCATTGTTTGGATCGATCATTGTTGCACTGTTCGCATCGATCATCGTTGTACTGTTCGTATTGATCATTGTTGCACGTTTTGGGATCGATACGAATTGATTCCTATTGATGGATACGAAGTTGGGTGTACGTGATGGATACGAACAATAGACAATTGATGGATACGAACAGATGGAGCTTGATGGATGCGAACAGATGGCTACAAACGGATGGAGGCAATCGATGGATACAAACAAATGAAGCTTGATGGATGCGAGCAGATGGAGGCAATTGATGGATACAAATAAATGAAGCTTGATTGATGCGAACAGATAGAGGCAATTTGTAACAACCCGCATATTTTACGATTGTGTATTTAAATATTTTATTTAAATATAGCGTCGTTAGTTGGTTTATGGTTAGAAAAGCTACTTTTTGGCAAACAGTCAAGTTAGGACTCGAGGCCAGTTTCATTGAGTTCAAAATGACATTTGCGACCTTTTTGAGTATAAACATCGATATGTTTGGAGTTAGCTAGAATTTCGACCTTTTCACTTAGAGCTTTGGGTTTGGGTTTCAGCCCATTAACCCTAATTTAAGACTCTAGCTCCACCCCTACTCCTCTTTATCCATTTAATTTCTATTTCCTAACACTTCAAGCTTAGGAACAATGGGGGAAGAGATTGGAAATTAAAATTCTCAAGCCCTAGCTTCTTTGAAAATTCAAGTTTTAGCTCCAAAAATCAAAGAGAAGCTTAGGTAAGCATCTCCTTCTTCTTCTCCATCTCAGTCTCTCTCCAATTTCAGAAATTCCCTATAACCTAATTTGGGAAACTTTGGCTTATGATCTTAGACTGCAGCTTTTAGAGTTGGAATTGAAGAGTGGTTGATCCTCCTTTGTTTTCAAGCTTCTCCTTCCTTGTTTTTGTGTAAAAGTTGAGATTTTTATCTCACATCCATGTCTATAACTATCATATTGTTAGGTATGAATTCCTAACATCTATTCATGTTCATTTGCTTTTGATTTAAATTGATTTGGTGAACATTTCAAATTTTGGTGTTTTGAAGTCAAAAATTTTAAAAATTCCAGCTTTGATGTATGAACATGCTTTTGGTGGTGTATCGAAGAGCCTATAGGGCTGGGTTGTCGATTGGCATAAACCTCCAGCGCCCATTGCTCGTCCATTCGTAAATTGTTGAGAGTTTGACCTTCATTGTGATAGACTAGAAATACTGGGAAACATGGTCCAGTCAACTGGCTCTCTGAGTCCAGTCGACTGACCTGGAACCCGAGAGTTTTCCAGGCATTGGGCCAGTCGACTGAACTCATTGTCTAGTCGACTGACCTGCTTGCTTCAGCCCAACTTGCCTATTTTGCTTGAGATTTCAATTTTTATCGATTCGAGTTGATCCGATTTGTTGTTATCATTTATTATCGAATTTGATGACTTCTTTTTCGGGATTTTTGAGAATATCCATTTTGATGGATTCGGAATCGGTTTCTATGGATTTGATTCACGTCTTCGTATGTGAATTTTTGGCGATTGATTGTTTCTACAATCATTTCTGTGACTTGTCACTTTTAAATACAAAGGTTTTTATACTAGTAGTAAATATTCAAACTCTTTCTCAAAGATGATTTCAACTCTATTTTTAATACAAAGCTTGTTTATAAAACCGTTTTCCAATCTATTAGTATACAAAAACCTTTACCTCATTCGTTTGAGAAATCTAATTAAACGGATTAGTAAAACTAGTGGTATGAAACGATTGTGTTTACTTCGTCGGTTAATTTTTGGACTTGTTCGATTGAAACTCTTGTGACAATTTATGAGTGGAGATCCACAATTTGTTTGTGAATATTTAAGTTAAGCCAGTGGTTATGGGACATGAAGCTAAACTCGTTTATTTACTAGCTTAATGTAATTCACACTTTTTATTGATCATTGATGATCATGTTGTGATTAGACTTGCGATATGCGATGTCTCTTTGTCCACGCAGGGGACTATACCTCGTTTTATTGAGTTTCGTCTCATTTCTTTTATAGGCTAACGACCTATGCATTCTTTGGAGTTCCGACTCATTCTTATGGGCTAGCGACCCATGTTCTTTTATGGAGTTCGGTTCACGGACGTACCGTTGTACTACGTCGTTGTTCCGGCTTATCAGGTTCATCGGGCGTACCGTTGTACTACGTCGTTGTTTCGAATTATTCGAGTTTCAGGTTCCTCGGGCATACCGTTGTACTACGTCGTTGCACCGGCTCTATGGTTAGCATCCATGGGTTAGCGTCCCGTTTGTGATACACGTGTTGGAGAGTTTTCATGCTCCCGTTTATGATAGGCCTCCCCCTTTTTGTGATTTCTAGATTTCTAATTGATGATTTCTAGAATTTGTGTTTCATCAATTTTTATGATTGGCATTGATATGTTAGCCAATATTTGTGGTTTGGTGAATATGGTAAAGAATATGACAATTTTTTTTTATTTTATAAGATTTTTGAGATATTGTATGATTTTTGTTGTTGTTAAATGTATACTTTTCATAGTATGACATTAATTTTATCATACGTTTTCGTCATATCTATTATTCTATCTCATTTTATCTGATATTTACAGCTATACTGATCCGTTTATTATTTTCTTATTAAATAATACTTGGGTCAGACCGAGATGTTACAGGTACTTCTGCTTGACTCCTTATCAGAGATCATCATTTGACTTTTGTCTAACAACATTAGATTGGTAGTTTTTGTTGTTATACATTTGAGATGGAGACTCCTTGATGTATACATATTTTTTTGTCTAGCACTTGTACCTATTCTTTTGTGATATTGTGGATCTTGTTTGACCACTACTCTGATGTATACTTCTATGTGTTATATTCATATCTATTTCCGCCTTTGTGATATGGATATCTACGACTGATTTATGTTATGTTTATTTCCATATTTGTTTTCGAAGACCACATAGCCACTGTGTAGTAGCTTTGAGTTTGTATCGACATGTCGGATTTCCTCTTGAAATGAAATGCATGTTATACTATCTGACATATCGGTGCTCGCACAAAGCAATTACACGGATGGTCGCTCCTCAACAGCCTTAATCTTCGTGCTAGTTGACGGCATTACTCCGTATGTCCTTGGCTAGCATGAGTATAGAGGTGGGGCGTCACAGCTTGGTATTAGATCCAAACTTCGAAACAATGTAGAATAATTTAGCAAGGATCATTGTCCTAAGTCTTTCTTAGTAGTCGTGCCTTAGGATTTTTATTCGAGTCATTGGACCCATTCTATCCTATTTTCCTTGTGATGCCTTGTTTTATCAATCATGATTGTTTGATATTCATTCTGAGAATAATGTTTTTCTTCTTCTTTCTTTCTTTCTTTCTTAAAGAAGAGAGATGCTTAGATTAGGTCGTCCCAGTGCCGGTCAATCAAGTGCTACTCCTAAGGATGGAGTATTGATGTCAGCTCAACAGCTTCTTGATCTTGTAAAGAATGCTCAAGCTGTCGGACCCATTCCAGAGCCTACTCACCCAAAATCCGGATTTGCACGCTTGTGCAGTGATTATACCAACTTGGGTGGGAAGACATTCAAGTGTTCCGAAAGCGTTACTGAAGTCCAAGCTTGGCTTAGAACATGCAATCGCATCTTTACCCGCATGAATCTTATTGATCTTCATCGAGTCCAAGTGGCTTCTAGTATGCTCCAAGAAAGAGCATTAGATTGGTATGAGCTTCTGACTTCTGAAATTATTGAAGTAGATCTTACTTGGGAGCAATTCCGGCAATGATTCGAATTAAAATTTGTGCTCAAAGCTGAAAAAGTAATTTTGGCTCGGCGTTTCATAGACCTTGTTCAAGGTGAATCTTCTGTGACGGACTATGTCGCATCTTTCGAATCTCTTTCTAAATATGAAGTTGAACATATAAATACCCCATTGAAGAAAAATCAAAGGTTTGTCTATGACTCGAATAAGAATCTCAAAAAGCCATTACTTCTGAAGTTAGAAGTTGCTTTTGATCAGCTTATTGATATCGCTCTTCCACTTGAAGAGGCAGATAAGGAGAGTGATGTTGAAGTTTTGGGTACCAAACCGAGCTTCAACAACAACAAGAAAAGGCCTATTAAATTCAAAGGCCCAAATCCCAACAAGAAAGGGAAGCAAGAAGCTTCGGTAGCAAAGACTCCTGCCCCTATTAGTGGGCAATGCTACAATTGTTGTTTTAAAGACCATTATGCTAATAGATGTCTGAAACCTCTCTTTTCTCGCTATTGCAAAAATTCGGGTCATCTTATATCTTCATGTCCCAAACTTCAAAGCAAGAAGGAGGGAAAGCTAAATGTTGTTCAATCTTCTAGTAACACTTCTCGCGGTCAAGATATTTCTCATCCTATCCTTGATGGCATTATTATGTTTCGTGCTCAACCTGTTCGAGTTCTTTTTGATACGGAAGCATCCCACTCTTTTATATCAAAAGAACTTGTTGATACTTTTTCTCTAAGTGTTATGGCTTTAATGATTTTTTTGAGAATTGCTAATCCGTTTAGTGGATCCGCAACACTTAGTTTGCTTTGTAAGGATGTCGAGATTATTTTATGTGATTTTTCTTTCCGAGCCGATTTGCATGTCATGCGTTACTTAGGCTTCAGAATTATTTTGGGAATGGATTGGCTTAACCATTACGAAGCCCATTTCCTATGTCCTGAGTGGACTATTCATCTTCGACAACCTCAATCTGTTAAGCAGATTTCTATTGTTCTTAAAGATTCGGATTCCAACTTGGAAGCATCTTTATATTCATTAAATCCTCATGATGACGATAATGATGATGAGGAAATGTCATTTCTCTCATTCACGTTGTTCGGGGATTTCCCGATATATTTTAGCATGTTTTAGGATTACCCCCTAAGCGAGCCATTGAGTTCATAATTAATCTAATTCCTGGAGCTTTACCTATTACTCGTCCTCCTTATCGTATGTCCAATGAAGAAAATGAGGAGATGCGCAAACAATTATCCGAATTGGAAGAGAAGCAATTTATTCGTTCTAGTTCCTCTCCTTGGGGAGCTTCTGCTATTTTTGTGAAGAAATCTGATTGTACACTTAGGCTTTGCATTGACTACCGCAAGCTTAATGATCATACTATCAAGAATAAATATTCTATACCTCGGATTGATGATCTATTCGATCAACTTAGCGGTGCTAGAGTATTTTCACATTTAGACTTAGCAACCGATTTTCATCAGCTTCGTATTGCAAAGGATAGCATTCCTTTGACATCATTCCGTACTCGTAATGGATCGTATGAATGGCTTGTTATGCCATTTGGTTTAATGAATGCTCCGGCTTATTTCGTTGACCTTATGAATCGACTTTTCAAAGACTTCCTCGATCGATTTGTTCTCATCTTTATAGATGATATTCTTGTTTATTCTAAAACCGAGGAAGAGCATGAAAAACATCTTCGGATTGTGTTGGAAACTCTTAGGAGCAATCAATTGAAAGAAAAAAATTTAAGTGCCACTTTTGGCAATCTCGTGTGAAATTTCTTGGACATATCATTTCTGAATCTAGAATTTTTGTGAATCCTTCAAAGATTGAAGCGATTCAAGATTGGAAGAGACCAGAGAGTGTGACAGAAATTTATAGCTTTCTTGGATTGGCGGGTTATTACCGTCGGTTCATAAAGGACTTTTCTAAAATTGTCGTGCCTCTTACTAGCTTGACAAAGAAAGGAGTTAGATACATTTGGTCGGACAAATGTGAAGCTTCTTTTCAGAAATTAAAAGAACTCCTTTCCGATGCTCCAATTCTTGTGATTCCCGAAGGGAACCAAGATTTTATTGTTTATACCGATGCTAGTTGTGTTGGTTTGGGAGCCGTTTTTATGCAAAGGGATCGTGTTATTGCTTATGCTTCTAGGCAACTAAAGCCGGCTGAGACTAGATATGCCACTCATGATTTAGAGCTCGCATTTATTGTTTTCTCCCTTAGAATTTGACGCCATTATCTATTGGGAGAAAAATTTGTTCTCTACACCGATCATAAATCTTTGAAGTATTTATTTCCCCAAAAGGAACTTAATTTGTGTCAACAACATTGACTCGAGTTCCTTGCTTCTTATGATCTTGATATTCTTTGTACTCCCGGAAAGGGAAATCGTGTTGCCGATGCCTTTAGTCGTAAGCAACAAGCGGTTGTTTCCGCGATGATATCCGAATGGAATGATCTCGAGACTTTATCCACTTGTGAGATTCGAGATCGTGAATCCAATTTATGTGCATCTCTCGTTTTATGTAGCATTGAGGCTCATCCCTCTCTTTTAGATCGCATTCTTGAAGCCCAAAAGCTAGATCTCGAATTGGCTTCTCTTAGCCAAAGTTGTAGGGATAAAATTGATATTGAAGGTTTAAAATATTTTGATATTGATGCTCGTGGCGGTATTTGAAAATTTGGTAGACTTATCGTGCCAAATAATGATAATCTTCGTAGAGATATTTTAGAGGATTCTCACCGTTCTAAATTTACCATTCATCCCGGTAGTAGTAAAATGTACGCGGATATGAAGCGCATTTATTATTGGGATGGAATGAAATCCGATATTGCTAACTTTGTTAAGCGTTGCATGACTTGCTAACTCGTTAAGGCCGAGCATCAAAGGCCCGGTGGGTTATTGCAACTTTTGGACATTCCAATTTGGAAATGGGATCAAATTTCCATGGATTTTATGGATGGTCGTCCCCGTTCTTGTTCGGATCATGATAGCCTATGGGTGATAGTTGACAGACTAACAAAATCCGCCCATTTTATTCTCATTCGGTCCAATCGGACCGTACCTCTTTTGGCCAAACTATATGTTAAAGAAATTGTTAAATTGCATGGAGTTCCTACTTCTATTGTTAGCAATTGTGATCCATTGTTTACAAGTGGAATTTGAAAGAGTCTTCAAAAAGCTTTGGGAACGAAGCTTAATTTTAGCATCGCTTATCACCCTCAGTCCGATGGACAAACCAAGCGTGTGAATCAAACTCTTGAAGATCTTCTTCGTGCATGTGTTCTTGATTTTGGTGGAAGTTAGGAAGATCATATTTCTCTTGTTGAGCTTTCCTATAATAATAGCTTCCAATCTAGCACTAGTATGGCACCTTTCGAGGCAGAAGGCCATGCCAATCTCCTTCTTGTTGGCTTGAGGACAGTAAGAAGCAGATTTTAGGTCCTGATTTTATTCGTGATTCCACAGAAAAGATTGACCTTATTCGCCATAGGATGAAAGAAGCTCAAAGTAGGCAAAAATCCTATGCCGATAACCGAAGAAGGAAATTAGAATTTTCTGTGGGAGATTTGATGTTTATTCGTGTTTTACCTATGAAGGGTGTTTTGCGTTTCAGTCGATCGGGAAAATTAGCACCCTGATATATTGGTCCATTTCCCATCACCGAACGCATTGGTTCCGTGACTTATCGTCTTTTATTACCAGCTCAGTTTCCGCTATTCATGAGGTATTTCACGTCTCTCAACTACGGAAATGCCTTCAAGAGTCCGATTCTATTCTTGAGTCCGGTGTTCTTGAAGAAATTGAAGTTTCGCCTAATTTGACTAATGAGCAGCATCCCATTCGTATCATTGCATTGAAGGTTAAATGCCATCGAAATAAAGATGTCGCTCTAGTGAAAGTTCAATGGTCCTCAAATCCTAAGGATTCCTCTTGGGAATCTGGAGAATTCATCGAGCAAACACATCCGGACTTATTTTCTCATGCTTTTTGAGGTGAACTTCTTATTTCAAATTTATTTTGTTTTGGTATGCTTTTATGGTTGTTACTTTTTATATTCTTCTTAAATATTGCGAGGACGCAATTTCTTTAAGGAGAAGAGTCTGTAACAACCCGCATATTTTACGATTTTGTATTTCAATATAGCGTCGTTAGTCGGATTATAGTCCGAAAAGCTATTTTTTGGAAAATAGTCAAATTATGACTCGAGACCACTTCCATTGAGTTCAAAATGACATTTGCGACCTTTTTGAGTATAAACATCGATATGTTTGGAGTTAGCTAGAATTTTGACCTTTTCACTTAGGGCTTTGGGTTTGGGTTTCAGCTCATTAACCCCAACTTAAGACTCTAGCTCCACCCCTACTCCTCTTCATCCATTTTGTTTCTATTTCCTAACACTTCAAGCTTTGGAACAATGGGGGAAGAGATTGGAAATTAAAATTCCCAAGCCCTAGCTTCTTTGCAAATTCAAGTTTTAGCTCCAAAAATCAAAGAGAAGCTTAGGTAAGCATCTCCTTCTTCTTCTCCATCTCAATCTCTCTCCAATTTCAGAAATTCCGTATAACCTAATTTGGGAAACTTTGGCATATGATCTTAGATTGGAGCTTTTAGAGTTGGGTTTGAAGAGTGGTTGATCCTCCTTTGTTTCAAGCTTCTCCTTCCTTGTTTTTGTGTAAAAGGTGAGATTTTTATCTCACATCCATGTCTATAACTATCATTATTATTAGGTATGAATTCCTAACATGTATTCATGTTCATTTGCTTTTGGTTTAAATTGATTGGGTGAACATTTCAATTTTTGGTGTTTTGAAGTCAAAAATTTTAAAAATCCTAGCTTTGATGTATGAACATGCTTTTGGCGGTGTATCGAAGAGCCTATAGAGCTGGGTTGTCGATTGGCATAAACCCCCAGCGCCGATTGCTAGTCCATTCGCAAATTGTTGAGAGTTTTCCCTTCATTGTGATAGGCTGGAAGTACTGCGAAACAGAGTCCAGTCGACTGGCTCTCTGAGTCTAGTCGACTGACCTGGAACTCGAGAGTTTTCCAGGCGTTGGGCCGATCGACTGAACTCAGTGTCCAGTCGACTGACGTGCTTGCTTCAGCCCAACTTGCCTATTTTGCCTGAGATTCCAATTTTTATCGATTCGATTTGATCCGATTTGTTGTTATCATTTATTATCGACTTTGATGACTTCTTTTGCGGGATATTTGAGAAGATCCATTTTGATGGATTCAGAATCGATTTCTATGGATTTGATTCACGTCTTTGTATGTGAATTTTTGGCGATTGATTGTTTCGACAATCATTTCTGTGACTTGTCACTTTTAAATACAAAGGTTTCTATACTAGTAGAAAATATTCAAACTCTTTCTCAAAGATGATTTCAACTCTATGTTTAATACAAAGCTTGTTTATAAAACCGTTTTCCAATCTATTAGTATACACAAACCTTTACCTCATTCGTTTGAGAAATCTAATTAAACGGCTTAGTAAAACTAGTGGTATGGAACGCTTGCGTTTACTTCGTCGGTTAATTTTTGGACTTGTTCGATTGAAACACTTGTGCCAATTTATGAGTGGAGATCTACAATTTGTTCGTGAATATTTAAGTTAAGCCAGTGGTTATGGGACATGAAGCTAAACTCATTTATTTACTAGCTTACTGTAATTCGTACTTTTTATTGATCATTGATGATCATTTTGTGATTAGACTTGCGATATGAGATGTTTCTTTGTCCACACAGGGGACTATACCTCGTTTTATTGAGTTTCGTCTCATTTCTTTTATAGGCTAACGACCTATGCATTCTTTGGAGTTTGGACTCATTCTTGTGGGCTAGCGACCCATGTTCTTTTATGGAGTTCGGTTCATCGGACGTACCGTTGTACAACAACGTTGTTCCGGCTTATCAGGTTCATCGAACGTACCGTTGTACTACGTCGTTGTTCTGCATTATTCGAGTTTCAGGTTCCTCGGGCGTACCATTGTACTACGTCGTTGCACCGACTCTATGGTTAGCGACCATGGGATAGTGTTCCGTTTGTGATACACGTGTTGTAGAGTTTTCAGGCTCCTGTTTATGATAGGCCTCCCCCTTTTTGTGATTTCTGGATTTCTAATTGATGATTTCTAGAATTTGTGTTTTACCAATTTTTATGATTGGCATTGATATGTTAGCCAATATTTGTGGTTTGGTGAATATGGTAAAGAATATGACATTCATTTTGATGTTATGAGATTTTTGAAATATTGTATGATTTTTGTTGTTGTTAAATGTATATTTTCATAGTATGGCATTATTGTTATCATACGTTTTCGTCATATCTCTTATTATATCTCATTTTATCTGATATTTATAGCTAGACTGATCTGTTTATTATTTTCTTATTAAACAGTACTCGGGTCAGACTGAGATGTACAGGTGCTTCTGCTTGACTCCTTATTAGGGATTATCATCTGCCTTTTGTCTAACTACATTAGATTGATAGTTTTTGTTGTTATACATTTGAGATAGAGACTCCTTGATGTATACATATTCATCTGTCTAGCACTTTTATCTATTCTTTTGTGATATTGTGGATCTTGTTTGACCACTACTCTGATGTACACTTCTATGTGTTATATTCATATCTATTTCCGCCTTTGTGATATGGATATCTGTGACTGATTTATGTTATGTTTATTTCTATATTTTTTTCTGAAGACCACATAACCACTGTGTAGTAGCTTTGAGTTTTTATCGGCATGTCGGATTTCCTCTTGAAATGAAATGCATGTTATACTATCTGACATATCGGTGCTTGCACAAAGCAATTATACGGATGGTCGCTCCTCAACATCCTTATTCTTCGTGCTAGTTGACGGCATTACTCCGTAGTGTCCTTGGCTAGTGTGAGTACAGAGGTGGGGCGTCGCACAATTGATGGATAAGAACAAATGAAGCTTGATGGATGTGAACAGATGGAGGCGAATGAATTGATTCTCTTGGCTTGCATCGATCATATCTTGAGCATATGACCTTGGATTGACTTAAAATTTGGAACGTAGGTTTTCATAACTTTGCTTGTC
Organism: Allium cepa; assembly: GCA_030765085.1. NCBI lineage: Eukaryota > Viridiplantae > Streptophyta > Magnoliopsida > Asparagales > Amaryllidaceae > Allium > Allium cepa. The sequence continues at coordinate 120,486,367 of CM060946.1, read as the reverse complement.
ATGTCTTGTCAATTGTAGCTTGATCCAAACTCGGACAAAAATTCACCGACATCCACAGTCGATCTATACATAACTGGCAATTGAGGAGAACTGTCTGTGGTTTCCAGTTAATCTTTTGGTATCATGGCCTTGCTAATGTTGAGTCAAGATTTTTATAGAGTTTTGATTTCTGACAAAGGGATAAGCCGTGATCGACAAAAAGAAGTTATTCAGACACAAAGAGCTCCATATGATTAGAGGTTGATTATTTTGTATGTTAGTAATGATTATTTATGTTAAAATCTATCCTCAAATAATCTTATGCCTTTAATCTTCGAATATATATATATAAATATATATGAGTGCACATTAACTGTGCAGTCTGCACAAAACCGGTCGACCGGTCAAAACCAGGTGGTCGACCGTTTTTGCCCAGAATGCACAGATAATGTGCACAAGTGAACATAACGTATATATATATATATATATATATATATTCAAATTCCTGTCTACTGGTCATTTTTTGACCTGTCGACCGTTTTTAAACAGAGAGCAACCTTTTCCAAAAGACACTTCTTTCTCCAATGGTTGCATCTCTTACCTTTCATCAAATAATCATATCTATTAATGGCAACTGTTCACAAAGAGTTACAACTATTTTTCTCTATATATACTCATCTAAATCATTGATTCAAGATACATGAAAACATGATTGTATATGCTTTTTACTCTAATCTCTGATCTTACTTTCTACATACTCCTGCATTCTAAAAGCTCTCAATTATTTATTGAATCATTGAAACTATTTCATATCTTTGGATTCAATAAGTAATATACTTTCCTTAATCTTTTCAAAACATCATTCGCATACTTTGAGGATAAGATTATAGGAAGGGTGTACTAATAGTGACAAATCCGTGTTTTCAAGAGCACAAGTTGTCAACAACAATTGTATTTGTTCTTTTGTTGAATTCCTCTGTGTTGTAAGAGGCAAGTGGTTGAAGTCCTCGGTGTTGCAAGAGGCAAGTGTTGAAGTACTCAGTGTATTAGAGGCGTGAAATCCCGTTCGGTTGCTCGGGTGTTGTAAACCTGTTCCTCCGGGTGAAGCGAGGTAGTTAATAGTGAAAATCCAGATAGAAGTCTGGGACTGGACGTAGGACGGTGCTCCGAACCAGTATAAAAATCTCTGGTGTGATTTTTCTATTTTTATTTACTATGCTATTATCATCTATTTCCGCATTTATATTATATTCCATATTACACGATCCGTGTGTACTATATTAGTACGTGCACTCGTATACACACCGCACCTTTCATTTGGTATCGGAGCCTGGTTTTCTAGATATCGTAACAACATCCTAGAATAAATGGCTACAAAGAGATCTAGTCAAGGCAATAAGAAGAGGAAGAGCAATAAAGAACAATCAAAGGAGCAAACAAACAAATGCTTCATGGCAAAAGATAACAAGGTTAGTGATCTAACTTTTGATGATATGATAGAAATAAATTCAGAACTTCTAGACACTTTAAAAAGTCTCAAAAGAAAATATAAGGAAGCTCTGGAAAATCAGAAGAAAGCAGAATTCGAAAGAGACATGCTTAAAGACGAAAAGAGAATATTAGAAGAAGAACTTGAGAAAATTCAAGATTCAGACAATTCTCAACTCGCTCTATTAAGTCAAGAAATAGAAGCTCAAAAAGAAAAGAATAATGCTCTAGCTTCTGAAAATCATGAGTTAAAAACAAAAATTAAAATTGTTGAGTTAAATAACACTAGTCTCAAAACTAAGCTTGATGACATTACTAAAAATATTTCCAATTTTAATAAAGGGAGAGAAAATTTATGCAGGATTATTGAAAATTCTCAACCTGCTTCAAATAAGAAGGGATTAGGTTATGTTAAGAATTCAAAAGCTCACAATGATAGAAGTGGTGTAGGCTATAAACAAGCTAAAAGTAAAAATAGTACTAGATATGCATTCATGTATACTAACTTTAGTGCTAGTACTAGTAATCAAGATAGTTTTAAAACCAGTTATAGTCATAATAGTACTTTGTTTAGAAATGATAGAAATTATTCTTCAAGTACTAAGCTAATGACTAATAGGATTAAGATATGGATTCCAGCTAATATGATTGATCATGATAAACAACTTTATATTAGCAACTATTATAAGAATGTAATTTGTAATGAAAATTATATTTATAAAGGTTCAACCACACCCAAGTGGGTATGGTTTCCAAAGACCTAACCCCCCGGATCCTAACATAGTAAGTGGGTACCGAAAATTATTATTATTTTTTGCAGGTACTCAGTGAAACAAAAGGAAAATGATAGATTTTGGAATTTCAAAGAATGTTCCATATGTTTAATAGAATTACGTGCTTACAATAAAATATGGACTTCGGTAAATATGGTAAAATTTATTTTACTTTTCCTTCATAATTAATAATGAGTTTATCTCGTTATATACAAGATATTTTATATAATTTTATATATTTCCCCATTCTTTTTGATAATGACAAAGGGGGAGAAATTCATATGCATATAAATAGAGGGAGATATTATACTTAGGGGGAGATGTTATACTTAGGTGGAGCTTTAAAGATATTATCTGGCACTTGTACTAAATAGTGTCGTGTTTTAATTCGTACTAGACTTGTGTGTATTATCATCTTGTGTGAATGTTACTCTTGATCTATGGTAGTAGTTTTATGTTGCTTATAATCTCTTTTACATCCTCCATTTAAACAACTCCTTTTTGTCGATGACAAAGAGGGAGAAAATTGTGCTAACAGTATATATGCAGGACACAATCTCAGGGGGATATCTTATACAGGGGGAGATTCATAAATATGTTGTCATCAATCAAAAAGGGGGAGAATGTTGAGTCAAGATTTTTATAGAGTTTTGATTTCTGACAAAGGGATAAGCCGTGATCGACAAAAAGAAGTTATTCAGACACAAAGAGCTCCATATGATTAGAGGTTGATTATTTTGTATGTTAGTAATGATTATTTATGTTAAAATCTATCCTCAAATAATCTTACGCCTTTAATCTTCGAATATATATATAAATATATATGAGTGCACATTAACTGTGCAGTCTGGACAAAACCGGTCGACCGGTCAAAACCAGGTGGTCGACCGTTTTTGCCCAGAATGCACAGATAATGTGCACAAGTGAACATAACGTATATATATATTCAAATTCCTGTCTACTGGTCATTTTTTGACCTGTCGACCGTTTTTAAACAGAGAGCAACCTTTTCCAAAAGACACTTCTTTCTCCAATGGTTGCATCTCTTACCTTTCATCAAATAATCATATCTATTAATGGCAACTGTTCACAAAGAGTTACAACTATTTTTCTCTATATATACTCATCTAAATCATTGATTCAAGATACATGAAAACATGATTGTATATGCTTTTTACTCTAATCTCTGATCTTACTTTCTACATACTCCTGCATTCTAAAAGCTCTCAATTATTTATTGAATCATTGAAACTATTTCATATCTTTGGATTCAATAAGTAATATACTTTCCTTAATCTTTTCAAAACATCATTCGCATACTTTGAGGATAAGATTATAGGAAGGGTGTACTACTAGTGACAAATCCGTGTTTTCAAGAGCACAAGTTGTCAACAACAATTGTATTTGTTCTTTTGTTGAAGTCCTCTGTGTTGTAAGAGGCAAGTGTTGAAGTCCTCGGTGTTGTAAGAGGCAAGTGTTGAAGTCCTCAGTGTATTAGAGGCGTGAAATCCCGTTCGGTTGCTCGGGTGTTGTAAACCTGTTCCTCCGGGTGAAGCGAGGTAGTTAATAGTGAAAATCCAGATAGAAGTCTGGGACTGGACGTAGGACGGTGCTCCGAACCAGTATAAAAATCTCTGGTGTGATTTTTCTATTTTTATTTACTATGCTAATATCATCTATTTCCGCATTTATATTATATTCCATATTACATGATCCGTGTGTACTATATTAGTACGTGCACTCGTATACACACCGCACCTTTCAGCTAAAAGGTAGGATAACAACTCCTTTCCATTTCATATTTCATTTTTCTTAGCTGCAAAATCATGAACACATTTTCCTTCTCTATAAATAAAACCACATAACAAACTTTTCCATTCTTGGGTTGTAATTTGTGTGTTTGCATGTGTGAAGGTGATTGGGGTTTAGTGAGTGGCTGTGAATGTGCATGGAAAAATGGATGAGGAGAGATGCAGGGAAGATTTGGAAGAGTGAGTGTTTATACTTCATAAACATGTGCAGGCATGAAATTGGAGTGAAGTTTGCCAGTTTGTGAAGAGGGGGATGGAAACATGGGGACATGCAGTGCAATTGGGCTATTGGGCCATGATTAATGGGAGTGCATGGTGGAGGTCTACATGAAACGTCAGCATGGAGTTGAGTGTTCCAAGTGAAGAAAGATGAAGGATGGGTAAGGTACTGTTTTTAAGGGTTTGGGCCGTGAGTGATAAACATCGGCTCGCATTGTTCGACGGGCGTCAAGGGATCGGCTGGTGGTGTCGAGATCAAAGGGGAGTTGACAGTGGCATAGGTCTGGCTAAGGAGGTGAGGGTCGAGAACGTTTGATACACACACAGACACACAAAAAATACCTAGAGCTTGCATTTGGAATGGAAGTAGAGAATGGCAGTTTTCATTTTGGCCCCGGGGTTATAGGGATAAGTCGCGTGCACGTGGGTATAGGGGAAGATGTGTTGGCAGGGCAGCTTGGGTCTCTTATGATGGCGTGATGGGTTGCTTAGTATTAGGTGAGACAAACTTAATCGATTTATTTAAATGTTTATATAAGTACGTGTTGATTTCAAAATACTATAAATCACTTGTATGAAATCTGATTTACCCGTGAATTTTTGCTTTGGACTCATATCGACTAGTAAACATTGTAGGATATCTTGTAGAGTTTTTTTAAAGTACAAATATGATATAATGATAGTGATTTAATATAATTACTTTATTTTAAATAATAATGTCATTAAATAAAATATACCTTGTTAGTGATATCTATTTGGTCAAATAAGACGTCATTCTATTAAACTAAATGAAATAGATTATTGTGGATACCTATTGAGCGGAATAAATCCTCGTACTGTGCTTGCCAAGGAAAAAAAGTTTGGTGAAATTAATTAATATATGGATTAGTTAATATAGGAAAAAAAGGATATATGAACCACTGATGGTTGATTATGCATTTGATTTACATATATATTGCTTATATGAATAACAATTATGAGACTTAGAAATGTTAAATTGAATTAAATGGTAGCTTGATAAAGTACCATTGTGGTCGCTAAGCCTCTTGTCGAATAAGTAAAGTACGAATTTAAATTTATTTGCAATTTATAAAAAATTTGAGGTTAAGTGTCTACGAGTGATATTTTAAATTTTGTTAATTAATTATCTTATAAATAATGTTTTAAAGTAAGTCATTTAATTTTTATTAAAGATAATTAAAGTTATTTAATTTTATTATTAATATTTTTTAAAATGTTTAATTATATTAATTATGTTGTTTAACGATATTTAATTTTATTATTAATGTTGTTTAAATTAGTTAGTTGATTTAATAGTGGTTTGAGTTAATTTATGGATTTAACATATGTATGGGTTGAGTTAATAAATCACTTTATCTAGGATGTTTAAGTTAATTATTTTATTTTATTAATGCTACTTTAAGGTTAATAAATTATTTATTTATTATATTAAAGGTGATTGGTTAATTTGATGAAGGTGTTTATAAATAATAAATGGTTTATATAAGGAATTTTGCTTAACACGTAATATTTTGTAAAAGAGTTTACAAATGATATTTTGTAAAAGGGGATTTATAAATGATATTTTGTAAAGAAGTTTTATAAGCGGTACTTGTAAGGGAGATTTTAGATGGCAATTAATAAAAAAAGAATGGATTTATAAGTGATATTTTAAAATGAAATGTAGATTTTGATAAATATATAAGATTAATAAAATGGGTTTTGTGATTTATAAAAAGTACTTTTATAAAGCATTCTATAAAGGAATTTATAAAGGAAGATTTATAAAAGTGTTTTATAAATAGAAATATTTTTATTATTAGAAAAGAAGTTTTATAAATAAAAAGGAATTTTATAAATGATTTTAGAGATTTATAAAAGCAGTTTGACAAATAAATTTGGAGAGTTATTAAAGGATTTGTAAATATAAAATGGGCTTATAAAAAGGGAAATTTATAAAAAGAATGAGATTTGATTTTGATAAATAATCCTTCTTAATTATGGTGGCATGCAACATTCTTTTCATACTTAATACCCAAGGATACTGGTTTGGTTTATAGTTAATCATTGTTTTTGTCCCATTTAAATATGAATTTGGAAAAGAGGAAAACTATGTTGTCCCATTGTATAAGATGGAATATTTTCTAAATATGGAAGGTATAATGGTTTATGAATAAATTTATGTAGATGAGATAAGCATATGAACGTTTTTACCAAGTATTGAAAGGAGTACACGGGGTTTGTGAATATTATCTTTTGTGAACATATTTTGAACCAAATAATTGAAAAGATATTTGATAAATGAAAGATTAATTAATAGAGGCTTAGTAGATCCCACATGGAATTGAACCTATGTTGATTGCTCGTTTATTTGATATCTAAATAACCGATTATTAAATCTTATACAAAATATCTCTGGAAATACCTAGGAGAAACATGGGGTTATATAACACAGTCATCTTCGATGATGTTGTACTGTGCGTATAAATCTTGTTTTGTTCTCTTAGGAAACGATTAGGAGGTGATCTCCTCTCTTATGTATGGTCTGATTTTCTTTCCAGAAGAACCAAAGTTGAGCTTGCAGGAACTATCGACTTGGTTTTAGAGTGTCTGGTAAGCAAGGGAGTGTACTTATATAAGATGACTCCAAATTTTAACCACTATAGAATTATACGTGCATTCTATGCTTTGGAATAAGTTCAAGACTTGTTCAAGATAATCAAGACGGAATTCTTTGAAGTGCTAGGGCTACTTGCTACTAATCCTGGGGGTGATTCCAAAATGTACGTGGTAGAAGTAGTGCCTTCAGTTTGTTCTTATCCTGAACAGTTTGTATGATGAATGCTGACATTTCATGATGCCTGGAAGGCAGCGTTAGCATTTCAATTGGGATTTGCTAAGAGAGGAAACAGTAATCATGACCTCACAAGTCTCATAACCTGGTAATCATAAAAACAAGGTATATGCTTTATAGCTATGTGGTTCGCTACGATTAGGAGCATCATTCCTCGATCTAGAATCGATAATTACATATTTGGCATGTGCCCACACAGAAACAGTGGGCCCAAGGCTGGTGCACTTTTTTTTTTGCCTTGGTGCCCAGGGAATGATGTTATCTGATATGCCATGTTAAAGGGGCAGCCATCTTTTATTTGCGAGGTGTCCATGTAAGGTCCTTGGTACATTTTTCTAGAGGTGTACTATAGTAGATGGTATCTCAATAGCCATATCATTGATTGAAAGAAAATCTATATTACCTACCTTTACGGATTTAGTAGGACCCATATGTTGAAACGTGAGATGCAAGTATTTCAGCTATTTTATATGTCTAATTTTCAACCGTTAGACATTATTATAATACCACTAGATTTGATAATAAAAATGATTTGGTTATCATAAGGTAAAAACTCATCTATGTTTATGTGCGGCGTGGTCTTACGATATACTTTTATTTTGGAAGGTTTTATAACATTAAAATCCATTTGATCTATGTTTCGCACACTAGTTTACCAGACTGATCCGGGCATTATTTTTCTTATAATGCTCGGGCCAGCTCAAGCATATTTTCCAGGTTTAGCTGGATGCTTTGGAGCTTCAGGAGATGAGCTAGATCTTCTAAGATGTACTATCGTATTTTATCTTCCACTATTTGTTCTTGTCTGTATTTATCAGCAGTTGTAAGGACATGATGTTATATCTATCTATGCTGATGATAGGATAGTTGTACTCTGATTGATGTATGCGTATCAAAATTTTCTTTTTATAGTGATCATTGGTATATTATAGATGTCTCAGTCACATTATGAGATTTTGTTCTGTCTTTTCTTTTCTTTCACCTCAATAATCTGTCTTAATAGCACTAAGATGTTCGGCACGAGAATACCATTGATGTATTAGTGTCGACTTCTGAGGATCGAAAAGACAGGTTGTTATAGCGGTATCAGAGTTGAAGGTTAAGCGAGAACCTTGGCCCTGGTGGGGTAAACTCTTAGAGATAGGGTAGGTGACACCATAAAATGATTTTCGAGTGTATTATACACGAGAGTGTATTTGTTGGTGCTATAAAAATGTTATATATTGTGTTGATGGATTTGTTGAGTGGCTTATGAATTCCGATCGATGCACTTGATAAACATTATCTATAGAGGTTTCTAAACACTTAAACAAGGCAGACCGACACAATATCTTTTTTCTAAAATGGTATATGAAATAATTTTACCTAGAATTATATTCTATATATAAATGAAACTTTTTCTTAAAAATTTATGTAGAATTTGGTTGTCAGAAGATAATAACATTCAATTATTATCATGTACTATATGATTGGTTGTGCTCGGTGTTGGAACTGGACCAGCCCACAACGGAATTTATGGATGAATTTTAATTTTTTTACCCTATTGGATCTTTATTGGGCCTATGAAGTCTAACTGAATTAGAACATTTTCAAATTTTATTTAAATAAAATCATTTATTTAATTTAAATTCAAATATATTAAGATATGAAATTAATTTTATTTGATTTAGTTTATACATAAATGTATCGTAAACATATATGTGTTAGTGCATGTGTAACATAATAATCCATGAAAGGTATAATATGCACATATGTAGATGTTGGAATTTACGTCGCAACAAACATATTAGCTCATTTTGTATGTCATGTACGTTGTCCAAATATGTGCAAGTATATGTGTTACAATATACACACACATATGTATGTATAAATATATTATATATAATATATGAACAAATTTATATATATATATATATATATATATATATATATATATATATATATATAGAAAAAGAGAGAACAATTATTAAAAATGACTTATAATTCAAAATTAACTTAGTTTTGCAAACATAATAATTTTAGTATTTTAATTTGCATATATTATGAACAAAATAATGTTTTCATCCATAAATAATTAACATAAAATAATTCATTGATGAAAATTCAAATTTTACAATTTTCGAAAATCTAGGATCACAAAATAGAGCTTAGAAAAAATCTGAAATTTTTTAAAGTTGAAATATTATTTTTAAAAACAAATACATTGATTTCGAAAATAATTATTTAATATAAAATAATATATTATTAAAAATTAAAATTTAAAAATTTTAAAAATTCTAGAATCATAAATGAAAGCTTACGAAAAATTTTGAAGAAATTTTCAATTAAATCATTATTTTTAATAAATCATATCTTTTTTTCAAAATAATATTAATTATTAAAAATAATAAACTTTATTGAAAAAATCATAATTTTTCCTATACGTTTCTAGAATGATATAATATTTATAAAAAATATAATTGAATTTTTAATGTAATAATTATTTTATATATAATAAACAATTCAAAACTCAATAAATGTTAATTTAAAAATATGAATACATGTATGATAATTAATTTTTGAATTTGTAGATTCATATTTTATATAATAAGTGTACTAAAAATTTTAAATCAAATATATATTTTTTATATATGCATATATGCTATTATGAGAGAGAAATATACACTAATATGTATATGCATATATATATGAATTTATTAATAATATATATGAAACAATTATTTATGAAAACAATTGATTTTGTACAGTAAACAACATTTTCTATACATAAATCAAAAAGTAAAAAAACAAATTATGCACATAACCAAACCGATTTGTGACAACTACATCTACTTACAAAATCTCACATAACTAAACATATAATAGCAATATATTTAAACATATATGAAGTTGCTTATTATAGGATCATAGAATATAATTTAGTTACTGTAATATGAATTGAAATTACCAGTTTAATGATGCCTTTGCATCCACGTTGAAGCAGTGACTTCCCATCCTTTTACTGTCCTTGAATCATCAGATTGCAAGTCTGGAATCACCGACCACTAATTATCGAATAATATTATTTTAATTTGAAATATATTTGTGAATTTTGGAGTGGATTGAGAGTTATGTTTTAACTAGAAATGTAGAAGGTAATGGTGGATAAAAAAAGGTTATTATATATATATATATATAGGGTTATATTAGAGAGAAACGAGGAAAACCTTTTTACCCATTCTCACTTGATCTCAACCCATTATCTCCAAGCCAATTCCCTATTTTCAGCCACCTCTAAACCTTTCCAAAACCCAAATTTTGCAGCCCTAATGATGGGTCTTAAACCTATCTAAGCCCAAGCCAAAATACTATGCAATTAAATCTTATTTAATCGCTATAACTGTTATAAATATTTATAACATCATTTATTCTCAAATCATATTCAAATTTTATAATTAATATTTCATAAATATTAGTTAACTTAATTAATTTATAACAATTATAAACTAATTAAATCATTCAGTCTTAAGGAATTCATCATTTCTGCTGTGTAACTCTTGGGTGTAAATTTGGTCGCAATTAACATTGAACTATTCTAATGTTAGCGTTCACATGTCACTTAGCAGGTGGTGTGACATTATGGCCAAATTTATCGCTTACTCATTTTCGGTAAAATTCAATTTTAGTTTAGAAAGCGTTATCCGGTTGTGACATTTGTTTAAACTAATTCTCTTCGTCAACACTATATCACTTTGGACTTATGGAATTTGGTAATGGTCAGAATTCCAACCTCATCCACATTCAACTTTATAGTCTAAATACAAAGTCCATGGTTCAGTAATAATAATAATTATTTACTGAAATGCTCTGGTTAGAGAATTTGACTTTGAGTTGACTTAAGTTGACTGTGGCACTAACCGCATATAAATGAGGAGACAAATCCTCTCTTGAATAGTGCTTCACTTCCAATACTTCCACTCGACCCAACTATAGTCACTTGATGGACACCATGCCATGGTTTGGTTATAATCAAAGTGGAGCTATCATTTTGAAAAATCATGGTATTCTCAAGTCGAGAGAACTGTGTAAGCCTGTTACATCGATATTTTCTGTTTGACCTCATTATATTAACCAATAGAAAACTATCGAGTGAGTCATTCCATAATTATCCAATAACTATTAGTACGTAACCCCTAGGTGCCCCCAGCAGTCATGAGTAATACACTGCCCAACATTTGAAGAGCATTATGTACTCCAATCTCAACAAATATATCGATATCCAGTCTCGATGCATCTTAAGTAGGAACAATTAAAATGGTATATTTGTTTCGTTGTGATAAATTACTCACGATTGCAACACTTTGTAACTACTATCACTAAACATACCATTTATGGAATTTTCTATTAAATATAATTTTAATTAAGTTAATTAATTAATATAATCATATTATATCAAGTATAATAGGAAGAAAATACCTTTTATTTCGAACAAGATCGGTTAACGAGTTAGATATATGTAACAAATTACATAATTGCCATTGGGCATACCCCTAATTCTATCAATCTCCCACTTGCACTTGGGGCCAATAATGGAATCTAATTCCAACTTCTCTAATCAGTTTTCTCAAAACCAATTAGGTTAGTCCCTTAGTGAATGGATATGCTATTATGTTTTAATTATCTGCTTTGTCGATTAACTCTCTCTAACATTAATAAACTGCCTTTATCATGTGGAACGATTCGAAGTATGTCTTTCGACTTCTAGTGAGCATTAAGTTCTATCATGACTAATTTTATGACATTGTTATCTTATAACAATATTATGGGATTCTAAACATTTGGAATCACCTTTGGATCAATTATAAATTTGTGCATTTATATCTATATATGTTGGTTTATTGTAGCACTATTCAAGTTTATTTTCTCAACATTTCGTTGATTTGACTGTTACTCGGTTGCTTGTCCTGGCTACGAGAGGCAAACTATTGAGTTTCTTGGTTGGCTCTAAGTGAAACATGATACAGTGAGAGATTGACTTGAATTTAAAGGCTCGGCGTGCAAGTAACGTTCGGCCTGGACCGCTCAGCCTGGACGCGTCGTTCGGAATGCAAGTGTCGTCCGGCCTAGACGTGTCGTTCAGAATGCAAGTGCCTTTCGGCCTAAGTACATCGCTCGGCATCCTTTATTCGAACGCCATCGCTCGGTGTCCTTCATTCGAACGCCATCGCTCGACAACCTTCATTCGACCATCATCGTTCGACTAAAGGAAAGAGGGTGAAGGAGCACAGTGCATGTCGCTCGGTAGGGGTGGCTCGAGACAGAAGGGTCGGACCAAATGAACATGACAGAGTATTCCAGAACACACCACTCGGCCAAGGGAGGAAAGCTATGCATGGAACGGTTTAGGTGCTTTGTTTAATCTCGTTCGGTGATTTTTGTTCGATCATGTGCATGCCGCTCAGTTAAGGTTTCCCGGTGCGCATCGTTCCATCAAGAGAGTTGTAGTAACATGGCATATGTCGCTCGGTCAAAGGCGCAGAACCAAGACAATTTTTTCGGCTGGGTTCCAATGCTTGTGGTTTGAACTTGGTGGTTCGGCATATATGGGACAACAGACTTGGGACGGTGAACTTCTACGATGGCTCGTGATCACTTTATCTCATAACAGAGTGGCACGCATACATATTTTGCTTCGAATCGTAGTGCTACTTGCTTCGGTTCTATCAAGATCTACTTTATGTTACCAGCGAGACTCCCACTGGACCAACCAAAGAGACTCGGCAATTGCCGCTCAGCATGTCAGGCTCGGTGTGCAGAAGTCACCTTCTAAGGGCCGAAGTACCACGTTCCTGGGCCCGTGTAGGAAGTCCGGCCTATCTTTGCCTATAAATAGAGGGGCGGGGGCGCAGTGAAAGGGGACCTTTTTTGGGGAACTCTGGGGAGACTCTGCCATTTTCAAGAATCATTTCTTTTCTATTATAACTTGTATTCAAGTTATTGGTGTACGGATTGTATCTGTATTCAATTATTTGAAAAGGAAATAAAGATTAAACTCAAAGTGGACGTAGGCTGTTACACCGAACCACTATAAATATGGTGTTCTAGTTTTTGCGGTTAATTTTGCATATATTTCTCTATTTTAATTTTCTATCTTCATTAATCTCTCTACACAAATATCTCATTGGGTATTAATGACCAATTTTAGTGCTAACATTTTGGTTCTTTCACCGAGAATAGCATTCTCAGGTTATTAGAATCTACTTTGTAGCTACTGTATTGCAGAAATCCCCCGGAGAAGATCCAAGTCATTCACAAAAAGTCCATTGATTCTACTCAGATTTCCTACCAATAACTCTACAATGGGAAGACCTCGTGCCATATTGTGACGCCCCACCTCTATACCAACGCTAGCCAAGAACACTATGGAGTAATGCCGTCAACTAGCACGGAGAATAAGGCTGTTGAAGAGCGACCATCCATGTAATTGCTTTGCGCGAGCACCGATATGTAAGATAGTATAACATGCATGAAATCCGACATACCGATACAAACACAAAGCTACTACACAGTGGCTATAATAATCTTCGGAAACAAATATAGAAATAAGCATAACACAAATCAGTCACAGATAATTCATATCACAAAGGCGGAAATAGATATGAATATATAACTAACACATGAAAGTGTATATCAGAGTAGTGGTCAAAAAGATCCACAATAATACAAAAGAATAGCAACACGTGCTATACAAAAGAATACATCTATGAGTCCATATCTCAAGTGTATACAACAAAATAAACTACTAATCTAAGTAGTTAACCAAAAGTCAGGATGATAACCCCAGAAGAGAAGTCAAGCAGAAGCACCTGTAACATCTCGGTCTGACCCGAGTATTATTTATAAGAAAATAATAAACGGATCAGTCTAGCTATAAATATTAGATAAAATGATATAGAATAAGAGATGTGACTAAACGTATAATAGTCACAATGCCAAGTTCTGATAAATAAGTAATTGAAAAATCAACAAGAGATTAATCAATATCACAAAAACCTTCTCAAAGATCAAAAGGAATGTCATACTTCTAATTTCATTCACCAAGCCACAAATATTGACAACATATAAATGCCAATCATAAAATTGGTGAAACACAAATTCTAGAAATCATCAATTAGAAATCCAGAAACCACAAGAAAAGGATGGCCAATCCCAAACAGAACGCTATTCCATAAACCGGGCATCGACGCACCTAAATAGAGACGCCCCATGCATAGTCAAACATCGACGCACCTAGAAAGGTACGACCCATGCAAAGACAAACATCGACGCACCTAGATAGATACGCCCCATGTAATGTCTAGCATCGATGCACCTAAATAGATACACCCCATGCATAAATAAGCATCGATGCACCTAGAAAGATACGCCCCATGCACAAACCAACATCGACGTATCTAGAAAGATATGTCCCATGTAATGTCTAACATCGATGCACCTAGAAAGATACACCCCATGCAAAGTCGAACATCGACGCACCTAGAAAGATACGTCCCATGCATAGACGAACATCGACGCACCTAGAAAGATACGCCCCATGCCCAACTTATTGAGCCGATTGCTCCACGAAGTAAACAAACATTAGCGCACCTAAATAGATACGACCCATGTGTAAATAAACATCGACGCACCTAGATAGGTACGACCCATGCGAGAAATGAGAGGAAGCTCGATAAAAATGAGGTACAGTCCTCCACATAAACAAAGAGACATCGCACATTGCTAGTCTAAACCGTGAAATGATCATCATCGATCATCAAGAAGTGTCAATTACAGTAAGCTAGTAAATATATGAGTTAGCTTCATGTCCCATAACCACTAGCTTAACTTAAATATTTACGAACAAATTGTAGATCTCCGCTAGAAAATTGTTACAAGAGATCAATCGAACAAGTCCAAGAATTAACCGACGAAGTAAACGCAAGCGTTTCATACCACTCTTTTTACTAAGCCGTTTAATTAGATTTCTCATACGAGTGAGGTAAAGGTTTGTATATACTAATAGATTGGATATCGGTTTGAGAAAACGAGCTTTGTAATAAAATAGTGTTGAAATCATTTGAAGAAAGAGTTTTGATATTTACTACTAGTATAGAAAACCTTTATATTTTTAAAGTGACAAATCACAAGCATGATTGTAGAAACAATCAATTACAAAAATTCACATACGAAGACGTGAATAAAATCCAAAGAAATCGATAAAGGATCCATCGAAATGGATATTCAAAAATCCCTAAAAAGGAGTCATCAAGGTCATAATAAATGATAACAACAAATAGGAAACAACACGAATCGCTTAAAGTTGGAAATTCAAACAATTAGGCGAAGTAGGCAAAATTGCAACGGTCGGTCGGCCGGCTACAGAGCTCGGTCGACCGGACCCTGTTCTCAAAATTCCTCGGGAAGCAGGTCGGTCGGCCGAACCCTGTAGTTGGTCGACCGGACCATAAACAGAGAAGTGCTTATGCACTTGGAAGCAGGTCGGTCGGCCGGCAGCAGAGCTCGGTCGACCGGACCTGTTGCCAGTCTCTTCCCATCCCATCCAAATGAGGTCCAACCTCGACCAAATTGCATTAGCTCGAGCTACGGCGCTAAGGGTTTATGCCAATCGACTATCCGGCCCTATAAGCTCTTCGATGCATAGCCAAAACACATTCAAACATCAAAGTTAGGATTTTTAAAGATTTGAACCCAAAACACTAAAAATTGGAATATTCACCAAATCAATCCAAACCAAAAGCAAATGCACACGAATAAATGTTAGGAATTCATACCTAACAATCGAAGATAATTATATACTAAGATGTGAGATAAAAATCTCACCTTTGAACCCAAACGATTGAAGAAGAAGCTTGAAAGCAAAGGAAGATCAACTACACTTCAATCCTAACTCAAGAAGCTTGATTCTAAGCTTAAAAGAGAAACATTTCCCTAATTAGGTTTAGGAATTTTCTGAAATCAAAGAGAGAATGAGTTGGAGAAGATGAAGAGGATGCTCACCAATGGGTTTTCTTAGAATTTGGTGCTAGATCTTGGATTTGCAATGAAACTAGGGCTTGGAATTTCTAATTTCCACTCTCTTCCACCATTGTTGCTTAAAGCTTAAAGTGTTAGGAATATGAAATGAAGTAATGAAGAGGAGAGGGTTGGAACTGAGTTAAGTGGGGTTAATGGGCTCAGCTCAAACCAAAGCCCTAAGTGAAAAAGTAGCAAAATTCCACTAACTCCAAACATATCAAAGTTTACACTTAAAAAGATCGCAAACGGCGTTTTGAACTCAATGGGAGGGGTCTCGAGTCCTAATTCGACTGTTTGCAAAAAGTAGTTTTTGGACCAAAATCCGATGAACGATAAAATATTTAAATAAAATATTTAAATATACAATTGATAAATATGCGGGTTGTTACAGACTCCCCTCCTTAAAGAAATTGCGTCCTCGCAATACTTAAGAAGAAAATAAGAAGTAACAACCACAGAAGCATATCAACACAAAAGAAAATTTGAAATAGGAAGTTCACCATAAGGAGCATGAAAGAGTAAGCCTGAACGGGATCGCTCGATGAATTCTCTGGATTCCTAAGAGCAACCCTTAGGATTTGAGAACCTTGAACTCTCACAAGAAGAACATCTTTATTTCGAAGGCGCTCAACCTCCGAAGTAATGATGCGAATGGAATGTTGCTCATAAGTCAAAACTGGTGAGACTTCAATTTCATCGATAACACCGGCTCGAGAATAAAAATAGGAAACCTAAAAGCATTTCCATAGTTAAAAAACGCAGAAAACGTCAAGAATAGCAGAAAATTGAGCCAGTGCAACTGCGTAGTACAAAAACGTACGCCAGATGATCCGAAGCTCGAATAATTTCGGAACATCGACATAGTACCAAAAACGGTACGTCCAATGAACCGAACACCATAAAGAAACATCGGACGCAAGTCCATAAAAGAAATGAGATGAAACTCAATAAAATGAAGTACATCAAAATGCCCGATGAACTTGATAAAAAGATAATTCCATTCCGACATCATCAAATAATCAACACCTTGTTGCCTATGACAAAACGTATTGGCAACATGATTTCCCCTTCGGGAATAAAAAGAATATCAAGAGCATAAGATGCTAGGAACTCGAGTCAACATGAAGTTCCTTAAGAGAACATAAATATTCCAAAGATTTATGATCGAGATAGAGAACAAATTTCTCATCCAAATATGATGATGCCAAATTCCAAAAGTAAAAACAATAGCCGAGAGCACCAGATCATGAGTGGCATATCTAGTCTCGGTAAGCTATAATGATTTAGAAGCACAAGTGATAGCACATTCTCCTTTGCAAGAGAACGGCATCCAAACCAATACGACTAGTATCGGTACAAATAGCAAAGTCTTGGTTCCCCTTCAGGAATCACAAGAATAAGAGTATCGAAAGGAAGAGTTCTTTTAAATAATCCTCTTTCCCGAAAAACTAAAACTTTCAAAATTACAATCATCTTTAAGTAATTATCTTTCTAGATAAATTTACGTTTTACAAGTCAATACATCGTGTATGATTGTCTCATCAAAGCATTTAGGAAATTCCTATCGATAACGTTGATCAAGCGCATCGACCAAAATTCTTAAAACACTAAATGGGCAATACAATCACAAATCATCTTCTATATGACAAAAATGTCTCTCAAAAAATTTTAAAAATATTCTTTATTCGTTTTAAGAACAAAAATCCAATTATACTTATAAATAAATCTTATGAAAAAGATTTGCAAAATTTTAAATTGCTATTTTCATCCAAAATCAATAAATACAAGAATGGAGTCATCGAGATATTCATAGAATATTCGATCTATAAAATGGATGAAATAAGCTGGACAAACTGAATGACAAAATAAGTCATTCATAAGAACCGTAACGAGTGCGGAATGCGGTAAGTGAAATGCGAACAACCGCAACTCGTAGCCAAATGAAAATCGGTGACAAGGTCGAACTAGAAAGACCTTAACACCACATAAAAGATTTCTTAGGTGATAATCCTAAGACAAACTCAAAAATACCGGAAAAGTTTCACAAATTATTTAGATAAGAGAAATAACACTTTTCTCATTTTGAGGGCTTAAAGAATAAAATGATGCCTTCAAAAATTTGAAATCGGAATCACAAGAAAAATAGAAATCTGCTTAACAGATAGAAAATGTCGAAGATGAATAGTCCACACGGAAAATAGGATATGGGCTTCACAACGATTAAGCCAATCCTTACAAAAATCAATTCCGAAGCCTAAGTATAAATCGGCTTGGAAAGAAAAATCACATAAAATAATTTCGACATCAACAGAAAGCAAATTGAGTGTTGCGGATCCACTAATCCGGATTCACAATCCTTAAAGAAGTCAACAAGCCCAAAATATTTTCAAAGAAAAAGAATCAACGAGTTCTTTTGATATAAAAATAATGAGATGAACCCATATCAACAAGAACTCGAAAGGATGATCACAAAACAAATGTAATCAAGGAATAAATAAGAAATACCTTGACCACGAGAAGTGTTACCAGGAGCTTGCACTACATTGAGCTTTCCCTCTTTCCTACTTTGAAGTATGGGACATGCAGTTATATGGTGACCCAAATTTTTACAATAGCGACAATAAAGAGGTTTCAGACACTCCCTTGCATAGTGGTCCGTAGAACCACAATTGTAGCATTGCCCACGACTAGAGGTAGGAACTTTTGCTACCGAGGTTTCTTGCCTCCCTTTCTTGTTGGGAATGGGGCCTTTGAATTTAATAAGCCTTTTCATGTTGTTGTTGAAGTTTTGTTTGGCATCCACAACGTCAACATCACACTCTTTATCGGCCTCTTCAAGACGAAGAGCGATATCAATAAGCTGATCAAATGAAACTTCAAGTTTCAGAAGTAATGGCTTCTTAAGATTCTTATTCAAGCCATAGACAAATCTCTGATTTTTCTTCAATGGGGTATTAATGTACTCAACCCCGTATTTGGACAGAGATTCGAAAGATGCGACATAGTCTGTCACAGAAGATTCACCTTGAACAAGGTCAATAAAATGCCGTGCTAAAGTTACTTTTTCAGCCTCCGGCACAAACTTTAGTTCGAATCATTCCCGGAATTGCTTCCAAGTAAGATCCGCTTCGATAATTCCGAAGTCAAGTGCTCATACCAATCTAACGCTCTTTCTTGGAGCATGCTAGAAGCCACTTGGACTCGATGTAGATCAATAAGGTTCATGCGAGAAAAGATACGATCGCATGATTTGAGCCAAGCTTGAATTTCTATAACACTCTCGGACCCCTTGAATGGCCTTCCACCCAAATCGGTGTAATCTCTACACAAGCGTGCAAAACCGAATCTAGGATGAGTAGGTTCTGGAATGGGTCCGGCAGCTTGGTCGTTCTTTACTAGATCAAGAAGCTGCTGGGCAGACATAAATACTCCATCCCGGGGAGTAGCACTAGATTGACCGGTGCTGGGACGGCCTGGTCTGACCATTTCTCTTCTTTAAGAAAGAAAGAAAGAAGAGGAAAAAGTTATTCTCAAAAATAAATATCAAGCAATCTTGATAAATAAAACAAGGAATCATAAGGAAAATAGGATGAATCGGTACGAAGACTCGAATTAAATCCTAAAGCACGACTCCTAAGATGGACTTAGGACAATGATCCTTGTTGTAATATTCCATATTGTTCCGAAGTTTGGCTCTGATACCAAGCTGTGACGCCCCACCTCTATATCCACGCTATCCAAGAACACTGCGGAGTAATGCCGTCAACTAGCATGGAGAATAAGGCTGTTGAGGAGCGATCATCCGTGTAATTGCTTTGCGCGAGCACCGATATGTCAGATAGTATAACATGCATGAAATCCGACATACCGATACAAACACAAAGCTATTACACAGTGGCTATAATGATCTTCAAAAACAAATATAGAAATAAGCATAACACAAATCAGTCACAGATAATTCATATCACAAAGGCGGAAATAGATATGAATATATAACTAACACATGAAAGTGTATATCAGAGTAGTGGTCAAAAAGATCCACAATAATACAAAAGAATAGCAACACGTGCTATACAAAAGAATACAGCTATGAGTCCATATCTCAAGTGTATACAACAAAATAAACTACTAATCTAAGTAGTTAACCAAAAGTCAGGATGATAACCCCAGAAGAGAAGTCCAGCAGAAGCACCTGTAACATCTCGGTCTTACCCGAGTATTATTTATAAGAAAATAATAAACGGATCAGTCCAGCTATAAATATCAGATAAAATGATATAGAATAAGAGATATGACTAAACGTATAATAGTCACAATGCCAAGCTGTGATAAATAAGTAATTGAAAAATCAACAAGAGATTAATCAATATCACAAAAACCTTCTCAAAGATCAAAAGGAATGTCATACTTCTAATTTCATTCACCAAGCCACAAATATTGACAACATATAAATGCCAATCATAAAATTGGTGAAACACAAATTCTAGAAATCATCAATTAGAAATCCAGAAACCACAAGAAAAGGATGGCCAATCCCAAACGGAACGCTATTCCATAAACCGGGCATCGACGCACCTAAATAGAGACGCCCCATGCACAGTCAAACATCGGCGCACCTAGAAAGGTACGACCCATGCAAAGACAAACATCGACGCATCTAGATAGATACGCCCCATGTAATGTCTAACATCGATGCACCTAAATAGATACACCCCATGCATAAATAAGCATCGACGCACCTAGAAAGATACGCCCCATGCACAAACCAACATCGACGTATCTAGAAAGATATGTCCCATGTAATGTCTAACATCGATGCACCTAGAAAGATACACCCTATGCAAAGTCGAACATCGACGCACCTAGAAAGATACGTCCCATGCATAGACGAACATCGACGCACCTAGAAAGATACGCCCCATGCCCAACTTATTGAGCCGATTGCTCCACGAAGTAAACAAACATTAACGCACCTAAATAGATACGACCCATGTCTAAATAAACATCGACGCACCTAGATAGGTACGACCCATGCGAGAAATGAGACGAAGCTTGATAAAAATGAGGTACAGTCCTCCACATAAACAAAGAGACATCGCACATTGCTAGTCTAAACCATGAAATGATCATCATCGATCATCAAGAAGGGTCAATTACAGTAAGCTAGTAAATATATGAGCTTAGCTTCATGTCCCATAACCACTAGCTTAACTTAAATATTTACGAACAAATTGTAGATCTCCACTAGAAAATTGTCACAAGAGATTCAATCGAACAAGTCCAAGAATTAAACGACGAAGTAAACGCAAGCGTTTCATACCACTCATTTTACTAAGCCGTTTAATTAGATTTCTCATACGAGTGAGGTAAAAGTTTGTATATACTAATAGATTGGAAATCGGTTTGAGAAAACGAGCTTTGTAATAAAATAGTGTTGAAATCATTTGAAGAAAGAGTTTTGATATTTACTACTAGTATAGAAAACCTTTATATTTTTAAAGTGACAAATCACAAACATGATTGTAGAAACAATCAATCACAAAAATTCACATACGAAGACGTGAATAAAATCCAAAGAAATCGGTAACGGATCCATCGAAATGGATATTCAAAAATTCCTAAAAGGAGTCATCACGGTCATAATAAATGATAAAAACAAATAGGAAACAACACGAATCGATTAAAGTTGGAAATTCAAACAATTAGGCGAAGTAGGCAAAATTGCAACAGGTCGGTTGGCCGACTACAGAGCTCGGTCGACCGGACCCTGTTCTCAAAATTCCTCGGGAAGCAGGTCGGTCGGCCGAACCCTGTAGTTGGTTGACCGGACCATAAACAGAGAAGTGCTTATGCACTTGGAAGCAGGTCGGTCGGCCGGCAGCAGAGCTCGGTCGACCGGACCTGTTGCCAGTCTCTTCCCAGCCCATCCAAATGAGGTCCAACCTCGACCAAATTGCATTCGCTCGAGCAACGGCGCTAAGGGTTTATGCCAATCGACTACCCGGCCCTATAAGCTCTTCGATGCATAACCAAAACACATTCAAACATCAAAGTTAGGATTTTTAAAGATTTGAACCCAAAACACTAAAAATTGGAATATTCACCAAATCAATCCAAACCAAAAGCAAATGCACACGAATAAGTGTTAGGAATTCATACCTAACAATCGAAGATAATTATATACTAAGATGTGAGATAAAAATCTCACCTTTGAACCCAAACGATTGAAGAAGAAGCTTGAAAGCAAAGGAAGATCAACCACACTTCAATCCTAACTCAAGAAGCTTGATTCTAAGCTTAAAAGAGAAACATTTCCTAAATTAGGTTTAGGAATTTTATGAAATCAAAGAGAGAATGAGTTGGAGAAGATGAAGAGGATGCTCACCAATGGGTTTTCTTAGAATTTGGAGCTAGATCTTGGATTTGCAATGAAACTAGGGCTTGGAATTTCTAATTTCCACTCTCTTCCACCATTGTTGCTTAAAGCTTAAAGTGTTAGGAATATGAAATGAAGTAATGAAGAGGAGAGGGTTGGAACTGAGTTAAGTGGGGTTAATGGGCTCAGCCCAAACCAAAGCCCTAAGTGAAAAAGTAGCAAAATTCCATTAACTCCAAACATATCAAAGTTTACACTTAAAAAGATTGCAAACGGCGTTTTGAACTCAATGGGAGGGGTCTCGAGTCCTAATTTGACTATTAGCAAAAAATAGCTTTTCGGACCAAAATCCGACGAACGATAAAATATTTAAATAAAATATTTAAATATACAATTGATAAATATGCGGGTTGTTACACAGATCATCCTCACACAACGCAGATGTCAACGAGACTGCTAGTGTCCAATAAGTTGGACCCAACAATCAATAAGTTAATCCAGGCGTAGGGACTGTCACCGCCCAAAACCAAATGGAAGTTGTCACTAGAACAGAGTTCAATGAGCTGATGAGAGAACTCATAGAAAGCAGGAGACAACTTAACGAACAGATTCAAGCTAATGCCAACCTCGTGACTAAGCTTACTCAACAACAGCATCAGAATGCTAGAGGAAGCCCCTTTTCTTACTCTTCATCCGACAGCTCTGCTTCATACGATGAACCTCCCAAGCGTAGATGCCGTCGAATAAAAACAACGCAAACAGATGTTGCTGATCGATCAACCAGGGATGGTCTAGGTTTCCTACCTGGAGCCATGGCCCCTCACTTACACCAAGGAAATCACGCCCAAGATGAAACAGGAAACTTAGGATCTGGAGCACGAGTGGAAGTTGTGTGGTCAGCTTACCAAGATCCTAATGAAGCTGATCCCCAAGATACACATTTGTTAGTTCACCAACAGAGGAGACAGCAACCAAAACGGTCTCATAGAACAGATTTCAACATGCCATCTTCCATACAAACCCCAGACCTATCGGCTACGATCAGATAGCTGATGAGAGAAAATCAAGGCTTGACTAATGATGATTGGGGGATATCCAGGAGTCATACTCCATTCACAGATACTATTTTACAGGCCGAGTACCTCAGGAAGTTTAACAAGCTAACTATTCTGACCTACGAAGGGAAGACCGATCCTGACAGCATGTGATGAGGTATGAATGGATGATGGATTCAACTAGAGCAAATGATCCAACTAAGTGTAGATGCATCCCAATAACTTTGTCTGGAATTGCTACCATGTGGTTCACCCAACTTCCTCCATGGTCTATCTCCAACTTTAATGAATTAGCGATGAAATTTGTGGAATAGTTCAGGATTCATGCCACTCGTACCAAGTACGTGATATCCTTGTCCAGTGTGATTCAGGCTTCAGGGGAGTCGTTAAAAGAGTACTTACAAAGATTTCACGTTGCGGCTACTAAATTTAGCAACCCAAAAGACCATGCCATTTTTATGGCTGTGATGCGAGGAGTAGATCTGGATTTGGAGTTTGGCAATTGGCTGGTAGGAAAGCCTCCAACTACACTGGAACTTTTTTATTCAAAGGCGCATCAATTCATAAAAAGAGAGGAAGCCAGGTGGACGAGGCGAGACAATGCACCAGGGCCTAGCAAGGAGACTGTGAAGAGCAATATTGCTGTAAAACAATTTGGTGATAACTCAGGGAAGGTCGAGGTCAATGTCCGAAACAAGCATGAGCAATCTAAAGGATCTGGAGGAGGAAATCCCGAAAAGAAGAGGGAAGCAAGAAAATGGAAACCAAGGATTCTAACTTACAATGAATACACTCCTCTGAATGCATCTTTGGAAAATATTTACCTATCGACTTGTAATACTTTTCAATATCGAACGCCACGCCCAAAAGAGTCCACTGAGGAAAAAAAGTGGACTGGGAAGTATTGCCGCTTCCATGAGACTTACGGGCACAATACTGAGGAGTGTAGGCACCTCCACGATGCCATAGAAAAGCTGATTCGACAGAAAGAGTTACAGTAGTTTGTCAAGAATCTGTAGGAAGGCAGACAAGCAACATCAGACCCGGGTCGTGGGCAAGCTCCTTGCCATCTAGAGGAACCTGCTCGAACTGTAGGTAGACTAGTCATAACACGATAGTCGGTGGGCCTCACCCTGCAGATAAGAATTGACAAGAAATAGAGTGGTATGCTAATTCCCTAAAGCATGAAGATTTTGGATGTTGTTCAAACACGAAGGATGGGGCCCCAGCTAAGCAGCAGCGAATGATGACCGATGATACAGTGTTCAGGAGCGGAGATGCTGATCAAGTGGAGACGCCCACCATTGATCCGATGGTCATCTCGGCCACTATTGGGCCAGTATTTGTGAGGAGAATACTGATTGATTGTGGAAGTTCTGTTAACATCATCTTCAACAAAGTATATGACCAGATGAAGATGGAGACAAAGGATCTAAAACCATCTAAAGCCCGTATTTATGGTTTTAATGGTGCGGCTACTGATGCAGTTGGTTTTGTTGAATTGCCAATTGAACTTGGCGAAGGTGAACGTAGGAGGGTGTAGATCCTACCGTTCATCATTTTGGATGTCGATTCTCCGTATAATGTGTTTCTGGGTCGACCGGCCCTGGCAGAGTTTAGGGCATCTTTGGCTCCGTGATGTTTAACTTTGAAATTTTCAACCGATAGAGGGTTTGGTGTTGTGCATGGCGATCAGGTGACCGGCCGTGTGTGTTATGTGGCTGAGCTGAGAGAGGCCCAGCGAAGAGAGAAAGAAAAGGTTGCGGACTCCGTCCGCATCCGAGTCACTGTAGATTGACAAGTAATGCCCGAGCCTTGGCTCGGGCAACATGATCGGATCTATAGAGACAGATCCGAGAGATGATGATGAGGAACACAAGGAGGCAAAAGAAGCACCATTTGAATTGATGATTGACATTCCAATCAGCCGTGATGACCCATCACAGGTACTTAATATTGGATCACAACTCATCCCCTCGATGATCGAGGATCTCACTGATTTCCTCCAAGCAAATCTGGAGGTTTACGCTTGGACACATTCCGATATGTGCGGGATTTCTCCCGCCATTGCAAGTCATATGTTGAATATAGACCCGAGGTACGTACCAGTAAAGTAAAAAAAAGAGGCAAGGACCTAGAGAGGTCCGCTGCTCTCATAGAGGAGGTGGACAAACTCAAAGCCAATGGATTCATCCGCGACGCCCTCTACCCTGAGTGGGTATCTAAACCCATGCTAGTGAGAAAAACAAATAAGAAACGCAGGACCTACATAGATTACACAGATCTGAACAAAGCATGCCCTAAGGATAGTTTTCCTTTACCCAGAATTGATTAGTTGGTCGACTCAACAGCAAGACACAAGTTATTGTCATTTATGGATGCGTACTCGGGATATAATCAAATCCCGACGCGCATTCAAAATCAAGAACACACTAATTTTGTCACGGGCGTTGGACTGTATTGTTATGTAGTGATGCCTTTCTGATTGAAAAATGTAGGAGCTACTTATCAACGTCTAGCGAATAGGATGTTTAAAGACCATATTGGTAGGACAATGGAAGTCTATCTGGATGACATGCTCGTGAAGTCACGGCAGTCAAATGACCACATTCGAGACTTAGCATAAATGTTTGATATACTCAGGCATCAGGAAAGTTTTTGGGTTTCATTGTTAATGCATGAGGAATTGAAGCTAACCCAAAAAAATTTCAGGCTATTCGAGATAGTAAAGCAAGTACAAAGCCTGAATGGAAAAGTGGCCTTGCTGGGTCGATTCATATCCAGAGCGATAGATATGTGTATTCCCTTCTTTGATGTAATTGAGAAAGGAAAGAGAAATTTTGAATGGACACCCAACTGTAAGGATGCATTCAAAACTTTGGTAAGGCATTTGGAAAGTCCCCCGGTGCTGTCGAAGCCAGTAGACCATGAAGTGTTACATGTATACTTGGCTGTATCTCAACATGCCATCGGTACGGCTTTGGTTCGCGAGGAGGACCGGGTTCAAAAGCCGGTGTATTATGTCAGTAAACGTTTGACGGGGGTAGAAAGAAATTATCCTAAAATTGAGAAGCTAGCCTACTGCTTGGTGATTGCATCACGCAATCATCGTCCGTACTTTGAGGCGCACCCGATCAGTGTTTATACCGATCAACCCTTGCGACAGGTACTCCAACGACCAGAAACCTCTAGAAGGATGTTAAAATGGAATATCTAGTTAAGTCAGTTCGATATCACCTACCTACCATGGAGGGCCATACATGAAATGACACGTGAATTTCGATGTTTTAATTTGTTAATTTAATATGATTTTGGTTAATTAAATCTGGAAGAAATAAAAATTTGTAATTTGAGAATGAAATGATAACTAAAACGAAATGCAACATAGTTAACTTAAGTGAATTATTAATAAGTTAATGGAATTCAAATTTAATAAGATGATTGAAAGGCTATCTTTGGTTACAAAGTGAATATAGGAAAACAAATGTAATTATTTAAATGACTAATGAAATAACACATTGTTAATAGTAATTGAATGTAAATTAAGGTAATAATGTTATGCAAGTTAATAAATAACTAATTTAGTGCAATCCGAATTAACTGAAACAATTGTAAGGTTATAATTGATTGTAAATAGTAAATTACGAAATAAATTCAAAGTTATATTAATTGATGAAATAATACGCAATAAACTGTAATTTGATAAAATCAATGTTAGATAAGTAATTATAATATTTGTTGCTTGATAATAAAGTATGAATAGGATTAAATTAGGCAAATAGTGATAATTATTAATTGTTTACCCATTTATTCAATTTATTGAATTAGATTTAAATCCATTGCATTAAATGCAATTATAACCTACGTTAATATGAATTTAGTTGATGACTGTAAAAATATTAGGGTAATTAGATATATATTAATGTTAAATTTATCCATAGGATGATGATTGATTGAATAAAGGGACTGAAAACAAATTGGACTAATTTATTTGAAATTAAAAATATAATTTATTTGAATTTACTTAAATTGAAGGTAAACACTATAAATTTTGCAATAAATCCTGATTTGATTGACATGGAAATTTTGGTTAATGAATTATAAGTTTATTTATAATCAGAAATGGTAAATAATTAAATTTGAATTGAAAAAGTGATTTAATTTAATTTAATATTAATTTATTTAATAAACTAGAAAATAGACATTTTGGCCACTGGCTCGGATTTCGACGAAACCAGTTTCATCGGATCCGTAATGGTGGATTATCGTAGGATTTCAAGTTTCGTAACGATTAGATTTGTTCTTTGATCGTACGGGCTCAAAACGCCTCGAAATCAATTTAATTGAAATCAATTTGAAATAATTTTTTTTAGCGTAACTTCTTCATACGATGGAATTTGGACTTGAAACCTGTTCCATTGCGTTTAAAATATTTAAAAACATCTATTTTGATATATGGGTTGACCCATTTTCGTTCCAGAGTCGAAACGGGCTTTTCGGGTCGTTATCGTTCAATTTTCCAAACCAATCAAGCCAACTTGTTTCCATTGTGTTCTGCCTATAAATATGCCATTATAAACCTTAGCATCTCTTCTATTTCTCATTTCTGTACGTACAAAAATTTTTGTTGCTCCTCTTTCTCAATGGCAGACAAACCCTAAAATTCACAACCAAGTTTCAATTCAAAATTCCACTTCAATAATTCAAACTCCTCTAATAACATCAAATTTTATATCGATCTGAAGCTCTCGATGAGCACATCTCAGATTTGAAATTCGTTTTCTGATTTGAAGCTCTGTTCATCTAGAAATTGAAAAACTATTTTTGGTCATCCATTGCAACGAAATCAAATCCGCTTGATCGACAAATTGATGGTACTGTTGGGTGGAGATCGACGAGGGGAGTTCAGCGACAAAGGTAGTTGGTCGATTCAACGGTCAGATCGATGACTAAAATTCGATTAGGGTTTACTCTAAAGTGGCGGCTGGGAGAATTTGGACGCCGATGGTGGCTCGGGGTGGCCACGCGCAAGGGGTAGAGGCTCGTGGCGTGGTCGGCAGCTCTCCTAGCTCAGCGGCGATTGATCGTGGAGTCATCTAAATTGCAATGGCTCAGTTTGATCGATGTCAAGTACTTAGGGTTCGAACGAGAGCTGGGAGATAAAGGACGATGACGTGGCATTTTGATTTGGGTAACATATTTCTTTGTTTATTTAATTTTTTTGTTTAATTTAAATCGTGTAATCTTTTAACGATGATTACTTCTTCATACGAGGTCGGATTTACGCGCGGTTTCTTTTATTAGGATCGTACTGAAATTTCGAACATTTTATTGCTAGTTTGGACAGATTCTGAGCTTGTTTGAATTTTGAGTTTAAATTGGATTTAAATTCAATTAAAATTCAAAAGGTGAGTGTTTTAACCCGCTCACAACTTCTAAAAATTCTTATGTTTGTTAAATTTAATTTATGATGTGATTAGGAAATTATTTATGACCATTTAGTATATTTTAATCATCATCTTAGTTAAATCGAATTTATTTGAATTAAATTGTTATTTAATTTATTATTGCATATAAACTACCAGTTAAATACCTGTTATTTATTATCAGTTTCTATATTGATATTTATGGACTGTTTTGGATGATGATTGTGATGGATGTTGATTGTTGATATTGGTTGAATGGATGTTTAGTTTATATCATTATAAACTGCAAGTTCGTTATGGATTATTATTAATTCGGGATTGCAGTTTGAAATGATATACAACCGTAAAATATTAAATTGTGGATTGAAATGATAAATATCTTTATCACTTGACCATATGATAGAAAATTATATACAAACACCATAGTCTATATATATAAAAATATTTTTGAAATGATTTATGTGGTTTTGCAAAGAAATATATGGTTTTTATAAATATTGATTTTAGATATTATGTAAACGCTATTTTATCCTTGATTTTAAGCTATGTATAATTTGTTTTAATATAGAATAAGCTTAATAATAAGTTTGATTTTTATTGAAGATAATATGATTAAGTATTTAAATTATATTTTAATACAGAGTTTATAATGATTTAAATAAAATTAAGGTTGGAAGATAATTTTAAGATTTATTTGAAATTGAATTTATTTAAGAATTAAACAAAAATAAGCTTGATGTGAGATTTTTTAAATTTGAAATTTTAGAAGGTATGATTTATAACTTGATTTTGGTTTAAGGTGAATTAAATGAATATTTCAAGTATAAATAAATTGAAAGAAATATTTAGTTATTTGTAATTTGAGTTTTATTTAAATGATAATGGATTTATTATGTAAAATATTTCAAAACTAAATAATAGAAAATTGAATTGTTGAATCGTAATTACCAAACTTAGTTTTGAAATTGTTGAATACTTAAAGATTGAAATATATTAAAATTGAAATGGTTTATTCTGTGGATTAAATCTGTTTTGAAATCGATAAAATTTGGAATAGTTTATTTGGAAACTGAATAGTATTGAAATTTATGATTTGGGATTTGGTTAAATTTAAAATCTAGAAATTCGAGTTGTTTTGGAATTGATTTGTGAAATTGAAGAAGCTAGTTTATTATATAAAGTATTTTAATATTTAAACCATTTAAGGGGTGGAAGTTATGTTTCAAAGTATTATGATTTGAAAGTGTTATAATTTCAAATGTTTTGGTTTCGAAGTGTATAACTTTAAAAGTGCTATGATTTTGGAAAAGGATATATTTGAAATAAAAATGATATCGTATTGATTTAGTTTGAAATGGAAATGATATCATATTTATATGGTTTTAAAATGGCAATGATATTTCGGTTTAAAGTATAAATTATTTTGAAATTACCGCGGTGTTATAATAACGGTCGGTTGTTAAAGAGACCGGGATCGAAAGTTGTCATACTCTCTGCAAACTCTGAAAACCACTTTAATAACCGTGTACGCGGTGGATATTTCAGAGTGAAGTAGGATGGTGACAGCGTTCCTTTGAGGCATATATGTGGACCCGACTCCCAT
Organism: Allium cepa; assembly: GCA_030765085.1. Lineage (NCBI taxonomy): Eukaryota > Viridiplantae > Streptophyta > Magnoliopsida > Asparagales > Amaryllidaceae > Allium > Allium cepa. The sequence goes on along the minus strand of CM060946.1, from coordinate 120,455,729 downwards.
GAGTTGGCATAATGTGGCTAAAGCAGGAGCGATTGACGGGGTAAGAAGGTATCACCTTTTATCAAACACACTCCTTCGATACCGTTCTATTACTTTGTGATTGATTGGGGCCCTTTTGATTTTGGGGGTGTGGCGCGAGGTGGGCGCTAGTAGCTGCTATGCCTTACCACCGATCCGAAAGCGTAATTGGTATATCTACCCTTGCATTGCCTAGTTGTGCTGTGTCACCTATTCTAGCGCGCCTCGTACGAGTTTGATTTGTGTCGGACCTATGGAGTATCCTTTGGTAGTCTCCCGATCAGGAGGTATTACCGTACTGTATAGACTATTGTCACTATTACGTGTTAAGGGCTATATAGGGTAACCCCTTAACGCTATTTTAAAGAAAGTTTATTTTACTTTTAGACATTATTATAGTTAGCGTATATTACTACATAGTAGATAGTTTAACGGATCCTTAGGAGATGTGAATCCCGAGCATCTCTTAAGTTACTGCACTCACGTTTGACACTGGATATGAGATGTCAAATCCTGTAAACATATCTGATGTCGTTCCATTCATATTGTTTACCATTGATTTAACTTATATAAGATCTTTAGTTCTGACACGAGTGTTTTGTCTTTTCAATTCGCTAGGATCAGCCTGAGCATTTCAGGATTTGAAGACCTTACATCTGGAGGACGAAGACGAAGATTGTATTATTATTTACTATATTGTTCCGCTACATTCATACTGTTCCGCTGCATTATTTATTATTCTGGTACGTGTAACTCTAATTCTGTATTGTATAAGTATAATCAAATGTTTTGTAAAACAGCTTCATGAACTGTTATTTGATTATTATATTTTGTCATTCCGCTGTGAGATTCTGTTTTGTTTTATTTCTTTATCTGCTTTTCCTATTCACCCCAATAACAATCTGCTTTATTGTATAGTTTGAGTCCGACGTGTATGGTTTATCGTCGATTTAAAGCGTACAAAAACACGGCTGTTACATTTGGTATCAGAGCTTTGGTTTATCGATAAACCTTAGCTTTGTGGGGTCTAACTCTTTATTTATAGGGTAGTAATACCTTATGATGAGTCATTGAGTGTATTTATATGAGAGAGCGTATTTGTTAGTGTTATAAAAAGGTTTTAATATTGTGTTAATTTGTTCCGTTTTGTATTTATAAATTCTGGTTGGTGCACAGGACGCTATGACATCAATAGGAATTTCTAAACACTTAATAGGACAGACCGACACAATATTGTTTTAAAATAAGGTAAATGAAATAATTTTTCCTATTATATTTTCTGTATACAAAGTAATAGATTTTATAAAGGTTATATTTGGTTGTAATATATTGGTTGTTAGGTAGTGAAATTCATAAATATTGATTGGAAACAAGATTTGAAGAAAATAAAATAAATGAAAATTGGTAATTTTAGAAATTAAGTTCCGGGATTTTGAAACTTTCTTTCAATGGATTTTGGAATATAATAATATTGTTTATAAGTATTTTCTGATATAAATATTTCAATATAAATTGAAAGAATTGTTTTAAAGAAACTTTGGAAAGAAATAAGTTCCGTACTCCCCTCTATGTCGCTGGTAAATAATTTCGGTGATGAGTGCACGCATCATCGACATTCATTTTCGAGTTTCAAAGTGGGAAGGCCACTGTATTTTACTACAGATTTATTTTGATAAACAAAAATAAATTTTAAATTGTTTTAAATATAATTGGATATATAAATTGTAAGTGTATACATCTATCTATTATTTTAAAATGACTTGAATTTAACCCCGTATTTAGTTCTTAAGTTTCCGTTAATTGATAGTTTCAATTATTATAGTGAAATTGAATGTAACTAATTAGTAATTGGAACCTTTAATTAAAATAAGAGATTAAATGCTAGGTTATAAATGAAATAACAAGAAAGTTGAAATTTGTAATCTATAAAAAGCAAAGGATATGATTATTGAACATTAGATTAATTCAAAGAAATAAGATAAACTTGTGTAATTTTCAGTTACATTCTTAAAGGCATATATATAACTTAATTAAAAGTTGTAATGTTTAATAAGGTAAAAATACCCAAGTTCGATTCCTACGATGCGCTTCCCTATCCTATATAACTTTACCCGGGGATATGGGGGCTTGGATCAGCGGACGGCTTTATTGTACCCTCCTCAGGAGTTTACCGGCCTGCCAGGTTCTCCTGGGTTTTCAAAAAAAAATGTAATAGGATATCATACAAGTAAAACTTGAAATAATGAAAGTATTCAACAAAACTCTTTAATAAATAAGTATTGATGTTACAGAGTTATAAACTTAAGTTATAATTGAAATGTTACTATAATAAAATATGATAGAAGGTAAATGTTGTAAGTAGATAGTTTTAAACTTAAGAAAATGAAATTATAAGAATGAACTTGATCTATTTTTTGAAATTATTGTTTGTTTGGTTTATGGTTGTTTGGGCAAGGATACTTTAAATTTGTTTGGATGTATGAATAATCTATTTAGTTTCATCTAAGACTATTGAGTAAATGGTGCACTTAGTGGTTTATTTTCCATTATGTAATATTTAAAGTTTTAAACCCAAACAACTATTTTTTTTGTTTGATATAAATGGATAATTGATTTGTGTTGATTTTATATGATGGTTGTATGCTTCGTTGCAAGTGATTGTTGTTTATATTGATTTGTTTGTTAGTGGATGAAACAATTTTAAATATTTCATTTTATATAATGGTTAACTTTTTGGGATTATATAAGTGAAATACAGGTTATGGAAGCAATTGCTACCGCTTTTGGTTTTATAAAATAATCGTTAATAGCCCGACAAATAGGTACGTTCTCGGATTACAGTTTTATAATGTTATTATATTGTTTTTCCCGTTGTTGGAATATATTATTTTGAGATATTGTGATATATTGTAACAACCCTAGATTTTTTTTGAATATAATTTAAATTTGACTTTATTTTTTTTTGAAATTATTTTAAATTTGTTTTATTATAAGATTTCATTTCTAAATATTTTTAAAATGATAATAAGATTTTTCCAAAATTAATTGCATTTATTTTCTATTTTTAAAGGCTAGTTTTTCCTTTTTTCTGCGATTTTCTTCATTTAGTTATATTTAATTAAAATTTATTTATTTATTTTTGTCCATGCATTTTATTTTTGTGCTCTTATCTTTATTTATAAATATTTTTCAAGTACATAAAAAATTTTCAAAACTTGTTGCATTTATTTTCAAAATTTTAAGACTAGTTTGCAATTTTTGCTGTTTTTCTTAATTAAATTATATATATTTAATTTTTCTTTATTTATTTTTGTTTATTTACTAAATTTTCATATTTTTATCTGAATTTATATGCATTTTTCAGTTATTCAAGAATTGCAAAAGAAATGGAGATATTTGAAGAGTTTTTGTGACTTTTGTTGTTCTTTGACTTTTTGCATTCACACCTTTTCAATTTCAACCATCACTTTAATTCATTTTACTGCCTTAACACCTCTCTCTTCAGCCGACCACTTCCGTATTTCATCTCACGTGAATTTTTTTCTCATCATCAAAAAAAGTTTCGGCCATTCATTCTTGTGTCAATTTTTGGTAAGAAATTTTCTTTTCTTTTTTTACTTTTTCATTGTTTTGTTCTTTGATTTGCACTTGCTTCTTCTCTTTAGGTTCGGCCCCTGCCACTACGGCCACCTTGCCGCCTCCTCCACCACTTAAACCAGTCATCACCACCTCGTCTCCAACCCCCTAGCCAAGCCGAGCCACCTACGTTGAAGATCCATCACAAAATTGCATAAAAACTACACCTATATGAACCATAGCCGAGCACAACTTGCATCAGCACCCAAAACACTCCTTTGGCCGCCACCTACACCACCACCACCACCTCAAACCTTACCTGCACCCTCTTCCACATCAACCCTGGTCCACACCAGACCTGGTCGTGCCCATATAGCCTTGGGCCGTAACCCATTGTTGCCTTGAACCTAGGTTTTGTTGCATTGGCTTGTAGTTTCATGCATCACCACTTTGCACCATCTTCTTCCCATGCTAGGCCGACTATATGAACCCATAACCAGAACCAAACACACTCCTTAGCCGTGCAGCCTATAACTGAAACACAAGTGGTAGAAAGCAAGTGCAAACACTTTGGTGATGTTTTGTGTATTCATTTCTAGCTTTGTTTAATTGAATTTGGATTGAAAACTTATGTTGGTTATATTGTTTTGTTTGAATTATATTCAACGAAATTAATCTTTGGCTCTCCCACTCGAATCCTTGTCGTGCTATCATGCTTTTGTGGATCTCAGCTGTGCATTCGTTTGTTGTCATCTTCAGCTTATACCAGTGAGTTATTCTCACCAGACAATTTTATACTTATATAACTAGTAAATCGATCACATTTGAATCTGTAAAATGCATCACCATATTATATCTGCTATGTTATGATCATATGATGTTCACCCATGCTTAGACACCTGTTATAACATCTGTTACTTTCATATTATGTTGTTCTGTTATTTATATCAGTTTATCACACTGCAAGTTCCCTTTATATTAGAATCACTACGGGTCGAAATGATACATATTCGAACGGACTTTAGAATAAGGGAAAATCATTCTGGGCTGAAATGATAGGCCTGAACAATTTTCAAATTATTTCATTTACTTGGGACTGCAGGTTTGAAATGATAAAACTCGGGTTTTCTTTGTAAATTACGGATTGAAATGATATATTATCCATATCACTTTTCCTAGGTTAGAAAATGAAATACAGACCCGTAGTTAATATAAGTTTTTCTTAAAATTTTAAAATATTTTTGAAATGTAAATATTATATATTTTGATTTAAATTTAATTAAAATGATTTTTTGTAAAGTATCATTGATTTTCTGAAAATTTATAAGTGAAATAAATTAATAGTAAAGTTAGAAAATCTGAAATGTAAGTTATTTTGGAAATTATAACTTGGTGATAAATGGAATTTAAATTAAATATGAAACATGATAAATTTAGGATATTTTGAATTTAAATGAATTTAAAATGATCTTATAATATATTAATGATTTTTGAATAAAGTTAAAATGTTAAATGAATGAATACTGAGTTGAATTTTGAAATATAACTTAAATTGGAAAGTTGTGAATTTGGTTTAAAAGTGAACTTTTAAGTTAAGTAAATAAAATGAAATTAAGTTATATTTGAAATTTAAACTTAAGTGTTAAGTTAAAAATTTAATTATATGAATTGAAAATGAATGTTGGAATTTAATAAGTGAATTATTATTAAATATTGATTTTTGAATGGAAATTTAACTTTATAAAATCATGAATTTAAGGAAAATTAAATTATGGTTATAAATGTGAAAACGTATGATGTTATAAGTTTAAAATGATATAAATAAAATTTAATGGTTTATGAAATTATATTGGATATTTGAAAGTTAATTAACAGCAATTTTTGTAATGCTATTATTTCTAATGTAAATGATATTACAACATTTGTAAATGTTGTAGTTGATATAAATGAACCAAATGGCCAAATTTTAATAAAGGGTTATTATAGCACTTTGTACATGAGCATTTTACATGCTGTCTTTTGCTAATTGAATTGTTTTTAAACATAACTTTCCGTAGCATTTTCTAAGTGCTGTGAAAGTTGAATTTTCACCGTTTTAATAAATTTAAGTGAATAAATGAACTTTTAAAGGGATAAAAAATTTAAATTTAAATATTTGATTTTAAATATAATGACTTCAAATTTTAATTGTTTAAATGAAGTAATTTGATTTGAAATATAAACCATTTTGAAATGTGACTTGGAAGGATATTTAAATTTAATAAAATGAATGTGGTTTTGGAAAGATATGATATTTTGATATTTGAAATGAATTTGAAATGATATTGAATGTTGAAATTGATATTTGATTTAGAAGTATAAAATAGCATTTTTGAATTTTAACCACGGGGTGTATTTAATTTATGGTTTAACTGATCCTTAGAGGATGGACGATCCCAAGCATCCTTTAAGATATTATGCATTGCTATTACAGTTCACTTGAGTTGGTTTACATTATATAAGTGTATTTGTCCTGACTCGAGTGTTTTGTGTTTTACTTTACGCTTGGGTCAACCTGAGTATTTACAGCTTAGCTTTGGATCTCTTTTCTGGAGCTAGGAATCGCTGGAGATTCTGCTTGTCTAGTTATCTATTCCCTTTCAGTTTTAGTGTTCTATTTCAGCTCTGGTATTTATAAACTGCTACGTATTTGAGATTTCTATTGCATATGTTTTCAGACTGATTTCATGAATTATGTTTTGAGAGTTGTTATAGTAGCTTCATGAACTACGATGGTATTTTAATTTCCGCTGCGAGTTATTCTGATATTTCGGTGTCTATGATTCTGCGATTGTATTTCATTTGCTCCAAATTTATTTATAATGCGGTATTTTGAGCAATTCAAGTCCGACATGTGTGGATGCAAATGGCTGAAAATATCGGGTTGTTACAGTTGGTATCAGAGCTTTGGTTTTGGGCAAACCATAGCATATGGAGCAAAAACTCATTAGAGATAGGGTAGAAATACCCTAGAATGAGTGAAATCAATCTCAGAATAATTTCCTTGTGAGGGAACGTATTTTCAAAGTATAAAATGATTTCCAAATGATTTTTAAAGGAGTTTCAAAGATTATTTTGGTATAAAGAATTTCTTATTTTGAAACAGAGTTTTTCTAAACTTCATTCCTTCTGTATCCACCTTGTTAGAAATCTCTTGGTTAGGATTCTTATCGATTAGGATTCCTTGAACTTTGGAACGCTCCCTCTTGTTCTGAAATCCAATCTTGTCTTCCTTATTTTAACCTTTTGATTTTGGGGCATTCCGTAACTCTACTTTGGAATGACCTCTCTAAAGATCAGTGATTCCGCTAATCTTTGAATGATTTGTAAAGGGGTGAAACTCCTTTACAATTGGCATTGATTAATTTGAGATTTCTATATCCTCGGTTTACGATGCCATCTATCTCCTGCCTTACTTGGATTCTATCTCTAGCGATCGAATGTCGATTTGCCTTAGATTTCCGAATTGATTATATTCCTAAATTCACAGTTGACCCGGTTAAGGTCGCCTGCGATTTATATAGGCTTATCCATCCTCTGTTTGGTAATAAAATTTTCTCATCTTTGTTCGAGCTTATCTTCGAACCAGAATTCTATTTGATTAGAATTTCTCTATATTCGAATCTCTGTTTGTTTGAAATCTAACCTTGAATCATTCTTTGGGAATTTATGTTTGATTGTATTTTGAATTTGCGCATACATCGAAATTATTATTTTGATAAGGATGGCCATATTTTATATATAAAAGTGAAATGTTTTCGATAAGGATTATATACCTTTTAAAAATGAAAATTTGAAACTTTGAAAGGATTTGAAATTTTGAAAATTTCATAAGAATTTGACTTATAAAAAATGATTTATAACTGAAGGGTTTTGAATTTGAATTTCGAGGGATCGAACTCCGGTGTTTTGAAATCGGTTTTTAGATTTTGGAAAATATATAATAATAATACGATTTAAAGATATTTTCTGAATAAGAAATGTTTCAAGTGTATTCGAATGAATCCCAATGATTTCGAAAGAGATTTCATAGAAGTTTCAAGAAAATAAAAGTCCAGAACACACTTATGTCGCTGGAAAATAATTTCGGTGATGAATGCATGCATCATCGACATTGATTTTCGAGTTTCTGAGTGGGGGAGAGGCCACTCTAGTAGCTTTGCTATGCGAGTGATTTTGTGAAACCAAATTTTGATTTTTGATTTTGAAGTATGGTTTGATATTCGAAAGATATATGTACATACATTTGAAAGATTTAAAGTAAGTCGGTGTACAGTCCTCGAGATTTAGATTTGTTTTGGTATAACCCTATCTTTTGGAATTGGTTTACTGATTTGTTGGTGATTTCCCACTCTTGGATTGAAAATATGATTTCTTTGACTATTTTGAAGGTTCGAGCACTTCCAAATCAAGGCTAACTTTTCAAAGCTAAGTAATTTTGAAACGTATAGGGTATTTGATAAAGAATATAAGTTTAGTTTGGTATGATTAATGTATAAAGTAATATGATTTATATAAGTTTGAAACTGTTTGTTGAGTGAAAGAAATAAGACTATTTTGAATTATACTAGTATGAAATATAGATTTGAATATTTTTAATAAAGTATATATATAGAATAATAATATTTCCAATGGTAAATTGGATTTTTCATATTGAAATAAATAGTTTGAATGTTTTAAAAAGAGATAGTTGTAAACACTGTAACCATTTTAGATATTTTGATGATTGAAACGGTGTGGAAATGATTTAATCTTTATTTTGATAAAGAATGTGAATTTGAAATGATAATTGATTTTGATAAATGAATATTTGAAGTTTATATTTGTATGAAAGAATATTTGGTTTACTTGTAATTTGAGTTTATTTAAAAATGATGGATTTATGAAATGAATATTTCAAAACTAAGTAATAATGAAGTAAAATTTGAGATATATGAAATTATAAACTTTAATTTTGGAATATGGTATATTTAAGCTTTGAAATATATTAAAGATTGAATAGTTTATTTCATGGATCAAATCTTTATTTGAAATTTGATAATATTTGAAATGGTTCTGTTGGAAACTAAATTGAATTGAAACTGATGGTTTGAATTGAATTAAAATTGAAAATTTTAGATTTGGGTTTAATTGAATAAATTTGTGAAATGTAAAGAGTTAAAGGAATGTTTTAATATTTCAAGTGTATGATTTCGAAAGGTTATGATTTTCAAAGTGTAATGATTTCAAGTATTTGGTTTCGAAAGATTTATAACTTTGAAAGTATTATGATTTTTGAAAGGGAATATATGTTTGAAATGGAAATGAATTTGTTTGACATAAATTTTGTTGATTTAGAAATTTGGATTATTTTCTAAAGCTATTATTTTAAGAAACTTTGAAACTGAATATATATAATTTGAAAGAAATGATTTGGAGAAATCATATATATTTTGAAACTAAATTGATATTGAAAGGAATTGAAATTGAGAACCTTGTTTTACTAAATACTTTGATTTGGGAGTTATCGAACTTATATAAAATGGATTTGTATAAGTATGAATTTGATTTGTATAAGTATGAAGTGATTTAAAACTATTGATTTGTAAGGGTACTCAATTTGTAAAGAGAAATCTTATATAATCGAAGTCTATATAAGTGTGATTTGATATACTATTGATTTGGAAAGTATTCGATTTGAAATGAAATCATATATATAATGGACTTTATATAAGTATGATATTTGAAAGTGATTTTGAAAGGTACTTTATCATAAATATTTTCGAAGTAAAGATATGAAAAGTGCCTTCTGCTTGATATCCACTTTGTGGTCACACTGTGAATTCATTCTATCGATATTATTCTCTTTGATTTGGGTTTTTCGGATATGATACTAGAGTGTCCATCGAATTCCATGGTGATCTCCATGGTCTTATGTTTACGACTTCATAGCGTGATTCGCCTGGCTGAGATGGCCTGGGGGTACGGATGTTTCCTGGGGGATCCAGGTGTAACCATTGTGTATCCGGCGATCTATGTAGGTCGTAGTAGTAGCGAAATCCGCTGGCTGAGATAGTTTAAGGGTACGGATGTTTCCTGGGGGATCCAGGCGTAATCATTGTGTATCTGCGGTCTACTAGTCATCATGGCATAATTCGTAGGGCTGAGATAGCTTACGGATACAGATGTTTCCTGAAGGATCCAGGCGTAACCATTGTGTATATGCGATCCATGGTTAGACAAATGTTTGGTCTGGTTGATTTGTTTGGATTGTACTTTCCATATCTGTTGTTTTAAAAGGTTTTTCAGTATTTTCACTGGGTGTTGAAACAAGTCTACCAAGTGCTTGGAGAATTCTAGCTTTGCGCCTGATCAACGCATAGCCAGAGTCTGCAGGAACAAAAGTAAACTTGTTAAGACATCGAGTTATAAAAGTATTTTGATAAAGTATATTATATAAAGGATATTTCGATCATATATTTTATTTGTCTAAACAATTTAAAAAAAATTAAATATTGTTTACTGTGAACTATCAAATTTGAATCAAATGAATATTCATCATATTATAAAATGTATATTATAAAATGTTTAAAATGTTAAATATAAAATTTTAAATTGAAACTTATATAGTTTTAAATATGGTTCATCCTTTTCTTTCAACCTATTCTCCCTTCTAGATATTTGTACCTTCTTCTTCTTTGAGGGTCCTTTCTACATTGTGGAAAGAGTTGTTCCTTTGGCTTATCGTTTAGATTTACCCGAGAAACTTTCTGGAGTGCGTGATGTATTCCACGTCTCACATCTCCTTTAGTATCTGCTTAACCCATATCTTTTTGTCCAGCCTTCTGCTCTTGATAGCTTGGATATTGAGCCAAATCTGACTGTTGAGAGGAAGCCACTTCGTATTACCGATAGAGGTACGAAGCAGTTCAAAAGGAAATTTATTAATCTGGTCAAAGTACAGTGGAGTACTGACGATCGAGAATGTACCTGGGAAACGGAGGAGTGCATTCATGCTTCGAATCCTAAATTGTTCATTTCAGGTACTATTTTATTTTTCTATCTTGTTTCTCTTTATTTTCCTTGCCCGTTCTTTTCGAGGACGAAAAGATTTGAGTGGGGGAGAGTGTAACAACCCTAGACTTTTTTGAATATAATTTAAATTTGACTTTATTTTTGTTTGAAATTATTTTAAATTTGTTTTATTGTAAGATTTCATTTCTAAATATTTTTAAAATGATAATAATATTTTTCCAAAATGTATGGCATTTATTTTCTATTTTTAAAGGCTAGTTTCCTTTTTTCTGCTATTTTCTTCATTTAATTATATTTAATTAAAATTTATTTATTTATTTTTGTGCATGCATTTTATTTTTGTGTTCTTATCTTTATTTATAAATATTTTTCAAGTACATAAAATTTTTCCAAAACTTGTTGCATTTATTTTCAAATTTTTAAGACTAGTTTGCAATTTTTGCTGTTTTTCTTAATTAAATTATATATAATTAATATTTATTTATTTTTGTTTATTTACTAAATTTTCGTATTTCTATATGAATATATATGCATTTTTCTGTTATTTAAGAATTGCAAAAGAAATGGAGATATTCGAAGAGTTTTTGTGACTTTTGTTATTCTTTGACTTTTTGTATTCACACCTTTCCAATTTCAACCATCACTTTAATTCATTTTACTGCCTTAACACCTCTCTCTTCAGCCAACCACTTCCTCATTTTATCTCACGTGAATTTTTTTCTCATCATCAAAAAAAAATTCAGCCATTCCTTCTTGTGAAAAATATTGGTAAGAAACTTACTTTTTTTTTTTTTTTACTTTTTCATTGTTTTGTTCTTTGATTTGCACTTGCTTCTTCTCTTTAGGTTCGGTCCGTGCCACTCCAACCACCTTGCCGCCTCCACCACCGCTTGAACCCATCATCACCACCTCTTCTCCAACCCTCTAGCCAAGCCGAGCCACCTAGGTTGAAGATCCATCACAAAATTGCATAAAAACTACACCTATATGAACCATAGCCGAGCACACCTTGCACCACCACCCTAAACACACCCTTGGTCGCCACCTACACCACCACCGCAAAATTGTCCTGCACCCTCTACCACATCACCCCTGGTCCACACCAGACCTGGCCGTGCCCATATAGCCTTGGGCCGTGACTCATTGTTGCCTTGAACCTAGGTTTTGTTGCATTGGCTTGTAGTTTCATGCATCACCACTTTGCACCATCTTCTTCCCATGTTAGGCCGACCATATGAACCCACAACCAGACCCAAACACACTCCTTAGTCGTGCCTTTTCAGCCTATAACTGAAACACAAGTGGTAGAAAGTAAGTGCAAACACTTTGGTGATGTTTTGTGTATTCATTTCTAGTATTGTTTAATTGAATTTGGGTTGAAAACTTATGTTAGTTATATTGTTTTGTTTGTCAAGGAAATTAATCTTTGCCTCTCCTACTCGAATATTTGTCGTGCTATCATGCTTTTGTGGATCTCAGTTGTGCATTCGTTTGTTGTCATCTTCAGCTTATACCAGTGAGTTATTCTCACCAGACAGTTTTATACTTATATAACTAGTAAATCGATCACATTTGAATCTGTAAAATGCATCACCATATTATATCTGCTATGTTATGATCATAGATGTTCACCTATGCTTAAACACCTGTTATAACATATGTTACTGTTATATTATGTTGTTATGTTATTTATATCAGTTTATCACACTGCAAGTTCCATTTAGATTAGAATCACTATGGGTTGAAATGATACATATCCGAACGGACTTTAGAATAAGGGAAAATCGTTATGGACTGAAATGATAGGGCTGAATGATTTTCAAATTATTTCATTTACTTGGGACTGTAGGTTTGAAATGATAAAACCCGGGTTTTCTTTGTAAATTACGAATTGAAATGATATATTATCCGTATCACTTTTCCAAGGTTAGAAAATGAAATACAGACCCGTAGTTAATATAAGTTTTTCTAAAAAAATTGAAATATTTTTGAAATGTAAATATTATAATATTTTGATTTAAATTTAATTAAAAATGTTTTTTGTAAAGTATTATTGATTTTCTGAAAATTTATAAGTGAAATAAATTAATGGTAAAGTTAGAAAATCTGAAATGTAAGTTATTTTGAAAATTATAACTTGGTGATAAATGGAATTTAAATTAAATATGAAATATGATAAATTTAGGACATTTTGAATTTAAATGAATTTAAAATGATCTTATAATATATTAATGATTTTTGAATAAAGTTAAAATGTTAAATGAATGAGTACTGAGTTGAATTTCTAAATATAACATAAATTGGAAATTCGTGAATTTGGTTCAAAAGTGAATTTTTAAGTTAAGTAAAAAATGAAATTAAGTTATATTTGAAATTTAAACTTAAGTGTTAAGTTAAAATTTTAATTATATGAATTGAAATTGAATGTTGAAATTTAATAAGTGAATTATTATTAAATATTGATTTTTGAATGGAAATTTAACTTTATAAAATCATGAATTTAAGGAAAATTAAATGATGGTTATAAATGTGAAAATGTATGATTTTATAAGTTTAAAATGATATAAATAAAATTTTATATTGGATATTTGAAAGTTAATTAACAGCAATTTTTGTAATGCTATTATTTCTAATGTAAATGATATTACAGCATTTGTAAATGATGTAGTTGATATAAATGAACCAAATGGCTAAATTTTAATAAAGGGTTATTATAACACTTTGTAAGTGCTGTAGTTGCTGGACTTAACTAAAGTTTTAATTGAAATCTAAACCTATTACAACATTCTACATGCTATCTTTTGCTAATTGAATTGTTTTTAAACATAACTTTCCGTAGCATTTTCTAAGTGATGTGAAAGTTTAATTTTCACTGTTTTAATAAATTTAAGTGAATAAATGAACTTTGAAAGGGCTAAAATTTTGAAAATTTGATATTTGATTTTAAATATAATGACTTCAAATTTTAATGGTTTAAATGAAGTATTTGATTTGAAATATAAACCATTTCGAAATGTGATTTGGAAGGATATTTAAATTAAATAAAATGCATATGGTTTTGGAAAGATATGATATTTTGATATCTGAAATGAATTTGAAATGATATTGAATTTTGAAATTGATATTTGATTTAGTAATATAAAATAGCATTTTTGAATTTTAACCATGGGATGTATTTAATTTATGGTTTAACTGATCCTTAGAGGATGGGCGATCCCAAGCATCCTTTAAGATATTATGCATTACCACTACAGTTCACTTGAGTTGGTTTACATTATATAAGTATATATGTCCTGACTCGAGTGTTTTTTGTTTACTTTACGCTCGGGTCAGCCTGAGTATTTACAGCTTAGCTTTGGATCTCTTTTCTGGAGCTAGGAATCGCTGGAAATTCTGCTTGTCTAGTTATCTATTCCCTTTCAGTTTCAATGCTCTATTTCAGCTCTGGTATTTATAAACTGCTATGTATTTGAGATTTCTATTGTATATGTTTTCAGACTGATTTCATGTATTATGTTTTGAGAGTTGTTATAGTAGCTTCATGAACTACTATGGTATTTTAATTTCCGCTGCGAGTTATTCTGATATTTCTGTGTCTGTGATTCTGTGATTGTATTTCATTTGCTCTGAATTTATTTACAATGTGGTATTTTGAGCAATTCAAGTCCGGCATGTGTGGATGCGAATGGCTGAAAATATCGGGTTGTTACATATATACTGTTATATTTGATATTATATTTTCTCCCGAGCCTCTCCATATAAAGGAGACTCTGCCAAAATTTTCTGTAAATTTTGGACTTAGTATTTTTTTGAAAAATGTCTTCCAAACTCTATTAATTTGAGTATAAAAAGGTTTAATGGTTATAAATTGGTATATTATATTCAAATTAATTAATTTTGTAAATTAATTTGTTTATAAAGTTAGTATTTTTGAATAAGATGTATTGTTTACTTAATTCTTTCTTTTCCCTTCTTTTTCCTTTTCGGGGACGAAAAGTTTTGAGTGGGGCAGAGTGTAACGACCCGTGAATTTCGATGTTTTAAATTTGTTAATTTAATATGATTTTGGGTAATTAAATCTGGAAGAAATAAAAATTTGTAATTTGAGAATGAAATGATAACTAAAATAAAATGTAACAACGTTAACTTAAGTGAATTATTAATAAGTTAATGGAATTCAAATTTAATAAGATTATTGAAAGGCTATCTTTGGTTATAAAGTGAATATTCGAAAACAAACGTAATTATTTAAATGACTAATGAAATAACACATTGTTAATAGTAATTGAATGTAAATTAAGGTAATAATGTTAATGCAAGTTAATAAATAACTAATTTAGTGCAATCTCGATTAATTGAAACAATTGCAAGGTTATAATTGATTGTAAATAGTAAATTAGGAAATAAATTCAAAGTTATATTAATTGATAAAATAGTACGCAATAAACTATAATTTGATAAAATCAATGTTAGATAAGTAATTATAATATTTGTTGCTTGATAATAAAGTATGAGTAGGATTAAATTAGGCAAATAGTGATAATTATTAATTGTCTACCCATTTATTTAATTTATTGAATTAGATTTAAATCCATTGCAATTAAATGTAATTAAAAACTACGTTAATATGAGTTTAGTTGATGACTGTAAAAATATTAGGGTAATTGGATATATAATAATGTTAAATTTATCCATAGGATGATGATTGATTGAATAAAGGGATTGAAAACAAATTGAATTAATTTATTTGAAATTAAAAATATAATTTATTTGAATTTACTTAAATTGAAGGTAAACGCTATAAATTTTGCAATAAATCCTTATTTGATTGACATGGAAATTTTGGTTAATGAATTATATGTTTATTTGTATTCAGAAATGATAAAAATGGTAAATAATTAAATTTGAACTGAAAAGGTGATTTAATTTAATTTAATATTAATTTATTTAATTAACTAGAAAATAGCCATTTTGGCCACTGACTCGGATTTCGACGAAGCCAGTTTCACCGGATCCGTAATGGTGAATTATTGTAGAATTTCAAGTTCCGTAACGATCAGATTTGTCGTTTGATCGTACAGGCTCGAAACGCCTCTAAATCAATTTAATTGAAATCAATTTGAGTTAACTTGATTTTAGAGTAACTTCTTCATACGATGGAATTTGGACTTGAAACTTGTTCCATTGCGTTTAAAATATTTAAAAACATCTATTTTGATATATGGGTTGACCCATTTTCATTCCGAAGTCGAAACGGGCTTTTCAGGTCGTTGTCGTTCAATTTTCCAAACCAATCAAGCCAATTTGTTTCCATTGTGTTCTGCCTATAAATATGTTTTTATAAACCCTTGCAGCCTCTATTTCTCATTTCTATACGTACAGAAATTTCTATTGCTCCGCTTTCTCAATGGCAGACAAACCCTAAAATTCACAACTCATTTTCAATTCAAAATTCCACTTCAAAAATTCAAACTCATCTAATAACATCAAATTTCATATCAATCTGAAGCTCTCGACGAGCACATCTCAGATTTGAAATTCGTTTTCCGATTTGAAGCTCTGTTCGTCCAGAAATTGAAGAACTATTTTCGGCGATCCATTGCGTCGAAATCAACTCCGCCTGATCGACAAATTGATGGTACTGTTGGGTGGAGATCGACGAGGGGAGTTCATCGACGAGGGTTGTTGGTCGATTCAATGGTCAGATCGACGACTAAAATTCGATTAGGGTTTACTCTAAAGCGGAGGCTGGGAGAATTTGGACGTCGGTGGTGGCTCGGGGTGGCCGCGTGGAAGGGGTAGAGACTCGTGGCGTGGTCGGCAGCTCGCCAAGCTCAGTGGCGATTGATCGTGGAGGCATCTAAACTACGGCGGCTCATTTTGATCGATGTCGAGCACTTAGGGTTCGAGCGACAGCTGGGGGATAAGGGACAATGACGTGGCGTTTTGATTTAGGTAACATATTTCTTTATTTAATTTTTTTGTTTACTTTAAATCGTGTATTCTTTTAACGATGATAACTTCTTCATACAAGGTTGGATTTACGTGCGGTTTTTTTCATTAGGATCGTACTAAAATTGCGGACATTTTGATGCTTGTTTGGATAGATTCTAAGCCTGTTTGAATTTTGGGTTTAAATTGGATTTAAATTCAATTTAAATTCAAAAGGTGAGTGTTTTAACCCACTCACAACTTCTAGAAATTCTTATGTTTATTAAATTTAATTTTGTGATGTGATTAGGAATTTATTTATAATCGTTTGGTATATTTTAATCGTCATCTCAGTTAAATTTAATTTATTTGAATTAAATTGTTATTTAATTTATTATTGCATATAAACTGCAAGTTAAATACCAGTTTTTTATTATCAGTTTCTATATTGATATTTATGGACTGTTTTGGATGATGATTATGATGGATGTTGATTGTTGATTGTTGATATTGGTTGAATGGATGTTTAGTTTAGATCGTTATAAACTGCAAGTTCTTTATGGATTATTATTAATTCGGGATTGCGGTTTGAAATGATATACAACCGTAAAATATTAAATTGCGGATTGAAATGATAAATATCTGTATCACTTGACTATAGGATAGAAAATTATATACAGACACCATGGTCTATATATAAAAATATTTTGGAAATGATTTCTATGGCTTTGTAAAGAAATGTATGGTTTTATATAAATATTGATTTTAGATATTATATAAACGTTATTTTATCCTTGATTTTAAACTATGTATAATTTGTTTTAATATAGAATAAGCTTAATAATAAGTTTGATTTTTATTGAAGATAATATGGTTAAGTATTTAAATTATATTTTAATATAGAGTTTATAATGATTTAAACAAAATTAAGGTTGGAAGATAATTTTGAGATTTATTTGAAATTGAATTTATTTAAGAATTAACCTCCAATAAGCTTGATGTGAGATTTATTAAATTTGAAATTTTAGAAGGTATGGTTTTATAACTTGATTTTGGTTTAAGGTGAATTAAATGAATATTTCGAGTATAAATAAATTGAAGGAAATATTTAGTCAATTGTAATTTGAGTTTTATTTAAATGATAATGTATTTAATATGTAAAATATTTCAAAACTCAATATAGAAAATTGAATTGTTGAATCGTAATTACCAAATTTAGTTTTGGAATTGTTGAATACTTAAAGTTTGAAATATATTAAATTTGAAATGATTTATTCTGTGGACCAAATCTATTTTGAAATCGATAATATTTGGAATAGTTTATTTGGAAACTGAATCGTATTGAAATTTATGATTTGCGATTTGGTTAAACTTAAAATTTAGAAATTCGAATTGTTTTGGAAATTATTTGTGAAATTGAAGAAGCTAGTTTGTTAAATAAAGTATTTTAATATTTAACCCATTGAAAGGGTGGAAGTTATGTTTCAAAGTTACGAGTTTCAAAGTATTATGATTTGAAAGTGTTATAATTTCAAATGTTTTGGTTTCGAAGTGTATAACTTTGAAAGTGCTATGATTTTGGAAAAGGATATATTTGAAATAAAAATGATATCGTATTGATTTAGTTTGAAATGGAAATGATATCATATTTATATGGTTTTGAAATGGCAATGATATTTTGGTTTGAAGCATAAGTTATTTTGAAATGACCGCGGTGTTATAATAACGGTCGGTTGTTAAAGAAACCGGAATCGAAAATTGTCATACTCTCTGCCAATTCCGAAAACCACTTTAAAAACGGTGTACGCAGTGGAGATTCTAGAATGAAGTAGGATGGTGACGGCATTACTTTGAGGTATATACGCGGACCCAACCCGTGAGTTTGCATAAGGTGGCTAAAATAGGAGCGATTGACGGGCTAAGAAGGCAGCACCTTTTATCAGACACACTCCTTTGATACCATTCTATTACTTTTGTGATGTATAGAGCCCTTTTGATTTTAGGGGTGTGGCTCCAGGTGGACGGTAGTAGCTGCTACGCGTTGCCACCGGTCCGGAAGCATATTTGGTATATCTACCCTGGCATTTCCTAGTTATGCCGTGTCACCAACCCTAGCGCGCCTTGTATGAGTTTGATTTGTGTCGTACCTATGGAGTATCCTCTGGTAGCCTCCCGATCAGGAGGTATTACGGTACTGTATAGGCTATTGGCACTAGTGCGTGTTAAGGGCTATATGGGTAACCCTTAACGTTATTTTAAAGTAAGTTTATTTTACTTTTTGACATTATTATAATAGCGTATATTACTACATAGTAGATAGTTTAACGGATCCTTAGGAGATGTGAATCCCAAGCATCTCTTAAGTTACTACACTCACGTTTGACACTAGATAGGAGATGTCAAATCCCATAAACATCTCCGACGTCGTTCCACTCAAATTGTTTACCATTGATTTAACTTACATAAGATCTTTTAGTTCTGACTCGAGTGTTTTGTCTTTTTAATTCGCTCGGGTCAGCCTGAGCATTTCAGGATTTGAAGACCTTGCCTTTGGAGGACGAAGACAAAGATTGTATTACTATTATTTACTATACTATTCCGCTATATTCATACTGTTCCGCTGCATTGTTTATTATTCTCTGGTATGTGTAACTTTGATTCTATATTGTATAAGTATAATCAAATGTTTTGTAAAACAGCTTCATGAACTGTTATTTGATTATTATATTTTTTCATTCCACTGTGAGTTTCTATTTTGTTTTATTTCTTTCTCTGCTTTTCCTATTCACCCCAATAACAATCCACTCTTTTATATGGTTTGAGTCTAACATGTGTGGTTTATCGTCGATTTAAAGCGTACAAAAACACGGCTGTTACAATACAAGGTCAAGCATTAGCGGATTTCTTTGAAGAATTCACCGTATCGGACAATCCAAACAGTGACGATGTTCATCATAAATTATTATGGTATGGCGTTCACGATACATAAATTATTCAGCTAAAGCCGCACCTGTATGAGGAGCAAGGTATTGTAAGTAGCAGGTGAGTCCGCGGTTTTGGCTACCACAATAGTATATTCCATTGACCCTCGTTCCTGGACCCCCATTCGATGGAAACAACACACCGATGGGGCATCCAACGACTGTTGTTCTAGGGCTGGTGTAATTCTTGTAACTCTCGAAAACCGATCAATTTGTTATGCTATGAATCTCAATTTCCTAGCTACAAATAACGAAGCCGAGTACGAAGCGTTGATTGCTAGCTTGAAGCTCATCAGGGAACTTGGAGTGAAATCGGTTGAAATCTTCTGCGACTCACAATTGGTGGTGTATCAAGTGCGGAGAGATTATCAAGCAAAGGGGTAGAGGCTTGCTCCGTACCTTGCCGAGATTCATGAACTATTGGAAGACCTTGAATATTACGATATTTTGCATGTCCCGCATGAGCAAAACAGAGAAGCCGATTCATTGGCGAAATTTGCAAGTACTGGCGATGCACAACAAATGAGATTGGTTCCCGTCGAAATCTTACATACTCCGAGTATAAATGAGATGGAGGTAGATTTCGTGTTAGAAACGTAAATCGAGAACGAGTCATGGACAAATCCTTTCAAGCAATACCTGCTACATGGGGTTTTGCTCCAAAAAAAGAACGAATGACAACAAGACAATCGCAAAGCCTTACGATATATAATGGAGGACGAAATAATGCATCGAAAGGGATTCTCGGTCCCCTTACTTCGGTGCATTGCCTATGGTGAGATAAAGCGAGTCTTGAAGGAAGTTCACGAAGAAGAATTGGTGACCATACTAGGGGGTGGACATTAGCAAAAAAAATCCTTCCCTATGGATACTATTGGCTAACTGTAAATCGAGATGCTACGGACTACGTAAGGAGATGTGACAAATGTCAAAAATAGGCGAAAATCCGGAGAGCTCCGGCAATGGAACTCACACAAATGGTTAGTCCTTGGCCGTTTGCAATATGGGAAATCGATATAATCGGTTCCTTGCCTATCTCCAAAGGTGGTGCAAAATACGCAATAGTTGCGGTCGATTACTTTACCAAGTGGGCGGAAGCAGAGCCCCTAGCTACAATCACCACCAAGAAGGTCACTAATTTCGTTGCATGAAACATCATATGCCATTTTGGCCTCTCGCGAACTATCATCACAGACAATGGAACTCTGTTCGAAAGTAGAGAGTTCAAAATTTTTTATCAAAAGTATGGCATTGAGAAAAGGTTTTCAGCAGTTGCTCATCCAAAAGCCAATGGGCAAGTAGAAGTCGTGAACAAAATAATCAAATCCATATTGAAAAAACGTCTGTAAAAGACTAGAGGCATGTGGAGGATGAGCTTCCAACAGCACTTTAGGCTTACAGAACTACCCATAAGTCTGTGACTGGCCACACGCCATTCACATTGGCATATGGCACGGAAGTCGTTATACCCGTGGAACTTGAAGTTCCTTCATATCGGTTAACTCATTATGACCCTAAGACAAATCAGGATCTCTTGCTGGAATCACTGGACTTTGTTGACGAAAAACGTGAAGCGGTTGATTTAAGGGCAGCTGCATATAGGCATTGAGTCGCTCGATATTATAATGAAAAACTCCGACCGAGAATCTTTGATGTGGGCGATCTCGTTTTGAAGCGATTTTTCCCGATCCCATCGCATATGAATCCCTCGTGGGAAGGTCCTTACGTCATTGAACGGAGTCTTAGAGAAGGAACTTTCAAGCTAGCGACCGTTGATGGCGCGACACTCCCACGAGCATGGAATAGCGAGCATCTACGATGTTATTATATTTAGTCTATTTCTTTCGCATTTTAGTTGCAATTATTTCCAGTGTATGTTTATTTCGTTGATTCTTAGTTTCGGCATGTAATAAGACAATTCAGTTTCGTTTTCATTAATAAAGGCTTCAAGCCATCTTTTCCGTGAACTATTGATATTTCCGTGTGTTTTAATTCTATGGAAAAAATTAAAGTTACATTATTCTGTCTGGCGTATGAACGTGCACAAAAACTTAAAAATATCCAAGTCCCCAAAGTGCAAATTGGAGTACTCTGAGTCCACAGAGTGAGGACTAGAGTATAAATGACTTAAAAATCTCCAACTCCACAGAGTGCGGATTGGAATACTCTGAGTCCCCAGAGTGCGGATTAGAGTATAAACGACTTAAAAATCTCCAAGTCTGACTTGAGTACTCTGAGTCCCCAGAATGTGGACTAGAGTATACATGACTTAAAAATCTCCAAGTCTCCAGAGTGCAGACTGGAATAATTTGAGTCCTCAAAGTGCGGACTGGAGCTGAGTCCCCAGAGTGCGGACTAGAGCATAAACGACTAAAAATCTCCAAGTCCCCAGAGTGCAGACTGGAGTACTCTGAATCTCCAGAGTGCAGATTAGAGTATAAACGACTTAAAAATCTCTATGTCCCTAGAGTGTAGAGTGAAGTACTCTGAGTCCCCAGAGGGCGGACTAGAGTATAAACGACTAAAAATCTCCAAGTCCCCAGAGTGTAGACTGGAGTACTCTGAGTCCCCATAGTGAAGACTAGAGAATAAACGATTTAAAAATCTCCAAGTCCCCAGAGTGCGGACTAGAGTACTCTGAGTCCCCAGAGTGCGGATCAGAGTATAAACGACTAAAAATCTCCCTAGAGTTCGGATTGGAGTACTCTGAGTCCCCAGAGTGCAGACTGAAGTATAAACGACTTAAAAATTTCCAAGTCCCAGAGTGTGGACTAGAGTACTCTGAGTCCCCAAAGTGTGGACTAAAGTATAAACAACTAAAAATCTCTAAGTCTCCAGAGTGGTGACTAGAGTACTCTGAGTCCTCAGAGTATGGGCCAGAGTATAAATGATTCAAAACGTATCTAAGTCCCTGGATCGCGGACTAAAAGTAACCAAAGTCCCCAGAACATGGACTAGTGGATTTATAATTCCAAAAAAATTCTGGGTTACATGGAGGTGAACTGAAGCTTGTGTAACTCACAGGCTGCGAGTTATGGCAACAAGTTGAACAATAAGATGAAAAGCGAAAATCATCGAAAGCAATGAAACAAACTTTTATTCACTAATCCTAAAATAAAGTTCCACTACAATTCCTTCAAAACTCGGAATCAAAAGTCTATTTACATCGACTATGGAAATAAAAAGAAATAATTACATAATCCAGGCTTATTCTTGTTGAACGAGGCATGATAGCAACTTCTTTGACTTCTTATCCTTCCTCGGTTTCTCAGACGACTCCTCCTCCAAGCATTTCCTCTTGGACGCCTTACTTGCTAGGGAAATGGTGCCCGAGGAAGGCGGAGGAACTTCCAGTGGCCTGGTCCCACCGGGGAGAATGACCTTCAAAGGTCTGTTCAAAGGATCATCTAGTTCCACTACTTGGGGCTCGACCTTGATTTCAGCTTTCTTCTTCTTCTCTTTCATAAGTTGCTCCTCCATGCTCAATTTCGAAGTGTGTTCGGAGGCATCCGTAATTTCAACTTCATCATGTTCTTCGATGGAAGATGGATTTTCAGATTTTTCTTTGTTAAGCGCTTCGATCACTTGAGCGTCAGTTCCGGGAGTCTCTGCCGTTTGAATTGCCTCTCCCGTTTTCTCCGCCTTCTTCGTGGAAACATCATTCCTTGGAGTTGACTCGGATCGGAATGGCCTGCACGAAATCTTAAGAGACAGGTGTTAGAATACATATACCTCTCGCCAAAAACAATGGCCCTTTAAACTTAAGGAAGAAAAGTTATGTACCAGTATCCGGCCGACTCTCAACTGTTCGGGGAGTTTCACCCTCAGGAATAGGAGATAGAACGTGAATATCAAGACCATGATCTTCTGGGTCGTAGTCAACACGAAGGGGTCAAGTGATGGGAGACCAGTCGGCTGAATGGGAGGGGGAGCTGGTGACTCAGTTCAAGATGGACCGGCGATGTCATTTTTTCCTTTTGGTGAGGAGGAGTCTCTGCTATAAAGAACCTTCGCTACAGACAAGTCCGAAGGCTCATTCCCTCGAAAAAATTCCTTCACTAAAACTCCTTCGTCAACCTCTTCAGTTCCCAATTCAATCTTTTGCATTTTTATTTAAGTGACACACACTTCGGCCAAAGATTCGAGGTAACCTCGCCAAGAAATGTTAGGTCGTGATGCATGAGAACTCGAGCATTGTACTGTGCTATGAGTGGATCAAACATGCACTTGATTTCCTCCCTACCAGCTTCTGTAGCCACCTCAAGGCGAGAATCGATTTCCGTGAGCGCTATTCTTTTGCCCTCCTGACGAGCTTCATCCTTCAGTGCTTCAGCCTTGGAAAGTTCTTCACCGAGCTTTGTTTTTAGGAGTCTGTAGCAACAATCTTGTCACAATATCGTTGCAACTCCTCTTGAGCGGCAGTCTTTTCTTCCTTTTTTTCGCTTCCTTTTTTTCAGAAAAGTAGTTCTTCCAACTCTTTGATTCGTTGAGCGAGCGCATCTCTTTCCTTTTGAACGGAGTCTTTCTCTAAAGCTAAGGCGCCATAGCGTTGAACAGTTTCATCAATTTCCTTTTGTGTGAGGCTTGCAGATGATTAACTACCTCAGCTGTGTCTTTAGCATTTTTCTGATCAGCTTCAAGACGAGACTTATATGAGGAAAGATCTTCATCTTGGGTTTAATAATGTATTTGTCATGGATGACTTCAAGTTTCAAATGATCGATTTCATGCTGGCGTTCGATAGAAACTTCTGAAACTTTTTCTGCCAAATGAACAAATGTGTCGTGTTGGACGTATACATCACTGCTGCAAGCAATGACACTTTGTTTAACATGCCCCCGAATAGGATGAATAGTCGGAAGAAACTTCAGACCATCGAAACATATTTTTGGGAACGTGGCCTTTAAATAGGCTAGCTTTTCCGCTATCGACGGATCATATGCAGGAGCAGAAGAAGTTTGTCCAGAGACTACATATTTTTTGTGAGGCTCCGGATTGCCTGGTACTAGATGAACCGGAGTGTTGGTCGCGGTGAGTCTCAGATTGGGACCCTTTATGAGCAGATTTCTCCCTGCTTTGCTCTGGTTGAGAGGGAGGATCATGAGGGTATGAAGAGTGACTGTAAGCTTTCCTTCGAGACGACAACGAATCTCGAGGACGATAATTGTAACGACCCATAAATTTTCAATAATTTTATTTGTTTATTTATATATTTAATTGAATTTTGTGAAATAAAAAAAAATTGATATATAAATTTGAGATTTGGAATACGTCTACTTAAATATAGCAACTGGTAAATTTTCATCAGAAAATATGTAAGTAAATATTGTTGTGTAATTTTGTTTCAATATAAATCAGTTAAAATTGATGATAATAAAATATTTTCCAAACCTGAATATTATTTTACAAAATAAATTTCTAAATCATCTTTTGAGTGAGATGTCATCTTTTGTTTTTTCAAATTTGGACTTGTATTGCTCCGTTTATCTTATTTATGGAAAACTAACAGCATTTTCGGTACCGATTATCGACTTTTGATCGAATGAACGGACAACTGACATCTGTATATCGTTTTGATCATCAAGTCAAGCTGATCTATATGGTATATTCAATTCTGTGTTTTGAAATTCGAAATGTGGTGAAATTTATGGAACGATTTTTGTGCCAGTTCCGCCATTTGATTTTTTATTTTGTGACCATTCACCTTTCCTCCATATAAACCCAGCAGTCATCAACAATAATTATCTCAGTTGTTGGCTTTTTCTATTACCCATAACAATTTATTATTAGTAGTTCCAATATATTTTGTTATGTCCTATGTCCCTTCGTTTCATTCTCTGTCATCACTTTTCTTTCCTTCATTCTTTGGCTTTAAATCTTATTCCTCTTTCCCACTATAGCACATCACTCATCCTTTCCTCCTTCCATTTTTCCTTTTGCCTGTCGTACATGAAATAGAAAAAAAGCACGTCTTCCACTAAGCAGTGCAAGCCTCCACCAGTCTCGGCCTTCAACTTCGGCCATTCCTCCTTAGAATGCCACAAATTCCTCCGTCCGCACACTCTACACACCATGCCTCCATTTTCCCTTCGACCTCCCTTCTTCCTCCATGCTTTAAAGCCATGCAAGCCTCATGCCCAGCAGCCCTGACGACAAACCTACTTTCTCCACTTCTCCTCTCTCATTCGTTGTTCTTCCATTTTAGGCCCAGCTTCTCTGTTATTTATGCAATGAGGTATATAACATTTATATATTTATAGTTATAATGTATGATATACTATACATGTATAGTTTATAGGTTTCGTTAGTTATATATAGTATTACAAGCCTGTTAGTTTATTTGTATTTGTTGAATATGTATATATTATTAACAATAATGATTTTAAAAGTATGGGTTTAATATAGAATATATAAGTGATGGACGGGAGATGTATATAATCGCTTGGCTGTGGGTTTCATTTCACTCAAATTTAAACCTCTTATCTACTTGAACTTGTATCATTTCTTTTAGCGTAGGTAATTTTGTTTGGGACTTCTCTTTATTTATATAATATTATATATTGTGATACATTAATATACAGTATGTATCCAAAATTCTTGGTAGATGTAACGTTTACGTATATATATAAAAAAGTAGTACGTTTATATTAAATTCATAATAGATATTGATTTTTAAGCATTTTAAGTATGTGAGTGTGTGTGTGTGTGTGTTTTATGAATATATTTAGTTTTATTTTGATATGTATGCAGTCAGACTCAGTTTTTGTTGCAGGTTATATAAAAAAATGAGTTATGTTTTCTTTTGTTTTTTATTTCCAGTCGAATTAGCATACTTTAACTGTAAAATATACATTTTTAGTACAACTTTAAAGGTATATTTGTCATATATGTTGTTTGCATACATTTTGTGCATACACAAATTCTGCATAAATATATTTAGTTATTAAGTTTGAGATTTTATTAGTTGTATATATATCGTGATATACTATTTGTTTATAAAATAGTAGATTTATATATATATGTCATACATAGCTTCTGCATACATATATACTTTAATATATATATATATATATATATAGTTTGGAAAAAACAATGTAATTTATATAAGATTTTGGATATGATACGTTATTTTAAAATATGTGTTGATTTGAAATTTTATACATAGACTTTTATTTTAAGTATATGTTTCTAAAATTTATTTTGTAAACATATGTATATACTATAGGTATTAGTTTCAGTTTATATCAAGCCAATTTGATTGTTCTCATCGATTTCTATTTGTCAGTTCTGTTCGCCAAATTCATGCCAATCTAGCTTTGCTTTGGGAGTCGTGCTTGTATTTCGTAACTCAATTTCATTGTCAAATCTCTCTAGCCTCGAAAGGTGAGTAATCACTCACGATTAACATTCTTTTATTTATTAAATTTGATTTCAACTGAAACGACAACTGAAATATGCTGCTCTTAATTATTTACATTTTTATATATGCTATCTGTTCACCTATGACATTTGACACCATTATCTGTTAAATTTACATTTATGATATATCATGTTGTTATATTATAATTATATCTCTTATCACTCAGCAAGTTCCCTGTTAGTATAGATTTCACTATGGGTTGAAATGATACATACCCGAACGAACTTTAGAATAGGAGAAAATCATTATGGGTTGAAATGATAGACCTAAACGATTTTCATTTGAATTGAATCAGGGATTGCGGGTTGAAATGACACATACCCGTATATGAATTTAAATTGCAGATTGAAATGATAAGTATCCGTATCACTTGACCATAGGATAGAAAATTATATATAGACACCGCTGATCTATATATAAATATTTTGAAAATGATTTATATGGTTTTGGAAAGAAATAGATGGTTTAATAAATATTGATTTTTGATATTATATAAATATTATTTTATATATAGTTAAATTCTTAAGTTGAAGCTATGTATAAATTTGTTTAATATGAAATAAATTTAATAATAAAGTTTGATTTTATTAAAATATAATATGGTTAAGTATTCATTTAAATTATATTTTAGTATAGAGTTTATAATGATTTTAATAAATTAAGGTTGAAATGATGGATTTGAGATTGATTTGAAATTTTATTTAATTAAGAATTATATTCAATTAAAATCGATTTGGAATTTATGGAATTTGAATTTTAAAGGGATATGATTTTTATAACTTGAATTTGGTTTAAGTTGATTTAAATGAATATATAAAGTCTAAATAAATTGAAGGAATATTCAGTTATTTGAAGTTTAAAAATTTCATTTAAAAGATATTGGATTTAACAAGTAAATATTTCAAAATTAAATAATAGTAAATTGAATTTGATATATATATATATATATATATATGAAATTATCGAAATTTAGTTTTGAAATTATAGAATATTTAAAGCTTTGAAATATATATTTTTAAATGGTTTATTTGTGGTTCAAATCTGTATTTGAAATCGATATAATTTTTGAATGGTTTATTTAGAAGCTAAATTGGAATTAATGATTTGAGATTTGATTAAATTTGAATTTATGAAATTCGTGTTGATTTGGAATTAATTTGTAAAATTTAAGGAAACCAATTTTATTATATATACTATTTTAATATCTAAACTGTTTAAGTGGTGGAAGCATGTTTTCAAAGTTATGAATTTCAAAGTATGATGTTTTGAAAGGGTTATGATTTCCAAAGTGTTTTGGTTTCGAAGTGTTATAACTTTGAAAATGCTATGATTTTTGGAAATGGATATATGTGAAATGGAAATTATATCTTATTTGGTTTTGAAATGACAATGATATTTTGGTTTTGAAGTATAAACTATTTTGAAATGACCATGGTGTTATAATAACGTTTGGTTATTAAAGAGACCGGGATCGGAAGTTGTCATACTCTCTGCCAACTCCAAAAACCACTATAAAAACCATACAAGCGGTGGAGATTCCCGAATGAAGTAGGATGGTGGCGATGTTCTATTGAGGTATGTACGTGGACCCAACTCCCGTGAGTTGGCATAAGGTGGCTAAAACAGGAGCAATTGACGGGCTAATGAGGTCGCTCCTCTTATCGGACACGCTTCTTCAATACCATTCTATTACTATGTGATTGATTGAGTGCACCTTTGATTTTTGGGAGTGTGGCTCGAGGTGGACGGTAGTAGCTGCTACGCGTTACCACTGGTTCGGAAGTGTAATTGGTATATCTACCTTGGCACTGCCTAGTTGTACCGTGTCACCTTCCCTAGCGCACCTTGTACGAGTTTGATTTGTGCCGTACCTATGGAGTATCCTCTGATGGCTTCCTGATCAGGAGGGACTACGGTACTGCAGAGACTATTGGCACTATAAAATGTGTTAAGGGGGATATGGGTAATGCCTTTACGCTATTTTTAAATATATTATACTTTACTTCAGATATTATTATAATAGCATATATTACTACATAGTAGATAGTTTAACGGATCCTTAGATGATGGTTATCCCAAACATCCTTTGAGTTACTTGTATTTCAGTTGTTATTTCACTTGAGTTGGATTTATTGATATAAGAATGTTAATCCTGACTCGAATGTTTTGTGATTTGCTTTACGCTCGGGTCACACTGAGTGATACATCTTTTGAGACACACCTTCGGAGTTGGAGCTTCGCTTAGGGATCCAGTTATCTATCCAGCTTTTAGATATTCAGTTGATTCTAGTGATGTATTCTGATCTTGTATTTGACTATTGTATTCAAGACTTCTGTTGTATCTTATTAAATATGTTTATATATATATATATATATATATATATATATATATATATATATATATATAGTAGCTTCATGAACTACTATTCTCTTGTTTCTGCTGCATTATTATTACATTACTCTGTGTCTGTGATTCTGTGATTATTTTATTTACTGTATATGCTGAGTTTTGCCAAATTTAAATTAACAATATGGTATTTTGAGCAATTCAAATCCGGCATGTTTGGATACGAATGGTTGAAAATATCAGGTCGTTACAGGTGGTATCAGAGCTTTGGCTCTAGGCAAAATTTAGCATATATGGTAAATTTATTTAAAGAATTACTTTCGTTCGAGCTTGAATTTCCTTCCCTTTGATCGGGATTTCTTTTGAATTTTGAAACTCTCTCATTCGTTCTGGAATCCATTCTGTCCATCCCTATTCGTACGCTGGAGTACCCCATAACTGCACTTCGAATAATCTCTATAATAACTCGGAGGTCTCGCTAATCTTCGAATGATTTGTAAAGGGGTGAAACTCCTTTACAATAGGCATTGATTTACCGAAAATTTCTGTATCCTCGGTTTACGATGCTATCTCTCTCCTGCTATGCCTGAATTCTATCCTTTGTGATCGAATGTCGATTTGCCTCGGAATTCCGCATCGATCTTATTCTTAAAGTCACGGTCGACCCGGTTAAGGCTGCCCGCGATTTATGTAAACTTATCAATCTCCCTATTTTGTTATTTAATTATCTTATCTTTGTTTTAAACCTATCTTCGAGTTAGAATTCTCCTTGATTTGAGTCCATCAAATTTGAATCTCTATTCTTATTTGAAATCCATTTCTGGAATCATCGAGTGAGGGAGTGTATTGGTAAATAAAAAAATTAAAATGTTTTATGTATATATTGTGTTGTTTGAGTTGTTGATGTTGATTTGGGTTTCCAATCGATTCGTCTGATCAACGCTATCCATAGGATTTCCAAAACACTTGAACAGAGCAAACTGACACAATATTGTTTCCAAATTTCGTAAATGAAATAAATTTTGTATGATTATATTATATGTAGTATAAATTATTCTGAAAATAAATTGTTAATGAATTTGCGGTCAGAAATGATAATATTTGATTTTCATTTATTATGTTGTAAACCATTGACTATTGCATAATATAAATAAAATGAATTTAAGTTAAGAATTTGAGAATTATTGTTCGGTGACTTCAAACTTTGGTTTTAAAGGTTTTAAGGGCATATTATTTAAATTATTTTCGAGTAGAAATAGTTTCCAAAGAATGTTTAAAGGTTTTAAATTAGTGCTCTTTTCTTTGTCGTTGGAAAATAATTTCGGTGATGGCGGGTTCATCATCAACATTCATTTTCGAGTTTTAGAGTGGAGAGACCATCAGTAGCTTTGCTACACTTTTGTTTTGAAATAAATTTGAATTGAATTCCTTAAGTATGATTAGATATATTATATATATAAGTATATGTTTATGAATTGATTTGATATATACTGTGTGTATATATATTAATCTTTAAATTGTTTGAAGTTAGTCGGGAATCAAATTCTCAAATTTATGTCAAAGATGATTTTAAATTACAAAATGAAGCCAAAATTTTGAATAAATATTTAAAACTTGAAATAATTGAATTGAAAATTTTACTTGTATAATATTTAGTTGCATTCCAATATAACTTACTTAAATTATTCAGAAGTTAACTATGCAATTGGATAATATGCAATGTAAAATGATGTCAAAGGAATTTACCAATAAATTTGAATAGTCATAATAAGTGCAAATATACTTAATATATGTGATAAGATATTAAATGGAATAAATTTAATAATAATTTGGAATAAAGACGAATTAAATTTGTTGAATAAAATATGATTATAATAAATGACTATTCAAATTTATGATTTTGGAAAATTATTAATAGAGGATAATTGGATAATAAGATAATGAATAAATGAGATAAATTAAATAAATTTTGCTTTGAAGGAATTAATAAATTAACAATTGAATCAACTTAATGAAATACCTTGAATCAAAAAAATCAATTATTGAATATTAATTGATTTAAATTGAAATTTATATGATTAGAATTAATAGTTTGAACTAACAAATTTAAATTGAATGACTATTTATTGATTTAATATAAATGGATTTAACCAAATTGTTAAATATTAATTAATTAAATTGAAATCTATATGGTTTAAATTAATTATTTTATTTTGTTCCAACCCATTTTTCTTTCTGGTTTTCTCTATTCTCCTACCTTCTTCCTTTTCGGGGACGAAAAGTTTTGAGTGGGGGAGAGTGTAACGACCAGTAAATTTTCAATAATTTTATTTTTTTATTTATATATTTAATTGAATTTTGTGAAATAAAAAAATTTGAAATATAAATTTGAGATTTGGAATATGTCTACTTAAATATAGCAACTGGCAAATTTTCATCATAAAATATGTAAGTAAATTTTGTTGTATAATTTTTTTTCAATCTAAATCAGTTAAAATTGATGATAATAAAATATTTTCCGAACCTGAAATTTTTTTTACACAATAAATTTCTAAATCATCTTCTGAGTGAGACGTCATCTTTCGTTTTTCCGAATTTGGACTTCTGTTTCTCTGTTTATCTTATTTCTGGCAAATTAACAGCATATTCGGTACTGATTATCGACTTTTGATCGGATGAACGGACAACTGACATCTATATATCATTTTGATCGTCAAGTCGCGCCGATCCATATGGTATATTCAATTCTGTGTTTTGAAGTTCGGAATGTAGTGAAATTTACGGAACGATTTTTGTATCGGTTCCGCAATTTGAATTTTTATTTTGTGACCATTCACCTTTCCTCCGTATAAACCTAGCAGCCGTCAACAATAATTATCTCAGTTGTTGGCCTTTTTTGTTCCCGATAACAATTTATTATTACTAGTTCCAATATATTTTGTTATGTCCCTTCGTTTCATTCTCTATCCTCACTTTTCTTTCCTCCATTCTTTGGCTTCAGATCTTATTCCTCTTTCCCACTACAGCACATCACTCATCTATTCCTCCTTCCATTTTTCCTTTTGCCTGCCGTACATGAAAAAGAAAAATAGCACGTCTTCCACTAAGCAGCGCAAGCCTCCACCAGTCTCGGCCTTCAACTTCGGCCATTCCTCCTTCGTACGCCACAAATTCCTCCGCCCGCACACTCTACACACCATGCCTCCATTTCCCCTTTGACCTCCCTTCTTCCTTCATGCTTTGAAGCCATGCAAGCCCCATGCGCAGCAACCCTGATGACTAACCTACTTTCTCCACTTCTCCTCTCCTATCCGCTGTTCTTCAATTTTAGGCCGAGCTGCTCTGTTATTTATGCAATAGGTATATAACAGTTATATATTTATAGTTATAATGTATAATATACTATACATATATAGTTTATGAGTTTCGTTAGTTATATATTGTATTACAAGCCTGTTAGTTTATTTGTATTTGTTGAATATCTAAATATTTATTAACAATAATGATAAGTATAGGTTTAATATAGAAATATATATAAGTGATGGATGGGAGATGTATATAATCGCTTGGCTATGGGTTTCATTTCACTCAAATTTAAACCTCTTATCTACTTGAACTTGTATCATTTCTCTGAGCGTAGGTAATTTTGTTTGAGACAGCTTTTCTCCTTATTTATATAATATTATATGTTGTGATACATTAATATACAGTATGTTTCCCAAATTCTTAGTAGATGTATCGTTTACGTATATATAAAAAAAGTAGTATGTTCATATTAAATTCATAATAGATATTGATTTTTAAGCATATTAACTATGTGAGTATATATATATATGTGTGTGTATGTGTGTGTGTGTTTTATGAATACTTTTAGTGTTTATTTTGGTACGTATGCAGTCAGACTCGGTTTGGGTTGCAGGTTATATAAAAAAATGAGTTATGTTCTCTTTTGTTTTTTTATTTCCAGTCGGATTAGCATACTTTAACTGTAAAATATACATTTTTAGTACAATTTTAAAGGTATATTTGTCATATATGTTGTTTGCATACATTTTGTGCATACACACATTCTGCATAAATATATCTAGTTATTGTAGTTTGAGATTTTTTTAGTTGTATATATATCGTGATATACTATTTGTTTATAAAATAGTTGATTTATATATATGTCATACATAGGGTCTGCATACATATATACCGTAATATATATAGTTTGAAAAAAAACAATGTAATTTATATAAGATTTTGGAAATGATACGTTATTTTAAAATATGTGTTGATTTGAAATTTTATACATAGACTTATATTTTAAGTATATGTTTCTAAAATTTATTTTGTAAACATATGTATATTATACAGATATTTATTTCAGTTTATATCAAGCCAATTTGATTGTTCTCATCGATTTCTATTTATCAGCTCTGTTCGTCGAATTCATGCAAATCTAGCTTTGCTTTGAAAGTCATGCTTGCATTTCTTGAATCAATTTCATTGTCAATTCTCTCTAGCCTCGAAAGGTGAGTAATCACTCATGATTAACGTTCTTTTATTTATTAAATTTAATTTCATTGAAACGACAATTGAAATATGTTGCCTTTAGTTATTTACATTTTTATATATGCTATCTGTTCACCTATGACATCTGACACCATTATTTGTTATTTACATTTATGATATATCCCGTTGTTATATTATTATCATATCTGTTATCACTCTGCAAGTTCCCTGTTAGTATAGATTTCACTATGGATTGAAATGATACATAACCGAACGGACTTTAGAATAGGAGAAAATCGTTATGGGTTGAAATGATAGACCTGCGGACTGAAATGATAAATATCCGTATCACTTGACCATAGGATAGAAAATTGTATACAGACACCGCTGATCTATATATAAATATTTTGAAAATGATTTCTATGGTTTTGGAAAGAAATAGATGGTTTAATAAATATTGATTTTTGATATTATATAAATATTACTTTATATAGTTAAATTCTTAAATTGAAGCTATGTATAAATTTGTTTAATATAAAATAAGTTTAACAATAAAGTTTGATTTTATTAAAATATAATATGGTTAAATATTCATTTAAATTATATTTTAATATCGAGTTTATAATGATTTTAATAAATTAAGGTTGAAATGATGGATTAGAGATTGATTTGAAATTTTATTTAATTAAGAATTATATTCAATTAAAATCCATTTGGAACTTATGGAATTTGAATTTTAAAGGGATGTGACTTTTATAACTTGAATTTGGTTTAAGGTCATTTAAATGAATATGTCAAGCCTTAATAAGTTGAAGGAATATTAAGTTATTTGAAGTTTAAAGGTTTTATTTAAAAGATATTGGATTTAGTAAGTAAATATTTCAAAATTGAATAATAGTAAATTGAATTTGATATATATATGAAGTTATCAATATTTAGTTTTGAAATTATAGAATATTTAAAGCTTTGAAATATATATTTTGAAATGGTTTATTTGTGGTTCAAATCTGTATTTGAAATTGGTATAATTTTTGAATGGTGTATTTAGAAGCTAAATTGGAATTAATGATTTGAAATTTGATTAAATTTGAATTTTTGAAATTCGAGTTGATTTGAAATTAATTTATGAAATTGAAGGAAAACAATTTTATTATATATACTATTTTAATATCTAAACTGTTAAGTGGTGGAATTATGTTTTCAAAGTTATGAATTTCAAAGTATAATGTTTTGAAAGGATTACGATTTCCAAAGTGTTTTGGTTTCGAAGTGTTATAACTTTAAAAATGCTATGATTTTTGGAAATGGATATATTTCAAATGGAAATTATATCTTATTTGGTTTTGAAATGACAATGATATTTTGGTTTTGAAGTATAAACTATTTTGAAATGACCGTGGTGTTATAATAAAGTTTGGTTGTTAAAGAGACCGGGATCGGAAGTTGTCATACTCTCTGCCAACTCAGAAAACCACTTTAACAACCGTGTACGCGGTGGAGATTCCAGAATGAAGTGGAATGGCGGCGATGTTCTATTAAGGTATGTACGTGGATCCGACTCCTGTGAGTTGGCATAAGGTGGCTAAAACAGGAGCAATTGACGGACTAATGAGGTCGCTCCTCTTATCGGACACACTTCTTCGATACTATTCTATTACTTTGTGATTGATTGGGTGCACCTTTGATTTTTGGGATTGTGGCTCGAGGTAGGCGGTAGTAGCTGCTACGCGTTACCACCAGTACAGACTTGTAATTGGTATATCTACCCTGACATTGCCTTATTGTGCTGTGTCACCTACCCTAGCGCGCCTTATACGAGTTTGATTTGTGTCGTACCTTTGAAGTATCCTCTGGTGGCTTCCCTATCAGGAGGGACTACGGTACTGTATAGACTATTGGCACTATAAAATGTGTTAAGGGTGATATGGGTAACGCCTTAACGCTATTTTTAAATATATTTACTTTACTTTAGACATTATTATAATAGCGTATATTACTACATAGTAGATAGTTTAACGAATCCTTAGAGGATGGTTATCCCGAACATCCTTTAAGTTACTTGTATTTCTGTAATGACCCGTAAATTTAGTGGATTAAAAATTGGTTAAAATTTATAAGTTTTGTAATTTAATTTAGTAAAAACTTTAAATTATAAACAAATATTGAAATAAACGCTAAATTAAATTATGAAAATGGTGACTTAAGAGCTATTTATAGAAATTTGAATAAAATCCAAATGAATTAAGAAGAAAAAGGATTCTTACCTGGATATAAAATTTAATATGAGAAATTAATGAAAATATTAAATTGATTTAGCTAATAAATTAAATTTTTATGCAATACCCATAAAAGAATGGAATGAAATGAATGAATGTAAATGCATTCTAGGTTATTTATCAAATAAAGGAAGATATTAAATGTATTAATGTAATATAACATTGATTAACCGTAAATCGGAATTAATTTAAAGAATTATGTTAATGCAAGTGGATCATTTATAAACTTAAATGAAACATTCCAAATTTATAGAGTTATTCGAATGTTATGACTTATTTTAAAGGTAAGAATTGGATTTAATTGGAATTTGTTATATTTGGTTTAAATAGGAAAGGAGTATACAATAGTAACTGTGAATAGTAAAGTCGCAATTGTAAATGGAAGAAATTGAAATAAGGGGCAGTAAACATTGGATAAATTAATAGGAATAAATGCCAATTTTGAATTGTTATAAATGTAATTAAATATTACAAGTGTGTGAAACGTAAAGATAAGAGTTAAGATTGTTGGAATGGGTATATTTAAATAATTATAAAGTGTAAATGTAAGTATTTATAGGGACATGAATTATTTGAAGGAAATTAATTGGTAAAAGGGGCTTGGACTAAGGAAATGTTATTGATTGTTTTGAAACCTTAATTAATGTGGGAAATTAATTTAATATAAGCAAAACCAATGAAAATATTGAATTAATCAGTGAAGCAATAAAAATAAATAGTAATCAATTCAAAATTTGGTAACCCATTTTTCAAATTAATGATAATAGTGTTGGTATAAGCTATTAGTTTTAAATAACAGTGCGATACCAATTAATGGATGGGAAGTGATTGTGAAATATTAATAAAATATTAACTAGGATGGAATTCAAATTTATACTACAATGGAAATGTGAAATTGGGGGCACCGGAGGGGGCCGGTCGGCCTGAGGTGGGGCGCCTCGGCGAGGCCAAGGCGATGGCAGTCCCTGATCGTGGCGGTTTGGCTTGTAGAGGCGGCGAAAATTGCAACTAGGGTTGAATAGTGGCGGCCGAGTTTTTCCTGTAGGGTTGCAAAACGCGTAAAGGAAGAAGATTACGTGAGTTCGTTGTGACGTGGCAATGGGTTGTGGGGGTGAGTTGCATTATTTTGTTTATTTGATTTCGAATTTGTTCAAACGCCAATAACTTTCTCATACGACCTCCGATTTACGCGAGATTTTTTTTGTTAGGATCGTAATAAAATTCTGGATCTTTTGATGCTTGTTTGGACAGATTTGGAGACCGTTGAATTTTTGGGTTTAAATCGGATTTAAATTCAAAAGGTGAGTGTTTTAACCCACTCACAACTTCTAAAATTTCTTATGTTTGTTAAATTGATTGTTGATATGAGTAGAAATTTATTCATGATTGTTTGGCATGTTTTATTCATCATCTCAGTGACATCGCATTTATTTAATTTAACTGTTAATTAATTTTTATTATTGCATATAAATTGACGGTTATAATTTATTTATTTGCATATGAATTGCTAGTTAAATAGTTATAAAATTTATTTCTGAATATAAACTGTTAGTTCATACCTGTTATTTATTACCTGTTATATTTATATGCTCTATATTGATGTTGTTTAAATTAGATGATGTTTGTCATTAGTGGTCGATGATTGCTATTTGGATGTTTGGATGCTGTAATTTTTTACGTATAAACTGCAAGTTATCATGCATTTCATTCATTCGGGATTGCGGTTTGAAATGATATACAACCGCATTTTTTTTTTAAATTGTGGATTGAAATGATAAATATCCGTATCACTTGACCATAGGATAGAGAATTCTATACAGACACCGTCGGTCTATATATAATTATTTTCAAAATGATTTCTATGGTTTGGATAGGATACGGTTTAATAAATATTAAGTTTTGATATTTCAAAATATTTAATATACATATATAGTTAAATTGTGAATTTAAGCTATGTATAAATATGATAAAAAAAATTGAATAAGTGAAAATGGAGTTTGATAATTCATATTATATGTTCAAGGACATGTTTAAGTTATTGTATATATATACAGAGTTTTAAATGATTCAACTCAATTTAAGATTTGAAATATAAATTGGAAATTTATTTGGGATTGGGCTATTTAAAAATTTAACTCCATAAGTTGATGTAAACCGGTTAAACTTGGAGATTTTAAAGGTATGATATTTATAACTAGATTTTTATTTCAAGATGAATTAAATGAATATTTCTATTATAAATGGATTAAAAGAAATATTTAGTTATAGAAACTGGAGTTTTATTTAAATGATTATGGATTTAATATGCGATATTTCAAACTAAATAATAGGACATTAAATGGTAGAATAATAATTTCCTATTTTAAATTTTAGAAGTGTAATACTTAAAGTTTGAAATATGTAGAATTTGTAGTGGTTTGGAACGTTGAAGAGAGTTTAAAAATTATGGGTTTTTGACTTAATCTTAAATGAAATAAATTGTGAGTCGCCGATATTATTTTCTTTTATAAATAAATTTTAAATTCAAACTATTTTATTTTACATACTGTTGAATATCCAAACCATTTAAGTTTTGAAGTTATGGTTTTAAAACTATGGATTTCGAAGTATTATGTTGAAAGTTAAAATTCAAATATTTGGTTTCGAGGTATATAAATTTTAAAAGTGGCATGATTTTGGAAAAGAAATATATATGAAATAAAACGATATCATTTTATTTGGGTTTTGAAAGGAAATGATATCGTATTTATGGGTTCTGAAATGGATAATTTTATTCTGGTTTCGAAAGTATAATTATTTTTAAAATGACCGTGGTGTTATAATGACGTTTGGTTGTTGAAGAGATCGGGATCGGAAGATGTCATACTCTCTGCCAACTCCGAAAACCACTTTTACAACCGTGTACGCGGTGGAGAGTCCAGAATGAAGTAGGATGGTGGCGGTGTTTCCTTTGAGGTAAATACGTGGACCCGACTCCCGTGAGTTGGCATAAGGTGGCTAAAACAGGAGCGATTCTCGGGCCAATGAGGTCATTCCTCTGATCGAACGCACTCCTTCGATATTATACTCTGACTTTTGGATTGATTCGGTGGCCACTTTTGAGTTTTGATTTGGGGGTGTTGTTCGAGGTGGGCGGTAGCTGCGGCTACGCGTTTCCACCAGCCCGGATAGCAATTGGTATATCTACCCTGGCATTGCCTAGTTGTGCCGTGTCACCTACCCTATCGCGCCTTGTACGAGTTTGGATTTCTCCCGTAGCCCGTGTGGTATCCTCTGGTGGCTTCCCGATCAGGAGGGACTATGATATTGGATGGACTACTGGGACTATTACGTGTTAAGGGCTATATGGGTAACCCCTTAATGCTAAGAAAAAAGTAAGTTTATTTTACAATTAGACACTATTATAATAGCGCAATATACTACATAGTAAATAGTTTAACGGATCCTTAGGAGATGTAAAATCCCGAGCATCTCTTGAGTTACTGTACTCATATTTATTTCTGTTAATTTAACTCACATAAGATCTTTTAGTTTTGACTCGAGTGTTTTTGTCTTTTCAAATTCGCTCGGGTCAGTCCGAGCGTTTCAGGATTTGAAGAATTAGCTCTGGAGGACGAAGACGAAGATTTGTATTACTATTATCTAGTATATAATTCCACTACAACATTTTGTTCCGCTGCATTGATATTATTGGTATGTGAACTTTGATATTTAATTGTATAAAGAAGAATCAAATGTTTTGTAAACAGTTTTATAAACTGTATATTTTATTATTATATTTTATCCTTCCGCTGTGAGATTCTATTTTGTTTATTTCTTCTCTGTTTTTCTTATTTACCCCATAACAATCCGCCCTTCCGTATGGTTTGAATTGGCACGTGTGTCTGTTTAAATCGTGCGAAAAGGCGGGATGTTACATTTGGTATCAGAGCTTTGGTTTAGCGATAAACCTTAGATTTGTAGGGTTTGACTCTTTACTAATAGGGTAGTAATACCCTATGGGAGTCGCTGAGTGTATATATATGAGTGAGCGTATTTGTTGTGTTATAAAAGATTTTAATATTGTGTTAATCTGTTCCGTTTTGTATTTATAAATTCTGGTTGATGCATGGGACGCTATGACATCAATAGGGATTTCGAAACACTTAATAGGACAGACCGACATAATATTTGTTTTTAATATAGGTGAATGAAATAATTTTGCCTATTATATTTTCTATATAAAATAAAAATTTCCAAATGATATCTATATTTGGCTGCAATAGATTGGTTGTTAGGTAATAAAGTGTATAGATAATAATAGAAATAAGATTGAAAAATAAGATAAATGAAATTTGGAAATTTAGAACTTAAGTTCCGGGTTTTGAAATTTTTCAAATAAATTTTGGAATATAATAATATTGTTTATAAGTATTTCTGATATAAATATTTAATATAATTCGGAAGAAGTTGTTTTAAAGAAGATTTGGAGAAAATAAGTTTTGTACTTTCCTCTCTATCGTTGGAAAATAAATTCGGTGATGGCGGCCGGATCATCGACTTTCATTTTCGAGTTTCGAAGGGGAAAGGCCACTGTAGTAGTTCTACTGCAGATTTATTTTTGAAAAATATATATAAATTTTGAATAGTTTTAATATAATTAGAAATATATAAGTTGTAAGAATATATTTATCTACTGTTTTAAAATAAATTGAAATTTAACCCGATATTAAATTCTTAAATTTCCATTAATTATTTGTTTCAATTATTGTGGTGAATTGAAACATAGATAATAAATAAATTAAAACCTCTAAAGGAAATAGGAGATTTAATGATAAGTTATAAATGGTATTAAATGAAATTTGAAATTATAACCTATGAAATAAAGGATATTATTATTGAACGTTAAATTAATCATAGGTAATGAGGAAACTTGTATAACTTTCAAGTACATTCTTTAAAAACATATATAACTTACCAAATATTAAAAGTTGAAATGTTTAATAAGAAATGTAATAGAAATTTGTACAAGTAAAAGTAAGAAATGAAGTATTCAATGAATTTGCTAGTATAAATGAGAATTTAAAGTTATAAACTTAGGTTATAATTGAAGTTTTACTATAAGTGAGTATAATTAAAGGAAAGAAATTCAAATAGATGATTATCAACTTAAGTAAATATAATGGAAAGGCTAAGAAATTAAATGGGACATGAATACTATTGATAAACAAATGCAAATAAATGAGGGAATGCAATAAAATGAATGAATAATTATAATGGAATAAAAGAACTGGCATGACCTGAGTTAATGGAAATGAAAAATTGTAAGTAATAAGTAGAAATAAAGGAAACAACCACTGAATGAGTAAATAAAATTAAAAGTTTGTTAGAAATAAATGTAAATTATAAAAGGAAAATTTATGTGGTATGAATAAAAAAGAGAAATTAGACAACAAATGTAAGAATGAAATTAATAAGGATAAACGAAATTTGTTGTTTTGGGTTTTTAGTTGTTTGGGTAAGGATAATTTAAATTGTAAGGATGAATAAAAAAATTATTTAGTTATCTAAGACTGTTGAGTAAATGATGCGCTAGTAGTTTATTATTCATTCCGTACAATTTAAAAGTTTGAACCCGAATAACTATTTGTTTGTTTGATTGAATGGTTGTTTTGAAATTGTTGTGTATGCTGTTTGTTGAAGTTGATGGTTGTTGTATTGATTTGTTGTGAGTGATTAAAACCACTTAAATATTCACTTTATATAAATTGTAACCCTTTAGATTTTATAAGTGAAATGCAGGTTATGGAAGCAAATTGCTACTGCTTTTGGCTCCATAAATTTAGCGTAAATTGCCCGACAAATAGGTACGTTTTCGGATTACGGTTTATAGCGCTACTTTATATATTTTCCCGTGTAGGGATATATATTATTTTGGGAAATATTTATGTATATTGTTATATTTTGATATTTTATTTTCTCCCGAGCCCCTCCGTACAAAGGAGACTCTGCCAAAATTTTCCTTAAAATTTTGTACTTAGAATATTTTGAAAATGTTTTCCGAACTTTAGTAATTTAAGTATAAAAAGATATAATGATTTAAAACGTGTATATTTTATTTAAGGAAATAAATTTAGTAAATTATTGGTTATAAGTTAAATATTTTGAATAAGATGTAGGGTTATTTAATTCTTCTTTTTCCCTTCTTTTCCTTTTCGGGGACGAAAAGTTTTGAGAGGGGGAGAGTGTAACGACCCGTAAATTTAGTGGATTAAAAATTGGTTAAAATTTATAAGTTTTGTAATTTAATTTAGTAGAAACTTTAAATTATAAACCAATAT
Source organism: Allium cepa (assembly GCA_030765085.1). NCBI lineage: Eukaryota > Viridiplantae > Streptophyta > Magnoliopsida > Asparagales > Amaryllidaceae > Allium > Allium cepa. The sequence goes on along the minus strand of CM060946.1, from coordinate 120,413,310 downwards.
TGAAATAAACGCTAAATTAAATTATGAAAATGGTGACTTAAGACCTATTTATAGAAATTTGAATAAAATCCAAATGAATTAAGTAGAAAAAGGGTTCTTACCTGGATATAAAATTTAATATGAGAAATTAATGAAAATATTAAATTGATTTAGCTAATAAATTAATTTTTTATGCAATACCCATAAACGAATGGAATGAAATGAATGAATGTAAATGCATTCTAGGTTATTTATCAAATAAAGGAAGATATTAAATGTATTAATGTAATATAACATTGATTAACCGTAAATAGGAATAAATTTAAAGAATTATGTTAATGCAAGTGGATCATTTATAAACTTAAATGAAACATTCCAAATTTATAGAGTTATTCGAATGTTATGACTTATTTTAAAGGTAAGAATTGGATTTAATTGGAATTTGTTATATTTGGTTTAAATAGGAAAGGAGTATACAATAGTAACTGTGAATAGTAAAGTCGCAATTGTAAATGGAAGAAATTGAAATAAGGGGCAGTAAACATTGAATAAATTAATAGGAATAAATGCCAACTTTGAATTGTTATAAATGTAATTAAATATTACAAGTGTGTGAAACGTAAAGATAAGGGTTAAGATTGTTGGAATGGGTATATTTAAATAATTATAAAGTGTAAATGTAAGTATTTATAGGGACATGAATTATTTGAAGGAAATTAATTGGTAAAAGGGGCTTGGACTAAGGAAATGTTATTGATTGTTTTGAAACCTTAATTAATATGGGAAATTAATTTAGTATAAGCAAAACCAATGCAAATATTGAATTAATCAATGGAGAAATAAAAATAAATAGTAATCAATTCAAAATTTGGTAACCCATTTTTCAAATTAATGATAATAGTGTTGGTATAAGCTATTAGTTTTAAATAACAGTGCGATACCAATTAATGGATGGGAAGTGATTGTGAAATATTAATAAAATATTAAATAGGATGGAATTCAAATTTATACTACAATGGAAATGTGAAATTGGGGAATAGATTCAAAGTATAAATGAGTTGTTAAAATACTACATAATAAGTACAAATTTGAATGAATCAATGGGAGTATAGATTTAAGTATAGAAAGGGATATTTTGGTTTAATTCAAGTATTGCAAAATAAGTGAAGTTAACGTTAAATATTACGATAATAGAGATTTAACTAAAAATTCAAGGATATTAAAATAATAGATTTTGAACCCAACATGGAATCCATCTACTTAAAATTTATAGATGGAATAAACATTGATTATTTAATTTAATAGAAATTTTGGGAACTTAATTTGTAATTTTGAGTATAATGAAATTTAAGATTGGGCATTTCAATTGATAAATTTATCTTCTAAAATTGACATTTAAATTTTGTTTAAATAATTGCTAATGATTAAGAAGTATAAAGGGGATAAATTGTCAATTCAATAATTGAAATATAAAATTCGATTTAATTAATTTATTTTAAATTTATTTAACTAATATAAAAATAGCTATTTTTGTCATGGACTCGGATTTCGACGAAACCAGTTTCATTGGATCCGTAACAGTGAATTATTGTAGGGTTTCAAGTTTCGTAGGGATCGGACTTGTCGTTTGATCGTACGAACGCGAAACGCCTTGAAACCGATTTAATTGAAATCAATTTTGAAATCAATTTGAAAATATTATTTTCATCATAATTTCTTCATACGATGGAGTTTGGACGTGAAACTTTTTCCATCGCACTCAGAATATTTTAAAATACCTATTACAATATATGGGTTGACCCAATTTCGTTCCGGGGTCAGAACGGGCTTTTTGGACCAACGTCCGTTTAACACGTTTATAATTCGTGCACACCTATTCGATTGCAGTTTGTCTATAAATAGGCTGTTATAAACCCTACCCTCCATCTATTATCATTTGGTTGTGCGTTCATTTCTTATACTCTTTCTCTTTCTCAATGGATGCTAATTTCAGATACAATTCTATTCAAAATTCAAATGAAAATTCAAACATCTCAGAAAAATTCCAAAAAAATATATGTCATAGTTCTCATTGAGCGTAATTCCCAGTACTGTTCGTTTTGCGAATCGATGTACCGTTTACCCAGAAATCATGAAACAACACAGGCCGTTCGTAGTGGAGTTTGATCGATCCAACGGTGGATCTACGTCTTTAGGTCGATCGGGAAGCATGGATGCGTAGAGGAAGACGAGTAGGTTCGGTCTATGTGGTTAGTTCGTCGCGGTGGTGTCTGGAATCACCAGAAATTGGCTCGAAGGGGGGCGGCGGTCGCACGTGTAAGGGGGCACCGGAGGGGGCCGGTCGGCCTGAGGTGGGGCGCCTCGGCGAGGCCAAGGCGATGGCAGTCCCTGATCGAGGCGGTTTGGCTTGCAGAGGCGGCGAAAATTGCAACTAGGGTTGAATAGTGGCGGCCGAGTTTTTTCTGTAGGGTTGCGAAACGCGTAAAGGAAGAAGATGACGTGAGTTCGTTGTGACGTGGCAATGGGTTGTAGGGGTGAGTTGCATTATTTTGTTTATTTGATTTCGAATTTGTTCAAACGCCAATAACTTTCTCATACGACCTCCGATTTACGCGAGATTTTTTTTGTTAGGATCGTAATAAAATTCTGGATATTTTGACGCTGGTTTGGATAGATTTGGAGACCTTCGAATTTTTGGGTTTAAATCGGATTTAAATTCGATTTAAATTCAAAAGGTGAGTGTTTTAACCCACTCACAACTTCTAAAATTTCTTATGTTTGTTAAATTGATTGTTGATATGAGTAGAAATTTATTCATGATTGTTTGGCATGTTTTATTCATCATCTCAGTGAAATCGCATTTATTTAATTTAACTGTTAATTAATTTTTATTATTGCATATAAATTGACAGTTATAATTTATTTATTTGCATATGAACTGCTAGTTAAATAGTTATAAAATTTATTTCTGAATATAAATTGTTAGTTCATACCTGTTATTTATTACATGTTATATTTATATGCTCTATATTGATGTTGTTTAAATTGGATGATGTTTGTAATTAATGGTCGATGATTGCTATTTGGATGTTTGGATGCTGTAATTTTTTACGTATAAACTGCAAGTTATCATGCAGTTCATTCATTCGGGATTGCGGTTTGAAATGATATACAACAGCATTTTTATTTTTAAATTGCGGATTGAAATGATAAATATCCATATCACTTGACCATAGGATAGAGAATTCTATACAGACACCGTCGGTCTATATATAATTATTTTCAAAATGATTTCTATGGTTTGGATAGGATACGGTTTAATAAATATTAAGTTTTGATATTTTAAAATATTTTATATACATATATAGTTAAATTGTGAATTTAAGCTATGTATAAATATGATAAAAAAAATTGAATAAGTGAAAATGGAGTTTGATAATTCATATTATATGTTCAAGGACAGGTTTAAGTTATTGTATATATATACAGAGTTTTAAATGATTCAACTCAATTTAAGATTTGAAATATAAATTGGAAATTTATTTGGGATTGGGCTATTTAAAAATTTAACTCCATAAGTTGATGTAAACCGGTTAAACTTGGAGATTTTAAAGGTATGATATTTATAACTGGATTTTTATTTCAAGATGAATTAAATGAATATTTCTATTATAAATGAATTAAAAGAAATATTTAGTTATAGAGATTGGAGTTTTATTTAAATGATTATGGATTTAATATGCAATATTTCAAACTAAATAATAAGACATTAAATGGTTGAATAATAATTTCCTATTTTAAATTTTAGAAGTGTACTACTTAAAGTTTGAAATATGTAGAATTTGTAGTGGTTTGGAACATTGAAGAGAGTTTAAAAATTATGGGTTTTTGACTTAATCTTAAATGAAATAAATTGTAAGTCGCGGAAATTATTTTATAAAGAAAATTTAAATTCAAACTATTTTATTTTATATATTGTTGAATATCCAAACCATTTAAGTTTTGAAGTTATGGTTTTAAAACTATGGATTTCGAAGTATTATGTTGAAAGTTAAAATTCAAATATTTGGTTTCGAGGTATTATAAATTTTAAAAGTGGCATGATTTTGGAAAAGAAATATATATGAAATAAAACGATATTATTTTATTTGGGTTTTAAAAGGAAATGATATCGTGTTTATGGGTTCTGAAATGGATAATTTTATTCTGGTTTTGAAAGTATAATTATTTTTAAAATGACCGCGGTGTTATAATAACGTTTGGTTGTTGAAGAGACCGGGATCGGAAGTTGTCGTACTCTCTGCCAACTCCGAAAACCACTTTAACAACCGTGTACGCGGTGGAGAGTCCAGAATGAAGTAGGATGGTGGCGGCGTTTCCTTTGAGGTAAATACGTGGACCCGACTCCCGTGAGTTGGCATAAGGTGGCTAAAACAGGAGCGATTCTCGGGCCAATGAGGTCATTCCTCTGACCGAACGCACTCTTCGATATTATACTCTGACTTTTGAATTGATTCGGTGGCCACTTTTGATTTTTGATTTGGGGGTGTTGTTCGAGGTGGGCGGTAGCTGCAGCTACGCGTTTCCACCAGCCCGGATAGCAATTGGTATATCTACCCTGGCATTGCCTAGTTGTGTCGTGTCACCTACCCTATCGCGCTTTGTACGAGTTTGGATTTCTCCCGTAGCCCGTGTGGTATCCTCTGGTGGCTTCCCGATCAGGAGGGACTATGATATTGGATGGACTACTGGGACTATTACGTGTTAAGGGCTATATGGGTAACCCCTTAATGCTAAGAAAAAAGTAAGTTTATTTTACAATTAGACACTATTATAATAGTGCAATATACTACGTAGTAAATAGTTTAACGGATCCTTAGGAGATGTAAAATCCCGAGCATCTCTTGAGTTACTGTACTCATATTTATTTCTGTTAATTTAACTCACATAAGATCTTTTAGTTCTGACTCGAGTGTTTTTGTCTTTTCAAATTTGCTTGGGTCGTTCCGAGCGTTTCAGGATTTGAAGAATTAGCTCTGGAGGACGAAGACGAAGATTTGTATTACTATTATCTAGTATATAATTCCACTACAACATTTTATTCCGCTGCATTGATATTATTGGTATGTGAACTATGATATTTAATTGTATAAAGAAGAATCAAATGTTTTGTAAACAGTTTTATAAACTGTATATTTTATTGTTATATTTTATTCTTCCGCTGTGAGATTCTATTTTGTTTATTTCTTCTTTGTTTTTCTTATTTACCCCATAACAATCCGCCCTTCCGTATGGTTTGAATGGCACGTGTGTCTGTTTAAATCGTGCGAAAAGGCGGGATGTTACAATTTCAGTTGTTATTTCACTTGAGTTGGATTTATTGATCTAAGAATGTTAATCCTGACTCGAGTGTTTTATGATTTGCTTTACGTTCGGGTCAGACTCACCTTAGGAGTTGGAGCTTCGCTTGGAGATCCACCTATCTATCCAGCTTTCAGATATTCAGTTGATTCTAGTGATGTATTCTGATCTTGTTTTTGACTATTATCTTCAAGGCTTCTATTGTATCTTATTGACTCTGTTATATATATATATATATATATATATATATATATATATATATAGTAGCTTCATGAACTACTATTCTCTTGTTTCCGCTGAATTTTTGTTACATTACTCTATGTCTATGATTCTGTGATTATTTTATTTACTGTATAAGATGAGTTTTTCCAAATTTAAATTAACAATCCGGCATTTTGGGCAATTCAAATCTGGCATGTGTGGATGCGAATGGTTGAAAATATCGAGTTGTTACAATAATCTCTATCACTATCGTCATCTCTATCTCGACGTTTATCGGACCTTGAATCCCGGCTGGAATGATGGAAAATAGATTACCTGCGAAGGCGGTTGAATCAACGAGAGCGTCCCATATCACCTGCACAGAAATTAAGTGAGCACGAGTTAGAAAGAATAACATGATGGCTGAAGTTTAAGTGCAAGGTAAGGTGTAACTGTTAGTGTGTGTGTCCTAGTGTTTCCCCCCGATGGACCAGTTTTTTAGCTTTACTTATCGAAGTTTTTTCTCCTTGATTATGGGCTTGAACGCCTTCATCGCCTCTCGCAGGCGAATGGAGTTTTAGGGCTTCTCGATCGTCGAAGCCATAATTGAACAAGTCATTGGGAATAGTGAAGTCAAATAAGCCTTTTAGTGAACTCTCTAAGTGTTGTGGAGACGCTCTTTCTCCATAGGAGTAACTTTGACCTTTGAGGTTCCGCCCACTGTCTTTTTCCTCAGTTTGAAAGCCGGTTTCTTTTTTCCCTTTGATGGGGGAGGTGGTTCATCATGCCACGTGCCTCAACCACCGGTTCCGAAGCAGGACTTACATTCTCTCCCGGTGCTTCTGACACCCTAGTTTCTCTAATCTCACCCTCCTCGGATGTGTTGGGGGCACCACTTGTAGGAGGCACTGAAGGTCCGATATGTCCTTTACCCTTCTTCGATGCGGGTCTGGTTATTGCGACACTGGGGGAGGATTTGTTCGGCGACCTTCCGCCAGCAACCCGAACTTTAAGAGCGACTCAAGTTTGATCTCCCGTTCTTCTACGGGAGCAGCGCGAATGGCCTCAATGGCCTCAAAGTACCCGGTGCCTTCGAGACGTGGGCTGATACCTGTAAAAACCGGAAGAAGTTTAGAAACAATCCACTTAGTGCTTTAGACAAGCATGGATCCAGAAATGGAACTTACTCCCTTCCATCCATCTTCTCGCAAAACCTGGGGGACAGCGTACATAGAACCATTCCTGCTTGTATTGGATGAATTTACTCCATGCCCCCTTCAAAATTTGACACTTGGCGTGTGGCTCGAGGAAGACGAAAGACGGAATGTCAGACCGTCTTTTGAGGCGATAGATGTAGCGGATGTCGCAAGGAGTGGGGAGCCTGAATAAGATGCTCATAAAAAAATGCAAGTGCCCTGGATGAATGCATGGCTATTGGGATGTAGTTGCGAAGGGGCGATCCCGATATACTGTAGCACTTCGCAGAGAAAGGAGTTGAATGGTGGCACGCTACCGACCCAGCACATGAATTTGTTGCAAGCTGTATATCCAGCTGGGGGCAGTTGAGGACAGTCTCGTCCCGATGGAACTAATACGTCGTCGAAAGGGATTCCGTGAATCAGGCATAGTCGACGAAGAGCAGTTTCATTGATTTTTGAAGCTTGAGAGTTAGTGAGGTTATCTAGAATAACAGCTCCATCTATCGAATCAGGAACCGGGTCAGTAGTTGCCGCCGATGGGTTTGGGATATCCTGTGCACGAGTTGTCGATGGATTCGAAGTTCCTACCACTTTATGCTGAGAACTCGGCTCAGGTTTATCTGAAACTATGGTGGAACTCGACTTTCTAGACATCCTCAATGAGCGTCAAATTTGGAAAACACCTGTTTGAAATATACTTAAAAGACAATCGATATAGATATAATGACAAAAGCACTCCCCCCATATGGTGTGTGGACTAGTGCAATCGTTCGAATATGAGTGTAAAATAATTAAAAGTCTAAAAGCTGATAAAGTAAGGTTAAGCATTGAACCGTCATCTTCGAAAACCGTCATCACTGACCGTCTCTGAGAGCTTGCCCTATGACGGTTTTTATCTTGAACTCGGACATTAACACTATATGTTAAAGGCTATTTTTTTATCGTGTTTAACTCAGGTTTATAGTCGTTGGAATTGGGGAGTTATTAGTTCAAATCAGTTCGATATGCTTGCATGCCCAAATTGTTGTCGTTGTTCATTGTTCTGTGGTAAGGCATGGAAGTATGTAGTTTTGATATGTGTCGTGGTTAAGTGGAGACAGTCATGATTATTAACGCCGACCCTAGGACCTAATGCCGAACGACTCACTTGACCGACACCAAAGAATCACTCGCTCTCCTCTCCAACACTCTCTCTTCACCGAACGGCCTACAGGGGGTATACCGAACCACACTCGAAACCACACTCGCTCGGTATACCAAACCCACCTTGTGGTCTCTAACCGGGCCGTAACACTACCCTCAAGTGGTTAAAATACACTCTCCCCCTCACACCGAATGATACCAGGCCATAATCCCTGGCTGCAGAAACCGCCCATACCGATTGACTCACTCGTTCTCTTCCATCTCACTTCCTCGAGTAACCTAAACACTCTCCTAGTTTCCCACCGAACAACACTCTCACTCATACACTGCACCTAACCTACCGACTAGTAGACTTTGACACAACCTAACAACTCAGCAGTAACACTCGGCCAACATCTCCTAAACTCACTGACTCCTACCAACCCACTACAGCTTCCTCCTTCCTCGCTTGGTGGCCCAACAAGAGCCGGCGTCCTAGGAATCACCCGTTCCAACCTAAGACATGTTCTCACCTCGGGTTCGTCTTCATCACCTACACGACTCCTACCGTCCGTATTCTGAAGAAAACTCACGAAATCGAATTTCGTACGAAACCCCTAGCTCGAGAAAGTCGATCGAATGGGAAATTCATGCCTAAGAGAGCTAGTCGAGGCTTGGGGAGTTGAGAGATTTGAGACCAAAGTTCGTTTCGATTTATTATCAGGTGGAGTTGGGAGCAGATGCACTGGATTTAGGATGAGAGAGGAAGGTTGAGTGGTAACTGAAGTTTGGAGAAGGCATACTAAAATGTCCTGTGTTGTTGAAGTGAAAGTGAAGAGAAGAAAAGGAGAAGCGTTAGCTTTTATATGAGGAAGGGGAGGTCAATAGGCATTAACCAGCTGACCCGGTCAAAGTGTCTCATTGGTTCGGTGAATAACCGTACCGTTCGGCAATGAGTATGCTGAACAAGTGGTTCGACGTGTGTACGTCGATCGGACTGCACCAAAAATGGTGGTGCAATGGCAAAACAGATTTCACCCGATGGGTGGAGAAGAGTGGGAAGCACGGTTTGCTTGTGATTCAAAGCGCATCATGATTGACTCTCACAATACGCATTGGGGGGCAAATGCTACCCGGTTGCTTGGCCCGGCTACGAGAGGCAAACTATTGAGTTTCTTGGTTGGCTCCAAGTGAAGCATATTCCAGTGAAAGATTGAATTGAAATGAAAGGCTCGGAGAGCAAGTACCGTTCGGCCTAGACTGTTCGGCCTGGATGCATCGTTCGGAATGCAAGTGCCGTTCGACCTAAGTACATCGCTCGGCATCCTTTATCCGAACGCCGTCGCTCGGCATCCTTCGTTCGAACGCCATCGCTCGGCATCCTTCATTCGAACGCCATCGCTCGGCATCCTTTGTTCGACCATCATAGCTCGACTAAAGGAAAGAGGTTGAAAGAGCACAGTGCATGTCGCTCGATAGGGGTGGCTCGGCATAGAAGGGTCGGCCCAAATGAACATGATAGAGTATTCCAGAATACACCGCTTGATCAAGAGAGGAAAGCTATGCATGGAACGACTTAGGCGCTTTGTTTAATCCTATTCGGTGATGTTCCGTCACGACCCGTTTTCCATCAACCAGAAAGACGCATCATGATTTAAGAAAGAAAGGGATAGAAGAAGAAAAGAAAGAGGAAAGAAGAAACACAACAACAACAGATAACTCACAGCGGAATGAATGAAATATAATATATCACATAAAATATCACATAGTATCATATTACATCAGAGTACACAACTTATACAACACATGTTAGACAGTTTTAAACATATATCTAACTATACAACTCAAGTACACAAGATCAAGATACCATACAAACACAGCGGAATCATAATATATCTACACGTGGAAGCCTCCTGCTCCATATCTCCTCCAGAATTCGTCAAGCTAACCTGAATCACTTTACTACTCATACATAATATGAGTACCCAAGAGCTTAATAAAACAAAAAATAAACACTCGGGTCAGAGAGGGGTCTGGTGTGAGTAAACGGGTTAAAATTGCTTAACTTTAGAAAACCTTTTGAAAGAAAAGGTATCACGTAAGACTTCCCACACATAAATATGGAAAAGTTTTTACCTTACGCTAACCAAAACATTTGATAGGAAATCCAGTGATATTATAATAGTGTCTAGGGTTTTCAAGTAAATAAGAAATAGCCGAAATTGTTACATTATTAAATTCCAACTACTAGCCACAAAAGTGGGTAATACAAACAAAACCGTAGGGTCTCGTAGGGAAAATGGGTTTCCATCAATGACAGGGCTACTGGGGTATCGCCCGTCATAGTATGGGGCCTAGATCACCGTACCGAGGAGTACGCCCGCTCCCCTGCAACACAAGGCCGGAACCGTTCCTTACTGAACAGCTCCGAACAAGACAACCCCGCAGTTGTGGACAACAACTGCCCACACAGCCGAAATAATAAGGGACTTCTAGACAGGGGAAAATCTTGTCCTGAAATGGGCGCTACCCACCTAGCTTTGCTGCACCTCCCCTGTTTTAGCAATTCCCGGGTTGATGAGGCTTGAGGCTGCGATTACCTTTATAGAACACATATATCTTAGAATACTCATCGTCCACCTGACGATGTTATGAAAGCATTCAATCCATACAAGTTTGTTCCGGGTTCGAACGAAACCGAAGGCACTATCTCGTTGCACTCATTTTGGAATCACCCTCAGAGTCAACGACCATAGCCCTTGCACTCTAAACCACCATCTCGAACCTGTAAGTACTATCTCCGTCAAACACATCACGAAATCACCCACAGAGTTATACTGACGTATAGTTCTCACACCTCGAGTCTTCGTAAAGCTCCACTTGGATTCACGACCTAACGTTTAATTGGAATCGATGTGGTTTTCGGATATCCAAATATAGAAACCCGATCCCGGTCTCATCGAAACCAAACGTCATTTTGATGTCCAAGTTGTTTAAGGGTTTTTAAACAGTTAAAACCTATATTCAGGATGATATAAACAGATAGATGAATCACATTATCACAATAGATAATTCATATCAAACATTCATCTCATAAAGCAGCATATCACATAACATAGATATCCAAATCATCCAGTATCAACCAAACATCCAATATCAATCATCCAATAGTAATCAATTATCCAGTATCAATCAATCACCCAATACCAATCATCCAATATCAATCAATCATTCAAAAAGCGGGATTGATTAACTCCTAACCAATTTGATTACCATAATCCTTCTTTATTTATTTATTCCAAATAAATAAATTAATAAACCATCTCTTAATGATCTTCCTTAATTAATCTTCCTTGATTAATTATACTTTAATTACATTCAAGTAATTACTCCTAACCATAAACAGTAATTAACCTTTAATTACTATCATTAATTACAATAATTAATGATCCTACATTTACTTCGATTAATTAATCAATTATAATTAATTACATTAAACCTCAATTAATTACAATTAATTAATCACATTTAAATTGATCACTTTTATTAATCAACGTTGATTAATTCATTAATTACATTAACTAATAATCCTTATTAATTAATTAACCCTTTAATTAAATAATTAATTTATAATTAATCATCTCATTAATCATAAACAGTAATTAACAACTTGTAATTACTTATATTAATTAATTAACTTCTTAATTAATCATATTAACCCTTTGATTATTTAATCTAATTAATTAATCTTTAATTATTTCATTAAGTAATTATTAATCAATTAAATTAATAAATAATCCTTAATTAATTACTTTATTAATTAATTACAATTTAATTAATTACACTTAGTAATTAATCTTAAATTAATCACATTTCACTAATTAATTAATCTCATTAATTAATTGACTAAAATAATTAAGTAATTAACCCTTAATTACTTACATAAGTAATTATCTTACTTCCATTAATAACCTTGATTACTTTCCTAATTAATTACTTAACAAGTAATTAATTCCATTATTAAATAATTCTTAATTCTTTAATTAATTAATTACTCCATAATTAATTAACTTCAAAACAATTATATTAAATCAATTCCTTAATTGATAATATTAAGTGATCATCCATTAATCACTTCAATTAATTACTCCCATGAGTAATTTCCACCAATTACTTCCATAAGTAATTATCATTCTTAATTATATTCAATAATTAACCATTAATTACTTTATTAAGTAATTACACTTAATTAATCCATAATTAAGTGATTATTAAAAATTAATTAATCAATTAACTAATTATTTAAAATTAATTAAATAATTAATTAACTAACTTCTTATATTTCAAAACCCTTAATTAATTAAGAAAAGCATTTATCTTAATTAAACTCTACTTATTAATAAATCATCATTAAATCAAGTATACTTAAGTTAATATCAAAGATAAATTAACCCTATTTATTTTCATAATTAAATTATTTGAATAAATCAAATTTTAATAACCTTAAAGACCAATTATTCAATTTGGTTTACAATAATAATATCATTAACCTTTATTTGAAAATAATGCATTTAAAAACAAATTTTCAAAATTCAAAACACATTAATCATCTAAGTTAAACTTATTCATTCAAAATGAAATTTGAAACTTTAGTTTTAAAACCATTACTTAAAACTTACTTTAAACTTTGATTTACTATTTGAATTCAAAACATTCTTCTTTAAAATTAACATTCAAAACTAAATTAAATTAAATTAATTTCAAAAAGAAATCATTTTAATCGAATTTAAATTTAAAATAAATTCAACTAACACCCTTGTAAAGTTTAATTAACATTTTTTTTATAAACAACAAACTTTAACTTATAAATTCATTTTCCTTTTATAAAACTTGAACTTGTTTTTATATAAACAACCAATTAAAATTCAGCAACTTACCATTTCACAATACAAACCCGAAGTAAAACTCGCGATCAAAATCTCGAGTTTAAACTTGAAACTAAACTCTACACAGTACTAACTAAACACAACAACCAAAATCACTCGAGCCAGACACTCATATCACACGCGACTGCCCCGAAGACATGCAGCTTCCCTTGCCTTCGAGTCGACACGCGAGAAACACGAGAGTATACCCGAGCTGCAACTCGTCTTCCCCAAAAAAAATTCACAGTGCACACGAACGTGCACGTGCACCTATCCAAGCAACTCCGGCCGCCGACGTTCGTTGCGACCATCGCCGTCCGTCACACGAACCCACTCGAGCAAGAAACCAAACCCAGATCGAAGAAAAATTACTCGAGTCAAAATTCAACCTATTCTCGAATTACTGCAGAAAGCATCGACCACTAAACCCATTACCGTCGGTCATAGCCACCACCGGAAACTCCAACGATCACTTCAAAGCATCGCCACAACCTCCACACTACTATTCCCAAGTCGCGATCAACTCCGGTCATACATTCACGTCGCAAAAGCATCTACAGCCAAGCCGAAACTCAAACATGCTATAACCCTAATTCCTTTAAATTGGAACAATCTAGCAAATGGAAAAATCCAATTGCATTTTTCCCAATATCTACAACCTAAAAACAAGCTGCACCCAAAAATCTAGCTTCAATCATCATATTGTTCTTCGGCAAATCACCGAAACAACCCAAACGTTCAAACCCCAAATTCATACAAATTAACCAACTAAAAATTACAACTTGCATATCAAAATTCACGATTTTTCCTCGTGATTACATACATGTAATTCAATTTATAATTTAAGATAGTTGATTTTTTTACAAAAATCTTAGTTTATTGTTAATCCCTTGTTTATAATTATCTGTTGCTTTAAAAATTATGAAACTAATTTTAAAATTACTATCAAACTATAACTTACATTTTTCATTTATATAACAAATTCAATTAAGTTATAGATTTGAAAGATTTTGCATCTTTCTTTAAGAAAACAACCTCTGTAATTATACAGAGTTGAATATAACAGGTTCATCTAATACCCAGCATTCTACATCCTCAATCATGCATATACAATATTATTCATATAAATAAATGTTCAAAATCATAGCCCAAATCATCACATGCAAAAATAAATTTAACTACAATAGGATTAAATCTGTTTTTAAGAGGTTTACTCATCTTATTAAATTTGCAGAGAGCAGGTTTTGATTACTTTTCCTTCAGGCTTGAATATTAAATTTGAAAAAGCCTTTGATTGCTGAAGAAATCCCACTGCATGCTTCAATTTGATTGATTGAAAATGTTGAAACTGATGATCTTCATGAATTTCAGGTTTGAAAGTTGCAGTTGAACTCCCCTTGGATTTGCAGGTTTAAATTTGCAGGTTGATTAAAAATGTTGCAATTGATCTTGAACTTGCAGGTTGAACATTTCTTTGAATTGCAGGCTTAAATTTGAATTACAGCTTCTAATCTTGCTTTGTAGATTTTTCTTTGGATTTTAATTTCAGATTTAAAAAAAATTCAGTTTTGAGTTAAGAAATGAGAATAAAGAAATTTGAGATGAAGAAAGAAAGTTGGAATAAAAGAGGAAAACAACTTTTCTTCATGTTTAAATGAATTAATTTATGTTTATTAAAATTAAGGAAAGTAACATTTTAAAAAAAGACACTTGTCATTAATTTGCTTAATTGCTTTACAAGTGTTATTAGAATGACTTAAGATAGCTACACATGTCTTATGTATTTTTAATAAATTTTTATTTAATTTTAAATGCAAATATAACTTACTCTTTAAGTTACTTAATTAATAAATGCTAGTTTACCTTTAAAAGAAAATATGCTAAAACTAAATACCAATATAAATAAATTACTTATACATGTATTTCTAAAATCTAAAACATATATATATATATATAACCTTTTAAAATTAATGCATTTTTAAAAGAAAAACAAAACAAAACTTTAATTAAATCCTTTTTACACTATCATATTTAAAACAACAATTATCTTATATTTTTAAAACAATTGAATTGATCGAAATTAACTTTTGAAAATATAAATTTTAAAACAAAGCTTTACAATTCATCCATATATAAATTATTAATTAAATTAAATTTCAAAACAATTCAAATTATAACATATACATACATATGTATTACAATTTGAAAATTCATCTTTTATCTAAAACAAAAGATTTTCCTATTCACAATATATATCTAACATATATATATTATGAATAGAATAAAAAAAATTATTAGCTTTGAAAAATCAATTCTTATCAATATTGTCAGATTAATTATTTATTAACCTTTAAAAATATTAAATTTACCAATTTAAATTAAAATTATAAAGAAAAATTATCAAATCAATCTAATTATTAATACAGATTATTAAATTGATATTGCCTAAAATTATGAGTCGTTGCAATCCTCCCCCCTTAAAAGAATTTCGTCCCCGAAATTTAAAAGCAAAGGTAATTTAATAATCCAGTAAAGATTTCAATTTCAAACAGCAAAGCATTCCTAACATCCAGTTACTAATAACCATAGCAATCAATCAAACAAACAAACCTAACTAATTATCCTGACACAAATCAGAATAAATCTAGCAACTATCTAGAGTTTCCCAATTATAAATCACCGGGAGACTCGCTCTACAGAAGCCAAACTAACAAACTACACCACCAAAATCCAGAATCTTCTCATCTCTAGATCCATCAATCTGAACAGAACATCAGGCTATACTCAAGTCCAGCTCAACTTCCAAATCCAACTGAACTACAGATTCCACAACCAACAGTGAATCATACACGTACTCCCTCAGAGATACGTGAAATACAATGAATTCCAGCTATCCAAGCTGGCAATTCCATCTTATCCAATTACTGTTCTCTTAACCAGAGAAATCTTAACAACAATGAAGATTCCAACTTCGAATTCCAAACTCCTTATCTCATCTCAGCATAACTCAACAGACAATCCTAGGCTGCCAATCTCTTCCTGATCAGCTCAACCTATGCTGACGCTTCCAGAAACAACTAGACCAATGCAAACAGTTCCTGAATCCTATCCAATAGAAAAGTCTTCCAAGATCCGTCGAAATCCATAACACAAGCTCTACTTCTCAAGCAATAGCAAACTGAACTTACTCCCTTCCTCGCATAGCTGCTACCTCGCTTCCGCTGCACAACTCTGATTCTGAAATAGATGAGAATACTGTTGATGAACACGAGAACAAACTTATCCAATATATCTGGGAAACTTTGTTCATCAAATCCATAAAATCTTAGTGACCCATCTGACTCAGTCACACAACCTTATAACAGAAATCCAAACTCAAAAACTAAATCTAACCAATCCAAATTCCAAAAAAATTCCTGAGCTGCTACACCAACTCTCCTACGAGGCTAACTAATCGCTTCTGGAACCAAATAATATGGAACTCAACTTCAGATGCAAACAAAATTATGATTACCTTAGTAGCTCCTACTTCCACATGAGAACCCTCAATCTCAAACAAAAGATTGTCCAAGAAAAATTCCCAAACTAATCGCAAGTCACTTTTGCGATCCTATCAAGTTCGGATTCCAAAGAAACCGTCCTCTCTTTACCAATTAGAACAGCTTTAAGCTTTTCCAAACAAGGTTAACTCTTTAAGAAAACTTTCACCATCTGCCCGGACTACTAAGAAGAACCATAAAGATTCCTGGATCATCGAAGAAACGGCCATACTGCTGCTTCCAAACTCTACCTCGATGATACTGCAGAGCTAAAAGACCTTCTCGACAGCACACTGAACACTTCGAACTAAAACTGCTACCACAGCTAACCAGAGACTCCTAATCCAAAGGCTCCTCGAACACCAAAACTATCAACAAACTACACAATACACCTTCGAGATGGCAGACAACCTCTCAAGAAATTCGGGCTCCAAACCAAGCATCAACATCTCGCTCTTCTTAAGGAATGACAGATGAGACCATGCCGAAGCGAAACAACTCATAGACCTTAGTCTCAAATTCCAAAACAGCCAACCTCCTTGCTAAAGATCCATACAACTTCCACACAAACGAATCTTCCCTGCGGCAGGTAAAACTGCTCCTCAACTACTTCTAAAACTGCTTCAAGAGAATACATCTTCTGAAAATCTCCATGGATATTGCATCTCATCACACAGTTATCAAGATACCATCACTTACTTCTGCATTTCCAACATATCCAAACTTACACTTCAAAGATAAACTCCGAATCTTTAAAAGATTTTCTTCGGATATCAGATAAATCCTTACTCCAAACTACAAATCTTACTCGAGACAGTATTAGGTCTATAGTCTCTACAAATACTTCCAACCTCAAACATATGGACCTCTTCCATTAGTGGTAGTCGTGTTACACACACCCACCACTACTTCATCTATCTCTAAAACTAATGTTGGAAAATCCGAACAGATAACCCAACAAATCAGGTAGATATAGATATAGATATATATATATATATATATAGTTATATATAAAAATTACAAGTACACTCTCTCAAGAAAGACGCCATTCCAGAGCCTAGGTATTCACTCAACCTAATACTCTGATACCAACTGTCACGACCCGTCTTCCATCTACCAGAAAGACGCATCATGATTTAAGAAAGAAAGGGATGGAAGAAGAAAAGAAAGAGGAAAGAAGAAACACAACAACAACAGATAACTCGCAGCGGAACGAATGAAATATAATATATCACATAAAATATTACATAGTATCATATTACATCAGAGTACACAACTTATACAACACAGATTAGACAGTTTTAAACATTTATCTAACTATACAACTCAAGTACACAAGATACAGATACCATACAAACACAGTGGAATCATAATATATCTACACGTGGAAGCCTCCTGCTCCATATCTCCTCCAGAATTCGTCAAGCTAACCTGAATCACTTGACTACTCATACATAATATGAGTACCCAAGAGCTTAATAAAACAGAAAATAAACATCCGGGTCAGATAGGGGTCTGGTGTGAGTAAACGGGTTAAAATTGCTTAACTTTAGAAAACCTTTTGAAAGAGAAGGTATCACGCAAGACTTCCCACACATAAACATGAAAAAGTTTTTACCTTACGCTAACCAAAAAATTTGATAGGAAATCCAGTGATATTATAATAGTGTCTAGGGTTTTCAAGTAAATAAGAAATAGCCGAAATTGTTACATTATTAAATTCCAGCTACTAGCCACAAAAGTGGGTAATACAAACAAAACCGTAGGGTCTCGTAGGGAAAATGGGTTTCCATCAATGGCAGGGCTACTGGGGTATCGTCCGTCACAGTATGGGGCCTAGATCACCGTACCGAGTAGTACGCCCGCTCCCCTGCAACACAAGGCCGGAATCGTTCCTTACTGAACAGCTCTGAACAAGATAGCCCCGCAGTTGTGGCCAACAACTACCCACACAGCCGAAATAATAAGGGACTTCTAGACAGGGGAAAATCTTGTCCTGAAATGGGCGCTACCCACCTAGCCTTGCTGCACCTCCCCTGTTTTAGCCATTCCCGGGTTGATGAGGCTTGAGGCTGCGATTATCTTTATAGAACACATCTATCTTAGAATGCTCATCGTCCACCTGACGATGTTCTGAAAGCATTCAATCAATACAAGTTCGTTCCGGGTTCAAACGAAACCGAAGGCACTATCTCGTTGCACTCATTTTGGAATCACCCTCAGAGTCAACGACCATAGCCCTTGCACTCTAAGCCACCATCTCGAACCTATAAGTATTATCTCCGCCAAACTCATCACGGAATCACCCACAGAGTTATACTGACGTATAGTTCTCACACCTCGAGTCTTCGTAAAGCTCCACTTGGATTCACGACCTAACGTTTAATTGGAATCGATGTGGTTTTCGGATATCCAAATATGGAAACCCGATCCCGGTCTCATCGAAACCAAACGACATTTTGATGTCCAAGTTGTTTAAGGGTTTTTAAACAGTTAAAACTTATATTCAGGATGATATAAACAGATAGATGAATCACATTATCACAATAGATAATTCATATCAAACATTCATCTCATAAAACAGCATATCACATAACATAGATATCCAAATCATCCAGTATTAACCAAACACCCAATATCAATCATCCAATAGTAATCAATTATCCAGTATCAATCAATCACCCAATACCAATCATCCAATATCAATCAATCATTCAAAAAGCGGGATTGATTAACTCCTAACCAATTTGATTACCATAATCCTTCTTTATTTATTTATTCCAAATAAATAAATTAATAAACCATCTCTTAATGATCTTCCTTAATTAATCTTCCTTGATTAATTATACTTTAATTACATTCAAGTAATTACTCCTAACCATATACAGTAATTAACCTTTAATTATTATCATTAATTACAATAATTAATGATCCTACATTTACTTCCATTAATTAATCAATTATAATTCATTACATTGAACCTAAATTAATTACAATTAATTAATCACATTTAAATTGATCACTTTTATTAATCAACGTTGATTAATTCATTAATTACATTAACTAATAATCCTTATTAATTAATTAACCCTTTAATTAAATAATTAATTTATAATTAATCATCTCATTAATCATAAACAATAATTAACAACTTGTAATTACTTATATTAATTAATTAACTTCTTAATTAATCATATTAACCCTTTGATTATTTGATCTAATTAATTAATCTTTAATTATTTCATTAAGTAATTATTAATCAATTAAATTAATAAATAATCCTTAATTAATTACTTTATTAATTAATTACACGTAGTAATTAATCTTAAATTAATCATATTTCATTAATTAATTAATCTCATTAATTAATTGACTAAAATAATTAAGTAATTAACCCTTAATTACTTACATAAGTAATTATCTTACTTCCATTAATAACCTTGATTACTTTCTTAATTAATTACTTAACAAGTAATTAATTCCATTATTAATCTTAATTCTTTAATTAATTAATTACTCCATAATTAACTAACTTTAAAACAATTATATTAAATCAATTCCTTAATTGATAATATTAAGTGATCATCCATTAACCACTTCAATTAATTACTCCCATGAGTAATTTCCACCAATTACTTCCATAAGTAATTATCATTCTTAATTATATTCAATAATTAACCATTAATTACTATATTAAGTAATTACACTTAATTAATCCATAATTAAGTGATTATTAAAAATTAATTAATCAATTAACTAATTATTTAAAATTAATTAAATAATTAATTAACTAACTTCTTATATTTCAAAACCCTTAATTAATTAAGAAAAGCATTTATCTTAATTAAACTCTACTTATTAATAAATCATCATTAAATCAAGTATACTTAAGTTAATATCAAAAATAAATTAACCCTATTTATTTTCATAATTAAATTATTTGAATAAATCAAATTTTAATAACGTTAAAGACCAATTATTCAATTTGGTTTACAATAATAATATCATTAACCTTTATTTGAAAATAATGCATTTAAAAACAAATTTTCAAAATTCAAAACACATTAATCATCTAAGTTAAACTTATTCATTCAAAATGAAATTTGAAACTTTAGTTTTAAAACCATTACTTAAAAATTACTTTAAACTTTGATTTACTATTTGAATTCAAAACATTCTTCTTTAAAATTAACATTCAAAATTAAATTAAATTAAATTACTTTCAAAAGAAATCATTTTAACCGAATTAAATTTAAAATAAATTCAATTAACAACCTTGTAAAGTTTAATTTACATTTTTTTATAAACAACAAACTTTAACTTATAAATTCATTTCCCTTTTATAAAACTTGAACTTGTTTTTATATAAACAACCAATTAAAATTCAGCAACTTACCATTTCACAATACAAACCCGAAGTAAAACTCGCGATCAAAATCTCGAGTTTAAACTTGCAACCAAACTCTACACAGTACTAACTAAACAAACAACCAAAATCACTCGAGCCAGACACTCATATCACACGCGACTGCCCCGAAGACATGCAGCTTCCCTCGCCTTCGAGTCGACACGCGAGAAACAAGAGAGTATACCCGATGTAACGACCCGTTTTCCCGTACCCTTTGAATCGACAATAAACCACACATGTCTAACTCAAATTGCACGAAAAGACGGATCTTTAAGAGTAATTAAAGAAAAATAGACAGAACAGAATCTCACTCGAATGAAATAACACCTCAAATCAAGAATCGAGTGATAAATCCTTTTTCGGATTGGTGTAAACACCTCAAAGTTCTGTACTCAAATCTTAGATCAAAATTTATGTGCCAAAATCATCTACGTTTAACTTATGTACTTAATCTTTACCTAATACATTTTTTCAAAACTTCTATTAATCCAACTTTATTTCACAACCATTTACCTTTTACTAAATCTATTATTACTTAAGCTTATAAATATGACTTAAACTTGTATAATATACTTTTACTTCCTAAGTGTATATATACATATCCCTAATCTTCAAACCATCATCACTTCAATTAGGGTCTTCAACAAATGTGGAATTCTATTATTATCTCCAACTAATAAGTTATAAAACTCAATCCTTAGTTTTCTTTACCTAAGGTTTCCATTTAGCTATTATTATTTATCCAATCCATATATTAATAAGACAACTTTACTAAGTGTACATTTTTTTTCTTACTGATTCTATGATTAACTTACTTAACTTATTTACCTATCCATTTTCTAAATCAATTTCTTGATCTTAAATCCATCAAATACCTTATAGTCAAATTGTGAAACTTAATTCACATGGTATTTGGTATTAACCTTTTTCATCTAACAATCAAACCACTAACCATATAATTCAGATATATCCACTTCTAATCTTAGTTCATTTTGAATTATAAATGTTACCCTACATGTATCACTAATTCAAAGTTTTATATTAGGATGATATTTCTTATATCTCTTAATCCCAAATTTCACTTTGACTTTTAACCTAATCAAAGTGTCTAAATTTTAAATTAACTTAACCCCTTTATAAGTTATACAACTTATCTTTTTATATTATATTTACCCCAAATTTCAATCTTGGCTTATCTTTTTCTATCTTATTGATAATAATTTTTTTATTTTTTTATTACTTTCTCCAATTACAACTTCTAACTTCAATAATATCATCAAATATCTTACTGTCAAATTGTGAATTCTACTTCACAAGATATTTGTACTTAGCTTTTAAATCCATCCATTATGATAGTCACTTAATCATTATTATTTCTTAATCCTAAGTATCTAAGGGTATATGATTAAAGTTCTAAATTTTAGCTTTCAACTAATTGATCCTATATGAAATATCTTATAGTCAAATTGTGCAATTCTAGTCACAAGATATTCATATTTTAGTTTCACTAAGCAAAGTCACAATCAATCCTTAACTTCTAACCCAAAAGGTAATAGTATTCCCTTTAATATTTATAATATAAACGCAAGGTAAAATTGTTTCATTTACCCATTTCCTTTAAAACAAAATCATTTTTATAAAATTAAAAAATACACGCTCATATATATAATACTCTCATAACTCAGTCTAGGGTGTTGCTAACCCTATCTCTAATGAGATACACATCCTAGGATATTACTAATCCTATGTCTGATGAGATTTTACCCGTAATAGAGCCAAGGTTTTTGCTTAACCTTCAGCTCTGATACCAAATGTAACGACCCGTTTTCCCGTACCCTTTGAATCGACAAAAAACTCACATGTCTAACTCAAATTGCACGAAAAGACAGATCTTTAAAGGTGGTTAAAGAAAAGTAGACAGAACAGAATCTCACTCGAATGGAATAACATATATTATTTCAATAATAATCATTACAGCGGAAAACTTTTTAAATACATATATCAGAGTCTAATCTAAATTCAGCTTTGACAGTTATAAACATATGCCCTTACAATTGCTGACAAACATCAAACAAAATACACTAAACAAAGCGGATAACAGAATATGTCCATACGTCGATGAATATCTCCAGCTCTCCTCTGTAAACTCCAACTGTCTTCGACTATCCTGAAACTACTCGGATCTGACCCGAGTATTGAAAATACCCGGATCAGGCTTGATAAACCACCGTGAGAAAAACTCAATAATTAATGACAGTGTCATATATCATCCTTTGTTATAAATCCTTTGGAAATAAAGAGTATCTCATAAGACCACGCCCACACATAAACACGGACGGGTTTTTACCTTATGATAACTAAAACACTTGATATTATTTCTAATGACATTCTTTGAAAACATTTGCAAATAAACTTATTAATCCTAGCTGAAATTGTTACCATTATTAAATTCCAGCATTCTAGGCTCTACAAACAAAACCGTAGGTTCTTATTGGAGAATGGATTTCCATACAAATGACCAAGTGCAGGATCTACCTTCCGAAATGGGTACACCTCTAGATGGAAGTTTAGAGGCACAGAACATCTACCCTCTACCAACACTAGACCGGCCTACCTCTTTAACTAGATAGTACCGAATATGTCATCCCCCGGTCGTTACCGACCTTTAACCGAGCGCTCGTTTTCCATACACCACATTAATATACATCCCGAACGTCATAGCGGAAAGAAATATATCTAGAAGGGAATGATCATACCCTACTTGGGAATGACCCACTTAGCCCTGCTGCATCTAATCATGTTTCAGTCATTTCCAGTTTGATGAGGCTTGAGGTCACGATTACCTTTTTACAAATCACATGTCATATCTTTGAATGCCACGTTGCCATTTCCGTTTAACTACTAATTGTCTTCCACAAAAATACAACCCTTGAGCTCGTAAGTCTCAAGGAGGGTGTTAAGCTAAGAGAAGTTGCCTTCTCCGCCACCACTGATGTACGTTTATAAAAACCAATGTACGTGATCGTTAGAAATGCAATGTCAGAAAAACATCCATACAAGTTGTCCAGGAACAGGACAAACCGAAGGCACTTTCCTCGGCCATTATTAGACGAGAAGCCCTTGCAATCCGCAAAATCTCCATCACGAGGAGACCACTGCTATATTTTACTCTATAATGGGTGCGACCCCGAGAAAATCAACAAGCAGTCCTCACGCTATGAAGATCCACGGTCTTAATCATCGTCTTCAACATGTCTTCACGTTCGAACGTATACATTAGTTCGAAGTGGTTTTCGGATAGGAATTAACCAAATCCGACTCCGGTTCCTTCGAAATCCAATCATCGATAAAAAGTGAATATGGGTATATAGGATTTATTAAGTCCCTTTTCACTTTAATTCTTTTCGGATGATTTTGAATTCTCTTTCTTTTGACTTAGAGTAATTCTAAGTAATTCATTCTTTTGCTTTTGGAAAATATCTCAAATTTCCTTACTTAATTCTCGATCCAAACTTCTTAACTTTTAAGCGGGTCAAAAACAATGTTATTTAAGACATCATTTACGATAAACCCTAAGTCAATCTTAACAAAAACATTTTTGAGTAAATAGGATCATAGAAATCATTCATCTTGGAGATTGCTTAACTTTTGGATAATAACAATCTTCTTTTAATTCAAAAACTTAATACAGTCTTTTTATTTAAGAGCATCCGGGCTTTCCTTTCGACCTGTTCCACCCCTCGCCTAAGAAAAGAAAACATAGGCCAGATAAGTTCAGGGCACTGGTTGCTCCATCCCTAACCTTAGTTAAACACCTTGTTTTATCTTCCCAGATCTCACATGCGGGACAAATGTACTAGTTGTTTCCGCATACTCAGATTTTCAACTTTATTTTGAATTGCTTATAAATATCCCAAATTATCTTTCAAAATGCTTAATTATCCTTTTTAAAACATTCACAATTGATTCTGCGAAACGTTGTTACATTTAAACTCGTATTCCAAAAGTTTTATAATTCGCAGCAGAAAAGTGATGCGGAAAGTGCTAAACAAGCTTATTTGAATTAAACAACTTTTAAACATTCGATAATTCATATTTTCCAATTCCAATCTCTTTTAAATCATTTAAATAGATTTATCAAATTTAGTCCATATTTTTCCATAATTAAAAACATCCATTTAAACAAATTTCCTGTTATGGTCACTAAACTGCACTAGCGCGATTTTTCTAGAAAATTAATTTGGACTTAATTCAAAATCTACCTATCGAAACTTTGATTTTCTTTCTTCGTTTAGAAGATATAGATATAATAGTCCGGAATTTTCTTCTCTCGAAGAATTCCGAGCCATATTCCACTCCATACACTCATTTGAACTTTTCGGCACGAAATCGCGAACTACCGTTGCGCGACGCGTCTAGTTTTAACTTATTTTTCAATACTTGAAATAATCAATTCAAATTGGATTTCAACACTTATAAAATCATTAGAAACCATTTTAAATCAATATTTTCACTTTTAAAAGTATTTAAAATGAATTTTCACTATTACCGTATTATAATATTATTATATTCACATTATTTTAGTATTAAATTTTAAATTCCGATTTCAATTCAATTTCACTATTCATCTTAATTTCAATTTCTAATTAACTATCCTTTTCAAATCCGATTCACTTCAAATTTCAAATTCTCTTTCATTTTAACTTTAATTTCACTTCTAAATAAAAAGAGACTTATTTTTCCACAATATATCATATTACTAAAATATGGTCTTTTTAGATAAAAGGATTACTTGATCAAAATGAACATATCCAATATTCATATTTATCACTAACATAACATCCATTCAACCAATCACATGCATATGATTTCAAATCTAACATTCACTATTAATATCATAACGGAATATATTATCACAATTCACTTAATTTACTAACTATCAAATCATCCATATTAACAATCAATTTGGTATAAACATGCATATGTCATAAAGGTGTAAATATGATTTATAACATAATCAAAATATAAATTCAGAAGCAATGAGAATTTCTCACCTTAAACCAAAGCGATTAACTTCCTACCAACATTCTAATCAAGCAACACTTCACTAATTAATTCCTACTCTATTAAACACTAGCAAGCAACATCCTCTCCCCTCCAATAGCTTGGCCGAGGCTTGAGATGGAGGTTGGTCGAAAATATAGAGAAGAAGCGGTAGAGCTTTGACTTGAATTCCCAAGATTTAGATCCGAAAAATAGGTCATCTTCTCTCTTGTTTTTGACTCTCTTACTCATAAAATTTGAAAAACTTATTAACTGAAAAGTTGTTGCAAATTCTTTACTATTGAATTTGAAAAAAGAATCATTTGATTCCAAGTTGTTTTGAGGGAGATAAGTTCAAAATAAAAGAGTTATTCTCGGATTCACAAAAATAAAGCCCGAAAATACACTTCAAAGAATTGAGTTTCAGGAATAACAAACCACAAAAATGGAAAGAGTGCTCAACATAAAAGTTGTAGCCACTGAAATTTCATATGGCTTCAAAAAAAGAGTTTATAAATTTGGATCTGTTTTGATCAAGTTATGATCAAAACAAAATGGCCTATTTTCTGGCTTAAAAACTGGGCCAGAAAATGCACTTGAAATAAGTGGAATTTTGACATAGTAAACTTTGGAATGAAACAAAGTGATAGACATGAAAGTAGTAGCCACTGAAAAATCAATGATTTAAAAAAAGAAATTTTCATTTTGGTACTGTATTGAAGAACTTGTGGCCGAAAGAAGAAGAGGTAAAGTATAGAGAAAAAAAGAGTTTGTTTTGAAGAAAATAAACATTGATTTCTTTTGAAAATTTTGTAAATATTTTGACATTATTCCTTTATAATATTTTTCTATGTCATGGAAGCCATTAGAGAGGAGAGGAAGAAGATGAAGAAGCTTGAGAAAAGAAGAAGAAGAAATGTGAATGAAAGTGAAGAAGGGGGTGGATATTTATAGAAAAGAAAGAAAGTGGTAATTTATCAAAATAACCTCTTACCAAATTACCAAACTAACCTTACTTCAACCTAAAGCAATCTCCACTTTTTCAAAACTTAACATCACCTTTCACATCCTTACGTTATGTCTTAATCCCTTAAGAACTAAGCTAAGTAAAATAATAATTATATTGGCTTTTGATGTGATATTGATTTGATGTTTACTTTTAACTTTTCTTACTTACTTTTGTTAATTCTTAATTACTTTTCTTAATGACTTCTAGAAGTTTTCTAACCTTATTTAGTAAAAGTAAACTTGATTAGTTAATTAATTAATACTTACACTATTAGAATATATGTTCCTATATAAGAAATAAGGGTGTGACGACATTGCGACTACTTTTAATCGACAAAATGTCATTTTTCGACAAAATGTTTTACTCGTCTTCCCCAAACAAAATTCACAGTGCACACGAACGTGCACGTGCACCTATCTGTAACGACCCGTTAAATTTATGATATTTAATAAAATGAATTAATATAATTTCTAATTTGGTTAAAAATAAATGTAGAAATTTGGTATAGTGGTTGCAATTTAGTGTAACTATAAAATTTTATGATAATAGATGTGGATAATGTAAATTGTCACAACTTGATTTAAAGTAATTTTTAAGAAACAAATAAATGTTGAATTTGTGAATGCTAGAATAAATATTAACTTAAATGGTGTTCATTAATACAAAGATGTAATTAGTGTAGATAGTAATAATTTATGCCTGTAGTGAAAGGAAAAGAAAACTAATAGAAACATAAAATTTATTTTATGTAAACAAAAGTATAGTTTTGAACAAACTTATGAAAATTGATAGAAACAGTGTTTGTAATCAGTTTGGTTATTTTATATTTGAAAGATAGAGATGTGTAAATACGTTAATGAATTTATAATGGGAAGGAATGGTAGAATGAAAAGAATATATATAATAATAAGCATTTGATTCAATTAAGGGAATTAAATTATAATAAATGGTCATTTAATAAATTCAACGTTTGTAAGAAATCATAATAGTTGTGTAAAATGTGTACAAACTTGGATTTGGAAGTTTATTGGATTTATAACGGTTTTGTTATTAAGTGTATGAGTTTAAAAGTTATTCCCTTTTGTAAAGTTATAGAAGAATGCATAAAGATATAAACAGGGCTTAATAGAATTGACACTTAATGAATTGAATAAATTACCCATTTAGGTAGATATGTATAGTGAAATAAATGGCCTAAGCAAATTAAAATGGGATAATCATTGAGATTTGTACTATGAAAATAAATAGTAACATTTATTTGCAAGGAATAAAAGACTATTTAGGTGACTAGAATTTGGAGTAATGACTATTGTATGTTACCTACCCTTGTTTCTTGTTAATTTAGATTTTGGGAATCAAATTCAATTTATCCGCCAATTTACCGCAGTTAAAGTGAAATGAATTGGTGATTGAGAAATGTTAAATACAAATAAGATGTAAACCAAGGAAAATCCCATTTGTAATAAATTATGTAGAATAAAGTAAAGAAACTAGGAAATGAAAATGTGAAAATGTGGATGCAGTGAGATCTTAAGTGATAATAACCTTGTTAGGCAAGTGATAACGGAATTTTGTGTATATGTAATATTTACTGGTGTGTCAAGTAATAAACACATAGATGCAAGAAAAGGAAAGTTGGTAGCAATCTATATATGTTATTTATCTTACTTAGTATATTAAATAAGGTTTGGAATTCAAATTTTAATTAAAGGAGTTGGTAGCACGTTAGTAGGAAATAATTGTAAGGGTGGGATAACAACTACTATAAACTACCTAATTTAAATGAGTCAATGAACTTATTTGAAATAACGTTCATCTAAATATGAGTAATTAAAATGGCGGGGTCAACAATAAACGTTACTTTAGAATTAATTTATATTTTAACGGAAGTGTGAAAGTAAAGCAATAGAAGCGTAAACTTATCAAGGTAGAATTTAGTAGTGTAATGAAAAAATGTTAAGAATGTTATAGTATAATGATTGAATGGAAATCAAAATTTACTTGTTTGAATGTAACTTTAGGGAAATTGGATTTAATTAAAATAAAAAGGAAGAAAAAAAAATTGGATGAAATTTAATGTTGGAATATTATGTAAATATAAACTTAGATAAAATTTAAGGATATCTACGTAATAGAGTGTAAAACCAATGTTAATTTCATCTATTTAATACTAATAGGTTAATAATAGAATGAAGAGTAAATTTAATGTTAAGTTAATATGAATTAAGGTAATATTGGGGAATAATGTGAATTTTCTTCATAATATGATAAGTTGTAGAATACAACGTAAACTTAAGTATAACCTTTGGATTGAAAACATTGTTAAGGGTTACCTGTTAAATTTGGATGGAATTGGCAATAAATGTTACACTTATGGGTAAGGAAATAAAAATGTCCAGAATTTGAGTATATTAAGAAATGGGGATTGAAATTGAAATCTTGCAACGAATCTAATAATACGTTACATAAGTGTTAAATTAAGGTAACATTTGGAAAATATGATAATGATTTTCAAATTGAACAAGTTGTGGAATTAATAAGGATGGAAGAAAAAAAAATCAAGATTTATTTTATTTATTGGAATGAAAAATTTATAATTTGATTTATTGCGAATAATTGAAATTTAATTTGGTAATTGGCGAAATGATTAATGATTGAATTAACATAGAACTTGTTGTTAGTTATTAAAATTGTTTAAGAAATCAAAGGAGAGAAATTTTATAAAATTTTAAATTTTGTAATTGGATTGGCTAAAGTGGGAAAGTGGAATTAATCAACGTTGTTACTTTTATCTCCTTCCCTATTAGATCCTTATGTGATTGCATCCACATTTATTGTTGATTATTCCTATATATTGTCACCAATTAATCGTACTTGATGTATGTTTAGCAATTTTGTCACACAGTTAAAGTATGAATATATATATATATATATGATGTATTCAAATTTTTCTGTATCTAGCACTTAATTAATTTAGAATCAAACTAACGAAACGTGTCATTTATTTTTGTCCCTCCATATTCATTTTCTTTCTAATTAATAAATACCTCTTTTTAATACCTGCTACTTTTAAAAAAAAAAAAAAAGGACTGTTCATATTTGCTATATTTCAATACCAAGTGTTCATATTCACTTTATTTCTAATTAATAGCAGCCTCTCCTTTCAAATCTATTTGTCCCTAAACCTAACTCTAACCTTATAAATAACCTACTTCTTATTCTTCTATTACATTTTGTTTCTCCTAACTCTAACCCTAGCCTCCATGCTATTCTTCTTCTTCTTCTTCTTCTTCTTCTTCTTCTTTTTTCTTGTTTTTCTCAAAGCTCCTTATTATCTCTCATTTTAATTTTTTTCTTTCTCTTCAAATATTCTTCTTCTTCTTCTTCAAATTTACTTCTATTTCAAACTTTCTTCTTTTCAAATCTAGATCTTCTCTTCCGTTTTCAGTTCTTATTTTAATCATTTTTTTTCAAATCTTCTTTTTCTTTCAAACCTTTTAAAATACATACATTCATATAATAAGGAGGAAAATTAAAGTAAATCGAAATAAAAGAAAAATTACGGAACAAAGTTAGCAATCAAGAAGAAGCATATGCGTTTTTCACGAGGGAAGGTGGATGCGGCACGGTATTTTATTTTTGTTTTGTTTATTTTTAATTTTTTTTTATTTCAATTGCAAATCGTTTAATTGTGATAACTTTCACATACGAACTCCGTTTCACACGAAATTTCTTTTGTTAGGATCGTAATTAAATTCCGGATCTGATGACGCTGGTTTGGATAAATTTAGAGACCGTCAAATTTTGGGTTTAAATCGGATTTACATTCGATTTAAATTCAAAAGGTGAGTGTTTTGACCCACTCACAATTACTAGAAGCTTTTATGTTTGTTAAATAAATTTTAGAAATGCATAGAAATTTATTTATGAGTATTTGGCATGTTTATTTCATTCATATCTGTTGAATTGCATTTTATTAAATTTAACTGTTAATTTAATTGATTTATTGTGTATTAATTGACTGTTGGAAATTTTTGTTGCATATGAATTGCTAGTTAACAGTTGTATAAATTATTACTGAATAAACTGTTAGATTAATAGTTGATAAATTTAATTTGAATAAACTGCCAGTTATCACCTGTTATATATGATCATATATATAATTGTTATTGATTGATATTGATCGATGTTGTGATTGGATGATGGATGTGTTGTTGAATGAATGTTTTATTTGGATATCATTAAACTGCAAGTTAGTATGCATTTACATTTCATTCGGGATTGCGGTTTGAAATGATATACAACCGCAGTTTTATTTTTTTTTAAATTGCGGATTGAAATGATAAATATCCGCATCACTTGACCATAGGATAGAAAACTATATACAGGCACCGCAGTCTATATATAACTATTTTTAATGTGATTTCTATGGTTTGGATGGAATACGGTTTATAAAAATCTTAAATTTTATACTGAATAAATGTTTTCTTCCATATTTATATACATATGAAGTTGAAAATTTTGAAATAAAAAGGTGTATAAATCTCTTTATTAAAATGGAAGAAAATTTAGTAAATGGAGTTTGATAATTTATATCCTATGTTTAAATGTTAAGTTGGAAATTTTAAGATATGATATTTATAATTGGATTTTCCCAAAATAAATTAAATGAATATTCTAGTATAACTTGAATTGGAAAATATATATAATTTATTACTAGAAATTGAAGTCTTATAAATTATGGATTCTATGTGAATATTCAAGGCTAATTAATAGAACATTTGATTTGAAAGAATAAAATCCAACTTTAGTTGAAATATTTATACTCAAAATGGATATACGTATATATATGAATTTATTGAAATGGTTTTGGAACTTGAAGCGATATTAAATTTTGGTTTTAACTTTAAATAAAGAAATGTATTGTAAAGCCACGAGAAATATTTCTTTTCAAAGTAACATTTAAGTTAAACCACTTATTTTATATACTGTTGAATATCCAAACCATTTAGTTTTGAAAGTAATGGTTTTAAAAACTAGGGATTTCGAAGTATTATGTTGAAAGTTAATATTCAAATATTTGGTTACAAGGAATTATAAATTTTAAAAGTGGCATAATTTTTGGAAAAGATTTATATTTGGGAAATGATATCATTGATTTGGGTTTTATAAAATAATATCAAAATGAATCTTTTTGGGTTTTAAAGAAGAAATGATATCGTAATATTATGGTTTTGAAATGGATTATATTCTGGTTTTAAAGTATAAACTATTTTTAAATGACCGCGGTGTTATAATAACGATTGGTTGGCAAAGAGACCGGGATCGGATGTGGACATACTCTCTGTCGATACCGAAAACCACTTTGACTAACCGTGTACGCGGTGGAGATTCCAGAATGAAGTAGGTTGGGGCGACGTTTCCTGTAAGGTAAATACGTGGACCCGACTCCCGTGAGTTGGCATAAGGTGGCTAAAACAGGAGCGATTGACGGGTTAATGAGGTCATTCCTCTGATCGGACACACCTCTTCGATATTATACTTCGACTTTGGATTGATTCAGTGGCCACTTCTATTTTTGATTTTGGGGGAGTTTGTTCGAGGTGGGCGGTAGCTGCGGCTACGCGTTACCATCGACCCGGAAGCGTAATTGGTATATCTACCCTGGCATTGCCTAGTTGTGCCGTGTCACCTACCCTATCACGCCTTATACGATTTTGGTTTTGTACCATACCTATGGAGTGCCCTCTGACGACGCCCAGTACGGGGGAGATTACGGTACTGTATAGACTATGGGAATATATTCTGTGTTAAGGTGGAAAATGTAAAGCCTTAACGCTATTTAAAAGTAAGTTTATTTTACAATTAGACACTATTATAATAGCGCAATATACTACATAGTAAATAGTTTAACGGATCCTTAGGAGATGTAAATCCCGAGCATCTCTTAAGTTACAGTACTCATATTTATTTCTGTAAAATTTAACTTACATAAGATCTTTTAGTTCTGACTCGAGTGTTTTTGTCTTTTCAAATTTGCTCGGGTCAGTCCGAGCGTTTCAGGATTTGAAGATTTAGCTTTGGAGGACGAAGACGAAGATTTGTATTATTATTATTTATACTAGTGCACTACACCATTTAATTCCGCTGCATTGTTGTATTGGTATGTGTAACTCTGATATTTATTGCACAAGAAAAATAAATTATTTTGTAAAACAGTTTCATGAACTGTATATTTGATTATTATATTTTATCCTTCCGCTGTGAGATTCTGTTTTGTTTTATTTCTTCTCTATCTTTCTCATTTACCCCATAACAATCCGACCTTCCGTATGGTTTGAATTGGCACGTGTGTCGGTTTAAAGTGTGCGAAAAGGCAGGATGTTACACTATCCAAGCAACTCCGGCCGCCGACGTTCGTTGCGACCATCGTCGTCCGTCACACGAACCCACTCGAGCAAGAAACCAAACCCAGATCGAAGAAAAATTACTCGAGTCAAAATTCAACCTATTCTCGAATTACTGCAGAAAGTATCGACCACTAAACCCATCGCCGCCAATCATAGCCACCACCAGAAACTCCAACGATCATTTCAAAGCATTGCCGCAACCTCCACGCTACTATTCCCAAGTTGCCATCAACTCCGGTCATATATTCACGTCGCAAAAGCATCTACAGCCAAGCCGAAACTCAAACATGCTATAACCCTAATTCCTTCAAATTTGAACAATCCAACAAATGGAAAAATCCAATTGCATTTTTCCCAATATCTACAACCTAAAAACAAGCTTCACCCAAAAATCTAGCTTCAATCATCATATTGTTCTTCGGCAAATCACCGAAACAACCCAAACGTTCAAACCCCAAATTCATACGAATTAACCAACTAAAAATTGCAACTTGCATATCAAAATTCACGATTTTTCGTCGTGATTACATGCACGTAATTCAATTTATAATTTAAGATATTGATTTTTTTACAAAAATCTTAGTTTATTATTAATCTCTTGTTTATTATCTGTTGCTTTAAAAATTATGAAACTAATTTTAAAATTACTATCAAACTATAACTTACATTTTTCATTTATATAACAAATTCAATTAAGTTATAGATTTGAAAGATTTTGCATCTTTCTTTAAGAAAACAACCTCTGTAATTATACAGAGTTGAATATAACAGGTTCATCTAATACCCAGCATTCTACATCCTCAATCATGCATATACAATAGTATTCATATAAATAAATGTTCAAAATCATAGCCCAAATCATCACATGCAAAAATAAATTTAACTATAATATGATTAAATCTGTTTTTAAGAGGTCTACTCACCTTATTAAATTTGCAGAGAGCAGGTTTTGATTACTTTTTCTTCAGGCTTGAATATTAAATTTGAAAAAGCCTTTGATTGCTGAAGAAATCCCACTGCATGCTTCAATTTGATTGATTAAAAATGTTGAAACTGATGATCTTCATGAATTTCAGGTTTGAAAGTTGCAGATGAACTCCCATTGAATTTGCAGATTTAAATTTGCAGGTTGATTAAAAATGTTGCAATTGATCTTGAACTTGCAGGTTGAACATTTCTTTGAATTGCAGGCTTAAATTTGAATTACAGCTTCTAATCTTGCTTTGTAGATTTTGCTTTGGATTTTAGTTTCAGGTTTAAAGAAAATTTCAGTTTTGAGTTAAGAAATGAGAATAAAGAAATTTGAGATGAAGAAAGAAAGTTGGAATAAAAAAGGAAAACAACTTTTCTTTATGTTTAAATGAATTAATTTATGTTTATTAAAATTAAGGAAAGTAAAATTTTAAAAAAAAGACACTTGTCATTAATTTGCTTAATTGCTTTACAAGTGCTATTAGAATGACTTAAGATAGTTACACATGTCTTATGTATTTTTAATAAATTTTTATTTTAATTTTAAATGTAAATATAACTTACTCTTTAAGTTACTTAATTAATAAATGCTAGTTTACCTTTAAAAGAAAATATGCTAAAACTAAATATCAATATAAATAAATTCCTTATACATGTATTTCTAAAATCTAAAACATATATATATAACCTTTTAAAATTAAAGCATTTCTAAAAGAAAAACAAAACAAAACTTTAATTAAATCCTTTTTACACTATCATATTTAAAACAACAATTATCTTATATTTTTAAAACAATTGAATTAATCTAAATTAACTTTTGAAAATATAAATTTTAAAACAAAGCTTTACAATTCATCTATATATAAATTATTAATTAAATTAAATTTCAAAACAATTTAAATTATAACATATACATACATATGTATTACAATTTGAAAATTCATCTTTTATCTAAAACAAAAGATTTTCCTATTCACAATATATATCTAATATATATATATATATATTATGAATAGAATAAAAAAATTATTAGCTTTGAAAAATCAATTCTTATTAATATTGTCAGATTAATTATTTATTAACCTTTAAAAAGATTAAATTTACCAATTTAAATTAAAATTATAAAGAAAAATTATCAAATCAATTTAATTATCAATACAGATTATTAAATTGATATTGCCTAAAATTCTGGGTCGTTACATGTTCGTTCGGTCATGTGCATGCCGCTCAGTTAAGGTAGTCCGGTGCGCATCGTTCGGTCAAGAGACTTGGAGTAACATGGCATGCGTCGCTCGGTCAAAGACGTAGAACCAAGAAAGTTTGGTCGGCTTGGTTCTAGTGCTTGTGGTTTGAACTTGGTGGTTCAGCATACATGGGGCAACATAATTGGGACCGTGAACTTCTACGATGGCTCGTGATCACTTTATCTCACGACAGAGTGGCCCACATACATTTTTTGCTTCGAATCGGATTTCCACTTGCTTCGAGTTCTATCACGATCTACTTCATGTAACTAGCGAGACTCCCACCGAACTGACCGAGGAGGCTCGGCAACTGCCGTTTGGCATGTCTGGCTCGGTGCACAGATGTCACCTTCTAAGGGCCGAAGTACCTCGTTCCTAGGCCCGTGTAGGAAGTCTGGCCTATCTTCGCCTATAAATAGAAGGGCAGGGGCGTAGTGAAAGGGGATCTTTTTTCGAAAACTCCGAGGAGACTCGCCATTTTCAAGACTCATTTTTTTCTGTTAGAACTTGTACTCAAGTTGTTGGTGTACGGATTGTATCTGTATTCAATTATTTGAAAAAGCAATAAATATTAAACTCAAAGTGGACGTAGGCAGTTACGTCGAACCACTATAAATTCAGTGTTCTGGTTTCTACAGTTAATTTTTGTAAAGACCCGTAAATCCGTACTCCTTGAATAGACACTAATCTCCATTGATTAATTCAAGATGAACGAAAATACGAACCCTTAGGGGTTTAAGAAAAATTTAGGAAAAGAAGAAGAGAGAAAAAAGAAGAAAGAAGAAGAAAAAGAGAGGAAAGAACATAATGGATAAGGTAGAAGATGGAGGGAAAAGAAAAATAGAAGATAGAACAGAAAGAAAATAGATCATTTTAAAATAGAAAGAAAAGAGAATAGAATATAGAGAAAATAGAACGGAACAGAAAACAACAGAACAACACCGGAATCTCACAATTCGCAGCGGAACAACATATAATAATAAATGAATAATCTTTAAACAAAGAACTATATCAGTTATTACATTACATCACATTTCATTACATCATATCATCAGAGTGTACAACATCATACAACAACAACAGTGCAGCGGAAAAAGAAATACTATATAAACTAGTAATACGCCATGCCATCCAGCTTGCCTCCAGCAACTCCAGAATATCCAGTTTATCCTGATAAACCTTAACTCTTGACTGCCCGTGTGGAAATTGGTGGGCACCCAGAGTTTAGGAAGGAAAACAATAAACTCCAAGTCAGTCATGTGACTGGTGTGAGAACTCAAAACAGTTTATTTATCTTTAAAAATCAAAATAGAGGAATATTTTTAAATTCAATTCGCAATGCTTTTAAAAATGAGACTACCATAAGGCCTCCTGCACACACACACAATGCAAACGCAGAATCGGAGGAGATTTCTCCTTATGATAGTCAAAGATGCTTGATACGCATTTAAAATAACATTTGATATTATTACTAGTGCATAGTGTAGGGGAAAAATTCATTTTGAAAGTAGAATATAAATCTTAGCCAACATACGACCATTATCGTATGCCTACTATAGCTACCATCCAAACAGTGTTGCGACACCATAAGTGAATGATAGGTTCTACAACTAATACCGTACAAGTTTCGTATTGTTTCTTTGGATTTCCAACGAATGATCAGGCCAAGGAACTTCCCATTGCCACATGAGAATGCCTCTGGATGGACATCCCCGAGAACCAAACCGGATCTCTACCAACACAAGGCCGGGTTACCCCTAACTGAGTAACAACTGACCGAATATGCCATCCCCCGGTCCTTTGGGACCTTTTCACCGAGCGCTCGTAATCAATTCACACAATCATAACAAAGTGTTTTCAACATGAGTAAGTATCTGGGCTCCATACCATGATACCACCCTTTTCCAGAAGGAAATGGACACATCCTAAAGGGCGCTACCCCTCATAACCTTGCCGCATCTTTCATGTTTTGACCATTCACGGGGTGTGAGGCTCGACGAAGTCACGTCCACAAAAACATACTTTATACAAAAGCCATGCTTTGGGTCAACAAATGATCAACACAATGATCACAAGGATAGACGATCAAATAAACGATCCTATCACAAATAATCAACACAATGATCATTTCAGCATCACTCAGCATGTCACATTACCAAATTGGGAATATATCGCTGATAACTTCAACTATATAACCTCTGAGCACGTACGTCTCAGAGAAGGGTGTTAAGCTAAAAGAATAAATTCTCCGCCACCAACAGAAATATATTTGAAAGAAATCGGCTTTATATCTCAATTTGTAATGTCAGACATACAATCCATACAAGTCTGTTCCGGGCTCGAACAAAACCGAAGGCACTTCTTACGAAGCCCTTGCAATCCGGGTATTCACAATCCCGATCGAATTTCCCATCACTTAAGGAATCTCTATACCAGGAGCTACCCAGTGCAGAGACAATCGATAGGTCATCCTATCGCTTTCGCAAAAACTCGGTCTTCAACACCGATCTTCAAATGCAATTTACAACGACGTATCACATATTCGGAATGGGTTATACGACCCCATGGTCCTTTCCCGGTTAACCCGAATAGTGAGCGCTTATTCAAAAATAAGTGTGGCATTCAAATTCAAACAAAATCACATCAAATACCCATTCAAAGGGAAATATTGATAGTCGATTATTGAACTATCAATTGATATGCATACATCACCAGATTCCAAATAATTTTCCAAATTATTTATTTTCCAAATTATTTATTTTCCAAAATATCTTTATAAGATATATAACTTCATTTCTTCAAAAATAAATCAATATTTATTTTTAGACAAATTCCACTTTCACATATAAATTCCATAGTGAATTTATATTCCAAAATATTCATGCATATGATTTCAATTATTCATTTCAATTTATCTTCAAAAAGATAAATTCTAATTATTCACTTCATATTGGAAAACATTTCCATACTTATTAAATAAGCAATTCACAATCTTTTTATTTTCAACACTTGGAAAATATTCCATATACTTAAATCGAATTAAGTATATATTTCATTCTATTAAGGAAATCATTCTCTTAATATATTTATTTGGGCCAAAACGAATGTTACGTAAAACATCGTTACGACAACCCAAAATCACTAGTATAGGGATTCGAAATTAAAATAGATATATAAATCCCAATACTATACAAAAACATTTCCTTTCGGAAATCATTTACTATAACAACAGTGTTATAGTCCACCATTTCCTTTAATTTCTCGAAAACGTCTATTTCAACAATAAATGTTGAAATCTATGGTTTCGAATCATAACACATTTAAAACATCCTTAGATCGTTTTAATTCTGTTTAAAACACCACATTCAAAACATTTTCTTTAACACGTTATTCACTATTCAAAAACGTGAATATACTTTGTTAACAAATTTCATCCTTTCTATACACTTTATTTCAAAGGATTATTCACTATTCAAAAACGTGAATATAACTCCTTTAATAGGTTTCAACAATTTTCTTATCAAAATAAGTCATTTGTGAATTTATAAAACAACGTTTATAAATTCCATTTCTATTTATTTATAAAAACTTCCTTTTTATAAATTTCTTTATTAACCTATTCCAGTTTATAACTAAATTATAAACTACAAGTTCATATTATAAGTTAAATACTTATAAAATGATTATTTTACAAAATCGTTCTTTTAAAGACTTTCCAATCATAAATCTTATAACTTATAAGATTCATTTATTTAACCAAATCTATTCTTCAATTAACTTCACAAATTTATAAATCTTACTATTTATAAATTTTATTTATAACTTCACCATTTATAATTCTATAAATTTCATTCTTTAATGAAATTCATTTTCACTTCATTCAAACACTTATAAAAACTCGTTTTATAATTCAAATGTTTTAACTTATAAATATCAATTTATAAATCCTTTATAAAATCAATTTATACTATTATTTTAAAACATCTTTAATCTCCTTTATAATTTCATCATTCTCTTGATTTATAAAATAATCAAATTTTATAAATCCTATTTTTAAACTTTTTTATAATAAATTTAAAAATCTAGTTTAAACTATTTTATAAAATCATTGGTTCATATTTCTCAAAAATTAGCTTTTAACTATATTTCACAAAAATCATAATTTTTATAACATTAAAAATCATAACGTTTATTTATTTAAAATAGATCAAATTCCAAACATATAGTATATTTTCAAAAATCACTTTATAAATCATTTTAAAATTCCAAAACTTGGTCCAATGATACTACATACCAAATAGTCAATCACGATAACAACGACATCATATATCGATATGATAGTCAATCAAATATCAAAATATCTGAAATCAAATAAATACTGTTGAGGAATCCAGTTGGATCCCTCCAACCTGTTTTCCTGCATCCAAAAACATTAGCACAATACCAATTTCGCTCCAGTACGAAATTATCGCGGTACATGTTCTTATTAAATATTATCCGCTTAATAGCGGCGCAATAGGGTCTCATTCGCTAAAAAATACGGGAAATCAATCAACTGCAATATATACATATGCCAATATATATATATATATATATTGATATTATATACAATACCAATTTCACTGTTTATGAAATATTCGCGGTATATGTTTTTATTAAATAACATCCGCTTACTAACGGCGTATAATGTCTATTTTAACAATCAATAGATATCAATCATCATTCATACATGCATTCAAATATTTTAAATCTAACTATTTAAAATAAAATCGAAACTGATTCGATTGAGTGAGAAATTCTCACCTTGATTTTAAATTCCGTTTTAGCGATTTATTTCGAATAAAATTAAACGGACGTTTAATTTTACCCAAAATTCTCACTAACTCCGATCGACTCCAAACCAACTCCATCGCGTAGTGCTCGTCCATACGATTCCAACGCAACTGAGTTTGCATTTTTTCGACCTCGTATGAAAAAGTTATGAATATTTGAAGTTTACACGTATTTAAATAAACTAATTACAACATAAATTAAAATTTTTAAACCCACATCTAACACAAGCCGTTAGATTTTGCTTCCACCCCTCATCACCGTGCGTTTGCTCTTCATCTTCCACGCAAATGCTCCAGGTCGCGCAAACAACAAACCGAACCCATCAACAATAATTAGGGTTAATTATTGCTTCATCCACAAACGACTTGAACTCGATCAACATGCGCCATCGCGAAGCCCTACACGACCTCTACCTTCGGCCATATGCACGTGGAGCTCGGCCCCCTAGGTTGCACGCATCACGAGGCCGTGCGGACCACAAACGCATCCCCCTGGCTCCCTCCTCGTCGCGCCATACCCCATCATATCCGTATGGATTTGAAGAACACACTCCCCTCTACAACTTTCATGTTGACAACTTCCTCTAATTGTTGACGGATCGTGAGTGATTGAGGGAGGAAGGTGGGAAAAATCTGGCCTTTGTTTATGGGGGTGGCGGCTAGGGTTTGTTATTTCTTTTTTTTTTCTTTTTTTTTCTCTTTTTTTTTTATAAATTATGAAGGCAAGGGTCTCTATTTATAGAAGAAAATCGAACACTATTCATCCGGAAATTCCGAACTCCGATTTACGCGCCGTAACCAGCGTTTCTAGAGTTTACCCCGCGTTCCGGACACAATGGAATAGGTTTCGGAAGCTAATTCGGAAGTATGTGCGAGTTATGGCAATAAACGCTCAATTTAAATTAAACCGATTTAAGCGATTTTCTAGGCGTTTTAATTTGTACCGGACAAACGGTAAATCCAATTGACTTGAAATTTGAAACCTTACAATAATATCACATTACGGATCCGATGAAACTGGTTTCGTCGAAATCCGAGACTTTTTGAAAAATGGCTATTTTCACTCGCCAAATTAAAAATAAAAATAAATCGATGCGTTTCGAGCTGCCACGATCAAACGGTAACTCCGATTGACACGAAAATTGAAATCCGGTAATAACTAACTATTACGGATCCAATGGAACTGGTTTCGTTCAATTCTGAGACTGTTCAAAAATTGGCTATTTTCACTAGTCGATTTTGATATTAAAATATTCAATTTTCACAAATTAACTTTTAATTCGATTTTAAAAGTTCTAAAATATCATTCTAACTCCAATATGATAAAATAAAATTTTACAAATCATTTTCAATCATATTTAACCCTATTTTCAATTATTTCCATAATTTAACATATTAAATTATCGATTTAATTATCCAATTAAATCCAATAATTCAAAATAAAATTTATTTGACTTATAAATTCACTTATTAATATTTAAAAATTAATTAAATACTCAAATATTAATTAATAAAATTTCTGGGTCGTTACAATCTTTCCCCCTTAAAAGAATTTCGTCCTCGAAATTAACAAGTAAGAAAAGTTACAGAATCTATTAATTTTCCAAAATTCATAGTTAAATTTCTTATAATACTTTACTAAGTTTTCAAATTATACTTAGTTATCTTTTCAAAAACAACTACTATTGTTTAACTTTCCATTTCAAATCAAAGTTAAAGTTTTCAAAATTTTCCAAATTTTCTCAAAATTTTCTAACGCCTTAAATTTTCGGAAAAATTCGCCATAGTCTCCTTTGCGCAGCTCGATCCGAAAAAAAAATAACAGTATATATATCACAAATATACATCTCATCAAGTAATGAGGCATCCCGCAGGGAAAAAAGTATAAAAGTGCGATATTTAATCCGAGATATGTACCTTATATTTTATTAGCGAGCATATACGGCTAATATAGCGCGAAAGCGAGCTCCAAATGCGAAGCAAACGCGATCCGCACCTACTAATCACTCAACAAACAACATGAGAACATGCATATATGACAATAGTATCAATATACAACATATAGCAACATAATTACTATATATGCCAACATAGCAAATGTAACTAAACAACAAATGCCAACATCAACCAACTAACATCCATAACCAATAAATATTCATTCATATTCTCATTAATATTCAATGAAATGGTTTTCAATTTAATCATATTTGATTCATTAACAGTGGATGTTCTTACTAACATTCATTCTCAATTAGTTTATATTCACTAATTTATATTCAAGTTGGTTCACTTCCAATTTAAATTCAATTCACGTTCAATTTTATTCAAGATTCACTTAACTTCCAATTGAATTCCAATTATTTTAGCTTCCAATTTTATTAAATCAATTTCATTAACACTTAATGAATTATATACAATCAACTAACAATCATATAACAATCAATGTATATTAATTACAACCAAATTTCTTTGCTTACAATTTGTTTAATTTAAATTGATTTTGCATTCAATCTTTCTACTTCCAATAACATTAGATTTTAAATGAATTAATACTTACATTCATTATTTCATATCAACTTCATTTACATTTAATTGATTAACATTCAATCCATTCATTCAATTCAATTTCCAAAGTTGAATTTCATTTATATAACTCAAGTTCATATTCATTTAACTCACTTGATTATTTACTTCGATACCAAAATCAATTCCATTCAACAACACTTAAGTTATACTTCCATTTAAACATTACTTAGTTTTACATAACTTAAATTCATTTTTGTTTACAACTTATATTCATAAATATATTCATATAGTTTCACTTCTTACATGTATAAGTTTATTTCACAATTGTAATTCACTTTAATTATAATTCAATTCTTATAATTCTTTTACTTATACAATTATTCTTTTATTTAGATTATTCAAACAACCTAACAATCAACATATATACACTTTAATAATTCTGAAAAATTATTTCTTTATATATAAAATATATTTAGGTAAAATTATTTCATTTACCAAATTTAAAAACAATATTGTGTCGAATTGTTCTATTCAAG
This sequence comes from Allium cepa, assembly GCA_030765085.1. Classification (NCBI taxonomy): domain Eukaryota; kingdom Viridiplantae; phylum Streptophyta; class Magnoliopsida; order Asparagales; family Amaryllidaceae; genus Allium; species Allium cepa. Next base: position 120,370,004 of record CM060946.1, on the reverse strand, counting down.
TGTTTAGAGATCCCTATCAACAACGTTAATTACTCGTATTAACCAGAATCTATATACCACTCAACAAACCAATCATCACAATATAAAACAATTTTATATTCACTAACAAATACGCTCTCATAGCTATTATTACACTCAAACTCATTCTAGAGTACTGCTGACTCTATCTCTAATGAGAAATACCCAACAGAACCATGGTTGTCACTTAACCATAAGCTCCGATACCAACTGTAAAGACCCGTAAATCCGTACTCCTTGAATAGACACTAATCTCCATTGATTAATTCAAGATGAACGAAAATACGAACCCTTAGGGGTTTAAGAAAAATTTAGGAAAAGAAGAAGAGAGAAAAAAGAAGAAAGAAGAAGAAAAAGAGAGGAAAGAACATAATGGATAAGGTAGAAGATGGAGGGAAAAGAAAAATAGAAGATAGAACAGAAAGAAAATAGATCATTTTAAAATAGAAAGAAAAGAGAATAGAATATAGAGAAAATAGAACGGAACAGAAAACAACAGAACAACACCGGAATCTCACAATTCGCAGCGGAACAACATATAATAATAAATGAATAATCTTTAAACAAAGAACTATATCAGTTATTACATTACATCACATTTCATTACATCATATCATCAGAGTGTACAACATCATACAACAACAACAGTGCAGCGGAAAAAGAAATACTATATAAACTAGTAATACGCCATGCCATCCAGCTTGCCTCCAGCAACTCCAGAATATCTAGTTTATCCTGATAAACCTTAACTCTTGACTGCCCGTGTGGAAATTGGTGGGCACCCAGAGTTTAGGAAGGAAAACAATAAACTCCAAGTCAGTCATGTGACTGGTGTGAGAACTCAAAACAGTTTATTTATCTTTAAAAATCAAAATAGAGGAATATTTTTAAACTCAATTCGCAATGCTTTTAAAAATGAGACTACCATAAGGCCTCCCGCACACACACACAATGCAAACGCAGAATCGGAGGAGATTTCTCCTTATGATAGTCAAAGATGCTTGATACGCATTTAAAATAACATTTGATATTATTACTAGTGCATAGTGTAGGGGAAAAATTCATTTTGAAAGTAGAATATAAATCTTAGCCAACATACGACCATTATCGTATGCCTACTATAGCTACCATCCAAACAGTGTTGCGACACCATAAGTGAATGATAGGTTCTACAACTAATACCGTACAAGTTTCGTATTGTTTCTTTGGATTTCCAACGAATGATCAGGCCAAGGAACTTCCCATTGCCACATGAGAATGCCTCTGGATGGACATTCCCGAGAACCAAACCGGATCTCTACCAACACAAGGCCGGGTTACCCCTAACTGAGTAACAACTGACCGAATATGCCATCCCCCGGTCCTTTGGGACCTTTTCACCGAGCGCTCGTAATCAATTCACACAATCATAACAAAGTGTTTTCAACATGAGTAAGTATCTGGGCTCCATACCATGATACCACCCTTTTCCAGAAGGAAATGGACACATCCTAAAGGGCGCTACCCCTCATAACCTTGCCGCATCTTTCCTGTTTTGACCATTCACGGGGTGTGAGGCTCGACGAAGTCACGTCCACAAAAACATACTTTATACAAAAGCCATGCTTTGGGTCAACAAATGATCAACACAATGATCACAAGGATAGACGATCAAATAAACGATCCTATCACAAATAATCAACACAATGATCATTTCAGCATCACTCAGCATGTCACATTACCAAATTGGGAATATATCGCTGATAACTTCAACTATATAACCTCTGAGCACGTACGTCTCAGAGAAGGGTGTTAAGCTAAAAGAATAAATTCTCCGCCACCAACAGAAATATATTTGAAAGAAATCGGCTTTATATCTCAATTTGTAATGTCAGACATACAATCCATACAAGTCTGTTCCGAGCTCGAACAAAACCGAAGGCACTTCTTACGAAGCCCTTGCAATCCGGGTATTCACAATCCCGATCGAATTTCCCATCACTTAAGGAATCTCTATACCAGGAGCTACCCAGTGCAGAGACAATCGATAGGTCATCCTATCGCTTTCGCAAAAACTCGGTCTTCAACACCGATCTTCAAATGCAATTTACAACGACGTATCACATATTCGGAATGGGTTATACGACCCCATGGTCCTTTCCCGGTTAACCCGAATAGTGAGCGCTTATTCAAAAATAAGTGTGGCATTCAAATTCAAACAAAATCACATCAAATACCCATTCAAAGGGAAATATTGATAGTCGATTATTGAACTATCGATTGATATGCATACATCACCAGATTCCAAATAATTTTCCAAATTATTTATTTTCCAAATTATTTATTTTCCAAAATATCTTTATAAGATATATAACTTCATTTCTTCAAAAATAAATCAATATTTATTTTTAGACAAATTCCACTTTCACATATAAATTCCATAGTGAATTTATATTCCAAAATATTCATGCATATGATTTCAATTATTCATTTCAATTTATCTTCAAAAAGATAAATTCTAATTATTCACTTCATATTGGAAAACATTTCCATACTTATTAAATAAGCAATTCACAATCTTTTTATTTTCAACACTTGGAAAATATTCCATATACTTAAATCGAATTAAGTATATATTTCATTCTATTAAGGAAATCATTCTCTTAATATATTTATTTGGGCCAAAACGAATGTTACGTAAAACATCGTTACGACAACCCAAAATCACTAGTATAGGGATTCGAAATTAAAATAGATATATAAATCCCAATACTATACAAAAACATTTCCTTTCGGAAATCATTTACTATAACAACAGTGTTATAGTCCACCATTTCCTTTAATTTCTCGAAAACGTCTATTTCAACAATAAATGTTGAAATCTATGGTTTCGAATCATAACACATTTAAAACATCCTTAGATCGTTTTAATTCTGTTTAAAACACCACATTCAAAACATTTTCTTTAACACGTTATTCACTATTCAAAAACGTGAATATACTTTGTTAACAAATTTCATCCTTTCTATACACTTTATTTCAAAGGATTATTCACTATTCAAAAACGTGAATATAACTCCTTTAATAGGTTTCAACAATTTTCTTATCAAAATAAGTCATTTGTGAATTTATAAAACAACGTTTATAAATTCCATTTCTATTTATTTATAAAAACTTCCTTTTTATAAATTTCTTTATTAACCTATTCCAGTTTATAACTAAATTATAAACTACAAGTTCATATTATAAGTTAAATACTTATAAAACGATTATTTTACAAAATCGTTCTTTTAAAGACTTTCCAATCATAAATCTTATAACTTATAAGATTCATTTATTTAACCAAATCTATTCTTCAATTAACTTCACAAATTTATAAATCTTACTATTTATAAATTTTATTTATAACTTCACCATTTATAATTCTATAAATTTCATTCTTTAATGAAATTCATTTTCACTTCATTCAAACACTTATAAAAACTCGTTTTATAATTCAAATGTTTTAACTTATAAATATCAATTTATAAATCCTTTATAAAATCAATTTATACTATTATTTTAAAACATCTTTAATCTCCTTTATAATTTCATCATTCTCTTGATTTATAAAATAATCAAATTTTATAAATCCTATTTTTAAACTTTTTTATAATAAATTTAAAAATCTAGTTTAAACTATTTTATAAAATCATTGGTTCATATTTCTCAAAAATCAGCTTTTAACTATATTTCACAAAAATCATAATTTTTATAACATTAAAAATCATAACGTTTATTTATTTAAAATAGATCAAATTCCAAACATATAGTATATTTTCAAAAATCACTTTATAAATCATTTTAAAATTCCAAAACTTGGTCCAATGATGCTACATACCAAATAGTCAATCACGATAACAACGACATCATATATCGATATGATAGTCAATCAAATATCAAAATATCTGAAATCAAATAAATACTGTTGAGGAATCCAGTTGGATCCCTCCAACCTGTTTTCCTGCATCCAAAAACATTAGCACAATACCAATATCGCTCCAGTACGAAATTATCGCGGTACATGTTCTTATTAAATATTATCCGCTTAATAACGGCGCAATAGGGTCTCATCCGCTAAAAAATACGGGAAATCAATCAACTGCAATATATACATATGCCAATATATATATATTGATATTATATATAATACCAATTTCACTGTTTATGAAATATTCGCGGTATATGTTTTTATTAAATAACATCCGCTTACTAACGGCGTATAATGTCTATTTTAACAATCAATAGATATCAATCATCATTCATACATGCATTCAAATATTTTAAAACTAACTATTTAAAATAAAATCGAAACTGATTCGATTGAGTGAGAAATTCTCACCTTGATTTTAAATTCCGTTTTAGCGATTTATTTCGAATAAAATTAAACGGACGTTTAATTTTACCCAAAATTCTCACTAACTCCGATCGACTCCAAACCAACTCCATCGTGTAGTGCTCGTCCATACGATTCCAACGTTACTGAGTTTGCATTTTTTCGACCTCGTATGAAAAAGTTATGAATATTTGAAGTTTACACGTATTTAAATAAACTAATTACAACATAAATTAAAATTTTTAAACCCACATCTAACACAAGCCGTTAGATTTTGCTTCCACCCCTCATCACCGTGCGCTTGCTCTTCATCTTCCACGCGAATGCTCCAGGTCGCGCAAACAACAAACCGAACCCATCAACAATAATTAGGGTTAATTATTGCTTCATCCACAAACGACTTGAACTCGATCAACATGCGCCATCGCGAAGCCCTACACGACCTCTACCTTCGGCCATATGCACGTGGAGCTCAGCCCCCTAGGTTGCACGCATCACGAGGCCGTGCGGCCCACAAACGCACCCCCCTGGCTCCCTCCTCGTCGCGCCATACCCCATCATATCCGTATGGATTTGAAGAACACACTCCCCTCTACAACTTTCATGTTGACAACTTCCTCTAATTGTTGACGGATCGTGAGTGATTGAGGGAGGAAGGTGGGAAAAATCTGGCCTTTGTTTATGGGGGTGGCGGCTAGGGTTTGTTATTTTTTTGTTTTTTTGTTTTTTTTTTTTATAAATTATGAAGGCAAGGGTCTCTATTTATAGAAGAAAATCGAACACTATTCATCCGGAAATTCCGAACTCCGATTTACGCGCCGTAACCAGCGTTTCTAGGGTTTACCCCGCGTTCCGGACACAATGGAATAGGTTTCAGAAGCTAATTCGGAAGTATGTGCGAGTTATGGCAATAAACGCTCAATTTAAATTAAACCGATTTAAGCGATTTTCTAGGCGTTTTAATTTGTACCGGACAAACGGTAAATCCAATTGACTTGAAATTTGAAACCTTACAATAATATCACATTACGGATGCGATGAAACTGGTTTCGTCGAAATCCGAGACTTTTTGAAAAATGGCTATTTTCACTCGCCAAATTAAAATTAAAAATAAATCGATGCGTTTCGAGCTGCCACGATCAAACGGTAACTCCGATTGACACGAAAATTGAAATCCGGTAATAACTAACTATTACGGATCCAATGGAACTGGTTTCGTTCAATTCTGAGACTGTTCAAAAATTGGCTATTTTCACTAGTCGATTTTAATATTAAAATATTCAATTTTCACAAATTAACTTTTAATTCGATTTTAAAAGTTCTAAAATATCATTCTAACTCCAATATGATAAACTAAAATTTTACAAATCATTTTCAATCATATTTAACCCTATTTTCAATTATTTCCATAATTTAACATATTAAATTATCGATTTAATTATCCAATTAAATCCAATAATTCAAAATAAAATTTATTTGACTTATAAATTCACTTATTAATATTTAAAAATTAATTAAATACTCAAATATTAATTAATAAAATTTCTGGGTCGTTACAATTTTGCATACATTCCTCTATTTTAATGTTCTATCTTCATTAATCTCTCTACACAAATCTCTCTTTGGGTGTTAGTGACCAATTTTGGTGCTAACATCCACCGCAATCACTTTTATTTCGAAAACATTTCGAATCAAAGATTTTAACTTGAATTTTATCATTGACATGTTATACTCAATATCACTTATAAAACTTTGTGTCCAAACATTCCATCATAACGAGTTCGTTGTTTCTATAAATAATTCTCTAGTATATCATAACTACGCCAGAACACCTCAAACAACCATTTAGTGATATCAATTTGGATTTTATATTTGCTTCATGTATCAAATACATAAACAAAACACAATATCATACATAACATAACATGTATGATAATTCCTATTGCTAATGCATAAGGAATCCAACTTACATGTTCTCTTTTTAATAGGGTGCTCTTGTACATCGTTTTGGAACAATCCATATATCTTTTATACTCACCATAAAAGACATCATTTACAATCCAAAATTGAGTATTAAAAAATTAAAGTTGATTTTAATACAAGCATATTGTTAAAATCAACATGTTGTTTACTTATAGTCTAGAAATATCAATGTACATTTTAGTGTTCTTTCTTATGAACACGTTTCCTCCGCACTTTGATTGAAAACAAACTATTTGAAATTTCTATCAAAATACTCATTCAATCTTGATGCTTATAAAATGATACATTTGTATCATTCTTCGATCATATCCAAAGACTCACTGGCCCAATATCGCTTCCACCGACTTTAAGGAATTTTTGGTTAATATATGTAAATGGCTCACTCTAAATCATTATTTATAATTTTCTATTTCAATACATAAGTACCAAACACTAAGTCTTATCGAGCGATAATTTTGTGAATAAATCTGAATTAACTTGAGCATGTTGAATACCGAATCTGTTATGTTAATTTCAACAATTGAAATTTGCGATATTATTTTTATCAACATTGCTTATTTAATTCCAACCACATCAGTCTTACCAATAAAGACACAATCTTGGCCGATGGATCACATCTCTTTGGTTATGACCACCAAAATCATATTGTGATAGCGTACTTAGAATTCTTTAAGATCTGCGCATCATACCATATAGAGTCAACAATCTTAATGGTTTAATTGAACAACTGAGGGTAATGTATATTTTCGACATTAATAAGAAAATCAAAGTTTCTCTTCGATGTGCAAGAATACTTATTAGACATTATAATGCTATATGTTCATTTAGGGTAGTTAATTTCACTTCAAATCTTATAATCAGTTCTATCTATGGATCGGGTCCAATTCCATTTAACTACCAAAAATTTGTCAAAGAAATTCCTTCATAATGAAGTTGATATATCTTGAAACAACAATTGTTTCTTAGTGCAAATAGAATAAGGATTCATAAACGCTTTCTGAACCTTTTTATTTATAAAACTGATTTTAGTTTACAAAAATTATGTTCAAAACATAAATATGTCATTTGATGATAGACTTTTCCAAAAAAACTTTTTGGAGATTCATATAGATCCCTCATGAACAATTATTCCATGTAATCTTTCAACTCGCACAACCTATCAACTCCTTAGCCTACGATATGTGAAAGGGACAGCGGATAGGGATCTTAATGCTAATTTAACACTAGAGGGGGTGAATAGTGTTTAGTGAATTCTAAGACTTATATGAACTAAATTGAAATTATGACACAAACAGATGCAGAACTTAATCACAGAACAATCACAGAATCAAATACAGATGTAGAAAGTAAATAAAAGCAGTAAAGGGAAAGAATACACCGAATTTTATACTGGTTCGGAGTTGCCCTACATCCAGTCCTGTACCAAGGCAAACCACCTCATACAGATTTTTTATTAAACCGGTGTCGAGATTACACTCCTCAATTTATAAAGGCCTTGAGGTGCCCTCCTGTCTCACGAGTCTGGGCAAACTCTCTTGATTTACGGGCCACAAGATTACCCAATTGATTTCCAGGTACAACCATACCTTATAAAGAGACTCGATAAACTTTTGAATACAAATTGATTCTATAACTCTGAATAGAACTTTGATCTTTAAGAAAGGGCAGAGAATCAAACAAGAATGTGATTCTAATTTGATTCACTTGAGAATTCGGCAGAATTTCAGCACGATCTTAAAAATATTAAAATTATAGAACATGAATTTGTGGAGAAGAAGAAGTAAAGAAAATATGAAAATAGATGATTAAAAAATTCGTTTGTGAAGCCTATTTATAAAGCACCAACGGTCATAACCATTCATGAAGAGATTTAAACGAATAGACACTTCTTTTGAAAATTGAAACTTTTGAATTCAACGGCCACCATGTCGACATGGTGTATCCCATGATGTCGACATCCCCTTGCTAAAAATAATGTTAATTTTTTTTTGAAAATGGTATTGAAATGAAAACAAGATGAAATGATTCTAGAGTAAAATATATAATTTTACTATGTTTTAAAACACAAAAACAAAGGATATTTTAGGGCTAAAACATCTTTTGAAAAGCAGTTTTGAAAATCGTTTTGAAAAACCTTTTTGAAGTAGTTTTGCAAGCTTCTTCCTGCAGAATATCTCATCACATCAGGACTTGAGAACTTGTACAAAACCAGGATGTTCGTGGGATTGTAAGTCACTTGTCGTAGGTTTGTAAACTACTTGTCGTGGGTTTGTAAGCCACTAAGAAGGTAGAAATGGGTTTCATCCCAAATGAAACTCGGAATGGAGATTTCCATATTATTATGAAGTTTTAATAAAAACTAGACATATATATTGGAATCTTGTTCTTGATACTGTAGAGTCTTCAATCCTGAGTCTTGAGTCTTTATACCGATCAGTCTTTAGTATTCAATACCTGCATATCTATATATCCTGCATATACATATCTATCTAGATTACAGTGTTAGTATATATTTTATAATAAGATAGTTAAAAAGGTTGTTGTCATCAAAACCAACATCTCAGTTCCTAACAATATGTTGGAATTTCTTACAAACCCTTATCTTGTATGATTTTGTAAACTGTTGTTTAGATGAAATAATATCAACCTTGTGTATTACTCTTAAGTACATGAGCTTATAGAAAGAAATTAACTCAACTTCACTCACAATTAATCGTAAATTGTCCAACAATGTCCGATTACTCCTTATCGATGCATCATTATGTATTACATGGAGGAATGACTTTTGAGATTGAATCTATATTCATTTTAAGTACATTTGAAACTCTTTCCAATATACTCACTTATTCGACCAAATCAAATCATTTTATTCTATTGCATGTTATTTTATTTACTTTTCTTGCATATTCTACGATTTTATCATAAACTTACTACATGCGTATCTAATACATATGTACATATTGGTAATAAATCATCAATGAATATAACAAAGTATGCGAAACCCTTTTGGTATAATAGACTTGTGATTGTATACATCGATATGTATCAATTCAAAGAGTTCATCAACTCTTACGATGCTTCCTCTGAATGAGCGCATAGCCATTAATTGTTTGAGATATAATTAACCTGTAGCATATGATTCACAATCATATAGTAAAATTATTTCTCAAATGTATGGCTTAGTCTATAATTTCAAAACAACAGTAAATAATATTAGACACATACGTATTTTTTGTTGCATCACTTTTACTATGAAAACAAAATTCCATAATATAGTTCTATTTCATAATGAATGTTCATAATACTCATATTAAAATATAGTCATACCTATCAGTCAATACCAAAAATAAGTATCATTTTACAAATAATATTCAGTGCATTTTACGAAAACAATTTTCGTAATTTGATGCTATCATTAGGTGTTATATGGCATGCTTCCACTATTTTCGTCATTACTATAATAGCATACTAAATTTAGAGGTCCACCATTCACTTAATATTGTTAATATTGTTTACTTATTTCATATGCTGCAACTAGTTTACAATGGAGAGTTCTTTGATCAAATATCTTGAACTCAAAGAAACAAATGTTATAGAAAACAGTTTTTTATATGAAAATACAATTTGGAATAAAAATCATATTTCATGTTCCAATATTAAGTATCAATTAGTATTACAATTTTTGTTTCCAATGTTTCTCTATGAAGCAGAAGTGACTATTCATTCACTCCATTCCAATTTCATCTTAAATTACATTTATTCTTATACATTCTTTTTTCTTTCACATGGTCAAATTATTCGAAAGAAAGCCTTACTACAATATCATAACAAACCTTTTACAAAAACACATTCGATTTTTCTTAACATTTAAGACATCAAATATGTTGCACTTTATGTAAACCGATCAAGATGACATTTTAACGATCAAGTTCTTAGATGCATCTTGTAGTTTATGGCTTGTATTACATTAACACAATATGATCCTTTTGAAATCATTCACGTTGAATACATGATCTTAAAACTACTGTTTATTGGCTTACTTCGAATGAACTAACTTCATCGAAATATTGTACCCCACAAACTATTACTGTTCACCATATAACATTTATACGTGAAAGTACATGAATCAAATATCCAAGTCTTGAATTGCATTTCAAAAACTCATAAAATGCAATATACGGTCTAAACCGAATAAACATGTAAGTGACCAACTTACGAATGTATTAAGTAGTTGAAATTAGGCACTTGCATGGGTATATAAACATTATATAACATGAAATTAGAATTATTAGTAAGTATATATTATATTTCTATTTGTCAACTTTCAGTTTGTTTATATATGTTAATTGACAAATGTTTTATCAATCATATTAAATGCACAAATTTATCATTGTAGATAATTATAACATTATATAGCATACTGTCTTGCAATATTAGAAAGGTTAAATATTATTATTTCATTTTTCTAATAAGGCTCCCACTAGTCTTTTATATTTCTCCAAACCCTAAGGTGAAACATAGAAGTCTTGCAACTTCATTAGTGGGTGTTAGGACTCGTTTGTTTCGGTATTCTGACCTTGAGTTTGCTTAACAAATCATAGCCCTATAAACGATGGATAACTCCTTATGGGTTGTATCATATACAACTCCTAACCCTTTTTCCCTTGTTCTAATCTCATTTCGACCTGACATTGCTCAACAAATCGAAAGAGATTATTTACTCATACCTATCATATCATGATGGTCTAAGTATAGTATATGTCCCTTGAGTTTGCTCAACAAATACATACGGTTATATTACCTCATCTATTCAATATATTAATAATACTATGCATAACATCCATAGCTTGAGTTTGCTCAACAACTAAGGAGTATGTAAGTAATTTATTAATATATATATATATATATATATATAGTAGAGGACGAAATTATATTGAAGATTCATAATCTTCAATACATACATACATACATACATACATACATACATATATATATATATATATATATATTGAGTGATATCGACTTATAGAATAATATATTTCTTATGAAATACTCCAGCGATTCAAATGTAAGACACATCAGAAATCACGGTATATGTTCATTTACATATGTATTTATTTCTCAAGTCTATTTGGGTTTCTTTAATGTTCCACCTTTAGTTTATACACATATCATATAAGTCTTGTTATTATATAACTTGTAAATTTCATATTACTTATATGATAGTCTTACGTATAATATATCATTAATTAGATCTTATCTAATTAATTTTAATGAATTAACTCTTTAATTAATTTTAAATTAATATTCCAGTATAACTTTTATATTGGACATATCTACTATAACATTTATAGTGTATACTATAACCTTTATAGTGTAACATACATATATCATATATGTATGTACTTTATTTAATTAATTAACCTTTAATTAATTTATTCAATTAAACAATTTTAATTAAAATTTATTAATTCCAAAATTTATCTTGTATATATAAATGTATGCTTATGTTATCTTAAACATTTTAAAATAACATAACATATATCAACATATGTAATACATGCGTATATGCATTAATTAATTAACATATTCAATAAATTTATTTTATTAATCTTATTAATAAATTTAAAATTTGAAAATATTATATAAATATTTTCAAACAATTTGAAAATATCATTATCCTCTCAAACATTTTGAAACTTATGTAGTATTATAATTTTTATAATAAACATGTTTTATTTTAAATTTAACAATTAAATTTAAAATCTTTAACATTAATTTTCAATACGATTTTGAAAATTAGCCCAAGGCCCAAATTAAGTTAGGCCTTTTCTATTAGGGGCAACGTTTGGGCTCACTTCACCTTTCGGGCCAGGCTAGTAAACAGGTAGAATAAAGTACTTGAGTACCCAATTCCAATCCTAGACATTACCTTTCTATACACCGTACTAAGTGGGCAAACTTAATTAGTTAAACCTAATATGACTAATTAAGACCGCTTAGGCTATTGGGCTCCGACACCATTGTTGGAACTGGACCAGCCTACAGCGGAAGTTATGTGTGAATTTCAAAAAATTTACCATATTGGATATTTATTGGGCCTATGAAGTCTAACTAAATTAGAAAATTTCTAAATTTCATTTAAATAAAATTATTTATTTTATTTAAATTCAAATATATTAAGATATGAAATTAATTTTATTTGATTTAGTTTATATATAAGTGTATCATATACATATATGCGTGAGTGCATGTGTAACATAACAATCCGTGAAAGGTATAATATGTTCATATGTAGATGTTGAGATTTACATCGCAACAGGCATATTAGCTCATTTTGCATGTCATGTATGTTGTCCAAATATGTGTATGTATATGTGTTACAATACACACACACATATGTATGTATGAATATTTATATATAATATATGAACATGAAACATTTATATATAGATAAATATATATATAGAAAGAGAGAGAAAAATTGTCAAAACTTATTTATAATTTAAAATTAACTTAGTTTCACGAACATAATAATTTTAGTATTTAAATTTGTATATATTATGAATAAAATAATGTTTTCATCCATAAATAATTAGCATAAAATAATCCGTTGATGAAAATTCATAATTTTTGAAAATCTTGGATCATAAAATAGAGCTTATAAAAAAATGGAGATTTTTCAGAGTTGAAATATTATTGTTAAAAACAAATATATTGATTTCAAAAATAATTATTTAATATAAAACAATATATTATTATTAAAATTAAAATTTTAAAATTCCAGAAATTCTATGACCAGGAATGAAAGGTTACAAAAAAATTTGAAGAATTTTTCAATTAAATTATTATTTTTAATAAATCATGAACAATTTTTTGAAATAATATTAATTATCAAAAAAATAAAATTTATTGAAAAAATCCTAAATTTTTTTTATGCATTCTGGAATGATATAATATTTTAAAAAAAATATATAATTAAGTTTTTAATGTAATAACTATTTTATATATAATAAACAATTCAAAATTTAATAAATGTTAATTTAAAATTATGAATATATATATATGATAATTAATGTTCGAATTTGTAAATTCATATTCTATATAAATAAGTGTACTAAATTTTTTAAATTATATATATATACATATCTTATACATGCATATATGTTATCATGGGAGAGAAATATACAATAATATATTTATATATATGAATTTATTAATAAATATATATATATATAACAATTATTAATGAAAAAAATTGATTTTTTACAGTAAAAAACAGTTGTCTATACATAAGTCAAATAGTATAATAAACAAATTACGCACATAACCCAACTGATTTGTGACAACTACATCTACTTACAAAATCTTACCTAACTAAACATATAGTAGCAGTATATTTAAACAAATAATAAATTGCTCATTATAGAGTCATATAATATAATTTGATTACTATAATATGAATTAAAATTACCAATTTAATGATGCATTTGAATCCACGTTGAAGCAACGACTTCCATTCCTTTTAGTATCCTTGATCCATTAGATTACAAGTTTGAATCACCGACCTCTAACTATCAAATAATATTAATATAATTTGAAATATATCTGATAATTTTGGAATGGATTAAGTGCTATGTTTTAACCAGCAATGTAGAAAGTAATGGCGGCCAAAAAAAGGTTAGAAATTATTTTAGAGATACATACGTACGTACGTACGTACATACATGGATACATACATACATACATACATATACATATACATATATAGGGTTGTATTAGAGAGAAACGAGGAAAACCTTTTTACCCATTCTCACTTGATCTCAACCCATTATCTCCAAGCCAATTCCCTATGTTTTAGCCACCCCTAGACCTTCCCAAAATCGAAATTTTGCAGCCCTATTGATAGGCCTTAAACCCATCTAAGCCCAAGCCAAAATACTATGCAATTAAATCTAATTTAGTCGCTTGTCGATATTGTATATCGATCGATGTATTTATAACTGTTATAAATATATATAACATTATTTATTTTTCAAATCATATTCGAATTTTATAATTAATATTTTATAAATATTAGTTAATTTAATTAATTTATAACAATTATAAGTTAATTAAATCGTTCGGTCTTAAGGGAATTCATTATTTCGGCTGTGTAACTCTTGGATGTAAATTTGGTCAGCGATTAACATCGAACTATTCTAATGTTAACTTTCACACATCACTTAGCAGGTGATGTGACATTATGGCCAAATTTATCGCTTACTCATTTTCGGTAAAATCCAATTTTAGTTTAATAAGCGTTACCTGGTTGTGGCATTTGTTTACACCAATTATCTTCGTCAAAACTATATCACTTTGGAATTATGGAATTTGGTAATGGTCAAAATCCCAACATCATTCACATTCAACTTTATAGTCTAAATACAAAGTCCTTGGAATTAGTGTGTAAACCAGTCACATCGATATTTCTGTTTGACCTTAGTTATATTAACTAACAGAAAACTATCGAGTGAGTCGTTCCATAGTTATCCAATAACTATTAGTACGTAACCCCTAGGTGCCTCCAGCAGTTATGAATAATACCCTGCCCAACTTTTGAAGAGCTTTACGTACTACAGTCTTAACGGATACAGCGATATCCAATCTCGATGCAGCTTGACTAAGAACATTTAAAATGGTATATTTGTTTCCTTATGATAAATTACTCATGGTTACACCACTTTGTAACTACTATCAAAAATATACCATCTATGTATTTTTCCATTAAATACATTTTTAACTAAGTTAACTAATTAATATAATCACATTATATCAAGTATATAATAGGAAGAAAATACCTTTTATTTCGAACAAGATTGGTCAACGAGTTAAATATATGTAACAAATTACATAATTGCCCCTAGGGCATACCCCTAACTTTATCACTCGGCCAGTTAATAAGCAGTTTCACCACTTCATTGGTTGAGATGGGTAGATAGTAATTGTGGGAACATTAAATACAAATACCTTGTGAATTAAGTTTCACAGTTTGACTATATAGCGTTCGTTGATAATGTTGAGTTAAAATTTAATTTTATTAAGAGTTGATACACATTTGTGAAATGATATAAGTGGGATTTATAAATATAGTTTATAAATAAAAAGGATTTAAGGCTAAGAATTTGAAAACTTTAATTCGGGTATTTTGAAAAAAAAATTCAAAGTTTGGGAAAAATAATAATAGTATTATTTGAGAAGTATTTGTGTATAGAAATATTTTTAAAAAAAGATTTTAAAAGAGAAAAAAACACCGAACTCACTTCTGTAGCTGGAAAATAATTCTGGTGATGACTATAGCGCTGTAGGCGTTCATTTTTTAGCTTCTAAGTAGAGGGTTACTGCCATAATAGTTTTGCTTCATAATTTTCTTGGTAAAACAAATTTGTTTTAAATTACAAGAATACGATTTGATATACAAAAGGACATGCGTATATTATTATTATTATTTCAAAATGATTTGAAATAAAACCCGAATGTTTAGTCCTTGAGTTCCTGTTAAGTTATCTTATCGACTCATGTATCCTATGCTTTAGGATAGGATGGCTGTGCATCTTGTTATGATAAGTTGTCTGAAAAATTTTAATTAGTTGAAATGAAAAGAATTTTCAACGATTTTAGGATAGTCGGAAACTTCCGAATTAATATACAAATTGAAGCTAAGTGTCTTTTAGAAATTATAAGAAACAAGTTTTTGTAACTTGTAAATTTGAGAAGATAGTAAGAATTTAAACCTGTTTTAATTTTGTTGAACATCTGGTTAAGTAAAACAAATTTGATATTGTATATATATACTTTTAGGATATACTATGGTATTACACAAGTTTTAAACTGAAGTTATGTACTTATGAAATATTTTCATAAATAATTTTTGAAGTAAAAATAAATTGGTCTAAGTAAGAACCAATAAGAATAAGTTTGTAAATTGCACGTAGATTATTTCTTCGCATGGTTCATGATCCAAGATTCGAGTATATAACTTTGAGGTGATTTACACCGATCCGAATAAGAATTTATCACTCGATTCTTAACGGCGAACACTTGGTGAGGGTTCTTGATATGTTATCGAGGTTTTCCACCATAGTATATCACCATGTAAGGAGAATAAAGGTTTCTAATCAAGAAGTCTGATCGGAGTCCGCACTAGGGAAGTCAGGTTAGCGATAATATTTCGGAGGAAAAGTTATGTATTCGAGTAAGTAATTGAATCAGGTATTGAATGCAGATAATCTATATATATCGTATAGGCTTATGGAATATGTTAAGTGCTTATATGAGTTTATTTCTTTCATGGTTGGTTAGTGATGGAATTTCGAAGACAAAATTCTTTTAAGGGAAGAAGAATGTTTTTGTGCACGGTAATAAGTTTTAAGGACAATACTTTTGAAAATTTAGTTTTAAGGACAATTTTCAGAAAAAAGATAAATGAAGTTATCATTTTCGGTTATATAGAAATAAGGATAATTTAATTTATCATTTTTTTCAAATAAATTAAAAAGATAAATGAATTTATCATTTTCTTCTAAATTATCCTTAAAACCAATTATTCCAAAATAGTGCCCTTAAAACTTATTACTTGGAATGAGAAGCCGTTCAAACTATTTTCTACTTAATTTAATTTATAGGATTTTTACATAATTTTTATTTTGGAAAATAATTAAATTTTCATTTGACGAATTTTATGGCAAACGTTGGCCTTTTTCAAAAATTTACAGAATGAGATAAACAGTGTATTTTATTTTTGTTTTATGATCATCATTTGTTGTGCGCAATCATATTTTTATTTCTTTTGCTCATGGCTCATACGCGAACGAGATATTATGTATTTTCGTAGTCAAAAACTTTTTAACATTCAAAATTTAAACACACGATTGCCATATCTTGTTATTTTGGCGCATGTCCTTGCTTTTGGACTTATCAACTTAGCATTAATTGCTTGTCCTTTACTCTTGAGTTTTGGTTGGCTTGCACTTAATTCTTTTGTCCTTAAATAACTTGGATATAAAGTGAAAATCTAGCTTATATATACAATGACACATATGAAAACAAGAGGGTATTTCATTTTTCTTTTCTCCGAAAACAAAATATACGCAACATCTTTCCATTTCATACTTCATTTTTCTTGGTGGCAAAATCATAAACACATTTTCCTTCACTGTAAGTAAAACCACACATCAATCTTTTCCATTTTTTGGGTTGTAATGTGTGTGCTTGAGTGTGTGAGGGTAATTTGGTGTTTGTGAATGGCCGTGAGTTTGCATGGGATGATAGAGGAGGAGAGATGCAGGCAAGATTTTGATGAGTGAGTGTTCATATTTCATAAACAAGTGCGGGTGTGAAATTGAAATGAAGTTTGCAAGTTTGTGAAGAGGCGAGTGGAAACATGGGGATGTGCAGTGCAATTGGTTGTTGGGCCCTAAGTCCTGGGTGTGCATGGTGGAGGTCTACAAGAAACGCGAGCATGGAGGTGAGTGTTCCAAGTGAATAAAGACGAAGGAAGGGTGAGGTATGGTATTTGAGAGTTTAGACCGTGAGTGATAAACATCGGTTGGCGTCATTCGACAGCGTCATGGTTTCGGTGGGTGGTGCCAGAGTCGGAGGGGAGTCGACAATGGGCCAGTGGCAGGGGTCTGACTGAGGCAATGATAGTCGAGCGCGTTTTAAAAAATAATATATAGTCGAGCGCGTTTTAAAAAAGTAGAGAATGGCAGTTTTTATTTTGGCCCTGGGATTTTAGGATATTGTGCATGCACGTAGGTATAAGGGAAGATGAGTTGGCAGGGTGGGTATGGTATATTATTGTGATAACCCGGAATTTTAGATATTTGAAATGGGATATTTAATTGATTTTAAATATTTAAAAGTTAGTTTCTAACTTGAATTTCAAATATCGCTTTTTATTGGATAATTTAAATATTGAATTTAATAATTGGAAACTTGAAAAATTGTTGAATCTGGAATTCCAGGCTTGTTAAAAATAATTTGAAGGCTTATAAATTTATATTGATAGTACTGGAGATAATAAAAGTTTTAAAATTGAATTCGGAAATGATTTGTTAAATTATAAATTATATCGTTTAAATCGATATTTAAAAATAGCCTTCCGTGCACAGTCTCGGAATTCGATGAAACCAGCTTCATTGGATCCATAAAAGTGTATTATTATCGGATTTCAAATTTCGTAGTGTTTGGAGTTGTCGTGTGATCGTACGGTAGATAAATACGCTGAAATCTATATCGAATTCAATATAATAAGTGAGTCCAAAAAGCTATCTTCTCCATACGATCGAGTTAGGACTCAGAACCTTTTCCATTGCGTTCAGAATGGGGGTATAACATTATGAACGCCTGGCGGCACGCCTAGATAGGAGATCAAGATTGTGAGTTGCGGAAACCGAGACGATTTAAATTTAAATATAATATATTGTCCAGTTAAAACCCTTTCACGTCAAAACATTTCCCCGAAACCCTGAAACACGGTACACCATAATCACACGCGTCAATACTTCCCCTATTTTCTTTTTAGTTGCCATCTTAATCTTACCTGACTTGAGAAACGGTAAGCAAAGTGGAAATGGCGGAAACCCCAAATTCGAGAGAAAAAGGGCTGCCTTATTTTATAAATTAGTCGCTTATTTCCTTTCTTCCTTAAAATCAAATAATGGCCTTAAATCGGAATCGACTTCGATCGTTAGAAGAAGAAAAAGAGAAATGGCAGACGAGATAAATCGCAAAGTGGGGCCATGATTTCGAATTCATTCGAACAAGGAGAGGTGCACGATGTCTTGTGATGCGTGCGATGTTGGGTGGCGATGACTTCGCGAGCAGCTAGGGTTTTGCGGTGGGGAGGGTCGCATTTCAGTCGAGAAGGAATCTCGCGAAGCAAAGGGGCGACTCGTGTGGCGGCAGCAAATCGAGTGGTGGTGTAACAACCCAAGATTTTTGAATATAATTTTAAATTTGACTTTATTTTATTTTGAAATTATTTTAAATTTATTTTTATTGCAAGATTTCATTTTTAAATATTTTTAAAGTGATGATAAAAAATTTCCAAGGTTTATTGAAGTTGTTTCCAATTTTTAAAGCCTAGTTTCCATTTTTTAACTATTTTCTTAATTTAATTATATTTATTTAAAATTTATTTATTTATTTTTATTCATTCATTATTTTTTTGTTTTTATTTGATTTATATGCATTTTCACATGTATTTAAAATTGCAAAAAGAATTAAGAAATATGAAGGGTTTTTTACCTTTTATATGCATTGTCTTTTCATACTCAATTTGTCTTTTCACACCAAACAACACATCATTTCATTTGCTGACCTTATCACCTTTGTTTCAGCCGACTCCCCTCATTTTTTTTCACGCAAAAAAGTTTCTCAAACCCTAAAAAATATTCGGCCTTCACCTGCGAAGAAAGTTTGGTAAATTTTCATTCCTTTTGCACTTTTTCTTACGTGTTTTGTTTTGATTTTGCACTTGCTTCAACTTCATGTAGTTCGGCCTTCCTCCTCCATCACCGTAGCCGCCTCCACCACCACCACAACCAGCTGCCATCTCCTCCAGTCCATTGCCCATCCATAGTCGTGCACCACTCCATTGCCAAAATCCACCAAAAATTGTTTTACTCCTTGAAAACATCATAACCGAGCCATCAAATTGCTCCACCACCTCACACACCACCTTGGCCGACCATTGCATCATCACCACCAGCCACTTGCTGACCTGAGACCTCTGCCACATCACCTCATGAACTAACCAGACCTGGCCGTGCTCATCTATGCCTTGGTCGAAGCTTGTGGTGGCACAGAAACCACTTTTGTTGCCTTGAATGTGTGTTGTACATGCATATATTTTTCTACTCCTTCATATTCATGTATGGCCGACCTATATGAACCTAAACCTGATCCAAATCCACACCTTAGCAGTGCATTTCTAATCTATGGTCGAGCATAGGATTGTTGAATGCAAGTGCAAAAGTTTTGGTTACGTGTTGTGCATATATTTCTAGCTAGTTTAATAATATTTTGATTTGAAAATTTTTGTTGTACTTTTTTTTCTATGTGACAAGGCAATTAGCTTTGGCTCTCCCACACTCAAATCGTAGTCGTGCTTTCGTGCCTTTGTGGATCTCTGTTTTATGTATTTGGTTGTCATCTCCAGCTCGTAGAAGTGAGTATTTCTCACCAGACAAATTTATACTTATATGACTAGTAAACTGATCGTAATTGAATCTGTAAACCCATATCATTATGTTATATCTGCTATGCTATGATCATATGATGTTCACCCATGCTTATACACCTGGTATATCATATGTTACTGTATATTATGTTGTTCTATTTATTTATATCAATTTATCACACTGCAAGTTCCATGTAGATTAGAATCACTATGGGTTGAAAAGATATATACCCGAACGGACTTTAGAATAGGGAAGAACCGTTATGGGCTGAAATGATAGACCTGAACAATTTTTAATTATTTTACTTGGGACCGCGGGTTGAAATGATAGAACCTGAGTTTTCTTTGTAAATTAAGGATTGAAATGATATAATATATGTATCACTTTACCTAGGTTAGATAATTTTATACAGACCCGTGGTTTATATATATTTTTCTGAAATTTTTTAAAAGTATTTTTTAAAATGTAAAATTATGATATTTTGAATTAAAATGAATTTAAAATGATTTTTATAAGGTGTTAATGGTTTTTATATAAATTAAGATGTGAAATAAATGAATATTTAAGTTGAATTTTGAAATATATCTTAAACTGGAAATTCGTGACATTTGTTTAAAAAATGAATTTTAAGTTAAGTAAATAAGATGAAAAAAATAAGTTATATTTGGAAATTTAAACTTAAGTGTTAGGTTAAAATTTTAATTATAAAGAATGAAAATTTAGTGCTTGAATTTAATAAGTAAATTATTACTAAATTTTGGTTTTTGAATGAAAACTTAACTTTATAAAATCATAAATATAAGAGTAATTAAATGATTGTTTTTAAAGTGAAAATATATGATTTTATAAGTTTAAAATGGTTTAAATAAAATTTTAATTGTTTATGAAATTATATTGAATATTCGAATTTAATTAATAGCATTTTTGAAATGCTGTTATTTTTAATGTAAAGGATGTTACAGCATTTGTAAATGCTGTAGTTGATAGAAATGAACTGAATGGTTAAATTTAATTATGGGCTATTATAGCACTTTGTAAATGCTGTAATTGCTGAATTTAACTAAGGTTTTATTGAACTAAAGCAACCCTATTACAGCATTTTTAATGCTGTCTTTTGTTAATTGAACTGTTTTAAAACATAACTTTCCGTAGCATTTTCTAAATGCTGCGAAAGTTGAAATTGCGTTGTTTTAATAAATTTAAGTGAATAAATGAACTTTGAAAAGATTAAAATTTTGGAAATTTAATATTTAATTATTAAATATAATTACTTCATTTTTAATGATTTAAATGAAGTAATTTGATTTGAAATATAATCTATTTTGAAATGTGAGTTGAAATGGTATTTTATATAAAATGAATGTGGTTTTAAAAAGATATGATATTTTGATATTTTGGAATGGATTTGAAATGATATTGAAATTTTTGAAATGATATTTGATTTTTTTAATATAAATACCATTTTAATATTTTAACCACGGGTTATAATAACGATTGGTTGTTAGAGAGGCCGGGATCGGATATGGACATACTTTCTGTCGATACCGAAAACCACTTTAACAACTATGTACGCAATGGAGATTCCAGAATGAAGTAGGATGGTGGCGACGTTCTTGAGGTACATTACGTGGACCCGACTCCCGTGAGTTGGCTTAAGGTGGCTAAAGCAGGAGCGATCTCGGGTCAAAAGGGGTAGCCCCTCTGGTCGGACACACTTCTTCGATACCATTCAATTACTGTTGTGATTGATTGGGTGCACCCCTTGATTTTTTTGAGTGTTGTTCGGGGTGGGCGTAGTGGCTGCTACGTTACCGCCAGCCCGTGTGCGTAATTGGTATATCTACCCTGGAATTGCCTTGTGTGTTGTTTCACCTACCATACCGAGCCTTTACTACGAGTTTGTTTTTCTCCCGTAGCCCATGGAGTATTTAGGGTAGTCTTCCGATCTGGAGACACTCTGATACTGGATGGACTAATGGGACTATTATGTATTAAGGAGAATATTGGGTCACTCCTTAACGCTATTTTAAAGTAAGTTTATTTTACTATAGACGTTATTATAATAGCGCAATATTACTATATAGTAAATAGTTTAACGGGTCCTTAGAGGATGGGCAGTCCGAGACATCCTTTAAGTTACTTGTATCTTTATTACAGTTCACTTGAGTTGGTTTACATTATATAAGTATATATGTTCTGACTCGAGTGTTTTGTGTTTTGCTTTACGCTCGGGCCAGCCTGAGTATTCACAGCTTTGGATTCTCTTTCTGGAGCTGGTCTTTGTTGGAGATTTTGCCTATCTATATTTATATCTACTTCAGTTTCAGCTATTCTAGTTTATCTCATGTATTAGTGAACTTCTTTGTATTTGGGATTTCTATTATGTTGTTTTTAGACTGATATTATGTATTTGTTTGATACTTTGTTATAGTAGCTTCATGAACTATTATGGTATTTTATATTCCGCTGCGAGTTATTCTGATTGTTCTGTGATTCTGTGTATTTGATTTCATTTGCTCCAAATTTATTACAATCTGTTATTTTGCATCAATCAAATCTGACATGTGTGGATTATGGTCGATTTGAATGGTACGAAGTAGCCGGCCGTCACATTTGGTATCAGAGCTTTGGTTTTAGGCAAACCATTGCCTACGGAGCAAAAACTCATTAGAGATAGGGTATTTCTACCCTAAAATGAGTGAAATCAATTTCAGAATCATATCTTTGTGAGAGAACGTATCTTCAAAGTATAAAATGATTTTTCAAAATGTTTTCAAAAGATTTTCAAATATTATTTCGATATATAAAAAAATTCTTGTTTCAAAGGATTTTCGAATGTTTTCTAACTTCCTTTCTTTCGTATCTACCTTGTTAGATTTTTCTTTCTTTAGGATATTCATCCAAGTGAATTTTATCTTATCTTTGTCATCTCTTTATCTTGTCCTAAATTCATTCTTGATTTTTCAAGATGAATCGAGGAAATGCCAGAGGTAGGGGTCGTTGTATTGCCCCGGCTCCTCAGCCTGTTGCTCCTGTTAGATTCACTGTTCTCTGTAAGGAATTCACTCAACTAGGTGGAACCCCATTCACCAGTTCAGAGAGCATCATTGAGGCTCAACAGTGGTTGCGGAGTCAAGAGAGGATATTTACTGGTCTCGAGATTACTGATGCCCAGAAGCGTCAGTTAGCAACTTGGCAGTTGCATGAGTCTGCTTTAGATTGGTGGGAGTCCGTTACGGCTAACACCGTCGAGGCTGATATTACTTGGGAGCAGTTTAGGTACCTTTTGTGTTATCTTGAATTTTGTCCCTATTTACCTTTCCTTTTGAATCTATCTTAAGTTGTTTTCTGTATCTCTTTGCCAGGGAGGCTTTTGTGGCAAAATGGATGCCAGAAGCCAGGAAATCTCAGCTTCATCGTGAATTTATGAATCTTAAGCAGGGTAGCATGTCTTTTGCTGAGTATGAGAGGAAGTTCAATGAACTTTCCAAGTTCGGTCCTAGCCTAATTGATACTTCCCTCAAGAAGAATGAGAAATTCATTGCTGGTGCTCGTCTAGAGCACTATAGTCGTCTCATTGCTCATGTTCATGGCACTTTCACCCAGCTTATGGATATGGCTATTCGCTATGAGAACCCTACATCTAAGGGTCCTGCTGCTTCTGGTGCTCAGTCTTCCTCTACTGGTCCCAAGAAGCGTAAGCCTAATTATCATCAACAGAAGAAGAATTGGCAAAAGCATCCTAGTTTGGGATCTTCATCATCTGCTCCTGCTCAGAGGCAACCAGTTGATCTCTCCTCCATCACTTGCTTTAGGTGTGATCAGAAGGGACACTATGCCAATAGCTGTCTTACATTAGCTGGTGCTGCTGTTCCTCCACCTGCTCAGTTGGCTAGGCGTGATCTCTGCCATATCTGTCTCCAGCCCAGTCATTTTAGGAAGGATCGCCCTACCCAGCAGAAGGGTACGCCTTCTGGTATATTTGCTGTCACTTCAGTCTCATCTCCAGTTCCTCCACCGGCTCCTTCTCCTAGTGATGACCAAGGTACTCTCCAGGGCTTGTTTACTTTATTTCATCATCTGGTTCGTGTGTTGTTTGATAATGGAACTTCCCACATTTTTATTTCTATTGATTTGTGTGATAAGTTTGAGCATCTCCTTTCTCCTCAGTATGCTTTTGTTCCATTATGTGTTTCAAATCCTATTGGGGGACCTGCTAACCTTAATATGATTTGTAAGCAAGTGAAGCTTCTCCATTCTGATCATCGCTTTAGTGGTGATTTTTATGTTCAGGGCTTCGATGCTTTTGATTTATTGCTTGGTCAAGATTAGTTAGGGAATCATGATGCTCATATCTCTTGTAAAGCCCGGTCTACACCTTGTTGATGATCAAGAAAATTCCTTGATTATTCAGTGCTGTATGCGTCAGGATTTTGCTGGCAACTTTATTTATTCTCTGAATTCTTCTCCTAGCGATCTTGATTCGACTCCTGTGGTTAGACTATATCTCGATGTATTTGGTGAAGTCACTTCTTTGCCTCCGAAGCGGGAAATTTATTTTCGGATTGATTTTATTCCTGGTGCTCGACCTGTTGTTCTTCCCCTAGAAGAATGGCACCCCACGAGAAGGTTGAGTTAAGGAAACAAATTGAGGACTTGTCTTCCAAAGGTCTGATTAGGCCTAGTTTTTTTGAATGGGAAGCCGCGGTGGTTTTTGTCACCAAGTCCGATGGTTCTCTTCGGATGTGTGTTGATTATAGGGAGCTGAACAAGCTCACTATGAAAAACAGATATCCAATGCCTCGTATCAATGATATGTTTGATCATCTTTATGGTGCCACTGTTTTCTTTCGGCTTGATCTTGCGACAGGTTTTCATCAGCTCAGGGTTGCTGAGGATAGCATTCCCAAGACTGCTTTCCGCACTGAGAATGGGTTTTATGAATGGTTAGTCATGTCTTTCGGTTTGACTAATGCTCCTGCTTTCTTTGTTGATTTGATGAATCGTGTCTTTCGTGATGTGCTTAATAAATTTGTTCTAGTCTTTGTTGATGATATCCTTGTCTTCTCTAAGACCAAGAAGAGCAAGAGTCGCATTTGAAATCTGTTCTGGAGACTCTCAGAAATTATCAGTTGAAGGCTAAATTTTTTAAATGCCATTTCTGGAAGGATGAAGTCTGATATCTCGGGCATATTGTTTCTAGTAATGGAGTTTCTGTTGATCCAGTCAAGATCGCTACGATCAATGTAAGTCTTTCTTTCTTCTCTTTTCTTTATCATTTAATAATTCTATCTTTTCGGTTGTCCTTATTTTCTCCATATTCTGTTGCAGGATTGGGAAACTCCAAAGACTCTATCTGATATTCGTAGTTTTCTGGGTCTTGCCGGTTACTACCGGAGATTCATCGAGAATTTTGCTCGGATTGCTGCACCTCTCACTGCTTTGACTCGTAAGAATGCCAAGTTTATCTGGAGTGATCACTATAAGGCTGCATTCAATGAGTTAAAGAGCAAGCTAACTTTCGCACCAGTTCTTACCGTTCCGAATGGAATTGAAGGATTGACGGTATACACTGATGCTAGTCGTGAGGGTTTTGGGTGCTGTTCTAATGCAGCATGGTAAGGTCACTGGCTATGCCAGCCGTCAGTTGAAAACCCACGAGGAAAATTATGATGCTCATGATTTAGAGTTGCTTGTTGTTGTCTTTGCTTTGAAGCTTTGGAGGCATCATCTTCTTGGAACTAAGTTTGAGCTTTTCACCGATCATCAGTCTCTGAGGTATATCTTCACCCAGAAGGATTTGAATCAGAGGCAACTTCGTTGGCTTGAGCTTCTAGCTTCTTACGACCTCGACATTAGCTATACTCCCCGTAAAGCTAATGTTGTGGCCAATGCTTTGAGTCGGAAGAAGGCTTTGTTGTGTCAGCTTGTTGTTTCTTCTTCTCCCCTTATGGATCGTATTATGGTTAAGCAGGATTAGGATGAGATGCTTATATTGATGAAGGAGAGTGTTCGTAGCAGGGTTGGTGGTAGTAGTAGTAGTGGTAGTGGAGCTCAGATCGATGATAGAGGGATTTTGAGGATTAATGGTAGGATTTGTGTCTCGAATGTTGATGGTTTGAGGCAGGAGTTGCTTCAGGAGAATCATCGATCCAGACTTTATATTCATCCTGGTGTGTCGAAGATGTATCAGGATATGAAGAGGCTTTATTGGTGGAGGGGGATGAAGAGGGATATCTCTATCTTTGTTAGTCGGTGTGCGACTTGTCAGCAAGTCAAAGTCGATCATCAGCAGACCCCTGGTTTGTTGCAGCCCCTTGATATTCCCAATTGGAAGTGGGAACAGGTTTCCATGGATTTCATCGATGGTTTACCGAGGACTCGGAGGGGTAATGAGAGTATTTGGGTTATTATTGATAGACTGACCAAGTCCGCTCATTTCATTCCGGTCAAGTCTACTCGTTCTGCTTCTAGATTGTCTGAGATCTACATGAGAGAGATTGTTCGTCTCCATGGTGTCCCCCTCAGTATTGTTGTGATCGTGACCCTATCTTTACCTGTTAGTTTTGAAAAGCTTTTCAGGAATCTCTGGGTACTCATCTGAATCTGAGCATTGCTTACCATCCATAGAGCGACGGTCAAAGGGAAAGAGTGAATCAAATTCTCGAGGATCTTCTTCGTGCTTGTGTGCTTGATTATGGAGGATCTTGGGAAGATCATCTCCATCTTGTCGAATTCACCTACAATAATAGCTATCAAGTATAATCTTATCTTCAATTTTAACCTTATCTTAATCTTTTATCTATCTCATTCCATCTTTACATTCAGGCAAGTCTCAAAATGTCTCCGTTTGCTGCTCTATACGGACGACCTTGTAGATCCCCATCTTCCTGGATTAAATCTGGTAATCGTTTGATTCATGGTCCTGATGTGATTTTGAAAGCCTCTGAAAGAGTCGAGGAGATTAAGAAGAGGTTGAGAGCTGCTCAGGATAGGTAGAAGAAGTATACTGATAGGCGTAGGCGGAATTTGGAATTTTCTATTGGTGATCAGGTTTTCCTTAAGGTTTCCCCCTTGAGGAACGTCATTCGCTTTGGTCGTAGAGGGAAGCTTTCTCTTAGGTTCATTGGTCCTATTCGCATTGTGGAAAGAGTTGGTTCTATGGCTTACCGTCTGGATTTGCCCGAGAAGCTTTTTAGAGTGCATGATGTATTCCATGTCTCGCATCTTCGTTGATATCTTCATGATCCATCTCTTATTGTCCAGCCTTCTGTTCTTAATAGTTTAGATATTGAGCCTAATCCGACTGTCGAGAGGAAGCCACTTCGTATTGTCGACATAGGTACGAAGCAGCTCGGAAGGAAATCGGTTAATCTGGTCAAAGTACAGTGGAGTTCTGACGATCGAGATTGTACCTGGGAGACGGAGGAGAGCATTCGTGCTTCGAATCTGGAATTGTTCGTTTCAGGTACTATTTTGTTTTTCTACCTTGTTTCTCTTTATTTTCCTTACCCGTTCTTTTCGAGAACGAAAAGATTTGAGCAGGGGAGAGTATAACAAGCCTAGATTTTTGAATATAATTTTAAATTTGACTTTATTTTATTTTGAAATTATTTTAAATTTATTTTTCTTACAAGATTTCATTTTTAAATATTTTTAAAGTGATGATAAAAAATTTCCAAGGTTTATTGAAGTTATTTTCAATTTTTAGAGCCTAGTTTCCTTTTTTTAGCTATTTTCTTAATTTAATTATATTTATTTAAAATTTATTTATTTATTTTTATTCATTCATTATTATTATTTTGTTTTTTATTTGATTTATATGCATTTGCATATGTATTTAAAATTTCAAAAAGAATTAAGAAATATGAAGGGTTTTCGACCTTTTATATGCATTGTCTTTTCATATTCAATTTGTCCTTTCACACCAAACAACACATCATTTCATTTGCTGACCTTATCACCTTTGTTTCAGCCGACTCCCCTCATTTTTTTTTCACGCAAAAAAGTTTCTCAAACCCTAAAAAATATTCGACCGTCACCTGAGAAGAAAGTTTGGTAAATTTTCATTCTTTTTGCACTTTTTCTTACGTGTTTTGTTTTGATTTTGCACGTGCTTCAACTTCATGTAGTTCGGCCTTCCTCCTCCATCACCATAACCGCCTCCACCACCACCACAACTAACTGCCATCTCCTCCGGTCCACTGCCCATCCATAGTCGTGCACCACTCCATTGCCAACATCCACCAAAAATTGTTTTACTCCTTGAAAACATCATAGCCGAGCCACCAAATTGCTCCACCACCTCACACACCACCTTGGCCGACCTTTGCATCATCACCACCAGCCACTTGCTGACCTGAGACCTCTGCCACATCACCTCATGAACTCATCAGACCTGGCTGTGCTCATCCACGCCTTGGCCGAAGCTTGTGGTGGCACAGAAACCACTTTTGTTGCCTTGAATGTGTGTTGTACATGCATATATCTTTCTACTCCTTCATATTCATGTATGGCCGACTTATATGAACCTAAACCTGATCCAAATCCACACCTTGGCAATGCATTTCTAACCTATGGAGGAGCAAAGGATTGTTGAATGCAAGTGCAAAAGTTTTGGCTACGTGTTGTGCATATATTTTTAGCTAGTTTAATAATATTTTGGTTTGAAAATTTATGTTGTATATTTTGTTTTGTTTGCTATGTGACAAGGCAATTAGCTTTGGCTCTCCCACACTCAAATCGTAATCGTGCCTTTGTGGATCTCTGTTCTGTGTATTTGGTTGTCATCTCCGGCTCGTAGAAGTGAGTAATTCTCACCAGACAAATTTATACTTATATAACTAGTAAACTGATCGCAATTGAATCTGTAAACCCATATCATTATGTTATATCTGCTATGTTATGATCATATGATGTTCACCCATGCTTATACACCTGTTATATCATATGTTACTGTATATTATGCTATTCTGTTTATTTATATTAGTTTATCACACTGCAACTTCCCTGTAGATTAGAATCACTATGGGTTGAAATGATATATACCCGAACGGACTTTAGAATAGAGAAAAATCGTTATGAGCTGAAATGATAGGCCTGAACGATTTTTAATTATCTCATTTTACTTGGGACTGCGGGTTTGAAATGATAGAACCCGGGTTTTCTTTGTAAATTACGGATTGAAATGATATAATATCTGTATCACTTTACCTAGGTTAGAAAATTTTATACAGACCCGTGGTTTATATATATTTTTCTGAAATTTTTAAAAGTATTTTTTAAAATGTAAATTTATGATATTTTGAATTAAAATGAATTTAAAATGATTTTTATAAAGTGTTAATGGTTTTTGTATAAATTAAGATGTGAAATAAATGAATATTTAAGTTGAATTTTGAAATATAACTTAAATTGGAAATTTGTGAAAAATGTTTAAAAAATGAATTTTAAGTTAAGTAAATAAGTTTAAAAAAATAAGTTATATTTGTAAATAAGATGAATATTCGAAATTTAATTAACAGCATTTTTGAAATGCTATTATTTCTAATGTAAAGGATATTACAGCATTTGTAAATGCTGTAGTTGATAGAAATGAACTAAATGGCTAAATTTAATTATGGGCTATTATAGCACTTTGTAAGTGCTGTAGTTGCTGAATTTAACTAAGGTTTTATTTGAACTAAAGTAACCTTATTACAGCATTTTTAATGCTGTCTTTTGTTAATTGAACTGTTTTGAAACATAACTTTCCGTAGCATTTTCTAAATGCTGCGAAAGTTGAAATTTCATTGTTTTAATAAATTTAAGTGAATAAATAAACTTTAAAAAGATTAAAATTTTGAAAATTTAATATTTAATTATTAAATATAATTACTTCATTTTTAATGATTTAAATGAAGTAATTCGATTTGAAATATAAACTATTTTGAAATGTGAGTTGAAATGATATTTTATATAAAATGAATGTGGTTTTAAAAAATATGATATTTTGATATTTTGGAATGGATTTGAAATGATATTGAAATTTTTGAAATGATATTTGATATTTTTAATATAAATACCATTTTTAAATTTTAACCACGGGTTATAATAACGATTGTTTGTTAAAGAGGCCGGGATCAGATATGGACATACTCTCTGTCGATACCGAAAACCACTTTAACAACTGTGTACGTGGTGTAGATTCCAGAATGAAGTAGGATGGTGGCGACGTTCTTGAGGTACATTACATGGACCCAACTCCCGTGAGTTGGCTTAAGGTGGCTAAAACAGGAGCGATCTCCGGCCAAAAGGGGTAGCGCCTCTGGTCAGACACACTTCTTCGATACCATTTAATTACTGTTGTGATTGATTGGATGCACCCCTTGATTTTTTGGAGTGTTGTTCGGGGTGGGCTTAGTGGCTGCTACGTTACCGCCAGCCCGTGTGCGTAATTGGTATATCTACCCTGGCATTGCCTTGTGTGCCGTGTCACCTACCATACCGAGTATTTACTACGAGTTTGTTTTTCTCCCGTAGCCCATGGAGTATTTAGGGTAGTCTTCCGATCTGGAGATACGCTGATATTGGATGGACTACTGGGACTATTATGTGTTAAGGGGAATATTGGGTCACTCCTTAACGCTATTTTAAAGTAAGTTTATTTTACTGTAGACATTATTATAATAGCGCAATATTACTATATAGTAAATAGTTTAACAGATCCTTATAGGATGGGCGGTCTCAGGCATCCTTTAAGTTACTTGTATCTTTATTACAGTTCGCTTGAGTTGGTTTACATTATATAAGTATATATGTCCTGACTCGAGTGTTTTGTGTTTTGCTTTACGCTCGGTTCAGCCTGAGTATTCACAGCTTTGGATTCTCTTTCTGGTGCTGGTCTTTGCTGGAGATTCTGCCTATCTATATTTATATCTACTTCAGTTTCAACTATTGTAGTTTATCTCATGTATTAGTGAACTTCTTTGTATTTGGGATTTCTATTATGTTGTTTTCAGACTGATATTATGTATTTGTTTGAGACTTTGTTATAGTAGCTTCATGAACTACTATGGTATTTTATATTCCGCTGCGATTTATTCTGATTGTTCTGTGTCAGTGATTCTGCGTATTTGATTTCATTTTCTCCAAATTTATTACAATCTATTATTTTGCATTATTCAAGTCTGACATGTGTGGATTGTGGTCGATTTGAATGGTACGAAATAGCCGGTGTCATAGGTGGTTCAGAAACGAAGGCGGCGCAGTGGACGGCTAAGGTAGTGGTGATCGGAGCTGATGGGCTGGTGGGGCACGCGAGCGATGGGCGGAGAGCAGCGAGGTCTGAAATCGTGAAGGAAACAAGTCAAGATGGAAATGGGTTGTAAACAAAATCAAAGGTGAGTTAATCTCACTCATTTGGATTACCGTAAATTTAAATAATTAAATTTAAATTATTGGTTGAATGACTGAATTGATTGGATGTGATATTATATATAGTAGTATATATATATGAGTGATTGATTTCCCGCATTATATAGCGGATGAGACCCTATGCGCTCCGCATAATAGCGGATGACCCTATATAAGGCGATATCACCCTCAAAGTGGGATATGCATTTTATATTGTGCTAACATCTGTGGATGCAGGGAAACAGGTTGGAGGGATCAAACTGGATTCCTCAGAACGTTGAAATTGTTTTATATTCAGCGATGTGATTTATTTGATGATCTGTGATAGATTATATTGATTATATTGGGGATTGAAATTATTGAATGTTATGGCTTGGCTAAATATATATTGGTATTTTGAGAAATGGAAATATACATACATACATATATATATATATATATATATATATATATAAATTTTGGATTTTTTTAAAAGGAAATGAAAACAAAATTCTTAAGTAAATAATTATTGAAAATTGGATAAATCGAGTAATAAATTTTAAAGGGAAATTAAACCAGGAAATCATTTTGAAATCGATTTAGTGTTTTGAAAACTGTGATTTAAAGTAAAATGAGAAATGGAAATTTATAGACTGGATTTATAAATGAAGTAGAATATTAATCAGTGGATAAATTGGCAGTATAGAGTCCGGTGGAATTTATAAGAAAAGGTGCAATTCATTTTAAAAATAAAAAGGTGATTTATTATTAAAAGTTGGAAAGTAGATTTTTCCTGGAAAACTAAGTATATTTTCAAAAAAAAGATTTCAAAGCATAAACTAGAAGTTTAAAAATGTTTTGAAGAATGTTTTAGAAAATTTATTATTTTAATTATTTTTAAGTGAAAAATAAATATTTATTTAAGTTAATTATGGTAGCTAATTATTTTTAAAGGTAAATTAATATTATGATTATTAAAAGGGAATTTTGGTTTAAGTTTTACTCAGAAACTCTTACAAAATTTCCTAAGTATTATTTTATTTAAGTAATTTTAGTAGCCTAAAAGTAAATAACGTAAGTATATATTTTTGAAAGTGATTTTTAAGGAGATGGGAAACGTGTTTTAAAAATAAAAAGTGGTTTTATTTTTAAAGTGTTAAAAGAATTTACGGGATCGGGACGTAAATTAAACTGGAAATAAATCGAGAAGGATTTATAAATGGTTAGACGGTTATATTGGAATGGAAAGTGTATTTCCCCAAAAACCAAGCATATTTTTAAAGAAGCTTTCTAAGTATAAGTTGAAGATTTAAAGTTGTTTTTTTTAAAAGAATGTTTTTAGAGAAATTATTATTTAGTTGTTTTAAATTATTTTTAAATAAATATTTATTAAGTTAATAATATAAGTAAATTATTTTAAAAAGTTTAACGAGTATTATGATTTGAAAGATAATTATTTAATATTTATACCTTATAGAATAATTTTTATTTTAAAAATTAGTTTTGGCTTAAGTTTTACATGAGAAATTATTATAAAATTTCATAACAAGTATTTTAAATAAAGTGTTTTAAGTAATTTTTATTTTTAAGTGTTTTAAAGTATATATTTTTGGATAAAGTGATTTAAATTATTTAAAAATCTAAAGTATTAAGACTTGGTGATTTTCAGTGGAAAGAAAACAATTTGGTGGAAATTTATACCACGAGAGAAAAAGTGATTTGGAAACTATTTCCAAAGGGTTGAAGTGTAGAAAAATATCTTGCGAAGATATTTTGAAATAAATAATTTGGAAAATTAATAAGGCCTGATGGTTGTTTGTGGACATTATATGATAGTTAAATAATCGACTAACAATATTGGCCAATGCGATGATCATTTCGAAGAGACCGTGATCAGGATTAATTTTCCGAAAACCACTTCGATCCGGTTTGAACGTTTTCTTGAGGAGGGCAAGAGCATGGATGGAGCAGTGAAGTGCAAGGGCTAATCGCTACTAATCCTGAGGGTGATTCCAAAATGGATGTAGTAGGAGTAGTGCCTTCGGTTTCGTTCGGATCGGGAACGGACTTGTATGGACGAATGCTATCAGAACATCGTCAAGAGGACGATGAGCATTCTAAGTGAGATGTGTTCTAAAAAGATAACGCATAGCCTCAAGCCTCATCAACCGAGAATGGCTAAAACAGGGGAGGTGCAGCAAGGCTAAGTGGCTAGCAACCAATTAGGGTAAGGTCATCCCTATCTAGATGTCCCTTTTATTCGGCTGTGTGGACGGTTGTTGATCTCAACCGTGGGGTGATCTTATTCAGACTATCCAGTAAGGGATAGCTCCGGTCTTGTGTTGCAAGGGATCAGGGTGGATCCTCGGTACTCTGATCTAGACCAGGTATTGTGACGGACGGTACCCCAATAGCCCTGCTATTGTATGGAATCCAAACTCCAATAAGCGCATGTACGGTTTTGATTGTGCCCAACTATTGCTGGAACATGAGATGCAAGTATTTCAGGTAGATTTTATTTTACTTTCTATAGACACTATTATAATATCCGATAAATTTAATAAAAATGTTTTGGTTATCGTTACGTAAAAACCCGACATGTTTATTTATGGCATGGTCTTACGAGATACCTTTGATTTCAAAGGATTTTGGAAACTTTAATAATCCAATTGAGTGTGTTTTCTCACTATGGTTTTCCAGACTGACTCGGGTGTTATTTCACTATAATGCTCGGGTCAGATCAAGTATTATAGATACAGGAAAGGATGTTGTGGAGCTCAGGAGACGAGCTGGATAGCGAGACGTATCACACGTATTTGATGTATTATCTGCTGTGTATGGTTTGCTGCATAATCAGTTTCTATGTGGACAAGTCATCATAACTGTCCAGTGTTGTGTTTTCGTTTGATGCTGTACTCTGATGATGTAATATACAATACAATTACAATTTCTTTGTATAAAAACCTGTTGATATTTATTATATGTTATTCCATTGCGATTGTGAGATTCTGATATTGTTTTCTATTTATTCTTCTACCTCTTCTTCTTTAACCCTAATGGTTCGTATTCCCGTCCATTTTGAGTTGTACTATTGGAGAATTTTGTTGGCTCAAAGGGGTACGGATTTACGGGTCATTACAATTATGATAGTGGGCTGGGTTGCTTAATATTGGGTGAGATAAACTTAATTGATTTACTTAAATGTTTATTTAAGCATGTGTTGATTTTAAAATACCATAACTCCCTCATATGAAATCTAATTTACCCATTGAATTTTTCCGTTGGACTCGTATTAACGAGTACAACATTGTAATATAACTTATGGACAGTTTTGTTGAAGTATAAAATTATGATATAATAATAGTGATAGAATATAATTATGTTATTTTAAATAATAACGTCGCTAAATAAATTATACCTTATTGGTGAGATTTGTTTGGCCAAAAAGACACCATTCCATTAAATTAAACGAAATAGATTATCATGGACACCAATTAAGCAGAATAAATCTCCACTTTGTGCTTGCCAAGTAAAAATAGTTTGGTGAAATTAATTAATACATAGATTAGTTAATATAGGGAAAAAAGGATATATGAATCATTGAAGGTTAACTATAGATTTGATTTACATATATGTTGCTTATGTGAGTACCAGTTATGAGACTTTGAAAAGTTAAATTGAATTACATGGTAGCTTGATAAAGTACCATTGCGTTCGCTAAGCCTCTTGCTGAATCTGTAAAGTATGAGTTTAAATTTACTTCAAATTTATAACAAATTTTGAGGTTAAGTGTTTATGAGTGATGTTTTAAATTTTGTTCATTAGTTATCTTATTAATAATGTTTTAAAGTAAGTTATTTAATTCATTTCTTAAAGATGTTTAAAGGTATTTAATTTTATTATTAATATTGTTTAAAATATTTAATTATGTTAATTATGTTGTTTAAAGATATTAAATTTTATTATTAATGTTGTTTAAGTTAGTTAGTTAATTTAATTATGGTTTAAGTTAATTTATGGATTTAACACATGTACGGGTTAAGTTAATAAATCACTTTATCTAGGATGTTTAAGTTAGTTAATTTATTTTATCAATGCTGCTTTAAGGTTAATAAATTATTTATTTATGATATTAAAGGTGATTAATTAATTTAATAAAGGTGTTTGTAAATAATAAATGGTTTATAGAAGAAATTTTACTTAACAAATGATATTTTGTAAAAAGGGATTTATAAACGATATTTTGTAAAGAAGTTTATAAATGATACTTGTAAGAGAGATTTATATATGGTAATTTATAAATAAAAGAATGGATTTATAAGTGATATTTTAAAGATAAAGTAGGTTGTGATAAATATATAAGATTTATATAATGGTTTCTAGGATTTATAAAAAGGACATTTATAAAGGATTGTATAAAAGATCTTTATAAAGGAATTTATAAAGGGAGATTTATAAAAGAGTTTTATAAATAGGAGAAGCTTTATTATTAGAAAAGAATTTTTATAAATAGATAGAAATTTTATGAATCATTTTAGAGATTTATAAAAGAAGTTTTATAAATAAATTTGGAGATTAATTAAAGGATTTGTAAATATAAAACAGGCTTATAAAATGGGAATTTTATAAGAGGAATGAGATTTGATTTTGATTAATAATCATTCTTATTTATGGTGGTATAGAAATATTCTTTTCATACTTAACACCGAAGTATAGTGGCTTGGTTTATAGTAATCAATGTTTTAATTGAAATTTATTTTTGACGCATTTAAATAAGAATTTGGAAAGAGGAAACCTTCCTTAAGTTTTCGCTAATATACTTATACTGTCGAGATAAGTTTATGGATGTATTTTCTAAGTATGGAAGGTATAATGGTTTATGAATATATTTACATTGATTAGATAGGTATGTGAATGTCTTTCCAAGCACTGAAAGGAGTACAAGGGATTTCTGAATATTATCTTTCATGAAGGTATTTTGAACCAAATAACCGAAAAGATATTTGATAAATGAAAGATTAATTAATAGAGGCTTAGTGGATCTCACATGAAATTAAATCTATGTTGATTGCTTGTTTATTTGATAGTTAAATAATCGACTAACAAATCTTGGCCAAAATAGAACTCTGAAAATATCTAGGAGAAACACGAAGGTTATATGGCACAATCATCTTTGATGATGGTGTACTATGCGTATAATTCATGTTTTGTTCTTCTAGGACAAATGATAAGAAAATTCATTCATTTAAACAGTTGGGAGATGATCTCCACTCTTATGCATTGTTTGGTTTTTCTTCTTCAAAAGAACCGAAGTTGAATTTTTCGAAACTATCGACTTGGCTTTGGAGTGACCAGTAAGCAGGAGAGTGTGCTTATATGAGATAACTCAAAATTGTAATCACTCCAAAACCATATACCCGTTTTACTCTTTTGTAGAGGTTCAAGATTGGCTCGAGATAATCGAAGACATGGTTCTTTGAAGTACATGGGCTACTTGCTACTAATCCCGAGGGTGATTCCAAAATGGATATAGTAGAAGATAGTGCCTTCGGTTTGTTCTTATCTTGAACAACTTATATGGATGAATGCTAGCATTGCATGGTGCTTGGAAGGTAGTGTTAGTTTTCCAAGTAGGATTTTCTAAAAGAGGAAAAGATAATCGTGGCCTCACAACCCAGTAATGACTAAATGAGGGAAATGTTTTAGAGCCATGTGGTTCACTATCCTTAGAAGCATTCATTTCTCGATCTAGAATTGATATTTGCGGATTTGGTATGCATGTGCACGGGAAGAGTGGGGCCAGGGCCGGTGCGCATTGTGTCTTTCTCCTTGGTTCCTGGGGAATGATGTAATCTGGTATGCCATGTTAATGAGGCAACCAGCTCTGATTTGCGGGGGTTCTGTGAGGCCATTGGTACAATTTTCGAGAAGTGTACTATGGTTGGCGGTACCCTAGTAGCTTTGTCATTGATGGAAGTCCAATCTCCAATATGTGTCTTTACAGACTTAGTTGTGCCCAACTATGTTGAAATGTAAGATGCAACATTTCAGATATTTCATATACTTATTTTTCAACCCCTAGACATTATAATAATATCACTGAATTTTATAATAAAAATGATTTGGTTATCATTGTTGAATCATGGTTTTTGATTCATGACGAAGAACATTAACAAGCATTGACGACCATAGATCACAAGATGATGGAACATAGCAACAAAAAGAGAATGGAACTTCAAACAAGATAAGACTTCAATTCAGAATATAGTATGTATATTTATCTCATTTTTGAGTCTTAGTTATGTTAAAATATTGTTAAAATCATTCCACAAGTAGTCACACACACACACAGAAAAAGACTTTACTTTAAAGTGTAGCTTTTAGTGTGATCTGTGCAACATAGCACAGGTCAGTCGACTGACTCAGGTCAGCCAGTCGACTGACCTGTGTCAGTGCATAGAAAATTGCTCTAAAATAAACGTTTTTCAAATTCAGTCGACTGGCACTTCTGAGTCAGTTGACTGAACGGCAAATAACGGCTATTTGACTAAAAAGACACGTTCTTTCATGAAGGGGTTTCAATTCAATTTCAAGAGAAACGGATGCAGCCTGGTTGAGATCTTTCATGAATAATTGCATCCCTATATCCTCTATATAAACATACTTTAATTCTTTTCAAAATTACTGAATTCTTTCTTTACTCTCTTAATCGATTCTTACTCTATACTTTGTGCAATTCAAAGCATTCACAAACTCTATATCGCTTGAATCATTGAGTTAATATATAAAATCTTTAATTTTAAG
Source organism: Allium cepa (assembly GCA_030765085.1). NCBI lineage: Eukaryota > Viridiplantae > Streptophyta > Magnoliopsida > Asparagales > Amaryllidaceae > Allium > Allium cepa. The sequence continues at coordinate 120,331,247 of CM060946.1, read as the reverse complement.
TGATTTTCTTCCTTTCAATTGATACACACACAAAATACTCTTGAGGATTTGATTATAGGAAGGGTGTACTTCAAGACATAACTGTGTTATCAAAAACATACTAGTCAACAAAACTTTCTGTATCTAGTAGAAGTCATGTTCGGTTGCTCAGGCAGAAAGACATCTTCGACTGTTGAGGCAGAAATCATGTTCGGCTGTTCAGGTGTTGTATAGACCTATTCCTCCGGGTTAAGTGAGGGATATTGTTTGTAGTGTAATTCCAGAAGGAATCCGCGACTGGACGTAGGATGGTGCTCCGAACCAGTATAAAAATCTCCGGTGTTATCCTTTTTACTGCACTTATTTTCCGCATTATTATTTATATTGTTCTCTACATTATTCTCTGCATTATTGTATATCCATATTGCACAATCCATAGCATAGCACTCTTACATTTGGTATCAGAGCGAGGTTATCCTATAAACGTCACACAGTTATTCGATATTATAATAATATGGATAGTAACACTAACACCAGTTTTATAGAAGGTCAATCCAGAGCACGACCTCCATTGTTTAATGGCATGAATTATAACTATTGGGCTACATGAATGCGTATATATATGCCAGCAAATAGTTTTGTTTAATGAAACATTACACAATCAGAATATCTTATACCCACAACTGAATATTCAATATGGTCAAACAAGCAAAAACAAGATGCTTCTTCTAATGCCAAAGCCATGAACATATTATTTTGTGCTTTAGACAAAAATGAGTTTAATCGTGTTAGTATGTGCAACACTGCCTATGAAATATGAAAAACACTAAAAGTCACTCATGAAGTTACTAACAAGATTAAACAAAGTAAAATATCTATGCTTAAGAATCAATTTCAAAATTTTAGGATGAAGCAAGATGAATCTATAAATGATATGTACTTCAGATTTCAAAATATTCATCATTCTTTATTAGGACTAGGAGAGATATATTCCGACTTTGATATTGTTTCAAAATCCTTAACTCTTTAACGATGAATGGGAAAGAAAAGTCTTAGCTGTTGAAGAAGCTAATGATCTTTCTACTATGAAACCAGAAGAGTTAATAGGAAATCTAATGTCCTATGAAGTAAATTTGCAGGTAGAAAGAGTACAAGCACAAGACAAGAAGAATATAACCTTTCATGCTGAAGAAGATGACTCAGATTCAGATGAGGAAGACCTAGCATTCATTGCCAAAAACTTTAAAAAGTTTTTGAAATATAGTAAAAGGAACAAAAATAATGGAAAACGAAGTTTCAACAACAATTCCAACAAGTCATCAACCTCAGCAATGGAATGTTTCAATTTCCACAAAAAGGGACATATGCAAAAAGATTGTCCAGAACAGAAGAAAGCATACAACAATAAGAATAAGAAGGACAAGTTCAAGAGAAAAGCTTTCTCAGTAACATGAGATAACTCAGATTCTTCATCTTTTGAAAGCGAAAGCGACAGTGATAATGAACAAGCAAATGTATGCTTCATGGCTAAAGATAATGAGGTTAGTGATTTAACTTTTGATGATATGATAGAAATAAATTCAGAACTTCTAGACACTTTGAAAAGTCTCAAAAGGAAATATAAAGAAGCTTTAGAAAATCAGAAAAGAGCAGAATTCGAAAGAGATATGCTTAAAGACGAGAAGAAAATATTAGAAGAAGAACTTAAGAAAATTCAAGATTCACTCTCTAACAATTCTCAACTTGCTCTTTTAAGTCAAGAAATAGAAGCTCAAAAAGAAAAGAATGATGCTCTAATTTCTGAAAATCATGAGCTAAAAACAAAAATCAAAATTGTTGAGTTAGATAACTCTAGTCTCAAAACAAAGATAGATGACATTACTAAAAATATTTTCAATTTTAATAAAGGAAGAGAAAATTTATTCGGTATTATTGAAAATTCTCAACCTGCTTCAAACAAAAATGGTTTAGGTTATGTCAAGAAATCAAAAGCTCCACCTAAAAATGAAAACAAAAGGAGAAATGATTATAAACCTTGGACTACAAAAGAACCCTTAAAAGGGAAATCCAATCTAAAGACTATAAAAATATGGATTCCCAAAATAACCAATAGTTTAATTAGAAAGAAGTATATAAATTCATTTTTTGAATCTGTGCATAAAAATAAAAATTATATTTTCAAAAAGGATACTAAACCCTCTTGGCTTTGGTTTCCTATGACCTAACTCTTAGGACCCTATTAAAAAGTGGGTATCAATGATATTCTTTATTTTCTTATAGGTCCCACTTAAAAAGAGAGGAAAATGGATACTCGGCAGCGGTTGCTCAAAACATATGACCAGTGACAAAAATATGCTATCAAACATTACTTACTCAAATGAAAGCTCGGTCACTTTTGGAGACAATTCAAAAGTATATATTATAGGAAAAGGCGACGCCAGCAATGTCGGTGCATCTAATTTACCTTTTATTTCCAATGTTTTGTTCGTTAAAAATTTGAAACACAATTTACTTAGTATCAGCCAATTGTGTGATAAATGATTCAAAATCAATTTTTTTGAAAATAAGTGTAGCATCTTTGATCAAAATAATAATCTTATTTTTGAAGGTTTTAGAGATAAAAATATATATATTTTAAATATGAATATAAACTATAATTCAAATATGTGTTTATTAGCCAAAGAAAATGATCCTTGGTTATGGCACAAAAGATTTTGTTATATTAATTTTAGGGCTATTTCAAAATTATATAAAAATGATTTGGTAAAAGGATTACCAAAAATGAATTTTAAAGTAGACCATATTTGTGATGCATGTCAGTTAGGAAAATTAACTAGGTCATCTTTTAAATCTAAAAAGGTAATTTCAACAATGCAACCACTTGAATTACTACACATGGATCTATTTGGACCAACACAAGTACAATCCATAAATTATAGTAAATATGTGTTTGTGATTGTTGATGACTTTTCAAGATATACTTGGACAATTTTTATAAAAAAAAAAGTGATACTTTGATCATTTTAAATCTTTTGTTAAAAGAATTCAAAATTTTAAAGGTTTAAAAATTAAAAATATTAGGAGTGATCATGGAGACGAATTTGAAAACGAAGCTTTTGAGCATTTTTAAGAAGAAAGGAATAATCCACAATTTTTCGTTCCCAAGAACTCCTCAACAAAATGGAGTAGTAGAACGAAAAAATAGAACCTTACAAGAATGTGCAAGGACTTTATTAAATGGAAGCACATTGCCAAAATATTTCTGGACAGAAGCTGTTGTTATCGCCTGTTATGTCTTGAATCGTGTTTCTATTCGACCACGAACTAAGAATACTCCTTATGAATTATATAATGAAAGAAAACCAAATATTTCATATTTTAAAATTTTTGGTTCAAAATGTTTTATTTTAAATACAAAAGATCAGCTTTGCAAATTCGATCCAAAATCCTATGAAGGAATCTTTGTAGGATATTCGGAACGAAACAAAGCTTATCGAATTTTTAATAAAAGAACAAATATCATCGAAGAAACACTTCATGTTTCGTTCGATGAAAATTTTAAACAAATTTCAAGTATTAAAAATGATGAAGAAAATATCACAAATACGTAATCTACAATTTTTCAAAACAATGAAAACACCTTTAATAATAATAATAGTGGATTAAGATCTCCTCCTAGGATATTAAGAAATCACCCTGTAGAAAATATAATAGGAGAAATTAATTCAATGTAAGAACTAGAAATCAATTAAATCAAATGGTCCATATAGCTTTTCTTTCTAACATAGAACCTAAGAATATAAAGGAAGCCTCATCTGATGATTATTGGATTATCGCTATGCAAGAAGAGTTAAATCAATTCGAAAGAAACGACGTTTGGGATTTAGTTCCAAGGCCTGGTGACCAATCAGTCATTGGTACAAAATGGGTTTTCAAAAATAAAGCAGATGAACATGGTAATATAACAAGAAATAAAGCTAGATTAGTAGCACAAGGATATAATTAGGAAGAAGGAACTGACTACGAAGAAACGTTTACTCCAGTCGCTAGATTAGAAGCAATACGAATCTTACTGGCCTATGCATGTTTTCATAATTTTAAATTATATCAAATGGATGTAAAAAGTGCTTTTCTAAATGGTTTTATAAAAGAAAATGTTTATGTTGAACAACCACCTTTATTTATTCATGAACAATTTCCAGATCATGTTTATAAATTAAAGAAAGTTTTATATGGTCTTAAACAAGCACCACGTGCTTGGTACGATCGTCTCAAAAGATATCTAATGAATTCTGGTTTTGAAATTGGAAAGGTTGATCAAACTCTTTTTATTAACAGAACTAAACAAGATATTTTAATTGTTCAAATCTATGTTGATGATATTATTTTTGGTTCCACAAATGAACAATTATGTCAGGAATTTTCAAAAATAATGGCTACAGAATTTGAAATGTCATGTATGGGTGAACTAAATTATTTTCCTGGTTTACAAATCAAACAATTAGAAAATGGTATCTTTATAAATCAAGAAAAAAATTGTAACAATTTAATCACACGCTTTGACATGGAAAATACTTCTACCAAACCTACTCCTATGAGTACATCTATACATCTCGATAAAGATGAAAATGGTAAAAATGTTGACCAAAAATTATACCGAAGTATGATTGGATCGTTACTTTATTTAACAACTAGCAGACCTGACATAATGATGAGTGTTTGCTTGTGTGCACGATTTCAAATAGATCCCAAAAAATCACATATGCAAGCAGTGAAATGCATACCATGGTATCTTAGTAAAACTAAGGACTTTGGACTATTTTATCCGAAAGAATGTCCTTTTGAATTGGTACCATACAGTGATGCTGATTTTGAAGGAAGTCAGACGGATAGAAAAAGTACAAGTGGAACTTGTCACTTTATTGGACGATCCCTTGTATCTTGGTTTAGTAAGAAACAAAATTGCGTCTCGCTTTCGACATGGGAAGCAGAATATATATCTGCAAATTTGGCATGTACTCAAGTCATATATATGCAACAAACACTTCAAAATTTTGGTTTTAATCTAAATAAATCAACAATTTATTGTGATAACTCAAATGCTATTAACTTATCTAAAAATCCAATAAATCATTCACGAACAAAACATATTGACGTTCGTCATCACTTTCTTCGTGATTGTATTGAAAAAGAATTAATAAATCTTGATTTTGTATCCTCTGAAAATCAGTTGGCCGATATATTCACAAAACCTTTAATAGAAAACGTCTTTATAAAATTAAGACGAGAACTTGGGATTATCTCTTCTAAAGATTTATGACTTTTACAACAATAAGTTTATATATATGTTTTTTAACAAGTTTTATAAATTTTATAAAGATTAATATAAAATCATCTAAGCCTCTTGGTTAATCTAAAAATTTGTGGCTCTTCCTCGTCTAGTGTTCAAGAACCGGTTCGGGCTCGAAATCCTTGGTCTCCTAGCCATAACGACTACCGGTCTCACCGAACTCATGGGAACGTGGACAGGGATGGTCATCAATTCATAATGAGACTCCATCTAAGAAAAATGATAAATCTACTTCAAGTCCGTCCTCTAAATAATGTTCTCTTTTCTTTTCAACTCCATCTCAACCATATTGAAAGATTTCGAAGACAAATAGCTATACTGATCTTTTCTTATTATTTGTATGACATATGTGTTATGACTATATAATTATTTGCATTTCATCTATATTATTGTATAATTAAATTACTCTATGTTTTATAAACAAATAATTACTGATCTCAATTTAAGTTCAGATTCAGTCGACTGAATAGACTGAGTCAGTCGACTGAATGCAGAGTGAAAAACTCTCGGGTTCAGATTCAGTCGACTGACTCAGGTACTTCAGTCGACTGAACGGGAATTTCTGGATAATAACTGCCTCTACCTACTTTTTTACCACACCTTTTCACCTTTTTTTTATCTTTCTTCATCATTCCTCCAGCCCTATATTCCGAAATTCACCTCTCCACCATTACCAAATTTCACTATTTTCAACCTTTATCTTCTTTCTCCATGGCCCCTAGACAAACAAAACGCGTCAAAAAGGCTTCTTCTTCATCCTCTACTCCAATAAATTCTCAAATTGCTACTTGGCTGATCCATGACAAAATCAATCAAAGGTGGATAAATATACAAGACTCCCAGATTTTCGAAGGCTTCTTTGTTCATTATCCCGACTTCAACTCTTTTGGCATTCGTGAGCTTTCCGAAAGAAGCGGTTTGGATTCTTTTACCGATTGCAAAAAGAACAATCTAAAAATCAACCATACAATGGTTAAGCTATTTTATGCAAACTTGAATCTTCAAGAACCAGCACCTAGAAATCGAGAAAACTGCATTTGGACTTCGGTATGTGGAATTTCTTTTTTACTTTCTCTAGAACGTATGTACCATTTGCTTGAAACTAGAGTTGGAGGTATTAATCTTCGGGATATAAATTTCGATATGAAAATTCGGGACAATATAAGTCATTTATTCCTCGAAGATGATGCTGTAGAAGTTAAATCTATGTCACTTCGACCAAAAGCTAGACTAATGCACAAGTCTCTTTTTAAGAGTATAACCCCACGGACGGGGTCATATGAATTAGTATATCCCGATAATTTTCGTGCTCTATATGCTATATGGGGAAATTTGCGTGTTAATTGGACTCAACTTCTTAGGGACGAATTCCTAAGTTTTAACCAAGGTAGAACAAATGTGATTTACTTTGGTGAATATATAATGCGATTTTTAAATGATTTTGGTATAAAATCCCCCGAATCCGAATTCTCCAAAGTCGGATTATATAATATCCGTACCATAAGACTCATGCAAATCCCTGATCGTCCGGAACCCTTTATCACTTTTCAAGATTGGCAAGCAACTCAACGACAAAGACGACAAGGAATTCACATTGCCGAACAATCTTCTTCTCAACCTCATCAATCCGAAGAAGAGGTTATCCGTCGTCCACTTATTGGCCAAACTTCACGAGAAGCTATTGATTTGCTCGCTCAAAACCAACTTATTCTTAGCTCTCGCCTCAAAAAAATAGATAAGAAGCTTAACAAGATTAAAGGTTTCTTTACAACTTTATGTAAACTGTGGTATTTTGGCTATTTCTAAATATCCATTTTTTGTCGATAACAAATGGGGAGAAATTATTGTGTTTTCTAACAATTTTTTGCAGAGTCAAACATTCAAAGGGAGAAATCTAAGAAAACTTATAACTCGTATTATGTATCGTCAATTATATATGTTGTCATCAATCAAAAAGGGGGAGAATGTTGAATCGTGGTTTTTGATTCATGACGAAGAACATTAACAAGCATTGACGATCATAAATCACAAGATGATGGAACAAAGCAACAAAAAGAGAATGGAACTTCAAACAAGACAAGACTTCAATTCAGAATATAGTATGTATATTTATCTCGTTTTTGAGTCTTAGTTATGTTAAAATCATCTCTCAAGTGGTCATACACACACAAAAAGATTTTACTTTAAAATGTAGTTTTTAGTGTGATCTGTGCAACATAGCACAGGTCAGTCGACTGACTCAGGTCAGCCAGTCAGTTGACTTGTGTCAGTGCATAGAAAATTGCTCTAAAATAAACGTTTTTCAAATTCAATCGACTGGCACTTCTGAGTCAGTTGACTGAACGGTAAATAACGGCTATTTGGCTGAAAAGACAGGTTCTTTCATGAAGGGGTTTCAATTCAATTTCAAGAGAAACGGATGCAACTTTTGGTTGAGATCTTTCATGAAAAATTGCATCCATATATCCTCTATATAAACATACTTTGATTCTTTTCAAAATTACTGAATTGTTTCTTTACTCTCTTAATCTATTCTTGCTCTATACTCTGTGCAATTCAAAGCATTCACAAACTCTATATCGCTTGAATCTTTGAGTTAATATATACATTCTTTGATTCTAAGTGATTTTCTTCCTTTCAACCAACACACACAAAATACTCTTGAGGATTTGATTATAGGAAGGGTGTACTTCAAGACATATCTGTGTTATCAATAACATACTAGTCGACAAAACTTTCTGCATCTAGTAGAAGTCCTGTTCGGTAGGCAGAAATCATGTTCGGCTGTTCAGGTGTTATATAGACTTGTTCCTCCGGGTTAAGTGAGGGATATTGTTTGTAGTGTAATTCCAGAAGGAGTCTAGGACTGGACGTAGGACGGTGCTTTGAACGAGTATAAAAATCTCCGGTGTTATCATTTTTAATGCACTTATTTTCCGCATTATTATTTATATTGTTATCTACATTATTCTCTGCATTATTGTATATTCATATTGCACGATCCATGGCATAGCACTCTTACAATCATGAGGTAAAAACTCGTCCGTATTTATGTGCAGCGTGGTCTTATGAGATTTTTTATTTTGAAAGGTTTTTATAACATTAAAATCCATTTGATCTGTGTTTCTTACACTTGTTTACCAGATTGATCCGGATGTTATTTTTCTTATAATGATCGGGGCAGCTAGGACATATTTTCCAAATTTAGCTTGACACTTCGGAACTCTAGAAGACGAGTTGGAGGATCCTCCAAGATGTATCACTGTATTTTATCTTTCGTTGTTTGTTCTTGTCTACATTTATAAGCAGTTGTAAGGACAGGATGTTATAATTGTCCATGCTGATGATTAGATAGTTGTACTTCGATTGATGTACGTATGTAAAAGTTTTCTTTTTATAAAGATCATTGATGTATTATAGATTTCTCATCACGTTGTGAGATTCTATTTTGTATTTTTTTTCTTTCACCTCAATAATCTGCCTTTCTGGCACTTTAATGTTTGGTATAAGAATACCATGGATGTATTAATATCGACTTCTGAGGATCGAAAAGACGAGTTATTACAGTATTATCACTAAGAGAATGATTTCCAAAGTGTACCCCAAAATTTGAAAACTTGTTCTCCCAATGATTATTAATAAAAAGCTGTCTATTTTTCTTTGTATTAAGAAACTAAAACCTCCTCTCCTATTAAAGAAATTTCCTATAGATTAGGGTTTAATTAAGTTAGATGCATTGATGCAATTCATAAAGTCTGGGTCCTATAAAGAGTTATATAAGCCATGGTTAATTTTATCGTTACCATATATGGTAGTATTAAAATCACCTAATATGATCCTTGGAAGATTGATTTGATTTGCTTGCATTGTTAAGTAGTGCCATAGATACAATCTTAAGTATGATGAATTATGTGCATAAACCACTGTACATATCAGACTGAGACCATTTGAATTATGAGGAATGCAAGAGATGATTGATGAGAAGAGTGTAAAATGGTAACAAAATGTATCCTAAATGATAAGAATTCTACTTTTATATTTAGATTCTGCATTATGGGCGAAATTCCATATATTACCTCGTTTTACCATGAATTGATCGATGTTATTAGCATTTATCTGTTAATATATTTTCACAATGTCCCAAAAAAAGGAAATCTACTACTTTTAATTAGCTGCAATATCTAAAGTTGTTTAGGGGGGAATTCATACCCCAAATGTTCCAAATAAGCAAATCCATTAAATATTAAGGGGTACTAGTTGGACCGAGGGAGTAATGATTGTTTTCTTCAATTTCTTAAACATTTTCTTTTTCCCTTTGAGTTGATTAACCATAGAGTACCATGTAGGATTGTCAATAACATTTAGGGTTAGAGAAGCATTAAACTCAAAAGGAATTTCATATGATCTATTTTGGTCAGAGTTTAGAGTAGCAGAATGTTCTTCAGATTTCTCTATGGCCGCTGCATGTTCACCTTCAGATAATATTTCAATGTCTATATTATCATTATTTATGAGAGTTTTATATTGTAATTCAACATTTTCTAAATTCTTGGAATCTTTAACTTGAGTTGTTTGTATATGAACAGACTGTAAAACTTCGGATTATGAGTTAGTAATTTATGTTGTACTTTTTGCTGATTGGATTGACTTGCATTTATCCTTACGTTATGTTCTAAGTTGTTTTGTATCTTGTTAGTCTTGTGATTATTTGGTTGAAACTGCATTAAATTTACTTTAGACGGTAGAGAATGTTCGGTTGAGGGATGGTGGTCTGGAATTTCACTTTCCTACAAATCATTATCTATCTCCATAGCATTCTGATAGGGTTATTAGTAGAAGTAGGTTTAGGTAACCAAGCTTTTGTGGAAAATATTCTTAGTAGAAGTAGGTTTAGGTAATCAAGCTTTTGTGGAAAATATTATTTGAATCACCAAAACTGTTGCAGTTTGAGCACTTAGGGGATTCCATTCGTACTCAACATCTTGCGTTACCAAACTATCATCCTCAGTTATGATTGATATTTGTTTTGGATAACCAAACAAACTTGAAACTTCCAGAAGAACACTCGCATAAGCTATTTTAATAATTTCTTCCGTAAACTTATCCAATTTTATTGGATTATCTAAGACAAATGCAATACGGCTAATACCCTCTTCTATCCGATAATCTACAGGCAAACCAGGTTAACAGATCCAGATAGAAATTGTATGTAACAGATCCTTTTTAAGTTGTATTCCTATCATCAAACGTTTTATCGTCGTTAGTTTTTATTACAAAAATATAGGCCGCCGTTTAATACCTTTTTACAATCTTTCTTTTTTCCAAATTTGATGATATAGAACCCATTTTCTTTAGAATAAATAAAGAATTCACCGGAAGGCTTCCACACCCTATGTTTGTAAGCTTTAAAGGAAAGGTAATGAGGTTTAGACCCAACAATATAAATAAAAATTGCATTATCTCGTTGTTATCTCGCTCTTTGGACGATCTTAGTGGATATCACATAGTTCAGATTATTAAATTCACAAGGTTGGAAAAATTTTCAAAGCAGTATAGACAAGGATACGATTACCAGTTACCACATCTTTCCAGGTGTGACTAGCATCAGGGGTTTCGCCCATGCTTTATGGTTAGGGTTGCGATTGAAGAGATGCGTTGGGGAGGTGGTACGATCATATGAGAGAACAAAACAAATAATATTAAGCCTTTCAACATTCTTTAAAACAAGAAATAAACAAATATCTTTATGTAAAATTATGGAATAAAATTAGTCAACAAACATATCAATAAACATCACTATAAATATAGCGTGATCCGAGTCGAATTACATCAGACTCCGGTCATTTATAAAATTCATACATCACATACAAGTAATTTTTTTATCTTAACTCATGAATGGACAGAATTTCATTTTGTAAATTGATACATCCAACTAACACACTGGATCGATTATCATAACATCATCCATATCAACCAAATTCACCACAATACCAAACAAACAATTCAACCAAACTATGCATTCACTATCAGGACAAATAAATATATCTTAGACGATGAAATAGATATAGTTGTGAGTGAGTTACTCACCTCATAATGCTCAAACTACCAAAACAGTAAACAGCTTCATCTTTGTCAAATAGCTAACGTAACGCGGCCACCTCCACATTGCTATCCAAACAACACCGACCTCGCCTTGCTTCTTCACCTGCTCGTACGCCCGCTGCCTTGAACTGCACCACCACCTACCATTACTGCAGCTCCTCTATTTCAGCTCGCCTTAACCCCAAGTCGTCGAACGTCCATCATTGAGCTCGCCTTCCCAATCGCCACATGTGTCATCAACAGCCACGACTGCAAGTTGCTGTCGCACCATGTTCTCGCTTCTCGACGGCGCGAGCTCCTCGAAGTATAGATCGCGAATCGATCGCCTGATCGAATTTAAATGTCGCGATCTTCTTTTTTTTCATCAGAAATCGATTTGGTAACTAGGGCTCCCATTAAATGAAAAGGCGGTCGGACTTGTGATAGAAGAGAGGAGGTTCCAGAAGTAAGGTATGTTGGTTTGGGCTATTATTTGATTTCGGCCCATTAATATTAATTCTATTCACTTCTCTTATTTTCTTTTAATTAATTCTTATATTTATTTGTAAACAAATTTCCAACCGGCATAATTTGATTAACATTTCATACTACGAACTACATTTTGATAATTTGCAATTTTATTTAATTTCAATAAATTACTTGAAAAGAATTTATTAATTTATTTCAATTTATTAAATCTAAATCATTTGTTAAATATATTGTAATCACATAAAATTTATTAGCACTTCAATATATTTATATTCAATTAAAAAATTTTAATCAAATTATAAATTAACACAAATCGAATTCAACCTCTTTTATTTTAACCAAAAATTTATTTATTTATACGATGTGGAAAGCTAAGTTGTTACAGACTATTCTCTTACAAGAATTGCGTCATCGTAATTTCTTATAAAGAGACGTCATATACGATTCATACCCTGATTTTCCTTGTAACAAAAATCCTTGATCAAACTCAGCAAATTGTTATGTGGCTTCACATACCAACATATTTTATTGTATGCTACTATTTCAAATAGATTCAAATTAACGACTTTTCATTCTCCGCATATAATAAATTTTGTAAAAATATTCTAAATGCCGTATTTTTTGAAAAATTTCAATAGTCTCATTGTATGTAGAGACTTTCGAATAATGATAATATGACAAATAAGACATGCATCGACCAAAACATGGTCGGAAACAATCAACAATTGCCATGCAACATAAAATTCACAATTCATAAATACATATATATATATATATATATATATATGTATACGAACGTACGTACGTACATATATATATACATACACACACATATACATACATACATACATACATACATATATATACATATATAACTTTTTAAATTAAACCATACCTTATTTTACACTATTAAACGTGTTTGCTTAATTTATATACAATTATACGTCAATTTATCCATAAGATTTTCATGCACCTATACTAAACTTGATATAATTATTTAGTCACAAATAAAGAGGCATATGAATATACATTTATTAAAATAGAAGCAACGTCACTTATAATTTAATCCACTTTCTATCCAATTGTTAATGGTCAAGAAGACTAAATTATACAACAATTTCAAAGAGTAAATTGTACATAGCTGCGCAGTAAATGCGCTCGGTAGATTCAAAGCGGTGGAGGTGCAAAAAGTCATAGCAGGGATACAGCGAGGATATAGCGGGATATAGCGGATGGCTCTAGAATAGCATATAAACTCGTACTTAATGTTTTTACAAAGATACAAATGGTAATTAAATGAAAAAATATCATTCAATTGAATTATAAATCATACATAAATAATTTTAAATAAAAACATGTGCGAATATACTTTAAATAAACGAAAAACTGTTATATAACATAATTGAATTTGGTAAAATATTAGAGTATTTTCATTTCTGAAAATATATTAAAAATTAAATCAAATAAATTAGTTTCATAATTTCATAATGTATAAATGCAATTTTTCAATTCATTTTATTAAAAAAGATATAGCAGGAATAGTGGAATATAGCGGAAATAACGGGATATAGCGGAAATAGCAGGGATTAAAGCGGAAAGGCTATATTCTGGGGCTATATGGAAAAATCGTAGCGGTAGAAATCCGCTATAAGATATAGCGGGGTTGTAGCGGGGTAACAGCGGGGCATTAACTACACAGGTACATAGGACGTTATAACAATGGCCTTATATTATTCAACTAGAACAACTTGAATTTGAGGCAAAGTTGTCAATTGATCATGCATGGTACAATATATCACCCTGTTTTCTTTGTAATTAAATTTTAAAAAAAACTTTCCTCTTTTTAACAGTAAACAACGATGTGTTACGGTCTTTGATTTTTGTGTGTGGGTTTTATTTTGATGCATTGTTTCTGAATTTTATGTAACAAAATGTCAGTTGCTTAACAATTGTTAAGCATTACCTATTGTTTGACTGCCTCTCGGTATGCATATGTCATTTGAATTTATTGGCCGGTTACGGTGGCAATGAATTCATTGTATGGAAAACTCAGTAATCTAACAATACTAGTGTGTAACCCGTACATTGCACACGGTAAAGTTGTTAAAAATATTATTTATATTTTAATTGTTGCTAAAATATATTTTAATCATGCAATATATATGATAAATTTATTATGATGTATTAATTGTAAACTAAAATGATTTGCGATGCTCAGATATAAGGTTGAGCGTTCAATACTTACTAACTGCATATCTCTGTAAAAATTAATGTCCCAGCTCAAAAAAAATTATAAATTAAAATTGTTAATACCATATATGTAAATAATTTATGTTATGTGATATACTTTATATAATATATATATATATATATATATATAAGTGAATATGTAACTCCACTATTTTGTTAATATGATTGTTGTTGTTGTGTGTGTGTGTGTGTGTATTGAATTATCATCTATCTGAAGGATTTATAAATGGATCAATGAACATAAATAATTGAATTTATTTGAATAATTTGAATTAATCGACATAACTAATTAAATATAAGAAGTTAAATGTAAAAAAAGTTAAAATTGAGAAGAGCTTTTTACAAATTCGTATTGAGAAGAGCATAGATTTTATGGTTAGCTTATCTGCATGTGAACTTTTTTTTGAACTAGACGTGAATTTTTATTCATTTTTAAGTTTTCATTTTTAAAGAATTTTATTGTTGCACTTAACCATAGATTTTCAAGTTCTTATAGAGGGGTCATGCTTACAACTTTGGTAGTTGCAAAATAATGCTATGTAGTATTTAGTTGAGTTATGAGTTGGGTATGGTTTGATAACATGTTGAAAGTGAGAATGTTTGCATAATTTAATTTTTATTGGTTAATTCTGTGCATTCACACATCATAATGTTGTAAGATATAAATTTATCTTTTAAATGTTGTTAAAAATAAAATTATGTTATGTAACGTACGATATTTTGTCGAGTTAAATGAATTAGAATAAAAGAGTTATTATAATATGTATACATTTTATGTTATGCGATTTATATATCTTCATATATCTGAATAAAGAAGAAATAATTTTATTATGTTTCTCATATACATGAATATTGTATATATTGAAATCCTCTTATTTTTAGGATTTATCAGATGAATTAATAAATATTAGTTAATTATATTTATTTCAATAGTTTAAATTTTAAATTACACAATTAGTTAAATATATAGACTTGAATGTAAAATATTAAAAGATAATCGAGAAAGGTTTCTAAGTAATTGTAAAAAAAATTTTTTTTAGGTATTTGAAGTTAATAGAATTTTACGGTGCAATGTATGATAAATTCATTTTGTAAATAAATTATAAATAAATTTGTTATTGTCATTAATGTATATAATTTATATTATGTAATTTGTGTATATTTACATCTAAATGAATTTTTTTACCAATTTGTTATACACCTATATTATACATATTGAAAATTTCATCTTTTAGGATTTATTAATAAAAATTAGTTAATTAAGTTTGTCGATTAGCTTAAATTTTAGATTATGTTATTAATTTAAATGTGTGGACTATAATGTAAAATTTTGGAGAAGAACCGTGAAATATATCTGTGAATAACCATAGATTCTTTTAATAGTAGGTATTCAAATATATAAGATAATGTAAAAAGTTTAGTAGAATGATTGTAAAGTGGTAAATCATAGGATTTTGAAAATAAAATATCTACATGGAGAGAATTAAGGAGAAGACGGATAACTTCTAAAATTAATGAGAGGGCTTCAAATTCTTCTACTTTACTATTATTTAATAGATATGTTTGTTCATATCTGAATACTTGAACCTGACTCTACTAAATGTCAAGTTTGAATTTTAACCAAACCAATTAACCAAGTAATAATAATCACAGACACGGAAAAATAATAAATAACAATTTTAGGGTCTTACATAGTTCAATCAGGAAAGGTAACTAAAAAAATTTTATCTTTATTTCCGTATACAGACAATAGATCAAACAGATGGGGAAAAGCATTTTTAGGACTAGCAGTAGAAAAATTAGTCGAAGCAATGTAATTGAAAGATTATACAATATAATATATAATAATGGTTGTAATTTAAATTCAAGATGATACAATGAATATAACAGTTAAGGAATTAAATTAGAAGTCAAACAGTTGGACGTGTGGAAATTGAACAAAATATTGGGTGGAAACTAAAACCATCACTGAAGAGTGTGTTTGCTACATGTAGGTAGTAGAATATATAAGCATGTGCATCTAGATTCAACTTCAAATGTCTAAAGATAGTTATAACTAAAAATATCATATTATCAACAAAAATACATAGAACTATATGAACAGCAATTTATATATCAAACTAGTTGTACTTTGAAAAACTATGAAAATTGAAGTGATTTTACAATTTGATACTTCAAATGTCTAAAGAAAAGATGCACAAATGCAATGCAAAATGAACAAATTATACTAATTTAAAATTGAATTCCCAGTTCTCTGCTATTCACGGAGAAAATGGTCGTATATAGATCACAGCTCAAAAAAAACAACTGCTCAAGAGACTTTCTATTATAGGTAAAAAAGACCCCAAAGCTTCATATTTGACGTTTGTTTAAGACCGCACAAATATGGCTCTCAATGCTTGAGTCCCCATTAGAAAAGATGTTAAAACCGGCAATATTTAAACTCCTAAACGAATTAATTTACAATTGGATTCAGTCAGTTTCAAGTGTTTCATGCATGTGTTATAAAAGTGGATGTAATATGTTTAACTTCACTTTTACATTATTATCTATTTCTTTTTCCAGAGCTGATAATAACTGAAAGGAATCGCATAAAGTAATCCAAGATGACCACATGCAAATCATTGCCTCGTTGTCATAGGAAGTGACCAAAATAAAGTAACAGTATTTTAGTCACATAATTGGTCAATGACTAAAAAAGGCTTCTTGTCAATGGAAAGTGGCAGGCATGTTTAAAACTCCTCTGCCTTCGTTATAGTACAAAGAGGCAAGTTGTTTTTTTACCTCTTATTTATTTATTTTTTGAGTAAAAGGTAAACGGAACAAGTCCAAACAGTTTACAAACACATAGAAACAGGTAGAAATGCAACCTGCCCGATATTCTACAATACAATGCAATGCAACTAAACCCTAACAGGGCATTCCACCTGTTGGGGAAATCTCGGTCTTCCCCGCTTCGTGAAGTTAAGATAGGCACTTTAAGATTAAAAGTAGCAATGGAAACACAAGAGTTTTTAATTCTCCAATATGGAGATTCTTCTACTATACAAAAGAATAGTAGGATTACAATAATATGATTACAAAAGTAACTCACACTTGGTGGCTCACTCAAGCTTGAGGATAAAGACTTCTCAATCTATCACTCTTTTCTCTCAAAGAGGATCTCTCTAACTCTCAAGTTTTTTCTCACTCTAAGAAGTGGCTTCTTCCTTAGATTCTTGGATGGTTAGTAATAAGGCTCATTCTCCTATTTATACTACTCAACCTCCATAATGAATGGTGGAGATTACTTGCATCCGACGGTAGAGATTGATTCTCTAGAATGATCCACACTCTCTAGGAATCTCTATACTCTTCCATTCCCTTCTTTATTCTTCCATACTCTTCTGTAAGGTTCCAGAAGGTTCCACACATCTCTAGAATATTCCAGAGGGTTCCACACTCTTCCACAAACTTTTAGTGAGTTCTACACTTCTCTAGAGTTCTCCGGAACATTCTAGAAAATTCTAGATTTCCCTAGAAACGTCTAGAATTTCCTAGAAACTCTCCAATTAAGGAGGGATCCCAACAAATCTCCCCCTCCCGACTTAATTGGGGGGTAGTAGTACGCCGGCACCTTGACAGCAGTCTTCAAACTTCTTTGTTGGTACTACCTTGGTCATCATGTCAGATCAGTTCTCATTTGTGTGAACCTTGTCAAGATGTATTTGCTTTTCCTCGAGGACTCCTCGGATCCAGTGATATCTTGTATCAATATGCTTTGTGCGGGAATGAAATGTTGAATTCTTTACCAAGTAAATTGCACTTTGATTGTCACACTTCAAGACATACTTTTCTTGATCCACTCCCAATTCATGCAATAAGTTCTTCACCCACAACATCTCCTTGCAAGCTTCAGTAGCTGCGATATACTCTGCCTCTGTAGTGGATAATGCAATACACTTTTGCAGCTTTGATTGCCATGAAATAGCTCCCCCTGCAAAAGTGGTTAGGTATCCTGATGTTGATTTCCTTGAATCAATGTCACCAGCCAAGTCTGCATCTGTATATCCTTCTAATACAGGTTTTCCTTTTCCAAAGCATAAACATCTTTGGGAAGTTCCATGTAGATATCGGAGGATCCATTTGACTGCAACCCAATGCTCATTCCTTGGGTTAGCCAAGAAGCGACTGACGACACCAACTGCATAAGCGGTATCTAGTCTTGTGCATATCATTGCGTACATGAGACTGCCTACTACAGATGAGTATGGTTTCTTCTTCATTTCCTCCTTGTCTTTTTCACTTGTCGGACTCTGCTTCGAACTTAGCTTGAAGTGCCCAGCTAGTGGAGTGTTAACCGGCTTTTATTTGTGCATGTTGAACCTTTCCAAGACTTTCTCGATATATCTCTCTTGGGATAGCCATAACAGTCTTTTTGATCTATCACGAGTTATTCTCATCCCAAGAATCTGTTTAGCCGGACCCAAATCTTTCATGGCAAAGCTCTTGCTTAGATCTTTCTTTAAAGCAGCTATCTTTATGCGGTCTTGTCTAATGATTAGCATATCATCAACGTAGAGCAGAAGTATGAGAAAGTCACCACTTACATACCTCTTTATGAAGACACAATGATCGCTTTCCGTCTTTTGGAAATCATGTTCTGCCATGAATGCGTCGAACTTCTTGTACCATTGCCTTGGTGCTTGCTTAAGTCCATATAGACTCTTTGTGAGGCGGCACACTAGATCTTCTTTGCCTGGAACTTTGAATCCCTCAGGCTGTTCCATGTAGATCTCTTCCTTTAGGTCACCATGTAGAAACGCCGTCTTGACATCGAGTTGTTCAATCTCCAAATCTTGCATGGCTGCTAGGCTAAGCACAATTCGGATTGATGACATCTTTACCACGGGAGAGAATATCTCTTCAAAGTCAGTACCTTTTTTCTTGTCCAAATCCTTTGACGACTAATCGAGCTTTATAGCGAGGCTTTGAACAGTTCTCTTCGGTCTTGATTCTATACACCCACTTATTCTTCAAACCTCTTCTCCCTTTTGGTAGCTCCACTAGTTCATATGTGTTATTCTCATGCAAGGATTGCATTTCTTCTTGCATGACTATTCTCCACTCTTCTTTATGACAATCACTCATTGCTTCTTTATAGCTTTGAGGCTCCCCCTCATCGGTGAGCGTAACGTACTCCTATGTGTTGTATGGGTGGATGGTCTTCTGTCCCTTGAGGATCGTCTTGGCTCTGGTGTGATTGGAGTGCTAGATTGAGGTTCTTCCTGAACTGGTTCATCATGAATTTCATGATCTTCAGCTTCACTGCTTTCTTAGTGTTGTTATCTTCATGTCGAACCAGAGTAGGTTCAATGTTCTTACTGCTTCTCAATCTTGGCCTCTCTGAATTCTTGATATCTTCAATTGTTTGGTCTTCGAAGAATACAACGTCTCTACTGCGAATAACCCTCTTGTTAATTGGGTCCCACAACCAGTACCCAAATCATCCTTAGGTGAACGAAGATAAATACACTCCTTTGTCTTTGCATCAAGCTTAGCTCTATCATCTTTGGGGATGTGAAAAAATGCCCTGCACCCGAACACCTTGAGATGATTATATGAAGCCCTCTTGCCCGTCCAAACTTCCTCAGGAATGACCCCATCCAAAGGAACTGATGGTGTGAGGTTGACAATGTCGGCCATAGCCATTATAGCTTCTCCCCAGAATGATTTGGGTAACTTAGCATGAGAGAGCACACAACGAACTCTTTCTTCAATGGTTCGGTTCATTCTCTCAGCTAGCCCATTCAATTGTGGTGTCTTGGGTGGAGTCTTCTCTAGCCTAATGTCATATTTCTTGCAATAGTCTTCAAAAGGACCTCTATACTCACCTTCGTTATCTGATCGTACACACTTGATCTTCCATCCAGTCTCACGCTCCACTAGAGCATGGAATTCTTTGAAGGCATCAAGCACATGATCCTTTGATTTTAACAGGTGCAACCATACTTTCCTTGAATGATCATCAATGAAGGTGACAAAATATAGAGCACCACTTATGGATCTCTCAGACATCGAACATACGTCAGTGTGCACGAGGTCTAGAATGTTCTTTCTTCTTGTGGGCGGAGAAGATCTTTGGAAAGCAACCCTATGTTGTTTTCCAGCTAAACAATGAGCACAAGGATGAAGTGGTTTACCTTTCAAGTCAGGGAGGAGCTGTTTCTGAGCGAGTATGTGAAGACCTTTCTCACTAATGTGCCCAAGTCGTTTATGCCATGTGTCCATATCATCAGTAGAGATGTTTACTTCTCCTTTGCATAGCTTAGCTTGCATTACATACAATGATCCTACCTTCTTTCCTCGAGCTATTGTCAAACTTCCTTTGGTGAGCTTCCACTTCCCTTCACCAAAGTAATTCATTAGACCGTCATCATCTAGCTTTCCAGCGGAGATAAGACTGAGGCGCATGGTCGGGACATGCCTCACATCTTTCAAAACAAGCTTGCACCCGGTGCTTGTCATCAGAGTGATGTCTCCTATTCTAACAATCTTGCTTCTATCTTGATTTCCCATTTGCACCGTGCCAAAATCACCTCTTTGGTAGGATGAGAAGAAGTTTTCATGTGGAGTAACATGGAAGGAAGCACCAGAATCAACAATCCAAGAACTCTCATCACAAGCAATGTTTAGAGTGTTACTTTCACCAACGAGATATAACAGATCTTCCTTTAATACTATGGCAGTAGTACTCTTTTCTTCTTGCTTCTTTATTAGGCTTATTTGGTCAGGCTTAACATTACTGGCCTTTTGGTCTCTTTTGAAGCTTCGACATTCCATTTTCTTGTGACCCATCCTTTCACAGTAATAGCATGCAATCTTCGAGCGTGACTTGGATCTACCTCGAGATTGATGGGGTTGTCGGCTCTTACTACGTCCACGGGTTTCATTCCTACCCTGATTCTCAACAACATTAGCTTCGGGATGGATAGAATCATCTCGTTCCATTCTCCTTGCTTCTTCACCAAGAAGGCTGTCACTGACGGTATCCATAGTTAACTTTCCTTCCGGAGCTGAGTTACTTAGCGTGACAACAAGTGTGTCCCAACTTTCCGGTAAGGAACTAAGGAGTAGAAGGGCTTGTAGCTCATCATCAATCTTCATATCAATTTTTGTTAGTTGATTTACGAGTCCCTTGAAGATATTCAAGTGCTCAATCATACTATGACCATCCTTATACTCCAATTTCACCAACCGTCGAACTAAATTGGCCTTGTTGCGAGGCGTTTTCTTCTGAATCATGGACTCAAGCTTTGTCCATAATTCATAGGCATTGGTATAAGCAGAAACATGCTCGAAGAGAGTTTTGTCGATGTACTTACGGATCATAGCAACAACCTTACGGTTCAACAGTTCCCACTGAGCATCACTCTTTCCTTCCACCTTATTTTTGTAGATGATGGGCTCATGCAAATCCTTACAATACAAGTGGTCCTCCATCATTGGATTCCAATAGGAGTAGTTGTTAGTTGTGAGCTTGAACATGTCTCCATCATGAGCGACAATATCCTCCATCTTGAACTTATACGAGCTTGATTACGGCTACGGATGAACCTGGCTCTGATACTACTGTTGGGGAAATCTCGGTCTTCCCCGCTTCGTGAAGTTAAGATAGGCACTTTAAGATTAAAAATAGCAATGGAAACACAAGAGTTTATAATTCTCCAATATGGAGATTCTTCCACTATACAAAAGAATAGTAGGATTACAATAATATGATCAAAAAAGTAACTACACTTGGTGGCTCACTCAAGCTTGAGGATAAAGACTTCTCAAGCTATCACTCTTTTCTCTCAAAGAGGATCCTCTCAAGTTTTTTCTCACTCTAAGAAGTGGCTTCTTCCTTGGATTCTTGGATGGCTAGTAATAGGTCTCCTTCTCCAATTTATACTACTCAACCTCCATAATGAATGGTGGAAATTACTTGCATCCGACGGTAGAGATTGATTCTCTAGAATGCTCCACACTCTCTAGGAATCTCTACACTCTTCCATTCCCTTCTTTATTCTTTCATACTCTTCCGTAAGGTTCCAGAAGGTTCCACACATCTCTAGAATATTCCAGAGGGTTCCACACTCTTCCACAAGCTTCTAGTGAGTTCTACACTTCTCTAGAGTTCTCCGGAATATTCTAGAAAATTTTAGATTTCTCTAGAAACGTCTAGAATTTTCTAGAAACTCTCCAATTAAGGAGGGATCCCAACACCACCGAAATATCTCTTCTATCTCTCAGCAAAAAGAAAAACTCAAAAATGGCGGAACAACAAATCCGTTTTCTACGAAGCTCTGCCATCCTCCATAACTCCGCTAGCTTCTCCTTTCTTCCTGTATAATAGGCAGTCATTAAACCTTCCTTTCATCTCTTCAGTCATCTTGTTGAAGTTGTTCTTCTTCTGATGTAAGTAAATTGAAGAAGAATTAACAGATCTTAGGTCATCGCGACTCAGATTTGTTAATTCATTCTCAGGATAACAGCACAACCTCGATTAAAGCCAGGATCTATCATATTGGCATTAGTGACTTACTGATTTGTCTGGAAGCCCTTCGAATAAGCTAAAAATTACTCCAAGTGCTTGCTGCCAGCTTCTTTGGACCATTCTTCAGCTAAAAAATGCAAACTTGGTTTAAGCTTTAACATTTTTCTTTAATTTTTGGAGGATGATTCTACTATCGATCTCGATAAGTAACCATTTCTGCTTTTTATTTGTACTGGCTTTATTATGAGTTCTGGAATTTCTTTCTTTCCATATACGAAAGACAGCAGTAGTAATTAAAATATGAATATGGTCACTATCAATAGATTCAGAATTAAATTTGTTGTTGATATGTTGAATTGCTTGCTTGAGATCCATATGTCCATTGTTCGGAATACGCAGTACAGTTTGAATACGACTCCAAATAAAAAATAATAGCTGCATTCAAAAAACAGATGATTAGCACTTTCATCTACTAAATTGCATCAGAACAAAGTGAATTTGTTGGATTACCCCATTTATTTATTTTATTCCAAGTTGACAATCTGTTATTTAAAGCAAAATATGTATAAAAAAACCATGTTAGGACTATTCACTTTATTTCATATGCATTGGTACCAATCAACATTGGGAATTTTATTTTTGATAACTTTCCAAGTAGTTTTAAAAGAGAGCTTATCTTTGTTGCTATCTTTCCATTCCCAATAATCACTGTCTGCAGTAAGATCAAGAGGATTTTGCAAATATCATGTTTATGAGGATTAGTAATTGGATGTAATTGTGGTTGTCATTGGTTGTCCTTAATGATTATTGACACTGTTGCACTAGAACCACCATAGATGACTAAATTATCCTACCCAACTTTATTTATGAAAGGTTCATTTTTAAACCAGGGGCTAAACCATAAGCTAGTTTTCTCACCTAGCTTAAATTTTCTTTCTAATAAAGATTTACCAACATTTCTTCATGTTAAAACTTGCTTCCAAGCATAAGATTAATTGATTTTTGGCAATATATTTCAGAAAATACAATTTTTAAGGTATTTAGACCTCATCCACCTAGCTCGTAGTGAATCTGCACTAATAAATCTCCAAAATAATTTTAAATGACAAGTTAAACTGAGATCATTCATGCTTCTAATGCCAAAACCCCCATCTTTTTTAGGTCTACATACTTTATTCCAACTAATTTTATGGTATTTACCCCTCCATAAAAAATCAGCGCATCTACTTCTATTTTTCTAATGGATGCAGCTGGAATATGATATATTTGTAACCAATATAAAATGATAGCATATACAACAGTTTTTATGAGTTTAATTCTACCTGCAATAGAAAGTAGTTTTCATGATCAAGTTTCCATTCTCTCTTGAATTTTCTCTATAAGCATAGAGTAGGCAGAGTCTTTTATTTGATTAATAGATAAAGGCAGACCCAAGTATTTAATAAGAAGACTCCCTTCTGCAATATTTAGAACATCTAAAACTTCTTTTTTTATATCTATGATGTTTACTAAAGTATGCTTTACTTTTACGTACGCTAACTTGTAACCCTTCATATTTATACAGATTTTCAAATTTTAGTTTAATAGTTTCTGCGTTAACTTTGTTTGCTTTAACAAAACCATAAGATCATCTACATAAATAAGATGGTTAATACAAGGCTGAACTCTATTAATTGAGGTAATATTACCCTTGATAGCTTCAATTTCCATTAAGATTGAAAAATATTCCATGACCATAGTAAACAGATAAGGCGATAATGGATCACCTTGTCTAATACCACTATTAATTTTGATAAAACCTTCTGATTTACCTTTAATAAGTATAGAAAAAGTAGGGTTGTTAATACATTCAAAAATCAAATCACAAAACCTACTAGGAAATCCCATACATCTCATGATATGATAGATGAAATATCTGTTAACTTTGTCATAAGCTTTTTGCAAGTTTACCTTAATACAAACATTACCACTCTGATTTTCTGAAATGAGAAAAGGAAAAAAATACCTTTATTGCTTAACAAAGTAGCAATAAATTTGTAAATAAAGTTGCAGTAAGAAATGGGTCTATAGTCACCAACACAAGTGGGGTTTTTATTTCTGGGAATTAAAGTAATAAAAGCATGACTAATGCTTTTAAGAATCTCCTATTTTAACTCTATTATTATTCTCTTTACATTGACTCTTGAGTTTTCCACTTTGGTTGTTGGGCTTCCTAATGACTATTAGGCTTTCTAGAGATTCTAATGGACCCTTGGAATCTAAAGGGTCTCACAGATTCACCTATAGACACTTCTGATGAAATAAAGTACATACAATCTTTCTCATTTCCTCATTTCCTCTCTCTTAAAAACTTCTTTGTATTCTTCTCCATCCTCTCTCCTCTCCCCTTGTCTAAATTCCTAAACTAAAACTCTGATCTCCTTTCCTCTCTCCTCTCCATTCCCTCTCCTCTCCTTCCTCTCTCTTTCTTCCCCATTTTCATTACACAAAACTTCTTCATTTTTGGCGGAAAAGGTGACATTTTTTATTCAAACCATTTATTTTTCTAGCGGCTTCAACTTTCTTTCAGATCAGTTCTTCAAATTCCTTAAGTTGCTATGCCAAAAATTCAAATCTTTTCAAAATGTTTTTGTACTCAGATTTTCAACTCAGAAAACATCTCTGTTTGTTTTGACCATAAATTCCTCAAGACAGAAGTTTTTTTAATAATTCTTTTCCTAAAAGTGGAGAGAAAAGAATTTGCAACAATTTTCAAGTTGGTCACTTTTACAAATTCAGTAATATTCTGGTCCAAATCTTTTCTTAAAGACGGCCTATTTTCAGGTATGTTTTTGGTGAAATTGACGATCATTCAAAGTCGACCACCACCATCTATCCACTTTGGATGAGCACTACACCTCTTTGCAAGCATAGACCGAACCCTATGCTCCCTCCTCTCTTTCCCCTCTCTTTGAAAAAAATAAAAAAGAAAAGAAGAAACATATTTGTTGCAAGCTTGTTCGTACCATTGCTTTGTTTAGAT
The DNA here is from genome assembly GCA_030765085.1 of Allium cepa. Classification (NCBI taxonomy): domain Eukaryota; kingdom Viridiplantae; phylum Streptophyta; class Magnoliopsida; order Asparagales; family Amaryllidaceae; genus Allium; species Allium cepa. Next base: position 120,305,558 of record CM060946.1, on the reverse strand, counting down.
CTTAGATTGCTTTGGATCATGTTATTGCTTTGGATTTGGGTTTGTTTAGCTTGTGATCTCCACTCCGTATTCATTTTTGTTGTTATCACCTTTGCAACCACGAAAGGTGAGAAATCACTCACGACTAACATGGTTATGATAAGTGAATTGATGGCAATTGAGATGTCATTAAAATGTTAGTTTTAGCAAGGAATTTTGTCAGTAAATTTTTTTATATGAATTGATATGATGTTCCCCTTTGACATATAATTTCACACATAGATTATATGTTAGTTTGGCACATATATGATATGCTGATTTACAAGATTTGTTATTTGTTGCTATGTGATATGCTATGAAACATGTGTGGTTATTGTTATGTTATTTTATTTGTTAAATCACATTTCAGGTTCCCATTTTATATATGTCATGTTATTATTATTTCAATCACATTGCAAGTTCCCTTAGATGTTAGGAAAATCATTATGGGTTGAAATAATACATACCCGAACGATTATATAGATTAGGAAATTGTTGACTTAGGATGTGGGTTGAAATGATATATATTCGGAAAATTTAATAATTTCGGGTTGAAATGTTAAATATCTGAATCACTTGACCCTTGGATAGAAAACTATATACGGACACCGTTGATTGATTTTTAAAGTAATTTTTGAAATTTTAATGTTTGATTTAATAAAAATAGATTTTTAAATTTAATTTAAAGATTTATTTTAAATAAATAAATATATATATATATATATATAAACTTTAATTTTATAAAATTATATGTTTTGAATTTATATTTATAAGATTTTAGTAAGTCTCAAAAAGGTAATTTATAAAAAATTTAACTTATAACTTTATTATTTTAAAATTTAATTTAATAAAATTTATCAAAATAAAATTTAAATTTAATAAAATTAAATTAAATTTAATAGATTTAATAAAATAAGATTTAATTTAATAAAAAATTAATTTCGTAAAATATAAAATATGTTTTAAAATTTAAATTAATATAAATAAAATAGATTTTGTAATAACTTTAATAAATAAGGATTTGGAAAGATAATCAAGATTAAATTGTAATTTAAAGATTTGTTTCAAATAAGATGTGATTTAAACTTATTTGTTTATGAGATTTTCAAAGGAAGGATATAATTTTAAATTATAATAACTTGATTTGATTAAAAGTGTTAAGTAAATTATTTTAAAATTAAATATAATTGAAGTTAAATATTTAACTATTGATTTAAATTGTAACTTGGGATTTAAATTATGAAAATGTTTTATAAAATGACGACGGTGCGAAATAAGCATTTGGTTGTTAAAAGACACCGAGATCAGATATTGTCATACTCTTTTCCAGTACCCAATTTAATAACTGTGTACGTGGTGGAGAAATGCAGAATGAAGTAGGATGGTTTGACGAACGCTACTGGAATGAAGTAAGAGAATAATGATGGATAGCCTTGACTTTCGGGTCATAATTAAAATGACTAAAATAGGAGCTATACTGGGCCAAGTGGGGTCGCTCCCTCTATCGAACAAGCTTCTTCGGAACCATATCTATTACTTTGTGATTCGATTGGCTTGCACCTTTGATTATGAGAGTGTGTCTCGAGGTGGGCGGTAGTTGCTATTATGTGTTACCACTAGTCCAAGAGTGCAAAACGGTAGAATCCTACCTTGGGAATTGCCTTGCGTGCCTTGTTATATTTATTCGGATCGAGCCCACTACGACTTTGGTTTGTATCATACATATGGAGTGCTCCTTGACTATCCCACCAGTTTACGGTGGAGCTTACAGTACTGTATATACTACGATATTATATAAAAATGTGTTAAGGGGGATATAGGTAACGCCTTAATGCTATTTTAATACTTTACTTTATGATAGACATTATGTACATAACATATTGTATTATCTATGAAGATAGTTTGACGGATCCTTAAAGAATGGGAATCCCAATCATCCTTTGAGTTATTATTGCATTTCACTTGTACATTTCACTTGAGTTGATTTAGTTATATAAGGATGTTAATCCTAACTCGAGTGTTTTGTTTTTTCTTTTTGCTTAGGCCAGCCTGAGTACCACCGCATTTGAGATTCATCTTTTGGAGCTGGAGACTGGTTTGAGATCTATCTATCTAGCTATTTCAGTCATTTCACTAATTTTTGTTTAGTCATTTGTCATTTGCTTATGTATTAGCGACATCTATGTATTTGGATTTATATTGTATTACTTTAGACTCTGATATTTATGTAGTAGCTTCATGAACTACTATTTTTATCTATTCCACTGCATGATGTTGTAATATTCTATATCTGTAATTCTGTCATTGATTCTTATTTACCCCAAATTTATATAATAATTTGTTGTTTTGAATGATTCAAGTCTGATATGTGTGGTTTTATTGTCGATTTGAATGGTTTAAAATAGCTGGTCGTTACATATATGTTAATCTACTACACACATACAATGAACTAGATACAGAAATTGACAACCACCTACCGCAAGCCTGCTTCGGGGACCCTGGACTACTCGCCAACCATAGAGTACCATCTATCCTATAGTCTTCAGTTACCTCGACGGCCATCGCGACCAGATACACCAATGGCTCGTCTACACGTAGCCCGACAACGACCCTACTTTTCCCCTAATGGTAATAGATTACTGACCTATGCGACACAGTGGGGCTATGGGCAATAACCCATCTACTACTTCCAATATTGTGACAAGCGTCAAAAGAACATAACATAATACTCACCGAAGGGACCCGCAATACACATCGAAGGGACCCGTGATAACGATGTCGCGGATCAAGGGCGTGAACCAATGATCAGGCCGCCAGCGGTGGGTACTGGCCAATCTGTTTCAGTCCTAAAAATATAGAAAGCTGGAGTCAATGTAGATGGTCATATAGTACCCATACCCTTTCACTTCACATATTTGTAGTAGTAAGCCGACACACGGCTCTCATAAGTCAATATCTAACAATACGATCTCCTAACCAAGCATCAGATGGACCAATGAGTGTAATCCCATTTGAGTGACATTTAGTTACAATGAATTATCAAACAAATAACATAACGACGTCACATACCACTGCATATTATTCAAATAATTATTCAAGGCTTGTAAAATAAACTCGATCCACACTGGAAATCTCTATATGACAAATCTGATGAATAACTGCAAAAGTGTTACCGAAATTGTCATACTAGATTGTATCACTAATCCACTTATTCCAATTTCTTGTCACACAGAAATGAAATCTCACAAATGAAATTTAAAGATGTCACCACCATATCATATCAAACCACTAAACAAATCTGTATTAAAGGTGAATCATTCAATAATCCAATTCAGTATAGGAAAATGAGAAATTTAAAGATGCAGGTATCATACATAAAATTTCCAATTTAATTTTGAAATTGAAATAATAATAAAGACCATTAAAATCTATCTTTAAACATTTAAATCAAATATCCAAATATACTTATAAACTTTGACATAAATTATATTAATTTCAAACCATAAAATATTATCCAACATTAAATTATTTCATAAAAAGAATTCTATATTTTTCCAAAGTGTACAAACTCTTTCAATAATATTTAAGTAACCTTAATACTAAAATCTCTTTAAAAAATGATCATTTTCATAACATACTTTACAAAATAGCATTATATTCTGTTTCATCTTTAAAATAATTTCAAACTTATAATGTTATGATATTTACTTAAATAAAAGAGTATTATAGCCAAAAAGAGACCGTTTATACTTACAATCAAAAATATATTTATAAATTTGAAAATAGCTAAATTAAATAAAATTCAGTAAAATAATTATAGAATAATTTTAATAAGATTTTTAAACCCTTAAATACTATTTTTAAGCTTTTCAACATTTTTTAAAATTAGAAATAAACAAATATATATGTATCAAATTATGCAAAAAAATTAGTCCACAAACATATTATGAACATCACTATAAATATCGCATGATTCGAGTTGAATTACTTCAAACTCTGGTCATTCATAGAATTCATACACCGACTTACAAATATTTTTTTAGTTCAACTCACGAACGGATAGAGTTCCATTTGTAAATTGTCACATCCAACTAACACACTCGGCCTATTATCTCAACATCATCCATATCAACAAAACTAACCACAATACCAAACAAACAATTCAACCAAACTATGTGTTAACTATCAGGACAAATAAATACATCTTAGACAATGAAATAAATATAGTTGTGAGTGAGAATTACCCACCTAATAACGCTTGTATTGGCAAAATAGTAAACAACTTCATCTTAGTCTAATAGTTAAAACATCGCAGCCACCTCCACATTGTTGTCCAAACAACACTGACCATGCCTTGCTTCTTCACCTGCTCTACGCCCGTTGCCTCGAACTGCACCACCTCCTACCATGAATGAAACTCCTCTATTTCAGCTCGCCTTCACCCTAAGTCATCGAACGTCCATCGTTGAGCTTGCTTCCCCAATCGCCGCATGTGCCAGCAACAGTGCGACTATAAGTCACTGTCGCACCACGTTATCGCTTCTTGACGATGCAAGCTCCTTGAAGCCAAGATCGTGAATTGATCAAATTTAAATGTCGTGACCTTCTTTTTTTCATTAGAAAATGATTTGGTAATTATGGCACCCATTGAATGGAATGGTGGTCGGACATGTGATAGAAGAGAGGAGATTTCCAGAAGCAAGGGATATGGGTTAGGGCTATTATTTAATTTCAGCCCATTAATATTAAGTCTATTCACTCCTCTTATTTTCTTTTAATAAATTCTTATATTTATTTGTAAACAAATTTCCACCCGATATAATTTGATTAACATTTCATCCTACAAACTACATTTCGATAATTGGCAATTTTATTCAATTTCAGTAATTTACTCAAAAGAATTTCTTAATTTATTTCAATTTATTAAATCTAAATCATTTGTTAAATATATTTTAATCATATAAAATTTATTTGCAGTTCAAGATATTATATTCAATTAAAATAATTTATTCAATTTATAAATTACCATAAATCGAATTCAACTACTTTTATTTTAATTAAAAATTTATTTATTTATACGACGTGGAAAACAGGGTTGTTACAACAGTTAATGCTACCTGAACTTGATTTTTACCATGCATGTCATGTTGCATGCTTGGTATGACCTGCCCCGCTGTTTGGATGCAGTTTCATATTCATGCGCTTGGCACCGTCTGCTCTGCTATCTGAGGGCAGAGTGATGTTTGATCATGAAGTCAGGTCACGTATTTACAGTCTTTTTTAATTCATATGCATGGTTTTTTATACTGGTTCAGGTTTTCTAATATCATTGGATCCAGTGTGGCTATGTCTTATTAGTTAACATAGAGAGATTTTTATACTAGTTCGAGCCGTCCAATATCCTTATATCCAGTTTAGTTATTTGGCTAAAACGTCGGGTTGAATTTGCGCAGTTTTGTTTTGGTAGTTTGTTCGGTTCATCTAATATTCCTACGTCCAGTGTAGTAAATTATTTGAAGAGCCAGATTGTGCAATTTCAAGCATTTACATTTAGTTTCTCCATTCTCGTTGTTGAGATTGCCATTCTTGTCCGCTAACCACGTGCTTGGCTTGGTTAGTAGCCATTAGCGGTGAATTGTGAAGGGTTAATAAAAGGTTCTCCTTCATGAATTTGGAATTCACATTTATTTTGGGCCATGCAATTTTTCCAACTTATGCAAACTTTGTTTTGGAATCCTTATCCCTGCACATCCTAGTTCAGTATCACAATTATCAATATTGAGAGTGTCATTTTTGTTATCAACAATGTAATTAGCTAGGCCCGAGGGAGTTAGGGGTGGCTTATGGAGCGATTAGGGTAGGTTTGCACTGATGGGCATTGGTTTCCCGTGTCATTTAGATAGCTAAAGGAATATTTCATTCTATAGTCAATGTTAACTAAAGCAGATCATATCATCATATGCTAGAGTTAGGCGGTTGACCTTATTTTCTAACTTCCTAAATTTTCGAAAAATTTCACCAGCGTATCCTTTGCGCGGCTAGATCGGTACAACTATAAAATGCCTCTACGGGCCCCCAAATTTCAAAGAAAACAAAAAGCCAAGTGGCTAGATCAGAAAATCATCAAATTTCATATAGAAATTTAAATACATACCTTTTATCGGACAATCAAGTTTATCTTCTAAAACCAAAAATCCTAATTTCCTTTCAAAACACATATATACTATTTGGCAATAATATCCAATCACAGCATCTAAAATCATTTTTTACATTATTTACAAAAGTTTCAATATCTATTTCATTTAAGCATATATGATGTACGTATATCATTCGTATGCAATATCAAATCGGATCGCTCACTCGATCGCACAATTTCACTTTCGAACTAGTATCGTCCACTCGACTCCCTAGTGCGGACTCGGATCTAGTTTCTTGATCGAAAACCGTCATTCTCCTTGCATAGCCACAACTATGATAGAGAATTTCCAGAATCAATCAAAAATCCATATTCAGGGTTTGCCGTCGAAAATTGAGAGAAAAGTCCCAACTCGGATAGGTATAACTACCTTGAAATTCCATGCTCGAATCTGGATCAAATCGTTATGCGAATAAAATAATATATGTACATCCTACGTATTAATCTCCAATTGATTATTATCTATATCAATTTTCTTTTAGATTCACATTTATTTTGTTTTACAATCACTTATCCCATTCCACACTTTACTTATCCTTCATTCATTATTAACTTGGAATATTTCTCCCATATTATTAACTTGGAATATTTCTCCCATACAAATTTACTTCAGAATTTTGCTATCCACTTCTTAAGTTCAAAATAATTACTTTATACTCTTGTTATAACGATTTCCTTTTTATCATTTAGTTTTATATCCATCTATACAAACTTTTAAACTTCAAATTTCAATTTAATCTCAACTTATTTCCAAACTTTAAATATTGAATTCTATTAACCACATCTCAAACCATATTTACTTTTCTAGTTATTGTAATTAGTTCCATCCACTAATTTATTTTAAATCTCAATGGACATTATTTCCAAACTCTTATTATTCTAGTCCACTTCGAACTAATTCTTCAACTTTACTTAACCCAATTTAAATTGTGTTATCCCATTTTTGGTCAAAACTGGAATATCAACAAATTGGCAAGGAATGATGGATATCAGGATTGGAAATCGGTTGGAATCAAGGCTACGATCGATATCGTCAAAATTTGGTTGAACTCCGATCGGGACGAAATTAATTGGAGATGATGATAAGGATCAGGAAAGGCCATGTGTCAAATTTCAGGTTAATCGGAGTTCATATGAAGGAGTTATGATCGATGCAAGGCAGGAAAGGCATGGCTGTTCGAATCCATCGAGGGGTCAGGATGGTGCTCATTTCGAATCCATAAGATTCGAACCCATCAAGGTTTTTTGTTCATTTCAAACCCTTCAGGTTCGAATCGATCGAAGGCACGACACACATGGTTCGAATCGATACACTCCGTATCGATTGGTATGGGTTCGGCTCTGTGAAGTTCGCATCAGGTGTTGGTTCGACTCGATAGTGTTCGAATCGATCGAGTTACTAGTTCGAATCGATAGGATCCTATCGATCATATAGGAGGGGTAGATGGATCTCGATTCGATGGCAACAAACCCAGAGTGGTAGCTAGCATGTGGAGGTTCTTGGAATCGGTGCACTTCGTATCGATCAAGATTGGGGCAGGCAATGTATTTCGAGTCCATGCTCTCACAGGTAAAGATCTCCCTCGTGTCCATCAGGTAAGGGTTCGTTCGTATCCATCATCAAGATTGGTTTCGTACCCATCTGTTTGCCTTTCATTCATATCGATCAAATACAACAGTTCGTATCTATCCGATCGATACGAATTACTCTCGTGCGATCGATACGAGGGAACATGCGATGCAAACAGTTGAGTATATGGAGAAGTGATGGACACGTGCAAGCTAGAAGCATGGACACGAGCGCGTCTCTAGGTAAGGAGCGTCCAACTCAGAGTGCAAAATGGATCAACCCGGTCAACACGCCACAAAAGTCGTATCGACCCAAGAGGATAGCGCCACATCATTGCGCATACGCTTTGGATGGATTCGAAGGAGGTGGATTCGAACGAGATGGATTCGAAGGAGGTGGATTCGAAGGAGATGGATTCGAAGGAGGTGGGTTCGAAGGAGATGGATTCGAAGGAGGTGGGTTCGAAGCAGGGGTTCGAACCAGGCAGGGCACACGGAACTTTGAACTTGAATCAATCATATCTTCCAAACCGTTGATCCAAATGCTATGAAATTTTCATAGAAGCTTACATACATGTTGAAGAATGTTCTCACCAAATTTCACCTCGATTGGACATTTCCTTGATCGATTCGAACCAAGGGTCGAATCGATCCTGATGTGGGCCCGGACCTCCAGATTTCGGGCGAGTGGGCCCCCTCACGTGCCTGAAGCGGTCTTCCCGGATTTTAGGAGAAATATCAGCCTCCTACGCTTATAAATAGAGCCCCTGGTCATTCAGAAAAGGGGTCGGAGAATTGAGAGAGAACAAGCACGCCCGGACGGTGCCAGAATCATTCCATATCATCATTTCTACCATTGATTTCGAATTTGGACTTTGTAACTGCTGTAATCACTTGTAACCAGCAAGGATAATTAATAAAAAGGGTAAAACTTTGGAATGGACGTAGGCCGGAGATAGCCGAACCACTATAAAACTTGTGTCACTGCTCGTTATTTTGGATTTGCTGCTTATTATTTGCGGAGATCTGTTATTTGTGTTTGAATATTGTTGATTTGTATTCATACACTGGTGCTTTCACGGTATCTGGGGTTTGTGACCAATTTTGGCGCAAACACTTTGGTGCTTTCACTGAGAGCGACTAGCACCCGTTACATCGGAAGACAATGACTAGACAAAATAGTAGAAGACAAAGGGCTGGAAGAAGCCAACAAGAAGGAAGTCAACAAGCATCCTCCGGAGCTGGGGAAGGACAGGCTTCAATCTACATAACCCGAGATGAAATGGAGGCTATGGCAAATTCTTTGCAAGAGAGATTGTTGAAGAACCAACAGGAAATGATGCAGGCTTTCTTTGAGCAAATGAGGGCTGCAGGGATGCAGAACCTAGGGACAGCAACAGCCGCTGTGGATGCAGGACAAGGGACTAGGGTTGTGGAACCCAATGGAGGACAGGATACAGAGCCACAGAGCAATCAACAAGGGCTTGGGGGCAGGCCCACAGGATCCAACACAGGAGGACCTTTGGAAGGAGTTCAACAGGCTAGAGTTAACGTTGCTGCTAGTGAACCACACGAGGAATATGTACCAGAGTTCCCTCGGGGGCATGGGGGGCAACCCCCAACAGACAATACCGGATTAGTAGAAATCATCAAAAGAACTGTGCGAGGTGGTTTGACCAACGGGGACTTGGAAGGAGTGAATAGGAGTCCGTTTGCTCGGGAAATAAGGATGGCTCAGAACCCACCTAAGTTTAAGCTACCTAGCGTGGAGGTTTATGATGGCAAGGCAGACCCAACTGATCACTTGATGAGATACACCAGGCACATGGAGGTGCTGGGGGCATCGGAGGAAGTGATGGCCCGATGCTTCCCTTTGTATCTGACGGACCTAGCTGCAATGTGGTTTAGGCAGCTGGGAGAAGGATCTATCAGGACTTGGAGGGAATTGGTGGAAAAGTTTTTGGGACAGTTTCGGGTTCACGTCAAGAGGCCGAAGAATGTGATGACATTGACATCGGTGAAGCAAAGGATGGATGAATCGCTTAGAGTTTTTCTAACTCGATTCAGTGCGGCAGTCGCTTCGGTGGATTGACTTGATCCATTGATGGTTTTAATGGCAGCAGTATCAGGAGTCAGGGAGGACTCGGATTTCAAGGTATCTCTGATATGAGATCCCCCACAGGATCTCGACGAATTCTTTCACGAGGTAGAAAGGTTCCTTCGACAGGAAGATGCGAGTACGGATTTAAAGGTGCAAAGGGTTAATGCCACTCAGGATGTAGGACCATCCAGGAAAGGTTTGGACAAAGACAAAGGGAAAAGGAAGTTGGACGATGATTCTGGAAACGCTAAGAAGCGATGGAAGGATCCAAAGTTTTCCACATACACAGGATTAAACGAGACGCTGGAGCGGATATACCTGGATACTCGGAATCGCCTTCCTTACCGGAGGCCGGCTAGGAGAGAACCATCAGAACGGGAAAGGACATCAGGAAGGCAAGCCTCTTCCACGATTTAGATGGACATGATACCAACAGCTGCAGGCACTTAAAAGATATAATCGAGGAGCATGTAAGGAATGGACAGTTAAAGCAATATGTCGGAACTTGGAATGCAACGGTGGAGCAGGAGCAACCACCGACAACCTCACGCCGTGATGATGTGAGGCCCAGGGATGATGGTCGATTGATCATCCACTGATCAGGATAATGTGAAATAAGTAGCAAACTACCGGCAAACAACTAAGTCGTTTATACATGTACGGGGACGGAGATAGCCCCTAGGCATGCTCTGAATGATGATAAACTGCGATGCTGTGGTTTGTGAAATTTATCTTTTGCTTTTTGATTGGACGCTGCTTTTCTCTTTGGATTTGGTTTTGGAGTTCGGATCGAACTCCTGGTTTTGCTTGTTTTTGATTTGGATTTTCCACTCGATGATTGATTTTGGTTCTGGATGCTGGTTTGAATTTCTGATTCTTCGTTTCGTTTTGGATTTTTGGATTTGATCCTGGATTGGATTTTGACTGGATTTTTATCTGGTTTTTGATAAACGGTCGTCGGGTATGGATTATGCCTGGCAAGGGGTGAGTCACTTTGTCCGAACGTGGTAAATTAACTCATTCAAGTCGTTGAGTATGGACTATGCTCAACAAGGGTCCGGAGAGTAGGCCCTGTATTATCAATTGTTATTTTCAGGTCGTTGAGTATGGACTATGCTCAACAAGGGTCCGGAGAGACCAGGATTCGGCATAGGACTTAAGCCATGACTTTGTACAACGTCCAGGGACACTGGACCACGGTCGTCAGGTGTGAATTGCGCTTGGAAAGAACCTGAGAGGTTAGCTCAACGTCCAGGGACACTGGACCAAGGTCATCAAGTGTGGATTACGCTTGGCAAGAGCCCAGAGAGGTTATGGATTCGGATATCGACCCGGAGAGGTCCTGGATCTGGTTATTGGCTATTGGATAAGGATGGATTAGGACTCGGCTGTCAAGTACGAATGGATATGGAATTGGCTAAGGCTTTGGTTATGGGATTTGGAATTGGACATCGGCTCGAAGCAATCAAGGATGACATACTCTAGCGATATGGCTATGGACTTTGGATATTGGATTCGGAACTACTCAAAACACGCCTTGTTATCACAAGGCATGTTTTGTGGGGCAAAGTGTTATCCCATTTTTGGTCAAAACTGGAATATCAACAAATTGGCAAGGAATGATGGATATCAGGTTTGGAAATCGGTTGGAATCAAGGCTACGATCGATATCGTCAAAATTTGGTTGAACTCCGATCGGGACGAAATTAATTGAGGATGACGATAAGGATCAGGAAAGGCCATGTTTCAAATTTCAGGTTAATCGGAGTTCATATGAAGGAGTTATGATCGATGCAAGGCAGGAAAGGCATGGCTGTTCGAATCCATCGAGGGGTCAGGATGGTGCTCATTTCAAATCCATAAGATTCGAACCCATCAAGGTTTTTTTGTTCATTTCGAACCCTTCAGGTTCGAATCGATCGAAGGCATGGCACGCAAGGTTCGAATCGATACACTCCGTATCGATTGGTACGGGTTCGGCTCTGTGAAGTTCGCATCAGGTGTTGGTTCGACTCGATAGTGTTCGAATCGATCGAGTTACTGGTTCGAATCGATAGGCTCGTATCGATCAGATAGGAGGCGTAGATGGATCTCGATTCGATGGCAACAAACCCAGAGTGGTAGCTAGCATGTAGAGGTTCTTCGAATCGGTGCACTTCGTATCGATCAAGATTGGGGAAGGCAATGTATTTCGAGTCCATGCTCTCACAGGTAAAGATCTCACTCGTGTCCATCAGGTAAGGGTTCGTTCGTATCCATCATCAAGATTGGTTTCGTACCCATCTGTTTGCCTTTCATTCGTATCGATCAAATACAACAGTTCGTATCGATTGGATCGGTACGAATTACTCTCCTGCGATCGATACGAGGGAACATGCGATGCAAACAGTTGAGTATATGGAGAAGTGATGGACACATGCAAGCTAGAAGCATGGACACGAGCGCGTCTCCAGGTAAGGAGCGTCCAACTCGGAGTGCAAAATGGATCAACCCGGTCAACACGCCACAAAAGTCGAATCGACCCAGGAGGATAGCGCCACGTCATTGCGCATACGCTTTGGATGGATTCGAAGGAGGTGGATTCGAACGAGATGGATTCGAAGGAGGTGGATTCGAACGAGGTGGATTCGAAGGAGGTGGGTTCGAAGGAGATGGATTCGAAGGAGGTGGGTTCGAAGCATGGGTTCGAACCAGGCAGGGCACACGAAACTTTGAACTTGAATCAATCATAGCTTCCAAACCGTTGATCCAAATGCTATGAAATTTTCACAGAAGCTTACATATATGTTGAAGAATGTTCTCACCAAATTTCACCTCGATTGGACATTTCCTTGATCGATTCGAACCAAGGGTCAAATCGATCCTGATGTGGGCCCGGACCTCCAGATTTCAGGCGAGTGGGCCCCCTCACGTGCCTGAAGCGGTCTTCCCGAATTTTAGGAGAAATATCAGCCTCCTACGCTTATAAATAAAGCCCCTGGTCATTCAGAAAAGGGGTCGGAGAATTGAGAGAGAACAAGCACGTCCGGACGGTGCCAGAATCATTCCATATCATCATTTCTACCATTGATTTCGAATTTTGACTTTGTAACTGTTGTAATCACTTGTAACCATCAAGGATAATTAATAAAAAGGGTAAAACTTTGGAGTGGACGTAGGCCGGAGATAGCCGAACCACTATAAAACTTGTGTCACTGCTCGTTATTTTGGATTTGCTGCTTATTATTTGCGGAGATCTGTTATTTGTGTTTGAATATTGTTGATTTGTATTCATACACGGGTGCTTTCACGGTATCTGGGGTTTGTGACCGATTTTGGCGCAAACAAATTGAATTCGAGTATTTAGTTCAAGTTCCATTTACTTACAATTTAAATTAAATATCATTCCAATTTTTCATTTTAAATTCCATTTACAAGTTTAATTAATTTGTTTACTTACTAATTTTATTCCAATACTTTGCTTTATTTAGTCCAACTTGACTAATTTTCCATTTCACTTTATTTAACTCAATTCAAATATTCAATTTCAATCCAAATTTTAAGCTTCGATAAGTTTTCCAACTTATTTACATTCCATTCACAATCTCTTGAACGTACTTAACTTATTTTATTGTCACATTTATTTTAATTTAACACTTCTTCAAGTTAAATTTTATCCCAAACAATTTTTTTTTCGAATTTTTAAAAGTTATCAAACCTATTTATATTTTATAAACATTTTTAATTAAACTTCCAGAGTTTTAAAAAATTGCTTAAACATTCAAAAAAAATTGAAATCAATTATATACATAATTCATTTGCATATCAAATTATCCTTTGAATTTCAAAACTAAACCTAGTTTTGCAAACAATTCCAATTTAAAACAATTTGGCAGCAATTCCTCTCTTGGAAACTCGAAAATGAACATTGATGATGTCGCGATCCTCATCAGAATTATTTTCCAACGATTGAAAAGAGTTCAATGCTTTTATCCCTTCAAAAACATTTTTCAAATATTTTTAAATTCCAAATCTCACCAGATTTCATATCCACTACAAAAAAATTCGAATAATATCCTTATTATTCCTCCAAAATCTTTGAAAATCATTTCAAACCCAAAGGAATTTAAACTTTTCCCATAATTTCAATTCCTTCTAATCAATATTCAAACATTACTATGGATTTTTATCTCATTTCAATTGTAAATCATATTTATAATTCACATTTCAAATTCCTTTCTATCATACGGGTTAATTTCTTAACCTTTAATTATGATTCCAATTCCTATTCAAATTTCCTATCAGTAATGATAATAACTTAAATATTATCATCTACTAATAATCAAACAACCATAAACTATAACAATTTACAAAAATTATTTCTTTCATATACAAAAATAATTTGGGTAAAATTATTTCATTTACCCTATTGTAAAACAATATTGTGTCTATTTATCTTGTTTAAGAGTTTAGAAACTCCTATCGATGACATGGCATTCTACAGATCGACTAGAATCCATAAACACTCAACCGATAAATCAACACAATATAAATACAGTTTTATATTCACTAACAAATATGCGCTCATTTCTATTAATACACTCAAACTCATTCTATAGTACCGCGGACTCAATTTTATGAGTAATCCCCACCAGAGCCAAGGTTCTCGCTTAACCTTCAGCTCTGATACCAACTGTCACGACCCAATTTTTCACGCCCGAAAATCGACATCAATATGTCCACTGTATTAAATGTCGAACAATCGAATGCCGAAAAACCAAACCGTAAGGGAAAGAAGAAGGAGGTAGAAGAAGAAAGTAGAAAACAATATTAGAATCTCACAAGCACAGCGGAACAATATATAATAGATAACAACAGATTTTATTTACAAAAGAATCTACAACTTTTTATACATTACATTATCAGAGTACACCACAAATCAACGACACAATTTAGGACAGTTATAATAACTAGTCCTCCCAAAGCTAAATATACAGCTTACACAGCACAATGGAATATAAATCTACGGGAATATGCCTCGTCATCCAGCTCGTCTCCTAAGCTACATAGCAGTCCATCCAGAATCTATACTCTATAATACTCGCTCTGACCCGAGCATTATAGTTAAGTAACACCCGAGTCAGTTTGGAAAACCAGAGTGAGAAAACAAACTCAATTGGATTATTAAAGTTTCCAAAATCTTTTGAAATCAAAGGTATCTCGTAAGACCACGCCACAAATGAACATGCCGGATTTTTACCTTACGATAACCAAAATATCTTCTTATTAAATCCTCTAATGTTGCAGTAGTTTCTATATACAAATACTTATTCAAATAGCTGAAATTGTTACATTCATTAAATTCCAGCATAATAGGTATACAAACAAGTCCTGAGGCACTTATTGGAGGTTGGATTTCCATCAATGGCAGGGCTACTGGGGTACCGCCCATCACAGTACATGGTCTAGATAACCGTACCGAGGATCCACCCTGATCCCCTGCTGTACAAGTTCGGAGCTACCCCTTACTGGATAGTCCGAATAAGATCACCCCACGGTTGGGATCAGCAACAGCCCACATAGCCTAAAAAAAGGGACATCTAGACAGTGGTGACCTTACCCTAATTGGTTGCTAGCCACTAAGCCTTGCATGCACCTTCCCTTTTTCAGCCATTCCCGGTTGATGAGGCTCGAGGCTATGCGTTACCTTTCTAGAACACAACTCACTTAGAATGCTCATCGTCCTCCTGACGATGTTCTGAAAGCATTCATCCATACAAGACCATTCCGGGTCCGAACGGAACCTAAGGCACTACTCCTACTACATCCATTTTGGAATCACCCTAAGGATTAGTAGTGATTAGCCCTTGCACTTCACTGCTCCATCTTTGACTCCAAGCTCTTGTCTTCCTCACGAAAACGTTCAAACCAGATCGAAGTGGTTTTCGGAAAAATTAATCCCGATCTCTGTCTCTTTGAAACGATTAGCGCATTAGCCAATATTGATAGTCGGTTATTTAACTATCATATAACATCCACAAGCAATCATCTGGCCTTAATAATTTCAAATTATTTATTTCAAAATATCCTCGCAAGATATTTTCTACACTTTAATTCCTATGAAAATAGTTTTCAAATATCCTTTTCTCTCGCGAAAATAAATTCCCACCCAATTGTTTTATTTCCATTGAAAATCACCAAGTCTTAATATTTATATTTTAAAATAATTTAAATCACTTAATCCAAAAATATATACTTTAAAACATTTAAAATAAAATAAAATAAAACTACTTAAACATTTTATTTAAAATACTAGTTATGAAATCTTATAATAATTTCTCATGTATAACTTAAGCCAAAACTAATTTAAAATTAAAGTTATTCTATAAGGTATAAATATTAAATAATTATCTTTCAAATCATAATACTAGTTAAACCTTTAAAATAATTTCTACTATAATTGATTTAAACAAATATTTACTTTAAAATTTTAAAACAATTTTAAAACAATAAAATTTCTCTAAAACATTCTTTTAAAACCACTTTAAAACTTCTAACTTATACTTGGAAATCCTTCTTTGAAAATATACTCGGCTTTTCAGGGAAATACACTTTCCTTTCCTCACCTTTAAAAATAAATCACTATTTATTTTTAAACAAATCACCCTTTCCTTATAAATTCCCATCCTGAACTTATAATTCAAAATTATCCTCTGAAAACTTTTCACTTTATCTATAAACCCTGTTTATAAATTCCATAATCTCATTCTCCTTTAATCCCAGTTTCAAACACTTAATCAGTTTTCAAACGATTTTCAAAACTAACTCCATTTTAAAATAAATTCCTTTACTTACCCAAATTTATTTTAAAACCCATTAATTCCATATTTACTTCTATATTTATGATTTGAAATCTTATTTTTAAACTGAAATGTCCACTTCATACCTCATTCAAAATTCTATCCTTTTGTTTCTTCCCATACATTTAAATCTTAAATTTTGAAAATAAAATCCTTTAAATTTTTAGACAATATCACTTAAGTCTCCAAAACTCTTTTATTTCCATTTATTTAAAACCTCTATCTTCATTTCCATACTCAGAATTTATTTAATGGAATTTAAAAAATCAAACTTTTATACCTTTCTAAATTCAATCTTTAGTTTACCCAAATTCACTATATTACTTTACTTAAAAATTTCCTTTTTTATTTCCTTTAAAAATCCAAACTTCATATATTTTTCATTCTCTCAAATACCAATATATTCAACCAAGCCATAGCATTCAATAAATTTCAATTCTCAATATAATCAATGTAATTCATCACAGATTATCACATGAATCACATTACTGAATATAAAATAAATTCAACATCTTGAGGAATTTAGTTGGAACCCTCCAACCTGTTTCCCTACAACTACATATGGTAGCATAACAATTTGAAATACCAATCCCGCTTTAAGGCGGGATATCGCGGTATAAAGGGCCATCCGCTATTATGCGGGGTGCATAGGGTCTCATCCTCTATATAATGCGGGAAATCAATCACTCCAATATATATATACATACTATTAATAACATATCACATCCAAGCTGATAATAAATTATCAATTCGAGAAAACAACCAATAATTTAAATTTAACAATTTAAATTTTAAAAGGTAATCCAAATGAGTGAGATTAACTCACCTTTGATTTTTGTTTTGCAATCCATTTCCATCTCGACCATTTGTTCATGGTTTTAGACCTTGTAAAACATTATACGTTTTATTAAACTTGAATTGATCGAATAATTAATTACTATTTATTTATTTAATTTGAACTAATAATTTGGTTTTAAATTAATAATCTAATTTTAAACTTATTTCCTATAATAAATAATTCTTAGCAACCATAATAATAAAATAGGTTAACCACCATAATACATTATTATAAAATAAACTAGTGATTGAAAATATGTATTTTTATTTCTTTTCTTTTTTTTCACTTGAAACTACATATATATATTTTATAAAAATAAGCTATATAGATTTCGAACAAATCTAATTTATACATATAAACCTTCAAACATTTTTAATATTCCTAAATATATATTTCAAAATATTTTCTATATAAAATTTTCCTGTTTCCTATATATACACATATATTTATAAATTAAATCAAACAAATAAAAATCGAACCTTACTGCCATAAATTATGCTGAGGCCGACCCTCACCCTGCCAACAGCCATCTTGCCGAAACCCTACTTGCTTGCTGCCTGCCCTCACCGCAAACATTCTCGACCCCTCCGATCATCGCGAAGCACTGGTACTAACGCCGAGTTCGAATGCGCCTCCACTTCCTTGTTCGAGATTGCGAGCCCCCACCTCCGTCGAACTCGACTCCTCCCCCGGCGACTTTCCAACATGCGACAACCCGATGCTCAAAGAAAACAGTGTCACCCCATACTTGAATCGAAATCGAGCCGTCCTTGATTTCGATTAGCTCCGAGACGGCTTCGTGAATTGAATTAGAGGGACAAAAATTTCGACTTTGTTTGCTTCCATTTTTTTTTAAAAGCTGATTCGATTTCGTTGATTGAAGAAGAAAATAAAATCGCAGGCTATACTCTTTATTTATTTATATTTTTTTAAAACGAACGCATGTAAACCAGAATGGACACGTGCAATAAATTTCCATACATGTCTAAAAAGGCTTGCCACAATATTTAAATGCAATAATATTATTTATAATTAAATTTAAATAGTCTTGAATTCGAAGCTTAAATTTTTTACATCCTATCGAGGCGTGCCGCCAGGCGTTTATAATGCCATACCCCTATTTCGTACACATTGGAAAAGGTTTCGAGTCATAATTCGGTCATATGGAGAAGATAGCTTTTTGAACCCATTTATTATATTGAATTTTCGATATAAATTTCAGCACGTTTATATATCGTATGGCCACACGACAACTCCAAACACTATGAAAATTGAAATCCGATAATAATCACTGTTACGGATCCAATTGAACAGGTTTCGTCGAAATTCGAGACCGTGCCTCGGAAGGCTATTTTAAATATCAATTTAAACAATATATTTTTAAAACTGAACAAAACACTTCAAATTTCAATTTTAAAGCTTTCATTATCTTCAGTACTACAAATATAAATTTTATAAGCTTTTGAAATATTTTTAACAAGCATAAAATTTTAGATTCAACAATTTACCAAATTTCCAAAAATTAATTCAATGATTTAATTGCCTAATAAATAGTGATATTTGAAATTCAAGTCAAACTAACTTTCAAATATTTAAAATAAATTAAATATTTCGGTTTCAAATATCTAGAAATTCCGGGTCGTCGCAATATATATTTACTATTAGATATAAAATAAACCATAAATCCGACTTTGATGTCAAATTGTATTTTTATATATAGTTGTTCCAGAATTCTATTAATTAGATTTATAATTCGCAAACCATATTACATGTTAGCACCAAAATTGGTCACTAACACCCAAATTTAAATGAAAGCACCAACCAGCAATCACCGATAATAGATAGATTATATGTAGAGAGTATAAATATGAAGTGCAGTAAATATTAAAAAGAAAGAAGAAAAAACAGTGGATTTATAGTGGTTTGGACGACCCTGGCCTACGTCCCCTCCAAAAATTCATTTTTATTAATATGAGAATCAATTACAGTTATAATCTGAAGTTTTCAAAACAATAACGGCAGAATAGCCTTAATGAGGAAGAAAATAGGAAATAGAATGAAGATCCCTTTTCTGAAGCCCCTCTCGCGTATTTATAGGCAAAATCTGAGTTACTAGGCTTCCTGAGTGATCCGGGCCCATTAAGACCATAGCCAACAGCTTCCTACCGATCCAGCTTCCTACCGACCCAGCTTCCAGCCGACCTAGATTCCAACCGACCCATATTCCTACCGATCCAGCTTCCAACCGATCCAGATTCCAACCGACCCAGCTTCCTACCCACCTAGGCTCTTGCCGATCCAGATTGCTTCCGACCTAGATTCCTTCCGACCTAGATTCCTGCCGACCCAGATTCCTGCCGACCCAACTTCGTGCCGACCTAGATTCCTACCGACCCAGATTCCGACCGATCCAGATTCCTACCGACCCAGCTTCCAACCGACCCAAATTCTTACCGATCCAGCTTCTTGCCGACCCAACTTCCAACCAGCCTAGCTTCCTATCGACCCATCTTCCTACCGACCCAGATTCCAGCCGACCCAACTTCCTACCGACCCAGATTCACACGGACCCAGCTTCCTACCGACCCAGATTTCTACCGACCCAGATTCCTACCGACCCAGCTTCCAACCGGCTCAGCTTCCTACCGACCCAGCTTCCTGCCGAACCAGATTCATACCAAACCAGCTTCCTACTAACCCAAATTCATACCGATTAAGATTCATACCGACCTAGATTCCTACCAACCCAGATTCCAACCGACCCAAATTCCTACCGACCCAGCTTTCAGCCGACCCGGATTCCTACCAACCCAAAGCGTTACCCTGGATGACTCAAAGAAACAATCAAGAAAACCCGAAGCAAGTCCAAATATGACTAGAAGCAAACTCCAGGTAACCGCGACAACTCAACTTTTGTTAAAACTTGTATTTCGAGTATCTCGTGACTTTTGTCCATCGAATATGCCAAATGCTAGCTTCATAATCATGATTACCATCCGTGATTGATCGTCTATCCATCCAATTGACTAAAACCCATCGTATTCCACTCTCGACAACCGAGCAACCGATTTAGTAAAATTTGCCTGTCTACGGCCTTGCCATAAGGCGGGTTAACATTTGCCCTCCAAAACATGTCTTGCTTTGGAAGGTGTGTTTTGAATAGTCTCAGATCCATTAATCAAGTCCATGATCTCTCTAGATCATTAACAAAATCCATTACTGTTCTAAGTCAATATCCAATTCCTAATTAATTCTGTATCCATTAACCGAATTCATGATCTCTACGGATCATTTTAACCAAGCCCAAGACCTCTCTGGGTCCTATAACCAATAGCTGGGACCTTCTTAGATCCATATCCAGAGCCAGGACCTTGCCGGGTCCTATAATCCATATCCAGGACCTAACTGGATCCATATCCAAAGTCGAGACCTCGCCGGGTCCTATAATCCATACTCGAGACCTCAACGGGTCCATATCCGAAGCCGGGATCTCGTCAAGTCTATACACAGATCTAGGACCTCTCTAGGCCCTGTAACTTAAATCTAGGTTATTTTATTCTACTCTGGCCTCGACTCTTCAGTCAAGGACTCAATCCGTGGAGTATCCATCTTCGGTCTCGACTCTCTGATCGAGAACTTTTATATTCTCGAGTCCATTCCACGCTCGAGTCCATTCCATCGCTCTCCGACGAAAGGACTCGTGACCCGCGATTTCTGCCCCGTCTCTCCGATCGGGACCGTAACCTTGTGACCTGTACTATTTATTACATTAATATTCCAAATCCAATCAACAAAGAATTCCATTGATAAAATAAAAGTCTATACAATAAATAAAATCAAATGTCCGTAGTACCAAGAAAGAAACTAGAGTTCACAGAAAATAGAAAAAAACAAAATTTCATAAACTCGAGCATCACGGTATATCATCATCTCAGAGCATGCCTAGAGACCATCCTTGATCTTGTACATGTGTAAGTGATTTAGCCCTCTTACTTTGGGGTTTACTACTTATTCAAAGCCATAAATTGATTCAGCTGATAATAAGGCGACGATGCCCAGATCCAGCGCCATCTTCATCTGATGTAGGCAGTGGCTGCTCATGTTCCACTACCACAGCTCGATTCCTTATGTACTATTGTAAATGACCATTCCTTATATGTTCCTCAATGATATCTTCCAAATGCCTGCAGTAATTTATGTTATGCCCATCCAGTTCATGGAATAGGCAATGCTTTCCCGATGCCCATTCGTGTTCGTAGGGTTCCCTCTTTGCTGGCCTTCGATACAGGAGGCATCCTCAAGTATCTAAATAAATTATTTTTAGAGTCTCATTCAAATCTGTATAAGAAGAGGATTTTGATTCCCTTCTTTTCCTTTTCAATGTGTTTTCTCTATCCATTTTCCTTTTGCCTCTGTCTTCCTTGTTTGAATCCTCGCTGGATGGACCTCCACCTTTTACCGCATAAACCTCAACCTCTCTCCCTTCTCTTTCAACCTTCGCATCTTTCTATCTTAGAAACCTTTCCGCTTCATGGTAAAATTCCTCGAGATCCATTGGTGGATCCCACTCCAATGATATCTTGAAATCAAAATTATCTGTAATCCTTGAAACTGCCGCCATCAAAACCATCAAAGGATTAGGTCGATCCACCAAAGCCACTGCTGCATTGAATCTGGTTAAGAAATCCTTAAGTGATTCTCCCTTCCATTTCTTCATTGATGTCAAAGTCATAACACTCCCATATCTCACGACTTGGACCCGAAATTACCTCATAAACCTATCAATCAGCTCTGTCCATGTGCCAATAGAGCCACTTTCCAGTTGTCTGAACCACAGTGCATCTATATCCGTCAAATACAAAGTGAAGCATCGCACCATGACTTCCTCCGGTTCCTCCAGTACTTACATATGCCTCATATACCTTTTTAGGTGAAGTTTCCTATCACACATTTCTAATGACGGTAGTTTGAAATCCGACGGATTCCTAGCCTACCTGATCATAGGAGTGAAGGGGTCCTGTTCACGTCCTCCAAATCTCTACTCACCAATCCTCCCCTCATAGACCGTCTGATTACGTCCGCTAGCCTATCATTGCCATCAAGTAACAACCTTTGCCCATTGTCTCGAACCTGCCCCCCAAGACCATGAGGGAATCTTGAAACCTGCCCTTCTGGATGAGCATCCACTTCCCTATTAACGCCAAATTGCCCAGCATCGCCTGGTATCCTTACTGGAATGGAGCCCACACAATTCGCAGGCATGCCCCCTAGTTTAGGGGCCATTCCCAGTGGTCCAACTCTATGTCGTACTCCGGTCGTTCCATGCCCTTGGTCCTGATTCCGGACCGCCTTTGTTTCTACCGCTCTAGCTTCGTGATCCTCATTTCCAGCATCACCTGCTACTCCCTTCCTTCATTTTGCACTCCAACTTGTCCAACCTGTTAGAGTAGGTTCTGTACCATATCCTCCTGTCTTTTCTGTATCCCTTTCTACATAGCATCCATCATCATTTCCATCTCATCTTTGGCGATGAAAACTGAGGTCTGATCAGTTCCTGAGGAAGTCGCATGTCTTCCTTCATGCTGACTCCTTTTCGCTCTTTCTCTCGTTGTTGACTTCCCAAGAATCCCAGTTCCTAAGCCTTTAAATCCAAAGTCTAAGCTTTAGAATTCCCGAGCGCTAGCTTTCTCGGTGGAAGCACCAAAATGTTGGTGACAAAATTAGTTACTAACACCCAAACGTAATGAAAGCACCAACTAACAGTCAGTGATAATAGATAGAGGGTATGTAGAGAGTATAAATATAAAGGGCGGTAAAAATTAAAAGAAAGCAAAAAAAGCATTGGATTTATAGTGGTTCGGCTGACTCTGGCCTACATCCACTTCAAAAAATTTCTTTTTATTGATAAGAGAATCAATTACAGTTACAGCCCGGAGTTTTCAAAACAATAATGGCAGAGTAGCCTTAATGAGGAAGAAGAAGGGAAACAGAATGAAGATCCTTTTCTTAAGCCCCGCTTACTGTATTTGCAGGCAAAATTCGAGTTACTGAGCTTTCTGAGTGATCTGGGCCCCTTAAGACCAAAGTCGAGTCCATACAGCCGACACAGCTTCCTACCGACCCAGCTTCCTGCCAACCCAGCTTCTAGCCGACCCAGCTTCCTATCGACCCAACTTCCTACCGACCCAGATTCCTAACGACCCAGCTTCCAGCCGACCCAGCTTCCTGCCGACCCAGCTTCCTACCGACCCAGATTCCTGCCACCTAGATTCCTACCGACCCAGATTCCTATCGACCCATCTTCCGACCAACCCAGATTCCTACCGACCCAGCTTCCTATAGGCATAGCTTTCTGTCGACCCATATTCCTACCGACCCAGATTCCTACCGACCCAGCTTCCAGCCGATCCAACTTCCTACCGACCTAGATTTCTACCGACCTAACTTCCGCCAGCCCAGCTCCCTACCGATGCAAATACTACCGACCCAGCTTCCAGCCAACCTAGCTTCCTACCGACCCAGCTCCCCGTCGACCCAGCTCCCTACCGACGCAAATTCCTACCGACCTAACTTCCTACCGACCCAACCCCCAACCAACCCAGCTTCCAACTGACCCAGATTCTGACCGACCTTGATTCCTACCGATCCAGATTCCTACTGACCCAACTTCCAGCTGACCCAGGTTCCTACCGACCCTACATCCAGCCAACCCGGATCCCTATTGACCCAGATTCCTATCGAACCGGATTCCTACCGACCTAGATTCCTACCGAACCCGATTCTTACCGACCCAGATTCTTACCGACCTAGCTTCCAGATGACCCAAAGCATTACCCTAGACGACTCGAAGAATCCTTCAAGAAAACCCGTAGTAAGTCCAAATACGACTCGAAGCAAACTCCAGGCAACCCGCGACAACTCAATTTTTGTCAAAACTCGTATTTCGAGTATTCCACGACTTTTGTCCATCGAATATGCCGAATCTCGATTTCATAATCATGATTACCATCCGTGATTGATCGTCTATCCATTTAGTTGACTAAAACCCATCATATTCCATTCTCGACAACCGAGCAACCAATTTAGTTAAATCCGCATGTCTACTCCCTTGCCAAAAGGCGGGTTAACATTACAAAAGTCACATAAATAAGTAATCATTTACTTATGGAATCATAACTACTCATATTCCCAAATCCATATTGATATACCAACATTTGTTTAGAAATAAATAGGTTTATATTTCAAAACCATACTTTTAAATTATAAACTATATCCACTAACTTTATTTAATATATATAACTACTTATCAAAATCATTTTAAAAAGGAAATTAGATTGATTTAAAAACAAGTTTGAAATCTATAAATTATAGTAAACTTTCTTTTATATACTCCTTGCTTAAATCTATATCTATATATATGTATAAAGTAAATAAATTCAAAAACTTAACTCAATTGAATCCATTAATTAGAGAATTCAAACTCAAAAAACCAGAAAACAAATAGCAATAAAGTCACCAAAATGAAGCACGAAAACTCGAGAAACAAAACGATGATCGGGGAGGGAGATATGTGCTTCATAAAACAATGAAACCAAAGTAGGCTACATATATGAACTTAAGAGTAGTCAACTTCCAAAACATTAGGAACGAAATAAAATCAATGCAAAAAAGTAAGTAGAAAATGCTACTATTCACAAAGAAGAAAATTGCATATAGGTCAAATTAAATGTGTACAATTGCACATAAGTGCATGACATCTCAAGGCAATAAGACAAAGGATGGTGTAACAACCATGTTATTGAACCCGTAATATTATATAAATTTAATTAAAATAGAATCGTTTGAATTTGATTTTTGTAATTATATTTTTTGAAATTTAATTATTATTCAATTAAAGTCTATTTAATGAAAGATTTTATTATAATAAAATTGAATTAATTAATAAATTCCTTTTTAAATATTATATTGAAATTCAAATAAAATGTTTTAATAAATATAAAATATTTTTAAGTGTGAATAATCTTATAGAATTGAAACTCTGTAACAATCCTGTTTCGAACTCATAATATTATCTAAATTTGATTAAAAAGAAGTGTTTGAGTTTGATTTTTTTACATTTATTGAAATATTTATTGTCCAAAACACCGTGTCCAAATGTCTCATCCAAGTATTTAGGGAACCCCTATCGATAACGTTGATCAGGCGCATTGATCAGAATTCTTAAAGCACTCAATGGACAATTTAACACAATATTAAATTTCCCTATGATATACATATGTCTTTTAATACCTTATGCCTATTCAAAAATTTGCTTGCCTATAATAAACATAATCAAAATTTCACCCATATGTATATCTTATATTAAAAAGATTTTAATTTAAATAAATGTTGCTTAATTAAAATTCCTTTCAATCAATCTTAACATCATCATAAAAATAATAATTTATTGATAACAATTTTATAACACACATATTCATCAATATATACCTCAAGCAAACATCAAATTTTTAATTCATCTTGACCTTCAATTAATCACACATATGAATTAACATGTCATTTTATATAAATTTAAATTTTCAATGTTTCTTGAGCTAACTACACTACTGAAGACATCGCAAGTTCTTATTATTATTATTGAGCAGATTTCAATTCTCAATAGTGATTCCTACTCAATATTAATTTTTCATAATCACTTACAATTTTAAAACAACCAAGTATCCATCAACCAACCAATTTTTATTATAAATTATTTTATTTATTATGTATAAAATAAATTCCAAATTTGATTAGATACATATTATTTATCATTCTATATTTTAAAACTATTAATTGATTAGACATTTTTATTATTCCCCAACGATTATATTTTGTAGAAATCTCTGGTTTTTATTAATAATTGTGTTCGTCCAAATTCAAATGAGATTATAAATTGTTTGAGTGATAATTTCTTAATCAATTCCACATTTTAAACTAAGCATAAATAAAAATAAACATTGATGCCAATAACATACAATTTAATCAAACAAACAAATAATTATCTTCGGTAGAAAGCTATTTTTCAGCTTCCACTGCACAACTCTGATCATTAACAGAAATAGAAATTCAATTCTATGTCATCTAAGGTCTCATTTATAATATCCATCAATTCTCACTCTTTATATAATTGAGTTACAAACGTAGAATCAATTTATAACATTAATTAGTATAGAAACTCAAAAATTTACAAATACATCTCGATGATTATTTCCAATAATCATTTAGATTTATATCCTAAATAGGAATATCAATTCTAATCCTACCTTGAATACCCAATGAACGAGACTCTAAGTCTATCTTGGTTTAGATCTTGACTCTATGTTAATTATATGCTATAATATTCTAAACACAGCTTCCATACCAAGCTATAACAACCTCACTGCTATACCGATATTATTAAAGAACATTATAGGCAATGTGGTCAAATAATACGAAGAATAAGGCTAGTTAAGGAAACTTGAATGTTAATATATCTTTACACTAACACGTCTTTATTACCTTTTGACGATGTGAACCGAATTTTTTTGACATGTACAGTATTAATACAAAGTAATAAACACACGGATTAAAATATTCAGAATAGCATATAATATTAAATAAATCAAAATTAGAGCCACATGTCGCAGCGAAATATTATATATAATATACATAATAGAATGCGAGTCTACAAAATATAAGTACTAGACCCACATAATATATACATCACATCTAAAAGTAATGTATCAGTTACACAATGACTACTAGATAATATATATGACATAACCCCTAAATGTCAATATACACAAGTATGAAGTGAACTAAAACGGACGAAATAGTCTACTCCAATGCTAGCTTAAAATCCATAAGTCAACAGGTCCTTGTATTATAGAGTCTTGCATGACCCTAATATTTTAAAGTAAACGAGTCAGACTTTATCTAATAAAGAGATGAGATAATGATATTGTAATTATATGACTTAAAAGTTAAATAATCCATAATAAATATATGCCTAAAACCAAATCAACATCAAAAGGCATATCAAATACAAAATCAAAATTTCCCAAATCCATATGAAGTCTCAAATGGACTATTATCAAAAATATGATGATAACAATTCAAAATTCTCTAGAGCCTAAAGATACTAAATATCTATACCGAAATCTCCGAAGAAATAATCATCACTAATGAAATAATAATGGTAGTCAACTATCAGTTTTAAAATAGCGATGCGGAGTCTAATAAACCAAAATAAACTGATAATAGTCTAATGAACCAAAAAGACTCCTCTATATAGTGTAATAGCCTAATCGCACAAGATAGACTACTATGTGAATTTACCTAATCCTACAAAATAGGCAAACATCGTCTACTGCATACAAAATAAACCGATAAGCCTGCATATAACACTTGTCCTAGGGACGAAAGGGTGGTCGTGTCATACCATAACAAACCTCATTCTCCAAAATAGGTCTGTCTACCTAAATCTAAGAATGTATCGATTTGCAGACCGATGAAAAAATGAGTAATCGTCTCTGTGTGATCTATCGGCCTGAAATTCGAACACCCTAAGATAGTGTAAATCTAATGTTAATTGCTATTACTCAAGTAATCACAATAATTTAACTAACCGTCCCATACCAGATAGTAAATTCAAGTATTTACCAATAGTTAGTAATTTCCACATAAACTATATTTAACTAATTATAATAATAAGTGAAAGAATTGTATAAATGTCACATACCAATCCAGCAACTCAATCGTTTATTAAAATTCTTTATTTCATAAAAAAGCATGAAATCTCATATCTATAATAAATAAAATAAAATAATTTTACAATTGTTTTAATATATATATATATATATATATATATATATATAAATTTTCCTAAAATCACTTTTAAATGCTTAAATTCGTTTTAAGGAAAAGTTGTTTATTTACAAAGGCTCTTGAGCGCTTTCAAAATCATTTAAACTTCTTTTATAACTAAAATTACTTGAAATTGAAATTATTATTTCATAAAAACTTTTATAAAATAATACTATATTTCATCTTTTATCCCTAAAACATTTCCAAAATTATAATGTACTTATAATAGTAAAATTTAAAAGGTTTATTAATAAATTTTACTCATTTTTAAAATCTTTGAATAGAAATTCTAAAATAAGAAATAAGTTAAGAATATAATATAATTTAATTGTATTCTATGAACTAAATTCCAATAAGGCTCAAATAGATTAAATTTTATTCTGAGAATCTTTTAAAACGTTTAAATAATTGAAACAGTAAATCTATCTAAAACACATCTTCTAGAGTCAATATCGCTCTTCAAAATACCAGTTCATAATATAAAATTTCTTACAGATCTGAGTTGCTTTCCGACTACTCCAATCATACGATGAAATACAAGTATCAATATACTATAAAATTTATTTCACAAAAGAACGAAGTTTCATTTATAAATTCTCACCATTGATCCACACAATAATTCGTTCATCACAAAACAATCACCCAAATACTAGTAATCAACAATATTTCATTCAATTCACTAATCAACCAAATACTAGTATGCAACAATCCACTCAAATACTTAACCAATTTTTAGTCAGATATATATGTGTGAGTTAATAAAATAATTCGCCTTAACCATTGCCTAAGCACTTTGACCACATGCATATAGCGACTTTCAGCCTCTGCTAGCCATCGAACAAACTTCCCCAAAGGACAGCATCATGCGAAGCTCCTCCAACTGCCAATGCTACGCCCACAACCTACTCCACATCACCTACCTCTGCTCTTTGTAGCTACTAGACGCTGCCTTGACCGCGTGAACCTCCTCCATATCGGCATCGCCATCCAATAGCCATCGATCATGCCTCCACAACCCCCGCACATACCTAGGTCGCACTCAACGCTCACGTTTGCGGTCACCTCCATCACCCCGTTGCTTGACGTCGCGGTCGCTCATCCTCCCCATGACATCGGCGATCGCTTTACCATAGCCGTGATTTAATTTTGCTCTCTTTCTTTTCTTGTTTTTCCTGAATGAATTCGATTTCTAATATCTAGGGCTTCGAAGAAAAGGGGTGAATTGTTATTAAATTTAAGGATAATAGGAAGCTGGTTTGGGATTTATGGGAGTAAGTAGGCTTCCAATTTGTTGTAAAGTTTTTATTCTTTTTTGTTTTCTTTTTATCCTATTCTAACGACCCGCCTTTTCGACCATTGAAAGTTGACACCAAATACATCCACAGTATTCAAATTGTTGAATCTTCGATCATCGGAATGGTAGATTATTAGAGTAATATAAAACAAAACGAACAAAGAATAGCTAAATCAGAATCTCACAGCGGAATCGGCAAAATATAATGTAACAAAGACAGTAGAAACTGTCACTGCAAAATACAGAGTGCATAAGAGTTAAAAAATAAACCTTATCAACAAGGCTGTTATAAAATTCTGACCTTACAATTGCTAATAGGTACATATAATATAGCGGAAAGTAAAATACTAAGACATATGGGCATCCAGCTCTGCTCTATGAGCTCCGTGTCCCACTAGCGACTAGAAAAATACTCAGTCAGAACCGAGAATTATAATAAAATAACACTTAGATCAGTCTGGAAAACTAAAGTGAGAAAACTCAAGTAACAAGGCTAATATTTAATAATTCTATAAGACCATTCCACTAAACGCGGAATGGGTTTTTACCTCACAAAACAATATCCATATTTTAAGGAATGAGAAACAATCAGAATAACAATAAAATCAAGAATAAATGAGCATAGAAAAGGTAAAAATCCTAACTTATAGAATAAGTAAATATAATTAGACATCGAGGAGAGCTTCAGTCACTTCTCAATGTAAATCACGAAACACAATTCAAACATTTGAAATAAATAAGAAAAGTGAAATTATTCAAAAAATGACTATGAGGGTGCGCCACCTTTTACCCGCTCTTTGGTTTTAGTCATTTCCGGCAAAGGATAACAACACTCAAATGAGTACAAATCGTCTTAGACTGACATGACAAAAAAAAATGAAAAGATCAATTCCAAGGTTCCAGATAGAAACAAGGAAAATGAATTTATCCATCATAACTAAGAGGGTACTCCCCCTACATCGAAAGTATATCTCTAAACAAAATATACTTAAGAGTCCACGCCAAACATGTAACACTCTTGGGAACTTCAAAGGGGGCACCGTTAAATCTACAGGCCTCCGAATATAGTCTCATCAACGCATGCATGCTACCGACTTCTCTAGATGAGTATGAATATACCCAAATGGGTGCGACCTACTTGGCTTGGCTCCCACTTGCTCTTTGGCTTTAGTTTCCATGGTGTTGGATGGCAATGCTCAAAATAAGCGATGAATCATCTTAGAATGGCGAAGCACAACAACAACTAGGAGAGTGCGCTCCCTACCCGCTATTTGGTTTTAGTTATTTTCAACAAAGGATAACAAGGCATAAATAGAGCAACACATCGTTTAAGAGTGGCGAAATATAAATAATATAGCAAATCGAAATTGATATATCAAATATCGGATATAACAAAGCAATTTGTGCATGGGAATTAAATCGTATATGCTTACCACTAATAAATGTATCAAACTTTTACAACAATTGATCTACACTTGGGCTTGAATTTCACTTTTCATATATTTATAAAATGCATTAAAACACTGCTTTAAATATTCTTTTTGAAAAAACAAATTATAATACTAAGTTTATTAAAATAAGCGTCAAAACAAATGTCATTAGAACATTGTTTACTATACAAAACACTTTACACTTAGCTTTGCTTTTAAATAATTTCTATTAAAGGATTTTTCCATTTATAAACCAGCCTTTATAAATTCAAACAACACTTATTACACCAACATATAATAAACCAATTTGAGTACTTTTATAGATTTAAAACAATGTTAATTTGTCCTAAAGGATAATTTATATGCAACTTTATAATTTTTTAAATAAATTAATTGAATTATATTTAAACACTTTTGGTCAAATTAATTGACTAACATTAAAACATTTTTGTTAAATCAATTTAGTAACTTAAAAACATTTTTATTAAATCAATTGATGTATTTTTAAACCTTTTTATTAAATTAGTTAATTAACTTTTACAAACACCATTAGTTAAAATCATTGATTAAATCCAAATATAATTAACTAAGTGGATTAATTACAATCAAACATCATAAATTACACTTAATAATTGAATCCAAATGTCATTAATTTAAAATTATTAATTCGATTCAATCATCATTAATTAAAATGATTTACTAAATTAAAACTTATTAATTAGAACGATTAATTAAAATCAAACATTATTAATTAAAATGATTAATTAAATCCACATCTCGTTAATTAAAATGGTCAAATAATTTTACATATCTTTAATTAAAATGATTAATTAATTTTAAATATCATTAGTTAAAATGATTAATTAAACTGAAACATCATTAATTGAAATGATTGATTAGATTACAATATCATTCAATGATTAATGATTATAAAAATCTATTTTGTGAAAATACAAGCTCAAGTTCAATGCATAAGGGTTTAGGGAGATGATATTCAATAAGTGACGATATAGCGAAAAAACGCTATAATGACATTTAAACAATTCAAATAGACTATCATAATTATCTTAATTAAACATCAATATAAGCAATAAAAGAATATAAATGAGATGCAAATAATAGTAAATAAATAAATAAATAAATAAATAAATAAATAATGGCGAGAGGGTCTCTCTACAAAGGTCCCCTGTAAATTATATACATGTATTTTATTTTTGAAGTCTTTTGTAGCGGCCTGTCCGCCATGAGAACACCCCGGCTTCTATTTTTATCCCCTACAACAAAATGGTTATTTATGACATCTGCTACTAGGTGGGACAAACAATAATATATAGTTATCTGAATTTCTAAAATGGGAATTCAATCCAAACAATCAATATAAACTAATATCCAAGTGGACAATAAATAATTTTTATCTACTATATAATATACTGATTAACCAAAAATGTGAGTTTAACTCACAAAAATACTAGTTACTACTTTCACGTTCTGATTTCATCAAATCGAACAGTGTTCGATCTTAGCTTGAAATTCTACAAGCTCCAATCACTACCAAGCCAAATCCAAAACGTAGATGATGCTTTTACGAGTGTAATGCAACTCACTGTGTTCGATTTGGACCTAGTATGAAATAGATATTGATTTTACAAGATTTTAGAATTAAATAATATAATTAATTTCCTTAATTACACCATTAACCTTAATATATCTTAGCTGCTAATCACCACAACCTTAGATCGCGGTCCATCAAATCAACCGTCTTAAACAACCTCATGTCAGTGTCGTTGCAGATCACCGAAGCCTGCCACACTGTCACCAGAACCTCCCATGACCACCCTACTTTGTTTTCCACCGGTCCTGACACCCTACATCCGTCGAAATGGAAACTGCACTGCCTCACGCCTCCAACCGATGATCACTCCAGCAATCTAGCTTGTCTAAACGCCTCGACCAACTTCCCATTTGGACCCATCACTTATCTCTGCCTCTCATGGCCTGATCAACACTAGTCGTTCGATGGTGAGAACAAACATGGGGGCTTGGATTTCGCGTTAAACAGTTTTGAAAAAATGAACTAGAGTAGGGGTCTTGTATATAGGAATCCAAACGAATTCCAATCGAGGCGTGCTCACTGGTATTCCTAGCTAATTATCCATATTTCGAACTCAATGGAACAATTATCGAGACCTAATCCCATCATATACAAATTTTAAATCAAATTATATTATATTCATTATCAAAACTTAATCGTTACAAGTTTTAAGCTTGCATGACCATACAGTTCATTCGATTATTATGAAACTCGACGGCGTATAACAATTTTTTATTCTGGATCCAATAGCATTGGTTTCGTCAAAATCCAAGTCAGTGCCCTAGAATGATAATTTTACACATTTTAAATATCTTTTTATATTTTTGATCACAATTATCGATATTTATCCAATTTATTTATTATTTTAGATACAAATTATATTCGTCAATATTATTTATTGATTAAAAAGAGTTAAATAAGATAATTAAATCCATTTAATTAACATTTAATTCACAATTCAAACACTAAAATGATTACTGTATTTGAATTCAAGTTATAAATTTCCTAAATCTAATTATTTTAATATTCCAAAATTAATTAAATATTTAAAATTTAATGACCCAAAATTCTGTTTTGTTACATTCTCCTCCCTTAAAAGAATTTCGTCTTCAAAATTCTCAAGGAAGAAAATGCCACCAAACCCCTAAGGTAAAAAGAATTTATTAATTAAAATGAGTTACTAAGCTTACTACTTAAATAATTCTCAATATTAGAAAAAATTTCGACAACGTCTCCTTTCCACGGCTAGATCAGAACAACAACAAATTGCCACCATGGGCCCTAAACCAACAAAAGCCAAGTGACTTCCCATATCCAGGGCATAAAATCATTAACAAATTCTAACTTCTAAATCTACCATGTACCTTTTTGCGTTAAATTTTAAATTTTTACAAGCAGCTTATTTTCGTGATGCAAAAGTAGGCGCACAAGAATCAACTAGCAATCTCTTGCTTACATGTACTTACACAATCCAAAAGAGAGTAGGCTGACAAAACAGCAATACGATGCAACTAATAATAATAATAATGAGGCAACTCTACATGTAAACAAAAGCAACATATCAGCCATATGCAACAAAACGGAGAGGATATCCTGTAATAAATAATATGCATCTAATTATTTCAAAAGATAATTTTAGAACTTATTGCTCTGAATTTTGCATTCAAAACGTATTTTCAAATTTTCTTTGAAGACAATTTAAGTTAAAATCAAAACCAATTATGACAGGGAGGGCTTCTCCTACCGACGCATGGTATAACTCCATAATCAAATAATATGGAGCATCGAGTAGTATTTTGATTCCTCCTAAACAATAATTAGAGAAAATAAATATACCCGCCGAGTCCTTCAAATCGGAAAACTCCATTTTGCCCAACTTTGATCATAACCAAAAATATTTGAAAACTATTTCAAAAATATTATTTTTAAACATTTGAGACATTACCACCTCATCAATATTTTTCAAAATATATTATTTCTGTCCATAAATTCATTTGAAATTACTCTTTTAAAAGCACCAGGATTTAAGTCCTAATAAACAACAATTCAAAAACCTTTATTTATAAATTCACACAACCAATCAAATCAAATTCCATATAGGCATAAACTAACACTTAACCATTAAAATGTCAAGTGACTTATCAAACAAGATCTAGGATTTTTCTTAAATTCACAAATTTTGTTAAGTCGCATACTAAGTATACATTCATACTCAAGCCTATATAATATGAATAAATCATCTGTATGCTATATTTGATCCGATCACTTGCTCGGATATAGAAACTTCTACTTCTGAACTAGTATTGCTCACTCGACCTCTCTAGGGCGGACTCCGAACATTTCCTCAGTTAGAAACTTCTTTTCTTCTTGCACAGCCGCAAACTATGATAGATAGCTTCAGTATCATATCAAGAATCCGAATCAAGTGCTCGCTGCTAAGAATCAAGTGAGAAATCCATTTTCGGACTAGTGTGATCCACCCCGAAGCTATGTATTCTAACCCTAGATCGGAAACTGTGCGAATAGAATGATCTACGTATAACTTACATACTTAATCCGATTAGTTTCTTAATTATGCCAATTTTTCTACATCACTTATATTTTCCCTTTAGTATTTTGTTCAACACTAAAATTATTTTATGAATTATTTCTTAAATTTTCACTAGTGTTTATAATTTTTTTTATAAAGTCATTTCTTTATAAAACACCAAATTGAAACTTACTCCACTCTACTTACTGGTATAATACCCTTCTAGATTCTAAGAGTATGAACAAAATGTCAAATTTAATTAATCAATTTATTATTTATTTTTAGTTTCAGTTTCGATTGGAGGCTCAAACAAAATATGGATCTTTAAAACTGAGTCAACCCTTTTTACCCTAGAGTAATCTAAGGAAAGATGTTTATAGGTTGGCCCAATATCACTAAATATTTTATATATCTTTCATGATTAACAAAAAATATGGTTTTAATAAAATAAAATTTACCAAAGCCCCTCTATCTAATTTAACCCATTCAAAACTTGAGTTAAATTATCCCTTTTCTATTCAAGAGTTTTAATTTATCATTTACTAAGTTATTTACCATAACACCTTTTTATTCTAAATAATTTTTTTTAAGGAAACTTTAAGAATTAAATACTCCGTTTTGATTTTACGAAACTCATTTTGAAATCATACTGTTTGCACAAAAAATGGGCAAACACCTCCAAGTCGTACGATTTAGTCGATTTTATATTGTTCTTAGTGATTTGGGTGATTCATGCAAATATATAAAATAGATGGACTAAACTATAAAAGACACACAGATTTATAGTGGTTCGGCTAGAATGTGCCTACGTCTACTTTATATGTTATTCTCCTTTTTCTGTTCAGGTTACAAGTACAAAACTTTGATTACAAGTATCTGAAATTTGTTTGAAATTTCTATCCGTGCTTGAGCTCTCAAACTTGTCTGCCATTGTTGTACCCCTGCCCCTCTATTTATAGAGTGAGGCTGGGGGTAGGGGTCTTGGAAGTATGTGGCTGCTGGTGGGCCTGGGCTGATGTAATCTGGCCTGGCAAAGTTGGTTCAGTATGCCTTGGTTCGGTGGTGGTTGGAGTAGTGTTTGGTCCGGTAGTATGTGGAGTATGGGTTGGTTCGGTGGTGAGAGGGGCGTAGGTTGGTTCGGTAGTGAGAGGGGCGTAGGTTGGTTCGGTAGTGAGAGGGGCGTAGGTTGGTCCGGTGGTGAGTGGGGCGTAGGTTGGTTCGGTAGTGAGAGGGGCGTAGGTTGGTTCGGTGGTGAGTGGTCCGGTAGTGGGTCTTCATCCTGGATCGGTGGTGCCTTCAATGTTGGTTCGGTAGCATTGGTCCAGTGGAAGCACGCCCAACACTTGCCCCCCAAAGCGGGGCATATGCCTGCATATGTCGCGCTTTGTTTTAGATCATTCAGCTATTCGGTCCCAAGTGTCGAACCAGTTGGTTCGGTCGTCTATATTTGCCTATAAGTATGGGTTACACTTTCCTTATTCCGTACTACCTGAAATAGCCGAACCAAATTCTTGCCTGCCGAATCAGCCATATCGCCAAACCAGCTTTGATTGCCGAACCAGGTGAGTTTCTCTTCTGCCGTATACACTTTATGCTTGAACTACCGAATAAACTTTATGGAGTATGAGTGCCGAATGAGCTCTAAGGCTCGGAGTTACCGAATGACACTCAGGGGGAATGAGTGCCGGATGAACTCTAAGGCTCGGACTTACCGAATGACACTTATGGAGTATGAGTGCCGAATGGATTCCAAGACTTGAACTACCGAGTGAAACTTTCATGTTTTGAATTATGAATGAGAAGGCTGTATGTACTTGCTTGCTTATATCTCTATACTCCTTGTTCTAACAGTATGTTTTTCTCGTGTTGCAGATAATGTCTCATAAAGTAGAAACCCGTTCTGATAGGAAGAAGTCCAAGGACAAGGAAGAGTCCTCTGTAGTGCCCCTAGTCCAGTCAGAGCCAGAACGACGTGGACCATCCCCGAGATCATTAGTAGATGAGTACGGCCCTCAGGAGCTCTTGAACTCACCGCCTGACTGCTTTCCCAGCTCCCTCAAAGACGAGCAACTTTACATTATATCTAGATCCTTTGGTATTGACAGAGCGCACATGATGTTGCCGGGGGAAGGAGTGATGCCGTATAACCCCCCTAAAGGATATTTTGCTTATAGTAGGTATCATTGCATGTGTGGGGCTATTCCTCCGATCAACGCTTGGATAGTCAGCTTCATCACATACTTGAAGGTGGCCCCTTTCCAGCTTCAGCCCAACTCCTATGCCATCTTAGTGAGTCTGTTCATCATTTTCCAGCGAAAATACGGGCGCCCCCCTCCAACCGGGAGATCAGGTATTTGTACAACTTGAGAGGCTACAATAAGGGATCTCCATATATTAGCTTAGAGTCGGTCGTGTCTTTCAAGCCAGTCCTGGACTTGTATTCGAAATTTAGCATGTTCAAGAAGGAATGGTTCTTCGTTAAGGATGACTCTGTTTCTTTCCACCGCTTCACCTCTGCCTGTAAGTTGAATCTTATTTATAATTTCTACCCCGACTGCAATGCTCCTCCTTATGTGCTTTTGTTTCATGCTAGCGACAGGTGGCTTTGCGGTCGTAGAGAGCGATCGCCTAGTTCAGATGGCTGCGGAAATAGAAGCCATCCCGGAAAGGGAGAGGGCAGCTTCTTATTTGATCAGGAATGCTACTCTTCTGGAGTACAACTTGATTCTGCCACGCCAGTCCGTGGTCAAGCAGAAAGACACGGCTGAGGAGAGGGCCGCCAAAGCTAAAGGAGGGGCTACGGCGAAGAGTGGAAAAAGGAAGCCCTTCTCAAAACCTCCAATTGCCGGGGGGAAGAAGCTTAAGATGTCCGATGGACCCTCCCCCAGCACATGTACAGACATCCGGAGGAGGAAGATGTGGAGGAGGAAAGAGGTGAGGGTGAAGGAGGTGAGGAGGAGAGCGGAAGTGATGGGGAAGGTGATGGTGATGGCCATGGTGATGATGGACAGAGTGGTAGTGGCGTTGGGGCTCTGTCTTCTGAGCAAGCAGGCGAGATCCAGGAGTGGACAGATGATGCTTTCCGCCTAGCTTTTGAGGGGTTGGAGGAAGATTGGCCTTGGTGGAGAAGCCAAAGAAAGCTGACAAGGCCAGGACTGGTGCCGATTCATCTTTTAAGAGCATTTCAGCTAAGGCAACTCTTGCGATTCAAGGTGAATTTTTGACTCCTGACGACTCCATTTATGATAAGGATTTAGGAATATTTTATGGCCAGCTTCCGTCCTGAAATGAGATCCAGGACTTATTACAGTATCCTACTCCTCTCCAGGGTTTGTATAACAAAAGCGTCTTTTTGCTCTTCTTAACTTGATACGTTTCTTGAATTATAGCTCAATGTATGCTTGTAACACTTGGTTTTTATTCCAGGAGCGGGCGAAGCGGTCAAGACATCAGATGTTCGGCACCGTCTTGAACAATACAAACTCCTCAAACCTTCTACTAAACCGAAGCCTCCGACTAACCGCCCTGGAGACGTAGTCGGCTACCATCCTCTTCTTCGGGTCATCGAAGAGGATATCCAAAAGAAGAAGAGGAGTCGTTCCTTGTTCGAATCCTCACCTGGTCCTCAGCCCCCAACTCAACCTCTTCAGGATACCACGGAGGAGAATATTGAGTTTATACCTTCCCCGCACCCATCTGAAAACCCTACTGTTACCCCAATAGATCATCCCGGCTTGGCTCGTAATCCGTTTGCGGGTCATCCGGATCTGGATCCAGGCTCTCATGATATTTCCTATGACGAGGCTACTGGTGAGCACCTTCTCCCTCGCAATCCTATGGTAAGGGTGCTTGATGAGGCTAAGTCCCTGGACCTTGATTTGCTTACCATTCGGATTGTAACTTTGAGGGACGAAGCTAAGGCAAACATTGACCGGGTTGCTGAGGAGACCAGGAAGCTGATGGGGCCTCATGCCCGACTGGTCAAGGCCGGAGAGGAAATCGGAGTGCTAACATTTGATTGCAGTTAATGGCTTCCGACCAAGCCAACAACTCGTCGATCAGGCCATCCAGATCTCTCAGCATGAGGCCGTCTCCAAGCGACTAAAGAAAACCATGGAAGAGGCTAGCAGGGCAGAGTTACGAAAAATGGAGGCTGCCTGTAGGGAACCGATCGATATGGCTATTGCAACGGTGGATGAGGTTCGGAAAGCGGATCTCGAGCGAGTAGAGGAGTTATCTGGGAAGCTTGAAGCCGCAGAGCTTGCTCAAACCAAGCTGAAGGAGGAGATGGAGGCGATGAGGAAATCCTTTCAGGCTGACCGCTCGCGATACCGATCAGAGAGGGATGCTGCCGTTGCAAAGCTGTTGGCTTCTGAGGTCCGAATAGGGGAGTTCGATGAGAACGAGGGGATAATGGATGAGATGCTTCAGGATATGTATTTTCGCACTTGGAAACAGGGCAACTTATCCTGGATGGATGAATATCCCCGAGTCATGGCCAGGATTTATCTCAGGGCCCTAGAGGAGGCTAAGG
The DNA here is from genome assembly GCA_030765085.1 of Allium cepa. NCBI lineage: Eukaryota > Viridiplantae > Streptophyta > Magnoliopsida > Asparagales > Amaryllidaceae > Allium > Allium cepa. Next base: position 120,265,737 of record CM060946.1, on the reverse strand, counting down.
CCGAAGCAGATAAGGAGGGTGGCGTGGCCTTCAGGATGGACGTGGTCACGACTCAGTTCACCAAGGAGGAGAAAGTGGCGGTAAAGGAGGGTATGCGGCTGCTTACTGCTGAGGAGGTAGGTGTGCAGTTGGAGGATGATGATCAAGGAGCAGATGCTGGTAAGTCTTCCCTTTTAGTCTTTTTGTAACTCGATTGCCTATTGTTCATGACTATTAATGGGTTCCTTCCTGAATTGGACAGGCGGGACCTCTGAAGCACCAACTACCTCTGGTCAACACGTTGAGAGTTCCGATCCGGCAGTTAAGTAGATCCCGGAGGGCCAGTAGAATAGAGGTGAAGCTCTGATGCAGCCGACTCCTTGACTTGACCGGGACATCTTTTGGTTTACTTGACATTGCTGTCTATGTTAGTCCCAAAACATTAATGTAACTGTAGTTATATTATTTGTAATGAACGACTTTATTCTTGGCATGTAACTTTTAACTTAAGCTGATTCTGTCATATTCAAATGCTTTTGTTATCTTGGTGTGTTGCATAAGAAATTCAGCTATGCATATGCCTGTGATTCAATTGTGTTTGATGTCACGTTCTTGCTTAAAATATAATTTCATATCTTGCAATGTTATTGTGATGTGTGAATAAATTATAGCTGCACATTCATAGACAAAGGAAGAGAGTACCGCCCTTCGTGTTTTAGTTGTAGATTGTAGCTTTGAATGTCTTGTGCGACTGAGTATGGAATGCAGCTGAGTGTCCTGTCATCCAGTTGTGAGTTCCTATCCCCATTTGCGGGTGTCTCCTATTTTGTGCCCTGTACTTTAGGGATTGTTATATAGGATAGGAGGAAAGTTTTTAAATAAAATAGGAATATAAGAAATAGTAAAACTTCCAATCACGGAAGGCCTTCGATGTGCTTAAGTTCGTGGCGAGCGGGTTTTGTAGTCACTTTCCCTAGCTGTGGGTCTTAGAGACATTTGTCACCCATCTTACGCCTCAGCGGGGAGTTTTCTTTTTTACCACAGCCGTACTTAAGACTCATCGGAGTCGAGATCGCGCACAGTAACTACCCGGGCCATTATGGCCCGTAATCGTGGGTATTATTCGATTTACCGTGGCCGGCTAGCGTAGGTGCCGATCGTCAACCGTGAACTACCCCTGGCTGGCCACACCTTATGTTGGGGCTTAAAGTAGGTTCACAGTTGCCGGCGAGCCGAACGCCGTAATGAGCTGCCTCGGCTATAGTCGGCCTTCTCGGTGGCTTATAATTGGCTCATTACAGTTGGCTTTAAGGGCCCATCGCGAGCAATGAGTTAACCCGCAGCAGAGGGATGCTGGAGCAAAAGTGTCTCATTAGCGAGGGCATAGATTCGTATAGCACCTGTTAGGTCTTGTCGAGAGGAGGTTGCAGCGTGATGCGTCTTGAATGGAAATGCCATTACACAGGATTTTGTTGAACAGAAAAGGATAAAGTTAACAAGCAGCCAAGATATAAAGGAACAAGTTAAAAAAGAGGCAAGTTTTTAAAGTGGTTCGGCACGAAAATGCCTACGTCCACTGATTCTCTTTGTTAATTCACTTCATATGGGCAGTACAAGTTAAGAAAAGTATCGACGAAGGTGTTGGATGTTCCATGCCCTCTGGAACACCTCTCCGTCCACTGTTGACAAAATATAAGCTCCGTTGTGGAGACCTTTATGAATTACATATGGTCCGTCCCAGATTGGATCTAGTGCACCGAGGCGCGGGAAGATTCGTTTGAGGACAAGATGTCCTTCTTGTAAGCTACGATGCTTGACTTTGGAGTTGTATTGTGCTGCCACTTTTTGCTTGTGAGTTGCTGCTTTGAGCGCTGCATCGTTTCTCCTCTCTTCAATTAGATCCAAAGACATGTGAAGGAGTTCTTCGTTCTCTTCTGGGTTATAGTGGATCCTGCGGTGGGAAGGTACTACAGTTTCGACTGGGAGCATGGCCTCCGATCCGTATGCCAAAAAGAAAGGAGTATGCCCCGTTGACGTTCTGAAAGATGTGCGGTAGGCCCAAAGTGCCGTAGGAAGTTCATCCACCCAAGCGCCTTTTGACTTTTTAAGTTTCTTCTTGATTAGAGTTTTGAGAATTTTGTTGACAGCTTCGACTTGTCCATTTGCCTGGGGATAAGCTACAGATGAGGAGCTTTTGTGAATTGCGTGCTCTCGCCACCAGTCGGCAAACTCCTCGCTATCAAACTGAAGTCCATTGTCTGATATGATTTTGAGTGGAACTCCGTACCTACATAGAACGTTTTTTATTAAGAAGTTAATAACTTTTGTCGAAGATTTTTTATTTAGAGGTTCTGCTTCCACCCATTTAGTGAAATAGTCAACTGCCACTATCGCATATTAGGCTCCGCCTCGGCCCACTGGCAGTTCGCCAATCAAGTCAATTTCCCATACTGCGAAGGGCCAAGGGCTGGTCATTTGAGTAATCTCATTTGTTAGTAGACGAGGAATCTTGGCAAATTTCTGACATCTGTCACATTTTTTAACGAAGTCTAAGGCGTCTTTGTTTAAGGCGGGCCAGAAATATCCATATCGGAGTATTTTTTTTGCCAGAGTCTGCCCTCCAGTGTGATCCCCGCAGCCTCCTTGGTGGATGTTGGATAAGATTTCCTTAGCTTCTCTTCCAGCGACACATCTTAATAAGGGGTTAGAGAAGCCGCGCCGATAGAGGATGACTTCTTGTATTGTGTAGCGGGAATCTTTCCTCAAGATTTTCCTGACTTTGTTACGCTCGCTGGGCAGTGTGCCATCTTGTAAGAATTTTCGGATGGGAGTCATCCAAGTTTCTTCTTCGATTGCAGCTACCAGGTTCACTTGCTCGAAACTCGGGGTTAGTTGCTTTGAGATGGCTACTGTTCCGGAAATGGTACCGTCTTTCATGCTAGCTTGCTTTGCCAGCTCGTCGGCCACTTGGTTCTCTTCTCGAGGGATGTGTTTGATTAAATAGTGATCCAATTGATCGAGTAGCAGCTTGGTCTTCTTTAGATATGTTGTGAGTCGTTCTCCTTGAGTCTGAAATTCTCCTAGTATTTGGTTTACAATTAGTTGGGAATCACTATGAAGACATAAAGAACTGACTCCAATCTCTAGGGCAAGTTCTAATCCAGCTATTACTGCTTCGTATTCTGCATCGTTGTTGGTGGCAACGAATTCCAGCCTTAGAGCTTATTGTAGCTTCCTTCCCCTGGGAGTGATTATTACAACACCTGCCCCCGAGCCTTGTTCATTTGAAGCTCCATCCACAAAGAGATTCCACTTAATGTCTTTTGCTATTTCAGATTGCTCCTTACCTTCTTTGGTAGTGAATTCGGCAATGAAATCGGCCATGGCTTGTCCCTTGATGGCGGTGCGAGGATGCTAGGTGATATCATATTGACTCAGTTCAATGCACCATTTAAGTAGTCGCCCAAAAGTGTCGGGACGATGGAGTACTTGCCTTAGCGGTTGATCGGTTAGAACTCTGATGGAATGAGATTGGAAATAGTGTCACAGTTTCCGTGACGTGATTAGTAAACAGTATGCTAGCTTCTCAAGTTTAGGATATCTGGCTTCTGCCCATGTTAACCTCTTGCTTACAAAGTATACTGGTCGTTGCGCGCGGTTGTCTTCTCTCACCAAAGCGGCGCTTAGAGCATGAGATGACACAACAAGGTATATGTATGGCTCTTCGCCTTCGTTTGGAGTTGAGAGTACTGGTGGTCTCTGGAGGTGTTCGATTAGGTTAAGAAAAGTCGTTAAGCATTCGTCAATCCACTCGAACTTTCCTTTGTCTTTCTTTAGAGACTCGAAGAAGGGGACGCACTTGTCAGTCGCTTTAGAGATGAATCTGCTTAGGGCGGCCACCTTCCCATTTAGGCTTTGCATTTCTCTTCGAGTGAAAGGTATCCTGATATCTTTCAGGGCTCGGACTTGTTCGGGGCTTGCTTCAATCCCCCTGGCATGGACGATGAATCCCAAGAACTTTCCCGATGACACTCCGAACGAGCACTTTAGAGAATTCAGCTTCATTCCATATTGGAGAAGTACGTGAAACATCTCGCTCAGGTGGCTTACGTGATCGTTGGCTTTCCTCGATTTTACTAGCATGTCATCCACATAAACCTCCATAGTTCGTCCTATTGTTGACGAGTCGCTGATAGGTAGCTCCGGCGTTTTTAAGTCCGAAAGGCATTACTCTATAGCAGTACAATCCCCGGTCAGTGATGAAACTAGTGTGGTCTTGATCGGGGGCGTTCATAGGAATTTGGTTATATCCCGAGTATGCATCCATAAAAGATAAGAGTTCGTGCCCGGCTGTGCTGTCCACAAGCTGATCGATTCGGGGGAGTGGGAAGCAATCCTTCGGGTAAGCGTCATTTAAGTTGGAGAAGTCAATGCATGTTAGCCACTTCCCATTAACCTTCTTTACTAGTACCGAGTTAGCGATCCACTCTGGGTAGATGGCTTCTCGTATGAAGTTGTTGGCAAGTAGGTTCTTTACTTCTTCATCGAGGGCCGCTGATCGCTCTGCCCCCATACTTCTCTTTTTCTGCTTTACTGGCGCCTTGTTAGGATCGATGTTTAGTATGTGGCATGCCACGTCTGGGGAGATTCCAGTCATGTCAGCGTGCGTCCATGCAAATACATCCAGTTGTGGCGGAGAAAATCAATGAGTTGATCCCTCAATTCTGCTCTTAGTTGAGATCCGACTTTCAACAGTCTACTTGAGTCGTGTTTGTCTACAGATACAAACCCATAGCCTCTGCAGGCTCGGCGGTGGCCTCCTCCTCTTTGTCCCAGGGGTCTAATTCATTGAAAGGATCACTAGTATATCGAAAAGGAGGGGCTTTCTTTAGTTGCTATGCTTCCAAGTTTTTCATGTAGAGAGGAGTCTCTGCATTCTTCCCTCTATCCTTCCTGCGATTATTGCGAAGTTCAGTTACATAGCAATCTTGAGCGACGTCTTGATCTCCCTCTACTTTCCCTATTCCATTGTATGTTGGAAATTTCATCTTCAGGCACCACGGGGCCAAGACAATTGGAAGTCAGACAAGGCTGGTCTTCCTAAAAAGGCATTGTAGGCTGAGTGGTTATCTATCAGCACAAATGTTTGTTTCCGCACAACGGAGCGGGGGTGGCTTCCTATTTCAACAAAAAGGTCCAATTGCCCGAGGGGCATCTTCGCATCTCCAGTGAAACCGTGTAGTGGTTTGTTGCAGGACGACACATTCTTCATTGACAACTTCATTCTGTCGAAAGCATGCTTGAATAGGATATTTACCGAGCTTCCAGTGTCTACTAGAATTCGGAAAACTTCGGCTAGGCCGAACCGGGCAGAGATGACCATAGGATCCATGTGAGGGTACTGCCTTCCTTCCAGGTCACGCCTATTGAATGTAATATCATCATTCTCTTTTCGCTTCGGGTGGCGTTCTTCTATAACAGAATTAACGTAGCCTTCATTGTTTCTAAGTGACTTTCCGTATCTTTCCATCTCTGTCCAGCTTCTATCGGCGATGTGTGGTCCTCCCGATATGGTATGGACCACTATCTTCTCATGACTGGGGCCGGCGGTGTTGCGATTTCCCCCTCCTGTTTCTGGGAGAGGTAGCCTTGGGTTCTCATCGGCAGGAGCTGGGGTCCTGTTCTGACCTTTTACATAGCATTCCAGTCTCTTCCTTCTGATGTGTTCTTCAATTAAGTCTCAGAGATGATGGCATTCATTGGTATCATGCCCATGAGATTCGTGGAAGCGGCAGAACTTTCCATACTTAATTGCGTTATCTGATTCCTTCTTGTATGGAGGGCGTCTGTATTTAACTTCATCTTGGGTGGCCAGGAAGATGTTTTCGATTGTCTCATTCAAAGGAGTGTAAGTGTCAAACCTCGGTCCTGGCCGATATAGACGTTTTTCTCCCTTCTTGCCCCCAACATTGTCTCTAGAGTCATTTCTTCGAACGTCCTTTGCTACAGCGGGTGTGTCGCCATGAGCTGCCATGGTTTGTTGTCCTGTCTGTCTTTCAGTGGCAGCGTCTTCAAGTATCGTATATCTTCCGGCTTCATGGAAGAAATCGGGTAAGGTAGCTGGTTTTTCTTTCGTTAATCTTCTAGCAAACTTAGTATCCGGATGCACACCACTACAGAGGGCCATTAAGATAAGTTTCTCATCGGCATCTTGGACTGCGGCTGCTGCAGCATTGAATCGGGTTATATATTGCTGCACCGTCTCTCCAGGCTTTTGTTTGATATTAGATAGGGAATAAGCGTCCTTGGGTTGTTCCACATGAATGCGGAACTGGCTGATGAACATTTCTTTCAACATTTCCCATGAGCTGATGGATCCTTGGGCTAGGTGGCAGAACCATGAGGTAGCTAGATCTGCCAAGAATAGTGGAAAGCATTTGCACAATACTCCTTCTGTGACTCCACTCATGAGCATATGATGTGTGTATCTCTGCAAGTGTACAACGGGGTCAGAGGTTCCCTTGTAAGGTTCCATTGTTGGCATTTTCCATTCTCGGGGGGTTATGACAATTTCGATATTGCGAGTGAAAGGGCTGGTTACCCTAGCGCCTATCCCTCGATCTCTTTGTTCCCATCGGACGCACTCTCTAAACAATCGCACCATCCTTTCATCAGAATTTGGAGCACATAGAAATGAGTTTGGTTCTTTTCTGCGGGATTGATTCCGTCCAGATGATCTGTAGGGGTGGTATCGTCTATCACTCCTAATATTTTCCAGTGGCTGCCTCTGGTCTTCTAGGAGCACGCTAGGGTCAGCTACAGTTGGCCCTTGCCTTGATCTTCCCCTGCTGGGTTCTGTTCTGAGCACTTCCTCGGGTCCAACTTCGGGCTGGACTCTAGCTCGGCCCCGTTCATTGGTGTTTCCATGGCTAGGTAGCATGACCGGCTCAGCCACCATCGACCCTCGCCTGGTACCTCCCCCGTTGGGTTTGATTCCAAGTGTTTCCTCGGGTCGAAGTTTGGGCTGAGTTCGGGCTCGGCTCCTATCATTGCTGTTTCTGTTGTTTGCTTCTTCAAAGAAGAAAGATCTTTGTCGCCTCTCAGATCCTCCAGACTGGGACTCATCCCGCGATTCAGTGTTGCGGTTGGATTCTTCAGCATCCCTTAAACGTGACATGAGTCGGTCCACCAAGGCTTCTTATTGGGATGTGAAGCGGTTAGTCACTTCAGCAACAACCCTGTCTAGATCTGCCCTAGTAATTGCTGTTGGTTGTTATGTTCTTTCCTTTGCTAACATCTTTCTTCTGCCTAGGAGGCATGTCTTCCAAGCAATAAGCGATGCTGTCGGGAAGAAGGTTAAGTAGGAGAAGCTGAAGCTTCTAGCTCGATCTCTCATTGAAAGCACCAAAAATGTTTGCACAAAAAATGGGCAAACACCTCCAAGTCGTATGATTTAGTCGATTTTATATTGTTCTTAGTGATTTGGGTGATTCATGCAAATATATAAAATAGATGGACTAAACTGTAAAAGACACACAGATTAGTGGTTCGACCAGAATGTGCCTACGTCCACTTTATATGTTATTCTCCTTTTTCTGTTCAGGTTACTAATACAAAGCTTTGATTACAAGTATCTGAAATTTGTTTGAAAGTTCTATCTGTGCTTGAGCTCTCAAACTTATCTACCATTGTTGTACCCCTGCCCCTCTATTTATAGAGTGAGGCTGGGGGTAGGGGTCTTGGAAGTATGTGGCTGCTGGTGGGCCTGAGCTGATGTAATCTGGCCTGGTAAAGTTGGTTCGGTATGCCTTGGTTCAGTGGTGGTTGGAGTAGAGTTTGGTCCAGTAGTATGTGGAGTATGGGTTGGTTCGGTGGTGAGAGGGGCGTAGGTTGGTTCGGTAGTGAGAGGGGCGTAGGTTGGTTCGGTAGTGAGAGGGGCGTAGGTTGGTCCGGCGGTGAGTGGGGCGTAGGTTGGTTCGGTAGTGAGAGGGGCATAGGTTGGTTCGGTGGTGAGTGGTCCGGTAGTGGGTCTTCATCCTGGATCGGTGGCGCCTTCAATGTTGGTTCGGTAGCATTGGTCCGGTGGAAGCACGCCCAACACATAACGCTTATATTTCTTTACGAATCATTTCAATCAATTTATTTACTAAAGCACACTTTAGGTTTGCCAAGTTTTGAACTCATTTCGATTGCACAATGATAGAGAGAATAATTTACTAGATATGCTATAATGTTCGCCCGAGCAAACATTCAATCGTCACTTATAAGATTATTCAGAATACCATAAAACTAATCGAGATAATTTCCTCCTAATTACCCTAAAGAAAATGCATTCCACTTAAAATTCTTTTCCAAAATATTTATTTTAGATATACTTCTAAGTAATACTACTATATACCTTTCAAAAACCTTTCTAAATTATTTCAAACAACTCCGGGATTTTCTTTAAGACACTTTTATAAATCAAATTTATATAAAATTACCTTTATATAAAATCATTTCGTATTACAATAATTCTCCTTTATTATAATAAATTTTCTCAATTATTTATTCTCTAAATGACTTATTCTATCATTTTGATTGTGCTAAATGACTTTTAATTATAAGTTTTACCTTTTATTTAACAATATTAAAAGATAACTTTTAGCTTGACATTTTCTCTAACACCTTATAGTCAAATTGTGAAACTTAAGTCACCAAGGGGTTCATTCTAATTCAATCACAATTATTAAACAATAAACGCTCATAAATAGATAGAGCGTAAATTAACAAACAATTATGATAATAAATATTATCATCTTCAAACCAACACACCATAATAACTATATAAATATTGAAAATTATTCCTTTATATATTTATAATATATCCTAGGCAAAATATTTCATTTGCTAAATTTGCAAAAATCAATATCGTGTCCGTTTGCCTTACTCAAGTGTTTAGAAATCCCTATCGACACTATCGCATCCCACATCTCGACTTGAATTCATAAACAACTCGATAGATCAATTAACATAATATGCTTTTACAACAATAACAAATACGCTCTTATATATATACGACTCTCAAACTCATTCTACGGTGTCACTTACCCTATCTCTAATGACCCTTACCCTACCAAAGCCAAGGTTCTCGCTTATCCTTCTACTTTGATACCAAACGTAACGACCTGCCTTTTGGACGATGGAAAGTTGATACAGACTACATCCACGGTATTCAAATTGCCGAACCTCCAACGTCGAAAGAGCAGATTGTTAGGGTAAAACAAAATAAAAAGAACAGAGAATAGGGAAATCAGAATCTCACATCGGAATCAATAGCATATAATATAATAAGGACAATAGAAATTGTCGGTCCAAAATACAAAGTGCATCAAAGTTAAAAAAACAAAACTTATCAACTGGACAGTTATAAAATATTGACCTTACAATTGCTGATAGGTATACATAATATAGAGAAAAGTAAAATACTATGACATGTGAACATCCAGCACTACTCTATGAGTTCCATTTCCCACTAGCGATAATTTGAAAAAAATACTCAGTCTGACCCAAGCATTATAGTAAAATTACACCTGGATCAGTTTGGAAAATCAACGTGAGAAAACTCAAGTAATAAGGCTAATATTTAATAATTATGTGTGACCACGCCGCTAAACGCGTAACGGGTTTTTATCTCACAAGAAAAACATCCATATTTTAAGAAATGAGAAAGAACTAGAATAACAATAAAACCAAGAATAAATAAGCATGGACAAGGTAATCCTAACTTATAGAGAGGAAAATATAATTAGACATCGGGAAGAGCTTCAGTCACTTCTCAACATAAATTTTGAAACACAATTCAAAGGTTTGAATTAAATAAGGAAAGGGAAATATTTCAACAAATGACTGTCAAGGTGCACCTCCTTTTAACCGCTCTTTGGTTTTAGTCATTTTCGACAAAGGATAGCAACACTCAAATGAGTACAAATTGTTTTGGATTGACATAACACAAAAGATGAAAAGATTAATTCCAAGATTCTAAATATAAACAATAGAAATGAATTTATCCAACATAACTAGGAGGGTGCTCCCCTCTCGTCGAAAGTATACCTCTAGATAAAATATACATGAGAGCCTACGACAAACATGCAACACTCTCATGAACTTCCAAGATGGACCCCGTTAAATCAACAAGCATCCAAATATACTCACATCAATGCATGCACGAAGCAAAATTTTCTAGATGGATGTGAATATACCCTAATGGGTGCGACCTACTGGGATTGGCTCCAACTCGCTCTTAGGTTTTAGTTTCTACGGTGTTTGATGACAATGCTCAAAACGAGCGATGAATCATCTTAGAATGACGAAGCACAACAATGACTAGGAGGGTATGACCCCTTACCTGATCTTTGGTTTTAGTCATTCTTGACAAAGGATAACAAGGCACAAATAGAGCAAAACATTGTCCTAAAAAGACGAAATACAAATAATATAGTGAAATCCAAATCGATAATCGATAAATCAACTATCGAAAATAACAGAGTGATTTTCGTTCGGGAATTAAATCATATACGCTTACCACTAATAAATGAATCAAACATTTACAACATTTGATCTACACTTAGGATTGATTTCACTTTTTAGATATTTGTAAAATACATTGAAATGCTCCAAGAAATATTCTTTTTTAAAAGAACAAATTATAATACTAAGTGTATTAAGAAAGGGTCAAAAACAAATGTCATTAAAATATTGTTTACTATAAACCCTAAACATTTTACACTTATCTTTATTTTTAAACGATTTCTATTAAAGGATTTTTCCATTTATAAACTAGCCTTTGTAAATTCAAACAACACTTATTATATCAAAGGATAATAAATCAATCTGAATACCTTTATAAATTTAAAACAATGTTAATTTGTCCCAAAGGATAATTTATATACAGCTTTATAATCTTTTAAATAAAGTAATCAAATTATCTTTAAACACTTTTGGTCAAATTAATTAATTAACTTTAAAACATTTTTATTAAATCAAGTAAGTAATTTTAAAACACTTTTATTAAATCATTGATGTATTTTAAAACCTTTTTATTAAATTAGTTAATTAACTTTTACAAACACCATTAATTAGAATCATTAATTAAATCCAAATATCATTAAATAAATGGATTAATTAAATTGAAACATCATTAATTACAATTAGTAATTGAATCCAAATATCATTAATTAAAAATGATTGATTAGATTCAATCATCATTAATTAAAATGATTTACTAAATGTAAAACATCATTAATAAAAATGAATAATTAAACTTAAACATAATTAATTAAAATGATTAATTAAATTCATATCCCATTAATTAAATAATCAATTAATTTTAAATATCATTAATTAAAATTATTAATTAATTTTATATATCATTAATTAAAATGATTAATTAAATTCAAACATCATTGATTAAAATGATTAATTAAATTCAAATATCATTAAAAAAAATGATTAATGAATTATAAAAATCTATTATGTGAAAATATAAGCACAAGTTCAACACATAAGGGTTTAGAGAGATGATATTCAATAAGAGATGATATAGCGAAAAATCACTATAAAGATACTTAAACAATTCAAATAGACCGTCATAATTATTTTAACTAAACATCAATATAAGTAATAAAATAATATAAATGAGATGTGGATAACAGTAAATAAATAAATAATGATGAGAAACTCATTCGGGTCTCTCTACAAGGGTACCCTGTAAATTATATATATGTATGTTTTTTATTGAAGTGTTCCAAGTGGCCTATTTGCTACGAGAACACCCCGATTTCTTCTTTTTCCCCCTACAACAAAATGTTTATTTATGTCATCCGCTACTAGGTAGGAAAAAAAAGAAACATATAGTTATATGAATTTCTAAAAGGGGAATTCAATCCAATCAATCAATATGAACCAACATCCAAGTAGGCAATAAATAATTTTTATCTACTATATAATATACTGAGTAACAAAAACTGTGAGTTTAACTCACCAAAATACTAGTTACCACTTTTGCATTCTGATACCGCCTAAAATCAAACAACATTCGATTTTAGCTTGAAATTATACAATATCCAATCCGTACCAATCCATTTCCAAAGTGTAGATAATGTTTTCATGAGTAAACGCAACTCATCACATTCGATTTGAACCTAGTATGAAATAGATATTGATTGTATAAGATTTTAGAATTATATAATGTAACTAATTTCCTTAATTACATCATTAACCTTAATAAATCTCAGCCGCTAATCACTACAACCCTAGATCGTGATCCATCAAACTAGCCGCCTCGAACAACCTCATGTTAGTGCCGCTGCAGATTGCTGGAGCCTGCCGCACTGCTACAAGAGCCTCCCATGACCACCCTGCTTAATTTTCCACCGGTCCTAACACCGCTCATCGTCGCTAGCTCATCCGAAAATGCAAAAAGCTCATCGACGTCGAACTGCACCACCTCATTCCTCCAAACGATGATCCCTCCAGTCATTTAGCTTGTCACAACGCGTTGAACAACTTCCTAGTTAGACCCGTCACCTATCTCGGCCTTCTATGGCCTGATCAACGCCGGTCGTTCAATGGTGAGAGCAAACATGGCGGCTAGCGTTTCGCTTTATAAGCTTTTGGGAAAATGAACTAGAGTAGGGGTCCTATATATAAGAATCTAAACGAGACTATTCATGTCTGAAATTTGACAAACTCCAATCGAGACATGTTCATTGGCATTCCTAGCTAATCACCTCTATTTCGAACGCAATGGAACAATTATCGAAACCTAATTCCATCGTACAATTTTTTTATTTTTAAATCAAATTATATTATATTAATTTTCTAAAATTAATCATTACGAGTTTCGAGCTCGCATGATTACACAGTTCGTCCGATCGTTACGAAACTCGAGAGCATACAACAATTCATTATTCTGGATCCAATGGCACTAGTTTCGTCAAAATCCGAGACAGCGCCTAGAAATGATAATTCACATGTTTTAAATATCGTCTTATATTTTCGATCATAATTATCGATATTTATCCAATCTATTTATTATAGTAAATCAAATTGAATTCGTTAATATTATTTATTAATTAGCAGAAGATAAATAAGATAATTAAATCCATTTAATTAGTATTTAATTCACAAGTCAAATATTTAAATGATCACCATATTTGGATTCAAGTCATAAATTTTCAAAATTCTATCATTCAATATTTAAAATTAACTAAATATTTAAAATTTAACGACCCAAAATTCTGGGTTGTTACACCTATTTTCAAATAAATCTTCTAATTTTTGAATAATAATATGTACCCATTTAACTTAAACTGATTTACACTTCATTCGATGAAATAAAATTCGATAACTACATAATTCTGTTCAATCCAATACCATTCAATTCTATTGAATTATTCAATGTATTGATATGAAGAAATAAATTTATTCATCTTCGTTGATTTAATTAGTTTATTAAATATCAATAAGACTTCTTCTCATCTATTTCAATTCTATAAAATTATCCACATATAAAAATATTTTATATTTATCAAAACGTTTTATTTAAATTTCAATATATTATTTAAAAAGAAATTTATTACGACTTTAATTTTATTATAACAAAATCTTTCATTAAATAGATTTCATTTGATTAATAATTAAATTCCAAAAATGATAACTATAAAAAAAAATCAAATTCAAACCTTTCTATTTTAATTAAATTTATATAATATTACACGTATGGAAACAGGGTTGTTACAGATGGGCTAACAAGTCAAGGCAAGAACGCATGCAATTAACGCAAAAGAAAAGATGTGTTACCACTCTCAAGGTGAAGGACGTACAAAGCAAAACAATAATTAGATGTTATATTCAAAGTGGGAGAATTTTCACTTGAGTCTAATTTAATGTGTTCGATTGCATCATGGCATTGCACATGACAAATTCATTAAAAGAAGGCAAGGATGCGACAAATTACTATGCTATAGAGTAAAGGACATAACCAATTTCAGGGCAAAAGCGATGAGGGACAAGCGTGACCAAATTCTCAAAGCAACATGCAATGGTTGCATATCCAATTTTTCAAGGCAATATGGACGTGCAAAAGAAAAGCAAAGCAACGAAAGAAATAAAGCATTAATATTTACATATGGAGCAACCAACATATTGAAACAAATTGCAGGGATTCATAAAATTAAAGCAGCACTTAAAATCAACCAACACTTTAAAAAGTACAATACAAAAACTCACCTCTTTTCATTAGTTATTAGATAATCCAAGATATTAGATAATCTAGATGATAGAATATGTTTCCCAAAACATTGCCTCTTTTCATTAGTTCCAAAAGCACGTTATTAGATAATCCAAGATAGATTATGTGAGAATAAACTCACCTCTTTTCATTAGTTCAGTAGCAAATAGAACAACGGAGTTCCAATTTCTCAAATCATCAAACCCTAGCAAACCTCTCAACCAAAAAATAAGAACACAAAATTTAAATACCATAAAAACTGAAATCAAATAATCTAGATGATAGAATATGTTTCCCAAAACATTGCCTTAATTTTATGAATTTTCTATGTATTTATTCCAATTTTAAATTTGCTAATTTGCATCTAGGGTTGAAGAGGAATTAGGTTTCTTTTTTCTGTTTCTGTTTGTTAAAGTGTATGTACATGAAATGAGAAGGAGGAGAAAGACTCCTCTTTTTTTTTCTTTTAAATGGACTATGGATCGCATTTCCCAACCTAACAAGAAAATAAAATTCATTCTTTTATATTTTATTAACTAGTAGGCTTTACAATTAAAATGACTAAGTATTTAATCCATAGCTCAAAGAAGAAAAATAACTTCTTAAATAAATTTAAAACATGAAAAAATTATTAAAATAAGTCTATAAATCCCAAATTATCTTTTATTTAAACGTAAAAGATTTAAATCAACTAAATAATTTCTTTTAAACCTACATTCAAAAATTGTATAATTTCAATGCTTTGCAAATACTATTATTTCTCAATTTCATAATTATTTATAATTAACCATTCTAAAACAAATTATCTTTGATAAAAGACTACAAATTCCAAACTAATGATTTAAATTTTCCAATTTAAATCATTATTTATTTCATTTAATTTACTCAAAAATCCGAGTTGTTACAGATTTACCCCTTAAAAAATTGTGTCCCCGCAATTTCCTTAATGAAAGAAATCCATAATATAATTTTCTAATTTTTATTTAGCAAATTTTTTATCACAAACTATCTCTAGAAATTTTTAAATATAACTCTTTTCATATTAGATATAGTTTTCTTCTTGAAATATTTACTAAAACACTTTCCAAAATATCACGTTGCTCGTAGTATTTCCTTTTAAATATTATTATTCCTCATGATACTTGATTTTAAAATTTATCATATTTGTGTATACATGTATATATACTTTTGCCAAAATAGCTTTTCATTTCCAAATTTCATTACATTTGAATATAAATGTATTTTTCAAAATATTTATCCCATTTTCAAATAATATTTAACTCAAATCCATTAGTAGAGAAATTGCTCCAAATCTAATTCCTTTATAAATAGTCATTCCATCAGTTTCTTTTTATTCACATATAGAATCAAAAAATTTATCCCATATTTATAAAACACTCGAGGATAATTAGACACTCTATCCTTTTGTTTTAAGGAACTCTTAAAAATTTTCATCCAATTCATTAATTTATGAATTAAAACTACCTCATTGCATAAATAACATTAAGCCGCTAATTATTCTGATTCTTTTTTACTTAAAAAGTTGATCGCATATGTATCAATAGTGCCTTATCAAGTCTCTCCACTTCATACAATTATTTACGGCTAAAATATTATTTCAAATCATTTTAAACTCAAATATTTTCCATTTTCCCCAAAAAAATTCCATTTGCTAAAAATAATTTTAATCGCATGGGCTATCAACAGTGCCTTACCAAGTCGCTCCACATCATATAATTATTTTATGGCTAAAACATTATTACAAATTATTTTTGGAACAAATAATTTTTTTGAAAATGGCGACTCCCTCCCTCACCACTTTTCCCAATTTGGTCCCATCTCCTCTCCTCGTTTCCTTCCCTTCTCGTACCATTCCTCCTACAACCGCAAAATTTCTTCATCTTCCCTGTTGTTCCTCCTAACTCCTCCTAATCTATCTTCCTCTTCCACAGCTCACCTTACTTTGTCTGATTCGTCCTCTACTAAGCATATTGATTCCCACTCTTTCCCATTGACGATTCCTCCTCCTCGACCTGAACAATCATGGACTTCCCTTTTTCAGTGTTTCCCAGGAAATGTGGGGAAGTATAGTTCTATTTAGGTTCCTTTAACCTTCAATGGAGAAGCCTTGCAACCCCCTCCCGAAGTAATTCAAGTTGGATCCCAAATATGGAGTGAATATGTCGTGGGGTTTTTCCTTGATAAGCTGCCTTCATATACAGTAGTAGTAGAACATTTGAAGAAAATATGGAAATTGCAAGATAACATTTAGGTGAAGTCCAATGGAACCATATTTTTATTGTTGTTATCTAACAAAATAGATAGATAAAGAATTATACTAAGTGATCCCACTATCACAAGGAATAAACTTTTTATTATCAAATAATGGGATCCCCTTGTAAGTAATGTATGTGGTACGATCCGTGCGGTTCTAGTATAGGTTCAACTGTCTAATATTCTGATTTTTGCCTGGTCGCAGCTGGGTATAAAATGGTTAGCTAACCGATTGGGTAAACTTGTTTGCATAGGTGAATCCACTGAAAAACTTATGTGTATTCAGTATGACAATTGTTTAATAGAAATTTCTCCTTCTGAAGAGTTGGTTGATTCTTTTACTGTCCAATCTCCTAATGGAAACTACAGACTATTTATGTAAGCTACCTATGGAAGCCTAAAATATGCATTAATTGCAAGGTGTTTGTGAACTCAACTAAAATTATCAAAATGTGGTAATAGGGGAATAAGGTGAAAAGGAAAAAAGAGAAGAAAAAAGAGGCTAAAATATAAAGAGAAAAAGGAAAAGGAAAAGGAAAAAAGTTAGAAAAGAGAATAATGAATATCATTGAGAAGGAAAGCTACACAAAGAAACAAATATAGAGGAAGGTAAACAATAAAAGATTCAATTTGAAAGAACCTAATATCCAAGCAGAAATAGTGGAAGTGAGTGAAAGAATGAAAAATCTGGTATAGACTAAAAAGGAGAATAATATATCAACTAGAAAGGAGATAGATAGTAATTTGAATATATCAATTGGTAATAAATTTGATGCATTGGTGGAAATAGAAGAAGATGAATTGATAAATGATAATACAAAAATAAATTATGATATGGATTTAAATGATGAGGATAAAGAACAAGGGAATATAGATGTTCATTCTGTTTCTTATTGTGGTGGGAAAAGCAGCGAGGAATCTTTACCAAAAAGTGCTACCTGAAAATGAAGATTTGAATAAGAATATGTTTGTCCAATAAACCAATGTCCAAGTTAGCACAAATGGTTTAGTGCACCAGGAAAATGAAAACTCATTCAATTATTCTTCAGAAAAACACAACCATCATATCTTTGAAAACAAAAATTCTCTTGCTCCTCCGGAATTCCTAACATCCAAATACCCTTAAAATCTCAATCCTCTATTTTAATTCCGAGTTTTGCTTCCTGCCATTCTAAAAATCATCTTTCTAAATTTGTTAACAATGCTATAACGTCTAGTCCTATTGAAATTTTCCCTAAAAGAATATCCCCTTCTCAGCTCCAAGATGAACAGTTGTGCATGCACATGACTAATACTCCCTCTAATACTACAATGGATATCCACCGTTATTCTGAACTTTATAAATCTATCAATAAGATTGAAATTGATATTTGAATTTCCAAAATCTCCTTTAGATCCTCATAAAGTAGCAAATCTTCTACCTCCCAAACCATTCTTTCAAAAGAAAACCAAAGCTTCTAGAAATGCCAAAAAGAAATCAAAAACCAGGTCTCTAATCTCTCTTAAGCTTGTTGCAAAACCTAAATTCCTTAATTCAAAAGCAATCAAAAAATAACCAACCCCCTTAATTCCTCCCCTTATCATACTGGTATCAATGTCTGCCTTGAAAACACTCTAACTACTTCTCATAGAAGTACTATAAATTCAAACAAAAATCCCTTCTAGTTTGCCGATGATAAACAACATAGTTGCTTGGAATATTAGAGGGGCTCACAAAGAAAGTAAGCTTATCCAAATCAAAAGTTTGATTAGGTGAACAAACTCTCTCTCATATCTATATCAGAAACTAAATTGAATCCATCTTTATCTGTTAGTGCGGCTAAATTTATAAATCCATCATGGTAATACATTACAAATCATTCATATGCTTCTTATGGTAGATTACTGATATTATATGATTCTTGATATTTAACCTTAGTGTAATTTTGTACGATAAACAATTCATTCATACCCATGCCTTCCACTCTCCATCGTCCACCTCTTTGTATTTTAGTTTCATTCATGCTGAAAATGCTCCTTCTCAAAGGCAAAAACTTCATGATTATATTTCTCATCTCAAACAATACCCTCATCCATGGATTGTAATTGGTAATTTCAACTATTCTTTTCTCTCTTCTCATAAATCAACAGGCAATCCTCTAACTTAATCTAATCTCACTCCCCTCAATAATATAACATATAATGCCTTATCATAGATATTCCTACTAATGGCTCCCCATTCACTTCAAACAATAAGAGCAGACATGATATTAGAACATTAACTAAGATTGATCATAGCTTTTCTAATTTCATAACTTTATCTCATTGGCCCTCTATCCAAATCTATATTCCTAGGCCCATTCTTTCGGACCATTGTTCACTTATCCTTAAATTTGGAGCTGCTGCCATTGATAAAAAGGTAAACTTTAAAATTTTGATATATGGATAAATGAGAGTATTTTTTTGTAGGTAGTAAGGGAGGCTTGGAATATGCATTCATATGTTAACCCCATGCTCAAACACCAGCCAAAACTAAAGAACACCAAAATTCAGCTTAGACAGTGGGCAAAGCTCAACTATAGAATGAAACTTTCATATGCAACACAAGAAGAGCTGGAAAAATTCAACAACAGGTCTTAAACTCTTGCCTCGAACTTACCCTTCCAGAAATTGAAATAAGTCTAACTAAGAGACTTATGGAAGCATTAGCTAATGAAACTAATATAATAAGGCAGAAAAATAAAGAAAATTGGGACCTATATGGGGATAGAATTTCAAAGTTCTACCATGCCTCCCTCAAAATAAAAAAATATTGCTTTCATACATTCTATCTGATATGCATGGAGTTAAATTCCAACCCTTCTGATGTTGATAAAGCATTCCTTAAATATTTCACTTCTCTGCTTGGCATTTCAGATAGAAATCCCATTTATGACTCTTTCATTTCATCACTCCCTCTGTCAACCCTTTTAGAACAATAACAAAACCTCCTAACTACTCCAATAATTGATGAAGAGATAAAAAATCTATTTTTAAAATGAAAAATTCGGCATGTTGAGGTCCTAATGGTTTCAATATGGTATTCTTTATCCATTGCTTGCAAATAATCACCTCTAATGTGTTAAAAGCAGAACATAATTTCTTCAATAAGAATAGAAAGTTGAGCTCCATTAACTCAACTAATCTTGCTTTAATCACCAAAGTTGACAACCTAAATAATGTTTCTCAATTCAGACCAGTTGTAACGACCCAAACTTTTAGTTATTTGAAATTAGAATATTTAATTAATTTTAAATATTGAGAAGTTAATTTTTATAAGTTAAATAACTTAAATGCCAAATATAGCAATTTATTGAATAAGTTTAATTGGGTAATTTAATAATTGAATTTGTTTTAAAAAAAATCTTGGATTTTTATTTGGATAAAAATAATTTAAAAGCATATTAAATTTCTATTTAATAAAAATGAAGGTAATAAAACGTTTAAATTGGATTTAAAAGTGATTTACTCGATTTTGGAATTAACTCATTTTAATTAACATATAAAAATAGCCTTCCGGGGCACAATCTCGGATTTTGACGAAACTACTGTCATTGGGTCCGTAATAATGAATTATAATATACCATCAAATTTCATAGCGATCAGACATAACGTTTGGTCGTACAGGATAGAAACACATTGAAATTAATATTGAAGTTTAATATAATAATTGGGTTCAAAAAGCTATCTTCTGCGTACGATCGAATTAGGGGTCGAGACTAGTTCCATTGCAATCAATATAGGGGTATAGCATTAGGAACGCTAGGCAGCATGCCTCGGTCGAGGTTCAGAATTAAATATCTAGATATTTTGAATTTAAATAATACATTTTTATTGATTTGACCATACACAGCCTTCTTCCTTCACATCAGCCCATACTCCGTTCTTGAGCCCATGCTTTGTTTTCCCTATTTAAACCATGTCTTCACTCTTTAGCCTAAGGATATCTTGCATTTTCGAATTTTTAAATCAACCATCATACGACCTGCATCCACTGGGACCACCACGCCCACTTTCAGGCGAGGCAATGAACTGGAAACTTGTTAAGGACGAGAAGGTGAGGCTATTCAATGATGGTGATCGGAGATAGAGGAGCACGATGGCCAGGAGATGGCTATGTTCATGTCCGAGGGGGTTTCGGGTTTGGGATAAGCAACGGCGAATGGTGGCTCTTGAGTCGATGTGGTCTAGGGCATCGAGGGCTACCTGATGGTGGAATCTAGTGGCACAACATGGCTCGAGGCGGCGACAATATTTGTTTTAACGGAAACGTAGTCTCCGTGTTTTTAGCGTCATGGCGGAGCTACGGTGATCGAGGAAGGCGGCGGAGGAGTCCGTGTGTTCGTGGTTGAGGGGGCTTTGACCTAGGAATGGTCTCGTGGCTTTCATCGAAGGTGGGAGGTGCGGCATGCAGTTGAACTAGGGGTGGATTTTGCATTTTACATGCCTGGAGAGGAAGAAGCGGCTGAAGTTTTCAAAATGAGGTTAATTATGTTAATGGCAGTCATTAGTGTTACTGTATATTATTTCATTTGCAAAAAAATTGTAAATTAAATATCTCCTTCATATTAGGTCCAAATCGAATGCGGTTAGTCGAATTCGACTCGTGCTGACGAGATCTTTGAAATAGAATTGGATTGGTGGCAATAGAAGCTAGTTGAATTCCACGTTGAATAACGTTGTTTGAATTTAGACGAAATCCGAAACGCTTCAGCGACAATAGAAAATTTCGTTGAGTTACTTTCACCATTTTAGATAACTAGTATAATATATAGTGGACAAAAATTGTTGGATGATTGTTTAATGAATTACTATATTTATATTAGTTGGATTGAATATTCCCTCTTATTGGGGCGGATGAGACACTGTGTGCCCCGTATAATAGCGGATGACCCTTTTTATTCCGATATCCCGCCTCGAAGCGGTGATTATATTTTTGGGATTATATGACATCTGTGGTTGTAGGAAAACAGGTTAGAGTGATCCAACTGGATTCCTCAAAATTGTTGATTTTAGTTTCATATATAGTGATATATGATGTGTTTGAATAATCTGTTATAGATTATGATGTGACTTGATTTATCAGATGTTATAGTAGCACTGGCCTTAATTTTGGTATTATAAATACATAAATAATATTTTTGAATTTAGAAAGGAAATTCAAAGGCGGTTTTGGAAATGAAAATATTTATATTGAAATTTAGGATTATATAAAAAGAAATTGATTTGGATAAAACAATTGTTTGGATTTTGGATATATATAACTATTTCGTAAAATGGTTTCAAATAGAGAATTTTAATTTGAGGATCTTTAAATAATGGATTTTAATGAGATTCTTAAAATATGAAATGGAAGTCGAAATTGAGATTTGAAAGGTTTTGGAATATAGTTTGGATTATTTAAGAAATAGTTTCATAAATGGAATTTTAATTAGAAATCGATTTATAAATGGATTTTAGTAATATAAACCTATTATAAACTATAAATGAGTTTATAAAATTTATAAACAATGATGTGAAATGATTATCATTTGAAAAATTGGAAATATAAATTCACGGTGAGAATTTATAATGAGATATGGAAATTGGTTTAGAAAGAAACAGTGGATTCTATTTTGGAATTTGGAAAAGGTTATGAAATTAGAAACGTAAATCGATTTGTGATAAATCGAAAGAGATTTATAAATATAAAATTGGTTATATTGGAATTTTAAAAATATATTTTATCGAGAAGTTAAGTTTATTTTAAAAAGGAGTTTTAATTTATTAAACTATGAAGTTTAAAAACTATCATCTGTGTTAAATATTTTGGAAAGTTTCTAATCTTTAATATTAGTGGAAATGAATTTTAATTTTTAAAATAAGCTTTGTAAATCGATTAGTTTTATATAGAAATGAATTGGAGATGAGTTATCGTTGATTATTTAAAAGGTTTTTGATATTTTGAATAATTACTTAAATGTGTTTTGAGAATAATTTATTATTCTTTTAAAATGCTTATTATTTTACATAGAATTTAAAAGTAAGTAATTGGAATTTATTTATAAATACTCTCGAGATTTGTAAACCGGATTTTATTGAACAGATGTGATTTTATAAGAGAAATCCTATAATGGGATTTTTGGAAACTTAAGAAATTTCCAAAATAGTTAGATAAAGAAACTTCAGAAATGACTTGGATTCATAAAAGAAGCTATAAATTGTTAGATGGGATTATGAATAAGTATAATCAATTTTTTTTGACAATTGTAAAAAGAATTGGAAATAGATTCCGAAAATTTATAAAATGAGCTATAATGGGTAGAGAATTTGCAAATGAACTTGCAAATGTTTTATTAAGTGGGTAGAAGGGGAAATCCTCTTTGGTTTTGTAATTATACTCATATAATCGAGATAAGCTATGAAAATTTCCTAAATGTCGACATTAGAATTGGTTTTGGAAAAACAAATTTGTAATATTTTCCTAAGTATTGGAGTGGAAGGTTTTGGAAATATTTTAACAATGAAAGGATTTATATAGAAATATTTTTCGAAGTAATGGATTATAAATTGAATTTGGAAATATTTCTAAGTACCGATATGGTTTGAAAATATCTTGTAATGGATATAAGTATTCGAAATTGTTTTCAAATATTGAAATATTGAAAGAGATTTGAATATATATCTTTGTAAAGAAATTTTGAAATATATGTTTTGAAAATTTGTAATATGAGCCTAGTGACTGCTTATGTGTGTAATTTGATAGTTAAATAACCATGTCAAATCTGGCCAATTTTTGATCGTTTCGAAGAGATTGGCATCAGATGAGCGTTACGAATTATGAAATCTTGAGGATAATGAAGACGGTGATCTTTGAAGAGATTGGTTTGTTCAGACCTAGAACAACTTGTATGGTTGAATGCCATCGTTACATTATTGCCTGGAAGGCAGTGTTAGAATTCCAAGTGGGATTGCTATTTAAAAAGGTAAACGTAGCCTCATGTCTCATCAATTGGGAAATGACTAAAACAGGGCATGTGGCAGGGCTAAATGGGTCGCTCCCATTTGGGTATGTCATCATCTTTCTAAATTATCCTATTTTAATGGATTTGGTTGTGCATGAGAGATCTCGATTAAGGTTGGAAGACCAGGATGATGACATATTCGATACTACTAGTCAAGTGGTAGGTCGGTTTTGTGTGGCAGGGTACAAGATGTTCTTGTCAGACCGAGGTGCGTTGTCCTAGAGATGTACCCATGGGAGGTAGTTCCTTACCTAGTCATAGTATGGAATCCAATCTCCAATACGTGCCTTTATGGCTTTAGTTCTATACTTATTATGATGGATTTAATTAATGTAGCAATTTCGGCTAAGATCAATAAGTATTTATATCTAGACACTATTATTATATCAAAGGATTTCATATAAAATGTTTTGGTAATCGTATTGTAAAAACCCATTCGTGTTTATAGGTGGCATGGTCTTACGAGATACCTTTTGATTTCAAAGATTTTTATATAACATTAAAATCTAGTTGGGTGTGTTTTCTCATATTGGTTTTCAAGACTGACTCGGATGTTATTTTATTATAATGCTCGGGTCGGACCGAGCATATTACAGATTAGATTGGATGCTTGGAGCTTCAAGGGACGAGTTGGAGGTCCTGAGACTTATTGACGTAGATGGTTATTTTCCGCTACATTCATTACTGTGTTATCAGCAATTGTGAGGACAGACTGCTATAACTGTCTATGCTGAAATAGGTTAGTATACTCTGATTGATGTTTGTTTACATAAATATTACAGTTTTTCTTTTGTGTAAAGATTTAAGGTATATTATAGTTTATTCGTTCCACTGTGAGATTTAGTGTTGTTTAGTTTCCTTCTTATCTGCTTCCTTCTTTCTTTTTCCCTTAATAATCAAATTTTTGGCATTCGATTCTCGATATTAAATACAGGACGTATTATTATCAATTTTCGAGGCTCAAAAAATCTGGTTCGTTACACTAGTAGCATGTTGTAATATTATATACAAATATATCTCAAGAATATTGGCTTTTAGACTTAAACTAGTTCTAATCATCTGATCTCTAAAAACCAAGCTGCTTTCATTCTAGGTAGGAACATCCTTGATAATGTTCTCCTCTCTCATGAGTTATTAAATGGATACTCATCTAAATACAAGTCTCCTAGAGCTATGCTTAAGATTGTTATAAAAAAGCATTTGATTCAGTTAAATGGGATTCTCTTTTGCATGTTATGAACAAAATGAGATTTCTATCCAAATTCTCTAACTGGATATATTAATGCATTTGTTCAGTAAGGTACTCTTTAGTTTTTAATGCACATTCAGTTGGATACTTCAAAGGAAAGCAAGGATTGAGGTAAGGGGATCTCATATCCCCTTATATCTTTATATTTATAATGGAAACCTAACTCATGATCTTCAGCAACAACTTCTTCGGAACAGATTCCTTCTACGTCCCAAATGCAAATCACCTATGGTCACTTCACTCGCTTTTGCTGATGACTTAATCATATTAACCAAACCTATGGTTGAATCCCTATATTCCATTGTGGGAACTTTGGAGAGCTTTTCTAGTTTCTTTGGATTAAGTATAAACTCCTAAAAATCTCATATATTACTAGCTGGGATATCTAAACGATCGATTGAGCAATGTTTGGATGTAACTCATATGCTCCCACTTCAAAACAATAACATGTCTTACTTGGGAGTTCCTCTAGCTACTAGAAATATTTCTCTACACCAATGAATTTCCCTGTATGAAAAATAGCTATTGTTATTAACACATGGTAGAACAGATTCTTATCCTAATATGGAAAACTTGTGATAATTAATTATTTGGTAATGTCTATGACATTTTGTTGGTGTAGAACATTTACACTGCCAATAAAACTCATATTAATGATAAGATCTGCACTGATAAGGTTTTTATGGTCTAGTTCAATTACTCATAGAAAACTGTCCACTATTGCTTTCTATAAAATTGAAATGCCAAAGAAAAATGGAGGTCTTGCTATAAGGAAATTGAGCGCTTGGAACTATGCTACCTTATCTTATTAATTTGATTGCCTAATATAGAAGAGTGATAATCTATGGGTTAAATGGACCGTAGCTTACAATCTAAAGAATGTAGCTATTTGGATGACAAGGGCAAAGCAAGCACATAGTTGGATATGTAAATTTCTCCTTAAGTCTAGAGATATCAATCTACCTCACTTTCAAATTATGTTGGAGCCTCATAGCAAAGAAAAATTCTGGAATGTGCCTTGGATTAGGAAAGATATTGTGCTTTGGAATTGTCTATCTCATAAAGAAATGCAGATGAGTGGTATTCATGCAAATGCAAAGGAAATTTCCTATATTCGAAATGGGTCTATCTCGTTGCCTCTTTTTAGCAACATGAGAATGGCTATGATATGGAATAAATATAACAACATTAAGTATGTGTTTCTGATGTGTATAAATACCTTGGTCGGAGGATATGAAAGAATATTCAATAGCTATTGCTTACAAGGACATAACAGTAGAAAATAATCTTCCTAAATTTCTATGGTATGGAAGAATTTGGAACCGAAACACATCTGAAAAATTGGACTTCGGGTTATGGAAAATTATTTAGAATGACATTAGCATCTTAAGAAATCTTACATAC
Source organism: Allium cepa (assembly GCA_030765085.1). Taxonomy (NCBI): domain Eukaryota; kingdom Viridiplantae; phylum Streptophyta; class Magnoliopsida; order Asparagales; family Amaryllidaceae; genus Allium; species Allium cepa. The sequence continues at coordinate 120,239,537 of CM060946.1, read as the reverse complement.
AATAGGATTGACATTAACACATGCTTCGTCTTTTGTAAATGCAGGGAGGAGAACAATCATCATTTAAATTTTAAATGATCTTTATCTTTTTTCCTATGGAAAAGAGTCAAAGCTAGAGGGGGATATGCTAACCCTATTTAGGATAGTATGATTGAATGAACAAACACATATAATGCTATAAAGTGGAAGGATTCAATGTCATACCAATTGCTTACTATGCTGAAAGTCTTTATAACTATCATATGGAAGGAAAGAAATGGGAGTATTTTCGATAATAAAGCCAAAAAAAGATAAAGCTGTTCAATAAAATGTGCAGAGAAATTGACCGAGCTACGAAATCTCTCCATATAACTTTAATCACAACGATATAAAGGTGTTGAGATGTAACTGTCATGCTAGTCTTTTTTCTTCTAGCGCAAGTTTTTATTTATTTATTTTACACTGTTTCTTTCTTTGTTCCTATGTATTCCTATTTATATGTGTAGGTGTATTGCTTGCATATTATGTATAAAATAGTAGGGGCCATTCAACCCCACGAGCTTTGCCAAAAATATATATTGTCTTATGCTAAAATGCCTCATTCGATGTTTAGGAACTCCTATCGATAACATGGAATCCTATATATTGATCAGAATCCTTAAACATTTTTGGACAAGTCAACGTAGAAAATAATCAAAAAACTTCCTTAGTTATATCATCAATAGCATCCATGCATCTAGTATAAATAAATACAACCAAGCAATCAATTTCTAATAACCAATCAACCAAAACCAAATAACTCTAATATTATTTTTAATATAATCAATTAAAATCAAAATATGTCCCAAATGATTATCTACTAATCATTTTGTATTTCTATCCCTAAATAGATAATTAACAAACTATCTACCACACACCTCAAGGGGTAGGACTCTAAGTCATCTAAGTCGTAATCTATGATATTATATTCTATAATGTTTTGATTTAGCTTTGATACCAATTGTAATGACCCTACCGCTATATCCGTATTATTAAAGAACATTATAAATAATGTTGTCTAATAACACGAAGAATACGGCTTGCTAAGGACGACCGAATGTGAATACATCTTTAAACTAATACTAATGCGTCATACTTGCTGTTTTATTGAATATTTGGAATAAACTTTTGACATGTACACTCTCAGTCTAAAGTAATAAACATACTGATTTCTTAGAATCAGAACAACATATCATAAAAAACAATAGTCATAGATCATAATGGAAAAATATACATCATATACCAATACATACTGTGAGTCCATAAAATATCATACTAGACCCACATAATATACATCCAGTACAAGTCATTATCTCAAAATATACATCCCATATACATACACATCATCCTATATGAGATAAACCAAAAAGTCAAAAATAGTTTATCTTCATGCTATCACACTCACCCAAAAGCCTGCAAGTCTTGTAACCTGAAAAGTCTCGGCCTGACCCGAGTATTAAAAAATAAATGGGACAGACTATCTCTAAATATCCAAAGGGTGAGAACAAGATATAACAAAAGGACATATGACATATAAATAAATACAGATGTCATACATATAAAAAAGTCGCTAGAATAATTTAAATTGGAATCCATCTCATGATACAGAATATTTAAATTAGGAAACACAAAATTAATCACAACGCCTTGGAATCCATCTCAATATACAAGAATGTTTAAATCACGAAACACAAAATAGTCCCAAAACCTAGAATTCCAAAATAAATAATATCTTGAAATCCAAGAAAACCTTATCCATACCGATCACAATGATCATCCATACCAATCGCAATGATTGTACTCATACCAATTGCAATGATTATACTCATATCGTAGAAGAAAAAATCTTAACCAATCACAAGGATCGTGGAAAACAAAATCTCAACTGATCTCAAGGATTGTGGTAAACATAATCTCAACTGATCTCAAGGATCGTGTAAAACAAAATCCCAACCAATTTTAAGGATTGTGAAAAAAATCCATGAGTAGATATCAAGGATCGTGTACAACAAAATCCCAATCGATTTTAAGGATCGTGAAAAAATCCATGAGTGTACCTCTTAAGGATCCGTCGGCCTGAAATCCGAACACCAAAAGAGAGTAATCTTTAAAGTCTCAAATACTATCACTTCAGTAATCACAAGAACATAACTAAAACATCCCATACCACTTAGTGAAATTCAAGTAATTAGTAGAAACTAGTAAATCTCACTCATTATGGATATCGTTGGAAAACCTGAACTATATATCTCTTGAGGATCTATCAGCCTACACTAATGTTGAACACCAAAAAAGAATACAACCCTAAAGTGTTAAATATTTTCCTAAAAGCAATCAAAAGAATTTTACGAAAGTATTCCATACTACTTGGTGAAATTCAAGTATTCACTAATGGGTTGGTAAATTCCACTCAAACATTCTATTCAATGAGTCATACTATATTTGATGAAGCGTTACTTGAGAGCATTTGGATAACACTAAGTCGATTATTAGTACCCATCATATTATAGAATTCAAGGACTCAAATTTGTTATCTCAAGATCTAAAAGTCACACAAGAATGCCAAAATAGCATATAAATAGACAAATGCTAAGTACAATAAATCTAATAATAATTTATAGTTTGGAAGCAAATAATATATTTTTTCATATAGAAAATGATTTATGAAACACTTTATCTATATACTTACTTTCAAACTCCTTATTTTAAAATCCATAAACACATCTTTTGCCAACTATATATATTTGCCACTAGATAAAATAAACCATAAATCAGATTTTGATATCTAATTGTATTTATATACATAGTTGTTCCAAAATTCCATTAGATTTATAGTTCACAAGCCATATCCCAAAAGACATAAAAATAAGTAATCATTTGCTTATGAAATCGTAAATACTCATTTTTTCCAAAATGATATTGATATACCAACATTTGTTTAGAAATAAATAGGATAGGATTTCAAAATCACCATAAACTTTTTTTAATATGCAAGGCAAGCCGGTTTTATAGTGGACCGTCCACTTTGTATTAATAAAAACTTTAGAGATAGGAGTAAGGTAAAACACCTTAACTACTAAGAAAGGAAAATAGAGCACTGGAGTATGACTAACATGTCACAACTACAAAAAACGCCTAGATTACGACTCCTCCGTAGAGGTGGAAGCACCAACATCCACAATCACATGGGGAGAAACTAAAGGGGCATTCCCAAAAAGACCAGCACAGGGGCGGAATAGCAGTGCAAGACATGGATCATAAACCACAACATCAGAAGAGTAAATGAAAGAACGTTCCCAAGTAGAATCTGCAAGCAAGACAGAATTCAATTTCGCATATGGACTATCCAAATCGAGAACTAAGGAGTCACCAGAAGGCCTGTAATAAAGGCAATGAAGATCCAAATCATCATCAGAAACAAATCGAAAGTAGGAGTCATCCAAGGGGTTCAATCTCATATCAGAAATGTGATCAACCCAACATCTCTCAGACTCATCCCAAACAACTAGCAAACGAGGCGGAACAGGTACCGGAACAGGAACCGTAGAAATATCAGAAGGAGCCACAGAAGATGGAGGGGAATCAGGCTGAGCAGTACATGGAACCGGATCCGGGACAGATAAAGGAGGCACAGGAGGAGGAGCAACGTGAGTAGAAACCTTAGGAACCCATTTCCTGAGCGGAAGCCGAGGAAGAGGGATCTTAGGAGCAGCCACAGTAACAACAGAATGCGGGCAGGCGATAGCCAGGTGGCCAAAGGAGTGATAGGAGTAACAAATATCTGAAACCCAACCATAGCGAACACGGACTTCCACAACGTGCCCAACAGCTAGCTGAACAGGTATAGAGGAAGGGAGGGGCTTAGAAGGGGAAATCTCAATCAGAGCCTTAGCGAACATCAATTTTTCTTGTGCAACCGTATTAGAGTCAAAATATTTCAATTTACCTATATTACAAGCTAGCCAATTCAAACCAAGCAAAGGTTGAAGAGCAGAGGGAATATGGGAAAAGTAAACCCAAACGGGAATGGAGAGGACTTGCTCTCGAGCACAAGCAACTGTCGGAGCCCAAGGAGTAATAATAAAAGGTTGCCCACCAAAGTAAGAAGGCTCGGCCTCAAGAACACGACAGTGATCGTCGGCGGAGGAGAACAAAAGAAAATACATGGAGTCAACCAGCCTAATACGAAGGTCGCCACGAAGCCTCCATGCCCTACGACAAACTGAAGCCGCATCGTGCATGCGATGAGAAGGGTCAAGAAAGAAACCAACCAAGTAATCAGACCAATAATCCAAACCGGCTTGCATAACAATGGGAGGAGGGATCATCACTCCATTAACCTCAACAACTTCAAATTCAATCGGGTCGTAATCACCCGCATTATGGGGCAATGAAGTAAAAAGGGAAGACCAAAATTTTGTACAGGCGGCCAGCGAAGGAGCTTCAGGACCATAAGGCTCCACAACAAAGATTTTGACAGCAGCGACAGCTTAGAGAAGATCAACAGAACCTGTTTCAATGATAATGGGAGCACAATTCTCATCAGCATTTAGACAAACACCATGGGGGCATGGAGCAAAACTTGCACAATCGGTTGCAACAACGTGCATCTCATGGCCAGTCAAACAACACCCCACACCGACATCACAAGAAACATCAATTTCAGACCCCCTCGGCTGCAAACCACCAAAAACAGTTTGAATAACATTACCAGGCATGGGAGATGAAGCCACTGACCTTGGGCTAGAGCAAAAAACAGCTGCGTGGGATGAAGGTAGAGCGGGCAGGGGAGGATATTCAACAACAGAAAGAATTGGAGGCACAGGGTTCGACTGCGTCGGAGGCACACACTTAAAAAATTTACCAGATCTGGTGGAGGATGGTGAAGAGGACAACGGATTTGGGAGGAGGGGAAGGGGAAGCGAAGTAGGCATGAAGTCGGCGGGGAGGAGGATGGAAGCGAACGGAAGAAAGCAGGAATATCGAACGGAGCTTATTCACGATGGAACAAGAGCAAAAGCAGGCAATGAGACGCCATTTTAATTTAATTCGACGAAGCAGGAGCGAAAGCAGGAAAAGATTTTAAATCATAAATTATATCCACTAACTTTATTTAATATATATAATTACTTATTAAAATCATTTTAAAGGGAAAATAGATTGATTTGAAAACAAGTTTGAAATCTATAAATTGTAGTGAACTTTCTTTTACAAATTTCTTATTTAAACATATATATATATATATATATATATATATATATATGTATGTATGTATGTATGTATGTACAAAGTAAATAAATCCAAAAATTGAATCCATTAAATTAGAGAATCCAAACTCAAAAAACCAAAAAAAAAAGTAACAAAGTCACCAAAACGAAGCATGAAAGCTCGAGAAACATAAGGATGATCGAGGAGGGAGATAGGAACTTCATAAAAAATGAAACAAAAGTATGCTGCATACATAAACTTAAGAGCAGCCAGTTTCCAAAACATTAGGGACACAACAAAATTAATGCAACAAAGTAATTAGAAAATGCTACTATTTACAAGGAAGAAAAATGCACATAGGTCCAATTTAAATGTGTACAATTGCGCATAAGTGCATGACATCTCAAGGCAACAAGACAAAGGATAGGTTGACAAGTAAAGGCAAGGATGTATGCAATTGATACAAAAGAAAAGATGTGTGACCACTTTCATGGTGAAGAACGTACAAAGTAAAGCAACAATTAGATGCTACTATTCAAAAAGGGGGAATTTGAACTTAAGTCTAATTTAACGTGTTCAATTGCATCATGGCACTGCACATGAAAAATTCATAAAAACAAGGCAGGGATGCAAAATATTTCTAAGCTACCAAGTGAAGGACGTAACTAATTTCAGGGCAAAAGCAATGATGGACGAGCATGACCAAATTTTTAGAGCAACATGCAATGGTTGCGTGTCCAATTTTTCAAGGCAATATAGACATGTAAAAGAAAATCAAAGCAACAAAAGAAAGAAGGGAGCAATATGTGCATATGGAGCAGCCAACATATTAAAAAAAGGCAAGGATGCATAAAACCAAAGTTGCACTTAAAATCAACCAACACTTAAAGTCGATACAAATACAGATCACCATACCAATTTCTCAACCATATAAGGTAAAATTCCAAAAGAATGTTATTAGATAATCCGAAATAGATTATGTGAGAATAAACTCCCCTCTTTTCCTTAATTTAGTAGCAAATAGAACACAAGAGTTCCAATTTCTCGAAACAGCAAACCCTAGCAAAATCATTGCCTTAATTTTATGGATTTTCTAAAAATTTATTCCCATTTAAATTTGCTAATTTGCACCTAGGGTTAAAGAGGAACTATGTTTCTTTCCTTTTTTTTGTTTGTTAAACTATACGTATAGGGAATGAAAATGGGGAGAAAGACCCCTCTTTATTTTTTTACATGGACTATGGATTTCATTTCTCAGCCCAAGAAGAAATTAAAATCCATTCTTTTATATTTTACTAACTAGCAGGCCTCACAATCAAAATGACTAAGTACTATCCCAAATAAATAAAATAACTTCTTAAATAAATTTAAAACATGAACAACTTATTAAAAGAAGTCTATAGATCCCAAATTCTCTTTTATTTAAAAATAAAATATTTAAATTATCTAAATATTTTCATTTAAACTTACATTCAAAATTCTACAATTTCAATGCTTTGCAAATACTATTATTTCTCAATTATTTAAAATTAGTCATTTTAAAACAAATTATCTTTTTTAAAGACTACAAATTCTGAACTAATGATGTCAATTCTCTAATTTAAATCATCGTTAGTTTTATTTAATTTACTCAAAAATTTGGATTGTTACATCTACTATACTCATGTGGATATTTGTGCCATTTTTTGTTCAAACGCCGATGCAGTGTGTAGTTGTGGATACTAGTGGGGAATGTATCCTTGTCCATGGAGGATGGCAACCCTTATATATATATAATATCTTAGGGTAGGTAGAATGCATTGTATGTGTATATGAAGTTAAAATGATTAAGCTATGAATAATAGACAACATGTAATAGAAACCTATCGGTATTAACTAGTGTTATGGATAAAGTATGTAATCTACCGGTCACTAGAATATCGTTCTGACCCCCCTGCTCATTGCAACCCACAAGATAGATTTAGAAGGACAGATACTGATATAAGGCGAGAATGGCGAGAAAGCAAATTTCCTCACGCATGCTCTGCACTGACTAGGGCAAAAGATATCTAAGGAATGATGTTGGATCAGAGGTATTAACCTTAGTCAGTATATATATGTTTTATTATACTATAATATTCCGTTGTGATTTCTTATCGATAGCTCCCTGAGATATTTGTGTTATTTTAGGATACCAGTACCAGCAATCTATACCCTAATGGACTTTGGCTTTTCGACTAGTCGGCAAATCAAGCCCATTAAGATGCAAATTTTTAAATAGCTAATGCAATAATTATTGTTATTCTAATAAATTTATTTCATAACAAATATTCAAAACATTCATAATAAAATAAAATTATGTTCACTTTCAGTCGTACTGAAATTAATTATTATTTCACAAATAGTATTTGTTGTATTTATGAAACTAATTTTTTTATCTTGATGCGTCTATTGACAAGTATCGTACGGCATGCTCTCACTATTTCCGCCACTACAATAAGAGCGTATGAAATTCGAAGCTCCATTCAACTACTTATTGTGGGCTGTTTATTTCTTTTATTATAACTAGTTTACAGTCGATATTTTTTGATTAAATTTTTTACAATCATCGATATGACTTTATAGAGAACAATTTTCTATCTTACAACACGGTTTCGAATAGAAATCACATTTTTCATTTCACATTAAGTACCTTTTAGTATTTTACATATTTCTTGTTTCCGATGTCCCTTATAAAGTAGAGATAACCATTCACCTCTTTGTCCCAATTGTTCCAAAATTGCATACACTCTTGAATATTTTATTTCCTTTCCAAATTCGTCAAATCGTTTAGAGAAAATCCTCATTGTAATCAATCGCATTGAATATACAATTTTGCATAATCATTTATTTTCTTATTTCCAATTAACTAATTTCAATGAAGTTTCATACATTACAAACTACAACCGTTTACCATACAACATTTATTTGTGATTGAATATGGATCAAGTGAAAAATTCTTGTATTTCCTAGGATTCCAAAACTCATAACAGACAATACATAGTCTCGAACAAATAAATTTTTAAGCGACTAAGACATGAATGTTTTAGTGGTTCTATAAGTTGGCACTTGCATGAGTTTTGAAGTGAAAACATTCCAAAAGGTTTTTTTGGCATCGCCAGCAGGATTAATTGGGCCCCTACCAGTTTATTGATGTGCCCGGGAATTACAAAAAAAGCAAACAAAACCCTGGCCAAAACACTGGAAGGGAACATAAAGAAGGAAAAAAGAAAATACATGGGCAATAGGGCATAGCAATGCACAAAGGAGAATATATAAAAAAATAGGGAAGAAAATTAAAAGGATGGAGATTAGAGAAAAGTAGCCACAATATCAAGGTCAAAAACAAAGTTTGATCGTGCCATCCCAATTTTTATTTCATGCAACATAACATGCTGAAGTAGGAGAGCCGGATTTCTTTTTCTTTGAAAGAGAATATCATTTCTCTCATTCTATAACACTTTCAGAAATATCTTCAGAACAAATAGCAGAGGATAGGATATTATGCCCCTCCATCAAGTTACTTTCTAATTCAATGACCATTCAATAGCACTCTCTCTAGCCACGTCGTTTCTGCCTAATTTTAACACAACGAAATGCTAGAGGTTAAAAACAAATGGGCGGTTAAAAAAGTGAAAAGTGTATAGCAACATTGCAAAACGAACAATGATAGCCTTTAATCTTTAGTTATATATTGCAACATTCCTAAAGATTTAAAGGTATGTGTATCTTATATTTCTTTGTCAATCTTTCATCTTTTTCATTTATATATCTTAGCTAATAAACATTTTATCTATTTTATTTGTTGCACAATTTGATGTAGATTATTTTAAATTTATATAGCATCCGTTCTTACAATATTCAATGTAGATTATTCCCACTATAAAATGCAAAAATCAGTGGATGGCGTGTCAAAACCTCTGCCATAGCTCAACCTAATCCATCTTCTGATTCCCTTTTAGAAGCTGCCTTAGAGAAAATCCAAGCTCCTCAGGCCTCTACCCTAGTGGTAAAGGCTCTGGACCCTCTCATATTAAGCCACTCTCCTTATTAATGTCATCTTTAGATTCTGAACCTGATGACTTTGATGACGGCCTCGAGTATGATATACACCAGATCATCCCTTTGAATTCTACTCCCACATGATTGCATGGTTTATTTAGTTGATTTTGATTAGATCTCATTGTTATTTTTATTTGCTGTTTCTGAACCTTTGCATGTGATGTTTTAGTGAGTTGTGTTAGCTTCTGAAGCCCATGTGCTTCACACCTAATTCATTTTGTAAGTGGTATGGTCACTATAAATCCAGCTTAACCATGTAAAATAGTAGTACTTTATTTTGCATGCAAAAAATTATTAAAAATGTTAAATGCTACCATTTTATTTTTCTAATAAGGCTCCCACTAAAATTTTATGTTTCTCAAAACCAAAAGAAAAACATAAAAATTATTTGGTGTACATTAGGACTCGCATGCCTTGAGATTCTAACCTTGAGGAATATCAACAAACCGTAGGCCCATATGTGGTAGATAACTCCTTATTGGTTGTATCATATTCAACTCCTAACCCATGTTCCTTTCCTAATCTCATCTCCACCTTGAGGGATATCAATGAATCTAAAGAGAGTATTCTCTCATACTTACCATTTTGCAGTGGCCTAAGTATTATGCAAGTACCTTGATAAATATCAGCATATACGTGCATGCATCTTTCCAAGTCTACTCAATATATTAATAGTACCACACATGACATTTCTAACTTGAGGAATATTAACAACTAAAGAGTACGCAAGTAATCCATTGATATATAAATGGTAAGGGAAAACTTTTATATTACATATTCATAATCTTCATTATATTTAGTTAAGTGATCGATTTAGGAATTAATGTATTTCTTCTGAATACCCCCGTAATTCAAGTGTCACACACATTTGAAATTATGGTATACGTACTTTACGTGTTTATTTACACCTTAAACCTAATTTAGTTTTCTTTCTAGTTATATTTAATTTTATACATATACGGTTATATAAGTATTATTTCGCTTATAACTTTTATAATTTAATTATATAATACATATATGTATCCTATTAATTAAATCTTATTTAATTAATTTACCTTATTTTATATAAAATTTCAAAAAAAAATTATTACTCACCTTAATTTATTTAAGATAGTTAATTATTATAACAGCTATAGTTTGCTTATATGTACATATATGTATACATTCTAATTAATTAAATTTTAGTTAATTTTATATAATATATTTTATTTAATTAAATAATTTAATCATATATTTTAATTTATCTTATCATAACCTTTTAAGATAAACAAAGAACTATTGTAGTTATACACATATATCAATATATTTGTTTTAATCAACTAACTTTTAGTTGATTATTTTACTTAATTTAATTAATCATATTAATTACATTTTAAGTTTCAAAATTTCATAATTAATTATTTTACTTTTCATAATAATTTTGAAATTTTGAATGTAATTTATAACTTTTATAAAATTTCACTTTTATATTTTAAACTTAACTTTTAAATTTATAAATATCTTTTATATTTTCAAACAAATTTTGAAAATTAGCCTGAGGCCTAGAATCAATTTAGACATTAATATTGGAGATAACCTTTGAGCTCACTTCATCCTTTAGACAAGGCCAGTATCCAAGGATGGCAAAGTAATTAATTACCCGAACCCAATACCTTTTTAAACACTCTATTAAATGGATAGGTGTTAATCACTTAGCACTAACTCTGCTAATTTAGACCTCATAGACTATTAGGCTCTGATACCATTAATGGAACTGGCTCGGTTAGAAATAGGTAACGTGGGTAGACTTCAAAAAAAAATCCTATTTTGGATCTTTTAGGCCTTTGAAACTAAAGATATGTTAGATCTAATCTAATATACTTTAAAATAAAATCATTTTTTTTAAATTTATTAAACTGAACTTTGAATTTAATTTAAAAATGTATGAGTGTATCAAATTTACCTATATGTGTGACAGTTACTTGTTAAAGTTAATTTAGAGAAGGAAATCTTTTGTTTTATTCTCTAAAACCTATATAATTAATCAAGGGAAGATTTAGTTTTTATTTAGGGAGAGAAACCTTTTATTTCTCTCTTTTAATTAAATTGATGGATTTATTGGTCACTAACGAGCAATTTAAACATAGCATTAATTGTGGGTGTATCCAAATATAATCTAGTGAATATTTTCTAAGCACATTAAATAACTAGTGTACATAGTTAATGTGACCGTGTATAGATGTTGAGATTTATACTACAGCGATGCCATTTGTCCATTTGTATAAGCCTTTATTGTTAAAGTTTTTACTTTAAAAAATATATGTATAATAATAAGTTTACATATATACATATCAAAAATAAGTTTCCGTATGTTATATGTTTTTGAATCAAGAATTAACAATTATAACACTGGTTTCTTTCATGGAAGAATTTGAAAATAAGATTTACTGTAACAACCCGAAATTTAACCTATAATATTTAATTCATTAATTAATGAAATAATAAAATAACTTTGAGAAATTATCAAAATCGAGCCATGGGAGTTGCACCATTGTGTTCGTGGTAATTTTTTGGTCAATTTCATATGTAGAAATTTTCGTATATAGAATGATCCGAGCTAATGTGAGCTAGAAACAAAATAAACAAGAATATATATATATATATATATATATTGGGCTTGGTCGACTAAGAGGTCGACCTAATCACGCCCTGGGTCGACCGACCGGCCAGTTGACAGAGGAGGAGGGGTGGTCGACCTGCCTATAGGTATGGAACGAAGAAAATTTTCTTCGTTCCAGAGGTTTTAGAACCCATATTTTTCATTCCTTAGCCCCATTTGGTCCCTTCGTGCTTCCATCATACGACACTTATTCAGCCTATGACGTGGTTGCATCCTATTCAATCTCCAAATCCAACGATCTGAGGTCCACTTCTAACCCTATAAATAGAACCCTAGGCTTAACACTTTTTCTCATTCTATATTTTATCGGCTTGGGTTCACCTTTTCAAGGAGGACCTTGAAAGGAATAATTATCCAAGGAGAAACTTTTTTAATAAAAATATTTGAATGCCCTCAAGTGGATCCGGGAAGACCAAAAGGGAAGATCTTAGGACCACAGGTGAGTGATTGTAATTATTTATATTTTTAAGTAATTTAAAATAATAGGGTTTCCAATAGTTGTAGTTTTACTATGATTTTTGGAATAACCTTTTTAGTAATTTATTTACAGTTTTTAGAATTATTTTCAATCTATTTCTTTTAGCTATTTTTTCAGTTAATTTTAATTTTATTCTGCTAATTATAGCTTTTCCATTTATCTATAGTTTATTTACAGTATTTTAATTTATTTACTGCTATTTATGCATTATTTACATCTTTTTCCTACGCTTTGGATTTTCTCCTATTTTCAGTTTTTTTATTCCTCCTTCTTCTTCGCATATGGATTAGAATAGATTAAACACGAATATGGATTAAAATTATAAGAATACTAAAATAAAGGAAGATAAGATGTAAATTGTAAAGACTGTAATAAAAATGGAATTAAGACTGAAATTGAGCCTAATTATGATATTAATGTTAGAATTTGACTAATTAAAAGATAATTGGCCTAGTTGTAACTTAAAATTATAACTAAAAAGAGTATAAGAAGGAAGAAGCTTATTTTTACACTTAGACCTTGGGTTAAGTAATAAGCATGATTATAACGTAGGTTATAATAAGATAAAGAATAGAATGAAGATTATTTTAAGACATAGGATAAATTAATAAGCAAAAATAGCAAGAACAAAAGTAAAGGCTTACTTAAATAATTTATCTAAGTTAATAAGCAAGAATTAAAATAGGACCTGTACCAAATAGCATTCCCTCATTATTTCTATGGACACGGTGTTTCACATAATCCTAAAGTGAGACGAGGTGCACGCTATGCTAATAATGGTACTAATTAGTCAATAAGTAGAAGTCCAAATCATAGGGATTTGAGCAAGGGGCACGACTAGATATTTTTTGGATGACGGGCCAGTACCAACAGCATTTCCCCTATTTTCTATGGACATGACGGTCTCACATTAGCCTGAAGTGGGTTGAGGGGCATGCTTATGCTGGAGCTTGAGGTAATAAGAAGACCCAATAGGTGAAACAACCGGTAACATGAGCATGGTAGCGGTTATGCATGCGACTTCCTTTTGGGTTCTCAGTAATCATTATGAGTTCCAAGCACTTAGTATGTATGCCTTTTGTAGGCACCATTGCTTTCTGTGTAGGGAACTATATAACGTCAAGTCCATAGTAGATATTTTGCATGTCATTCGTAGACACCATTTCTGTGTAGGGAGTTATATAACGTCTAGTCTGCTGTAAGGTCTATGGCGTAGCAGGCCGATCAAATGGTAGAATCAGGATTTTAGTCTAATTATAGGATTAGGAATTCAGCCTAATCAAAGCAGCTATCAAAGACAAGTGCAAAAAATCAAAGTTAATCAATTATATCAATTAAGTTAATTTTTATTCCTTATCCTATTTCCTTTGTTTCCTTTTGTATACTAGAACTGTTATAAGGTCTATTACTTTTACTTTACTTAAAGATTCTAGTAATTACTATCATCCACCAGTTTTTTAGTCTGACTCACTCCTTTATTTTCTCCTTTTCCCTCATAGGCAATCAGGGACAAGGAAGATAGACCGCAACTTCTTGGAGACTTTGAGACCCTTTCATGTATTCCTCCTCTTTATATTTCCAGCCTTTTGTTCTTTTATTGTACTGGCACTGTATTGAGGGAAAGTTTGTGTTTGTACTCTGGTTTTTCTGATGAGACGGAGATTTTATTTTCATAAGACAATTGTATTTGGTATTTGAAACATATGTGGTTTGTATGAAGTAATTATGAAGTATTAATTTTTTAAATCACTTATTGTTTTTAATTACTTCCGCCGTGTTATTATCTATCTATTTTGTCTTGTGAATCTTAATCTAGGCTAGTTTTAGTTATACCTATAATGTACCACATCTTTTAGTGTGCCTTTGGGTATACTAAGAGGTGTGGGGTGTTTCACTTAGTATCAGAGCCTAATGTTACATGATTACTAAAAAATTATTTTAAAAATAAAGTACTTTTCAAATATAACTTGTTTTAAAGTAATTTTCAGAAAAGAACTCTTAAAGTAGTTTTTAAGCATAAAAGAGTTTTTATAAAAATCCCCTTAAAAGTGCCGTTCAATTTCCCATCGACTCTTTCCTAAACTATCTTTTTATTTTCGTAGAATGGCGGATTGCCCCAAACCTTCCCGAGGGCATTCCAGTCCCAGCCTAATTTCATAGGTATCTACAGGCCAAAATTCCAGAGGGGCATGAGCAAGCGCCCAACCCACCACTAGCGGGTGGGAATCCCATTAACCACCTGCCTTTGTCAATTGCTCTAAGCTTTGTAAGGATTTTGCGAGTTCGGGTGGAAAAACTTTTTCTTGTAAGGAGACTTTTGCGGAGGCAAGAGCTTGGCTTAGAGAAACAGAGAGGATATTTGGACTATTGGGATTGGATGATCAGCAATCAGTTCAGCTAGCATCTTGGTAGCTGAAAAGGGAGACTTCGTATTGGTGGGAGGTCATTGAGTTAGAAGGAAGAGATGTGACTTGGAATGGGTTCCGGGAGCGATTTGATAAAAAGTTTTTGTGTCAAGCAGAGGAGAGTGTTTAGCTGATGCAGTTCATTTATCGGTGATGGAGTACATCAATCAATTTAATGAATTGTCTCGGTTCGGAATGGAGTTGGTGAATACGCTGCACAAGAAAGCTATGAAGTTTGTGAAGGGATTGAATCAGCTCCTTTAGAGATTTTTGTTGACTCACAACCAATGGAAGATACTTACAAGTCATTGGTAGAGATGGCATTTATGTCTGATGCAGTCAAGGAAGGAGAGTCTAAGGAAGTTGTTAAGTCAGATGGTCTAAATAAGAAATAGTGTAGGAACAACAAAAAGAAGAAGAAAGGTGATGGCCCTCGGAAGCAGATTAAGAAAGGATTGAGGTACAATATCATGGAATTATGGGACATATCGCCAAAAAAAGTATTACAAAAGGGAGTAGATGAAGGAAAAGTGCTTTAATTACGGGCAGCCCGGTCACTTGAGTAGGAGTTATCCCCAAAGGACGGGACAGTGAGCTAGTACACCAATTGTGCAAATTTAAGCATTAGATGCAGCAACTTCAGGAGGTATTCCAAATAGAGGTAGGAAAGTCATAGTTGAAGGTTTGATTTCCATTTTTGATTTCCCATTTGAACTTTTATTCTGGAGCATCGCACTCTTTTATCTCTAGTTCTCTTGTGGATTGTTTGCACTTAGATAATTCTTTAGTAGTGGACCCGTCATTGTTTCAAACCCCATAGAAGGATCGGCACACTTATCTATGGCTTGTAGGGGTTTGAACATTTATATCCTAGGCATAGAATTTGACTGCAATGCCTATGTATTGGGATTTTCGGGGTGTGGGATGATCTTGGGGATGGATTGGCTATCCACATATGGAGCTATATTAGATTGCGAGAGGAGAGTTGTTAGACTAGAGACATGCAGCGGCAGGGCTCTTGAGGTTTCTTGCGACCCTTAAGGATTAGTCTTGTTGAGTTTCCTTTCTTCAATTGATTCTTCATCGTCACAGTTAGATTCGGTTTCTGTCCTTAGAGATTTTCCAAAGATCTTTAAGGAGGTTAGAGGACTACCCATAAGAGAGAGATTGACTTTAGGATTTATTTAACTGAGAATGCTAAGCCAGTAGCATTACCTATGAGGCACATGACACCTAGGGAGAGGAAGGAATTGAGAAAGAAGATCCGTGAGCTTTTGGAGAAGGGTTTCATAAGGAGGAGCATATTGGAATGGGGAGCACTAGTCATTTTCGCTACTAAGTGGATGGTTCTCTTCGAATATGTGTTCATTATGGAGAATTAAATAAGCACACAAAGAAGAACCGATATCCACTCCCTAGGATTGATGATCATTTTGACCAGTTAGTTGGCTCTTCGGTATTCTCCTAGCTAGATTTAGCCATAGGATTCCATCAGCTTAGGGTCGCCGATGATAGCATAGATAAGACTGTGTTTTGGACACCAGATGGATTTTATGAGTGGTTGGCTATACCTTTTGGACTAACCAATTCCCTAGCCTACCTTGTGGATTTGATGAGCCGCGCCTTTAGAGAGGTCCTAAATAAGTTTGTGGTGGTATTCGTGGATGACATCTTGGTATTTTCCAAGAATATGGAGAAGCATGTTGATCATTTAGAGGAGGTTATTCGCACAGTTCGTAGTCATCATTTTAAACCTAAGTTTTCAAAGTGTCACTTCTGTAGAGAGGAGGTACGTTTCTTGGGGCATGTTGCTCGAAGGAAGGTTTTTTTTTTTGATCCCGCTAAGGTGATTGCAGCGCAAGATTGGAAGTCCTCCAAGAACGTCACCGAAGTTAGGAGCTTCCTAGGATTGGCGGGCTACTATAGGAAGTTTATTAGAGACTTTGCCAAGATTTCGGCATCACTCGTGCGCCTTACTAAGAAGAATAAAACTTTCATATGGGATGTAGATTGTGAGGATTCCTCCATGAGACTTAAGGGTGCCCTTACTAGCGCACCAATGTTATTTCTTCCCGATGGAGCCAAGTCTTTTACTATATACGCTGATGCATGTGGCATGGGTCTAGGAGCGGCATTGATGCAAGAAGGAAGGGTGGTATGTTATGGTAGCAGGCAGTTGAGGATGCATGATAAGAACTTTCCTACCCACGATTTGGAGTTAGCTACCATATTTTTTGCACTCAAGTCTTGGAAGCACTGTTTTCTTGGAGAGAGGTTTGAGCTTTTCACTGACCACAAGTCATTGAAGTACCTATTCTCGTTGAACTTGAGGCAGCAGCGGTGGATGGAGTTTTTAGCATCGTACGATTTTGAGATAGCTTATACCCCTGGCAAGGGTAATGTGGTTGCGAATGCATTAAGTAGGAAAAAGGCAACCCTTAGTTCTTTATTTGTAGAGTGGAGAAGCTTGAAGTTTATTTCTACTTTTAATTTTAAGCTCTCTACGGACATTACCCATGGATTGTTAGCTATGCTTGAAGTGAGGCCTACCCTTATGGATAAGATTGGCTCGGTGCAACGAGAGGATCCGGAGCTCATGGACATTATGGATAGAATTATCCGAGGAGAGGTCACTAGACATCTCCAACATTATTCCATGGATGGTAAAGGATGGCTTAGGAGAGATGGGAGGCTTTGTGTACCCCGCACTAGTGATTTGCCTAAAGCGATTTTAGAGGAAGAACACCATTCCCGTATGACTATTCATCCAGGTGGTGACAAGATGTATAAGGACATGAAGAGGATGTTTTATTGGAATGGCATGAACAAGAATGTGGCGGAGTTCGTAGCTAAGTGTCTTATTTGCCAAAGGGTTAAGGGGAGCGGTAGAAAGTCGATGGATTACTTCAGCCCTTTGATATGCCAGACTGGAAGTGGGACAGCATTTTAATGGATTTCATATATGGTTTACCCCATTCTAGAAAGGGGAATACTATCATTTGGGTAATCATAGACCGTTTAACCAAAAGTGCCCACTTCATTCCTGTTAAGAGCAAGAGGATGGCATCTTATTTGGCATCCTTATATGTTCATGAGATAGTCCGACTTCATGGAACTCCCTCTAGTATAGTGAGCTATAGAGACCCTATTTTTACCAGCGAGTTTTGGAGAAGCTTGCAAGAATCTTTAGGGACACAACTTAAATTAAGTACGGCCTATCACCCTCGGACCGGTGGCTAAACAGAGAGAGTTAATAGAGTGCTTGAGGACTTGTTGCGGATGTGCATTTTGGATTTCGGGGGAGCTTGGAGGATCACCTTCAATTAGTGGAGTTTGCAAACAATAACAGTTACCAAACAAGCATAGGAATGGCATCATTCAAGGCTTTATATGGGAGACCTTGTAAAAGTCACTTTCATGTTGAGTGGAGTCTATGGAGAAGCTGCTTCTTGGGCCTGATATAGTTAAGGAGACATAGAAGAAGGTGGATTTGATTCCACAGAGAATGATGACAGCTCAAGACAGGCAGAAATCTTATACGGACAAGCGGAGAAGAGACATCGAGTTTGAGGTTGGAGATTTAGTTTTTACTAAAGTATTCCCCACTTAGGAAGGTGGTAAGGTTTGGGTCGAATGGAAAGTTAGCCCATAGATTTGTAGGACCATTTCCTATCTTAGAGAGAATTGGGAAGATGGCATACCGAGTGAAGTTACCGGAAAGGCTCACAGGAGTGCACGACGTTTTCCATGTTTCGCACTTGTGAAAGTGCTTACATGACTCAGTGGAGGTTGTAGAGCCTAGTTAGTTAGAGGAGGTGGATGTAGAAAGGGAAGCATTTGTTCGATGTATTCCTACGATGATCACTGGACGAGACACCAAGAGACTTAGGAATAAAGAAGTTCCGTTGGTAAAGGTGCAATGGGGAGACGATGTTGCAAACGCTTCGTGGGAGACTGAAGAGAAGATTCGTACTTCTTATCCTCATCTCTTCGTTAGTAAGTTTTCGAATTTCCTTTTTTTCCATCTTTAGTTCTGAATAGATTCTTTCCTTTATTATCTTTTAGGAGGGTAGAACTTAGGATTTAACTTATGGGTGATAGGATTTGATGTAAACATGTTAATGGAACATGTTATGAATGATGTATGCCAGTGGTTGCAAGTGTTTGCTAGTGGATGCTAATGGACACATATACTTACACTAGGCACTATTATCTCTTAGGTACCGGCCTAACTAGGACACTAGAGCATATGCATATGGATGTGTGCGTATTTTATTTTCCAAGATTGTTATAAATGGATGATTATCACATGATTGTTGCATTTGGATGATGTTTGAAGCACGCATATAGAACTATCAGTTATCGTTAGAAATTTTTGCATTAATTTGGATACATAGCACGGGCATGATTGCATAAAAGGAGGTCAACTGAATCAGTGGACCACCTAATCTTTTGCATTAGATAGGGACATTAACACTACACTATTTGCATAAGTAACATAAATCACATTAGAAAACTTAAGGACAATGGATGAATGGTTGATGATTGAGTATTTGGGTGTAGATATTGGATGAAAACATATAGTTCGTTCTTTTATCGATAGAGATTTCGGGACAAAATCCCTTAAGGAGGGGAGAATGTAACAACCCAAAATTTAACCCATAATTACTTATTCGTTAATTAATGAAAAATAACTTTGTGAAATTATCAGAATCGAGCCAAGGGAGTTGCACCATTGCATCCGTGGTAATTTCCTGATCAATTTTCATATATAGAACGTTAGAATCCGAGCTAGAAACAAAATAAACAAGAATAGTAATAATATATATATATATATATATATATATATATGTCTAGGTCGACCAAGAGTTCAACCTAACCACGCCCTGGGTCAACCGGCCGGTCGACGGAGGAGGAAGGGCGGTCGATCGCCCGGTCGACCCACCTACGGTATGGAACGAAGAAAATTTTCTTCATTCCAGAGGTTTTTGAACACGTATTTTTCATTCTTTATTCCCATCCGATCCAGTCGTGCTTCCATCCGATGGCTCCTATTTAGCCTATGACGTAGTTACATCTTATTCGATCTCCAAATCCAATGGTCAGAGATTCACTTATACCTCTATAAATAGAACCATAGGCCCAACACTTTTTCTCATTCTGGATGTCTCCACTTGGGTTTGCCTTTTTAGAAAGGACCCTAAAAGGAATAATTTGCCAAGGATGGAATCTTTTTAATAAAAACATTTTAATACCCTCAAGTGGATTCGAGAAGACCAATAGGGAAGTACTTAGGACCACATGTGAGTGATTGTAATTATTTAGATTTTTAAGTAATTTTAAATAATAGGGTTTCCAATAGTTGTAGTTTTACTATGATTTTTGGAATAACCTTTTTAGTAATTTGTTTACAGTTATTAGAAGTATTTTCAGTTTATTTCTTTTAGCTATTTTTTTCAGTTCATTTTAATTTAATTTTGTTAATTATAGTTTTCCATTTATTTACAGTATTTTAATTTATTTAATGTTATTTTTGCGTTATTTACATCTTTTTCCTACTCTATGGATTTTCTTCTATTTTTAGTTTTTTTATTCCTCCTTTTTCGCGTATGGATTAGGATAGATTAAACATGAATATGGATTAAAATTTTAAGAATACTAAAATAACGGAAGATAAGATGTAAATTGTAAAGACTGTTATAAAAATGGAATTATGACATAAATTGAGCCTAATTATGATATTAATGCTAGAATTTGACTAATTAAAAGATAATTGGCCAATTTGTAACTTAAAATCATAACTAAAAAGAGTATAAGATGGAAGAAGCTTATTTGTACACTTAGACCTTAGGTTAAGTAATAAGCAAGATTATAACGTAGGTTATAATAAGATAAAGAACAAAATGAACCTTATTTTACGACTTAGGATAAATTACTAAGCACAGATAGCAAGAACAAAAGTAAAGGCTTATTTAAATAATTTATCTAAGTCAATAAGCAAGAATTAAAGTAGGACCTGTACCAAATAGTATTCCCCTATTATTTCTATGGACATGGTATTTCACATAATTGTGAAATGATACGAGGGGCATGCTTATGCTAATAATGGTAGTAATTGGTCAATAATTAGAAGTCCAAATTATGGGGATTTGGGAAAAGGGCGCAACTAGATATTGTTTGGATGACAGGCCAGTACCAACAGCATTACCCTTATTTTTTATGGACACGGTGATCTCACATTAGCCTAAAGTGGGACGAGGGGCATGCTTATGCTAGAGCTTAAGGTAATAAGAAGACACAATATGTGTTACAACAGGTAACATGAGCATGGTGGTGGTAACGCATCCGACTTTTATTCGTGTGCTCAGTAATCGTTATGAGTTTCAAGCGCTTAGTATGTGCCTTTCGTAGGCACCATTGCCTTCTATGTACGGAGCTATATAACATGTAGTCCATAGTAGATACTTTGTGTGTCATTCGTAGACACCATTTCTATGTAGAAAGTTATATAACATATAGTTCGTAGTAAGGTCTATGGAGTAGTAGACCGATCAAAGGGTAGAATTAGGATTTTAGCCTAATTATAGGATTTGGAATTTAGCCTAATCAAAGAAGCTATCAAAGACAAGTGCAAATAATCAAAGTTAATCAATTATATCAATTAAGTTAATTCATATTCCCTATCCCAATTTTCTTTGTTTCCTTTTATATACTAGAACTGTTTTAAGGTCTGTTACTTTTACTTTGCTTAAAGATTCTAGTAATCATCCATCAAACTTTTGGTCTGACCCACTCCTCTATTTTCTCTTTTTCCCCATAAGCAATCAGCGGCAAGGAAGATAGATCGCAGCTTCTTAGAGACCCTTTCATGTATTCCTCCTCTTTTTATTTCCAGCCTTTTTTCTTTTATTGTACTGCCACTATATTGAGGGAAAGTTTGTGTTTGTACTCTGGTTTTTCTAATGAGACTGAGATTTTTTCATAAGACAATTGTATTTGGTATTTGAAACATATGTTGTTTGTTTAAAGTATTTATGAAGTATTAATTTTTAAATTTGCTTATTGTTTTTAATTACTTCCACTGTGTTATTATCTTTCTATTTTGTCTTGTGAATCTTAGTCTCTGCTAGTTTTAGTTATACCTACAACACATCACATCTTTTAGTGTGTTCTTTTGGGTATACTAAGGGGTTTAGGGTGCTTCATTTATAGTTTTGCACAAAAGTGTAATTTGATTTAGGTTAAAATAACATCATATATATAATAAAAAGTTATGTTTTAAATTAATAACACATGTATATATAAAGATTGTAATTCAAGAAACATATATGTTTAAATTTAATGTTAAGAAATTTAATTCAATGTTTTACCTAAGGTATGAAATATAAAAGTTTATAACTTCAAACAAAAGACAACTTATGAATTTCAGAACAAAGGGAAACTTTTACTTTTACGAATATAATAAACTAAAGAATTATTTTCTAGAAATTTCCATATAACACAAGAAATCACTTTTCAAGGTAAGTTCAAAAAATGAACAAGTATATATTAATTATGTTCATGTATACAAATTTTATGTAACATAATAAAATAGTTTTATATTTTCTATCAACAACAATTCTAAAACAATGACAAAAGTAGTCGGACAACTTAGGCATATACAAATTTTTTATTAGACAGATCACATTTAATTGTACAAAGAATGTGGACTGTTATCCAACTTCATGACCAAGCCATATTTGGACGAGCCAGATTGATCAGACAGAAGGACAGTTAAGCAAAAATTTAGAACAATAACTTCAGAATCTATTTTTCAGTTGAAGTTCAAAGGTATAACGATGAATCCTTCAAATGACCTATGGAAATAGCCTGCATGAAAAATCATTTCGAGAGATAAATCAAAACACAAGATCCAATAAAAAGTCCTAGGTCAGTACTGATCCGTAACCAAGTTTGGAACCGACCCATAGAATTTACTCAAAGTGATTACTATCCTTATACCATGTCGAGCTAAGGTATTTGTTGATCTAAATGTACAGTGCTAGATGGTTCGCTAATAATTCATGACTCAAACATCAATCGATAAATCCAAGGTTCATAACAACTAAGCTATACCTTTAATTCATTATTTAACCAAGAACTTCTTTGTGAGTCACGTTCATAGCAATATATTCAAGCTCTACAAATAAGAAGGAAGCCCACCAAGCAACCTCGAAGGATCAAATAAGGCTAACAAGCCATTCTGATGGTTCGTTACAAATCCATAGGACTCGGGTTAGTACCAATCCATAAGACTTGCTAATTCTGCCATTATCTTTTCTGATTAACTCCTTCTGGGTATGGGGAATGTGGTAGAGAAAAATCTATCGATCTTCATCTACAAATAGAGGGTGATAAAAACTATTTGGGGATTATTTGCATTCTATATTTCTTTACGAATATTGAATTTCTTGGATCATCACGATCCATAGACTATTAATCCATAAGATCACATTTGTCGAAACTATGCAGAATCAATAACAAAGTTTGAGTAGACGTAGGCCAGCAACTTGCCGAAGCACTACAATTATTATGTGTTGTTTCATCTTGTTTTTCATTTAATATCTTTATTTTATTCTCTTCTACAAATGTTTAGGGGGTTTATTCCCACTTTTGGTGCTTTCATTGAGAATATTTTAGTCTCTTGCTATTTGGAGCTATTTTCAATTTTTTGATTACTTTAATCTATCAAATAGATCTATAAATTATGTTCCTAAGATCCATGATTATTTGGATTCCATTAAGTTTATTATAGGATCAACCGAATTAATGGATCCAAGGAATACCAAGGAAAAATAAATAGCTTCCCGACCCACCAATGATGCTGAGAGTACTAAGATATGATTACATATGTTGAGAGGGATGGGATGATGAAGGAGTCGAATGACAAGTTGTGTAAGTCGTGATGGAATGAGGAAACAAATGAAAGAACGTCTAGATTTAATGTCCTAGTTATCTCGCAGCCGCAGGTGGAACATAAGTGAATTATCGCTTTCCAATTCAGAAGAACATAGTTCTTCCTCATCCGATGAGAATCACAGAGAAGGAAAGGAAAAATGAAAAGGAGACAGGGACTTCCAAAAGTAGATTGGATAGAGCTCAGATTGCTGGAGCATGGATCGATACTAATCCATCTTTTCAGGTATGTACCAAACCCTATCATCATTATTTCAATGTTGGAGTTGCTATTGATTTAAATTGCGACATTGATGTTGGAGATGGCTTAGTTGTCGATGACCAATATGTAGGAGTTCAAGCAACAATTGCTGACATTTCGCGTAGAGATTGTAGAAACAGATCATTTGGATGAACGGTGTTTTCAGAGAATGGAGAACCAAGATACCATGGGACTAACCAAGGTCGTTTGTAGAGCCAAATAATTGGTAAATGCCACGATTATCACCGTTCAGTAGATATAGTTAAGCCATAATTTCAAGTAGATATGGTGAGGAAGTTGCTGAATGAAAATTAGCATAGACATAATGGATATTAAGGATCTTCTCCCAGTAGGAACCCATTCATGGAGAAGATATTACTAGAAAAATACCCACTAAGGTTTACCATGCCAACAATGTCATCTTATAACGTGACCATGGACCCTAGGCATCATTTGCAAAGATATGAATGGCATGTGGACAAGGCAAGGGCGATGGACATTGTTAGATGTCGATGTTTCCCAACATTTTTGGGGGGTGATTCTATGATGTCATTCACTCAGCTTCCGCCAAGATACATACCCTCATTTGATCAATTGGCTAGGATATTTGTTGAATAGTTCTTATTACAGGAAACCTATCCAAAAGACATGATGTCATTATCAAACCTATTTCAAAATTCAAAGGAATCGTCGAAAGACTTTGTGAGATTTAACATGCTTGTAACTAAGGTAAGCAGCGCCAAGGAGTACATTGTTTTGATGGATTTTATTAGAGGAGTAAACCTAGATACCCATTTTGGTAGATGGTTGAAAACAAAGCCTTCATTGACCATGGAGGAGTGTTATAGAAAGGCGACTCGGAAGAGAAAATTGCAACTGTTAGAGAAATTGGTGGTAGACAACCAGCTAAGGTAGTTCAAAATAACATGGCTGTGAAACAGACCGGCGAGAGTTCCAAGGATGTTGTAAATTTGGAAAGTAAAAACACTAAACAGAAGAGGAATGACTAGGGCAATGGAGGTAGGAAGTAGAACTTCAATAAGTGCCTAAGGTTCCCAAAATACATGGATTACATACCATTAAATAATACGGTTAAAAATATCTACCTTGCAATGCATGGCATTGAACATTATAAAAAACCAGTTTCAAGGGAATCAACTAAAAGAGAGAAGAGGCACGAGAAGTATAGTCGTTTTCATGAAACACTTGGTCTTAACACAAATGAGTGTAGAAATTTGCAAGATTTGATTGAAGACTTAATCCGAAAGAAGTAGTTCCAATGGTATGTGAAAGCCCCGCATAATGGCAGACAAGGAAATGCTTAACCCTAGGGAGAATCTCTCCAACGAGGCCAAGCTAGGCCTAGTGATTATGAGCCCAGATAGCTTGGAAAAAGACTTATTATCAACATGATAACTGGCTGACCTCATTCGACTAAGAAGAGAGGGAATTATATGTAAAGGTATGGAAGTTCTTAAAAACATGTGTGTAAGAAAGTTTCTTTGCCATTAAGATGGAGCTCCAGCAAAACAATTGAAAGTTATGATAGATGACGTTGTGTACAGAAACCGTGATGCGTATCGGGTAAAAAAACCTACGGTTAATCCCTTAGTGATAATGGCTATGATTGGACCAGCAACTATGAAGAGAGTTTTTGTCGATTATCGAAGTTCTTTCAATATCTTGTTTAAAATAGCTTACGATCAGATGATGATAGATGATCAAGACCTAAATCCATGTAAATCTTGGATTCAAGGATTTATCGAAGAGGCTATAGAGCTTGTTGGATGCATGGATTTACCAGCGATTTTAGGTGAAAATGACCGAAAAAGAGTGCGGGTTGTGACCTCGTGGTGATGGACATATTTTCTACATATAATGCCTATTTGGGCCAATAGGCCCTCGCTAGTTTCCATGTGGCTCTAGCCCCATGGTTCTTGACAATGAAATTCCCCACAGAGAATGGGGTAAGGATCATTCAAGGCTAGCAGAATATGGGACATGAATGCTACATTGTGGAGCTAAGAGAAGAAAAGCAATGTGAAAAGGGGAAGGACGTGGAGAAGACTGTCTGTATCAAGTTAATTGACACATAGAAACCACCCCTAAGCCCAGGCTCAGTCGGCATAGCAGATTCCAAAAATCTATGGATCCAAGGAAAGAGTCAGAGGATGCGAGGGAAGCCCCAGTTGAGTTGACGATCAACATCACGGTCAATTAGAACAATCCTGCTCGGGTCTTGAAGATCGGATGTAACAACCAGCATTTTTAGAAATACTGATCCAAAGCATGGTGTGATTTTCGGACTTGCATCATGCCAAGATACACGAGATGTTGGGTTATTAAAACATTACAGGGTATATTATAAGAGTAAATTCTAAGACATTCAACACTTTCAGATCTCACAGCCGAATGAAGTAAAATATAAATATTGAAAAATAGACATTTCAAAAAACAGTCTCTCAAATACCTTAGTTTTCATAGACACTATTTCAAAATACGGTATATGTTTGACAGACTTTTAATACAGTAAGCAACTACATGATGAACAACAAAGAATATGAGAACACCAACATGAAGCTCCTTTCTCCACATACTATGCCCATTAACTGCTAATCTATTATCCTATGGTGGGGATAAATGAAGCGAAGGAGGTGGGTCAAACAAAAGTCTGGTGAATGAGTACAAGTTTAATAATGTGACGATCAAGCATAGTTAACTTTAATTCCACTTAGATGAACTAGGGTATACTACAAGTGTTTGTGAATTTCAAAAGTCTATCACCTAAAGTTTCTTGTCTAATACATACCTACACTACAACTTCTGTAGGCTACTAAAAGGATCGAACTATGGATCGAACCTAAATAACTAATGGTCAACCATCGCCCCTAGAGCTACTTAATGTAAATGCCGCTATTTGGCTACTAAAACATGAAAACATCGCCATAATGTTACGAAATGTGCAAACACCACCCCCTTCACTACTAACCATGAAATCACTATAACTAGGCTAGTATGAAAATAAATTCCCACTGCTGTCATCGCCACTAGGCTACTAGGGAATAGATTTCCCCCTAGCCATGATTACTCATTTATCACTATGGCTAGAGGGGAAGAACCCAAAATGCTAACTCGTCCGTGTGTCTTATATTCTACACCCTCTTCCACCTTTCGATCATAGTGTTGGCCTATTATTGCATGCGTTGGGATCCTCCATTTAAACTATATCATGTCGCATCAGAAATCATGCATACTAAGATTCCCATTATGCCAAAACACACTCCATAAGGTATCTTCATTAGTGTTGCACGTCCACTGTGGAACCCCCTATGAGTGTCATTTTTGAAAATACATCGCCCCAGTCAAATAATCGTCCCCTAATTAGGTAAACAACATTTTCCCAACACCGCAACGGCCTAGCGTCCTCTCATTGTGAACTAGCTTCCCTAATTCTTCTAACATATAACCAAATAGCCGTAGATAGGCCCGCAAACAATTTACGTTCATATAAATTTGTATTATTAACTTTGGGCCTTAGGCTGAGATTCAAATCGTACGTTTTAGGTGGCAACAAGTCGACTGCTGGCCTTAGTGGTCGACCGCTTGCGGTCTACCACTTAGGGTGAGGGTCGACCAGTCGTGGTAAAAAATTAGGGTTTTTCTGTTTTCTAATTTTGATTTTTAATTTGGGTTTATATTAATCGATTATTCCAGCGTATGTTGATTTCGGTATTTATGGTTAACATGACCAGCCTATATTTCTCAAATTTCCATTTCAATTATTCAATAAAGGGTTTCGCGTTTTAGTGTTTATAATTCTAGGGTTTACGGTTAACTAAATTAAAAGGGTGTGCTGGGTCAATATCTGGTTTAACAGTTCACAATAGTCCAATTATACCCTAGATCACAGATTGTCAATTTTAGGGTCTTGCATTTTAAAATTAGATTTCTAGCATCCTAGATCATATATGATAGAGGAAATTTAACTGCAGATAGTCTTCTAATTAAATTTTTTCCCACTTACCTCAAGCATAAGCTCTTCCTACTTGCATTGCTTGAGATTCACATCTCCACACGCTTACTCCGCTTACTCCATCTAGATCCAGTTGATTGTATTCTTTTAGTTTGATTTTATTTTGATTTTTGAAGAATATTAGGTTTAGAGGAGAGATTAGAATTGGAGTGAGTTTCAGTAGAGTAAACTGTTATATGAGTTTTAGGATTAGGTTAGGCTTGAATTTATAAGGGTTGGCAAATAGTTTAGGCCACTGGATTTAGTGTAGAAAATATTTAGGGTTATTAGGTATGCTTTTCAAAAATTCAGCAAGGAATTAAAAAATAAGCACCGTTCGAACATGTCATCAATTTTCAATTTTTCATAGCTGCAGTCGACTGCCCAACCCGCATGGGTCGACTACTAACGGTCGACCATCACACTTCATGAGTCGACCAGTCCATGTGTGTTTTTGTTATATTCTTATTTTTAAATGCCTATTTGATTTCCAATTCTTCCAACATCCATAACTTCCCTGTACTAACTTCGATTTTGAAGTGTTACATGTGAAAATCATCCAAATTGCTAGGAACACAAGGATGCAAGTATCGTAGCTAAATTCGGACGTCTATGGAAGTTTTCTTTTCGGTCCTTATTTTATTTAAATTTAATTTTCTTATTAAATTTCTGTTAAATTTTTGAGTGTTACATTCTTCCTCTTAAAAGGATTTCATCCCCGAAATTTCAGAGGAGGAAAAATGCAATGTAACACACAACGGCCAATAGCTACAACCATCTACTCATCCATCATCCATAGGCAATCATTATCCGTAGAATTTTTTAATGAAATATGTACGTGTGTGTGTGTGTGTGTGTATATATATATATATGCAACATGAAACGCATGTGAACCTATACTAATGCAAAGAGTAACAGTCTCCTGGTGTAGTCGACCGCCTATCATGCAAATGCTCAAGCCATGCATTCAAATGAATACAACATCCTAAGTAATATACTTGCAATTCTACATGTATGCACAACTATTCCATCCATATGCAATATCCATATGCATAACATTTAAATAGAATAAACGAAAGCATCCACATGTTAATATCTATCAACCTAAATAACAAGTAAGAGATAATGTGAATGTGTGTGTACTTCCTAGAGAATATGTTATCCTAATCGTGTAAAAGAAACAATCCAAACAATACATCCACTTGTATCCATCATCCATAACATGTCCTAATGACACATTTGCAACTATCACTACCATCTAATAGCCTCTACCTAAGATAGAACCTAAATACAAAAGTAACACATACTTTTCTAACTGAAATGGGAACGTGTCGGAAAAGAGTTTAGGATGGATAGCTCGGACTTTCTCCTTAAGCTCGCATATACTCTCAACTAAACCGTCTTCTTACTATACTCTAAACAGCTTAATTATTCCATTATAGAGTCGGTTTGTTCCATGCCTAAAATTATAAGTAGAGGCATAGTGAACAAGGGACTTATCTATAATTTTTGGTTTCCCTAACTGACATGGCTCGACCACGGTAACTGCATCGCATAACTACTTCTGCGAGTGTGACACCAAATAAACATTGTGAACTCCCGTTAACCCTCTAGGAAGCTACGCCTATAGGCTAACTTCTCTACTCTACCCAAAAGAGGAAAAGGCCCTATAACTCTCATTGCTAGCTTTTCTGAACTACTATCCCCATACATATCTAAGCGACGAGATATTCACCTGAACCATGTCACTACCGTGAACTTTAACTTCATATGTCTCCTGTCAGTATATGTTTTCCGCCTATCTTATGCAGTCCTTACCATTCTATTAATCGAATCCTCTCTTTAAGTACTTCTAACTGGACCTTCCTTCTGAGTTCCCTTATTAACCATTACCACTAGCTTATATCTCAAATCCAAATGTATGTGCATTGATAACCCTTAAATATCCTTGCTACCAACTCAAAGAGTGTAAACTTTCACAACGCTAAATAACTTGATAATATGTATGCTCCCATAAAACTGTAGCTCTATGAAATCCTTAATCCTTAGCATACTTCCTTCACTCATCCAGTGGTATACCTAATCATCTTAACATCTATATACCAAGTGAGACAACTTGAATATAGAAGGTGTCTTCTTCCATTTACTTCTAACTTATCTTTTTGTTGTTTCTCTACTTTACCCAAGGGTATCCAAGCTTGGTGACTCCTTAAATTGCTAAAAATAAAAAAACTTATTTTCCTATTCAATTCAACTTTAAATCATCTCATTTTACTTCTAAATGGTTTCTTTGGTCCTATAAAAATCATGGTACCAAGGGATCACATTTCAAGTCTATGGGGATCCATCCTAAGTTCTATGAGTCAAAGTTTAGTCTATTTTTCCATTCAATCTTAATAATAAAAGTCCTAAATTAATTAAAGGCATGACTTAGAATCACTCTAGCATTGATAATAATGGTACTTTGTTTGCATGTGATTTCCATGCACATAATTATGTATTCTAAGCTTTTTATCCATGAATTTCCTTAAGCAAATAGCATCCTTCCAATCCAAAGGATGATTGAGAAGAATCCTTTTTATCCTTTCCTCTGAATCATATCAAAAATTTCCTAATCTAGTTTTCTATGAAAATTGCCTTTTCATTCCCAATGCGTGCCAATAACAGTATCCTTTTCTTGACTGGGACCCAAATCCTTGAATTAACTATCCCTTGCAAAATCTTCTACAGTCTTATCTGGGATACTTTTTGTAGTTTGAACTTCCAAAACTTTACCATCTCTTAATGTTCTCCCATAAATTAAACCTTTTTACCAAACATAACCTCTTATCACTTTATTCTAATTATTCCATGGTTGAGACAACTCACAATGGAATGATGCCTTGCCATTTTAATTCAATAAACCTATTGACCAATACTTTGGTTTATACTTAGAAATTCTATATTTAATGCAATTGGAATTATTTCTCTCCCAAAGGAAAGGTTGACCATGTAAAATTTCTATGTCTTATCCAAAAGGAGAATTTGTGTTACATTTGGAATTACCAGGAATTATTTTTACAAAATACTATAAATATCCCTATTTTATACATCTCTTTCTATTTGGGTGTATTCCTTATCATTTTAAATGATACACTTCTATTTATAAATCAAAACTTGATAATCAATAGGATTATACATTGCAACCCACTATATTCCAATGAATTAAAATACTACTTAAATCTCATTTCCAATTTATCACTACTATTGGTTATGTCTACTAACCAATATCAATTATCCCACAAAATCTGAGATCACCTAAATCCCAACAATTTACTATGATAACTTAATTTACATATGCATACTCAAAACACCTCTACAATGATAGAATCCAATAAGGAAACATCGCCCGTAGGCTATTGTGGAACCCAATTTCCGCTAATATCATCCCATTATGCTATTATAGGAACTGCTTTCCTAATAATACAACTTCCCACTCATGTCCACTTATCCACCCATGGCCTATAGGTATCCTATCATCACCTATATGGTACCAGCATTATTGCTATAGCATCGAACTCACCATTCCAATCTAGGTTGCATAATGTAATCAAGTAATTGCTCGTGTGTCACTTACCTCACCACAGACCTTACTTGGCCCTTTTTACACTTCAAACCCAATAACTACTTGCATTAGCAACATCCATTAATAAAATGAAACATCTCAGTCTGTTGTTTCCTTATTCGAAAATATGTTTTATCCAAATCATACTTTCCAAACTTCCTCACACAAAGATTCTACGATTCAAACCATACTTAGGTAAAAAGATACAAGGTGGTGTTCAGTTTTAATTAATATAGGAAGTTTGACCAAGTGCTATGTCCTTCCAATTCAACAGTTGACTAAAAAGATCACTAAATTCCCATGTTTCCTTTTTATATATATCCCAACCATTTCAAAGATTCTAAACTCGATAGTCAAATTCTTTCCTGGTAGGCTGTTTAACCCTATTTGACTAACACCAATATATTTGTTTCCTTTACAAGTTTAAGTGATAGTCATAATATTTCCACTTTACCCTTTTAAATCAAAATCTTTGATATTAACTTTATTTCCATAAAACTAGTAAGTTTATAAACTGTAAAACTCTCTTTTAATTTTAACAAGCATTTCCTTCTTACTAAGATCATATTCTTCTTCTTTAATTAAATTATCAAAAAGGGTTGAGTTTAACTTAATAAAATGTAATGAAAACATACCATTTCAAAATTTTCTTCCACAAGTAAGAAATTTTCACAAGAACATATTTTTAAAGAAAAATATGGTATTTTAAACTTATTACTATTTTTATTTTAGAGTTTGGCAAAAACATCAATAAAAGGTGCTTTCAAGTCTAAGCATTTCTTGTTTATAAATAGAGTTCAAAGGTTGGATCTTACATACTTATCGGTTTTTGTTTTTATTTTCCAAAATTTCTATTATTAAAAGCAAAGTGCATAGTGAGGGTAAGCATGACAATGTGCCTAAAAGACAAAACAATAGCCTTAAAATGTTATTGGAATATCACTTTTTATCGAATTATCTATTTTTATTTTTTAAATAATTTTCCATAAAGTTTGTCTGATTGATTTGTATAATATAATAAACCACCTTTCTCTTTCTATTTAAAATATATAACGTCTATATTTTCTAACTTTTAGAAAATATTTTCATTGTTTTATCACTTAAATCAAAGTAGACAACAGCAACCTGTTTACCTAAGCTCGGTTATATCTAACAATTCTTAAGTGCATAAGGCTTTGTCTTTCTTTTCAAAGACGGTTAACTTAAATTTAATTTCCAATACAGTGTCCACTATCAATGTGGAAATACTCTAACCATTCCTTTAAGTAAATAGGAGTCCTTGCGACGACTACCAATAGGAGAATAAGATTTCTACTTTAACTAGGGAATCTACTTAATTTTTTAAATCTTCCTTCATGTCCCCCTTATGCTATCAACGTCATATTCCTCTTATATAGGTATCATGGTACTAAGCTTCTTCATTCGCCCTCAAGTCCATAAATTTTCTTGCTACAACTAGTTAGTATAGGAAACCTTTACTAGCCTTTCTTTATAAGGTAAACCCCAATAAATGTGAAAATTTTATATTTAACCTCAACTGTCATAACCTTAACACTTACCATGACCTACAATCCTTGCTTTAGATACCGACGAAACCATATATGGATGATCACGCTCGAAATCTTAGCTGCTTTTCTTGGAGCCATTCCTCTAAGATTTGTGCTCATTCCTACTATCTATAATTGGGAACGATTTTCAACTTTCCCAAGGATAGTACTCGGCAAGAACACTTGATATCATTCTTTCTTATTATATATTAAAACCTTTGAAACCTTTTATCTATACATATAAGTATGTTACACATACACCTTTCAAAAGTCTATTTTTAAAAACCTTTTAAAAACCTTTTTGGAAAACCTACTTTTCTTTTCAAATCTTTTCAAGTACGTTCTCTCAATACAGACCTAAATCATAGGGGATCTAAAACCTTGGTCTAATACCAATGTAACAACCAGCACTTCCAAGCACATCGATCCAAAGCCTAGTGTGATTTTTGAACTCATGTCATGCCAAGAAATAAAAGTTGTTGTGTAACGATCCCGATTTTTAATTTAATTTAAATTGATAATTAAAGTAAATTTTTGGATAAATTTGTAAATTAATTTGAATTTTCCAAATTAAATTGGATATTTATTTATTTGGACCTTGATTTTTAAAAATTTAATTAGGGTTTTGAAATTGTATATTTAAAATCTTATAAATAAAAGGTAACATCCTAAAAATTTATCAATATAAATTAATAATATATTTTAAACTTTTGGATTTTAATTAGAAAATAAATTGAAAAAAATCTCAAACAAATAAAATAAGTAATAAGCTATACATAAATAAATTCCAATTTCATTTGAGTTTAAATTTTTGAAACAATAGGCATAAATGAATTTTTATTCAAGTGAATTGGGATTTGAAATTTAATTTAAAATAAATGTTTTAGAGAAAAATATTTGGCTCTTGAAAATCATTAAAGTGAAAATTTATATAGTATAAGAGTTGGTCAGAAAACAATAATTCTTTTAACATTGTATATGTATATACATACACACAAAAGAATAAAGAGGTGTGTTCATTTATAAAATAAATATGATATCAAATTTTTTAAAACATTCCTTTGTCTTTGAAAATTATAAATGTAAACATATAGATAAGGAAGTAAAGAAAATGGGAAAATGTACATATGTAAGTATAGATTTGTACAAGTGTTTAAGGCCTCGTGATGGTTTCATACAAATGGCACCCAACATAATTAATTAAATATAATAATTAAATAAAAGATTACAAAAAAAAACCTTTCCATCTCCCCATATGAAATCATGTTTACTTTTCAGCAAATCTGAAAAGTATACAGTAACAAAAATTGATATCACAATCTCAACACCATAAAACAAGAAAAGATAATATAATCAAGCTGTTTTCCAAAGCTCCTCATATTCAACAAACTGTCTCTATTCAAAATCTAAAACCTGATCAAGCTAAAGTAAAATAAAAAAAATCAAATCAGAGATCAAATCAAAATCTGGAACAACTTCAATCTGGAAGCAAATGCACGTTTAAAGTTACTGAAAATCAAATGCAGTTTTCTCTGGAAATAATGGAAGGCAAGTAAATTTCTTTTTTTTTAAAAAATTTTGAATTTGATGTTAGTAATCAATAAGTAAAACAAAGATTTAAACAACTTTGTCAATCAAATTGCAGGAAAACAAATCAAGTGCAAGGCAAATTTGTTTCTGTTTTCAAATGCAGGAAATTCCTCTGTTACATATATAAGAATTTGAACTGTAAGTAAAAATCAAAAGTGTTTGTTATTGTTGAAGTAAATAAGCAAATACAATAGGAAATAAGCAAAGTTTCTTCTTACAAACTTTGCATATAAAAGCTTCAAAAGATTAAAGAAGAAACAAAAAAAAGTTTCCAGGCAAAACATTTTTCTCTGGCTCCTCTGTCAATATATTTCAGGCGAGCAAACTCTTTTAAAACCCATCTATATATTTTGATGCTGAGTTGATGTTTGAAGTAGATTGTGAAAAGTGATTGTTGGTTGATAATTATGTCAGTATGCTTGTATGAATACGTGTGCAAAATTGTGTGTGCCTACCTGTATAATGTGATCATTTTTTTCATTGCTTACAGGTTTTAAAAAAAAATCCTGTTAAAAGAATTTCAAAGCACTACACCCAAATGATTTTGGGCTATAAACTCTGAATGAAAGATGGTTGTTTATAGGTGATATCATTCTAAAAATTAATTCCAAGTGTTTAAATTGAATATTTATTTAGAAAATGGAAAATATTCAGTGATGACCAGAATAAGTGGAAAATCAATCTGTGTAATTCCAAGTTTCAAAATCATAACTCCACTCGAAATTATAAATAATGATTTTTGGTAAAAGTTTCGTGATTTTTAGGATTAAAAATCAAACAAAATCGTGAGTTGAACAGAATGGATATTTTCGTCAGAATCTGATGATCAAAGACGAGTTGGGCGTCGCGATTTGGAGTGAAGCTAGCTGGTACATTGGTGGATACGTGAAAAATACAAAATGATTTTATTTTGCATCATAGTGATTGGAAAATGGCATTTTAGGGTTTAAGAACCCAATTGGGTCGAGGTGTTCATCGTGTTCGTATAAGCTACAAGAGTTGATCGAGGTGAATCGAAGCTGTGGGAATCGATGCGTTGAAGTGTTGTGAAGCTTTGGACGAAGTCACATCTCTTCTGATGGTCTGGGTCATCGGCGTCAAGGGGATTTTGATGGTGGTTGGGTTTCGGTGGGGGGTTCAAACTTGCTGTTTTGCGACATCTAGTCGAATTCGAGATTCTGGGTGTTGGGGAGGATTGAATAGATGATCAGCGATAGGCAGAGGCCGGCAATGATGATCGTAGTTGATCCAATCGATGCTGCACGTACACCGTGCACTTGTGTGCCTGGGAATTTTGATGATGGGAAGATGAAGCTGACTCGAAGCCAGGTTCGGGAGTGTGGGGTTGTAGCTCGGGTTTGGCCTCGGGGTGGCATGTGAATGTTTATCTATGCAGTATGGTCTAAAATTCGATAGTGAAACAAAGTATAAAATAGAAGAGGGGGAGTATTCAGGGAAAGGATCGGGTAATCTAGTGTTTTACTCGAAGTTGAGCTCGTGCATTCTGGCAGTCGTCTCGTGTTGAAATTTTTAGTAGTAAAAACTTCAAATAAAACAAGCTTACTCAAATTTTAATCAAATCAAGTTGTAAACCTCTGCCGATTCATTCTTGAAGGATAACAAATATTTTAATCTAGTTTTGATGAACAATTACCTTGTGTAAATAAAGAATTAAATAATTAAAGGTTAAATACTTATTAATTAAAGGTGAATCAATGATTTAAAGTTAATTAATTTGTAATTACTTAAAGTTAATTAATTTGTAATTACTTAAAGTAATTAAAGGATAACCAATTTTGTGATCAACTTGAAGGGTAATTTTAATTAATATAATTAATTAAGGAATAATTAAATGATTCAAAGGATAATTAATTTGTAAGGTTAAAGATTGATTAATCAAATATTAAGGGTTAATTACTTTAAAGCATAATTAATTAACGTGGTTAATTGATTAGGGAAATTAAATTAAGAATAATAAATTAAGGATAATTAATTATAATTAAGATTTAATTAATAATTAAGGGTTTATTAATTTAAGCAATTAATTAAGGGATAATTAATTAATAAAAGTCATTAAGATTCAATTAATTACAAATAAGTAATTAAGATAATTAATTAAAGAATGATTAATTAATGAAGGTGGTTAAGACTTAATCAACTGTAGTTAATGATAATTAATCGTTAATTAAAGATTACTAATGAAAGCAATTATGTGAGTAATAAATCTAAAATCACACGATTTATTTACCTTAATCAAAGATGTTTGATTGTTATTGAATGAGTGTGATGGATTGATATATTTGATATGTGATGTGATGCTATGTAATGCCTTGTGTTAAGCTGTTATATCTGTGATGTATATATTGTTATATGAATATGCAAACCCCTTGACCCGTAGAACGACTTTTGAATTTCGATGCGACAGGGAGTCGGATTCCAGTTGGTTATCTGAAACCCTCATCGAATCATAATGATGAATCTTTGTGATTGATAATTTATTTTATCTATGAATCTGTTAAGATAAGCGTTATGGGTTGTACCATTTATCGATATGATTGAATCTGTGATGATGGTGTTGTGCACTATTGTGTTGAACCCCTGGACCATACAATACACACACAAATATGGATTGCACGTGGAAATGGGTTAAGTCACAGATTTTTGAAATTGTTTTAAAATTGAATTTTTTTGAATCCAAAATAGTTTTGGGATTAGAATTGGAAGCTTTTGAAAATGAATTTCAAAAGTAAAGTTATTTTGAATAACTCGATTGAGTTTTGGAATTTAAATAATTTGATTTAAATTTGAATTCAATATTTGAAATTGAATTCTATGATTTGGGAACTAGGGTTTAAAAAGGTTATTCAACGTATAAATGGGTTTACATGGGTTTTAACTATCTTTAAAGTGTTGTTTTGGGACTTTAAATTTAACCCAAGATTTTAACTTGTATAATTAGATTTTTCTGAAACGGAAATTATTTGTCTTCAAATAATAAAGCTTTCACATAAGAAATGAATTTCCAATTTGTGTTAAAAGGATTTCAAGTCTAAAATGAAAATGATTTTCCAAGCTATGAATGAATCTTTGGAAAACGTGTTTTTGAAAGCTATAAATTAAATCTTTAACTTAAAGATTTAATGAGTTAATCCAATTGAAGTGGAAAATGTTTTGAAATCTATGGATAGATCTTTGAGAAACTGGGTGAAACTTTGTGAAATAAATTTTTTTTGTTTAAAGATTTAAAATGGTAATTTGTTTAACCATTTAAAAGGAAAGTTTGGATTTTATAAGTTGTGACTTAACTGAAATCCCATATCCATATGTTTTTTAATATTGCGCTCATTATTCGGTTTAGCCGGGAGAGGATCTTGTGTCATATAACCCATTCCGAATAGTGATACGACGTTATGGATTGCATTTGAAGACCGGTGTTGAAGACCGGGTGTCTTCAAGAACGTTAGGATAACCTATCAATTGTCTCTACACCAAGTAGCTACGGTATAGTAATTCCCTAAGTGATGGGAAGTCCGATTGGGATTGTGGATACCCGAATTGCAAGGGCTTCTTCAGAAGTGCCTTCGGTTCTGTTTGAACCCGGAACAGACTGTATGGTTGTATATCCGACATTACACTTTGAGATATTAAACTGATCTCTATCAAATACATTTCTGCTTAGTGGCGGATAATTTATTCTCTTATCATAACACCCTTCTCTGAGACTTACGAGCTCAGAGGTTATGTAGTTGATATTTATCAGTTATATATTCCCAATTTGGTAGTGTGGCATGCTGAGTGCTGCTGTGTATTGATGATCATTTGTTGATCATTTGTGACCAAAGGATGGCTTTTGTATAAAGCGTAGCTTTGTGGATGAGACTGCATCAGGACCTCACACATCGGAAATGGTCGAAACAGGAAAGATGCGACAAGGTTATGAGGGTCGCGCCCTTTAGGGTGTGTCATTTCCTTCTGGAAAAGGGTGGTATCATGGTATGGAGCCCAGATGCTTACTCATGTGGATACTGCAGATCTATTACTTTGTGGTTGCTTTGTGGTTTAGAGGTGCCTCGGATAAAGGTCCCAAAGGACCAGGGGATGGCATGCTCGAGTAGTAGTTACCTAGTTACAGAGGTAATCCGGCCTTGTGTTGGCAGATATCCGGTTAGGTTCTCAGGACGTCCCGCCAAAGGCGATCCCATGGACAGTATGAAGTTCCTTAGCCTGACCATTTGTTGGAAATCCAATCAAAACAATACGCGCCCTGTGTACGGTTTTAGTTGTATAACCTACCATGGAATGTGGTGGTAACCTACTATTGAACATGGTAGTTATAGTAGGCATAAGTGCGAAATGCCTATGCTGGCTAGGATTTATATTATACTTTCGAAATGGTTTTCCAACACTATGCACTAGTAATAGTATCAAAGAAATTTTCTCGTATCAAACACTTTTGACTATCATAAGGAGAAATCTCCTCTAAGTCTGTGTTTGCATTGTGTGTGTGGCGGGAGGCCTTGTGGTAGTTTCATTTTCCAAAAAGCTTTGTGGATTTCAAATTTAAATTCTTTTGTTTGTTTTAAAAGACCAACTGTTTTTGTTGCTCACACCAGTCCTATGGCTGACCTGGAGTTTATTGTACCTTTCCTAAACTCTGGGTGCCTACTATTTTCCCACACGGGCGGTCTAGAGTTGGGTTTTTCAAATAATCGAATAGTAGGTGTAGATTTGATAGCTTTCAGCCTTAGGATTTGGCAATCGCATTTGGATCGAGTTGCTTCACTTCATCTTTATTGGGAGTTCGAGCTATTTCCGGATTGGTGCTTTGGGGATGGAGTTGCAGTTCTGGAGTCCTCTTTGAAGACTACTTCCTCTATTGGAGATATTGTTCCGATGTTTGTGTTATCTTTTCTTTCCGCTGCTATTATCTTGTATCGTATCTCTGATGTATATTGTTATTCATTGTATTATCATTGTATCAGATATTGTATCAATGTTGTATATCATATATATTATTCTTTTTCTTCCGCTGTGTTGTACTTAATGTGTTATAAGCTCCGGCACGAGTCAAATTTCAACGTTTGAATCTATGGCATTCAGGTACAAGTGGAGTACGGATGTCGATTTTCGAACGCTGGAATTTGGGTCGCTACATGTTGGGTTATTAAAACATTACAAAGCATATTATAGAACTAAATTCTAAAACATTCCACACTTTCGAATCTCACATCTGAATGAATTAAAATAAGTACTGAAAAACAGGCATTTAGCAAAACAGTCTCACTTTAATTTCTATATACACTGTTTCAAAGTACAATATATGTTTCAAAGACCTTTAATACAGTAAGTAACTACACGATAAACAACAAAGAATATGAGAACTCCAACGTAAAGCTTCTTTCTCCACATACTATGTCTAATTAACTGCTAACCAGTCATCTTGTAGTGAGGGAAAATAAAGAGAAGTGGGTGGGTCCGATAAAATTCTAGTGAATGAGTACAAGTTTAATAATTTGATGATCATGCACGGTTAACTTTAGTTCTACAAGTGTCCATGAATTCCAAAGGTTAAGGTTTCTTATCTAATACATACCTACACTAGAACTTACGTAGGCTACTACAAGGATCGAACAATGGATCGAACCACAATAACTAACGATTAGCCACCACTCTAGGAGCTACTCAATGTAAACACCACCATTAGACTGCTTGAACATGAAAATGCCGCCACAACATTAATAAACATGTAAACACCACCACTTTGGATATTAACCATGAAATCATCACTACTAGGCTATTGTCAAAATAAATTCCCACTGTTGTCGCCACCGCTAGGTTATAGGGGAGTGGATTTTACCTTAACTACGATTACCCATTTCTCAATACCCTAGAGAGGAAGAACTCAAAATGCTGATTTGATGGTGTGTCTCATCATCTACTCCTGCTTCTACCTCTCGATTGTAGTGCAGTCTTTTATTGCATGCATCAAGATCCTCCATCTGAACTATATCACGTCGCGCGTGAGAAGTTATGCATACTATAATTTCTGTAATGTGGACCACACTCCATCAGCATCCTCGTCAGTGTTGAACGTCCCCCGTGGAACCTTCTATGAGTGTCATTTGCGAAAATACATCGCTCCTAGTCCAATAATCGACCCGCAATTGGCTATACAA
Source organism: Allium cepa (assembly GCA_030765085.1). NCBI lineage: Eukaryota > Viridiplantae > Streptophyta > Magnoliopsida > Asparagales > Amaryllidaceae > Allium > Allium cepa. The sequence continues at coordinate 120,198,564 of CM060946.1, read as the reverse complement.
TACTTATCCAACACCGCAACGACCTAGCGTCCTCTCATAGGAGACTAACTTCATTGCTACTCCTAACACATCCAAATAGCCATAAATAGGCCCATAAACAATTAACGTTCATATAAATTTTTATTATTAACTTGGGCCTTGGGCCGAGGTTCAAATCGCACATTTTAGGTGGTAACCGATCGATTGCAAGCCCTAACCAATCGATCGGTTAGGTAAGTATTGACCGGTCATGGCAAAAAATTAGGATTTCACTGTTTCTGATTTGAATTTTAAATTGGGTTTACATTAATTGATTATTCCAGCATTTTTTTATTTCAGCATTTATGGTAAACATGACAACCTAATATCTCTCAAATTTCCATTTCAATTCTTCAATCTTAGGTTTTTCACATTTTAGGGTTTATAAATTTTAGGGTTTACACTTAACTAAATTGAAGGGGTGTGCTAAAGCAATGTCGGGTTTATTCACAGTAATCTCAATTGTACCATTGATTATATTTTTTAAATTTTAGGGTTTTACATTTTAAAATTGGATTTCTAGCACCCAAGATCATACATGATAGAGAAAATTTAACTATAAAATCTTCCAATTAAATTTTTTCCTTCCCACCTCAGGCCTAAGCTCTTCCTACTTGCTTTGCTTAAGATTCACCTCTCTGCACGCTTGCTCTGCTTGTTCTTTCTAGATCTAATCAATTGTGTTCTTCTAGTTTGTTTTTAAAGAATTTTAGGTTTAGAGGAGAAATTAGAACCGAAGAGAATTTCGCTACAGTAAACTATTATGCGAATTTCAGGGTTAGGTTAGGCTTGAATTTATAGGCGTTAGCAAATAGTTTCGGTTGTTGGATTTAGTGTAGGGAGTATTTAGAGTTACCAGATGCGCTTATTAAAAAGTTGGCAATGAAGTAACAAATCAGCATCGTTCGAACACATCATCCATTATTCGATTTTTCACAGCTACGGTCGATCGTTCAACCCGCATGGGTTGACTGCTACTTGTCGACCATCACCCCTCTTGGGTCGACTGGTCAGTGCGTGTTTTTGTTGTATTCTTATTTTTAAATGTTTATTCTATCTCCAATTCTTCCAATGCTTGAAACTTCTCCGTAATAACTGCAATTTTGAAGTGCTATATAAGAAAATCATCCAGAAAATTGATACGAACGCAATGGCGCAAGTTTCATAGCCAAATCCGAACGTCAATGGAAATTTTGTTTGGTTCTTATTTTATTTAAATTTAATTTTTTGTTAAATTTTGGTTAGATTTTCTAGGCGTTACATTGGATCTTAGCTCAGCATGATGATGAAGGACCTAATAGGTTTTTTCAAGCAAACCTAGATGTGTCAACCTAGATGCATTCCGACATGCATGGAATATCATCAGAGATAGTGTGACGACCCAGAATTTTTGAGTATTTGAAATGAGAATATTTAATTAATTTTGAAATATTCAAAGGTTAATTATTAACTTTAATTTCAAATATCAGTATTTATTTGATAATTAATTGTTGAATTTAATTGTCAGAATTGGATAAATTGTTGAATCTGGAATTCTAAGCCTATTAAAAAAATATAATTTGATGGCTTATAAAATTTATATTGATAATACTGAAGAGAATAGAAGTGCTAAAATTGAAATTAATAGTGGTTCGTTCAGTTTTAAAATTTTATAGTTTAAATTTAATTTAAAAATAGATTTTCGAGGCACAGTCTCGGAATTCGATGAAACCAGTTCCATTGGTTCCGTAATATTGAATAATTACCGGATTTCAATTTTCGTAGTGATTGGAGTTGTTATGTGAGCATACGTTGAAAATATGAATCGGAAATTTAATATAATATCTGGGTTAGACGGAAAAAAAAACAAAATTTATTAATTAACCACATATAGTAATATCAATTTAATACTCGTGGTCAACTCTATCCTTCGAAGCCACCCTACCTTCTGAATTACGCATACCTACCCATTCCCTTCTCAAGCACGCTTCTCTTCAATTTTATTTCGCTCTTTCTTTGTTTTTTTAACAAACCGAACCTCTCTTCCTCAGAAAACAAAGGAGTCAAAATCGAATCTTCCTCTTTTTTTCCATTTTCAGTTCCATATAATCGAATTCATAAACGAAAAAAAGGGGAAACGCCTTTCTTCAAAATCCAATTAATTCTTCTGTCGCCGGCATCTTCAGTTAATTCGAATCGAAGAAATCGTCGCGTGGACTCGGCGTGGAGTCAGATGTCGATTAGGGAAATCGCAATTTGCCGTGAGGTTATTCTCGACTTGCGCCTTCGAGGGCTTCGAAGGGATAAATGCTTGGGCCTGCGACTGTTAGGAGAATTGAATTGAAGGGGGAGGTCACAACTCTTGTCAGATATGGAGCCGTGCGATGGTCTGGAATTCGTGTGCGCAGGCGTGCGATTGGGTGTAAGGGAGGGAGACAACATCGCGACTCGAAGTCACGATCGTTTTTGAGGCAGGGGTTCTTGCGATGTCAGAAGGGTTAGGCAGAGCTCGCGATTTGGAGGGTATGAGCTTTGTTTTTTTTATCTCTAGGAACTTAATTTCATAGTATTTTAATTAAATGCTTCTTAAATTTAAATCCCTTTATATAATTTGTGGATTTCGACCTCTTTAATCTAAAAGTTAACAGTAAAGAAAATTTAAAGTCTATATATCCTAAATTTTTAGGCAGACGGTAATAATATATTTAGACAGGATTGTTTTTGTTTAAAGGAGAATTTGTTTAATTTAAATTATTAGTTTAAAAATAAATAAAGAAAAATAATAATAACATAAGTATATATATTAAGCCTACTGTTTAAACTCTATGATATATACTAAGGTAATTAACTTGTTTAATTAGCTGCTTATTTAATTATTAGTTAAGACTAGAATTTTTAGTTAGTAAATTATTAGGTTAAAACCAAATTATTAACTTAAAGTAAATAAATAGTAATTAATTGATCAATCAATTCAAATATTAAAAAACCTTATAATGTTGACTCAAGGTCAAAAATAATGAAGAACAAGCTGGTGTGGATGGATTGCAAATTAAAAAGAACAAAGGTGAGTTAATCTCACTCAGTTAGATTTAAATTTAAATTTAAATTTAAATGATTAAATTTAGATAATTGTTTAAATGGTTGAATTGATTGTTGTGTTATATAGTAGTTTATACTACATTTTGAAATGATTGATTTCCCTCATTTTATAGTGAAGATATTTTATATTGTGCTAACGTCTGTGGATGCAGGGAAAACAGGTTGGAGGGATCCAACTGGACCCCTCAACATTTATTTAAATTATTTAAATTACCCTGTTATGATGATTTGATATTTTATGATGGATTATGTTGAAATATTGAATGCTATGGTTTGATTGGATAATTGGATATATTGAATTTCTAGAAAAATATATAACTATATTGGAAAGAAAAGAAAGGAAGTGAATTTGTAAGTAAAATAATTATGGAAATTTGAATAAAATTTAAGAATGAAATAAAAATAAAATAAAGTGACATAAGAATTCTAATTAAAAAATCTTGAATATAGAAAGGAGATTTTTGAATAAATTAAAAGTTAATGAATTGTAAACTCCAATGCTAATATCTAAAGAACAGAACATTTATTTTAAATTTAAGATTTTAAATTTTGAAAGGAACAATGAAGAAAATGGGAAAAGCCTGAAATTTGTATATTTCAGTTAAAAGATTTAAAATCAAATAGCAAATAATAATAACAAAAATAAAGTCCATAATTAATGAATTTTGAAATAAACTGAGCAAGTAAAGAAATTTATTTAAAATAGAATGAATTGGAAATCAATTCGGGAAATTGATTTAAGTGCTTGAAGTTGGAATTTTCTCTGGATGGCCAAGTACACGTATTTAAAAGTAAATTTGTAAATATAAATTAAATGTTTTAAAGTTGTTTTTAAAGAAAGCAAGTTTTGTAAAATTTATTATTTCTAATATTTAATTTCTAAAGCAAGTATTTCCTTTTAATATATTATAGCATTAATTATTTAAAAGTGACTTAATATTTGTTTTAAAGGTGAAAACCTGGTTTTATATTTTATAAATTAACCTTATTTTCTCAAATTCATATAGTATGTATTTTTAACAAATTATTTAAGTAGTTTTATCCTAAATGTTTTAAAGTATATATTTCAAAGTAAAGTGTTTTAAATTATTTTAAAAATCTAGTTTGTGCTTGGTGATTTCAGAAGAGATAGAAAATATTTGGGAAAGTTGATTCTGAAAAGAATGATGGTTTTGAAACTGTTTTCAAAGGATTGAAAATAGAAATATATCTTGTGAAGATATTTTGAGGTTAATAAATAATTTGGGAAATTATTTATTGTTTGATGGATGTTTGTGAATGTTAATTGATAGTTAAATGACCGACTATCAATATTGGTCAAATGCGTTGATCGTTTCGAAGAGACCGGGATCGGGATTTATTTCTCGAGAACCACTTTGATCCGATTTGTACGTTTCATGAAAACGATTTTGGATTCGAAGATGGAGCAGTGAAGTGCAAGGGCTAGTCGCTACTAATCCTGAGGATATTTCCAAAATGGATGTAGTAGGAATAGTGCCTTCGGTTCCGTTCAAACCCGGGACGGACTTGTATGGATGAATGCTTGCGAAACATCGTCAGGTGGACGATGGGCATTCTAAGGGATATTGTTCTAAAAAGGTAACGCTTAGCCTCAAGCCTCATCAAATGGGAATGACTGAAAATCAGGGGTTATGCAGCAAGGCTAGGTGGATAGCACCCAAGCAGGGTGAGGTCATTCCAGTCTAGATGTCCCTTTTTATTTCGGCTTAGTGGGCAGTTGCTGATCCCAACCGCAGGGTGATCTCACTCGGGACTGTCCAGTAAGGGATGGTTCCGGCCTTGTGTTGCAGGGGAGCGGGCGTACTCCTCGGTACGGTGATCTAGGCCCCGTACTGTGACAGGTGGTACCCCAGTGCCTAGTCATTGGTTGGAAATCCATTCTCCCTACGCGCCTTGTACGAGTTTTGTTTGTATTACCCACTCTGTGGCTAGTAGCTGGAATTTAATCATGTAACAATTTTGGCTATTTTATAAGTATTTGTATATAGACCCTATTATAATATCAGAGGATTTCTATAAAAATTGTTTTAGCTATCGTAAGGTAAAAACCCGACATGTTTATTTGTGGCGTGGTCTTACGAGATGCTTTTGTTTTCAAAGGATTTTTGAAACTTTAATAATCAATTGAGTGTGATTTTCTCACGCTGGTATTCCAGACTGACTCGGGTGTTATTTAACTGTAATGCTCAGGTCAGACCGGGTATTATAGAATACAGGATATGATACTGTGGAGCTCAGGGGACGAGCAGGATGGCGATACGTACTCCCGTACTTGTATATATATATTATTCCACTGTGTTTGAGTTGTTGTGTACTCATTGTATGATATTGATGTTGAGCTGTGATTGATGTACTCTGATGATGTAATATGTAAACAGATATATTTGATTTGAGTAAAGATCATTTATTATCTATTATATTTTATTCCGCTGCGATGGTTAGATTCTGTTGTTGTTTTCAATTCTCTTCTTCTACCTCTTCTTCTTTAACCCAATGGTTCGTATTTCTGTACAACTTGAGTTGATTGTCGTAGAATAGTGTTGACTCAAGGGGTACGGATTTGCGGGCTGTTACAGTTGGTATCAGAGCATAGGTTGGTGATAACCTTGGCTCTGGTGGGAACTACTCATTTCAAATAGAGTCTATAGTACTCTAGAATGAGTTTGAGCGTATTTACAGATATGAGCACGTATTTGTTAGTGAATATAAATTGTTTTAATATTGTGTTGATTGATTTATTGAGCGGCATATGAAACTTCGTCGACACAGTCTGCGCAACTGTATTGAAGGGGTTTCTAAACACTTGAATAGAACAATCAACACGGTATTGTTTTAAATGTGGTTAAATGAAATAATCTTACCCAAAAATATATTTTCGATATAAAGAATAGTTTTTGTAAACTATTTTAGCTAATATATGGTTGCTTGGATGTTAGAGATGATAATATTAAAGTATTATCATTGTTAAGTGAAAATTTAACTAGAAATTGAAAACGTAACCAAAGGTTAAGGAAATAAATTCATTATAAAATGAAATTCATAAATATGGATTATAAACGTAAATAGTAAATGGAAATATAATTAAATGGGAATTTGTATAAGCCTAAACTGTACAAATGAATTTTAGTTAAAATTTAAATTAAAACAGAATTTGAAATTTTTAAACCCGGAGGTTTTGAAAAGTATCTTGAAGATAAATAATAGCCTTATTGTTTCGGAGGTTATTTCTAAAAGGAAATTTGTTTAAAAATGGATTTTTGGAAGGGAGATAGCATTGAATTCACTTCAGTCACTGGAAAATAACTTCGGTGATGACTGCAGCATCATCGATGTTCATTTTCGAGTTTCTAAGTGATGAATTGCTACCAAATTGATTTGTTCAGGAAAACCTGTTGTTTTTGAAATTTAAAAGGAAATTTATTGGGAATAAAACCAGGAATGGTTTGGCCTTTGAGAAATGTGATTTGTGATGTTCAAGATTTTTAAATGATTTGAAACCAAAAGCCGGTGTTTAAAAATCTTGATGAGATAGTTGTAAGCTTATAAATTGAAATGATTTTTATATCAGGAAAGCTTTGGATGTTGAGAATTTAATCTTAAAAGGGTGAAAAGTTAAAAATGAAATTAACTTGGATTGGAGAATAAAAATTTTATAAAATAAATTGAATAAGCTGAAAATAATATCCAGTTGTATTTGAATTAAGTTGAAATCGAATTGGGTTAAATAAATCTGGGTTAAAATGAAATTGAATTGGAATTAAAATTCAACTAAGTTATTAAATGAAATTAAATTTTTACCTCGATAACTGGGAAATAAGTTGGATAAGAATTAAATTGAGTTAAGATAGAACTGAATTGGAATAAGAATTCAATTGAATTATTTTATGGAATTAGATTCTTACCTGAATAAATGAAAAATAAGTGGAATAAGGATTGGAATTGAAATAAAAGAATAATGTGTAAAAGAATTAAAAATCCTTAAAATAAAATATATTTGGGTTATAAATAAGCATATGGCTTGAGTTAAAAATAAAATAATAATATTTCAAGCCTATGAGGAATGGAATTGTGTAAATAATAAGTTGTGACTTATTAAATTTGAAAAGTGAGATACAAAACTCCAAAATAAATATTATTGATGAATTGGAGAATAGAAATAAAATCAAAACTTGAATTATAAACTAAATTGAACTAAGAAAATTTAATGGAGTGATATTTGGAGTTAAAATTCAAGTATTGGATTATAAATAAAGGAAGAACAAATTTGTTAATAAATTAGTTAATGAAATTGAATTGTGAGTTCATGATGAGATTGGAAATAAAACTCAAGTTATAATTAAATTCGACTTACATTGTCGATGAAGAAAATATAATTGAAAGTGGCCTTGCAATTAAATATTGATTTGTGAATGAAATTGCAATGTAAGTTAATAAAATTGGATGGTAAATTAAAAAGTAAATGGTGGAATCAGAACTTGAGTTATTAATTAAAATTTAACTTGGAGTGTTAACAAATTAGATACAATTGGAATGTATCGAAAAAAGAAAAGAAAAGGAAATGGATTAAAATAGTGATAGTTTGAATTGCGAATAAAATCCAAATAAGCGGAAATAAATTGGGAATGGTCATGTAATCAATTAAATGAGTTGAATCTGAAAAGTTAAATTTAATAATAACCAATCAAATGAGATTGCAGATTTAAAATGAGATTTAAATGGGAGAGAATTAAGTTGAATAAAGGAAAGGAAAAAAGAGAGAGAAGGGATATACTTGAAAATAAAATGGGTTTAAGTATAAAATTGGAGTGAATAAACTTCAGCTTAAAAACAAAACAAAAAATGGAAATGAGTTGAATTGCATTCAACTTAAAATTAAGTTTAATAATAGTGGATTGGATTTAAATCAAGTAAGAATAAATTTTAATTGAAATAAAGTTCTGTGTGATGCCGATAATATTTAATGGAGTAAAAATGCTTAAATAAATAATTGTAAACCATTTAAATTATTAAGGGATTGAAATAACTTGAGACAATAAGGAAAATAAAATGTTTTGAGTTTATTAGAATGGTTTAAGTGAATGTGGATAAACTAATTATATTGAATAAATAAATGAAGGAATAAATAAGAATCAAATGCAATGTGGTTTAAATAGGTTGAGAAATGGTTATGGAATGAAATAGCTTGGATTGTTTCTGAGCTAAATAAAATAATTTGGAATAAACTAACATGGAATGAAATGTAAATAAATGGATTGTAAATGAAATTTAAATGGAATGTGTCAAGATAAATAAATGATTGTGAATGAATTAAAATAAAAGGGAAATTTAATTGGCAATTAAGATGAACCTAGGTTGTAAATGGTTTGAATGAACTAGTTGGTTAATAAATAAAATGCAAGTGAATGTATTCAAATTTGATATGCAATGAAATGAGAATATATAGATTGTGGATAAATTTGAAAATGGAATAGAATTAAGTATAAATCGAGTTGAAATCCATTTAAATTGGTTATAAAACATAAATATTTGTTTGTTCACATAGATCTTGTCAAATTTGCATAGAATAAATATCATTGGATGTAAATGGAGGTAATTAAAATTCTATGAATTAATAGGAGTGAAATAAATTGATTTTGAAAGCAATGGAATTAAATTGAATTGAGTTTGCTTAAGAATAAATTAAATGTAAGCGATTGAGTTTTAAACCATTCAAATTTGAATGAAAATGGTGTGTAAATTAATTGAAATAGTTGAATTACTATGAAAGTTGTAAAAATTGCTTACGGGAAATGTTGGATGTGCATTTCTTTAGAATTTATATGTTTTAACTATTGCAAGTAAGTGTTATATGTTAAACTTCTTACATTTGGCACTTACAGGTTTCAATTGAGTAAGTACAGGTACCTGGAAGCCGTGTGGCTGGATTTGGTTGTGCTATTTGCTAAAAATAATAAGCCATTTGCTTAAAATGCTAAATAAGGTACGCCTACACAATTAAAATAGGAAATATGAACTGTTTTTAGTTTTTTCTACCGTGTGGGTCGATGTATATATATTTATCTCTTTTGTCAAATTGCAAAAGCTCCTCCGTACAAAGGAGACTCTGCCAAAAAATTTCAGAAATTTTGGGAGTTAGAAAATTTTTGAAAATTTTTGGAAAATTTTGTTAACGACAAACAAATTCAAATTGGTAACTAAAATAAGTTAGTAAATGCAACCAATTGAAAATAATGACATAAATTAGTTTTAAATGACAAATAAAATTTAAATATGCAGAGTTAAGATAAATTGAATTCATATGGAAATGAAAGAATCGATTTGAATAGAAATGGGTATAAACTAAAAGTGGTAAAGTGAAAATAAAGATAAGAAACATATAAAATGTTTATACTAACTTAAGAAAGGAATGGTAAATTCTAGATTGGAAATTGATATTACAAATATAATCTAAGATAATATTGAAATGAATAGATATTGACATTTTGTAAGAAAGTCGATAAAATGTTTTGGGAATATTGTGATTTGATACTGGTGCTAAACAGGATATGCAGGTATATAAAAGGGAAAAGAAAATTTGATTTGGTTTCAAGAGATAAATTTGAAATGCTTGACAAAAAGGTATGTATTTAAATTTGGTATGAAATTTAATTGGGATTTGGATTGAGCCACTTGGCGTTTTGTTTTCTTTTTGGATTTGGGAGGCCGTAGAGACATTTTGTAGTTGTACCGAGCTAGCCGCGTAAAGGAGACGCTGGCAAAAAAAATCGGAAATTTAGGGAGTTAGGAAAATTTTAAGAAATTTTAATAATTCAACATTTGGTTTTAAATTGAAACTTGAACGGTTAAACAAATGGTATGGTTTGGAACTAGGGAAAGGTTTGGAAGTTAATAAGAATGATAATGGATCTTTTATAAAAGATAGTTGGTAAGACGTTGAATTGTTAGAAACTGATTGGTTTTGGAAAAAGGAAACGGGTTTTGGACCATTCTTCCTAACTAATAATTTCGGGAACGAAATTCTTTTAAGGGGGGAGAAATGTGACGACCCAGAATTTTTGAGTATTTGAAATGAGAATATTTAATTAATTTTGAAATATTCAAAGGTTAATTATTAACTTTAATTTCAAATATCAGTATTTATTTGATAATTAATTGTTGAATTTAATTATCAGAATTGGGTAAATTGTTGAATCTGGAATTCTAAGCCTATTAAAAAAAATAATTTGATGGCTTATAAAATTTATATTGATAATACTGAAGAGAATAGAAGTGCTAAAATTGAAAATAATAGTGGTTCGTTCAGTTTTAAAATTTTATAGTTTAAATTTAATTTAAAAATAGATTTCCGAGGCACAGTCTCGGAATTTGACGAAACCAGTTCCATTGGGTCCGTAATATTGAATAATTACCGGATTTCAATTTTCGTAGTGATTGGAGTTGTTATGTGAGCATACGTTGAAAATGTGAATCGGAAATTTAATATAATATCTGGGTTAGATGAAAAAAAACAAAATTTATTAATTAACCAAATATAGTCATATCAATTTAATACCCGTGGTCAACTCTATCCTTCGAAGCCACCCTACCTTCTGAATTACGCAAACCTACCCATTCCCTTCTCAAGCACGCTTCTCTTCAATTTTATTTCTCTCTTTCTTTGTTTTTTTAACAAACCGAACCTCTCTTCCTCAGAAAACAAAGGAGTCAAAATCGTATCTTCCTCTTTTTTTCCATTTTCAGTTCCATATAATCGAATTCATAAACGAAAAAAAGGGAGAAACGCCTCCCTTCAAAATCTAATTAATTCTTCTGCCGCCGGCATCTTCAGTTAATTCGAATCGAAGAAATCGTCGCGTGGTCTCGGCACGGAGTCAGATGTCGATTAGGGAAATCGCAATTTGTCGTGAGGTTATTCTCGAGCTCGCGCCTTCGAGGGCTTCGAAGGGATAAATGCTTGGGCCTGCGACTGTTAGGAGAATTGAATTGAAGGGGGAGGTCACAACTCTTGTCAGATATGGAGCCGTGCGATGGTTTGGAATTCGTGTGCGTAGGCGTGCGATTGGGTGTAAGGGAGGGAGACAGCATCGCAACTCGAAGTCACGATCGTTTTTGAGGCAGGGGTTCTTGCGATGTCAGAAGGGTTAGGCAGAGCTCGCGATTCGGAGGGTATGGGCTCTGTTTTTTTTTATCTCTAGGAACTTAATTTCATAGTATTTTAGTTAAATGCTTCTTAAGTTTAAATACCTTTATATAATTTGTGGATTTTGACCTCTTTAATCTGAAATTTAACAGTAAAGAAAATTTAAAGTCTATATATCCTAAATTTTTAGGCAGACAGTAAAAATATATTTAGACCGGATTGTTTTTGTTTAAATGAGAATTTGTTTAATTTAAATTATTAGTTTAAAAATAAATAAAGAAAACTAATAATAACATAAATATATATATTAAGCCTACTGTTTAAACTCTATGATATATACTAAGGTAATTAACTTCTTTAATTAGCTGCTTATTTAATTATTAGTTAAGACTAGAATTTTTAGTTAGTAAATTATTAGGTTAAAACCAAATTATTAACTTAAAGTAAATAAATAGTAATTAATTGATCAATCAATTCAAATATTAACAAACCTTATAATGTTGACTCAAGGTCAAAAATAATGAAGAACAAGCTGGTGTGGATGGATTGCAAATTAAAAAGGACAAAGGTGAGTTAATCTCACTCAGTTAGATTTAAATTTAAATTTAAATGATTAAATTTAGATAATTATTTAAATGGTTGAGTTGATTGTTGTGTTATATAGTAGTATATACTACATTTTGAAATGATTGATTTCCCTCATTTTATAGTGAAGATATTTTATATTGTGCTAACGTCTATGGATGCAGGGAAAACAGGTTGGAGGGATCCAACTGGACCCCTCAACATTTATTTAAATTATTTAAATTACCCTGTTATGATGATTTGATATTTTATGATGGATTATGTTGAAATATTGAATGTTATGGTTTGATTGGATAATTGGATATATTGAATTTCCAGAAAAATATATAACTTGGATGTTGGAAAGAAAAGAAAGGAAGTGAATTTGTGAGTAAAATAATTATGGAAATTTGAATAAAATTTAAGAATGAAATAAAAATAAAATAAAGTTACATAAGAATTCTAATTAATAAATCTTGAATATAGAAAGGAGATTTTTGAATAAATTGAAAGTTAATGAATTGTAAACTCCAATGCTAATATCTAAAGAACAGAACATTTATTTTAAATTTAAGATTTTAAATTTTGGAAGGAACAAAGAAGAAAATGGGAAAAGCCTGAAATTTGTATATTTCAGTTAAAAGATTTAAAATCAAACAGCAAATAATAATAACAAAAATAAAGTCCATAATTAATGAATTTTGAAATAAACTGAGCAAGTAAAGAAATTTATTTAAAATAGAATGAATTGGAAATCAATTCGGGAAATTGATTTAAGTGCTTGAAGTTGGAATTTTCTCTGGATGGCCAAGTACACGTATTTAAAAGTAAATTTGTAAATATAAATTAAATGTTTTAAAGTTGTTTTTAAAGAAAGCAAGTTTTGTAAAATTTATTATTTCTAATATTTAATTTCTAAAGCAAGTATTTCCTTTTAATATATTATAGCATTAATTATTTAAAAGTGACTTAATATTTGTTTTAAAGGTGAAAACCTGGTTTTATATTTTATAAAGTAACCTTATTTTCTCAAACTCATATAGTATGTATTTTTAACAAATTATTTAAGTAGTTTTATCCTAAATGTTTTAAAGTATATATTTCAAAGTAAAGTGTTTTAAATTATTTTAAAAATCTAGTTTGTGCTTGGTGATTTCAGAAGAGATAGAAAATATTTGGGAAAGTTGATTCTCAAAAGAATGATGGTTTTGAAACTGTTTTCAAAGGATTGAAAATAGAAATATATCTTGTGAAGATATTTTGAGGTTAATAAATAATTTGGGAAATTATTTATTGTTTGATGGATGTTTGTGAATGTTAATTGATAGTTAAATAACCGACTATCAATATTGGCCAAATGCGTTGATCGTTTCGAAGAGACCGGGATCGGGATTTATTTCTCGAAAACCACTTCGATCTGGTTTGTACGTTTCGTGAAAACGATTTTGGATTCGAAGATGGAGCAGTGAAGTGCAAGGGCTAGTCGCTACTAATCCTGAGGATATTTCCAAAATGGATGTAGTAGGAATAGTGCCTTCGATTCCGTTCGAACCCGGGACGGACTTGTATGGATGAATGCTTGCGAAACATCGTCAGGTGGACGATGGGCATTCTAAGGGATATTGTTCTAAAAAGGTAACGCTTAGCCTCAAGCCTCATCAAATGGGAATGACTGAAAATCAGGGGTTATGCAGCAAGGCTAGGTGGGTAGCACCCAAGCAGGGTGAGGTCATTCCAGTCTAGATGTCCCTTTTTATTTCGGCTTAGTGTGAGGTTGCTGATCCCAACCGCGGGGTGATCTCACTCGGGACTGTCCAGTAAGGGATGGTTCCGGCCTTGTGTTGCAGGGGAGCGGGCGTACTCCTCGGTACGGTGATCTAGGCCCCGTACTATGACAGGTGGTACCCCAGTGCCTAGTCATTGGTTGGAAATCCATTCTCCCTACGAGCCTTGTACGAGTTTTGTTTGTATTATCCACTCTGTGGCTAGTAGCTGGAATTTAATCATGTAACAATTTCAGCTATTTTATAAGTATTTGTATATAGACCCTATTATAATATCAGAGGATTTCTATAAAAATTGTTTTAGCTATCTCAAGGTAAAAATCCAACATGTTTATTTGTGGCGTGGTCTTACGAGATGCTTTTGTTTTCAAAGGATTTTTGAAACTTTAATAATCAATTGAGTGTGATTTTCTCACGCTGGTATTCCAGACTGACTCGGGTGTTATTTAACTGTAATGCTCGGGTCAGACCGAGTATTATAGAATACAGGATATGATACTGTGGAGCTCAGGGGACGAGCAGGATGGCGATACGTACTCCCGTACCTGTATATATATATATATCATTCCGCTGTGTTTGAGTTGTTGTGTATTCATTGTATGATATTGATGTTGAGCTGTGATTGATGTACTCTGATGATGTAATATGTAAACAGATATATTTGATTTGAGTAAAGATCATTTATTATCTATTATATTTTATTCCGCTGCGATGGTTAGATTCTGTTGTTGTTTTCAATTCTCTTCTTCTACCTCTTCTTCTTTAACCCAATGGTTCGTATTTCTGTACAACTTGAGTTGATTGTCGTAGAATTGTGTTGACTCAAGGGGTACGGATTTGCGGGCTGTTACAGATAGCATGCTACATATTGGATGTGAACCTTAGATGTTTTCTTATGAAGAAGAAATAGCTAGCCTGGGTCGGGAGTGATCCACTAGGCTGAAAGAAGAAGCGAATAAGCAAAGATCTAATGACTTTATCCACGATGCTCTATATCCATAATGGGTCTCCAACCCGGTGCTGGTCAAGAAGCCTAATGGGAAACGGCAGACGTGTATACACTATTCAAATTTGAATAAGGCATGCCCAAAAAATAGATTCCCATAGCCAAAAATTGGTTAGTTGGTGGCTCGACGACCAGCCATGAATTACTATCATTCATGGATGCTTATTCCGGCTAGAAATAAATTACGATGCACATCCCATATAAAGAACATACGGCTTCATAACTGATTTAGGATTGTATTGTTACCTTGCTATGCCATTTGGTCTGAAGAGTGTTTTGAGTAACCTATGAAAAACCCGTTAATTTGATATTTATAAATTAATCTGGCGTACGATGTAGGTCTATGTGAATCTGTGTAGTTAATTCCCCGCTATTACCCCGCTATATCTCATAGCGGATTTCTACCGCTACGATTTTTCCATGTAGCCCCAAAATATAGCCTTTTTGCTTTAAGCCCCGCTATTTCCACTATATCCCGTTATTTCCTCTATTTCCGCTATATCTTATTTAATAAAATGAAATGAAAAATTGTAGTTATACATTATAAAAATTATGAAACTAATTTATTTGATTTAATTTTTAATATATTTTTAGAAATGAAAATACTCTAATATTCTACTAAATTCAATTATGTTATATATAACAGTTTTACGTTAATTTAAAGTATATTCGCACATGTTTTTATTTAAAACTATTTATGTATTAATTATAATTCAATTGAATGATAATTTTTCATTTAATACCATTTATATATTTGTAAAAAAATTAAGTACGGGTTTTACATGCTATTTTAGAGCCATCCGCTATATCCCGCTATATCCTCGTTGTATCTCCGCTTTGACTTTTTGCTCCTCCGCCGCTTTGAATCTGCCGAGCGCATTAACTGCACAGATGTGAATGATATGTCAGTGATGTCCTAATGATCAATGAACCATTTAGGAGACCTGTCTAAAATATTTGGCGCGCTGAAGATTTGAGATGAACTCAACCTGATAAAAGGCTCACTCGGAGTCGCGTTAGCAAAATTCTTGGGTTTCATGGTAAACTTAAGAGGCATAGAGGCCAATCTAGAGAAGATTGAAGCATTCAGGAATGTTGCAGCCCCAAAGACGATAAAAGAGATACAAAGCCTGAATGGAAAAGTAGATGCATTAAGTTGATTTATCTCAAAGGCTACTGACAAATGTATACCATTCTTTGATGTCCCTAAATGCGAAGAAGAAATTTTTCTTGGATGTAAGAGTGTATGGATGCTTTTCAAGCTTTAGTTGATCATCTGTAAAGATCACCCATCTTGCCAAAGCCTTTGGAAGGGGAAGATTTGCTTGTTTATTCAATAGTATACATTCATGCTTTGAGTGCTACCCTTGTACATGAAGAGTCCAAAATCCAAAGACCAACATATTACATCAGCAAATGATTTGCAGGACCAAAAATAAATTATCGAAAGTTGGAAAAGCTAGCCTATTGCTTGCTGATTGCATTAAGGAAATTCTGTCCCTATTTCTAGGCCCGTCCAATTAAGGTGCTGATGAATAATCATTAAGACAGGTTCTGCAACGACCCAAAACTTCAGGATGGTTGTTGAAGTCGAACATCGAGTTAAGTCGGTATGATATATCATATCATCCTAGGAGTGCAATCTAAGGACAAGCACTGGCCGATTTCATTACTGATTTTACCACTCGAGATGATGAGAAAGAGGAGAATACGGAATAGAATGGCTTAATGGAAGCTATATACAGATAGAGCATCAAATGAATGTTATTTAGGGGCAGGAGTAGTTTAGGTAACCTCTGAAGAATGATCGATTTGTTATGCCCTAAAATTTGAGTTTCCTACAACAAATAATGAAGCCAAATACAAGGCACTAATCCCGAGGCTCAAGATTGCAAAGAAATTAGGAGTTAAAATTTTACACATATATGGTGACTCACAATTAGTGGTCTTCCTGGCAAGGAAATAGTTTCAAGTCAAATGAGCAAGGCTAGCCACTTATTTGATGAAAGTTCTAGAACTACTCAATGATATTGAGTATTATGCAATAATGCACATCCCTAGGGAGAAGAACACAAAGGCTAATTCACTAGATGTGTTGGCTAGCTCCAGGGATGCACAACTCATGAGTTTAGTTATAATAGAGGCATTGTTAACTCTATGCATTGATATTTTGGAAGAATCGGGTTTGCTATAGGAATGACTCGAAGTCAACTCGGGTTGAGACTCATAGAACTTAAGCTCGGGTCTCATTCGAGAATTCTTCAGCTTTGCTTCAAGTCCACCCTCAATTTTTCCAAAGTTCCTCCTAGGTTCATATTTAAATTCTTTCCTTAAAGTTTCCCAAGTATGGATCGGGACCGATCCAAAAAAGAAGAGCGGTAGAGTTCCGTGAGTGACTACATATAGTCGGAGCTCAAGTCGTCGATGGGCAACCATACTCGAGGCCATTAGCGACCTAAGTCAAGTCGGGGTAGGTTCAAGACTGATTCGTTGTAGATCTGAAAGTTAGGCCCAACCAGCAAATGGATTCATTCCTTTTGGAGATGAAGGCAACGATTGTGAGCGATGCTTTTGGCTAAGAATGGCAGTGGCATCACAAGTGGCTTTACTGATTCAAGTTCAATGGCAAAGTTAAGAGCATATTCGGTAATGAGGAGCTAATAATTAGGAAGCATTTGCCAAAATAAAAATAAAGGCAAGTGAAATAAACAAGTATGATTTCATGTATAAATATGAGCCGAACCAAAAGAATAGGCATTAAAATCACCCAAGTATAAGGTACCGATCCATGTCATTTGGATAAGTATTGTTCCATTAAAAAAATAGAAAAATAATAATAAATGGTGATGAGAGTGGGATGCAAATACAAATGAAATTCCAAACCACAAAGTCCTACCTGAATAATTCAAAGAAAAGGTGGTTAAGAATCCTCCAAATATGAATGAGAAGTCCAACAACATGCTTCGGTTTTTATATTGCCTAAGAATTCCAATTTCAAATTCGCTCGAAGTAATATGATGAATGGTAGAAGATGTGATGCTTCATGAAAAAGTTTAGAAGATAAATAGCACCTATTCAGAACATAACTTTAAACCGATGCTATGAAACCCATAGTTTGTCTTATTCCAAAGAATATCTTGTTAGCACAAGATATGCGTTATGGGGAAAATGTTACTCGGCTTTATGACCAAACCATATTTGTATGAGTCAGATCGATTAGATAGGAGGATAGCCAAGAAGAAAGCTAAAATGATAACTTTATTGTCTAAGTTTTAGTTGAAGTTTAGAGATTTAATCATGGGCGTCCTCATCCTTATCACTAGAGGACTCATGACCAAAATCAACATCCTCACCACCTCATCTATCGCTCTCATTTTCTTTAGCATGCTTCTCTTTTTATTTGCCAATATCTCCAGCCCCCCGCCTTATATCAAGACCAGTAGTAGGATCTCATATAGTGGGCACTTCCTGACCCCCGCCGATATCAATTTCAACTTCGGATTCTTATATAGCATAGGAATCTTCTTAAACCTCTACCATGAAACCCATACTACGACTCTCTTCCAAAACATTGTAAGCATGCAAGCTCTCATCCATGAAAAGTAGTCTTATATCTCTCTCCAAGTAGAACTCCTAAAGATTTGTGAAGGTGCCTGCCAAGGCTACATTATTAGATCTTCTCGAATCATCTACAAGTATCAAGAATAATGAACTCAATAATTTAAGCCATTATATCTGTGTTAGTGGGAAGAATCAGCACAAAACTTACATCAATATAACCATTTTTCGCAAAATCTACCGGACAACGTAGAAAAAAGAACCCATCTTTGAAATTACTTTGTTTATTCCTAAGACCTAGCACTATCCAAAGACCTCTAGGAGATTCCAAACAGATGAGTGAAGGAAACCCCTTTCAACGTCGAATGAATATCATATACATGTTGTTCAAGAATTCATAGCTGTTTGGATGTAATTGGGCTAAGGCAAGCTTCACGAACTATAAAACTATGCGAATAAAATGATTAAATAGCGGAACACACCCAACCATACACATATGTCGACCACAAGTAGTGTACCCCTCAAGCAGAAAATGTGATCGTTGATAGCACGTAGGGGCCAACACATCATCAAAAGGAATATCATGTATCCTTCGAAGAGATGCTTCATCCACTTTTGAAGATGGAAAATTTTGAGGATCGGTCAAAATAATAGCATCACCTATATTTATGTTTAGAGCAACTCCTATAGTAGGCTCTTCATCCAACACAAAAGGAATCATCTCTAAAGGGAGCTCCATTTGATGACTAGCTGACTAAGACTAAGATGGCGTAGAAGTAGACTTTGTCACTCGCTCCATCATCGAACTAGGTTCAGTATTACACTCGACATATCTTGATGTCGATGGACCTATGGCCATTGCAGAGAGACACAAGGAACATCTGTGATCCATAACTATTAAACACTTCATACATAAAGGAAATCAGGCAAGGTAAAAAATTTAACCTTCATGCTAGAAAGAAAGCTCTGTATAGCCGATATATAAGACCCAACGGATACCAAAATGTGTTGCTCAATCGGATCTCATACATAGATGAGGGCAATAGTATGTAATTAAACTGTGCAGCATGTGCATCAAATTTCGTATAATACGAATGATTATTTGGTAAAAATACTGCAAATTGAAAAGATTGGCAAATAATCTGTTCGAGTATCGAAACAAGTTCAACGAGACCACTATCATAAACCATCCCAATGAATCACAAATCTTGATCGTAGTTCGATCAAATTCACTATGGAACTCCATTTGAAAAGTATAAGAATATTTAGTCAAATTTGAGAACACAATCTTAAATTGACCTGTCAATTTAAGATTGTTTGGTCAAGTTTATGTTGAAAATTTGGGCTACTTTAGAATACTTGGGTCTGCTATAGGGACGACTCGAAGTCAACTCGGGTTGAGACTCACAGAACTCAGGATCAAGTCTTGTTTTAGAATTCCTTGACTTTACTTCATGTAAGCCCTTAATTTTTCCAAATTTCCTCTTATATTCATATTTCGACTCTTTCCTTAAAGTTTCCTAAGTATGGGATCCAGACCGATCCAAGAAGGAGGAGCGATGGAGTTCCATGGGTGATTAGACTTGATCGGAGCACAAGTTGTCAATGGGAAAGCATAGGCAATGCCATTACCTACATAAGTCAAGTCGGGTTGGGCTTAAGACTGATTCGCTTGTAGATTTGAAAGTTAGACCCAACCAACAAATGGATTCTTTCCTTTTGGACATAATAGCGATGATCGTGAGCGATGCTTTTGGTTGAGAACGGAATTGGAATCATGAGGCGGCATTAATGATTCAAGTTCTATGGCAAAGTTGAGAGCATCTTTCGGTAGTGAGGAGCTCAAAATTGGGAAGCACATAGCAAAATCAAAATGAAGGCAAGTGGAATAAACAAGTATGGGCTCATGTATAAATATGCGTCGAACCAAGAGAATAGGCATTAAAAGCGCCCTAAGTATAAGGTACCGCTCCGTAAAAAATATGAAATAATAATAGTAGTAACAATAATAATAAATGGTGATGAGAATAGGATGCAACTAAAAATGAAATTCTGAACCGCAAAGTCCTACCCGAATAATTCAAAGAAAAGGTTATTAAGAATCCTCCAAATGTGAATGAGAAGTCCAAACAACATGCTTCAATTTTTATATTACCTAAGAATTGCAAGTTTAAAATCACTCAAAGCAATACGACAATCGATAGAAGATACGATGCTTCATGAAAATAGTTTGGAAGATAAATATCACTTATTCAGAACAGAACTTGAAACCAATGCTATGAAGCCACGGTTTGTCTTAATCCAAAGCATATCTTATTAACACATGATATACTTTATAGGGAAAAGTTATCCAGCTTTATGACCAAGCCATATTTAGACAAGTCAGATCAATCTGTTAAGAGGATACCCAAGAAGAAAACTAAAACGATAACTTTATAATCTAAGTTTGGTTAAAGTATGAAGATTTAACCATGAATCCTTTAAACCGCCTATGAAAATAGAATACATGCTAAATCATTTCAAGCGCCAAAGTGAAAGCCCAAGATCTAAGGAAAAGTCATGGGTCGGTACCGATGCATAGAATTTGCTCAAAGTAAATACTAACCTTATGCTGTATCGTGCTAAGGCACTTGTTGATCCAAGATTACAGTGCTAGATGGTTCGCTAACAATTCATGACCCAAATATCAATCAATGAATCAAAGCTTCATAATATCTAAGTTGTATGCCTTCAATTCATTACCGAACCATGAACTTCTGCATGATTCAGTGTCATATCAATATTTTCAAGCACTACAAAGGAAGATGCAAGCCAACCAAATAACCTCGATGGATCAAATAAAGTTAACAAGCCATTTCACTGGTTCGGTACCGATCCATAAGACTTACAGATTTGGCCACAATTGTTTTAGATTAACTCTTTCTGGACATTGGGAATGTGGGAGAACATGGTAGAGAAAAATCCCTTAAACTTCATCTATAAATAGAGGGGGTAGGCACTATTTGAGGACCCTTATTTCTGCATTCTATATTTCTGTACGAATACTATGATTTCTTAGATCATCACCGACTCATAGACCATCGATCCATAAGATCATGTTTGTAAAAGTTTTGCAGAATCAATAACAAAGTTCAAATGGATGTAGGCCAGTGATTTTCCAAACCGCTGTAATTGTTGTATGTTATTTCCTTTTTGTTTTCATTTAATTTCTTTATTTTATTTTCTTCTACAAATCTTTAGGGTATTTTTGCCAACTTTTGATGTAAACATGGACAACCAAGTTAATGAGATAAAGGGTTTGAAATATGTCAATCATAATAAACATACAGTCAATGGAGAGATAGAACAAAAGTAGATCTAAACTAAATCAACATGATGATCATGCAATTAATTGAGGTAGATGAAAAAGGAAACCGAGTTATATTACAAGATGAACACATAAATAGAAGAGATGTAACATAAATAGAATCTAAACCATGTAATCCTAATGAATATACAATTAAATAAAATTAGAGTTAACTAAAAATGAAGCTAATGATTTGCACCCTAAATGAAGATATCTCCTCAGATCTCCAAGATCTGCAACTAATCCTTGCAAGAGGTGGATGAACTACTTATGTTTCATTATTTTTAGTGTTTGCAATTGATTTAGAGTTGATATAATTTTGGAAATATTTAATTTATTTTTCAACATGGAAGATTAGGAGGAGAGAAGAGAAAAATGAATGTCTGTTGGAAATGAATTAATGGACTTTTTTAATTGAAATAATGAATCATTTTCCATTTTTTTATTAAAACACCACTAATCAATTCAATGAAACATTTCCCATTCTTTAATTAAAATGTCCCTAATCAATTCTCTTAATTATTTCTCCCCCCTCATTCATCTCCTGTCATATGGTATGGTTGAAATCACATGCCATAAAATGGCATAAAATGGCATAAAATGTCCACAAATCTCTTTATGCAACTATATTTCATTAAACCCATTTAAGTTATACCGATATCGTACATCGACACGTGAAAATATAAATTTTATAAATGCATTCAAATAATTACAAACAACTTCCAAACATCAATTACACTAAATTATATAAATATTTACTAATTCAATTAATTTACAACATTTTATTAACTAATTAAATCATGGAGTTTTTGAAGAATTCGTCATTACGGTTGTGCTACTTAAAGGTGTTAATTCGGTTAACGATTAATATATAATAATTCAAATATTAACGTTCACACATCACCTTAACAAGTGATGTGGCATTTTGGCTAAATTTATCACTTATACGGTAAAATCTAATTTTACTTATCATAAGTGACATCTGGTAGTAACGATTTTTTATAGTAATTCTCTTTGTCATAGCTATATCATATTAGGCCATAAAAATTTTGGGTTTGGTCATAACTCTAACACCGTCCAAATTCAAATTTGTAATTGTAAACACAAAATCCTTGGTTCAATAATAATTATTATTGTTAAACGTATTGCTACGGTCAAAGACTTTAATTTTTGGTTGACTATAATTGATCGTGGTACTTACCTCATATAACCGATGAGATGAATTCTCCACTGAACAGTGTTTCATTTCCAATGCTTTAGCTCAGACCTAACCATAGTCGTTCGATGGACGTCATGCAATGATTTAAATAAAATCAAAGTGGAGTTTCCATATTGAAGTTCCACGGTATTCTCAAGTCATTCCATAGTTATCCAATAATTATCAGTTCATAACCCCTTGGAGCCTGATAGCCATGAGAAATATGTTGTCAAACTTTTAAAGAGTGTTACGTACTACAGCCTCAATGGATGAATCGATACCTTATTTCAAAACATCTTGACTTCTCATGATTATAACACTTTGTAATTATTATCATATGATTTATCATTTAAATATTTTCCATCTATATACTTTAAATTAATTACTTATTATTTATATCACTATATAAAAAGTATATAATAGAATGGAAAATGCCTTTTATATTGAACAAGATTGTCCGTAGAGTTAGATATATGTAACAATTACAAAATTTCCCATAGGTCATTCCCCTAACTCTATCACTTACAACCTTTGTGATGTGGATGAATGTTCACTGATCAAACAACCAACTAGTCAACTAGGCATGAGGAGCCGAAACCTAACCAGCCCACCAAGCGTGGGAGGCCAAAACCTAACCAGCCCACCAAGGGTGGGGTACCAGAACCTTTTTTGATGTTGTAATGCATGCAGTTCTTATAGAAGCTGAAACTGATGCTTAGATGGTTGAGATCATGCTACAAAATAAGCAAGAAGAGTGCCTAGCCATTGATCTAGCTGAATGAACCTGATGGAAGACATTTGGCTTAAATGGAAGGAATGTGTGGTTGAGATGAATGTCGATAGGATAACTACACCAAGTGCGTGCCTTGCACTGCTTCGCATTTAATGCACTTGTACTATGTCGGCATGTTATGGGAAGTGGAACATGCTTCTTATCAAGAAAATATACACCTAATTGAACCTTTTTTCTCCACTCCTGCATGCCTAGGTAGCAAGACGGGCCAAGTTTGTTTGTTGGTCGCCGATATCATGGAGATTATAGGAAATTGTTGAGAGATGAGGTCATGTCGAGCTTGGCAACAGATGACGAGACTGATTGAGTGGCCAAACTAACAAGACTTCCTTGCCGAAGAGATAATGAACGGGATCGATGATAGGAAACACTTAAGTTGGCCTTGAGTTATGTCAGCTTGCAAAAGGCTAGGAGTAGTGCTTGACTTGGCGAACTGACTGAGTTATTCCTATGCCTCACATTGATTAGAGAGTTATCTTCTAGAGTTGTTAAAGGGTGCCTTAACCGATAATTGGCTTAATGTGCAATTGGGTAGAGTGGTCGAGAGGGGATAAACCTGGACTTGGGTTGCGATTCTATGCAAAATCCCACTTGGCATTTCTGTTGCTTTGACTGGTTTGCGGGTTGACCTGGACCCGACTCATGTTGGACCAAACTGGGCCAGACTAAGAAACTTTGATCAGTTTATTTTCTTACTTATGAAAAAAGTGAGCAACGCTAAGCATTAGAAGTGCAATTTTATTCAATAGAGAATTTGTCTCCATGGTTGTATGAGGTTAGTATCACGATCAAAATGTAGTCAACTCAAATTCAAAATCTCTGGCAAATGTAGCATGGTTAATATTAAATGTTATTACTGAAACAAGAACTTTGTTTATGGACTAATCAATGTGGATAATATTGGAATTTTGACCATAACCGAATACCAAATGTTAAAGTGATATTATATTAACAAAGAAAATTGGTGTAATCTATCATTACTATATGGAACAGCTTAATTTTGTAAAATTGGATTTTACCTATGAGATTTGTAAGAAACGAATTAGATCATACTACCGCACCACTAGCTAGGTAGCATATGCATGTTAGTATTTAAACTGTTTAAATATTAGTCGCTAGCTAAATTCATAGCCGCAAGTCATGCAATTGAACCTATTCAGTCTTCAAAACACCGCTTGATTTAATTAATTTATGATAGTTACAAATTAATTAGTATTTGTGAAATATTAATTAGTATCGTTTTTATTATATGGATGTACCTTTAGAATTGTTTAAGAATCTATTAGTAATTTATTTAGTGCATATATAAAAATTATACACGTGCGTATCGATTACGATGTCGGTAAAGATTTAAAATTGGATTTAAATTGAATAAATTATTAAATGAGTTCAAAGGGTGTTTTTGACCATCATGGACCCTATTCTAGGCAGCTAGAGATGAGGGGTATTGATGATATTTTTCATCAACCTCAAAATGAGACTAATGCATTGTGAAGAGCAAAGATCACTTGCTAATCATATTAGGCATATGGATGGAAAAAATATAGGAGAATGAGAATTTAATGGTAAATGAAACAATATGTAGAGTTATTCGACAAAGCTACCTACATCCACTATGAGGTTCTCTTACTATATTGTAACATACTATATTGTAACACCCCACCTCTATATCCATAATTATCTATTTATATTACTAAATAATTTAATTAATTAATCAGGTCTGATTATCGAATATTTATGTTTTAAGCCCAATTATCAAATAACTTCCAAAATTAATTTTTTATTTATTTCATAATTCTTAAAACACACATATATTCCCAAAACTACTTAATTTCATTACTAATTACCTTGTAATAAAATTCTGATAGTCAAAAATAAATTCAAATTATTCAGTTAAATTCCTAAACTCCATTTATGATTAAATAAGTATTTATTATTAATTAAACCTAAAAGTTGGGTTATTACATATGTGGCTTTTTACGATTACAAGAAATCAGAGGAAAATACAAGAAAAGGGAGGCACTTTAAGACTAATGGTGCTGCCAATTTTAAGAGCTTGTTGTGTGGAGAACTTTTAATTGTGGATAGTATCTAGAACTCTTATCATCTCCTAACCTTTATAAGTGGCTATTGTTATCTGATCAAACAACCAACCAACTTAACAAGTATGAGGGGGCTAGAACCCAACCAGCCCACTAAGCATGGAGGTTGGAGCTTTTTTGATGTTGCAGTGAATGGGGTTCTTATAGTTGCTAAAACTGATGTTTGGATGGTTGAGATCGTGCTGCAAAATAGGCAAAAAGTGCACTTGGCAGTTGATTTGGCTGAATGGACTTGATGTGAGGCAATTAGCTCAAATGAAAGGAATGTGTGGCTAAGACAAATGTCAACATAAAAACTGTACTAGTTGCATGCCTTGCAATGCTACACTTTCAATGCTCCAATAATATGGTGGTATGTTATGGGAAGTGGAACATGCTTCTTGTTAGGAAAAGATACACATGATTGTAGCTTTTATTGCTTCATTACCACATGCTTAGATGGTAAGATGGACCGAGTTGGTTTGTTCGTCGTTGAGACCATGAAGAGGATAGGGAATTGTTGAGAGTTGAGGTCATGTTGAGCTGGTCAAGGGAAGAAGAAATAAGCTACAAATAGCATGTCGCTGTACTAAAGCTAGATCGATGACGGGCCACGCTAAAGTCGGCTTTATGCTATGCCAATTAATAAAAAGTTGGGAAAGGTGCTTGCGTGGGTGAACTAATTGAGTTATGCTTATGTCTTGCTTGGATTAGTGACCTGGCTTCTAGAGTTTCTAAAGGTACCTCGATCGAAAACTGGCTTGATGTGAAATTAGGTAGAGAGGTTGAGAGGAGCTGAACCTGTATTTCAACATTCGGTGCAAATGCCAAGCAGGCCTGTCTCTAGCTTTGGCTAGTTTGCAGACTAACCTAAACTCAAGTCGGCCTTGACCAGACCAGGCTAGGCTAATATACCTTGATCATTTATTTTCTTACTTATGAAAAACTTAAGTAACATTTCCCCCCAAGTCCATATCATCCATAGGTGTGGGGTTTTGATGCAATAAGAAATCAAAACATTACTTGTATGCCATCATAATTTTAGTAACTAATTGAATTTGCCAATGGGAACCAAAATTCTAGTAAGATTAATAGCTAAGTAGTCATATCTTATTTTGTGTTACATAAGACATATAGGAGATGAAATGAAGAGAAATTTTTTTGTAAAGCTAATTGATTCTACTACTATTTAAAAATGTTTGATACGATCATTTAGTTGGCCATAACATACTGAATTTGTTGTTTTTTATTCATTAGAGCACAAATAAAAGCATGGTCACTATAATGATGCTGTTGAGGCTATTGATTCGATTCACAAGAGAAAAGATGAACATTGAAGTTGGTTTAATATTGTGTCGGCATAAACATAGGTATGCTCTATATCACTTAGGCCACTAATTTATAACTGCTTATAAGATATTATTTAGATTGTTTTCTCTATACTCATTTGCACAATGTTAATATAAGTTATATAAATTTTCTTGTTAATTTTATCTAATGCCTACTATACCGAAATAATTACAATTGAAGCTATGTAAAAATAATATTAGTTGTATTATCGAAAATATCATCATACTATTATTCTTTATGATGCATGTATTTTGAATATTATGTGTAATATTAGTTATTTCACGTATTATATTACTATTAGTTTATTACATATGTGTTATCCAGCCTTTTGACCATGTAGTATCTAGATTGACTTGACGGATAGAAATTGAAAGCTATCGAGGTAGAAGGCCAGGAAAGATAGCAGTAAAGTCCTGAAACTAATTACAACCAAGGTCATGAAACAAAACAACACCATTCCAAAAAATCCAGGACGTAATCCATTAAGTTGATGGATCGATACTGATCCATAGAAGCTCCTTAGAAGCACTCCATGTTCATCATGCTACTTAGTCTTGATGCCAGAAGCTTATTCCAAGGTCTATAGATCGATTGCACTTCATTTACTATCAAACGCCTTGAACATTGGAAATTAGCAACTTTGCTCCTCTATTGGTCCATTACTAGGACTTGGAAACAAAATTATAACAACATAAATAATTTGGGGCACATAAAGCTAACAACATATTGTTCTATCCTAAAGAGTTTCGAAGGATCCATAAGAAAATCTTATGGATAGGTGCCGATCCGTAGCCATGGATCGGTACCAATCCATAGCGGTTTGCTAATAAGGCCATGGTTTCTCGAGATAAACTACTTCTAGGTTATAGAGAACATGGAGAAGAACATGCTGGAGCTTTTCTTGGTGATCCACAACTATAAATCGGCATGGAGGTGCATCATTTCGAGAATCTTTTAGCTCTCTAGCAATTTTTACACATTTCTTGTAATTGCCTGTCGAGTGGTATCAAACCAGAAGAACAACACTTGTAAAACAAATATATCATTAATAAAAATCTCAAGTGGACATAGGCAATGATTGGTCGAAACACTATAAACGTGTGTTTTTTATTTTTTATGATTTTAATTTACTTTTTCTTCAATTTCATTCGCTACATAATCTCTTGGTTTTTGGTGCCACATTTTGGTACTAACATTTTGGATCTTTCATTGAGAGCTGATTCTTGGTCTGTTTAGATCCATCGTCTATTATTGGGTTTCCTAAATCAAGAGATGGATCTAGTTTTCCTCATTTTTGTAATTTTAACTACTACTTAGATTTTTAGAAAATCTGCACAAGTGCTTTCTACCATAGCTCCTAAAAAGATCGATTCACCACTTCGCATGCTGTTGAGAATATTAAGAATGTTGGTTCCAACATGTCGAGGAGGTTTCATGGCCAACCTTTAATGAAGGTCAAAACCCAATAGATGTGATTACTAGGGTTGAGATGTACTGTATGATGAGGCAAATGGAAGACAAGCTCTAGAAAAGCCGTAAACAAATGAAACAAAGCTTGGTCTGTTGAATCAACTGACAAACAACTATAGGAGAAGAAGGAGGGACATAACACCTTTTAGTTTAGAATCTGACAGTTCCTCATTATTGGAGCAAAGGAAGACGAATAGGAAGCAAAAGATGGTTCAAAAGGATACCGGGAAGTCAAAAAAAGCAGGACTGAGCCACGACCAAGGCCTATGAGTAGGTATCGATCCATCAAGAAGGACATGTTGTAGACGGCCAGAATGATAGAGATCAAACGGCTGATGCGGATCCGTCTTGGAGAGATTATGCATGGAAGTGCTGAACGAACGGTTCTCCCACAGTCAGAGGAACCCAGATACCGTAAGACAAACCAAGCATTTGCTAGGCCAAACATTCGGGGTAGATTATGGTTACCTCCATTCAATAGATCCATCTGAGTAAGATTAGACTAAAATGGTCAGGAGGCAGATGAGTGAGACCCAACATCCGACTAACGATGAGTGAGGTTCCTCCCTGAGGTGGAATCCACTCACGGAAGATATCCTGCATGAGGAATACCCATGGAAGTTTGTGATGACGATAATGCCATTGTACAACGGGAGGACGGATCTGAGAAAACAATTGATAAAGTACGAATGACACATGGATTCTTCCAAAGCTACTGATGTTGTATGATGTCGTTGTTTACTGATTTTCCTAAAGGGAGCAGCGATGATACAGTTTAAATGGCTGCCGTCATGATCCAAATCGTCTTTCAAGCAATTGGCATGAAAATTCATGGAGCAATTCCATATACACACAACTCGTCCAAAGGACGTTATGTCACTTTCCAACATCTTCTAGGCAGCGGGAGAGTCTTTGAAGGATTTATTATATAGATTTCGTACTGCAACGACGGAAGTAAGCAATGCTCAAGGGGATGTCATATTAATGGCGCCGATTAGGAGGATTCATCCCGAGATCAATTTCGAGAGATGGTTAAAGATGAAACCCCCAACAACAATGGATATATTCTATAGGAAGGCGAAGCGGTTCTTGAGCTTGGAAAACGGCAAGTGCTAGCGGTAGGAAAACCAATGTTGGACAGTGGATGGAGGTAATACAAAGTAATGTAGCTGTGAAGCGGTCTAGACGAAATTCTGGCAATGCTGATGTTAATGTAGAGAATCAAAGTGGTGGATAAAGCAAAAACAATGATGGGGCTAAAGATAGGAAGTCAAATTCAAGGAGACATCTAAGAATCATGAAGTTTGACAATTGCACTCCTATGAACAACTCGAGTGAAAAAATATACTTGGCTATTCAGGGTAAAAGGCGGTATAGGAAGTCAGCTTCCAAGGAGTCGACTGAGAAAGAGAAGAGATCTGGAAAGTTTGGTAGATTTCACGAGACTCACGGTCACAACACTAATGGAAACATTTACATGATGTGATAGAATATTTATTCGTAAAAAAAACTATAACAGTTTGTGCAAGACTTGCAGGATGTCGGGCAAGGAACTTCAAACCCTTAACACGGGCAAGCTAGGCCTGGTGTTGATGAGACCAAGAGGCTTGAGAAACTTCTTGTTATCAATACTATAATAAGTGGACTGCATCCAACTGAGAAGAGTTGAAACAAGATAGAGCAGTATGTTTGTGCTATGAAGCATGCAGTGAATGAGAGTTGTTTTGCCGTTGAAGATGGTGTTTCAACAAAGCAACTCAAGAGTGAGACGGATGATATTTTCAGTAATTGAGATGCTAATGGAGTAGATGCCTCAATTATTGATCAGCTTGCCATTTCGACCGTGATTGGCCCTGCCATAGTGAGGAAGGTATTGGTTGACTACTGGAATTCAATCAACATTCTATTTAAGAGACATTATGACCAGATGCTTTTAGAGGCCAAGGACTTAAAGCCATGTAAATCTTGGAGCCATAGATTTAACGAGATGGCTACTGAGCTAGTGGGATGCGTGGATCTACCGGTGGTACTTAGAGAAGGCGATCTTAAGAGAGTACGAGTCATGACTTTTGTTTCCTTGGATATTTACTCCACCTACAATGCTTTTTTAGGCTGATCGGCTCTAACTATATTTAGGGTGCCATCGCTCCACTGTTTTTAACTATGAAATTCCCAATCGACAATGGTGTAGGGATTGTTTAAAGAGATTAGGGGCTTGGCCGTGAGTGTTATGTCATTGAGCTAAAAGAGGTGAGGCAAAGAGAAAAAGGAAAGGTATGGAGAGGACTCTCTGCATCAAGTCTCTGGACGCATAGAAACCACCGCCTGGGCCTAGGCTTGGGCAACACAATCGATTCCGTAAGGATATGGATTCAAGGATAAAGCCGAAGGATGCAAGGGCTACACCAGTCGAGCTAACGATCAACATCCCGCTCAGCCATGATGATCCTATGTGGGTCCTGAAGGTCGGATTGCACCTTGGCATGAGAGTGATGAAAGAGTTGGTTGGTTTTCTCAAGGAAAACCTGGATACGTTTGTGTGGACTCACTCAGATATATGTGGAATACCATCGAAAATTATGAGCCACGCATTAAATGTAAATTCAAAATGTGTTTCTATAAAATAGAAATGCCATAACCTAGGTTCGGAGAGAACTGTTGCACTTAAAGAAGAAGTGGAGAAACTGAAAGATAACGGCTTCATCCACGATGCCCTCTACCCAGAGTGGGTATGAAAGTCAGTTTTGGAAAAAATAGTTGAATGGGAAGTTGAGGACATGCGTCGAATATTCTGATTTGAATAGGGCATGCCCGAAGGACAGCTTGCCACTCCCTAGGATTGATTAGCTTGTGGATTCCATAGCCGGACACGAATTGCTATCGCTCATGGACACATATTCTGGATACAATTGTACCTATGCACGTACCACACCAGGAATACATGAGCTTCATAACTGATCTGGAACTCTAATGCTACCTTATCATGCTCTTTGGATTAAAGAGCGCTGAAGCGACTTACCCAATGTTGGTCAACAAGATGTTTAAAGATCAGATCGAGTGCTCGATGGAAGCTTACGTGGACGATATGCTTATAAAATCAAGATGATTAGGGAATGATGTCGATGATTTGATGAAGGTTCTAGTGTTCTCCAGAAGTACAGGATAAAGCAAAACCCTTTGAAATGCTTATTCGGCATTGCATCATGGAAATTATTAGGGTTCTTCATTAACCCCCATGGGATAGAAGCTAATTCGGAGAAGATTGAGGCACTGAAGAACATCCAAGGCTTAGAGATAATCTAAGACGTTCAAAGCTTGAATGGGAAGGTTGCCGCACAGAGTCGATTCATCTTCAGAGTCATTGACAAATGCATCCCTTTCTTCAACGTGATCAAGAAAGGGAAGGGAAATTTTTCTTGGATGAAAGAATTCATAGACGCATTCCAGGCTCTGATGGATCACTTGAGAGTCCCCTCATTCTGCCGATGCCGCTGGATGATGAGGATTTGTTTATTTATCTGGCAGTCGCGGTGCACACTTTGAGTGTCGCACTTGTGAGGAGTCTCGAATCCAACAACCGCTGTACTACATCACCAAGTGGATGATTGTAGCAGAAAGAAACTATCTGAAGCTGGAGAAGTTAGCATATGCTTGTTGATCACTTTAAGGAAGCTCTGCCCCTACATTTAGGCGCATCCGATCAAAGTTCCGACTGATCAGCCCTTGTTACAGGTCTTGCAATGACCTAAAGCTTCTAAAAGGCTATTGAAATGGAAATTGAATTAAGCCAGTACGGCATAACCTATCACCATCAAAGAGCAATCTATGGTAAAGCTTTGGCGGATTTCATTGCTAAATGCACAACACAAGGTGATACCCCAGAGAGCAGTGAGGAGCAGAATGCCAGATGGAAGATGTACATGGATGGTGCGTCTAATGAATGATGTTTTGGAGCTGGAGTTGTTTTGGTAACTCCTAAAGAACATATAATTTTCTATGCCTTGAAAATTGATTTTCCCTCAATGAATAACGAAGCAGAATATAAAGCCCTAATTATAGGACTTAAGATTGCCAAAGAGTTAGGTGTTGAAATTTTGCATATCTTTTATGATTCCCAACTGGTGGTATGTCAAGTGTGGAAAGAGTTTCAAGCGAAGAGAGCAAGACTAGATCCTTATTTAAACTGAGCCCTTGAATTGCTAAGTGATATTGAATATTGCATGATAACACATATTCCGAAAGAGGAAAATGCGAAGGCCAACTTGCTAGCTAAGTTGGCCAGTTCTAAAGATGTGCAGCTCATGGCCCTAGTTCCGGTGGAAATACTATTGTCTCCAAGCAGCGACCAGAAGGATGTCGATTGGATCTTGGAGGCTGAAATTGAGGAGTCATGGATGATTCCGATAAAGAACTATCTACAGAAAGGAATTATAACATTCCCTACTTTGAGACCCAAAACTAACGGCTACGAATGTAGCAGTCATCCATAGTTATTAATCCTCGATGACCAAATATGGCAATGTTAGTTGTATTGATACACAGATACACATGAATATGAAAAAAAAATTCAAACAGCATACGAAATCAACATTCCATTTTAAAAAAATTCAAATGCACTATAATCCCAGAGCGCAGACCACGTTCAAACAAAATATACTTATTACGAAATACGCCAAGAACGACATATAAAGATGCCCCTCTTGGATGATCAGAGTATATGATAAGTGTGAGAAAATGCGGATTACGGATCTTAAGGTTAGGATTAATACTAGAGGGGGGTGAATAGTGTTAATAAAGAATTACTAAATCTTTTTCGATTTATGTTAATTTAGACACCGATGTATGCAATATACAGACACAGTTATGATCACAGAAACAAACACAGATGCAGAAATCAAATAAAAGCAGTAAAGGAAAGAACACATCGGATTTTATACTCGTTCGGAGTTACCCTACATCCAGTCCCGCAACACAAGTACAGATTTCCTTTCAAAAGCAATTGTACAATTACACCTTCGGTTTCAAGGCTACGAGGTACACCCTCCAGAATTTCGATCCTCTGGGTAGAGATACTTGATTTTCGGGCCACAAGTTTACCCAATTGATTTACCAAGGCTACAATCACACCTTTACTTTCTTGATTGATTTTCAAGGCTACAATCGCACCTTTTCTCGCTTAATAGATTACAAAGAAGTCTATAACTCTGAATAGCACTGAGAAGCTTGTAGAGAGAGTGATAGAGAATCAAAATAGAAGTAATCGAGTTTGATTCAATGTTGATTTCGGCAGAGTAATGATAAGAATATGTATTAAGAAAAGTGGAAGAAGAAGAAGAGGAGTGAAAAACAAGAAAATCTGATACAAAATTCGTTGAAACTAACCCCTATTTATAGAAGAACAACAGCCATGTCCATTTGTGAAGAGTTATGGCGAATAGACACTTATTTTGAAATTCAAATTTTGAACTCAACTGACACCATGTCGACATGGGGTATACAAGCATGTCGACATCCTAAAGCATTTTTTGATGTTTTGATTTTCTTTGGAAATAACCTTTATCTTAATTAAAACTAATTTAAACTTTTATAAATATACTTGAATATAGTTAAAATTCATAAGTAAATATAGAGAATAATATATATAGAATTTAACTCTAATTTTATATTTTAAATCTAAGTATAAATATTTAAAAGTTAAATATATTATATTAAAAGATAGTTTAAAATCAGGAGTAATTTGACTTTGAAATTAAAGATAATTTTGAGGCTAAAATTATTTAAAATCAGGATAGAGGGTTTTGAATCTTTTAAAAGGAAAGTTTTGAAAACATTTTGAAAACAGGATATAATTTTGAAATATCATTTTGAATAAAAAATTAGCGGATGCAAAACAATGTTTCAATAGATTTTTCGTAGGTTCCATCCTACTTAGGGTTCCATCCCTTTAACAAGCCCGAAGTGGATTTGATTCCATGAATAAATTGGATTTTAAGATGCCAGTGCTTTTCTATGAGTTTTAACAAAATTCCTAATAATAAAAAAATACTTAACTTTGAAATCTTGAACTCTTGATAATCTTGATACTCATGAGTCTTCTATCTTGATACCTTGAATCTCTATACTGTACAGTCTTCTTTCTTAGTACCTGCATGGTTAAATCCTGCATATATATATATATATCTAAACTTATAATGTTAGTATTTATATTTTATAATCTATTCTAAGGTTGTTGTCATCAAAACCATCATTTCACGGACTAACAATAAGGCACTTAAACAAATTAGCCTTTACAGCCAAACACAGTTTAAAAAAAAGAAATCTAAGTAGCTAACATGCCTCCTGCTCGTCATCGGAAGCTTTATTCATCTAATAGAACACCTAGAAACCTTAACTCTCAACCCACTCAAAATCAATTGAGTACCCGAGAGTTTAAGGGGAAAACAGAAACTTCGAGTCAGACATAAAGCTTGGGATGAATAATAATCTACCATCTCAAACCATTTAGATATCTAGTGATATCACGCTGCTTAGCGGAACGGGTTTTCCCCTCACTAGTATCCTAAAACATTTATAAAACCATATGTCGTGCTCCTGCATCCACAATGGTTAAAACATAGTATTTTGAAACATTACGATGATATGCAAAACAAATAAATCAAATCTGTATTACCCATCCCCTTTCATTCCGATTATCTGTCTTAATTACAGTCTGTAGGTTTGTTATTAATCTGTTTATTATTTATGGACTATCTATCAAATTTCATAGTTTTCATGAGATCACTAAGAATCTACTGGTAACTTCAATATCTTTTATATTATCCTAGTTTTCATGGGCTAACAAAGAACCTATTGACTAAATGCCAATATGTTAATCCGAATATAGTTTTTATGGGCTAACTATAAACCTATTGGCCATGCCATTATCAAATCACAGTTTTCATGGGCTAACTATGAACCTATTGGACCCTACCAATATGTTTAGTTAAGATTTTAACATTACTTAAGTTATATTCACAACTGGGTGAATATAGCTGGTTATTCTGCCCTTCTTCAAAGTACCATTATGGGTTCATAACAATGTGAATAAATATATGAAGAAGCAATCATAACAAGGTAGAATACCAATACCTATGGTTAAATATCCCTGAAATCATTTCACATAAAACTTGATTAATTTCTTTAGCCTATTAATCAGGGAAAGCTTCTTCCAAAACTTCATTTTAAAAATCTTTATTTATGCCATGGTTTTTACTTTAAAATGAAATTGATTTTATCTGTTTTGAAAACCTTAAAATATCACTTTCGAAACCCCTAGATAACCTCCTTCGAAAGCAAAGAAAACTCCTTTTCGAAACACTATGAATATCCTTTTAGAAACCCCTGTTCAATAATCTCTTTCGAAACCAAATATATGCCTTTCAATGGCATCAAAACATTACTCGAAATCTTTATAAACTTAGCTTCAAAAAAGTGAAAGTATCTCGTTCGAAAGTGTTGGGTTTTACTCTTAAAATCATCTTTTTGGGTCAAAGTGGTTATATACCAAAGTATCTCTTTCAAAATCCTTATAAAATTGTTTGGGAAAAAGTTGATGGTGTCGGAACCACTTATTCGAAAGCTCAAAACCTTTAAATTAAAACTTCGAAGGATAGCGGCGAAACACCCTTTCGACCTCATTGCCTTCGAAACCCTCAACCACTTTTCGAAAACAATGAGAAAGTGGCTTAGCTTAAGTTAAAACAGAGATAACTTTTCGAAAGCATTGATGGCTTCAATACACTTGGAAGGGAAATTTGCGGCTCGATTTGACTTGGTCGAAACCATTACTTTTCGAGGCACTTATTCAAAAACAAAAAGAAACCCCTTCGAGTGCTAATACTTTAAACATAATATGGCAACTTTCTTCGAAAGCTATTTATAAACTCCTTTTGAAAACATGTGTTTCGACTAGGTCGAAAGCTCTAAGCAAAGTAAAGCAAATACTTAACTTTTAAAAACTAAGAGGGACCCCATCGGAGGCATTCCTTTCGACACCAAGGCTTCCGCCTTTCCTTCAATCCCCTACGTACAGTCTAAATGATACCTTGTGTATTAGTTTCGACTAATGGGTTACGACTGATATGGAGCGGAAGTCTTTGGAGTCGAAAGGTCCTACTACTTTAGGTAGAACCAACTTTTCTAAATTAAAAGCTGAAATTTAGCTATTTTTAGTATTTGCTTTATAACTACTTGGTTGCCTTAAAACTTGTCAATTACTTTACAATTAAACTGTTGCATTTAATCAGATCTAAATCAAAGAAACATAACGTTAACGAAACCAACATTTGCAGATAAGTCCCTCTTTTAAAACAATTTATTTTCCTTAGTAAATCAATTGGGAAAAATCCCCAAAAATCACAGAAAATCAATTTCATCATGTTGTCTAACGTATTAAAATTTTAGACCAAATTTCTTCCTAAAATAATCAAAATTTAGTTTAAACCCAACATTGTCCTATTTTCTTTTAGAAATTCATATTAAATCTTCCATAGCTTGGAAAATTACAAACATTGAAACTCATCTCCAAAATCAAGTTTTAATTAACATATAATTTTCCCATGCCATTTTGAATCAATAACAATTGGTTTTGCCCTAAAACCATGCAAATTCATATGTAAATGAATTGTTTAAATCAAACAAATAAAAGTTCAAGCATAACATCATCAAAAACATCATAAGAATGAACTAAATCATAAATTCAAAAATATGTGATTATAAGACAAAATAGAGGTTGAATGAATTATTATTCACCTTAGATATGATAAGAAATTTGAGATTTGTCGTTGATTAATCCTTCCTAGCTTTGATCCTTAGCTTTAGATTGAATTTTTCTCTTTTCCTCCTTGTTAATGGTCGGCTTTTCTTAGGGTTTGATTTGCATTTATGAGAAATAAAATGAACGTGAATGGACAATTGAAAGTGTATGGCCATGAGTAATAATGGTGTAGCTACATTTCTAATATGCCTATGTTTTATTTCATAATTTAAAAGCTATTTTAAGCCCATTTAACGTAAATTAAGCATGGCCTTCTTATAGTTTTATTAAAATCTCAATCCCTTATTATCATTATTTTATTTTATTTATCTAATTAAATCTCCTGAATAATGTTATCATAAAATTAGGGATGTTATAGGCTCCCCCCTTAAAGAATTTCGTTCTCAAAATTCTTTAAGGACTAAATATTGAACATAGAAAATCATCTGTAACAACTCCTAACAAATATACTAGCCTATCTGACTAGTAACTATCTATATAAATCTAATATAGACATACCCTCAAAGCAGTTCAGGATATGTATCTTTAATGTTGTCCTCTATCTCCCAAGTATAGTCCTCCTTGTCACTTCACTGAACTTTCACCAACCTGGCTATCTTATTCCTCATTCTTTTCTCATCTCTCGCTACAACTCAAACTGGTTGTCTAACAAAAGTCAAATTAGGCTCCACTATCAAGTCTTCCAACCCAGTCGGAGGATTAACAGTCTCTCAATCATGCATATACTTGCGAAGATGAGATATATGAAATACATTATGGACACCTATCATACTGCTCGGCAGCCCTATTCTATATGCAAGCTTTCCAATCCTATCTATAATTTAGAATGGTCCGACATATCTCGGGGATAACTTCTCTGACTTGCCAAATCGTACCACACCCTTTATCGGTGTCACTTTAATAAAAGCTTTATCTCCAATGGAGAACTCTAAGTCCTTACGCCTCTTATCTACATAACTTTTCTACTGGATTGAGCTTCCTTCATCCTTTCTCAGATCAACATAATCTTTTCTGATGCCTCATTAACCAAATCTGGACCTAAGACTAATTTGTCTCCAGTCTCGAACCAACATGTGGATGATTTGCATGTCCTACCATACAAAGCTTCAAAAGGCGCTATTCCTATACTAGTCTGGTAACTATTATTATAGGAAAATTCAACTAAATGTAGATGATCTTCCCAAGATCCACCAAAGTCTAATACACAAGCTCTCAATAAATCCTTGAGTACCTTATTGACTCTCTCTATTTGCCCGTCTGAGGGTGATATGCAATACTCGTAATAAGTTTGGTACCCAATACTTCCTGTAGACTCTTTCAGAATTCACTAGTGAACAAGGCATCTCTATCACTGACAATACTACTAAGAACTCCAAGTTGTATAACTATGTTCTTCATGAACAACTTAGCTAAAACGGTGCTGTCCTGGTTGACTTTAATGGAATGAAATGGGTACTCTTGGTCAATCTATCCACTATGATCCATATACTTTCATTTCCCCTATTTGACCTTGGCAACCCGTCTATAAAATCCATAGACATCGAATCCCATTTCCAAACTAGAATCTCTAAAGGCTGAAGTAATCCACTCGGCTTCTGATGTCCGACCTTCACTTGTTGACAGTTTGCACACTGCCTAACCCACAAGCCAACATCCTTCTTCATACATTCCCAATAGAAGCTGCTCTTCATATCTCGATACATCGTGGTTCCACCAAGACGAATCTTAAACTTGGATCGATGATATTGTCCAAGAAATTATTTCTTCAAGTCCTCCAAATTTGAAACACACAATCGTCCCTTCTTTCTTAACTACCATCTTTGGTCAAGACTAAATTCTTTTAGATCGTCAATCTCTGTTCCAACTTCAAGCCTCCTGATCCTCTTAGCCAATACGGATCTGCTTTCTACTTAAAAGAAATCCTCTCGATCAGCACTGGTCGAACTTCTAAACAGGACAACATGGCAACACCCTGTTAGAACTAACGTCGACCTTAACTGCAAACCACAATTGGCCAAAGCTTCTAAATCCTTCCATTCTGTCAATATAGCTAACACCACAATTTGATGTCTTCTCCTAAGGGCATCCGCTACCTTATTACCCTTCCTAGGTGTATACTCTATACCAAAATCATAAGCTGCCAAAAACTTCAGCCACCTCTACTGTCTCATATTCAACTCCTTCCAAGGGAATAGGTACATTAAAGACTTATGATATGTGTATAGCTCAAATCTCTCTCCTAAGAGATAATGTCTCCAAATCTTCAATGTAAAGATCACTGTGGCTAACTCCAAATAATGAGTATGATATCTTACTTCATGTGGTCTAAGCTATCTGGATGCGTAGGCAATAATTTTACCCTTCTGCAACAACACTGCTCCTAATCCAATTCTGCATGCATCAGTATACACCACCAACCCCTAGTTTCCATCTGGAACCACTAACACTAGTGCATTGGTCAACAAATGCTTTAACTTAAGGAATGTTTCCTCACATTTATTGGACCATACAAACTTCACCTCCTTCCTGGTTATCTTAGTCAAAGATGCTCCTATCTGCGAGAAATTCTTGATGAATCTTCGGTAGTAGCCAGCAAGTCCAAGAAAACTTCTAATCTCGGTAACCATCTCTATTCTCTTTCAATTATTTACCGCTTCGATATTATCTGGATCAACTGACAATCCTTCCTCTGAAACCACGTGACCAAGAAACTTAATCTCTTTCTTCCAAAAATGATACTTGGAAATCTTCTGATTCTGCCTCAGCGTCTCAAGTACCACTCTAATATGATTCTTATGCTCTCTTTCATCTCTAGAGTATATTAAAATGTCACCTATAAATACCAGTACAAACCTCTCCAAGTATTCTTAGAAAACTCGGTTCATCAAATCTACAAAGAAAGCAGGTGCATTCGTTAATCCAAATGGCATCGCTAACCACTCATATGAACCATAGCTAGTTCGAAATGCTGTCAAAGGAATGCTGTCCTATGCCACTCTTAACTGATGGAAGCATGTCACCAAGTCCAACTGGGGAAACTCTCTGACTCCAATCAACTGATCAAACAGATCGTCTATTCTTAGCAAAGGATACGTATTCTTAATCGTCCTTTCGTTCAACTTACGATAGTCGATACACATTCTCAGTGACCCATGTACTTTCTTTACAAACACCAAGACTCCTCCCCAAGGTGAACTGCTTGGTCTGATAAAATTCCTTCCTTCAAGATCCACAAGATGCACCTTTAATTCCTTCACCTCAGTTTGTGTCATCCTGCTAAGTGGTCTACTCATAGGTTCAGCTTTGAGCACAAGATCTATACGAAACTCAACTGCTCATTTTGGTGGTAGTCCTGTGACTAGTTCAAAGACATCTGCAAACTCTCTTGCTACCCGAACCTGACTTAACGCATCTCCTACCTCCATAGCACTAAGCAAAGTACTAACATTCTGGTTAGATTTTTCTACTGGAAGTCTCGGTTATGACTATCAAGGTGTCTTAGTGATATCTCCCTATCTTGAACAAATATTCTAGCCTCATACCTACCCAACCCATCCATTCCCAAAATGATTTCAAAATCTACGAAATTAATAACATCTAGGCTGCATGCAAACTTATGACCTAACAAATCAAGTTCAAATTGTTACATCTCAACCCTAGAGTTGCATACCCTCCTATTGGATTCGCAACCCTTAAGGAAGTAATAAGTTAGGTGGATTCTAAGCTTAATCTATCAACTAAACACCGAGATATAAATGAATGTGATGCATCGGTATCAAAAAGTACCCTAACTGGTATACTCTGAATCAAAAGCGTAACTTCCATCACAGTCATTCCTTTATTTGTTGTAGTAGGCCTAGTTAGTTCAATAGCAAAAACCTTTCCCTTGTCAGTCCTGACTGGCTCAGGACATTGATTTTCTAATTCCCAACTTGATCACAGATGAAGAACTTCACATTCTACTTAGTTGCAGCCTTCGTACCATTACCTGACCGGCATTCATTTGCATAATGACCCTTCTTGTCACATTTAAAGAAAACTAACTTAGCCTTAGCCTTCTTGGCAGTATCTCCCTTTTAGACTCCCTTCTTCTTGTTGAAGAACTTCCTCTTCTTTCCCTAAGAACCCTGAACTTCCACTGGCTTCTCTCTACCACAATTAGCAAGCATCTCCTCATGGCAAATGGCCATCTCCACAACTATATTACAAAAATCATGAAGATGTGGCAAGGTCGCCCTAGCAATCTAGGGCCTTATTCCCCTAATGAACCTCTCATTCCTTCTTATGTCAGTGTTTATAATATTATGTCTATAACAGGATAGCTCCTCAAACATAGTTCATAAACTTCCTCATCAGTTCTGACTTAGCAAACTCAGGCACAAACTTCTGCTCAAATCTCCTTCTAAAATCCACATAAGTCAACTGCTTCTCCAGAACTCCAGTAGTAATAATATTCCACCAATGAAGCGTTGACCCTTGTAACTATCTAAAGGCCAACCTTCTCTTTTGTCCATCATCTAAACCCAAATCAGCAAATATACGCTCACAATGCAACAGCCAGTTCTCTACCTCAATAGCATCCTCCATCCCCATGGATGGCTTTCCACCCAAATTGGTGTAGTCTCTACTTAGTTTAGCATAATTATTCGCACCTAAAGCTACAGGATTAACTCCTCTAACATTTCCAACAACTCCAGCATCAACTCCTACTTGCATCATATTGACAAAGAACCGATACATCGACCCCATATCTACTGGTGAATTTCCAGCACTCACATTGGCATCAACATTTTGGTTATTAGCATTAACTGGTCGATCCGAGTTCCTCCTGTTAGTGGATCGAGCATTTCCATTAGTTGTGGTGCTTCCTCTACCTTAATGTCCTCTTCCGTTTCCTGCTTCCATATCTTCTTTCTCGTAAATCTACATACGAGCCTTAGTAAGATACAAAAGAATGGTTTAAGAGAGCGGGGAATACCTACTTATATATATAACTATATATCAAATACAAATACATTATTATAGCATTAACCCAAACCACAATCTTGTTGTCTGATTCATTGGATTATGTTTGAAAAATCTTTTAAGTTTAAGTTTCTTTTAAAGTTTTATAAACCTATTCTCTGATACCAACTTGTAACTCCCCTACTTAGAGGCCCAAAACTAACGGCTATGGATGT
The DNA here is from genome assembly GCA_030765085.1 of Allium cepa. Lineage (NCBI taxonomy): Eukaryota > Viridiplantae > Streptophyta > Magnoliopsida > Asparagales > Amaryllidaceae > Allium > Allium cepa. The sequence goes on along the minus strand of CM060946.1, from coordinate 120,156,162 downwards.
TGCAGTCATCCATAGTTATTAATCCTTGGGAACCAAATACGGCAATGTTAGATGCATTGATACATAGATACACATGATTATGGAAAAAATTCAAACAACAAACAAAATCAACATTCCATTTGAAAATATTTAATTCATTACATAATCCCATAGCACAGACCACATTCAGACAAACATATTTATTACGAAATACGCTAAGAGAGACTTATGAAGATGCCCCCTTAGACGATCAGAGTATATGATAAGGCACTAAAACAAACTAGCCTCTACAATCAAACATATTGGAAATAAAAGAACTCTAAGTAGATAACACGCCTCCTACTCATCACCAGAAGCTTTATTCGTCTAATAGAACACCTGGAAACCTTAAATCTCAACCTGCTCAAAATAAATTGAGTACCTGAGAGTTTAAAGGGAAAATAGAAACTTCGAGTCAAACATAAAGTATGGTATGAATAATAATCTACCATCTCAATCCATTCAGATATCTAGTGAGATCACGCCACTTAGCGAAACAAGTTTTGCCCTCACTAGTATCCTAAAACATTTATAGAACCATATATTGTGCTCCTGCATCCACAATGGTTAAAACATAGTATTTCAAAAAATCACGATGATATGCAAAACAAATAAATCAAATCGGTTACCCATCCCCTTTCATTCTGACTATCCGTCTTAATTATAGTTTCTAGGGTTACTACTAACATGTTTAATATTTATGGACTATGTGTCCAATTTCATAGTTTTCATGGGATCACTAAGAACCTATTGGTAACTCCAATATCTTTTCTATTATCCTAGTTTTCATGGACTAATTAGGAACCTATTGACTAACTGTCAATATCTTAATCAGATAAAGTTTTCATGGGCTAACTATAAAAGTATTGGCACATGCCAATATCAAATCATAGTTTTCATGGGCTGACTATGAACCTATTAGCCCCTACCTATATCTTTAGTTAAGATTTGAACATTACTTGAGTTATATTCATTACGAGGTCAACATAGCTAGTTATTCTGCACTTTCCCAAAGTACCATTATGGGTTCATAACAATGTGAATAAATATATGAAGAAGCAATCATAACAAGGTAGAATACCAACACTGAAATTATTTCATATGGAACATAGTTAATCCCTTTAACCTATTAGTCAAGGAATTCTTTCAAAACTTCATTTCAAACATCTTTATTTATGCCATGGTTTTTCCTTTAAAATGAGATTGGTTTATTTGTTTTGAAAACCTTAAAACATCTCTTTCGAAACCCCTAGATAACCTCCTTCGAGAGCAAAAGAAAACTCCTTTAAGAAACACTATGAATATCTCCTTCAAAAGCCTTGTTCAATAATCTCTTTTGAAACCAAACATATACCTTTCGATGGAATCAAAACATTACTCGAATTCTTTAGAAACATAGCTTCAAAACAAGTGAAAGTACCCCTTTTGAAAGTATTAGATTTTACTCTTAAAACCATCTTTTGGGTTAGAGTGGTTATATACGAAAGTATCTCTTTCGAAACTCTTACAAAATTGTTTGAGGAAAAGTTGATAGTGTTGGAACCACCTATTCGAAATCTCAAAACCTTTAAATTAAAAATTCGAAGGGTAGCGTCGAATTCGACCTCATTGCCTTTGGAACCCTCAAACCCTTTTTGAAAACATCGAGAAAGTGGCTTAGCTTAAGTTAAAACAGAGGTAACCTTTCGAAAGCATTAATGGATTTAATACATTTGGAAAGGAAAATAGCAGTTGGATTTTTACTTAGTTGAAACCATTACTTTCGAAGGCACTTATTCAATAACCAAAAGAAACCTCTTCGAAAGCTAATGCTTTAAACATAATACGACAACCTTCTTTGAAAGCTATTTATAGACTTCTTTTGAAAACATACGTTTCGATTGGGTCGAAAGCTCTAAGCAAAGTAAAGAAAATACTTAACTTTTGAAAACCAAACAGGGTTTCGACCCCATCGGAGGCATTCCTTTCGACACAAAGGCTTCCGCCTTTCCTTCAATCCACTACGTACCATCTAATTGATACCTTGTGTATTAGTTCTGAAAAAATGGGTTAGGACTGATATTGAGTGGAAGTCATTGGAGCCGAAAGGTCCTGCTATATGAGGCAGAACCAACTTTTCTGAATCAAAAGCTGAAATTTAGCTATTTTTGTAATTGCTTTATAACTACATGCTTATTTGTAATCCTTTGATTGGTTGCCTTAAAACTTTTCGATTACTTTAGAATTATACTGCAGCATTTAATCAGATCTAAATCAAGGAAATATAATGTTTAAGCCCTTACGTTTAACAAAACCAACATTGGGAAAATCCCCAAAAATCACAGAAAATCAATTTCATCATGCTGTCTAATATATTAAAATTTCAGACCCAATTTCTTCCTGAAATAATCAAAAAAAAATTAAACACAATATTATCATATTTTCCTTTAGAAATTCATAGCAAATCTTCCGCAGCTAAAATTACAAAAATTGAAATCCACATCTAAAATCATGTTTTACTTAACATAAAATTTTCTCATGGCATTTTAAATTCAATAATAATCGGTTTTTCCCTAAAACCGTGCAAATTCATATGTAAATGAATTGTTCAAATCAAACAAATAAAAGTTCGAGCATATCATCATCCAAAACATCATAAATCATAAATCCGAAAATATGCGATTATAAGACAAAATAGAGATGGAATGAATTATTATTCACCTTAGATATGATAAGGAATTTGAGATTTGTTGTTGATTAATCCTTCCTAGCTTTGATCTTTAGCTTTAGATTGAATTTTCACCGTTTTCTCCTTGTTAATGGCCGACTCTTCTTAGGATTTGATTTTCATTTTGATTATGAGAAATAAAATCAACGCGAATAGACAATTGAAAGTGTATAACCGTGAGTAATAATAATGTGGCTATATTTACTAATATGCCCATGTTTTAATTTATAATTTAATAGCTATTTTAAGCCTATTTAAGGTAAATTAAGCACGATCTCCTTATAGTTTTATTCAAATATCAATCCCCTTATCATTATTATTTTATTTTATTTATCTAATTAAATATTATGAATAATGTTATAAAAAATTAGGGATGTTTAGGAATCCTTCCTGATAGGAAGAGCTAATGACGTCAACTCAGTCGTAAAGCTGCAAGATTCCTCATGCAAGAAAGGGTACTTTACATAAAAGGATTCTTAGTTCCTACGTATCGATGTATCACCAATGATGAGGTCAACCGAGTCTTGAGAGAAATTGATGAAGGGGCATATGGCGCTACATCGGAGGGTAAACCCTAGCGAAGAAAATCCTTCGTTATGGGTATTTCTGGTCAACTGTCAATCAAGGCGCAGCTGATTACACCAGAAAGTGTGAAATGTGCCAGAGATTTGCCAAGATACCAAGAGCACCGCTAATGGAGATTACGCAATTGGTTATCCCCTAGCTGTTTGCAGTGAAGAAATCAATATCATTAGTGTGATGCCAATATTGAAGGCTGGTGCGAAATACGCCATCATCACGGTTAATTACTTCACCAAATAGGCTGAGGCAGAGCCGTTAGCCACAATCACCACAAAGAAAGTAATCAACATCATGGTCATAAATATCATCTGTCATTTTGGGGTTCCACGAACGATTGTCTCCGATAACGAGACCCAATTCGGCAGTGTCGGGTTTAGAGAATTCTATCGTAGGAACCATATCGAGAAAAGATTTGCTGTGGTGGCACATCCTCAAGCGAATGGATAATTTGAAGCAATTAACAAAATCATTAAGTCCATTCTTAATAAATGATTAGAGAAGGCTAATGGAAAGTGGGTTGATGAACTTATATTGGCACTTTAGGCTTGTCGATCGACCCATAAGTCAACGACTAGCCACTCTATGTTTACCCAAGCTTATGGATCAGAGGCTATGATCTCGATGGAACTTGTACCTTCTCATCGAGTGACTCACTATAATCCATGAATGAATAAGGAATTCCTATTGGAGTCTCATGATATGATCGATGAGAAGCATGATGAAGCTGACTTGAGAATAGCCGCTCATTGGAACCGAGTTACCTTATGCTTCAATACCAAGGTCAGGACTCGGACCTTTGAAATTGGCAATCTCATCCTCAAATGAATCTTCCCTAGCCTCGAGAATTTAGGCCCGACATGGGAAAGTCCATATGCAATTGAATAGAAGCTTGGAGATGGCACATTGAAGTTGGCAATAGTAGTTGGCAATAGGGGTAGACGTGCCATGTTAATGAGTAAATCAAAATGAGATAACATGTAATAAAATAGACAAAGGGAAAACATAAGGGCATAGTTGGAATAAGAATAATTTTATACCCTGAACCCTTAGGAATTCATTCATATGTTCATTTAATTATCAAAAATTAAACTAAGAGGCCGACCACTATTAGAAACAACTAGATGAAGATAAGAGAACCAAAGGGAAGCTTAATAAACTTAAATCCATTCAAATCTCAAACCCATAATTAGAAAAGCTAAGGTGAATAATGACTGCATCTCAATTTTCTAGTTATTTTCGGTCTTAAGGATAATCCGAAGTGTTTTGCATGATTATGTGATATTTTTAATGATTAAATGTTTATATATGCTTGTTGATGATTTATCTTAATCACATAGGTTTTATGATATGTTTTAATGTGAAAACCCTATTTAATGACATCCAAATGCCTTGCAATTCTAGATATAGGTCAAAAATGATATTTTAGAGATGCGTTTCAATTTTTGTAACTTTTTGAATTAACATGGATTTTATTTTAATTTTCTAGTGAATAAAATGATTTATCGAGCTTAAAATAATTTACAGTTAAATTATATGTAATTTTGGGTCTGAGATTTATATATGTTAGAAAACATATTGAAAATGATTTTCTCGAATTTTTGTAGAATTTTTCTAAGTTTTTTGATGAATATATAAAATTATTTAAGATATGAGACTTAAATATTTTATATAACTATAAAAGGAGAAGGGGTATCTTATAAATAAATAAAATTGTTTATTTTCGACATATTGGCAGCACTTTTAGAAAAGAAAATCAGTAGCCAATAATATTTTGACAAACAAGGCAGGTTAGTTAAAAAGTAATTCTTTTTAAAGTAAAAATCATTTTTTACATGCTTTTAGCATGTTTCGCCATTTTTGGCACAGTTGTTCTGACGAACTTCTGCCGCCTCCATGCCATCAAAATCAGTGCACGTAGTATCGATAACTTGGCACAGAGTGAATTGGACTAAGGCGGAAGGCACTAGGTCGAGACCAAGGTTACGAAGGGGTCGAAACGTTTCTTTGCTTTAAAATGAAAAATGCGTCTACTTTGCTTTCAACAGTATAGCTTTCGACTCGGTTGGCTTTCGGCTAAGTCAAATGTTTTAAAGGAATGGTTTCGAATGGGTTGCGCCTCTTGTTTTAAGAAAATGCTTTCATCGGGGTCGAAGCCCTTAGCTGCTACTTTTCTACCTTTTGACGCCAAAGGTTTCGGAAGGTATACTTGCTTTTAAAACATAATCTCTTCTCCAATGGTTTCGGAAGGACGGTTTCGACACCAACACTTCTTTGCTTAGGAAATGCTTTCGAAAGAGAACTTTCGACTTAAATGTTTTACGACCCTTTTGTTATGTTGAAGGTAGAACCCAAATGGTTTCGAAGGAGTTAATTTTTAATGGTTTTGAAAGGTGTTTCCACATGTTTTACTTGAACCCAAATGCTTTCGAAAGGTTTGGTGTTTTATTACTTTCGAAAGGTTTTAAAGAATGGTTTTAAAGGGGTGGTTCCCCAATGGTTTTGAAAGGTTTGAAAGGAAAGGTTTTCCAATGTATTTGAAAGGTGATGTTTAAAGGTTTAAAGAAGGATATCTAAGGTTTTAGTGCTTTCGAAGGAATGGTTTTTTAATGTCTTCGAAAGGAAGATTTTGAGGGGTACTTTCAATAGATCCGATAGGTATACTTTCAAAATTTTAAATGTTTTCTTCAATAAAGATTTGAGTAAAGTATATACAATATGACAATATGATTTTGAGTAAAACATAGAGTATATATTTTCCTTGTTTAAATTTGGTTTAAAGGTTTTAAATCAATTTGAGATGAAAAGGTTTTCAATGAAAATTTAAGGAAAGATTATCCTAAGTAAAATGACTTAGATATTAGAATACCATATGGGACTGCTATAGAGTCACGCCCTATATATTGGATATTAGCCCCAGCTAATTTAGTCTAAAGTTCCAGTGTGTAGGGCTTTGTCACAGATAAGACTATAATTATGATTACACGCAGAAGGGAATATATGTTTGTATACAGGTAGGTTATTGGTGAGCCCGTATAACCATTAGGATCAGGTGACCCTGGGAGATGTTAAGTTAAGGATAGACCATTCAAAAGAGGATCATTTAATAGATAGTTAGGGACAGACCGACGAGAAGAGCAGTCTCAAACAAGTGTTAGATTATTTTGATTATATCGTCTGGTAGGCCCTAGTCAGTCAAAGGTTAGTAGTTAGCCAAACAAAACTATGGTGTTCGGACATATAGTTCATTTATTATATGATATGTATGTTTACATAATAATGCTTTACAGTTTTAACCAGTTTTGATTGCTGGATAAAGGTTTGCAAAAGATATGTTTTAAAAGGATATTAGTGAAGGAAAACCCGTTCCACTAAGCTGCGTGGTCTCACTTAATATCAAATAACCGAGATCAATAGTATTATTCACACTAGGCTTTATGTCTGACTCGAAATTTATGTTTTGCACTTAAACTCTCGGGTGCTCAAAATTGATTTGAGTAGGCTGAGGGTTGAGGTTTTAATAGGATGATGAATAAAGCTTCCGGAGACGAGCAGGTGGTTGATGGATGGCTATCTAGGAGTTGCTATTTTGTTTTTTTTATTCCGCTCTATTGTATTTAAAACAGTTATATCTATATAGTACTTTGGTCAACTAAAGGGGAATCATCATATGTCGCTCTTGGAGTATTGATGTAATAATTATATTTTATTTGAACTTGGAAAACGATATATGGGATTACGTAATTTGAATGTGAAACAAGTGTTTTGAAATGTAATCAGTAAAATGTTGCTTTTTAAAATCTCTGATTGTGTTTCATATTCAAGTGCTTCTGATATTATGGATACCATTAACATAGTTGTATTTAGTCGCCGGAAGTTAATACTATGAATAAATGCAGCATCTGTAGCGCTTATCTTTGGGCCTCTAGATAGAGGATGTTACATTAGTACATGTTTGATGACGAATTTTCTATAGGTTAGAAAATCACCAAAAAATGTAATAAAGATAACTGCATGCGCATGCCGCACAATTTTAGTACGTGGAGAGTACGGGTCGATCCGTGGGGAATTAAATTAATTTTAAATTCGACTCAATCAAATTAACCGAAAGCTTGAGATTGTTTTAACTAAAATAAATGCAAAAACTAACAATAAGCAAAAGTGAATAAAAATATGAGATTAAGAGACAATTTAGAGGCAAATCCACTCTCCTACTCTCGCATAAATCAACATAAAATCAATCTATGATCTCTCATTTTAATCTAAGTAGAATTTGTGATGTATTTATCATAAGTATGGTCTACTTACGTTATTAATTAACGTAATTTAAACAATCAAACTTTAATACAACAACTAAAACCACTTTGTTAAATGTCATGAAAATGAATATGAAATTTAAATAAAATCTATTTTAAGCATGATCAATTTACTATTTTTGATTAGTATCATAGATCATCGTTATTTTAGTTCCACGATCAAAATCACTTAGTTAGATGTCAAATATAAATTATGTTTATATTTGAGTAAGAATAGCATATTTGTGATAAGCAACATTGACTATCAAATTCATTAATAAACTTAAATTAACAACTAACTATCCACGAGCATAAAAAGAGATCATAAATAATAAAATATGTTGAACTTACATAATTTAGCAGGCTTCGTTACCTCTAAATTGAAGGAGCTTAGCTTCTCATTTGTGTTATGATTTCAACATATGTAAATTTCAATATTAAAAAGCAAGGAAAATGCAAGCTAATTAAAATAAAAGAGAACTAACTACTTACATAAAAATAAAACTAGACTTAAGTGCATAAATGAAAATCTAATCTACTAACATAAAAGGAAAGAGAACATGTAAATAAAAATGAGCATAAAATATATAAAAGCAAGCAAAGTACAAAGAAGAAGAAGAGGCTTAGCAAGCCATTTTATTTCATATTAATTTGTGGCTACAACTTGCATAATACGATAAGAAGATTTAAAACCCCATTACATGAACATAAGAGGGTTGTTTATACATGCCTAAAACCCTAATTCACATTTTAGGGAACTACTCAAAATACCCTTTAGGAAATGTAACATCCAAGTAATCATTAGCATGAAACTAATCCTCCCTTAAATGTCATGTGACTTTAATTTCCACTAACATGTGTGTTAGCTCTTAATTGTAGTTCATGATTAGTGGGTAGGTGAGGTCCTCCATGATTACATGAATTCTTTTATTTCTTCATTCTTTTGTTTTCCATCCTTTGTGCATGTATACATACATGAAGCCTCTTCCATTTTCCATCTAAATTCCTACAAATAAAACTAAAATGTGCAAATAAATATTCTCAAAATTAAAACATGTACAAAATTACCATTTTTCCCTAAATGAAGGTGAATGAAAGATGATTTGATGACATTTGGATTTTGGTTCAAACATGTAAAATACCCTAATATGCTCATATATTTATATAAAAGTAGATTAAATATAGAAGTAAAAATATGCACTTTTACGTGCACATCAAATATTTGCACACTTTTCTCTTTATTTATTCTTGAATAAACTAAAACTAAGATAAGTCCACTTTCTTAGGAAGCACGATTGCATTGTGTGTGTGCAACAAGTCGTTAAACCTCCATGTGTCATTAGTAGGATGAGTATTGTCTCATGAGGCTTTTCAGTGGATACTACCCACAAAATCCATATGCAACATGAAAATTTCCTAAATGCAAGATTTATTTACAAAGATTTGAATGCAAATTTTTAAAAATATTTACAAATGAAGAATTTACTTTTAAATTGGCATGAGTAAGTTAAATATAAGTTCTGGTCATTATCAAGAGATTAAAGTCCTTTTATTCGTCAAAAACATTGAACAAAAATTAAGTTAACATCACAATCAAACTCTAGTTTGGTCAGTTGTTTCATTTGATAACATAGTGCAACTATGAAATGGATCGTTAGTGGATTATCAAAGTTTTTCAAAGTGGTATTTTTATTTCTTTTGAATAACAAGTCGAATCAACTAAGTGAAAATAGTGCTTGGATATCAATTACTTTCTCTCTCTATTTTTGAAAAGTATAAACTTTATTATTATTTACACACCTAACTCAGATAAATTGAGGCTAGATATACTTATTATGCATTGTCTTTCGGACTTACATGAAAAGGGTACAGAGTATAGCGAGTGTGCATGCTTGCGTATGAACACATGACTCTAGTGGTTATTTATATTAAATCTATTTACATACAGCTAACTCAAATAAACTGATGCCAGATATACCGATCTTGCACCACGGGCTTACGTGAGAAGGGTACAGAGCATGGCGAGTGTACAAACTTGCATGTGAATACATGACTCTAGGTGTTTCTTATTTCTACAAAACCCTTTTTTTTCTTATGTTTTTTTATAAAGAGAGAGTTTTACACAATCATTTTAGCACCACTTAACTTAGAAGATCAAAAACGCTATCATCTTTACTTTAAATCAACCATTGTTTTAAACAAAGATTTACAATTAGGATATACTTCATAATTAACACCCATGAACCTTCCCATATACTAGTTAAAGTATAGTTGCTTGTAATCAAACTTTATTTTTGTTCTTGTTGAGACAAATTAATTTTCACAAATTTCAATTTAATAACCAAAACATATATTTATTCCATAGTGTTTCTCTGCTAAAAAGAAAATAATTTTGGGATTTTTGTAAGTTTTGAGTTTTGGAAAGAAAATGCAAAAAATAAACGATGAAAAATCAAAAAATGGACATGAGACTCCCCCCACACTTAATTTTGACTGTGTCCCCACAGCCAATGCATGATATAATGAGTGTAACAGGAAAAAATATGTACATATTTACAAAAGAGGGTTAACATTTCTTACTAAACATAGTTTAGCTCATGATGAATCATGAGCTCCTCCTCTTAATAACTTGGCAATTCCAAGTATGGCTTAAGCAATGACCATTGACTTTGAAGATTGTTCGGGGTCCCTGAGGTTTTGTATTTCTATGGCACCGTGTAGAAAAACAATTCGTAATACAAATGGTCCGGTCCATCTTGATTTTAATTCCTTAGGGAATAAGTGAAGTCTAGAGTCATACAAAAGAAACTTTTGGTTTGGCAAAAACGTTTTTCTTAGGCTGGACTTGCCATGAAAAACTTTTTTTCTTTGTAAATTTTTGTTCGTTTTCATACACGTCATTCCTAATCTCTTCTAGTTCATTGATTTGCAATTTTCTGTTTTTGCCAGCTTTTTCAAGATCAAGTTCTTAATTGCCCACAACGCTTTATGCTCAAGTTCGAGGGGCAAATGGCATGTTTTACCATATACAAACCTAAAGGAGACATCCCAAGATTGGTTTTATACGTAATTCTGTAAGCCCGAAGCGCATCTGTCAAATTTTGTGACCAATCTTTTCGATTTTTATTAATGATTTTCTCCAAGATTTGTTTAATTTAACGATTTGAAACTTCAACTTGGCCATAAGTTTGAGGATGATATAGAGTGGATAACTTATGAGTTATCGAATATTTCTTCATTAGAGTTTCAAATGAATGATTGCAAAAATGGGTTTCGTTATCGCTTATTATTGTGTGAGTTGTGGCGAACCTCGAAAAGATGTTTTCTTCAAGGAATTTCACAACAATTCTATGGTCGTTGGTTTTACATAGAACAACTTTAACCCATTTTGAGATGCAGTCAACGGCAAGAAGAATGTACAAATTTCCAAAAGAATTGGGAAATGGTCATATAACGTCAATACCCTAAACCCTAAAGATTTCAAACATAAGAATGGGGTTCAAAGACATCGTATTTCGTCGAGAGATTCTTCCTAACATTTGGCAACGATCGCAAGTTTAACAAAACTCTAATGCATCTTTGAAAAGCATATGCCAGTAAAAACCACATTGAAGCATCTTTTCCGTGGTTTTCTTCAGACCGAAGTGACCACTACAAGCTTGGTCGTGACAAAATGAAAGAATATATTTGGTTTTGCAATCCGAGATGCAATGTCCAATGATTTGGTCGAAAGTGTTTAAACAAGTTTGGAACATCTAAATAGAAATATTTGACTTGGGAAAGAAATTAATATTTATCTTGTTTCGAAAAAAAATGGGGAGTTTTCTTAGTGACTAAATAGTTCATTATGTCGGCATACCATGGATTGATAGAAACGGAAAGGAGTTGTTCATCAGGAAAGTTCCCATTGAACGGTAAAGAAGATGATGTGTATAGAAGATGTGATAGACAATCAGTGATGACATTGTGTAACAACCCGCCTATTTTACGGTTGAGTATTTAAATATTTCATCGTTAGTCGGATTTTAGTCCGAAAAACTACCTTTTGCAAACAGTCAAATTAGGACTCGAGACCACCCCCATTGAGTTCAAAATGACGTTTGCGATCTTTTTGAGTATAAACTTCGATATGTTTGAAGATGGTAGAATTTTGCTACTTTTTCACTTAGGGTTTTGGTTTTGTTTCAGCTCATTAGACCCAAGCTTCACCCCTCTTCTCTTCATTACTTTACTTCTATTTCCTAATACTCAAGCTTTATCAACAATGGAGAGTGGAATGAGAAATTAAAATTCCAAGCCCTGGTTTCCATTTGCAAATCAAGTTCTAGATCCAAATTTATAGAGAAGCTTTGGTAAGCCTCCTCCTCTTCTTCTCCAACTCATTCTCTTACCAATTTCAGAAATTCCTAAACCTAATTTAGGAAATGTTTCTCTTTTAAGCTTAGATTCAAGCTCTTTGGGTTGGAATTGAAGAGTGATTGTCCTTGCCATTGCTCTATAGCTTCTTATTCATTTGTTTTGGGTTTAAAGGTGAGATTTTATCTCACATATATGCCTATATCTATCTTTGATTGTTGGGTATGAATTCCTAACGCTTATTCATGTGCATTTGCTTTTGGTTTGGATTGAATTGGAGAATATTCCAATTTTTGGTGTTTTGAGTTCAATTCTTTAAAAAAAAATCCTAACTTTGTTTTTTGATCATGTTTTTGGTGATGAATCGAAGAGCTTATAGGACCGGGTAGCCGATAGGCGTAAACCCCTAGCGTCCGTGCTTGTCCAATTGCAAATTGAGAGAGTTTGCACTTCATTTAAAATGGGATAGGAAATGCAGAAAATCAGGTTCAGTCGACTGAATTCTTTGAGTCAGTCGACTGAGCTGATGCCCGAGAATTTTTCAGGTCTGTGTTCAGTCGACTGACTCAGGGAGTTTAGTCGACTGGCCTGCTCCGGTTTTGCCTGTTTTGCCTATTTATGCTCAATTTGCTTTGTTTTCCTATCTTTAATCGATTCTTCTTCTCCGATTAGTTGTTATCACCTTTGTCGACTTTGATAACTTCTATTTTAGGAATTTTTGGGTATATCCACTTTGATGGATTCGGTATCGGTTTCTTTGGATTTGATTCACGTCTTCGTATGTGAATTTTGATGATTGATTGTTCCTACAATCATTTTTGTGATTTGTCACTTTAAAAATATAAAGGTTTTAATACTAGTAGTAAATATCAAAAACTCTTTCTTCAAAATGATTTCAACACTATTTTATTACAAAGCTCGTTTTCTCCAATCGTTTTCCAATCTACTAGTATATACAAACTTTTACCTCACTCGTATGAGAAATCTAATTAAACGACTTAGTAAAACAAGTGATATGAAACGCTTGTGTTTACTTCATCGGTTAACTCTTGGACTTGTTCGATTGAATCTCTTGTGACAATTTTCTAGTGGAGATTTACGGTTTGTTTGTAAATATTTAAGTTAAGCTAGTGGTTATGGGACATGAAGCTAAACTCATATATTTACTAGCTTAGTGTAATTGACACTTCTTGATGATCGATGATGATTATTTTTGTGATTTAGACTAGCAATATGCGATGTCTCTTTGTTTGCGAGGGAGACTAAACCCTGTTTCTGTGGAGCTTCGGCTCAAATTGGTGGGGTAGCGACCCATGGTCTTCGGACCGTTTTGTGGAGCTTCGACTCAAAATTAATGGTTAGCAACCATAGAATAGCGTTCCGTTTTGTGATACACGTTTTGGTGAGTTTTAATACTCCCGTTTTGTGATAGGCCTACCCTTTTTCGTGATTTCTGGATTTCTATTAACGATTTCTAAAATTTGTGTTTCACCAATTTTTGTGGTTTCATTGATAAGTTCTATCAATATTTGTGCATTGGTGAATTTGTGTGTCATTAACTTTTGTGATTGACATTGATATAATTTTCAATATTTATGGTTTGGTAAATGAAATAAAGAGTATGACAATCCTTTTTATCTTTGAGAAGATTCTTGTGATATTGATTAATCTCTTGTTGATTTTCAATTACATACTTATCACGTTATGGCATTTTGGTTATTATACTTTTTTGCCATATCTCTTATTCTATATCATTTCATTTGATATTTATAGTTAGATTGATCCGTTTATTATTTTCTTATTAAATAATACTCGGGCCAGACCGAGGTGTTACAGGTGCTTCTGCTTAACTCCTCATCAGGGATTATTATTCTGACTCTTGGCTAACTACTTAGATTAGTAGTTGATTTTGTTGTATACGTTTGAGATATAGACTCCATGATGTATACTTATTCTTTTGTGTAGCACTTGTAATCATTCTTTTGTGATATTGTGGATCGTGTTAGACCACTTCTCTGATATACACTTTTATGTATAGTATTCATATCTGTTTCCGCCTTTGTGATATGGATATCTGTGACTGATTTATGTTATGTTTATTTCTATATTTGTTTCCGAAGATTATATATAGCCACTGTGTAGTAGCTTTGAGTTTGTATCGGCATGTCGGATTTCCTCTTGAAATGAAATGCATCATAAACTATCTGACATATCGGTGCTCGCACAAAGCAATTACACGGAGGGTTGCTCCTCAACGGCCTTATTCTCTGCGCTAGTTGACGGCATTACTCCGTAGTGTTCTTGGCTAGAGTGGGTATAGAGGTGGGGCGTTACAGCTTGGTATCAAAGTCAAACTTCGGAACAATATGAAATATTATAACAAGGATCATCATCCTAAGTCCATCTTAGGAGTCGTGCCTTAGGATTTTATTCGAGTCATTGGACCCGTTCTATCCTATTTTCTTTTGTGATGCCTTGTTTTATCAATCATTATTGTTTGATATTCATTTTGTGAATAACATTTTTCTTCTTCTTCCTTTCTTTTGAAAGAAGAGAAATGGTTAGACCAGGCCGTCCCAGCGTCGGTCAATCTAGTGCTACTCCCCAAGATGGAGTATTTATGTCTGCACAACAGCTTCTTGATCTTATAAAGAATGCTCAAGTTGCCGGGCCCATTCTAGAACCTACTCATCCTAAATCCAAGTTTGCACGCTTGTGCAGTGACTATACCAACTTGGGTGGGAAGCCATTCAGGGATTCCGAAAGCGTTATTCAAGTCGAAGCTTGGCTAAGAACATGCAATTGAATCTTTTCTCGCATGAATCTTATTGATCTTCACCGAGTTCAGGTGGCCTCTAGTATGCTCCAAGAAAGATCATTAGACTGGTACGAGCTTCTGATTTTTGAAATAAATGAAGCGGATCTTACTTGGGAGAAATTCCGGGAACGATTCGAATTAAAGTTTGTGCCAGAAGCTGAGAAGGTGACATTGTCTCACTGTTTCATTGACCTTGTTCAAGGTGAATCCTCTGTGGCAGATTATGTCGCATCCTTCGAGTCACTTTCTAAATATGTGGTCGAATACATAAACACCCCATTGAAGAAGAACCAAAGATTTGTCTATGGCTTGAATAAAAATCTCAAGAAGCCATTACTTCTAAAATTAGAAGTTTCTTTTGATCAACTCATTGATATCGCTCTTCGTCTTGAAGAGGCAGATAAGGAGAGTGACATTGAAGTTATGGGTGTCATACCAAACTTCAACAACAAGAAAAGGCCTAGTAAGTTCAAAGGTCCTTATCCCAATAAGAAAGGGAAGCAAGCAACTCCTGCAGCAAAGACTTCTTCCTCTAGTAGTGGGCAATGCTACAATTGTGGTTCTAAAGACCATTATGCTAATAAGTGCTCAAATCCCCTCGCTTGTCGCTATTACAAAAGTTCGGGCCATTATATATATGCATGTCCCAAACTTCAAGGTAGGAAGGAGGGAAAGCTTAATGTGGTGAAAACTCCTAGTAACACTTCTCATGGTCAAGGTATTTCTCATTCTATCCTTGATGGCATTATTGTGTTTCGTGATCATCCTATTCGAGTTCTTTTGATACGAGTGCGTCCCATTATTTTATATTGAAGGAACTTGTTGATACTTTTTCTTTAAGTGTTGTTGCTTTACTGACTTCGTTGAGAATTGCGAATCCGGTTGGTGGATCTGCAACACTTAGTTTGCTTTGTAAAGATGTGGAGATTATTTTATGTGACTTTTCTTTCCCATTCGATTTGCATGTTATGCATTACTTAGGCTTTGGAATGATTTTGGGAATGGATTGGCTTAACCGTTATGAAGCTCATATCCTATCTCCTGAGCGGACTATTTATCTTCGACATCCTCAATCTGTTAAGCAGATTTCTATTATTCATAAAGATTCGGATTCCAACTTGGCGTCATCTTTATATTCTTTAAATCCTCATGATGACGATAATGATGATGAGGAAGATGTCATTTCTCTTATTCATGTTGTTCGTGAATTTTCCGACATATTTGAGCCCGTTTTAGGACTACCACCTAAGCGAGCAATTGAGTTCAAAATTAATCTCATCCCTGGAGCTCAACCTATCACTCGTCCTCCTTATCGCATGTCCAATAAGGAAAATGTGGAGATGCGCAAACAATTATCTGAATTGGAGACGAAGCAATTTATTCGCTCTAGTTCCTCTCCTTGGGGAGCTTCGGCTATTTTTGTGAAGAAATCCGATGGTACACTTAGGCTTTGCGTTGACTACCGCAAGCTTAATGATCTTACTATCAAGAATAAATATCATTTACCTCGGATTGATGATCTATTCGATCAACTTAGTGGTGCTAGAGTCTTTTCACAATTAGACTTAGCAACCGGTTTTCATCAGCTTCGTATTGCAGAGGATAGCATTCCTTTGACATCGTTCCATACGCATTATGGATCTTATGTATGGCTTGTTATGCAATTTGGTTTAATGAATGCTCCGACTTATTTTGTTGACCTTATGAATCGAGTTTTCAAAGATTTCCTCAATCGATTTGTTCTCATCTTTATTGATGATATTCTTGTGTATTCAAAAACCGAGGAGCATGAAAAGCATCTTTGGATTGTGTTGGAAACTCTTAGGAGTAATCAATTAAAATAAAATTTTTCTAAATGTCATTTTTGGCAATCTCGTGTGAAGTTTCTCGGTCATATTATTTCCGAATCTGGAATATCAGTGGATCCTTCAAAGATTGAAGCAATTCAAAAGTGGAAGAGACCGGAGAGTGTGACGGAAATCCGTAGCTTTCTTGGATTGGCGGGTTATTACCGTCGTTTTATCGAAGACTTTTCTAAAATTTCCGTGCCACTTACTAGCTTAACAAAGAAAGGTGTTAAATACTTTTGGTCGGACAAATGTTAAGCTTCTTTCCAGAAATTAAAAGAACTCCTTTCCGATGCTCCTATTCTTATTATTCCCGAGGGGAATCAAGATTTTTTTGTTTATACTGATGCTAGTCGTGTTGGTTTGGGAGCCGTTCTCATGCAAAGAGAACGTGTTATTGCTTATGCTTCTAGGCAATTGAAGGCAGCCGAGACTAGATATGCCACTCATGATTTAGAGCTCGCGGCTATTGTTTTCGCTCTCAAAATTTGGCGTCATTATCTTTTGGGAGAGAAATTTGTTCTCTATACCAATTATAAATCTTTGAAGTATTTATTTTCTCAAAAGGAACTTAATTTGCGTCAACAACGTTGGCTCGAGTTCCTTGCATCATATGATCTTGACATTCTTTATACTCCCGGAAAGGGAAATCATGTTGCCGATGCACTTAGTCGTAAGCAACAAGCGGTTGTTTCTATGATGATATCCGAATAGAATGATCTCGGAATTTTATCCACTTGTGAGATTAGAGATCGTGTATCCGATTTATGTTCATCTCTTGTTTTATGTAGCCTTGAAGCTCATCCTTCTCTTTTAGACCGCATTCTTGAAGCTCAAAAGCTAGATCCCGAATTGGCTCTTCTTAGCAAAAGATTAAGGGATAAAATTAATATTGAAGGTTCGGAAGACTTCGATATTGACTCTCGTGGAGGTATTCGAAAAGTTGGTAGACTTATCATACCAAATAATAGTGATCTTCGCAAAGACATTTTAGAAGATTCCCATCGTTCTAAATTTATCATTCATCCCGGTAGTAGTAAAATGTACGCGGATATGAAGCGACTTTATTATTGGGAGAGAATAAAATTTGATATTGCTAACTTTGTTAAGCGTTGCATGACTTGCCAACTTGTCAAGGCCGAACATCAAAGGGCAGGTGGGTTGTTGCAACCTTTGGATATTCCAATTTGGAAGTGGGATCAAATTTCTATGGATTTTATTGACGGCCTTCCCCATTCTCGTTTGGGTCATAATAGCTTATGGGTGATAGTTGATAGACTTACTAAATCCACCCATTTTATTCATGTTCGGTCTAATCGGACCATTCCTCTTTTGGCCAAACTCTTCATTAAAGAAATTGTTAAATTGCATGGAGTTCCTTCTTCTATTGTTAGTGATCATGATCCATTGTTTACTAGTGGATTTTGGAAGAGTCTTCAAAAAGCTTTGGGGACGAAGCTTAATTTTAGCACCGCTTATCATCCTCAATCCGATGGACAAACCGAGCGCGTGAATCAAACACTTGAAGATCTTCTTCGTGCATGTGTTCTTGATTTTGGTGGAAGTTAGAAAGATCATATTTCTCTTGTTGAGTTTTTCTATAATAATAGCTTCCAATCTTCTATTGGTATGGCACCTTCCGAGGCACTCTATGGAAGGCCATGCCGATCTCCTTCTTGTTGGCTTGAAGCCGGTGAGAAGCTGGTTTTAGGTCCAGATTTTATTCGTGATTCCACAGAAAGGATTGATCTTATTCGTCATAGGATGAAAGAAGCCCAGAGTAGACAAAAATCCTATGCCGATAACCGAAGAAGGAAAATAGAATTTTCTGTGGGAGATTTTGTGTTTATTCGTGTTTCACCTATGAAGGGTGTTGTGCGTTTCAGTCGATCGGGAAAGTTAGCACCTCGATATATTGGTCCATTTCCCATCACCGAACGTATTGGTTCCGTGGCTTATCGCCTTTTATTACCAGCTTAATTTTCTGCTATTCATGACGTGTTTCATGTTTCTCAATTACGGAAATGCCTTCGACATGGAAGAAATTGAAGTTTCGCTTAATTTAACTTATGAGAAACATCCTATTCGTATTATTGCTTCGGAGGTCAAACGCCTTCTAGATAAAGATGTCCCGCTTGTGAAAGTTCAATGGTCCTTAAATGCTAAGAATTGTTCTTGGGAATCTAGAGAATTCATCGAGCGAACACATCCGGACTTACTTTCTCGTGCTCTTTGAGGTGAACTTCTGGTTTCAAATTTCTTTTGTGCTGATATGCTTTTATGGTTGTTACTTTTATTTCCTTCTTAAATATTGCGTGGACGCAATTTCTTTAAGGAGGGGGGTCTGTAATAACCCGCATATTTTACGATTGAGTATTTAAATATTTCATCGTTAGTCGGATTTTAGTCCGAAAAGCTACTTTTTGCAAACAGTCAAATAAGGACTCGAGACCACCCCCATTGAGTTCAAAATGATGCTTGCGATCTTTTTGAGTATAAACTTCGATATGTTTGGAGATGGTAGAATTTTGCTACTTTTTCACTTAGGGCTTTGGTTTTGTTTCAGCTCATTAGACCCAAGCTTCACCCCTCTTCTCTTCATTACTTTACTTCTATTTCCTAATACTCAAGCTTTAGCAACAATGGAGAGAGGAATGGAAAATTAAAACTCTAAGCCCTGGTTTCCATTTGCAAATCAAGTTCTAGATCCAAATTTATAGAGAAGATTTGGTAAGCCTCCTCCTCTTCTTCTCCAACTCATTCTCTTACCAATTTCAGAAATTCCTAAACCTAATTTAGGAAATGTTTCTCTTTTAAGCTTAGATTCAAGCTATTTGGGTTGGAATTGAAGAGTGATTGTCCTTTCCATTGCTCTATAGCTTCTTCTTCATTTGTTTTGGGTTTAAAGGTGAGATTTTATCTCACATCTATGCCTATATCTATCTTTGATTGTTGGGTATGAATTCCTAACACTTATTCATGTGCATTTGCTTTTGGTTTGGATTGAATTGGAGAATATTCCAATTTTTGATGTTTTGAGTTCAATTCTTTAAAAAAATCCTAACTTTGTTGTTTGATCATGTTTTTGGTGATGAATCGAAGAGCTTATAGGACCGGGTAGCCGATAGGCGTAAACCCCTAACGTCCGTGCTTGTCCGATTGCAAATTGAGAGAGTTTGCACTTCATTTAAAATGGGATAGGAAATGCAGGAAATCAGGTTCAGTCGACTGAATTCTTTGAGTCGGTCGACTGAGCTGAAGCCCGAGAATTTTTCAGGTCTGTGTTCAGTCGACCGACTCAGGGAGTTTAGTCGACTGGCCTGCTCTGGTTTTGCCTGTTTTGCCTATTTATGCTCAATTTGATTTGTTTTCCAATCTTTAATCGATTCTTCTTCTCCGATTAGTTGTTATCACCTTTGTCGACTTTGGTAACTTCTATTTTAGGAATTTTTGGGTATATCCACTTTGATGGACTTGGTATCGGTTTCTTCGGATTTGATTCACGTCTTCGTATGTGAATTTTGATGATTGATTGTTCCTAAAATCATTTTTGTGATTTGTCACATTAAAAATATAAAGGTTTTAATACTAGTAGTAAATATCAAAAACTCTTTCTTCAAAATGATTTCAACACTATTTTATTACAAAGCTCGTTTTCTCAAACCGTTTTCCAATCTACTAGTATATACAAACCTTTACCTCACTCGTATGAGAAATCTAATTAAATGACTTTGTAAAACAAGTGGTATGAAACGCTTGCGTTTACTTCGTCGGTTAACTCTTGGACTTGTTCGATTGAATCTCTTGTGACAATTTTCTAGTGAGTTTGTTTGTAAATATTTAAGTTAAGCTAGTGGTTATGAGACATGAATCTAAACTCATATATTTACTAGCTTAGTGTAATTGACACTTCTTGATGGTCGATGATGATCATTTTTGTGATGTAGACTAGCAATGTGCGATGTCTCTTTGTCTACGAGGGAGACTAAACCTCGTTTCTGTGGAGCTTCGGCTCAAATTGGTAGGGTAGTGACCCATGGTCTTTGGACCGTTTTGTGGAGCTTCGGCTCAAAATTAATGATTAGCAACCATGAAATAGCGTTCCTGTGACGACCCGAAATTTTCACGCATTTAAAATCAGAATATTTAATTGATTTTAAATATTCAATAGAGTAATTTTAACTTCAATTACAAATATCAGTATTTGTTTGATAATTAAATAATAGAAATTAATAGTTAGAAGTGGAGTAAATTGTTGAATCTAGAATTTTAGGCCTGTTAAAAATAATTTGAAGGCTCGTAAAATTTATATTGATAACAATGAAGATAATAGAAGTTTTAAAATTGAAATTAACAGTGGTTTGTTCAGTTTTAAGAAAATTTATCGTTTAAATTGAATTTAAAAATAGCCTTCCGAGGCACAGTCTCGGAATTTGACGAAATCAGTTCCATTGGATCCGTAATATTATATTATTATCGGATTTCAATTTTGGCAGCGTTCGGAGTTACCGTTTGATCGTACAACCCGTAAGTGCGTAGAAGAATTAATTAACTTTAATTTACATGGTCAAACCTTTTCATAGAAGCCACATTCTTCTAGCTCCTAGCGCAAGTTTTTTTCCCCTCTTCAGATTCATTTCCACTTAAGTAAATTGGCCGAAGCCTCATCTTCAAAATCGAATCGAAGCCCTAAAATTACATCTAGTACGAAAATAAACTGTCGACATTCCTCATCCATTATCAGTGAGATCAATTCCCCATCGCCTTAAAAATGGAGCTCGGCATCTAAATGTTGGCGTCTATCAGTTAATCTCGTAACCTGGCACAACCTCCTTCTCCATGAGCCGCGCGCGATGAAGCTTATCCATCCTCCTGCTTTCAATAAGCCTCACTGTTAAGCAAAGAAATGAGGCGAGTCTTGGCAGCTAGGGCTTCGTTTTAAGGGTGGCGGCGATTCAAATCGCGCGAGGGCTGGGTAGATAGTTCGAAGGCGTCGCGAGGTCGATCTCGTCATTGGGTCGTGGCAGTTTCAAATAACTTCGGGATGGAATCGCTCACGTAGGTTTGGGTTGCGAACGTCAACAGGTTGCGGTGAAGGGAGGGGTCTTGTTCGAGTTCGGTGTGAGGTATTATTATTTTTCGTGAATTTATCTGCATATTACATACAAAATTTACCTACAGTAAAAAGAAAATTTAAATGTCAAGTAATTTTTGAATTTTAAGTTGTCCTCAATTTAATTTTTATGTAAACAGGAAACGAAACATTATTTTTCAGTAAGATATAGGTTCCGTTCTAATTTAAATTGATAAACAGTAAAACAGAAAACAAAATGGATAAGGTTTGAAAATTTACATTTTAAATGTTGAAGAATTTATATATAGACAGATTTGAAATATAGGAATTTTAGGATGTTGTAAAATCTTTATAAAATTGGGATTTTAAACCTATACAGATATTTGATAAGTAGCTTCAAAGAAGAAAAAATAATTTTAGGCCGATTAGTTTGTTCTATTAACATATTTAATTTATTTTAGTTTCTAAAACTAAATTAATTAAACGAGATTTAGTTTAAATGAAATTATTGGTTAAATAAATTAAAGTTAGCAAATGGAAATTATGGGTTTGATTTATTCAGGTATTAACAAAATGAATCCAATGTTTATTCAAGGTCAAAAATCGAGAAACCAAGGCAATATTGGAGTGGATTGCAAATAAAAGCAAAGGTGAGTAAATCTCACTCAGTTAAATTTAAATTCAAATTTAAATTCAAATGATTAAATTTAAATAATTGTTTGAATGGTTGAAATTGATTGATGTGTTATAGTATGTTATATTCTGGGATTGGCATATTATTGTGCTAACATCTTTGGATGCAGGAAAACAGGTATGAGGGATCCAACTGGACCCCTCGAAATTATTTAGATTATTGACTATTCTGTGTTCTGAATATTTGACATCCCGTGATGATTTTATGAATGATTGAAGTATTGAATGGTATGGTTGGATTGAATATCTCAGTAAAATAAATTATCAAATCTCTAGAATTGTATTTTCGAAAGAAATAAAAGAGTAAATTTTTAAGTAATATAATTCTAGTGAATTGGAATAAATTAATAACGAATTGAAAATAAAATAAAATAAAATAAAAGTGATTGCAAAACTCTAACAAATTTGGAATAAGAGAAATTTGAATTATTAGGGGTAATAATAAATCGTAAAGCTTAAGTGATTTTATTTGAATGAATAAAGAATTTATTCTAAATGAGATTTGGAACTTTTAAACTGGGATATCAGGTAAAATAAAATAACGGAGGATATTTTAAATATGAAGTCAAAGTTGAAATTTATCAAGGAAGGGAAATTCGTTTAAAATAAATAGTGATTCATGTTTAAGATGTGAAGAGAAAAGTGTTTCCCTGGATAGCCAAGTACGATTTTCAAGCAATTTTAAATATAAGTTAAAGGTTTTAATGTTGTTTTAAAAAGCATATCTTTGAAAAGTTATTATTTTTAAATGTTTTAGTTCTAAAGTAAATATTTTTCAAAACTATTATCGTAGTAATTATTAACTGACTTGGTATTCGTTTTTAAAGTAAAATTCTAGTTTATATTTTATAAATAGTAGCCTTATTTATTAAATATTCCTAAAGTATATATTTTAATTAAGTATTTAAGGTAGTTTTAAATTTTTAAGACTATGAAGTATATTTTATAACTAAGTGCTTTTAAATTATTTTAAAGCTAAAAGTATTTTATACTTGGCGTTTCAGTGGAATAAATTATTTTATACTTGGCGTTTTTAAAGAAATTATTCCGGGAAAAGGAATATGTTTGAAACTGTTTTCAAAAAGGGTTTGAAAAGTGCAATTATATCTTGTGAAGATATTTTTGAGATAAATAAATAATTTGGGAAATTATTTATTGTTTGATGGATGTTTGTGAATATAAATTGATTGTTAAATCACCGACTATCAATATTGGACAAATGCGTTGATCGTTTCGAAGTGACCGGGATCGAGATATTATTTCTCGAAAACCACTTCGATCCGGTTTGTACGTTTCGTGGAAACGATTTTGGATTCAAAGATGGAGCAGTGAAGTGCAAGGGCTAGTCGCTACTAATCCTGAGGATGTTTCCAAAATGGATGTAGTAGGAATAGTGCCTTCGGTTCCGTTCGAACCCGGGATCGTCGGGTGGATGATGGGCATTCTAAGGGATATGTTCTAAAAAGGTAACGCTTAGCCTCAAGCCTCATCAAATGGGAATGATTGAAAATCAGGGGATATGCAGCAAGGCTAGGTGGGTAGCACCCAAGCAGGGTGAGGTCATTCCAGTCTAGATGTCCCTTTTTATTTCGGCTTAGTGGGTGGTTGCTGATCCCAACCGCGGGGTGATCTCACTCGGGATTATCCAGTAAGGGGTAGTCCCGGCCTTGCATTGCAGGGGAGCGGGCGTACTCCTCGGTACGGTGATCTAGGCCCCGTACTATGACAGGTGGTACCCCAGTGCCTAGTCATTAGTTGGAAATCCATTCTCCCTACGAGCCTTGTACGAGTTTTGTTTGTATTACCCACTTTGTGGCTAGTAGCTGGAATTTAATAGATGTAACAATTTCAGCTATTTTATAAGTATTTGTAAATGGACCCTATTATAATATCAAAGGATTTCTATAAAAATCGTTTTAGCTATCGTAAGGTAAAAACCCGACATGTTTATTTGTGGCGTGGTCTTACGGGATGCTTTTGTTTTCAAAGGATTTTTGAAACTTTAAAATCAATTGGGTGTGATTTTCTCACGCTGGTATTCTAGACTGACTTGGGTATTATTTAACTGTAATGCTCGGGTCAGACCGAGTATTATAGGATACATGATATGATGCTGTGAGCTAAGGAGACGAGCTGGATGACGATACGTACTTGTTTATATATATATTTCCGCTGTGTTGAGTTGTTGTGTATCCATTTGTATGAAATTGCTGTTGAGTTGTGATTGATGTACTCTGATGATGTAATATATGTAAACAGATATATGTGATTTTGAGTAAAGATTATTTATTATCTATTATATTTTACTCCGCTGCGATGGTTAGATTCTGTTGTTGTTTTCTATTCTCTTCTTCTACCTCTTCTTCTTTAACCCAAATGGTTCGTATTTCTGTACAACTTGAGTTGATTTAAGTAGAATAGTGTGGACTCAAGGGGTACGGATTTGCGGGTCGTTACAGTTGGTATCAGAGCCAGGTTGGTGATAACCTTGGCTCTAGTGGGAATTACTCATAAAATAGAGTCTATAGTACTCTAGAATGAGTTTGAGTGTATTAATAGATATGAGTGCATATTTGTTAGTGGATATAAATTGTTTTAATATCGTGTTGATTGATTTATTGAGTGGCATATAAACCTTCGTCGACATAGTCAGCGCAACTGTATCGAAGAGGTTTCTAAACACTTGAATAGAGCAATCGACACGGTATTGTTTTAAATATGGGTAAATGAAATAATTTTACCCAAAAATATATTTTGATATAAGAAAGTTTTTGAAAACTATGTAGCTAATATATAGTTGCTTGGATGTTAGAAATGATGATATTAAAGTATTATCATTGTTAAGTGAAAATTTAACTAGAAATTGTAAATATAATCAAAGATTGAGAAGTTAAATTCAATTATGAAATGAAATTTATAAATATGAATTATAAATGTAATTTATAAATTGAAATATAATCAAATGGAGATTTATATAAGCATAAAGTGTACAAATGAATTATAGTTAGAATTCATTTAAGCAGGCTCTGGAAATTTAAAATCCCGGAGATTTGGAAGTATTTGAAGATAAATGATAGCATTATTGTTTTGGAGATATTTCTGAATGGAAATCTGTTTTAAATGAATTTTGAAAGTGATATAGCATTGAAATCACTTGGATTATTGGAAAATAATTCTGATGATGACGGCCTCATCATCAGTATTCATTTTCAAATTTCTAAGTGACGGATTGCTGCCAAAAATTGATTTGCTCAGAAGAGCTAGTTGTTTTTGACAATTTCAAAAGGGAATTTGTTGAAAATAAAAGCCAGGGTTGGTTTAATTTTTGAGAAGTGTGATTTTGAAATGTTGGAGATTTCAAAATAATTTGAAACCAAAGCCGGGTGTTTAAAAATTCTGATGAGATAGGTTGTAAGCTTATAAATTGAGATGATTTTTAAATCGGGAAGGAAATATAAGCTTTGAATGTTGGAATGTAAATTTAAAGAGAAAAGTTAAAAATGAAATTAACTTAGATTGGAGAATAAAATTTAACTGGATTAAAATAAATTGAATAAGCTGAAAATAATATCCAGTTGAATTCGAATTAAGTTAAAATCGAACTGAGTTAAATAAAACTGAGTTAAAATAAAATTGAATTGGAATAAAAATTCAATTGAGTTATCAAATGGAATTAAATTCTTACCTGAATAAATGGAAAATAAGTTGGATAAGGATTGGATTGAAATAAATAAATCAGAATAACTTATAAAAGAATTAAAAATCCATGGAAATAAAATATGCTTGGGCTATAAATAAACAGAAAGCTTGAGTTAAAAATAAAAGATGAATATATTCAAGCTTATGATGAAATAGAATTATATAAAACTATAAGTTGTGACTTATTAAATTGAAAATGGAATACAAAGCCCAAAATCAATATTTTGATGAATTGAAAAATGAGTAGAATATCCCAACTTGAATTATAAAATAAATTTGAACTTAAGAAATTAAATGAAGAGATTTTGAGATTAAAAATCAAGTGTTGAATTTTGTCCAAGGGAAGAATTAATTAGATAATAAATTAGTTAATGTAATTGAATGGTGAGTTTATGATGAAGTTTGGAAATAAAACTCAAGTTATAAATCAAATTCGACTTGAATCATTAGTGAAGAAAATATAATTGAAAGTGGTCTTGCAATTAATTAAATAAATAGAGAATGAAGTTGAATTATGAGTTAATAAAATTTGATGGTAAGTTAAGGGTGAATGGTGGAATCAGGACTTGAGTTATTAATTAAAATTTGACTTGAAGTGTTAACAAAGTAAATATAATTGGAAAGATATCGAATAAAAATGAAATTAGATTAAAATAGTAATGGTATGAATTGTAAATAAAATCCAAATATGTGGAGATAAATTGGATATGGCCTTGTAATCAATCGAGTTAAGTTGAGTAATAAAAGAGAAAAATTTACTTGTAAAATGAAAATGAGCTTAAGTCTAAATTTGAATAAATTAAAGTAAATTGACTTAAGCTGAATAAATTGAAGAGAGTGAATTTAATTCAACTTAAACCAAGTTTAATGATATTGGATTGAATTTGAATCAAGTAAATATAAATTTGGATTGAAATAGAACTTGGTGGGTTGAAAATAATATTTAAGATAATGGAAATTCATAATAGATTGAGTGGATAAACTACTTATATTGAATAAATAAATGGATGGAATAAATAAGAATCAAATGGAAGTGAACTTAAGTTTGAAGTGAAATAAATTGAGTAAATTAACTTAAGTTGAGAATAATTAGAAGCTCAACTACGAGTAAAATTGAAGACCATTAAGCTGAAGCTTAGTTTGAATTAATTCGGGAATGGGTAGTAATATGCAAGCTTGGAATGGGTCGAGCTAAATAAATGGTCATGAATGAATTGAAATAAAAAGGGAATTAATTGGTAATGAAATTTGGAGATGGAACTTGAATTGGTTAAATGAAGTCGAATACCAATTTAATGTGGCAAATGTTTAGTTTGCAGATTAATTATGAAATGAGTATTGGATGTAACCAATATGAAATGTTCCAAGATAAATAAATGGATTCAAATAAAATGATTGAGAATATAGCATGTAAATTGAACGGAATCAATTAAAAAGGAGTCAATTTAAATTGATTATAAAACTCAAGTGCTAATTTATTCACATAGATCTCGTCAAATTGCATAGAATAAATACCATTGGATGTAAATTGAGGTAATTAAAATTCTATGAATTAATAGGAGTGAAATAAATTGATTTTGAAAGCAATGGAATTAAATATGAATTGAGTTTGCTTAAGAATAAATTAAATGTAAGCGATTGAGTTTTGAACCATTCAAATTTGAATGAAATTGGTTTGTAAATTAATTGAAATAGTTGAATTACTATGAAAGTTGTAAAAAAATTGCTTACGGAAAATGTTGGATGTACATTTCTTTAGAATTCATATGTTTTAACCATTGCAACTAAGTGAAATATAGTTAAACTGCATATATTTGGCACTTACATGTTTAAATTGAGTAAGTATAGGTACCTGGAAGTCATGTAGCTGGATTTGGTTGTGCTATTTGCTAAAAAAAAATAAGCCGCTTGCTTAATATGTTAAATAAGGTACGCCTACGCAATAAAAATAGGTAATATGAACTGTTTTTGGTTTTTCTGACCGTGTGGGTCGATGTATATATATTTATCTCTTTTGTCAAATTGCAAAAGCTCCTCCATACAAAGGAGACTCTGCCAAAAAAATTCAGAAATTTTGGGAGTTAGAAAAAAAATTTGAATTTTTTTGGAAACGACAAAACGATTTCAAACTGGAAATTGAAATATAATTAGTAAATGAAACTAACTTAAA
Source organism: Allium cepa (assembly GCA_030765085.1). NCBI lineage: Eukaryota > Viridiplantae > Streptophyta > Magnoliopsida > Asparagales > Amaryllidaceae > Allium > Allium cepa. The sequence continues at coordinate 120,127,906 of CM060946.1, read as the reverse complement.
TAATGACATGAATTGATTATAAATGAAAAATAAAATTTAAATATTCAGAGTTAAAGATAAATTGAATTCGTATGGAAATGAAAGAATCAATGTGAATAGAAATAGATATAAACTAAAGTGGTAAGATGAAAATGAATATAAGAAGCATATAGAATGCTTATACTAACTTAAGAAGGGAATGGTGAATTCTTGATTTGGAATTGATACTACAAATATAATCTAAGTTAATATTTGAATGAATAAATGCCGACGGTTTGTAAGAGAATTGATATGCTGATTTTAGAATATTGTGATTGGATATTAGTGCTAAGCAGGATATGCAGGTAATATAAAGGGAAAAGAGAATTGATTTTGATTTCAGAAGATAAATTTGAAATGCTCGACAAAAAGGTACGTATTTTAATTTGGTGTGAAATTTGATTGGGATTTGGATTGAGCCACTTGGCCTTTTGTTTTCTTTTTGGATTTAGAAGGTCGTAGAGCCATTTTGTAGTTGTACCGAGCTAGCCACGCAAAGGAGACGCTGGCGAAATTTTTTGGGAATTTAGGGAGTTAGAAAAAAATTGAGAAAATTTTGATAATTCAAAATTGGTCTTAAGATTAAAAACTTGAATGGTTGGGCAAATAGGATTGTTTGCAAACTAGGGGAAAGTTTGGGAAGTTAATAAGAATGATAATGGGTCTTTTATAAAAAAGGTAGTTGGTAGGATATTAAATTGTTTGGTTTTGGAAATAAGTAAACGGGTATTGGACCATTCTTCCTAATTAGTAATTTCGGGCACGAAATTCTTTTAAGGGGGAGGAATGTGACGACCCGGAATTTTCACGCATTTAAAATCGGAATATCTAATTGATTTTAAATATTCAATAGATTAATTTTAACTTGAATTACAAATATCACTATTTGTTTGATAATTAAATAATAGAAATTAATAATTAGAAGTGGAGTAAATTGTTGAATCTAGAATTTCAAGCCTGTTAAAAATAATTTGAAGGCTCGTAAAATTTATATTGATAACAATGAAGATAATAGAAGTTTTAAAATTGAAATTAACAGTGGTTTGTTCGGTTTTAAGAAAATTTATCGTTTAAATTGAATTTAAAAATAGCATTCCGAGGCATAGTCTCGGAATTTGACGAAACCAGTTCCATTGGATCCGTAATATTATATTATTATCGGATTTCAATTTTGGCAGCGTTCGGAGTTACCTTTGATCGTACAACGCGTAAGTGCGTAGAAGAATTAATTAACTTTAATTTACATGGTCAAACCTTTTCATAGAAGCCACATTCTTCTAGCTTCTAGCGCAAGTTTTTTTTTCCCCTCTTCAGATTCATTTCCACTTAAGTAAATTGGCCGAAGCCTCATCTTCAAAATCGAATCGAAGCCCTAAAATTACATCTAGTATGAAAATAAACCGTCGACGTTCCTCATCCATTATCAGTGAGATCAATTCCCCATCGCCTTAAAAATGGAGCTCGGCATCTAAATGTTGGCGTCTAGCAGTTAATCTCGAAACCTGGCACAACCTCCTTCTTCATGAGCTGCGCGCGATGAAGCTTATCCATCCTCCTGCTTTCAATAAGCCTCACTGTTAAGCAAAGAAATGAGGCGAGTCTTGGCAGCTAGGGCTTCGTTTTAAGGGTGGCGGCGATTCAAATCGCGCGAGGCCTGTGTAGATAGTTCGAAGGCGTCGCGAGGTCGATCTCGTCATTGGGTCGCGGCAGTTTCGAAGAACTTTGGGATGGAATCGCTCACGTAGGTTTGGGTTGCGAACGTCAACAGGTTGCGGTGAAGGGAGGGGTCTTGTTCGAGTTCGGTGCGAGGTATTATTATTTTTCGTGAATTTATCTGTATATTGCATACAAAATTTACTTACAGTAAAAAGAAAATTTAAATGTCAAGTAATTTTCGAATTTTAAGTTGTCCTCAATTTAATTTTTATGTAAACAGGAAACGAAACATTATTTTTCAGTAAGATATAGGTTCTGTTCTAATTTAAATTGATAAACAGTAAAACAGAAAACAAAATGGATAAGGTTTGAAAATTGAAAATGTTGAAGAATTTATATATAGACAGATTTGAAATATAGGAATTTAGGATGTTGTAAAATCTTTATAAAATTGGGATTTTAAACCTATACAGATATTTGATAAGTAGCTTCAAAGAAAGAAAAAAATTTCTAGGGCGATTAGTTTTTTCTATTAACATATTTAATTTATTTTAGTTTCCAAAACTAAATCAATTAAACGAGATTTATTTTAAATGAAATTATTGGTTAATTAAATTAAAATTAGCAAATGGAAATTATGGGTTCGATTTATTCGGGTATTAACAAAATGAATCCAATGTTTATTCAAGGTCAAAAATCGAGAAACCAAGGCAATATTGGAGTGGATTGCAAATAAAAGCAAAGGTTAGTAAATCTCACTCAGTTAAATTTAAATTCAAATTTAAATTTAAATGATTAAATTTAAATAATTGTTTGAATGGTTGAAATTGATTGATGTGTTATAGTATGTTATATTCTGGGATTGGCATATTATTGTGCTAACATCTTTGGATGCAGGGAAAACAGGTAGGAGGGATCCAACTGGACCCCTCGAAATTATTTAGATTATTGACTATTCTGTGTTCTGAATATTTGACATCCCATGATGATTTTATGAATGATTGAAGTATTGAATGGTATGGTTGGATTGAATATCTCGGTAAAATAAATTATCAAATCTCTAGAATTGTATTTTCGAAAGAAATAAAAGAGTAAATTTTTAAGTAATATAATTCTAGTGAATTGGAATAAATTAATAATGAATTGAAAATAAAATAAAATAAAAGTGATTGCAAAACTCTAACAAATTTGGAATAAGAGAAATTTGAATTATTAGGGGTAATAATAAATCGTAAAGCTTAAGTGATTTTATTTGAATGAATAAAGAATTTATTTTAAATGAGATTTGGAACTTTTAAACTGGGATATCAGGTAAAATAAAATAACGGAGGATATTTTAAACATGAAGTCAAAGTTGAAATTTATCAAGGAAGGGAAATTCGTTTAAAATAAATAGTGATTCATTTTTAAGATGTGAAGAGAAAAGTGTTTCCCTGGATAGCCAAGTACGATTTTCAAGCAATTTTAAATATAAGTTAAAGGTTTTAATGTTGTTTTAAAAAGCATATCTTTGAAAAGTTATTATTTTTAAATGTTTTAATTCTAAAGGAAATATTTTTCAAAACTATTATCGTAGTAATTATTAACTGACTTGGTATTCGTTTTTAAAGTAAGATTCTAGTTTTATATTTTATAAATAGTAGCCTTATTTATTAAATATTCCTAAAGTATATATTTTAATTAAGTATTTAAGGTAGTTTTAAATTTTTAAGACTATGAGGTATATTTTATAACTAAGTGCTTTTAAATTATTTTAAAGCTAAAAGTATTTTATACTTGGCATTTCAATGGAATAAATTATTTTATACTTGGCGTTTTTAAAGAAATTATTCCGGGAAAAGGAATATGTTTGAAACTGTTTTCAAAAAGGGTTTGAAAAGTGCAATTATATCTTGTGAAGATATTTTTGAGATAAATAAATAATTTGAGAAATTATTTATTGTTTGATGGATGTTTGTGAATATAAATTGATAGTTAAATCACCGACTATCAATATTGGACAAATGCGTTGATCGTTTCGAAGTGACCGGGATCGAGATATTATTTCTCGAAAACCACTTCGATCCGGTTTGTACGTTTCATGGAAATGATTTTGGATTCGAAGATGGAGCAGTGAAGTGCAAGGGCTAGTCGCTACTAATCCTGAGGATATTTTCAAAATGGATGTAGTAGGAATAGTGCCTTCGGTTCCGTTCGAACCCGGGACAGACTTGTATGGATGAATGCTTGCGAAACATCGTCGGGTGGATGATGGACATTCTAAGGGATATGTTCTAAAAAGGTAACGCTTAGCCTCAAGCCTCATCAAATGGGAATGACTGAAAATCAGGGAATATGCAGCAAGGCTAGGTGGGTAGCACCCAAGCAGGGTGAGGTCATTCCAGTCTAGATGTCCCTTTTTATTTCGGCTTAGTGGGCGGTTGCTGATCCCAACCGCGGGGTGATCTCACTCGGGATTATCCAGTAAGGGGTAGTCCCGGCCTTGCATTGCAGGGGAGCGGGCGTACTCCTCGGTACGGTGATCTAGGCCCCGTACTATGACAGGTGGTACCCCAGTGCCTAATCATTAGTTGGAAATCCATTCTCCCTACGAGCCTTGTACGAGTTTTGTTTGTATTACCCACTTTGTGGCTAGTAGCTGGAATTTAATAGATGTAACAATTTCGGCTATTTTATAAGTATTTGTAAATGGACCCTATTATAATATCAGAGGATTTCTATAAAAATCGTTTTAACTATCGTAAGGTAAAAACCCGACATGTTTATTTGTGGCGTGGTCTTACGAGATGCTTTTGTTTTCAAAGGATTTTTGAAACTTTAAAATCAATTAGGTGTGATTTTCTCACGCTGTTATTCCAGACTGACTCGGGTATTATTTAACTGCAATGTTCGGGTCAGACCGAGTATTATAGGATACAGGATATGATGCTGTGAGCTCAGGAGACGAGCTGGATGACAATACGTACTTGTTTATATATATATTTCCGCTGTGTTGAGTTGTTGTGTATCCATTTGTATGAAATTACTGTTGAGTTGTGATTGATGTACTCTGATGATGTAATATATGTAAACAGATATATGTGATTTTGAGTAAAGATTATTTATTATCTATTATATTTTACTCCGCTGCGATGGTTAGATTCTGTTGTTGTTTTCTATTCTCTTCTTCTACCTCTTCTTCTTTAACCCAAATGGTTCGTATTTCTGTAAAACTTGAGTTGATTTAAGTAGAATAGTGTCGACTCAAGGGGTACAGATTTGCGGGTCGTTACAGTTCCGTTTTGTGATACACATGTTGGTGAGTTTTCATACTCCCGTTTTGTGATAGGCCTCCCCCTTTTCGTGATTTCTGGATTTCTATTAACGATTTCTAAAATTTGTGTTTCACCAATTTTCGTGGTTTCATTGATAGGTTCTATCAATATTTGTGCATTGGTGAATTTGTGTGTCATTAACTTTTGTGATTGACATTGATATAATTGTCAATATTTATGGTTTGTAAATGAAATAAAGAGTATGACAATCCTTTTTACCTTTGAGAAGATTCTTGTGATATTGATTAATCTCTTGTTGATTTTCAATTACATACTTATCACGGTATGGCATTTTGGTTGTTATACGTTTTTGTCATATCTCTTATTCTATATCATTTCATCTGTATTTATAGTTAGACTGATTCGTTTATTATTTTCTTATTAAATAATACTCGGGTCAGACCGAGGTGTTGCAGGTGCTTCTGCTTAACTCCTCACCAGGGATTATTATTCTGACTCTTGGCTAACTACTTAGATTAGTAGTTGATTTTGTTGTATATGTTTGAGATATAGATTCCATGATGTATACTTATTCTTTTGTGTAGCACTTGTAGTCATTCTTTTGTGATATTGTGGATCTTGTTAGACCACTTCTCTGACATACAGTTTTATGTGTAGTATTCATATCTGTTTCCGCCTTTGTGATATGGATATCTGTGGCTGATTTGTGTTATGTTTATTTCTATATTTGTTTCCGAAGATTATATATAGCCACTGTGTAGTATCTTTGAGTTTGTATCAGCGTGTCGGATTTCCTCTTGAAATGAAATGTATCTTAAACTATCTGACATATCGGTGCTCGCACAAAGCAATTACACAGAGGGTCACTCCTTAACGGCTTTATTCTCCACACTAGTTGATGGCATTACTCTGTAGTTTCCTTGGCTAGAGTGGGTATAGAGGTAGGGCGTTACACATTTTCAGGTCCTTTTTTGTCTTTGATTGTAAGGTCAAATTCTTGGAGTAATAGGATCCAATGGATCAAACAAGACTTAGCATCCTTTTTAGAGAAAAGGTACCTAAGAGCGGAATGATCAGTGTAAACCGCGTAATGTACGAGCCAATCAAATAAGGTCGGAATTTTTTGAGCGCAAAGACTACCACTAGAATCTCTTTTTCAGTGGTCGTGTAATTGAGTTGAGCATCGTTTAAAGTCATACTAGCATAATAGATGACATGAATAATTTTGTTGATGCATTGTCCTAAGACAGCACTAACTGTGAAGTTAGAAGCGTCACACATTATTTCAAAAGGAAGATCCCAATTGAAAGAGCAAATGGTGGGAGAGGACTTGAGTTCATTGTTGAGACGTTCGAAAGTTGAAACACAATCAGAATTAACTTCAAATGGAACGTCTTTTCCAAGAAGAGCCGTAAGAGGTCGAGCAATTTTACTTAAGTCTTTCATAAAGCATCGATAGAAACAATGTGTACAAGAAATGAAAGAATGTCTTTAACAGATTTAGTAATGGGTAGATTCACAACTACATCAACTTTCGCTTTGTCGACCTCAATGTCTTTGTTTCAAATGACATGCCCAAGGAAAATGCCATGTTTGACCATAAAATGTCATTTTTCCAATTTAACGTTAAGTATTTGTCCTTGCATTGTTTAGGAAACAACTCAAGATTGTGTAATTACTCGGAAAAAGAGTTTCTAAGGATGGAAAAATCGACCATAAAAACTTCAAGAAAATGTTCGATCATATCGAAAAAGATGTTGATCATGCATCTTTGAAACGTAGCAGGAGTGTTGCAAAGACCAAAAGGCATACGTCGATACGTAAAAGTGCCAAAAGGACAAGTAAAAGCCATTTTCACTTGATCTTCGGGAGCGATTGGAATTTGGTTATAGCCAGAATGACCATGAAGAATGCAATAGAATTAATGACCGGCTAATCGTTCAAGCATTTGGTTGATGAAAGGAAGAGGGAAGTGATCTTTAAGTGTTGCGGCATTTATTTTCGATAATCAATGCAAACATGCCAACCCCTTTGAGTATGAGTTTGAATGAGTTCGTTTGAGTCATTCTTGATAATGGTAAGTCCAGACTTTTTAGGCACGACGTGAATTGGGCTAACCCACAAACTATCAAAGATTGGGTATATGATTCCGTTGTCGAGGAGTTTAAGAATTTTGTCTCGAACCGCATCCTCCATTTAGAGTTAAGCCTTCGTTGCGCGTCACGAATAGGCTTGGCATTGTCAACTAAATGTATAGGATGTTGAATAAGAGCGGGACTAGTTCCCTTTATATCGGTGATTGACCATCCTATTACTTCTTTTGTTTTTTGAAAGGACAGAAAGAAGGGAATCTTCTTGATCTAGAGAAAGAGTTGAAGAAATTATTACAGGAAACGTTTCATTGTCACCTAAGTATGCGCACTTAAGATGATCGAGAAGGGGTTTAAAGTCCAACCTCGAGGATTGCTCAATCAATGAATTTGGTTGAAATTATTATTCAATGGAAAGGGGTTTAAACAGAAGTGCAATTTCAATTTCGTTAGGATCATCTTGAAACAGTTTTCATATTCAGTCTGCGTTCGTGGTTTAGATCAACTATTTCATTATCAAAATTTTCTTGAATGAAGCTAACTTCCAACGTTTGGTCATGTGGTTCGTTCCGTAAATTTTCAAGATTGAAAATGTTAAGATTTAAAGTCATGTTTACAAAAGAAATTTTCATTGAATCGTTTCTATAGTTGATTAAAGCATTTTATTTATCTAAGAAAGGTTGGCATAAAATCAATGGAATTTGACTCAATGGATTATTCACAGGTTGATTCTCCAAAACGATGAAATCGACGGGGAATATAAATTAATCGATTTTGATGAGTATGTCCTCAATTTATCCCACAGGTTTCTTTATCGAATGATTGAGGAATTGAAGAGTTACTTCATTGGTTTTAGTTCACCCAAGCCAAGTTGCTGGTAAACTGAATAAGGAATCAAATTGACACTCGCACCCAAATCGAGCAAGCATTTGTTAATCTTTTTGTCTCCTATCGTCCACGAGATCGTCGAATATCCAGGATCTTTGTATTTAACAGGAATTGATTGAGATAAGGCTTTGCTAAGTTCGGCAGCTAAGAAAACTTTCTTGGATACATCAGTGTGTCGTTTTTGAGTACACAAGTCCTTAAGAAATTTAGCATAAGTTGGGACTTGTTGAACGATATCAAGGAGTGGAATGTTTACTTTCTGTGATGGCCCGGATTTTTCGACGCTCGAAAATCGACATCAACACGTCCACTGTATTACATGCCGAGCAATCGAATGCCCAAAATACCAGATCGTTATTGAAAAGAAGAAGAAGGTAGAAGAAGAAAATAGAAATAACAACACAGAGTCTCACAATCGTAGCGGAACAATATATAATAGATAACAACTAGTCTTTATACAAAAAGAACTATATCTGTTATTTATACATTATATCATCAGAGTACAACATAATCAACAACTCAATACTGGATGGTTATAACAACTTGTCCTCACAAATGCTGAATATATAACCTACAATACACAGCGGAATAAAAATCAAGTACGTGCGATACGTCTTCGTCATCCAGCTCGTCTCCTAAGCTTCATAGCATCCTATTCTGAATCTGTAATACTTGGTCTGACCTGAGCATTATAATAAAATAACATCCGAGTCAGTCTGGAAAACCAGCGTGAGAAAACACACTCAATTTGAATTATTAAAGTTATCAAAATCCTTTGAAAAACAAATGTATCTCATAAGACCACGCCAAAAATAAACACTATGGTTTTTACCTTACGATAATCAAAACATTTTATATCAAATCCTCTGATATTTTAATAATATCTAAGTACAAATACTTATTCAAATAGCTGAAATTGTTATATTAATTTAATTCCAGCATACTAGGCTTTACAACCAAAACTGTAAAGGAACGTATTGGAGAATGGATTTCATACGAACGACTGGGCATTGAGGTACCACTTGTCACAGTACACGTCTAGAAACAGTGTACCGAGGACCACGTTGGGATCCCCTACAAAATAAGACCGAACTACCCCTAACCTGGATAGACCGAATATGCTATCACCCCAGGTGTTCCCACCCTTTTTGAGCTCCTTCCATGTATCGTAGTAATAAAATCATATCCGATGGTATCTAGAAAGGTGATAAACATACCTTAATTGGGTGCGACCCACTTAGCATTACTGCATCTCCCATGCTTTTTATTCATTCCCGATTGATGAGGCTAGAGGCTACGATTACCTTATTAACGAATTTTTACTTTGAATGCTCATTGTCCTCCAATAACAATGTACTGATAGCTTTCATCCATACAAGTCCATTCTAGGTCCGAACGGAACCGAAGGCACTACTCCTACTACATCCATCTTGGAAAAATCCTCAGGATTAGTAACGATTAGCCCTTGCACTTCACTACTCCATCTTCCACTTCATGCTCTTGTTTTCACATCGAAACATACTCGTTGGAACGAAGTGGTTTACGGACAACTTATCTGATCCTAGTCTCTTCGAAATAACGTTCGATATTTTGGGTAAACTCAGCCCTGGTTCTTTAGGAAACAAACGAAAATAAGATCGGAGATCACCTCCTAGCCATTAGTGGATGGATTTCCTTATAAACATCCTAGAAGAACGAAATGAGTTTATACGTACAATATAGCACCTGAATGGTAACTGTACCAAATAATTCCTGTATTTCTCCTAGATATTCCCAAAGTTATATTTTGGGTCCAAATTTGACAGTCTGTTATTGAACTATCAAATAAATAATCATTTAACCAAATGTTTTCTTTCCCATTAAAAAATAATAAATCTCTTTTTGATTTAATTTTAATAGATTAAATCTCTTTATCCAAAATATATATTTATCTTTCAGAAATTAGTATATTCACGAACTACCCTTTTCAAAAATATTTGAAAACCCCTTTTTCAAAAAATAATAATATAGAAAGTATCACTGTGGTATCACCATGGATTCGCAGCTCAATGGTTACATCTCTATCCAAGAGAAATCCAAAACTCAACCGCAGGCACTGACTGCCTCCGATTACGCCATGAAAGCGTACCATTACTTTCCATAAAAAACTTTATTAAATAATTTTTCGAAATAATACTTATAAAATTTCTATATAAATTCCCAACTTAAACATAGGCGAGTACTCTTTAAAGTAAGAGTTATTATATATAATAATATTAATAGTGAATAACTTATCCTTTTGAAATAATGTTGATTGATCCTTAAATAATAATTAACTTTGTATCAACCCATTATATACTACTTAATTAATTTAAATATTCATTAAACAATTTAAAACAACTAAATGATTAATTTTCTGAAATATTTTTAATTTATTTTAATTACCTAGTTAATAATTTGAAAATCCTCCTTTTTAAAACAAACTTAACTTCAAAAATATAATTTTTTTTAATTCCAATATAGCCCTTCTAATATTTATAAATCTCTCCCGATTTATTCCCAGTTTTCTTTACATCCCAATCCCGTAAATTCCCTTTTCACGATTCTAAAAATAAATCTACCATTTATTTTTAAACTGATTTACCCATCCCCTTATAAATTCTCACGGTGAATTTATAACTTCAATTTTTTACACTTAAACCAATATCGCTTAAGTTTTATTATTTAAAAGCCTTTTATTTACATTATTCCAAAATATCTTTTTACAATATTCTAAAATCTTTACTTACAATATTTGGAATTTATTAAATACAAATTTGAATCAAACTATTTATTTTCCCAAAATTCATTTCTTTTAATTAATCCGAATTTCACTATAAATATTTTTTCGTTTCCAATCTTCTTTTTTAATTTTGTTTTAAATTCAATATTCATATTCATGGTATTTTAAAATACCAAAATCTGAACCAGTAATACCATAGCATCCAATCAACTCAAATTCCCCTATAATCTATCACAGTTTATTCAAAAAATCATATATCACTATATATATATATATATATATATATATATATATATATATATATGAAAATTAAATTCAACATTTTTTAGGATTCCGCTTGGACCCCTCCAACCAATTTCTCTGCATCCACAAATGTTAGCACAATATAAAAATATCAATCCCACTTCGAGGGGAATATCGTGATATATAAAATCATCCGCTATTATACGGGACGTGTAGGGTCTCATCCGCTACATATATGCGGGAATATCAATCACTCCAATATATATACTACTATGTATAATATCACATCTAACTGATAATAATTTATCAATTCGATCAATCAATCAATAATTAATTTGAACTATTTAATATTAATTACAGAAATCCAAAATGGAGTGAGATTAACTCACGTTAATTTCTATTTTGCAATCTGTTCCATTTTTCATAGTATTTCTGTTGCGAGTTCAATCCGACTTGATACATTGATTTTAGACCTCGTATAAATTTAACATTGATTAACGAACTTATTATCACCGAGATAAATAGCTTAATTGAACGATAAGTAAGTAATCAATAATATAATTAACTGTATAATTTTTTTTGACAAAGGCGGTAATGCCTTCTTCCCAAAAAGCACTCACCCAGCCTCTGACTTCATCGCCTACCACAGCCATCGCTCCAGGCCAAGATGCATGCAAAACGCAAGCCCTAACCCTCGAAGTCGTGACCCATGACTTCGCAGTACCACATCCCAACGCGACCACCGACGTCGCACCCTACTCCGCAACTTCCATACATCGCCACTGTCACGCGCTAATCCTTCAACATCCACCTCGACCACACCGCGAGTCCCTGATTCGATTACGATCCAAAATTGAAACCGCCTCCCAACTCCATCTCGGTATCGCCATTAGACATCCAGGCCTCCCGCTCCTACACGCCGCCGCTGCGAAGAATCGCCTCGCTTCCCTCGTGCACATGCGGCCCTCCATCGCGATTTATTCACTTCTTTTTTACGGTCAAACAATTTGATTTCGTTCTGTTGGAAGGAGAGAAGGAAGACGCGATTTATATTCTTATCTGAAGCTCGATCGAAAACTTTTGAACGAGAGGGAACGCGATGACTTATTTGAAAAGCCATTGCTGGGGAAAGTTTTTGAAGATGAAAAGAGGGACTCACTATTTATATCTGTAGAATGAGATTTTCGTTTCTCTTTTTTTTTCCTTTTTGTTTTTGATTCGAACTAATAGGAGGGAAACGTGTTTGAATGGGTGTACGGTGTTTTCAGGTAAGGGGAAAAATAGCTGATGTGAAAATATTTATCAAGTCGGTTACATATACATACACACATTATTTAAATTCAAATCGTCTCGATTACGCAACTTAAAATCTCGAACTACTATCGAGGCATGCTACTTGACGTTCATAATGTTATACCCCTATTTCAAATGTAATGAAAAATGTTTCGAGTCCTAATTCGATCGTATGGACAAAATAGCTTTTTGGATCCAATTATTATATTGAATTCTCGATATTAATTTCAACGCGTTTATATCCCGTACAGCCAAACGTTAACTCCAAACGCTACAAAATTTGAAATTCGATAATAGTACACTATTACGGATCCAATGGAATATGTTTTATCGAATTTCGAGACGGTGCCCCGAAAGGCTATTTTTATACGTTAATTCAAACGATATATTTTTAAAATTGAACAAATCACTTTTAAATTAAATTTTAAAAAGTTTTATTATCTTCATTAATATTAATATAAATTTTATAGCCCTTTAAATTATTTTGAACAAGCATAAAACTCCAAATTCAATATTTTAACCAGTTTTCCCTCATTGAATTCAATAATTAGATTATCCAATAAATCTTATATTTGAAATTCAACTCAAATATTTACTTTTAAATATCTAAAATAAGTTAAATATTCCAATTTTTAAATAACCAAAATCCTGGGTTGTTACATTTTCACTTGTTTAAAAATTTCCAACATTTTTTCCACTTGGTCAGATGTTTCTTGGCCTGAAGCGAAGTGGAAATGGAACACGATACTCAATAGGTCGATCTCCTTCAGCAGAAGAGGAATTTGGATTGGCATTTGATTCGATGTTTGGCTCAAAGTTTTGTTCAGATTCATTTGTTGTTTTAGAAGTGTTAAGAGTGGTTTCCGGTAAATCGTTTGGATTAACAATTTGATTATTGATTTTTTACCAGAATGCAAAGTCATTATAGCATTCATTTGGGTTACATTTCTACTTGAACAACTTGGGCTTGATTTGAATTCATGTTTTGATTTCTGGGATTCGAAACTGGCTGACTTGGAAATGTGCCACGTTCACGTTCACTCACAAATATGGCTAATTGATTCATTTGTGTTTCAAGTTTTGCAGTATATCGACTCGTATTCTGTATGTACGAGGTTAACAAATTTTGCAAATTACTATTTGATTGGAGACTTTTAGTGGTTGCTTTAGCCAAAGTTTCAAGACTTTTCTTAAGTTGTTTATCGTCTTGGAGAGCGAAAGATTGTTGCGGTCGATTTTGAGATGGACCCTCGATTTTTTTTGAAAATGATTGGGTTGAAAAGGAGGATTCGAAGAATTATTTGGAAATGCGTGAAAATTGGGATGAACCAAATTCGTGTTGAGATTATTTTGGTTCCAAACAAAGTTTGGATGATTTCTCCAACTAGAATTGTACGTTGGAGAAAACAGAGGACTCTTATCCTTATTGAAAGCATTGAATTGTTCTATCGAATTAGGGCACTAATCGGCTATGTGATTCGGATCATTGCATTTATAACACAATGGTTGGGAAGCTTGTTTTATTTGTTTTGATGAGAAAACATTGCCGAAATTATTAATCACTGCATCGATTTTAGCTTCCAAAGTCAAAGATGATCCTATCGAGTGTGCGATCAAACGTGAGTAAGTTGATTTTTTTGTTAGAACGTTCCTATCGAAAAGATTTTTCGGCTAGGTTTTTAAGCAATTACCAAGTATCATCGTGACGTTGGACGAGTTGCCTTGGCACATCGATTCAAGCATGGTTCGTGAGCTGTTTTCAAGTCCATCGTATAAGATTTGGCAAATGGTCCATTTTTCGAAATTATGGTGTGGACATTTTAACAAAAGCTCTTTAAATCTTTCAAAATATTTTCTGAATGGTTCACCCTTGAATTGATGAAAATTCACAATCTCGTTTTGGATTTTAGTTGTTTTTTCCAAGAGGTTGAACTTCTTTAAGAAAACTTTAACAATTCTTTCCAAGTTTTAATCGAGTTTGATGGTAAGCTATACAACCATTTTTCAACGTAATCAGCAAGAGCAAATAGAATTAATCGAAGTTTGACTCCGTCATCACAAAGTTGTTGGAGTCTAATGGTTGCACAAACTTATTCAAATTTCATTAAGAAAATGTAAGGGTCTTCGTGTTCAAAATTGCCAAATTTCGAAAGCGTGGCAATATGATTGGGATGAATTTCAAAATGCTATCCGTTGGGGTGGGTAGCATGATACAAGAAGGAATAGAAACTCTATCGAGAAAGATTCTATCCATGAGAGTCCACGAGGCATTCTCGTTCGCCATTGTTGAAGTATCGTTTGTTCGAGATAAACCATTTGTTGTTGTATCACGAGTCTAAGTACTTGTCGTTGTGTCGGGAGTCCAAGTACTTGTCGTTGTGTCATAAGTCTAAATACTCATGCATAAGAAAAAGTCGAGAAGAGAAAGAAGTAAAAATTGAATTAAAGAGAAAGAAGCAATGTTTAGAAGGTGAAATGAAGTGAAAATTTGTCTTTTTTTATATTTTTTTAGAAGGAAAAATATTTACCAAAAGAGATTTATTTTTCAAGAGGGAGATTTGATTTTTTTTTTTTTCAAATTTTTTTTATATGTTTTTTTTTTTGTTTTTTGTTTAGTTTTAGTTTTAGTTTTTTTAAAAAGGTTCTTTTATTTTTTGTTTTTCTAAAAAAAACAACTCAAATTTTTTTGGATTTTCAAAAGTAAATGCTTGTTTTTTTTTGTTTTTTTGGATTTTGGATTAAATAAGAACTAAGTTAAGTAAAATGTACAATTTTTTAGTTTTGGATTTTGTTCATTTTTTTAAATATGCATGAATTAATGCAACTAAATGAATGCAATGACTTAATTACAAATTTTCTTTCCTTAGTAGCTCCTAACCCAAAATTGTATAATCACACTTTGTCTTAATCCAACAAGATAGTTTTTCACCAAGAAACAGACAGGAGTTATCGGTGCACCACGAATCACCGTAGCAATACAGCTGAAGGTTTAAGTATCTTTAGAGAAACAATCATTATAATATTTACAAATCATCATAATATTTATATATGGTTATTGCTCTGCCATAGACTAGACACCCAGAATAAAAATTGTCGAAAGAAGACAACTTGTCAACATACAATTAAGTCCTAGGTGAGCTCGCGACTCCCTTAAGTCCGAGGTCTTGCCGTTATTATTAGTCAGATTCTACTACGAAATGCAATTTGTAGGCCAAGAAAGGGGTGATGAAATCCCCTACCTTTTGTGGATTTAGGTATTGCCCTTAGAAAAGAAAATAAGATGTTATGAATGCAAAAAGAAACAAACGTGAATCAATGATGCAATTAAAAATGAATTTTTTTTTTGAATTTTTTTTTTTAAATTCAAGCAAAAAACCAACAATGCAAAGCAGATAAAAATAAGAGATAAGAGTACGATAACAGAACGTGTAGAATTATTAGCAATTTATTTTAAAGCATCAATTTTTTTAATAAAGCAAGCAAGCAAGCAAAGCAGTTTTACCAAGTACTTCTTCTCCTTATCTGCTTTTGCAACCTAAAAATGAGAATAAAAATAAACACAAATGAAAGCAAAAAAATTTATTATTAAAAATAATTCTTTTATATGACTAAAACCAAATGAAAAAAAATTCTTTTTTTTTTACAGATAGAAAAAAGAACTTGTTTTAAAAAATAATTAAACGAACTTGCCATTCCAACTGAAAGCAAGGAATTTTATTTTAAAGGAAAACAAAACCCTAAACAAAAGAAAACAACAAATTAACAAAAATAAACAAATCAAAAAAATTCAGCCCAACACAATCCATAAGCCCACTTACAAACCCCTTGTTCTCAGTCAATAGAAACCATCAAAGAAAGAAAAAATCACACTCTGACGGAAAGAAAGAAAAAAGAAAAATTATTAAAGCCCCTTCCGATTTCGATTTCCAAATTAAAATTGAAATCAAAGAATGAAATTGAGATTTCCGAATTGAAAGCAATGGGTTTGGATTTTTTTGTTGTTGTCAATTTGGAAGATGGCCGCGGGTTTAAGATTGCACGGTGATGTAGAGGAGTTGTTTCGAAGATGGAGGAGTTGCTGTGGTTATTTGCTGAGTTGTGGTGTTCGAAGTCGAGGATGTGGGATTGAGGAGGATGAGGATGTGAGATGGTTGTTGCAGTGATGGGCATGGGTGGGGCAGCATTGTATGTCTGATTCTTGGTTGTTGAATTTGCAATGATGAATTTGGAATTCGAGGAGATGGGTTAGGTGGAAGTGGTGAGGAGCAAGTCGATATGTGTTTCGGTTTTGTGGCAGTGCAGTTTAAGTTTGTTTCAGTTCAAGGTGCATTCTTTTGTAGATAATAGCAGGTTGAAATAGATGAGGCAGTTGATAGAGGTGGAAGGTGAGGGCAGTAGTGGTAGTTTAAGCAGCGCTGTAGTGGGATGGTGATGACTGTTGAAGGCAAATGTAGTATGTGGTAGTACTATGGATGGCAGAAGTATAGTTGTTGGAATGTTGATGCTGTAATGGTGTGCGGGTTGCGACAGAGATGGATGTTGTGATGGTATGTTGTAGGGATGTAAGTGGTTACTGGTACAAGTTGTAGCAGAGGGATGTTGATAGCAGTTAAATGATGAAGAAGTGAAGTATGTAAGTTGTAGGATGAAGCTGTGGTAGTGGAGCAGGGTGATAATGGGCAGCAAGTAGTTGAAGTTTGTATGCCGTGGTACTTTGTGGTGAGGAGGAGGTAATGTGGTAGATGTAATTGCTGTGGTGGTTATTATATAGGCAGTGAAGGGTAAGGGATGTATGCAAGAAGTGATGACTGGTTGAAGTTTTGTTCGATGGTAGATGTTAAATCAGTATGGCTTGCAGTTATATGGCTGTGGTGGTATGTCAAGATGAATTGGTTGATATGGAGATATGGAAATGGGAGGGAGTGGTAGTTTGCAGTGTTTTTGTGATGAGGGAAGTTGCTGCAGTGTTAGAGGCGTAAATTGGTTGGTCAGAATGGTGATGTGCATAGGGGTAATAGATGATGTTTGTGATGGTAGTGGTTGTAGAAGTTGATGGAGTTTGCTGTGGAGAGTGGTTTGGCTGATGATGGTTGGGGTGGTGAAGTTGATGTCGTAGGTTAAAAAAAGAGAGCAAGCAGTTTGCAAGCAGTTTTGACAGAGGATGGCAGTATGTATGTAAGATGATGGAGAAGGGTGATGTAGCAGAAGTGATGTATGTGCCTAGAAGTGGTTGTAGAAGAGATGCATTGATGTAGTTATATGACTGTGCAATATGATTGTGCATAGGGCTGTGGAGGGAGGCAGACGCTTGCAGTTTTTGGCTCTGTGCAGGGCAGTGAAGTTTTGGCAGAGAGAGGAAGTAGGCAAAGTTGTTTATTCATTGTGGTGAAATGCAGGCAGAGGGAGTTATATGTGACATTGGATGGTGAACACGGACGTAACCAGAATTTTATTTTACGGTGGACGAATAATAGAAGAAAATTAAATAATAAAAAAAACTAAATTGTTTCAATATAAATAATTCCATCGCATTCATGATAATCAAAATAATTAAATTGGATTGATTCCATTAACATAACGAATTTTAATAAAAATGCTTAAACAAAAAAAAAACATAAATTACTAAATATCATACATAAGTCATGCTCTACGAACTTCACCAAAATCAAATTCATTTACAATTGTCTCAACATCAATTTAATGCATCAACAAATAGTAAAATTCATTCACCAAAATTTACTGTCAGTGTCTTCATTATTTGATTCACTAAAATTTAATGTCAGTAGACGGTCGTACAATTTACTGCCATTATCAACAAAATAGCCTACTGTGCTACAAATACTTGCTGCTAGTATCAACAAAATAGCCTACCGTGCTACAATTTACTGCATAATTTACTGCCAATTTATCGGTCAAGCGCTTCATTGCTACAAATACAATGCTACTGCCACTCCAGTACCTATTCACTGGTACTTGTTTGCAAGTTGCAACTTCATTGCTACCACCCTACTGCAGTACTAGCTAACTAGGGTTTATATTTACATCTAAAATTCAAATTTAAAATTTTGAACCTAAAATTGGAAACATTATTTACAATTCACAATGCAAACTAAGGTTTATGTAATTCAAATTTAAAATTGAAAACTTACTATGTTTTCCTAGTGACTGGAGAAGGAGGACTGAAGGCTCAAACTGGAGCCGGAGTCTGCTGGCTGCCGCTGGAAAAGGCCAGAAGGAGGAGCGTCTGCGAGCGATCGTCGAATCTAGGAGAGCAGAAGATGCGTCCCTCTTTATTTCTTTTCTTTTCCTACGCTTTTTTTTTGGTGTTTGTGGGGTGGGCGGCCGCCCACCCCATATGCTAAATAGATCCGTCCCTGATGGTAAATGAGCAGTGAGGCAGAGTTGGCAGTGATGGTTGACAGTAGTGTATATGCACAGTGAAGGAAGTGGACAGCAATAATTTTGAAGTCTGGGCAGTTTTGTAAAAAAAAAAATTTGTAAAATCAGAATAGAAAATGTAAATATAGTAAAATAATTTTGTTTTGAAATTGTGTATATTTTTTTTATATATACAAAGTGCAAATGCAAATAGAAAAACAACAAGCATACAAATCAAATGAAAGCACAAATCAAACAACAAACACACAACACTGCAATTTTTTTAAAATGCAATTCAACGTACAAAATTAACACACGGTAAAATTAAACAAAAATAATTCAAAAAATAGAATTAAAATAAAATTGCTATTCCCCAGGAACAGCGCCTAAAACTTGTTTAATGATGAGTTTTCTATCGGTTAGAAAATCAAACAAAAATGTAATAATTATAACCGAAAGTGCACGACGTACAATTTTAATACGTGGCGAGTACGGGTCGATCCGCAGAGAATTGAATTAATTTTAAATTCTATTCAATCAAATTAACCCAAAGCATGAGATTGTTTTAACTAAAAGAAATGCAAAAACTAACCACAAAGCAAAAGTGAATAAAAATATGAGATCAAAAGACAATTTAGAGGCAAATCCACTCTCCTACTTTCACATAAATCAACAAAATCAATCTATGATCTCTCATTTTAATCTAAGTAGAATTAGTGATGTATTTATCATAAGTATGGTCTATTTATATTATTAATTAACATAACTTAAACCATCAAACTTTAATACAACAACTAAAACTACTCTGTTAAATGTCATGAAAATGAATATGAAACTAAAACAAAATTTACTTTAAGCATGATCTATTTATTATTTTTAATTAGTAACATAGATCGCCAAATTTTGATTTTATTTTAATTCTATGATCAAAATCACTTAGTTAGATGTTAATGTAAATTGTGTTTATATTTGAGTAAGAATAGCCCATTTGTGATAAACACCACAGGTTATCAAATTCACTAATAAACTTACATTAACAACTAACTATTCATGAAGCATAAAAAGGGATCATAAATAATAAAATATGTTGAATTTACATAATTTAAGAGAGCTTCATTACCTCTAAATTGAAGAGGCTTAACTTCTCATTTGTGTTATCATTTTAACACATGTAAATTTCAACATTAAAAAGCAAGGAAAATGTAAGCTAATTAAAATAAAAGAGAACTAACTACTTGCATAAAAATAAAATTAGACTTAAGTGCATAAATGAAAATCTAATGAACTAACATAAAAAGAAATAGAGCATGTAAATGAAAATGAGCATAATATAAATAAAAGCAAGCAAAGAACAAAGAATAAGAAGAGGCTTAGGAAGCCGTTTTATTTCTCATTAATTTTGTGGCTACAACTTGTATAACATGATAAAAAGATTTAAAACCCCATTACATGAACATAAGAGGGTTATTTATATATGCATAAAACCCTAATTCATATTTTAGGGAGCTACCCAAAATGCTCTTTAGGAAATATAACCTCCAAATAATCATTAGCATGAGATTAATCCTCCATTATATGTGCATATGACTTTAATCTCCACTAACATGTGCATTAGCTCTTAATTGTAGTTCATGGTTAGTGGGTAGGTGGGGTCCTCCGTGATTACATGAATTCTTTTATTTCTTCATTCTTTTGTCTGTCATCCTTTATGCATGCATACATACATGAAGCCTCTTCCACTTTCCATCCAAATTCCTACAAATAAAACTAAAATGTGCAAATAAATATTCTCAAAATTAATACATGCACATAATTACTATTTTGCCCCTAAATAAAGATGAATGAATAATGATTTGATGACATTTGGATTTTGGTTTAAACATGTGAAATACCCTAATATGCTCATTTATTTAAATAAAAGTAGATTAAATATGAAAGTAAAAATATACATTTTTACATGCACATCAGTACCTGCTTCTTATAGAGATTCAAAACTATAAGAATTTTCATGATGTGTAAGCATGTGAGTCCATAGATTCTTCTTCTTTAAAATATATACAATTGTCATTTTCTATTGTTTCTTCTTATTTATAGTAAATTTATATAAATATTTTTTGTTAAATTACAGCACATATTATCAAAAATTTAATTAAAATGGGTAAAGCTGCAGTTCAAGAGGTCTGTTATCTTTACATGGCAAATACTCTACGTAATGCTTTTTATTTATTTTAGATAATTCTGTTTTTTTCCTTTATTATGGATAAGTAGCACTTGAAGTAGTAAGGTTAAAGAAGATGGTTGTCTGTTTAGGATAAAATCTAATTGAATATCAGCTTAGTTTCTATTTATTGATGACCGGATAGATGTTAGTTTAGTTTTAGTTCTATTTACAAAGTTGCTAAAGTGATAAATCTTGACGTATACTAGATTTGAATACCCGGTTCAAATAAATTGATTAGGCCACTGATAGGTGATGTAGCTTTTCATGAATATGTTTTGTTTAATTGATTTTAGTGATGTGTCATTTTAACGGTTAATCAAACCTTTAGTTATGCTAAAACTTGCACAAATGCCTTGTCAGCAAGCATTATGCATCATAATTCCGTAGTAAGTCATGTTGTTGCTTCTTACAATGTTATTGTGATGTTACCTATTCACATTAGTCCATATCTAGCTTATGGATAATTTGTCATTTATATAACCATAAATAAATAAGTAGTTAGAATTTGCAAGTTGAGAGAAAATGATTAACAAATAGTATTCTCTTATTCAAAAAATATTGATATTAATTACATTTCAATTCTGTTGTGTATATAGGCTTAAATGCAGTAGCCTATATTGACATGTTCTATGATGTACAGTTGTACAAAACATGAAATTACATTTATGTCCTTTTGCTTTTGTAAATACAGATGTTTACATTGATATTGTTATCTCATTCCTTCAACACCCCCCGTCAATTTTAGCTAGGGTTTTTCTTAGTTCCCTTTTCTTCTACCGCCTTCTTCAATTCTTAGATCTGACTTTAATCTCATGAATTTTTTTGCTGATAAAGGTTTTGTAAGTATATATGCTTGTTAATAGAAGGCTGGTAGAAGATTGATGTTTAGTATCCCTCCGATTACTTGCTCGCGAACAAAGTACAACACTATTTATATATGCTTTGTTCATGAGTGAAGTATATAGTTGGTAAATAGTGAAACAGTGCTGAGATTGTCACACCAGATCATTGATTTGTTCTTTAGTTGAATTCTGATTTCACTAAGGAGTGAGTCAATCCACATAATTTCGGCAATAGTGCTGGCAACGCTGCTATACTCGACTTTTGTGCTTGATTTAGAGATGGTTGGCTGCTATCTGGAGCACCATGATATCGATTTTCTCCCAAGTATACACAACATCCGATTGTAGATCTACAATCACCTACATCGGTTGTCCAATTGGCGTATGAGTATCCTTGAATTTCTAATGTTTTACATGCTTTCAAATTTATGCCTTAATTTATTGCACCTAGTAGATGCCTTAAAATGCGCTTTACTGCTTTCTAATGTTCACTTAAGAGTTTTTGCATGAACTGACAAACTTTATTCACAGTAAACGCTATGTCTGTTCGATTTATTGTGACATACTGCAGAGCACCTATTATACTTCTGTATTGTTTTCTCATTATCTATGTGTTCTCCCTTGTTTCTGGATAGATGTAGATTATGAATCATTGGTGCAGGTAGTGCATTGGCTTGGTCCATTTTTGCTTTAATCAAAATTTCTGCTGTGTATTTTATCTGACATAAGATTAGTTATGTGTTTGACTTTCTACACACCTCTATTCCTAGGAAATAACTTAACTTTCCTAGATCTTTAATTGAGAATTCTTTGTCTAGATTTTGAACTACACTATTAACCTCATTTTCACCGCTTCCTATAATTATAAAGTCATCTACATAGACAAGTATATAAGTTGTTGAGTTTTTGTTGACTCTAATTTAACTAATGTTGATTTTAACTTGTTATACCATACCCGCGGTGCTTGTTTTGAGTCCATATATTGCCTTGTGTAGTCTGCACACTTTGTCATCATTGTTGTTTTGCTTGTATCCTTGTGGTTGCTCCATAAATAATTCTTCTTGAAGTTCGCCATTTAGAAATGCATTGTTGATATCTAGTCATTTAATTTTTCAATTTTTGTGTAGTGCTATGGTCAGTATTATTCTGATGGTAGTAGGCCTAACCACATGGGAGAATGTCTTACTGAAATCAAATCCAAACTGTTGTGTGTAGCCTTTTGCAACTAGTCATGCTTTATGGTTTGAGATTGTTCCGTACTTGCATCCTATGACATTTTTGTGTTCTGTTCCAAGTCTTATTTTTCATGAGAGCATTGTACTCTCCATCCATTGCTGCTTTTTATTTACTGCTTTTAATCACTTGCTCATATGTAGCTCGTTTTTTTTATTATGTAATTATTGTATGTACTTTAGGCTAGAATATTCTTCCTTTTTATCTTGTTATCATGTGATGTCTAGGTTGCTATGGTGATTGACCATGAGACTAAGGGACTTCATGTTGATAAGTATCTTCATGAAGTTCTTGTTCTATATATTGTGGTTTTTCATTGACTTAAGTGTGGCTATAAAATGTCTTGAAGCTTCTAAAGATTCACGACCTAGTCTGAGTAGAGACTCTTTGTGTTGTAAACCACTTTCATCTTGATCAATGACTCTTTCTCTGATCTCCTCATTGTATATTAGTATGGGAGGTGTTAATACTTTGGCATTATATACCTTTCGATTGACTTTTGTATCTTTTACTACAAAGGGAAAATATGTAAAAGCGATATGCATAGATATAATTATCTTACCATTGCTTCTTAATGACTTGTAGCCTTTTTGATGGGATGCGTAACCCAGGAATGTGCATAGTGCCGATCTAAAACTTAGTTTATGAGTATTATATGGTCTTAGACATGGAAAATAAAGGCATCCAAATGTCTTCAAGCTTGAGTAGTCAGTTTTGATGTTGAGGAGGACCTCACTAGGGGTTTTTTAATTCAGTACCTTTGTTGGAATTATATTTACTAGATATACAAAGGTGGAGAATACATCTAGCCAAAATTTGAGGGGTAAAGATGCTTGAGCCATCAGAGTGAGGCCAGTCTCTGCAATGCGCCTATGCTTCCTCTCAATTAACCCATTCTGCTCTAAGGTATAAGGACAAGTGATTCTATGAATTATTCTTTTCTTTATAATATATTCCTTTAGTGGCTTGAATTCTGCTATACCATCTGTTTGTATGACCTTTAGTTACCGATTTGTTTGTCTTTCTGCTACATTGATGAACCGCACTACTACTTTTGTCTTGAGAAAATAAATCCAAGTAATAATTGTAACCATAATCTGAGTTTGTTGGTGCTGGACCCTATAGGTCAGCATCCACCAGTTATAGTGGCTTGTTGTATTCAGTTATAGAATTAGAAAATGGTAACTTGTAGCTCTTACCCATTTGACAATAAGTGCATATGTATGGTAAAGACATATCTCCAAAATTGATATTATTATTTCTCAATACTTGTCTTACAACGTTAGCACTTGATTGACCCAATTTACAATGCCAGAGGTCAAAAGTGCTTTTATCATTTTCATTATTACTAATACTAGAATAATTACACCATTTCTTATCATCTGCACCCCTAAGATTCTTCATCAGTTTGAAAATATAGAGGCTACTTTGAACCTTACCCTGTAGTAATATTTCTTTACTTAGTATGTCTCTAACTACATAGAATTTTAATAGTAAACTTGATTATCAATGGCAATTGACAAACGCTCAATAATTCTTTTTTACCCTTGATACATGCATTTCTAGTATGTGTAATTTTTATTGACTCACCATTACCAATAAAAATAGATCGTGTACCTCTGTATTCTCTATTCCCAAAATTATGATTTTGCAGATTATTAATGATGTGATAGTTTGCACCTGATTCAGGATACGAATTTTCATTTAAAATGTCTTCTGGTATGGCTAAAACCTCCACATCATTCTGAATTCTTGAATTATCTTCCTAATTCTTGGAATCTTGATTTGTGCAAGCTAGATTAGCATTAAGATGGAAGTTTCTTTGACTGTTACTGCCTTATTGATTTGGTATATAATCATGATCAAATTTGAAATAGCATATGTTGGCTGCGTGCCCATATTTTTTGCAAATTTGGCATCTTATTCTATTATTATTACTCCATCTGCCTCTTCCCCTACCTTTGTAAGTTTTTCCACTTCTTTGATTGCCTTGTTCATTTCTGGCATTGGGGTTTTATTCTTGATTCTTGCCTTTGAAGTTTGCTGTGTTAGAGGCATAATTGACACTGAAATCAGAATTTTTTGTTTTCCTTTGTTCTAACCTTCCCTCATATGCTAGTAAGGTAGAATGAACATATTGTATGCTTGGAAGTGTTTCTTTTGATGAGATGACTGCAAAAACTGACTTATATTCTTCATCTAAACCATTTAGAATTGCTAAAACTTGTTCTGTGTCTGCCACTTTATGACCTGCAGACCCCAATAGATCACATAATGTCTTTATTTTGGTTAAGTACTCTCTCATTGACATGCTTCCCTTTCATAGATTTTGCATTTGTATCTTGAATTTGAATACTTGTTCCACTATGGCCCATATTTCATGTGCTATGCTGCACCCTATGATTTGAGGCATTAAGTTTGCACTGATTATGATAATAACTAAGCATTTAATAAGTTATCTTGTCTTTGATGTATTACATATTCCTTATTGCTGACTAATAATCCTTCACTATTAGTGATAAATTTTGCAGGAACGGGGGATGTACCAAGAATGTATTCTTCTAGGCCATACCCCTTAATGGCAGTTGAGATATGAAACTTCTAAAGCAAGAAATTACTTTCATCTAGTTGAATACTGATAAGTTGACTTCTTGGATTGATGATGTCCTTGAGATTTCTTCAATTTTACAAATCTGATTAGCGATTATATTGTGACGAGTAGATGATATGTTTGTTTTATTATCACCTTCTCCAGCCGTTTGGTTAAATCTTGATTAGATGAAGAGATTTTTCTTTGATGATCTTGTTCTGTTGCAGCCAAAGATGATGTGATGAGGTTTCTCTAATCACTTTTAGGCATGGCACAGAACCGTGGGTAAGTAGAACTGATTTTTGAATAGAATACACAAGTTCTTGTTAAAGGTTGGGGTAGCTTCGATGATAATACTGTAACTGAGAAGATCAAGATCACAACCACACTTAGATAATGACAATTGATCTGATGAGGGATTGGCGTAGTGATTGTTTACCGTTAGGCGGTGATGGCTCTAATACCAAGTGAGAAACTGCAAGTTGAGAGAGAATGATTAACAAGTAGTATTTTTTATTCAAAAAATATTGATATTGATTACATTTCAATTCTATGGTATATATAGGCTTATATGCGGCAGCCTATATTCATCTGTTCTATGGTGTGCAGTTGGACAAAACATGAAATTGTATTTATGTCCTTTTTCTTTTGTAAATACAGACATTTGCATTGATATTTTTATCTCATTCCTTCAATATAATTTGCTTGAATTATTAGCTTGGTTAAATTTTTGTCGATTGAGTTCAACCAAAAACTATTTTTGTGGTTGATGTTACTTTATAAGTATATTTGGTATTGATATTTATAAACAGTGTGTCATTGAGTACAAATGATAATTAGTTACTATGATAAAGCAGTCTATAACCACTAATAGTTTAAGTGGTGATGGTATTCAGGATAACCTTTTGTTAATCATACTGGGTACATAAAAAATATGATGGAAGATGAGCTTACCTATCAAGATGAAGTCGGGGTATGTCTACTTCACTTTTCATTCAGTTATTTCAATAGTTGTATTATGGACATCGATAAGTAATTGGGCATTGTTATGACATTTCCATCCAAATTTTGGTATCATACACTACCAATGCACTAATCTAGAAGTAAATGAAGGTCTTAGAACTTCCACAGAAGGGGTGTTTGGTGATGGCATTCTGCATGAGGGAGATCAAATAGCTATCTGTGGAATACAGGTGAATTTTTGCAAAACCTTCTATTAATGTTTTATAATAGTTTTGATGATAATCTTATGCGAATATTTTCATTTGTGCTAATGAATCAACTGAATTTGGTTCCAAATTATAGAAGCAAGATAACTAATTGCCTATAGTTGATGTGGATAAAGAAATACGATATAGTAAGAGCATTAGATGGTATGAAGTTTTGAACATCACAAGTCGAATGCAGAACCAATGCAAAACGTATCAGCCTTGCATTAAAACAGTCTAGTGCAGCCGTGGGCAGAAGGAAGACACGTAGCCGAATGAAAACGAGTATTGGACACGAGTATCAATGATTAAGTCGTGACCTGGGTAGGAACCAAGACGAAAAATGTGATTGTTATTGCTTTCGAACCCTTAAATAACCATTTCTTGATGCATTCATTACGTGACACCTTCTCAAAGAGCTGTTCTTAAAGAATTGGTCGAAGCGTAAGTTGAATAACATATTTATAATCAATATAAACCTTTATTTTAACCTTTTTTCTATATCATCATGCATATTGAGTTTTTATAGTGTATTGGCTAATCCACATGAGTCTGGAGAGGCAGCATATTTTTCACCAGCTCCGCTTACTGCTACAGTAATATTAACTTCTTCTGCTCTAGTATATTCATTCGAGAGTTACTTTAATATGCCTTATACACTTTCAGGTGAATAATTTATATTTACAATGAATTTATCAATCTACAGTGTAAAAGGAGAACAATCTATATAACATAGGAGTTATATGGATTTATATCAATTGCATAGATGTTAAGTACCCTCTTGGTTTGAAACTACAAAAGATTTGGCAAGGTTTTTTTCCCAGTATTTTATGCACTACTCATTGTTGATTATAACACTTCTCTATAAGTATATAAGCTTTTCCAAAGAAATGATCAACTACAACAATGAATTTGTATTTTCCTTTAATCGTCATTTATATTATAAAATTTTGTTAGCACTAGTTGTGTAAACATCTTTACATACAGTTATGGATTTTACATTAACTTGGTTGCAATTATGGATTTTATGTGAATGTGATTAGTTTATGTACATCATATTTTATTATGTGATTAATGTATTTTTCAGTTGCTTGAATGTGATAATTATATGAGTGATTATTTGTTTCATGCTGAAATATATTAACTATTACTATATATATATATATATAATGTGAACAAAACAAAGTGAAAACAGAACGAGCTACCACAGTGAGAGAAATCTGCATAGAAAATCAGTAATATTCAGTAGCATTTTAGAAAAGAATATGCAATAAACTAAAAGCCATAAAATGTATATGGTGGTAGAAAAAAAGGCTATGAAAAACATAGGGTGGCGTTTATGTAATGCTAAATATTTTATGGCAGTGTCATTAATACTTCTAGTGGCATTTACACAGTTCTTTGATAAAAAAATTGGCTGCGATTGCAGAACATTGCAATATGTTGATTTTCGGCAGCCCTTATGAAAACACAACAGAAATTTCTAGACTTTTATTTGTCGTATAGCGACGTTCTCTAAACGCTAGCATAAGTTATGACAATGTTTTTTGTATGCTAGCAAAGATTGATTTTCTTATAGTGAAGGCAGCAATACAGTCCTAGGTCAGTAATGAAGCCGATACGTTCTTGATCTAGGATATGAACTGGAATTTGATTGTAGTCGGAATAAGCAACCCACAAACGATAGCAGTTCGTGACCCACTATTGAGTTCACTAGCTGGTCAATATTCGGTAGTAGGAAACTATCTTTCGAGCATGCCTTATTCAAGTTTGAATAGTCGAGGCATGTCTTCCACTTCTCTTTAGGCTTCTTGACTAGCACTAGACCCATTCAAAGTATAGAGCGTCATGGATGAAGCCATTGGCTTTTAGCTTATCCACTTCTTTTTTCAGCACAGCGGATCGCTTTGGACCTAAGCTATGCCACTTTTGCTTCATAAGAGGACATCGCGAGTTAACACTCCATGCATGGGCAGGTTATCTTCAACGATATTTAACATATATCAGAACGTGTCCAGGAAAACATGTTCAAGTTTGCCTATAGGAACCCTACCAACTCCTTTTTCATTTTCATAATGAGTTGAGATTCGATCTTCAGGACCAGAGTAGGATTATCCTGATCAACCGGGATGTTAATCATCAAATTAGCTAGGGCCTCTCTTGCATCCTTTAGCTTTTTCCTCGAATTCATAGCTTTGTGGAATCTGCTATGCCGATTGAGCCAGGGATCAGGCGATGATTGCTATGCATCAATCGACTTAACGTAAGAGCTTTCTCCACGTCCTTCCCTTTTTTACATCGCTTTGCTTCTCTCAGCTCCACAACATAGCATTCATGCCCTACATTCTGGTAGTCTTGGATGAATCCTACCTCGTTCTCTATAGAAAATATCATCATTAGATACCATAGAGCTAAGGCTACCTGAAAGCCGACGAAAGCCTGTCGGTCTAAAAAGATGTTAACACATAAAATGTGTCCATCATAACGAAGGACAAATCCTCCGCTCTCTTTCGGTTACCTTCACCTAAACCCATCGACAAGTAAACACACCCAATAGGCTCTACAGCTTCTTCGGTAAATCCCTGAACATGAGACTTACATGGCTTCAAATCTTGGTCATCCATCATCATATGATCATATGCTTTCTTAAATAAAATGTATAGAACTCCGATAATCAATAAGAACTTTCCTCATAGTAGTTGGCCCAATCATCGTCGTTATCAACAAAAGGTCAAGCTTTGGTGCTTCAACCCCATCATCATCGTAGCTTCTAAATACAATATCATCTGTCATAGTCTTCAATTACTTTGCCGGATCCTCCGTCTTCGACGACAAAGCAACTCTCATGCATAACATGTCCTAAAGAGCTTCCATACCTTTCCATCTCTTCTCAGCTGGACGAGTCCACCATTTATTGTGTTAATAATTAGTCTTTTCCCAAGCTGCCTAGGCTTATCCTCATTAGGCCCAGTTAGGGCCTGTTGGAGCAACCGTGAAAGTGTACGTGCAGTACTAAGGATCGTGTAATATGGTATATAAATGCGGAAACTGATAATAGCAGTAAAATAAAAATTAAAGTAAGCACACCAGGAATTTTTATACTGGTTCGAACTTCCTGTTCTACGTCCAGTCCTAGAATATCCTCTGGATTTAAACTAAACCCCTCACTTAACCCGGAGGAATAGGTATACGACACCTGAGCAGCCGAACATGAATTTTTCCGCCTCAATAGCCGAAAAGGACTTTAACTTCAATACAAATAGTTTGTTCACGAATGTGTTCTGAATAACACTGATTGTCTTTTGATAGTACAACTTTCCTATAATCAAATCCTCAAGAGTATATATGTGTGTGAAGATTTAGAAGGAAGATAATCACGTAGAATCGAAGTTTATGATTTAAATCAAGGATTCTAGTGATATTAAATAAGAATGAATGCTTTTATTTGCAGAAATAAATAGAGAATAGATTTTAGAATTATAAACAAGAATCGGTGATTGTAGAAGTGATTTGAACATGTTTATATAGTTGTAGAATAGTTACAATCTTTCATGAAGAGTTTCAATCAAAAGTTGTATCCGTATCTCTTGGATTGAGGGACATTCCTTTTCATGAAACAATCGCAACTCTTCAGAAAACTAGCCGTTATGTCCAGGTCGGTCGACCGGAAAAACTGGCCGGTCAGCTGAGTTTGAAATCGTGTATAAAACAGAGAGTATCTGTGCACTGACTACAGGGACGGTCGACCGAAGATCCTGGTCGGTCAACCGACCTGTTGTTAAACAAAAACAGTAGTAGCTCATTTGGTTAGAGTACTTGCCTTCCAAACTAATGACCCGGGTTCGATCCCTGCTCCATGCATTTTTTGTAAACTTGATTTTGATTAAAATATGCAAGCAAGTTTATTTGAATGTGAATGATGATTCTTGAGGAAAGATTTTAACAAAGCACTAAACTAGACTCTATATACATATTTGATGACTTTTGTTAAAATATATAACTGTACAAACCATATATTGAGCCGATGAGTCTGGATGTTACGTAGTCGTAGAATCGTGAATTGTTGTGTATTGTCAGCAATCAAAACCTGTGATCCAACATTCTCCCCCTTTTTGATGATGACAACTTCATTTTCTACGAACGAATCTTTGACAAGCTTTGTTGATCTTATCTCCCTCACGGAGTATATTCCTGTAATTGTGCTTTAGATTTCTCCCCCTGAATCTTTGCTATATATTCCTGTAAATAATTAATCTTTTCTCCCCCTTAATCTGTGCTTGCATGATTTATTTCTGCAAATAGTGTTAGAGCAATATCTTTCTCCCCCTTTGTCATCGACAAAAAGGAGAGTTTATATGATGATATAAATTATATTTCACATAAGTGTTAACATAGAACAATATAAAACAAAATAACTACTACTTATAATGTAAGGTATCAGAAAAATTAACATTTAAAGCATGTGGTACCCAGGCTTCTTATAATTTCCTAATTTTTAGGAAACCATACACATTTGGGTGTGGTTGAACCATTATAAATATAATTTTCATTATTAACTATCATATTAAAATAATTATC
Source organism: Allium cepa (assembly GCA_030765085.1). Classification (NCBI taxonomy): domain Eukaryota; kingdom Viridiplantae; phylum Streptophyta; class Magnoliopsida; order Asparagales; family Amaryllidaceae; genus Allium; species Allium cepa. The sequence continues at coordinate 120,096,632 of CM060946.1, read as the reverse complement.
AATGTATTTTTCTCTGTTTTTCCAATTAACAGTAACCCAAATACTTAGATAATTTTTATTCATGTTTCCTGTTAATGATTTTGTACTTCTAGAGAAATTATCAACATTATAGGTCATAGTAGTATTTGAATTTCTATAAAAATTGGATTTAGGATTTACTCGAAATTTAGTATTAGCACTATCATTTTTACTATACATGAAAGCATATCTAGTGTTATTTCTACGATCAATTTTATTATATCCTAAACCACTTTTATCATTGTGAGCTTTTGAATTCTTAACATAACCTAATCCCTTTTTATTTGAAGCAGGTTGAGAATTTTCAATAATTCTGGATAAATTTTCTCTCCCTTTATTAAAATTGGAAATATTTTTAGTAATGTCATCAAGCTTAGTTTTGAGACTAGTGTTATCTAACTCAACAATTTTAATTTTTGTTTTTAACTCATGATTCTCAGAAGCTAGAGCATTATTCTTTTCTTTTTGAGCTTCTATTTCTTGACTTAATAGAGCGAGTTGAGAATTGTCAAAGAGTGAATCTTGAATTTTCTCAAGTTCTTCTTCTAATATTTTCTTCTCGTCTTTAAGCATATCTCTTTCGAATTCTGCTTTCTTCTGATTTTCTAGAGCTTTCTTATATTTTCTTTTGAGACTTTTTAAAGTGTCTAGAAGTTCTGAATTTATTTCTATCATATCATCAAAAGTTAGATCACTAACCTCATTATCTTTTGCCATGAAGCATTTGTTTGCTTGCTCCTTTGATTTTTCTTTATTGCTCTTCCTCTTCTTATTGCCTTGACTAGACTCTTTGTAGCCATTTATTCTAGGATGTTGTTACGATCTCTAGAATACCACGCTCTGATACCAAATGAAAGTGTACGTGCAGTACTAAGGATCGTGTAATATGGTATATAAATGCGAAAACTGATAATAGCAGTAAAATAAAAATTAAAGTAAGCACACCAGGAATTTTTATACTGGTACGAACTTCCCGTTCTACGTCCAGTCCCAGAATATCCTCTGGGTTTAAACTAAACCCCTCACTTAACCCGGAGGAATAGGTATACGACACCTGAGCAGCCGAACAGGAATTTTTCCGCCTCATTAGCCGAAGAGGACTTTAACTTCAATACAAATAGTTTGTTGACGAATGTGTTCTAAATAACACTGATTGTCTTTTGATAGTACAACTTTCCTATAATCAAATCCTCAAGAGTATATATGTGTGTGAAGATTTAGAAGGAAGATAATCACGTAGAATAGAAGTTTATGATTTAAATCAAGGATTCTAGTGATATTAAATAAGAATGAATGCTTTTGTTTGCAGAAATAAATAGGGAATAGTTTTAAGAATTATAAACAAGAATCGGTGATTGTAGAAGTGATTTGAACATGTTTATATAGTTGTAGAATAGTTACAATCTTTCATGAAGAGTTTCAATCAAAAGTTGTGTCCGTATCTCTTGGATTGAGGGACATTCCTTTTCATGAAACAATCACAACTCTTCAGAAAACTAGCCGTTATGTCCAGGTCGGTCGAACGGAAAAACTGGCCGGTCTGCCGAGTTTGAGATCGTGTATAAAACAGAGAGTATCTGTGCACTGACTACAGGGTCGGTCGACCGAAGATCCTGGTCGGTCAGCCGACCTGTTGTTAAACAAAAACAGTAGTAGCTCATTTGGTTAAAGTACTTGCTTTCCAAACTAGTGACCCGAGTTCGATCCCCGTTTTAGGCATTTTTTATAAACTTGATTTTGATTAAAATATGCAAGCAAGTTTATTTGAATGTGAATGATGATTCTTGAGGAAAGATTTTAACAAAGCACTAAACTAGACTCTATATACATATTTGATGACTTTTGTTAAAATATATAACTATACAAACCATATATTGAGCCGATGAGTCTGGATGTTATGTAGTCGTAGAATCGTGAATTGTTGTGTATTGTCAACAATCAAAACCTATGATCCAACAAACTGCCCTTGGGAAATGAGTGTTTCCTTGTTTGCCATCCTATGGAATTTTCATATATTACTGAAATTTCTTTTTTCAGATTAAATTCTCGATCACGTCTTGCAAATGTCTACATTCAGTTGTATTATGGCCATGTGCCTCATGGAAGTGGCGGTACTTCCTAGACATTTTCTCCCTTTTAGTCGACTCTGTAATGACCCGTTTTCCGTACCCTTTGAGTTGACAATAAACCACATTTGTCAAACTCAAATTAAACGAAAAGGCAGATCATTAAGAGTATAAAAGAAAATAGAGACAAAATAGAATCTCACACAAATGGAATAACATATATTATTTCAATAAATAATCTTTATAGCGGAAATTTAAATACATTTATCAGAGTTAAACATGGACAGTTATAAATTTCCGTCCTTACAAAAGCGTAATACTATAACACAAGGGTGGTGGAAATATATAACAATCTTCAGAAGAATCTTCTAACTCCATGCTTCGAGCTCTATTCAGATTTCTTCTAACTAAACCTAACTACTAGGCTGTCCGAGAAAATTAGGGCACCCAAGGTTTAAGAGAAAGGAAAATAAATTCTGGGTCAGTCATGGGACTGGTGTGAGAACTCAAAATACGCGTTTTGAAAACAAAACGGTGTCTCATAAGACCATGCCACACACAAACACGGAACGAGTTTTTACCTTATGATAACCAAATCTTTATTACATAAAAAAGGGATATTATTTTTAATGACATTTCTTTGAAAACATTTGCAAGTAAACTTATTAATCTTAGTTGAAATTGTAAAATTCTAGCATACTAGCCACAAACGCGGGTTCTGCAAACAAAATGACAGGCACTTATTGGAAAATGGATTTCCATACAAACGACTAGGTGAATGGACTACTTCCAGCAGTACATCTCTAGATGAATGTACCAAGGCCCAACTAAAGGTCCTCTACCAACACAAGACCGGCCTACCTCTTCCTAGATAGTACCGAATATGTCATCACCCTAGTCATTACCAACCTATCCAAGCGCTCGATTTTCATACATCACAATAATTTAAACCCAAGCGTCCTATCGGGTACAAATATATCTAGAGGGGGATGATCATACTATAACGGTTATGAACCACACAGCCTTGCTGCATCTACCTTGTTTCGGTCGTTTCTGGGTACGAGGCATGAGGTAACAATTACCTTTCACATAACACATCATCTTTCCTCTTTGAATGCCACATTGCCATTCCATAATCACACAACTGATTTCTACAAACGTATAACTTCTAAGTTCATACGTCTCAGGAAATGATGTTAAGCTAAGAGAAGTTCCCTTCTTCATCACCAAACATATGATATGTTCATAGAAATCAATTTATGTAGCTACAGATGCAACGTCAGACATTCATCGATACAAGTTCGTTCTGGGATTGGACGAAACTGAAGGCACTCTCCTACCACATCCTGTCGGGAGTTACCCCTAGGATTAGTAGCGAGAAGTCCTTGCAATCCAAAGAGTTTAAAAATGAGGGGACCACCGGTACATTAGTATTTGGGAATTAACCAGAATTATCAACAAGCAGTCCTTCCACCCCGAAAATCTTCTGTCTTCATCCTTCATTCTCTTTACCAGGTCTTCATTTTCAAACGCATACATTGGTTCAAAGTGGTTTTTGGATAGGAATTACCTCAGATCCGACCTCAGTTCCTTCGATCCAATCATTGATAAAAAGCGGTTCTATGAATAGAGAATCATTCTTTAATTGATTAATTTCTTTTTATCAAAATCTCTTCTGGAAATATATATTTCTAAACATTCTTTCCGGTATATACATAATCATTAAACTTTCTTATCAAATCCTTTGATTACTTAAAACTCTTTTTAAACTTGGAATAATTCGAATTCATTTCATTTTTTTACTTAGGAAAATATTTCCAATTCATTTCATTTTACTCTTATATAATGATTTCCTAATTCAAAACCCATAATTTTGATTGAGTTAAAACCATATCATCTATTATGTTAATCCAAAACTAGTGAATAGAATCTATAGAAATCATTTAATTCTACTCAATATCAATTCCCATATTCACCAATACTATGGGCAGAATAACGGCGAAATCACCTTTTAAATTCCACGAATAGTACGAGTTCCCTCTTCGGGCTTTAAAACTAAGTATAAGAAGATCGTCTCTATACAATCAAAGTTGTATTTAATCTAAATTTGGAAAATTAAATCTTTTTATACTTAACTCATTTCCGATATTTTGACCTTATCTATTCCTCGTCCAAGGAAGAGACCAGGTGAGCCAAGGCACTGGTTGCTCCAGAATAACTCCTAAGTTTAAGCACCTCACATCTGGATATCACGAATACAAAAATCCAGTCTACACGTCGGCTTTTAGAGCCAAGACTAAATCACTTTATTTATAAAATCGTTAAATCATATTTAAACTCTTTTATATAAGTTATATAAACCTCAAATCATTATTAAAACACTTATCTATCCATTTGAAAACAATTATAAAAGATTTGAAAAAGAACCGTTAAGTTTAAAACTATAATTAAAGTTATAGAAAAGTGCCGCGGAAAACACTTTTATAAGCTATGTTACTCAAAACGACTTTTTATCATTTCAAAATTTCTTTTTATAACTCAAAATTTATTTAAAGCATTTTAAAAGATTTTTAGGATTTATTCCATATTTTTAAACAATTTTAAAACATCATTTTCAAAGAAACCTAGTTTTGAATTCCAAACTACAAAACCGCGATTTTTCAGAAACTTGTTTTACTCGGATTTCAAAATCTACTTGTCGAAATCTCAATTTTATTTTCATTGTAAAACTGTGGATATAATAGTTTGGAAAATTCCTACTTCGAAGAATTTCGAGCTATATTCTATTTTATACACTCGTTTGGCTTTTATGGTGCGAAATCGCGAACTGCCGTTACGCGACGTACCTATTTTTGACTTAATTTTCAATTACTTTTAAACTTCTCCAAAACACTTTCATATGTTTATAAAATATTTCAAACTCATTTTAAAACCCTTTTTAAAGAAGTTTAACATTCCATAAACACCAATTCATTTATATAGAAGAAAGTGATTTCCTTTGTGCTTATCGACGTGTATTTTCGTGACTTGCATGTATATTCAACATTCTTATGAAACAATCAAACTTTATGATCAAAGAATATTAAACATCCATTGCAAACATCACATCATCATCCAAAAATATAATACTATAGTTAAGGAGTTCTCACCTTCATTGCTTCCTAACTTTGCTAAATAGACAATAGTTGTACTACGATTGCATAAAAGCTTTTGGAATTGATCCTTAGATTCTTGAGAAGGCTCGGCCAAGGCTTGAAGAGGATGGCCAAAATTATGGAAGAGAAGTGATAGAGCTTCGACCATGAATTCACTAAACTAGACCTAAAAATAGGCCATCTTATCTTTACTTTTTGGACATTCTACTCTCTGAATTTGGAAAAGTTATTAACATGAAAGTTGTAGGGAATTCTTTTCTCTCTGGTTTAGAAAAATGAATCATCCAATTTGGATTAGTTATGAGGAAGTTATGGCCCTGATAGGAAGATGTATTCTCAGATTCACAAAAATCAAACCCGAGAATGTATCAACTTCTAGCTAATTTTTGGACGTGTTACCCAAAGAATTATGAAAAGTGGTCAGAAGGAAAGTTCTTTCAAATTATTTTCTCAACAATGTAGAAAAAGGAACACTCAATTTCGATTTGTTATGAGAAAGATACGATCAAAAGATAAGAGGGCATTCTCAGAACTAAAACTCTGGGCTCAAAAATGTAATGGAAAGAAGTAGGTTTTGAGCATGACTAAGCTTCGAAAGGGAAGAAGTGGTCAACTAGAAAGTTGTAGCAGCAGAAATTTTGAATGGTTTGAAAAATGAATTTTATGATTTGGTGTCGGGAAGAGGAAGTTATGGTTGAAGTGGAGAAAGAAAAGAGTAGAGAAGTATTTATAGGAAATGAAGAGTGTAAAAATATCCATGCATACATCATCATCTTCATCACCATTATATAGCTTCACCAACACATCTCTTCCCTCCCCAGGCATAGAAAAAGCCTCACCCCCATGTACACATTACTTCCATCTTCTCATGTATGCATATGTTGACTTATGTAAGCTTAAGGGTTAAGTTTTATATAAAATATATTAGATTTTTTTTCCTATATATGTTTACATGTATATTTGTATGTTTATATATGTTCATGTGCATGTCAGGATGTGTATTTATGTGTTATATATGTGTACATAACATATAAACAACGTTGCATTGACCCCGAACAACTTTCGTTTGATAAACCGTTGCCAATCGGAGAACTAATTCCGGGTCACATTTTCACTTATATATTAAATTACATATATATGTAAAAAAAATTGATTCTTTTTTATTATCATTTAAATTAATTAAATGATCGTATTTAAATTATAAAACCATAAAAATTAATATTAACAATTATTTACAAAAGGTGTTATTATACCGATAAAGCGATATCGATTTTTCCTTATATTTTCAAATCAAATGCATATCTTTATAAAATTATTATAAGCGATTCACTTTATAACTATTAAAAATAAATTATCATCATTTAAAATAATTAGTTGAATAATTAAAATAATTATTAAATCATTAAATCTCAATTTAAATTAAATAAATCAATTATCATAATTAAGGGTATTGCTTACAATGTCATAAACACATAAAATTTTTAAAAATACAATAAATTATTTTATTTCATATTCTTATTTAATTATAAAAATAAGTGTATGTAACTATCTCCATGCGCAACGTTTTATGATTATGGAGCTGGTTATTGATAAAATAGTTTTTGGTCATTTTATTGATTTAAATCCCGAGGAAAATATTTTTGGTAAATATCTATCCAAAATAAGATTACGATTATTCATTATCACGCAAAAAAATATTAATTGTACTATCAACCTTTTATTTGAATAAATTTAAAAATAAATAGAATTTATCAAAGTGATAAATTTATGAGTCGTTACAAACTCCCTCCAAGTCGGCTTCTTATAGTGCTCAATACCCTGCGTCTCAAGGTAAATATTCTCAACTGTATCATTCAACGACGTGTAATCCTCATGCATTAGAAACCTTGGAGATTTCTTAAAGTCTGATTTCCTGCCTCCATTGCCCTCATTATTCCTCTTCTGATTATTGTTCTTGTTTCCTACATTAACAACAACATTACCAAAACTCTCACCAGTTTATCTCACAACTACGTTACTTTGAACTACCTCACCGGTTGCCTAATACCGGCCTTCTCAGCAGTCGTATTTTCTTCTTCCAAGCCAAATACCGAGTTGCTGTTCTATAGATTTCTTCCGTGGTCGGTGGAGGTTTCACCTTTAACCATTTGTCGAAATCTGTATCGGGATATATTCCTCTAATCAAAGCCATAAAAATAATGTCCTCCTTGGTATTGCTTACCTATGTTACAGCCTTATTAAACCTACTTAAAAAATCCTTCAAAGACTTTCCATATTATAGAAAATGTTAGACAATGACATCACGTCCTTTGGACGAGCTGTATGAAACCTGAACTGCTCCACAAACTTTCTAGCCAACTGGTCAATCGAAGATATGGACCTTAGAGGTAGCCAAGTAAACCACATCATAACACTTCTTTCAAAAATATCGAAAATCACCTACAAAGCACAACATCGATAGTCCCGGAGCTATCTATATGCATACTTTAACAAATGCTGTCTCAGATCAGAAGTTCCATTATAATATGATAAATGGTAGACCTTCTGGGGTACTCCTCCCATAATATCTCCTCAGTGAATGAGTTCCTACTAGAAGAAGAACCCTAATCATCATTAAATATATTTTGGTTCTCGTTTCACTTGGTTCTTCACCTATTTGCTAAAATTTCTGGTTTTACCGAATCAGCTGAATGGCGATTATCATGGCCTACTCCAAGTATTTAACTCCATAAACGATCTTGGTTAGTTCCATGACATTTGGATCTCCTATCTCTGGTAGAATCATTCATCTAGTTGATTGATTTCTATGATCTCTACGCGAAGGTTCAACAGTAGCCATCGTGTAACGACCCGAAATTTTCGATCCCGAAAATTCCAGATAGTTAGGAAAAAGCAAAAAGAGATAGAAGAAGAAGAAACAGAAAACACCATCTCACATTCGCAGCGGATCAAAATATAATGTCAAATAATAACAGTTTATAAAAGAATATTATATCTATGGATTATATCTTTAATACATCAGAGTTACACATATATATGGACACTGGATAAACAAAATCATTATGTCTCAGATATACAACAATATAATACAACTGAAAACACTCCATACGTTCTTGCCATCTAGATCGTCTCCTGAGCTCCAGAACGTCCTTACTTGAAAATCTGTAATACTCGGTCTGACCCGAGCATTACATCAAAGTAACACCCGGGTCAGGCTGGAAACCAGCGTGAGTAAACCCATCTAACATGAAATACAAAGCATATAACTTATATAAAACCCGGGGTAACTCGTATCAGTTTACAAATTTACAATTTGTCATAGACATCACTCATTTCACACATCAATTTTCTAAGTACCAAAATTTAGATTAAATAATCCAATTCTCTTTAATCATTTCATTCCAGCCTATTGATTTCACATATCAATCTATAAAAATTCGAAGTGGTTTCGGGTATTTTCTAATACCCGACCCCGGTCTCTTCGAGTCTCATTCAAGGCATCCAATACCATTCAATCATCCATAAGCAAACTTGATCACTTCCAAATTAATTCAATTAATTCAAATTGAATTACTAACCTCAATCACTTAAATTCCTTAATTTAACATTAATTAATTTCAAATCAATTAGTTAATCATCCCTTAATTATCCATCTTAATTAATCGCCCTGGATTAATTATCTTTTAATTACAGTCAAGTAATTATCTTCAACTAATTACACAAATTAATTATTCTTATCCAAAAACAGTAATTAATCCTTAATTACTTATGTTAATTAATTTCTCATAAATCATTTATTATATTTTTATCAATCAACCTTTAATTACATCATTAATTATATCCAGATTTAAACTTAGATTTAAAAACTTTACTTACATTTAAAACTTCATTATAAATTAAACCATTAACCATTTTAAAGTAGTTAAAACAATTTAAATTCAAAAACTTATTTTATTTTAAAAACTGAGATACAAACTCAAATTCTAGATTTTAAAACTTAGATTTAAAACTTATTTTAAACCATTTACAATTTAAACTTTCAGTTTTACAATTCAAACCAAATATACTTTAAACACTTAAAAGTTGTTAAAACCAATTTAAATTTCAAAACTAAGGTTCAAACTAACTTGAATTCAGATTTAAACTTAAGTTTAAAATTTAGTATAAAACTTTGATTTACATTTGAAACTTTATTTTTAAATTTAAAAACAGAACAGGTTTATGTTATTAAAAACCTGTAACCAAATCTTATACTCGAGCCAAAACCTTATCTGTTTCGAGCCAAAAATCAACTACTTCGAGTTAAACACTCGAATCACTCACAAACAAACCCATAGCAAAAACCAACCTTCACTAGAAAATCAACTGTGCAACGTGCACATGCACGGTGGCACTGATCGACTTCGATCATCCACTATGATCTCCTCCAGTCATCAATCACCTTCAGACCCTCTCGCGATCATCAGATCACTACCCAAACTCGAGATCCAAGATCGAGCTTCACATCCCACTTAGAAACAAACTGGAATCCACCACCACCAAACCTGGAAACTCCACGCTCCCACAACTTCGACCACCTGAGCATCAGCGACTTCGGCCACACATTCGCAAACCACCCAACTATCGTTCCCCAAAAACTCGCTACACTCGATCAATCCAATAGGCCGTGGTGATCAATTCACTTTACCTAGTTAGAACTAGGGTTCCAGCCTTCAAACCACAACCATCACCTCCACAATTCTCTGATCATCTTCCAGTTATTTTTCCCCACTTCACTGATCACTCCTCCACCTCCAGAGGAAACTCAACCCATCCGATCATAGAGATCATTAGAGATAACCCCAAAAGCAAAATACAGGCAATATAGAACTGGTCCCAAATTCTAACACTAGGAATTGTGAATTTGGTTTTAAAAATCATGATTTTGTAAGATGATTCAGATCCTAACTATGAAACAATAGATTGTGATATTTAAATTTTTACTTATTTTTACTTGATCGGTAGATTTGGTTTCCAGAGTCAAATAAATATTATTTTGACTTAAGTACAAACTAAAACTAAAGCTTATAATTAAGCAAACAAGTTTCATTTGAAACTTAAATTTAAACAAAGACAAGATCACAAGATTTGAATTTTTAAAATAAAACTTTCATACTGGAAGGTAAAAGTAGAGAATACTCTGATGAAAGCAACATACATGCCATACATGCATATATTCGCAGCAGATATCATAAGATACACATTCATTTTAAATTAACTAGTATGCAACCAAAATTACCGACGTAAATTTTAAAAGTAAAGTTACTCACCTGAAAACAAGTTTGTGTTAGGAACTGAGTTGATGATGTTTTGATGACAACAACCTTATATAGTTATTATACTTTACTTTATAAAATATATACTAACATTTCCATATATATATATATATGTATGTATGTATATATATGTATGTATATAGGAAGTATATGCAGGTATCATCGAAGACTGATCAGTATAAAGACTCAAGCATCAAGATGAAGATTAGAGATTCAAGATTCAAGACTCTAGAGAATCAAGATTTCAAGATCTCAAGATAAGTGTCAAGTATTTTGTTAAAACTTCATAATAGCACTCTCATCTTTCTTTCAATTTTCTTTTGGGATGGAACCCAATTTCTATCGAAACCAATGGCTTACAAACCTATAACAAGTAGCTTACAAACCTACGAAAGTGGCTTACAAACCCACGAAAATCAAAATCATTTAAACTACTTTGTACAAGTTCTCGAGTCCTATGGAGGAGCTCTGTATGAAGGTTCTTGCAATTTCAGTTTGAATAGATTTTTCAAAATGTTTTTAAATCTGTTTTCAAAATGTTTTAGCTTTCAAAATCATGTTTTCAAAAATATTTTCAAACTTTGTTTTAGCCTTGAAATATTCCTCTATTCTGATTTTAAAAACTTCTATTTTTAAAACATCAAAACTTATTCTAATTTTAAATATTACTTATATAATTGACGGTCTATATCAATTATATATACATATTTAAAATAATGTTTTATATTCATTCTCTGTCTCAAAATATTGTTTAAACACTTTACTTTGCTTCAGATAAGTTTCAACTTGTTTTAAATTCAATTGTCTTTTCAAAACAACATCTCTACAATTTTGAACTAAGGGATGTCGACATAAGGGGATACCCCATGTCGACATGGTGACAGTTGGATTCAAAATTCAATTTTCAAAAGAAGTATCCATTCGTTCGAAAACATTTCGCCAATGGTTATGACTGTTGTGCATCTATATAAACGCTTCCAAAACGAATTTTTTTAATAACTACTTTCTTATTTTCTTCACTCTTTCTTCTCCACCATTCCATATCCATAAAACTTCATATTTTCAAGATCGTGCCATCATTCTGCCAAATTCTCAATAGGAAATCATTTAGATACCCTTTCTATTTGATTCTCCATCATTATACTAAAGATCAAAGTTCTATTCAGAGTTATAGGATTAATTTGTATTCAAAAAGTCCATAGTGTCCATCCATTCAAAAGGATTGTGATTAAGAAGTATTAGGGTGATCTTGTGTCCCGAAAATCAAGAGAGTTTACCCCAGACTCGGAGATAGGAGGGTTCCTCAAGGCCTTAGAAATTGAGGGTTATAATTTGGATATTGGCTTATAAAAATCTGTACAAGGATATTGCCTTAGTGCAGGACTGGATGTAGGAGGTTTCCGAACCAGTATAAAATCCGGTGTGTTCTTTCCTTTTACTTACTTTACTTTACTATTTGCATTTGTTATATGTTCTGTGATCATTCTGTGTTAGAATTCTGTTTAGATTTGTGTTGAAAGTTTTAATTTAGTCATATAGTTCATATATTCTTTAAAACACTATTCACCCCCCTCTAGTGTTATTTTTGCCTTAAGATCCTTAATCCGCATCCCTAACAATTGGTATCGTAGCATTGGTTTTCATTGTTTTCATAATCTGAAACTTGAAAAATATAAAAATGGCATTTTTGGAAAATTGTGTTAAAACTGTTTTGAATCTATGCATTTCATCAAAGTATCATAAGTCTGCATATAGTTATTTTGAAAAATCAAGTTATCTACCGAATTGGTGTGTTATGCAGGGACAGACATGTTATATGGCTTTTGACGAATCAACACCCAATGGACAAACTATGCAAATTGAGAAAGATAAATGGATACTTGATAGTGGCTGTTCGAGGCACATGACTGGGAATCCCGAGATACTCAAGGACATTACTTATCAAGATGGTGGATTAGTCAATTTTGGTGACAACTCTAAAGGATATGTGGTTGGCGTCGGCAATGTCGGTAACTCTAAAACTTTACTTATTTATGATGTTTTATTAGTTAGGAACTTAAAACATAATCTGCTTAGTATAAATCAACTTTGCGATAAAGGTTTTAAAATTAAATTTGGAAAAGATAAATGTCACATTGAAGATGATAAGTCTAATATGATTTTTGAAGGTATTAGGAAGAAAAATATTTATATCCTTAGTATGAAAATTTCAAATGATAATCTATGTCTTTTGGCCAATACAAGTGACCCTTGGATTTGGCATAAAAGATTTGACCATTTGAATTTCAAATTATTATTTAGGATATCAAAACTTGACTTAGTTAGAGGTCTACCCAAGTTAAACTTTAAAGTAGATAGTATTTGTGATGCTTGTCAATTAGGAAAACTTAAGAAAAGTTCATTTAAATTAAAAGATGCTATTTCTACCTCTAGTCCTCTAGAATTACTTCATTTAGATTTATTTGGTCCATCTCAAGTTCAATCAATTAACCATAGTAAATATGTTTTTGTTATAGTAGATGATTATTCAAGATATACTTGGACAATCTTTTCAAAACATAAAAATGATGCTTTTGAAATATTTAAAAACTTTTCTAAAAGAATTCAAAAACAACATTCTTTCAAAATTAAAACTATTCGAAGTGATTACGGTGGTGAATTTGAAAATGAAAATTTTGAGAATTTCTGTACTCAAAAGGGAATTACTCACAACTTTTCATTTCCAAGAACTCCACAACAAAACGAGTAGTAGAACGTAAGAATAGAACGATTCAAGAGTGTGCACGTACAATGCTTTCTGATAGTAATTTACCTAAATATTTTTGGGCTGAAGCAGTTGCTACAGCATGTTATATATTAAATAGAATTTTAATTAGACCATTAACAAATAAAACTCCATATGAATTACTTTACAATAAGAAACCTATAGTAGATTATTTTAAAGTCTTTGGGAGTAAATGTTTTATACGTAATACAAAAGATAATTTAGATAAATTTGAACCAAAAGCTGACAAAGGATTCTTTATTGGTTATTCTAATAGAAGCAATGCATTTAGAGTTTTTAATTTAAAAACTAATACTATTGAAGAAACTATGCATATATCTTTTGATGAAAATCTTAAAGATATTGTACAAATAGATGATGGAGAAGATTTTATAAATTTAAATCAATCCAATGAAACTATTAGTGAAATAAATCAATCTAATAAGAAATTTTAAATTTCAAATGATCATCCTATAGAAAATATTTTAGGAAATATTGAATCTATAGTAAGAACTAGAAATCAATTAAGTAGTATGAGTAATGTAGCCTTTATATCAATAATTGAACCTAAAAATCCAAAGGAAGCATCGTCTGATGATTCATGGATTCTTGCTATGCAAGAAGAATTGAATCAATTTACCAGAAATGATGTATGGGAACTTGTTCCTAAACCTAAGGATAAAAGTATAATGGGAACTAAATGGGTTTATAAAAATAAAATGAATGAACTCGGTGAGGTCGTAAGAAATAAAGCTTGTTTAGTCGCGCAAGGTTATTGTCAAGAAGAAGGAATTGACTATGATGAAACCTTTGCCCCCGTAGCAAGATTAGAAGCTATAAGAATTCTACTTGCTTTCGCTAATTATAATAATTTCAAATTATATCAAATGGATGTTAAAAGTGCTTTTCTAAATGGTATTGTAAAAGAAGATGTTTATGTTGAACAACCTCCACTTTTTGAAGATAATAAATTTCTAAACCATGTATACAAGTTAAAGAAAGCTCTATATGGTCTAAAGCAAGCTCCTAGAGCCTGGTATGAAAGACTAAGATCTTATTTACTTCAATCTGGTTTTGAAATTGGTAAAGTTGATACGACACTTTTTATTAAAAGAAATAATCAAGATATTCAACTGGTTCAAATATATGTAGATGATATAATCTTTGGATCAACTAATAACATAATGAATAAAGAATTTTCAGATATAATGACTAAAGAATTTGAAATGAGTCACATGGGAGAATTAAGTTTCTTCTTAGGGCTTCAAATTAAACAACTAGAAAATGGAATCTTCATAAGTCAAGAAAAATATGCTAAAGACTTAATCAATAAATTTGGTTTAAGCACCTCTAGTGGGAAACCAACTCCAATGTCAACAAATGTAGGTTTAAGTAAAGAAGATAAATCAAAAGATATTGATCAAAATTTATATAGGGGAATGATTGGTTCGCTACTCTATATAACAGCGAGTCGTCCTGATATTATGCATAGTGTTTGTCTCTGTGCAAGATACCAACCACAACCTAAAGAAACTCACTTAAAAGCTGTTAAAAGAATTTTAAGATATGTAAAATACACTTTAGATTATGGTTTATTTTATTCTAAAAATAATACTTTTGATTTAATATCATATTGTGATGCTGATTATGTTGGTTGTAAATCAGACCGAAAGAGTACAAGTGGAACTTGTCACTTTCTAGGACATTCACTGGTTTCCTGGTTTAGCAAGAAACAAAATACTGTTTCCTTGTCAACAACTGAAGCAGAGTATATATCTGCTGCTCTGGCCTGTTCACAAGTCATATATATGCAACAAACTTTAAAAGATTTTGGAATTAACATAAGTAAATCACCAATATATTGTGATAATACTAGTGCAATAAATCTATCTAAAAATCCAACTCATCATGCTAGAACTAAACATATTGATATAAGACATCATTTTCTTAGAGATAATATAACTAAAGAAATAATAACTCTAGATTATATAAATACTGAAAAACAAATTGCTGATATATTAACTAAACCATTAACCGAACAGAATTTTACTAAATTTAGAAGAGAATTAGGTATTTGTTCAAAATCTGAAATATAAAATAATATAATATAATAATCAATAAAAATTCAAAATAAGAATTACACTTTTTTGAAGAACATGTCGACATGCCCCATCTCATGATGTCGACATACCCAACAAAAATTTGAAAATTGAATTTCCCTCCAAAGTTAGTTATTTGGTTATTTATCTATTTATTTCGTTTTCTCTCCTCTTTCTTCACTATATTCTCTGTAAATAACTTCTGAAACAATAAAATAATGGCCTCCTCTTCTACTAATGAACCCACTTCACCCACATCTCCTCATTCTGGTCCATTTCAACGAACTACGCACGCTCGAGTGATTAAATTGCAAGAGAAGATGAAAAATATCCTTCAATTGATGACTGAAATTCAAGTAAGTCAACTTAGGATGGCTAGAGAACAAAAAAGGCAAGGGAATATTATTAGGAATGTACAAAAATTCCTTATGGATAACCGTACAAATCCTATTAATGTTGAAGACTCTTCACAAGCCATGGAATCCGAGGAAGAAGAACCTATGGAAGAACCACAAGAAGACCAAGAGGAAGATCAACCTTTACCTCAACCCGAAGTCCCTATGAATACGGACGAGAGCGTTATTTGCGTTGGTAAGATCCTTGTTGATACTAATGGAAACATAATTGAACAACGTGGAAACTTTTCTCTCCACTACCCCAATTGTTCGATTCATAAGTCTCCTATAGTTAAGGATCGCTATTAAAGCGTACTTTCATTTTATTCTTTGTTTTAAATTGTTTTGTTTGTTCGTGTTTATGTATGTTCTTATATATGTTGTAATAACTAAAATGTGTTCACTTATACTCATTGTTTCATGCTTGTTCTATACATATTATTTGTTCATACTAATCATTCTTGAATTCTTAAGTAGTTAATAGTTTTTGTTGATGACAAAGGGGGAGAAAGTTATAAAAATATATGTGCTTGGTGTAAGGGGGAGTCATGGAGTAAGGGGGAGTTGTAGTTTTAAGAAGAAATCATGGAGTAAGGGGGAGTTATGGTATGGTAAGAATATTTTATAAATAAAGGTTGTCATCATCGAAAAGGGGGAGATTGTTAGGAACTGAGTTGATGATGTTTTGATGACAACAACCTTATATAGTTATTATACTTTACTTTATAAAATACATACTAACATTTCCATATAGATATATATATATATATGTATGTATGTATATAGGAAGTATATGCAGGTATCATCGAAGACTGATCAGTATAAAGACTCAAGCATCAAGATGAAGATTAGAGATTCAAGATTCAAGACTCTAGAGAATCAAGATTTCAAGATCTCAAGATAAGTATTTTGTTAAAACTTCATAATAACACTCTCATCTTTCTTCCAATTTCCTTTTGGGATGGAACCCAATTTCTATCGAAACCAATGGCTTACAAACCTACGACAAGTAGCTTACAAACCTACGACAAGTGGCTTACAAACCCACGAAAATCAAAATCATTTAAACTACTTTGTACAAGTTCTCGAGTCCTATGGAGGAGCTCTGTATGAAGGTTCTTGCAATTTCAGTTTGAATAGATTTTTCAAAATGTTTTTAAATCTGTTTTTAAAATGTTTTAGCTTTCAAAATCATGTTTTCAAAAATATTTTCAAACTTTGTTTTAGCCTTGAAATATTCCTCTATTCTGATTTTAAAAACTTCTATTTTTAAAACATCAAAACTTATTCTAATTTTAAATATTACTTATATAATTGACGGTCTATATCAATTATATATGCATATTTAAAATAATGTTTTATATTCATTCTCTATCTCAAAATATTGTTTAAACACTTTACTTTGCTTCAGAGAAGTTTCAACTTGTTTTAAATTCAATTGTCTTTACAAAACAACATCTCTATAATTTTGAACTAAGGGATGTCGACATAAGGGGATACCCCATGTCGACATGGTGACAGTTGGATTCAAAATTCAATTTTCAAAAGAAGTGTCCATTCGTTCGAAAACCTTTCGCCAATGGTTATGACTGTTGTGCATCTATATAAAGGCTTCCAAAACGAATTTTTTTAACAACTACTTTCTTATTTTCTTCACTCTTTCTTCTCCACCATTCCATATCCATAAAACTTCATATTTTCAAGATCGTGCCATCATTCTGCCAAAATCTCAATAGGAAATCATTTAGATACTCTCTCTATTTGATTCTCCATCATTCTACTAAAGATCAAAGTGCTATTCAGAGTTATAGGATTAATTTGTATTCAAAAAGTCCATAATGACTATCCATTCAAAAGGATTGTGATTAAGAAGTATTAGGGTGATCTTGTGTCCCGAAAATCAAGAGAGTTTACCCCAGACTCGGAGATAGGAGGGTTCCTCAAGGCCTTAGAAATTGAGAGTTGTAATTTGGATATTGGCTTATAAAAATCTGTACAAGGATATTGCCTTGGTGCAGGACTGGATGTAGGAGGATTCCGAACCAGTATAAAATCCGGTGTGTTCTTTCCTTTTACTTGCTTTACTTTACTATTTGCATTTGTTATATGTTCTATGATCATTCTGTGTTAGAATTCTATTTAGATTTGTGTCGAAAGTTTTAATTTAGTCATATAGTTCATATATTCTTTAAAACACTATTCACCCCCCTCTACTGTTATTTCTGCCTTAAGATCCTTAATCTGCATCCCTAACAGTTTGAACAGAGAATACTTCTGTTTTGAAAAGCTACAGTTTTATTCGCCTTTAAATCTTCTTGTTGAGATGCTGCAGATTTGAATTAACTTGCTCTTTGATCCTCTTTCTCTGTTTTTTTTCAGGTTTGATTATAGTTTGTTTTTACTTAGCTACGAATGAATGAAAAAAAAGAAGAAGACGTGAGTGGATGTATAAATAAGAAAAAGGTAGGCTGCATTTCTCAGTAAGCTTCCTTTCACTTCTTTATTTTTTTATTTATGTCATTTCATTTTTTTATTTTAGCTTGGAGTTGAAATATGCAGCCTGATTTGGATGTTTTGTGTGCTTACATTAAATGTTTGTCTCCCCTTTTTGTCTACAAATGTTTCATATGAGTTGATACATGTATACATTCTTTGTTTGTATGTATGCCTATATATATATGTATGTAGTTATGTATTTTTTTTCATGCTTATCTAAATTCACATACATACATTTCTTTGCTTGATTTTGTTTTATACCCCATGTGCATAATATAAAGTTGTTATAGTTATTGGTATAGGTTTAACTCATGTTGTATACACACAAATAAACCACTACTTTTATTTCTATTCTTTCACACATATATTTTGAGTTTAAGTTATCAATACTTAATTTATATCCTTATATATATTTATACTTATATTTAATATGAATAAGATAAACTTTATGTTAAATATTTTTGAGAGATTTTATTTTGAAATTTTCAAATCATAGTTTTCTTCTTCACAAACACACACACACACACACACACAGAGATATATAAACAGTCAATAGCTAAATAAAATATTTATTTCCTATAAATTTTTATCACATCCATCGATTTATGATTCAGTGTTTATTTTGGTTCTCAAATCACTCATATAAATTCAGATATTTTTAATTATAAAAAATTCTTGTGTTCGGCCCATCATAAATTAATATTTCGTTAATAAAATCAGTTAATTTCTCGATTAACAAACATCTAAAAATTCATGTCGTCACATTCCTCCCCCCTTTAGAACTTTCATCCTCGATAAGGAACGAATCCAGAATTTATTAAAATACTAAATTTCAGTTAAAATATTCTATGCTCAATTTTAACTAAAACTTTTTTTTTGTTAGAAATCTTTTAAAACACTTTAAAAATCTATATAATATTACATAAATAGTTTTATAAAAAATACTTTTTATAACTCAATGTCTCAACCAGTCCATCCTTGTTCTTACAGAAATTCGGTCATACGTTGATCAGGCGTACAACTGAAAATTTATAAGTGCTTGGTAGACCCGTTTTCAACATCCAGTGAAAATACTTTGAAAAATAATTTTATCGAAAATATCGAA
The DNA here is from genome assembly GCA_030765085.1 of Allium cepa. Lineage (NCBI taxonomy): Eukaryota > Viridiplantae > Streptophyta > Magnoliopsida > Asparagales > Amaryllidaceae > Allium > Allium cepa. The sequence continues at coordinate 120,077,219 of CM060946.1, read as the reverse complement.
AACATTTTGAAAATATGGGAAATATCTTTGATGAGAATGCTCTGGAAATAATCACCCCCATCCATGGATGCAGTTACATCCTGGGTTACGTTGCCATCGCAGCAAAAGTCCATATAACTGTAGGCACTCCGCGCCCCTTGATTACGCCATGGAACCCACAACAGATCGCAGTTACATTCCAGGGTTACGTTTCCATCGCAGAAAAAGTCCATGTAACTGTAGGCATCAGCGCCTCGATTTTCGCTGTCAAAAATGAAACTTCTCCACTCCTACATAGGTCGCAGTCTACCGATGTAAAATCAAACGCAGACTGTTGGCTCTCAATGGCACACACGACTTTCGCTATGTTACCATAGGTTGCAGTCTACCGATATAAAATCAAACGTAGACCGTTGGCTCTCACCAGCACACACGACTTTCGCTATGGTCTATAGTAGATCACGGTGACATCGAGTTACACTGTCGTCACAGCATAACCCAAATGCCTCTGTAGGCATCAGCGCCCTCGACTTTCGCTATACACTACTCATAATCCTTAGGAACTAATTTTGTCCGGACTCCTCACAGGATCAACTTTAGAACCTCCCCCTTAGAGGCTCAACGTAGTACCACCCGGTGGCACTCCTGAGAAGTTCATTTCAAGGGAGCGCCTTTTTCCCCAGAGCCATTATCAAAACACTTTATACTATACACATAAAGTATCTTCCAAATCATACACCTAGTATGAATCTCATATAAATCTCCTTTTCTCAAAATCGATTATCCCAAAATCGATAATTCTCAAACTAGGCTTTCCAAATTCCAATATTTATTTTACCTAAAAATCAAAGCCTTTCCAAATCCAAAGGTTTCCAAAACCTTTTTCCAAAATCCTCATAAGATCCTTTATATATATAGACATATATAATTTTTTTTTTAAAAAAACTTTGGATCATTTCAAACTTGTATAAAATTCCTTTTATACTTCAAACACTTTCAAAATCCTTTCCTTCCGGCAATAGATTTAACAAGAGGAGATATATCTTATATAACAAAGATATATAACTTTGTTTATTCAAATTTGATTACTCTCTTTATAAAGTTGTTTCCATCTTACTTATCATCATAAAAAATATATCTAACTTTCACCTTTATCCATTGTATATTTCACAAAATATACTTTCATTTCAAAAGAAATCATTTACAATTCTTGTTCACAAATTTTCAATATCAAATTCATTTAAATTCGTACGATGTACACATATCATCCGTACGCTATACCAATCTGATCGCTCACTCAATCACACAATTTTACTTCCGAACTAGTATCGTCCACCCGACTCCCTAGTGCGGACACAGATCTGGTTTCTTGATTAGAAACCATTATTCTCCTTGCATAGCCTATCTATGATAGAGAATATCCTGAACCAATCAACAATCCATATGAAGGTTCGCCATCGAAAATTGAGTGAAAAATCCCAATTCGGATCGATATAACTATCTCGAAATTCTGTGCTCGAATCTGGATCAAATCACTATGCGAATAGAATAATATACGTACATTCTACGTATTTATCTTCATTGATTATTAATTAAATCAATTTCCTTTCTATTCATCCTCACTTTGATTGTCTTCACTATTCACATTTGCCTTAATTCCCATTTAGACTATCACTTCAATTTTCAGTTGGGTATTTAATCAATAACAGTTTGAACTCCGACCAGTTTATATTTAGAAAATAGCTTGAAAATTTTAAAATAGATAAGTAGTTGAAAAATAATTATTAGTTTGCAAAATAGCTGTAAAATAGTTAACTAATTGTAAAATAGTTGGAAAATAGTAAAATAATTGCAAAATCGTGGTAAAATAGTAACTAGTTATAAAGTAGTTGGAAAAATAGTAATTAGTTTATAAAATAGTTATAAAGTAGTTAAACAATTCCAACAGTAGTTGTTAAATAAATATAAGATAGTCTTGGAATTTTAAAAAGAAAAGTTGTATAGTAAATAGTTAAGGAAAGTAGATTAAAACGGTTTATATCAATGATTTATTTAAAAATAGTCCAGAGCCAAACTGTTCAATTTCTCATCAATTCAATTTAAATTTCCACTTCTGTTTAAATTGACTCAATTCTAATTTGAATAATTTCAATTTCCCATGAATTTGATTTATTCCCAATTCAAGTTGAATTAATCCTCAATTTCTTTCTAATTCCATTTTGAATTTTAAACCTATTCAACTTTGATTACAATTCCAAATTATTCAAATCAATTTGGACTAATTTCAAATTGAATCCACTTCAATTTCAAATCGTTTCAATTTCTATGAATTAGTCCCAATTCCCATTTGAATTTGAACACATTAAATCTTTGATTTTATTTCAAATTAATCCAATTCAAATTTTCCATTTGAATTTTAGACTTATCCATCTTCAATTCTAATTAATTCAAACTAAATTCAATTCAAATTTCAAATTTAAACCATCCCGAATTATATAAATTCGAGTTAAATTTTTAAATGTTGGTTTAACCCCTTAAATCAAATTAACCTTTATTTTTAAATCCATAATCCAAATCTTTAAACAATTTAATTCTGAGTCCAATTCTCAAAATTCCATTTTAAATTATCTTTACTTAACCTTTTCAAAGTTCAAATAAGAGTTCAAAACAATTTTATCTTAAAAATTCAATTTATCACTCAATTTTATCTTCCAGTTTGAAACTAGTTCCTTAAACAATTTTAATTTACAAATGTAATTATTCAAATTTTCATTTCAAAGTAATTCCTTATACTTGATTTCAAATTAAAGTGTAATTTACCTTTTATCTCAATAATGGATATATTACCATACTTCATTTCTCATTTATTTAAACAAATCCGATCCACAATTTAAAGATTTTTTTTTAATAATGATAAGATGATATCATCCAAAACATCCATCCATTTTCAATTTCTAGATCTCAAACCCATTTCGAGATCACACGAACTCCCAATTCAATTTAACCATTTAACTTCCCAAGTTAAATCCCAATTTCATATTGAAATTTCCAATTCAGGTTGCTTGTTAACTTATTTAATTTTCCCAAAGTCAAATTCAATTTGCTTAATTCCAGCCAACCTTACCCAATTTGAATTCTCATTTCAAATTTTAAACTTCACATTAATAATTTTATAAGTTCAAAGACTTATCACTTTGGGTATCATATCTCATTCCAAATTTAAAACTCAACATTTAGAGTTTATTTCAAGCCATCTTTGGTATTGTGTATATTCCTCATATATACATATTATTTTCATTACACACTAAGTTACCCTTAAATTTTAAACCACTTTTGGTTTTTAATTCAAAACAAATTTTTAAACAACCCTTGTTTGAAACAAGTCCCCTTTATCCGAATAATACTTATTTATTATTTCATTTAGCACTTTGAAACAAATTCCAAATTTTTGGGCTTAAATTTAAAACTTCACAATTTAGATCACCTTCAATTCCAAGTTATAAGTCGGACTTAGCCAAATGTTTTACTTCCTTAAAACATTTCATTTTGCTTACTCATTAACACACACCTTATTATTAAACACAACAATCATGTATGATAATAACCAAGATTACCGTATCTGGAAACCAATTCATTATTATCTTATTCTGAAACTTTTTCCCAAATTCAAGATTTAATTCCAGTTTGAATCCATTTTAGACTTACCTTTATTTAATTTCAATTTGGTTGTATTTCTATTACCTCTTAATTTTATTCCAATAATTTAACAACCAATTACCATAACATTTATTAGTAAGAAATATTGCTTTATATATATATATATCAAAATATATTCTTATATAAAATCATTTAAAATCTTTATATAAGAAAATAACAAGTACGCTCTCATATATATACATACATACATATACATACATACATACATATACATACATACATACATACATATATATATACACACACACACACTCAACTCATTCTAGGGTACCATAGACCCTATCCTTAACGAGTATCCCCCCACCAGAGCCAAGGTTCTCGCTTAACCTGTCAGCTCTGATACCAACTGTAACGACCCGAAATTTTTGATCCCGAAAATTCCAGATAGTTAGGAAAACGAAGAAAGAGATAGAAGAAGAAGAAGCAGAAAATACCATCTCACATTCGCAGTGGATCAAAATATAATATCAAATAATAACAATTTACAAAAGAATATTATATCTGTCGATTACATCTTTAATACATCAAAGTTGCACATATATGTAGACACTAGCTATACAAAATCAATATGTCTCAGATATAGAACAATATAATATAGCTGAAAACACTCCATACTTTCTTGCCATCCAGCTCGCCTCATGAGCTCCAGAACGTCCTTACCTGAAAATATGCAATGCTCGGTCTGACCCAAGCATTATATCAAAGTAACACCCGGGTCAGGCTGGAAATCAGTATGAGTAAACCCATCTAACATGAAATACAAAGCATATAACTTATATAAAACCCGGGGTAACTCGTATCAATTTACAAATTTACAATTTGTTATAGACATCACTCATTTCACACATCAATTTTCTAAGTACCAAAATTTAGATTAAATAATCCAATTCTCTTTAATCATTTCATTTCAGCCTATTGATTTTCACATATCAATCTATAAAAATTCGAAGTGGTTTCGGGTATTTTCCAATACCCGACCCTGGTCTCTCCGAGTCTCATTCAAGGCATCCAATACCATTCAATCATCCATAAGCAAACTTGATCACTTCCAAATTAATTCAATTAATTCAAACTGAATTACTAACCTCAATCACTTAAATTCCTTCATTTAACATTAATTAATTTCAAATCAATTAGTTAATCATCCCTTAATTATCCATCTTAATTAATCACCCTGGATTAATTATCATTTAATTACATTCAAGTAATTATCTTCAATTAATTACACAAATTAATTATTCTTAACCAAAAACAGTAATTAATCCTTAATTACTTATGTTAATTAATTTCTCATAAATCACTTATTATATTTTTATCAATCAACATTAATTATATCCAGATTTAAACTTAGATTTAAAAACTTTACTTACATTTAAAACTTCATTATAAATTCAAACCATTAACCATTTTAAAGTAGTTAAAACAATTTAAATTCAAAAACTTATTTTATTTTAAAAACTGAGATACAAACTCAAATTCTAGATTTTAAAACTTAGATTTAAAACTTATTTTAAACCATTTACAATTTAAACTTTCAGTTTTACAATTCAAACCAAATATACTTTAAACACTTAAAAGTTGTTAAAACCAATTTAAATTTCAAAACTTAAATCATTTCAAAACTAAGGTTCAAACTAACTTGAATTCAGATTTAAACTTAAGTTTAAAACTTAGTCTAAAACTTTGATTTACATTTGAAACTTTATTTTTAAATTTAAAAGCAGAACAGGTTTTTGTTATTAAAAACCTGTAACCAAATCTTATACTCGAGCCAAAGCCTTATCTGCTTCGAGCCAAAAATTAACTACTTCGAGCTAAACACGCCAATCACTCGCAAACGAACCCACAACAAAAACCAACCTTCACTAGAAAATCAGCTGTGCATCGTGCACATGCACGGTTGCATTGATCGACTTCGATCATCCACTATGATCTCCTCCAGTCACCAATCACCTTCAGACCCTCTCAGATCATCAAATCACTATCCAAACTCGAGATCCAAGATCGAGCTTCACATCCCACCTGGAAACAAACTGGAATCCACCACCACCAAACCTGGAAACGCCACGCTCCCACAACTCCGACCACCTGAGCATCAGCGACTCCGGCCACACATTCGCAAACCACCCAACTATCATTCCCCAAAAACTCGCTACACTCGATCAATCCAATAGGCCGTGGTGATCAATTCACTCTACCTAGTTAAAACTAGGGTTCCAGCCTTCAAACCACAATCACCACCTCCACAATTCTATGATCATCTTCTAGTTATTTTTTTCCCACTTCACTGATCACTCCTCCACCTCCAGGAGGAAACTCAACCCATCCGATCACAGAGATCATCAGAGATAACCCCAAAAGCAAAATACAGACAATATAGAACTGCTCCCAAATTCTAACACTAGGAATTGTGATTTTGTTTTTAAAAATCATGATTTTGTATGATGATTCTGATCCTAACTCTGAAACAATAGATTGTTATATTTAAATTTTTACTTATTTTAACTTGATGAGTAGATTTGGTTTCCAGAGTTAAATAAATATTATTTTGACTTAAGTACAAATTAAAACTAAAGCTTATAATTAAGCAAACAAGTTTCATTTGAAACTTAAATTTAAACAGAGACAAGATCACAAGATTTGAATTTTTAAATCAAAACTTGCATACTGGAAGGTAAAAGCAGAGAATACTCTGATGAAAGCAACATACATACCATGCATGCATATATTCGCAGCATATATCATAAGATACACATTCATTTCAAATTAACTAGCATGCAGCCAAAATTACCTACTTAAATTTTAAAAGTAAAGTTACTCACCTGAAAACAAGTTTGAACAGAGAATACTTCTGTTTTGAAAAGCTACAGTTTGATCTACCTTTAAATCTTCTTATTTGAGATGCTGCAGATTTGAATTAACTTGCTCTTTGATCCTCTTTCTCTGTTTTTTTTCAGGTTTGATTATAGTTTGTTTTTACTTAGCTACGAATGAATGGAAAAAGGAAAAGAAGACAGGAGTGGATGTATAAATAAGAAAAAGGTAGGCCGCATTCCTCAGTAAGCTTCCTTTCACTTCTTTATTTTTTTATTTACGTCATTTCATTTTTTTTATTTTAGCTTGGAGTTGAAATATGCAGCCTGATTTGGATGTTTTGTGTGCTTGCATTAAATGTTTCCCCTTTTTGTCTACAAATGTTTCATATGAGTTGATACATGTATATATTCTTTATTTGTATGCATGCCTATATATGTATATAGTTATGTATATTTTTTTTCATGCTTATCTAAATTCACATACATAGATTTCTTTGCTTGATTTTGTTTTATACCCAATGTGCATAATAAAAAAGTTGTTATAGTTATTGGAATATGTTTAACTTATGTTGTATACACACAAATAAACCACTATATACTTTTATTTCTATTCTTTCACACATATATTTTGAGTTTAAGTTATCAATACTTAATTTATATCCTTATATATATATTTATACTTATATTTAATATGAATAAGATAAATTTTATGTTAAATATTTTTGAGAGACTTTATTTTGAAATTTTCAAAAAATAGTCTTCTTCTTCACAAATACACACACACATAGAGATATATAAACAGTCAATAGCTAAATAAAATATTTATTTCCTATAAAATTTTATCACATCCATCGATTTATGATTCAGTGTTTATTTTGGTTCTCAAATCACTCATATAAATTCAGATATTTTTAATTATCAGAAATTCTTGTGTTCGACCCATCAAAAATTAATGTTTCGTTAATAAAATCAGTTAATTTCCTGATTAACAAACATCCAAAAATTCGTGTCGTCACACATCGGAATTCCATCATTTTGGCCATTGACAAGCAGGTCATCCCCATCATTAGCATTATCAACATCATCAGGAAAATCAACAATATTCTCACTATTCTTAACACGTCGTGTCAGTTTTGTACCAACCTGAAGAGATGGTTCAGTACTGCATGTGCGCCTCCAATATGAGCTCTGCCTAACCCAATTTTCAAGATTCCAACCGCCTTTTTTTTAGTCCCTGCTTTCCATCTCTGTGATTTTCGCCAGATGAGGAGGAATTATATTATTCTAAGTCATAAGGCGATAATTCCCTTCCGCTCCTTCTGTGAACTCAAGATAGCTAGGTCATCAAATCCAAGTTTCTTTCATTTGTTTAATCATAGCACTCTAGCTTTCAAGCAGCTTATCATTCAGTTCTTTCATCACCTTGTTGAACTAATCCCTGGTGATTATATATGAAGCCCTATAAATTTCAGCAGTTCCAGGTTGAGTGGTTTCTTCTATGTGCTGAGAGTCAGCAATCTCAACATCATTAGTGGGTTTGTAGGAAGTCGACTTTTCTTTGGTATTTCTTGGATCCATTTTTTGGTAGATCCCGTGATAGGCTTTAGCAAAATCTGAATAATCACGGACCTCTGGAATATAATTTCCAGATTTACTTCGTGGGTTAAAGCTCTCGGTGAAAGCACCAAAATGTTTAGTTGGCACAAACATTCTAGAAATTTGTAGAAGATATTAAAATAAAGAATTTAAATGAACAACGAGTAAAAACATCACACAGCTGTTTAAAGTTGTTCGACTAAACTTTTCCCTACATTCACTTAAACTTTGTTCGAGATTTCTACAAAATTTTACAAGTAAGATTCTACAGATCGGTAGCCTTGGATCGGTAATGATTCAAGAAATAGCTAAAATCGTTCATATATTTAGAATGCTAAAAAAAGATCCGCAAATGGCTCCTCCCATCTCCTATTTATGAACGAATATCAACGGATTTTTCTCCACCACATTCTTCCCACATTCCTCACGTTTTGAAGAAGGTTGTCTGAAGAGATCGTGACCAATAACAGCTGTTTCATGGATAAATACCGATTCGAGGCCTATGGATCGATGGCGATCCATGATGATGGTTCGTTGAGCTTAGATTGATTTCTCAAAGTCGCTTGATGGTTCAATGATGATCCATGACCCTTGGATACTTGGCTTCACATTTGGCTTTAGATTTTGACTAGCTTGGAATAGACTTAGATTTAAATTGCATCCTTGGATCGATGACGATCCAAGAGCACTTAGTTTGTTCGTTATGGAGTTTGCCTTTGTCTTTTGAAGTTTGACTCATGGACCGTTGACGATCCATCATATTGATACACCATACTTTTGTTTCTCTTTGGACTTTACTTGAGAAGCAACATGCTTCGGTTTAATGAAGTAGGATGGGTCGGTATCGACCTAAGAAATTTAGATCGGTACCGACTTGAGAAGTTTAGATCGGTACCGATTCAACGGTTTGTATTGGGTCGTGGACCATCGACTTTAGCAATCAGAACCATTTTGATGGATTGATGATTTGGTTTAGTATTTGTCAAGTTTGCGGCCATATTTTTGAGTTTCAATTGGAGTTTGAATTCAAGAGTTATCTTTCTAGATTTTCGACCTACTATTAGTCCTTTGATCTATTTGAGTCATTTGACTCGTCTAGATAATGACTAGCTCAGAGAGGTGCATAACAATTTATAAACAAATTATATGCAAACATTTGAGAGTGGCAATAGGCTGCTCCGGAAGAGCACGGATCATTTATTGCACCGAAGCTAACAAAAATTCAGAGGCCATCAAAGCTTTGAGAGCGCGACCGCAATCTGGTCGCTGCCAATCGTCTCTTTAAACAAAAAACAACGCAAAATAATAGGCAAGAAATGGAGAGCGTTAAAGTTACCGCTGCCGCTGACGACACAGCTCCGTCGTCGATTCCAAGGTCCTCTATCTCAGTCGACATCTCTCTTTCTCTCCCGCAAATGAAGACTTATATCATGTTAGTTCTTTCTTTTCATTTTTTTACTCATTAACCGTTTTGTTCCCGTTTTGTTTCTTGACTTTGGATTTCCCATTACTAAATGATTCTTATTGAGCTATGCGGTTTAATTTATTTCTTTTTGCTAATACCTGTGTTTAAATGCATAAAACACTACAAAGCGTTGCCGTGTATTGGATTAGGTCAGTTGTATGTACTATTTAAAGAAAGAACAGCTGTATGAATTTTAGGATCTATGGACGTTTGCATTGTTATTTATGATTCATAGTATTGTTTGATTCGTATGGCATATACGTCCTTCCATAGATTCAGAACAACAAATATGAATGTTTAATGTTTACCTGCATGAATAAATTCTAGATGCAGTTTTTTTCCTTAATATATTTTGCTTTGTCGTTGACTTTGCGTAATTTTCTTCTGAAAATTATGAGAACCTTAAAAACATAGGTGGCATCCAAAGCCAATCCAAATTTTCATCTGAAAATATGATTACCGTAAGAGTATCAACGTTAATGCTTGTGTATCCTTTTTATTTGTATGTCTAGTTGTTCAATTTTACCTTTAAGTCCTGGATATGAAATAAGAGCGTAACAAAAGGCCTTAAAGGAACAATATTAGTTTTGACTATATTTTGGAATTCATTGATGCTTCCAATCATCATGCTACAATGCAGTTGAAACTAAAAAGCATTTTAATTCCACACATATGAACAAATTGGTACACCATAGAGCGTAGGCTACCTCAGTACATAATTGTATAAAACAATTTAGGCAATCCACAAGCAAGTTAGTCAGTCCTAAGCAATCCACAGCCGCTATTCCTAAGGATACCATAGTCATTTAAACTTTTAACAGCTGACGTGTGATTGTGAAGTTTTAAATTTGGTTTAGATTAGTTTTAGGTTATTTAATGTCACTTTAAATTGTCCAACAATGTTGTTAATTTCTTTGATGCTAAAGCCTTACTTGGTAGTTCGTTTTCATAGTGCGACCATCAACTTCAAGGTAACATTAAACTGTCCAATAAAGTTGTTTACTTCTTTGACGCTTAAGTGATTGTGAAGCTTTTAAATTTGGTTTAGGTTAGTTGTAGGTTATTTATGGTCACCTTAAACTGTCCAAATAATGTTGTTAACTTATTTGACGCTAAAGCATTTTTGTAGTGCAACAATCAACTTCAAGGTAACATTTGTTTCTGCATTTGGAAAGGTATAAATCATGTGTTTAAATGACAAATTTGCATTATATCACTCCTTGGGCTATTTATAATTTACCAACTCATAATTCCTTCTGAAAAAAGGATAAGGATCACATGGTTATCAACCATTGAACTAATCAAACCAGAAGTTGGATTTAAATGGGCATCTTGTCATATGGCTTCCCGAGAAAGCAGCACAAGAATGTAAACTAAATGCTGCACGAACATACGACCAGTAACATGTCAAATGTATACTTTGTTTCTTATGGAGGAAAGGAGGATAAATTTTCTTCTGTCAGTTGTAAAACGTGTTGTTCACATGACTTATTTTAACGTATCATCTTTCATATTTCATCTGTTTTTCCGATATGTACTTAGGTCTGATCATAGCATTGTGTTTTCCAATTATAGAAGTACAATCACCATAAAACCCTATTCTCATAAGAGAATTTTTTTTGGTCTACGTAGAGAGCTGTGCAAGGATTTGTTTAAGAAGTGGTCATACCTTGATAGTTCCCGCTTTTCCGTTGAGACAGTTTCTGGTGGTATCACTAATCAATGTAAGTTATTGCTATAAGTAGAAATTCTTAATACATGGTTGTTTCTATATACTTAAGTGTTAAAAACATCCATATCTAATCAAGTTGAAATTTTAAAAGTTCTCAATTTTTCTCTTGTGGTTGTAAATGTTTTTGTATGAAAACTTATATCATCTTAGATGCTTCTAATCAAAGGTCTTTTAATATGACTTCACTTAGGCTATTCATTGTAATTCATGCAGTGCTGAAGGTCTCTGTAAGAGAAGCCGATGGCAATGAAGTTTCATTGACTGTACGACTGTATGGTCCAAACACTGATTTAGTGATTGACCGAGAACGAGAGATGAAGGTTTGTCCTGTACATTAGATGTTTTTAACATTCATGTATGAATTGTAAAATAAATAAAATGGATACTTTATGCCTATTAAGGAGCGTGGTAGAGTATGTGCTTTTACTCCCAGGGGCTTCAGTTTGGCTGAAACAGAAGCTAACTCTTTATTTATATTTCTGTCCTCATTACCTCTAGTTCATTTTGCTTTCAGTGGTCGTTGGTGAAGACCCCGGTACATGTAAAATATATTACATTTTATGGTTAGTCTGAAACTTATTTATCCTAACATTGTGATACTTGGGTTCGTTTGATTAGTTTTTTTTCCCTTTCATTGTAGAATTCTTTGTACATCTCGTATCTAACTTCTTTTATTCTCAATTCAATGCGGGAAATGGTTGGTAGAGGAGCATTTTTGGTTATGCCAACAAGTTTAAAGGCATATAGCTCATCTGCAGCCCTATTGTGTCGATTTTTTCTAAATGAAACAAATTTTAGTATACATAATATTGCCATCGGGATCATTTACACAAAAATTGGATTGATTTGCAACTTCTCTCCATCAAAATTGCATTTTCAGTTGATGGTTAAAATAAATATATTTGATCACTCACACTTGTAGAAGTATATAAAAGTTTGCTTCATAGGCTTCGGTTCCCTACAAGGAATTGTTTTTTTTTTGCCCCTTGTCCCCTGCGGGAGATCCAGGGAATAGAAGATGTATCACATTTACCAAAGAAAGATTGGCGACTTACCCATTTAGTGCCAAAGTCACTGGATGTACCGGCTGTTAAAATTAGGTTTGCTTGCCTTGGGCTCGATCTCAGCTTTATTGCTTGATAGTCATTACAGACTCTTTATGAACTTTATGTATCTATTTTAGTTTATTTTTTTCTAAAACATTTTGTCCACATTATTCAAGCCTATTTCATTGTGGACAGGCTTTACCACACTTGTCTGCAGCAGGGTTTGGTGCTGAGCTTCTCGGACTGTTCGAAAATGGCATGGTTCAGTCTTTCATTAATGCTCGTACACTTTGTCCACTTGGTAAGTTTTGAAAGCCTTAAGCTTCATCCAAAGTCCTGCAAAGGGAATATAGAATTTTTTTCCCCCAATCGAACATATCATAGCAATCAGCTATGTCATATAAATAGATTTTTTTTGTAGTATTTTGTGTTATAAGATGTCCGATGCTTATTATTAGGTTTGGCTTTCATGTGTAGTCTTCTATGAGCCGAATTGTTTTCCCAATAATGTCTTTAATATACGATTGGCGAGGTTATATATTGCAACGGCAAATAGGCTTAGCATCTATGATTAACTTGTTAACCAATAAATAGAAAAGGACTAATCAGCAACTAATATCGTCTCAAGATTTCCTTTTAACTTTTGGTGCATGCCACATAATTCACAGACATTTTTCAAATAAGAATGCATGAAACCTTGGATTTAGCAACAAAGAACTATTCCCTAACGAACAATATCATCTGCACTGTACATAAAATATCTCTTGGTGAATGTTACTAGGAAACCTTTCAGTGTGGGTTTGAAAGAGAATTTGTGAATACTAGTTAATGTTTCCCATTCGTTGATAGAATACTGGTAACGTGTTTTAGTTTCCGTGACTGTATTTCAACTAGAAATTTTAATCACAGTATCTTGTAAAGATGGCTGGTTAAAATGATAGAAGATTGCCCCAAATGTGCACTATGTCACCTGGATGTGGGTCTACTGAATAAGAAATCATAGCTGCTTGCTAAAAGCTTAAAGGATTTTTAATTATAGATATCTGATGTGGTACAAGTTAGAGGTACCGTAGGATACTAGCCATAGAACATTTTTTGTAGGTATCTTATGTATGTTGGAGAATAACATTGTCAGATGGATACGGCACTGACATCTCTTATTGCTGTATCGCCCATCTCTCATTACAGCAGGGTATGGAATTGTGTACCAGTATTGGAAAATGGGCTAACTTCTCCTTCGATATACCCGTGACCTATCTTTTCATATTGGAAAATGGATGCATGGGCTTACCACAGGGAGGTGAATCAATGTGTTCTGTGTTGGATTTGCGAATGGGGAACTACATAATTTATAAGACCAAGGAATAATTGTATTTGTTTCAAATTTTCTATTTTGTCTGGAAATTCCATTATTTTTCTGGATAGACGGGGTTGGAGTTCTATTTGACCTTTTCCAAATCATATATAATGAATAGAAGATCTTTTACAGGAACGTGCATAACTCTAATGGACATACCAACAGAAAGTAATCACTTAAACACAAATGCATGGATATATAGTATACTAAGGAGACCAACAGAAAGTAATAACTTAGCCACAAATGCATGGATAGATAGTATACTAAGGAGATCCGTGAGTTCACAATCCTAACTAGAAGAAATAATAAATATAGATAATGATTTGGAAGTATTCTCAAACAACCAACTAAATATTCTAAATCCAAGAGAACTATGCAAAACAGGTATGTTTACCATAAACACAGGATCATACAGACATCATAGGAAAGAAATCATCTCCTTAAGTGATGGAAATCAAAAAATTATAAAGCTAATGTCTAATGAAGCTATTAAGTAGTTAAGAATACAAAACTATAAATTAATCCACCTAGAACTTATTGTCATAGGAATAAAAGGACCAGTCAGACACAAAATAGAAGCTAAATTACTAATAGTTCTAATTGATGACAGACATCGAGACTTAGATAAAGCTATATTTGAAACAATAGAAGTTGATATGAACAATAACATTGGTATTGTTTATATATCACCAACTTCACAATGACATTACATGATTTTTATAAACACATAAAAGTAGTTGTCCAAACCAAAGGGTTTGTAAACTTTAATGGTAAAAAACATATTACTTTGATATAACATTATTGGAAAAATGCATGACAAAATACACTCTCGAATAAAAATAAAACTTGACGAAGTAATAAAAACGCTAACATCCACCAGTGTTAAGTTTTTAAGACCAATGTAAATAGATTCATCCATATTAGCAGGACATGAATGGACTATCCAAAACCCTAATGAAAATAGAGACACACTAAAACCAAATGATGTTGTAACTTATACAAACCATAATGGGTCAATATCCGTAAGATTTAAAGATTATGGACCATCTAACCAAAAAGACATAGACACTCATGATGAATCAAATTCTGAACTCCAATGAACTTTATGATGGATAAAATAATACACCCCAAAGAACTAGGAATGGTCCTTGAACCATTCGATTTATATGAATTAGAACAACAACTTAAGAAAAATAGCAAGATAGACAATAACACATTTGTCCACATAGATGATGAAAATAATATTAGGATTAAAACAATGCATACATTAGAAACCTTTTTGAAAAACTCCAATGAAGTAATCAAACAAAAGACAAATGAAACAGAAAATTTTAATATAATTGAAGAACTAAATAACGAATACACTTATCACATAAAACTAATGGAAGGACAAGGCGAAAGTTCAACATTAACTTATCCTAAAGAACCTCCTCACCAAATGGATTATCCTCTAGGACATTCTCCTAGACTAAATGTTAATCTATATGCTAATGAAAATAAAAATTTAAGAACTATAGGAAAAATGATACCTATCGAAAAAATATTTTATGGGAAAGATTCTGTAATACTTAACGTTATAGAATGCCATACCCAACTACTTGATACATATTTAGAATAATGGACTGCTGCAATAGGTAGAGACTATTCAGCTAAACACACAAACATAATAACAGAAGAAGAAATGGTTAGAATAGCTGAAAACTACTTAGGTGACATAGCTAACGGTATGTGGGAAGCATACAAAAATAAGTTTCCATATGAAGTAGCCTCCCTAATAGCACAAGGAGGAAACATTTACAAGTTTGCTTATTTAATACATATGATAATAACAGGTAGAGAAATAAATACTGGACTTACTCTCAGACAACAAATGATGTGAGTTATCCTAATTCTTATGTTGTCATAGATTTTGGGGATATGTTTAACAGGAAAATAAGCACATAGACGAAGTTATAAAAAAGTTTAGTTTTAGAGACAACAAATTTGTTTTTTAGTCTGAATAACATTTTATAGTGTAAACAGAAAATGATAGTTGCAACTATCAATATAAAGTGTCATTTAGACCAAAAAACAAACTTGCTGTCCCTGAGACTAATTTTTTCTGTGACTTCTTCCCTATGCCTAAAAGCCCCTATGTTTAATTCCAAGATTTATGTATTTCTTTTCCCAAATCACCAGGTAATTTAGAAAATAGTCTATCTTCTATTTCTTTAGAATGATAGTTGCCAGAGGTTGTGGCATAGTATAAAAATTCATTTAAAAATTCATTATTTGCTTCCAATCTAACTGTTGTATTTGTTCTAAATCTCTCGTTGCTTCTGATTGTCTGAGAGTAAGTCCAGTATTTACTTCTCGACCTATTATTATCCTATGTATTAAATAAGCAAAGTTGTATATGTTTCCTCCTTGTCCCCGTGTGTGTGTTTGTGATCACTCAGTCTATAGCGACGACCCCTTCCAGAGCTTGCACAACCAAGTCTTATACCTGTTCCTTTTAACCTTTACTGTATAATGGAGCTGACTGTAGTTCCAGTGTTAATGCGTCATCTCTAAATTAGGTGTCACCATTGTTCCTTACACATGCTTATATTATTTATAAAAACAGATGATATATTTCTGCTTGTTTACAGACATGAGCAGCCCAAAAATTGCAGCTGAAATTGCAAGGCAGCTTCGCAAATTTCATCAGGTGGAAATCCCAGGCTCTAAAGAACCACAATTATGGAATGACATATTCAAATTTCTCAAGAAAGGTCACTGACTTCTCATAGACTGGTATTTTCCTTTTCATCGGACAAATGAAGAAGTGATCTTAGATGTTGGATCTGATTCCAAACCTGGATATACTTCTTATTTTATTTAATTGCTCAGACACTCACTTTGTGTTTTCTTCATATTGCATTTATATCCATCATGAAATTCCCAAGTACAAACGCCTGTTTAACTCCTACAAGAGATTGTAAATAGGTTGATCATAGTTGTGGTTGATTTGCAGAAAATATTATACATTTACTACAAAAAACTTTCAACTGTGAAATCAAGCGATTTAGGATTGTGATGTCAAAGATGGTCAGTTCTTGAAGGGTATAAGTGCAGTTTAAATTGCATAACATGTGAGATCTGTGCAACTGGACTACTTTTTATGTTTCCTCCTCTGTAAATTATGTACATACTACATATTATCTTTTCAGTGTGCAACTAAGCTAAAATTTAAATTGGTGCTTGCAGCGGAGGGATTAAAGTTCGATGATGACGAAAAGCAAGCTAAGTATGAGAGTATTTTATTCAAGGAAATTCACGAAGAGGTTAATGATCTTATGGTATGCTGTGGAGCTACTATCAGCAGATATATTTTTGTTATTTGTCTTCAGATAAAGATTAAGTTACTTAAAACAATAAATTAATCCTATCAACTGAAATTATGAGGTAATTTTCTTTTTGCTTTTTCAGAACCTATCAGGTGCTTTAAATGCCCCAGTGGTTTTTTCTCACAATGATCTACTGTCAGGAAATCTGATGCTAAATGAACAAGAAGGTTATCCTGTTACTGTTTTCAATAATTTTCTTCCTACAGCATTTATATATCACCATCATCTGTATTTTCAGACAAACTCTACTTCATCGACTTTGAGTATGGGTCGTACAGCTATAGAGGTTATGACATTGCAAACCATTTCAATGAATATGCAGGATATGAATGCGACTACAACTTGTATACCATTTTCTTGACACTGTCATAATTATAATTTGAGACCGTGCTAATCAATTTCTTTTAAATAATTATTTATTCACTCTGTGGTTATTGTTATCTAGGTACCCTGATAAAAAAGCGCAATATCACTTCTTTTTGAATTATCTACAGGCGGATGGAACACATGAGGTATTTTTAGGTGTAGCTAGTTTACCTTGTTTTTCTTTTCCGTATGAATATTTATTTTATTTGATTGTTGTTTTCAAACGAATTTATGTTTACGGGATATACTTTTTCTCTCTCCATGATTACAAACCATATTTTGCTAGTTTATATTCTTTAAATATGGCTTTATTTTGCTGAGTTATAGTTCTATAAATACAGTCACTCCTTTTCTTCTTTTACTAACTTGCCTGCTTGGAAGCACTAAACGAGTAATTTTTTTATATAAACTAAAATAGGTGTATATACTATATATATTCTTGCAGGAAAAAATAATCCATCAAGTCTGCTGCTATTTTCTCTATCCGAAAAGCTGTATATTTTTGTGTAAAATTAGATTCAAAATATGATGCTATTATTTTTTGTCATCAGGTATATGAAAAAGACCTTGAACAACTTTTTGTGGAAACAAGTGTTTTTCGGTTAGCGTCGCATGTTTACTGGGCCCTATGGGCTCTTATTCAGGTAATTTAATGAACGGTGCTGATCATTTGGACCCTTCACTTTTGGCTTTTCTATTATTTCCTTCATTGATGGACACTTCTAAGATAAATGGACACTTTTAAGATAAAGAAGGAACAATTTTAGGGGAACTCCATTCAAAAACGAAATTGTTACAAGGATACTGAAACATATTTTAAACACGTTGTTGCTAAATCGCCCTTGAAATTAATGCATAACCAGTTTACGAGACATTGAAACCATAGGGATCCACCGAAAAAGATACCATTGAGTATGTAAATTTCGGTAGTGCCGTACTGAAAATAGGAAGAATACTCGATTGAGACATACTGAAAATAAGAGGAAAATCCGGCAAGGAGCCATCGAATTTGAGTAATGAGCCAATGGTAAAAAAGTAATTATTTTATTTTATACGGGGATTCCATTTTTTTTGTGAACCTCCCTAACATTTATCAAACAACTAATTTTTTTTTTACTCATTTTATCCAAAAATGCAGTCCATTTAATAATCTCCTATATATTTATATATCTTTAATGATCGTTGTAATATCTTTGGTATAATGTTTTTTTGTGTCAGCGTGAACTACCAAAAACGTCTCTTTACAGATGTTACGAAATCTTAATATCATTTAAAAATATGGTCTAACAAATAAACTTTCTTTATAAATTCAAAATGTCCCTCTACAGATATTATCAAATTTTAATGTCATTTTTGAATTAATACATAATCAGTTTACGAGACGTTGAAACCATAGGAATCCGTCGAAAATAATACTGCTGAGTATGTAAATTTCGACAGCGTCGTATCGAAAATAAAAGGAAAAACTCGATAGAGACATACCGAAAATAAGAGGAATATTTGGCTAGGAGCCATCAAATTTGAGTAACGGGTAAGGGCAAAAAAGTAATTATTTTATTTTATATGGGTATTCTATTTTTTTTTGACCCTCCCTAACATTTATCAAACTACAAACAAATTACTTCTTTTACCCAAAAATGTGGTCCCTTTAACGATCTTATATATATACATATATTTATATATTGTTATAATACCATTGGTGTACCGTTTTTTCGGTGTCATCGTGTACTACCAACAACGTCTCTCTACAGATGTTACGAAATCTTAATATCATTCAAAAATAACATTTAACAAATAAACTTTCTTTACAAATTCAAAATGTCCCTATATAATTATTACCAAATCTTAACATCATTTGAAAATAAGATCTAACAAGAATTTTTTTTTTTACGAATTCAAAATGTCCCTCCACAAATACTAACAAATCTTAGTATCACTTAAAAGTATGATCTAATAAACAAACGAACATCCTCAACAAATATAACCAAATCTTAGTATCATTTTTAAAATAAGACCTAACAAATAAACTTCCTTAACAAATTCGTTCTTATTAATTAACAATAGAAATAAAAATTTAAACTAACAATAAAAAAATTAGATGTTGCAATTTAGAAATTTCTAATGTAAAAAAAAATGGTTAAGTATTTGTGCAAATCCTTCCTTTCAAATGTGTTAAACATACACGATTTATAGAAAAACAATTCATGTGCAAAACGTGTGCTGTGACGCTCATTGTAATAATTAAATTTATTTTGGGGAAGAAAGAGAGCAAGAGAAGAAGAGGAAGGCAAAACAACAAATAAATACGATTTACCTGATTTTCATATTATTAGGTCAGTCGATATGTCGAGAGAGTCATTATTGGTTACTTTGTATCCAAAATTAGGGTATATAATACCCCAAACACCCCATTAGGGTATCAAGTGAGTATCAATACTCTCACATGATAGCCGATTGGGATGCTTTTAGTAAATTTGCATACCCACTTTACACTTCAGTAAAGCATGTAGTTGATACATGTACTGTAATATGTGTATATCCTGCAACTATAGCATGCAGTTGATACCCACTTTACACTTCAGCGAAGTAGTATGTGTGTATTTTCCACATGGACTGTAAAAACAATATATGCATATCCTGCAACTTCATTTTGATATATTTAACATTCATAAATATTTTATTAATGCATATAACACCGATACGACTTCAGTTGCATACAAGGTTGTATCAAAATGTCTGTCTACTGTATGGTTTCAAATTTTAGTGTTGCTTGTTTTATAGTTACATCGCGAACTTAATATGATAACAATATCATATTAAATGTTGCTAGTTATCTGCACTGGTCGACCCTATGTTTATATATATTCACTAAAACTGATTGAATGGATTCCATATTAACTGTGTGCATGTTTCAAATAAATTGCAGGCAAAGATGTCTCCAATCGATTTTGATTATCTTGGGTACTTCTTCCTTCGGTACAATGAATACAAGAAACATAAGGAAACCTGCTTCTCCTTGGCAAGAAAACACCTTTCAGAATCACAAGGCAATTAAGGCAGCATTGTAAAGATTGTTTATTTCTTTTAAGCATTAAATTTTTGCAGCATTAATATTCTTTTATTTTGTTAGAAGCATGATTTTTAAACCTGCGTAGTATAATCATGAGAGAGAGAGAGAGAGCGTTTTTTTTCCATTCATTCAACCAACAAGGTCTAATAAGGTGTAGTTTGATGTGTATGTATCTCAATTTCATTTGGATGATTTGATGTAGAGAATAATATGCCTGGTTATACGAGCTTAGCAATTATTTTCGAATATTGACTTCATTACTTGAATTCCTATATTTTTTAATCTACAACATTCTTTTCAATGCAAGTACACTTATCGGTGTAATGACTGAAAAACTAACTACGTTAATCGGTTACGTAATTTGTGAATCGCTTTTTTTCTTAACTTTCGGATCAGCTCCCTTGCAGTCGCTATTTACAAACTGATTTTGTTCTCTGCTGAAGTGACTAGAAGTGTTTGAATTTATGAAATACAGCTTATTTGGGAACTGGCTTGATGATCACACTACAACATTATTTGAAAACCCGTTACCTTTAAGAACATAGATCTAGTGTTTCTTGTTTGCATGTTAAAAATATTTGGACGCAAAATGTTACAAATTATCCATTTGGAACACTTATTAGGTGTTTTAAACCATCAATATGCTTTTGTATTTATATTTCACAGCATACGCTACATTGTCACATTGAATTATGAGTTAATATTATCATAAGCAATACGTCAGTTATGTTTGTTGGACGTGTCCAAAGGAAATTAATATCAAAGTCATTTTATTGTGAAATAATAATCCTATGCGTAGATAATACTTGATACAAATAAATATGTGAGTTAACTTCTTTTTACTATGAAATAGTATGAGCAAGTGAGGTAAATATTAAATATGAAAAATATCTTGTGCAAATTTGCGTTTTGTACTTTTTCATACATTTATAAAATCGAATGAAAGCATGAGCAAAAGTTGTTTGAATTATTTCAAATTCTATATTTTGTGGTTAAATTAGATACCTATGTGATGTTGGTAATCGGGAAGTACCCTCTATTTACATTAAATAAAATAAAATTAGAACAACCTTTATCTCCATTCGTACAAAGAATCAGACATCTTTCATATTAATTCATCAATGTAGATAACACTCAAAGTAGTGTCAAGTCTCGTGGCCTAAGTATCATCCATTAATGTAAGGAGCAGGGTTCCAATAGTAGGTGCTTCATTACAACATATATAGTGCCAGATTTAGGTCTTGATTATACAGTAATAAAACATAGTGTGCGCCCTAGGGGCAGTTATGTAATTTATTATGCAATTTAACTCTTATAAGAGAATCTTGTACGAAATGATGTACGAATTTGTTTTATTTATCTTTTATATGTTGTTATATATATATATATAATGAATTAAATACATTAAATATATATATATATATATATATATATATATATATAAGTAAAATATCCTTAGAAGAAGTATTTTATCGATTGTAGTTACGAACATGTTCGTAACCATAAGTATTGAATTCTTAAATGTATATATAGATATATAAATAAATATCTATTCCTTTAAATTTCATAGTCGAGATGTAGCGAGAAAATGATATTGATACATCTATTGAAATTAATGTAAGTAATGCTCTCCATACGAGAAATGGTGATTTACTCATAATTTGAAAGCACCAGGAGATACGTACTTATGGTTATTTGAAAAAATCGCAAAATGACTTAACGAGAGTCTTCTACAGGTTAATATAATTAAATCGAAATATATACTAAAGTATTTAGGAAAGACTATGGACTTATTCCTTAGACACGAGAATGGAGACGTCCTTATGAAGGGTATATAGACTCTGGCTTTCTAAGTGATATAGATGATAGTAAATCGGTGTCTGGTTATGTCTTTACATTTAACGATGGATTCGTTAGTTGTTGGAAAAATTTCAAACAAGAAGCAGTAGCTGACTTGACAATGGAGGTCGAGTACGTCTCCCTCAATGAAGCAGTTAAAGGGGCAATTTGGATGTGCAAATTTTTGAGTGAGCTCGAAGTGATTCCCGATACCAAGAATCAAATAGCGTTGTTCTATAATACCAATGTGGTGGTACAATCGTAAAGGAGCCCATAACACACAAGAAGTCACAACATATTATTTGAAATGTCCACCTCATTAGAGAGTTCGTTGAGAAGAAAGAGATCGTGATATAAATGGTAAATATCAAGAACAATATAGTAGATCCATTCACTATGGTCTAGCTCGGTTGGCTCTTGAGAAACCGATTGAAGGGATATGATCGAGGCTCCATAATTAGCCCCAAGCGTAAGTGGGAGATTGATAGGGTTAGGGGTATGCACCAGGGGCAATTATATAATTTAATGTAAGTTAATTAACTCTGTAAACAATTCTCGTCTGTAAGATGTTTTTATTTCTGCTATATATTTTGTTATAATGTATTATAAATAATTAAATATTTATTAAAATATATAATAGAAAATCCATAAAAGGTGCATTTGTCATAGTAATTAAAAATAGTTGTATTCATGAGTATTATATCATAATATAATAAACACATCAATTTAAATATTCCCAGTCAAGATGCATCGAGATTATATATCGATGTATCCATTAAGATTATAGCTCGTAGCGCTTTCTAAATGTTGGACAGTGCATTATTCATGATTTGTGGAGGCACCAAGGGGTTACATATTAATAGTTATCGGATGACCATGGAATGACTCAGTCGATAATTTTCTATTAGTTAATACAACTAAGGTCAAACAGAAAATATCGATATGACTAATTTACATGGTTCTCTCAACTTGAGAATATTGTTGATCTTCAACATAAAAGCTCCGCTTTGATTATAGTCAAATCAATGAATGAAGTCCATTCGGGGGCTATAGTTTGGTTGAGTAGAAGTATTGAAAGTGAAAAACTATTCAAGAGAGGATTGTTTCCTTAGTTATATGGGGTTAGTATCATGATCAATTTAGGTCAACTCAAAGTTAAAATATCTGGCCAGAGTAGTTCGGTTAATAATAATTGTTATAATTGAACCGAGGACATTGTGTTTGGATTTAGAGTTGAATATGGACGATATTGAAATTTTGACCATTACTAAATTTCATAAGTCCAAAATGATATAGTTTTGATGAAGAGAATTGGTGTAAATAATAGTTATAATCGGGTAACGCTTAACAAAGTAAAATTGGATTTTACCGAAACAAAGTAAGCGATAAATTTGATCAAAGTATCACACCACATGTTAAGTGATGTGTGAACATTAATATTTGAATAGTTCGATATTAATTGCTGATCAATTTTACACCTAACGAGTCACACAATCGAAATGTTGAATACTCCTTTGACCAAACGATTTGATTAATTTATAATTGTTATAAATTAATTAAATTAATCAACATTTATGAATATTAGTTATAAATTTTATTTTTATTTAATGGATAAATATTATTAAATCTATTTATAATTGTTATAAATACATTAACCGATATACAATATCGATATGTGTTCAAATTGGATTTAAATGCAAAATATTTTATTCATGCTTTAAGTGGGTTTGAAGCCCATACGGGGTTTGGTTGGTTCGTCTATGATAGACCAAAATAAGGGGGTAGCCATGTGATTCTTAGATGGGCTATGGTTGAATGGATAAGAAGAAAGAAAGAGTAAGAAAGAAATATGGATCTTGATCCTAACTTCTCTTTCCATTCCTCCTCTATATAAGCATCTCAACCTACTATCATTTCTTACGTTTTGGAGCCTCCATCTATACCTCCCCTGGTCGAAAATAACTCATAACCATCCCTCCATTTCCAAACTCAAATCAAAGTAAAACAGATACTATTAGATGGTCGGTAGTCATCAGTTCAAGGACTAGCGCTCATTGGATTAGAAACAAGTTCAAGGAGTTGATCTCATCGTTTCAAGGTGTACTTACAGTCATTGGTAATAAGGTAAATTTTCTAATCTATTAATGATTGTTAATGTGTAGATGATATTTATATCATGTATATTGTTTTGTTAATTAGGTGATGATTTTATTATGTCAATGTATTATCATAATCAAATTGGTCGTAAGTTTAAATATTTTATAATAAAACGTATTTTTTATCATTATCATGTATATATATTGCTTAGAAATAGTTAATTCTTTAATTCAAAATTAATTTAATGGTCATTATTTTATTTATATAAGCTTTATAATTCAAATATTAAATCATATATTACATAAAACACGGTTTTGAAATTTTATATAAGTAATACTATACATAATTTTTTTAGCATAATTAAAACAATATATATATATATATATATATTATTTATATATTATTTAAATCTTTTAATTCTATAAATAAATAATATCAATATATACATGATATAAAATATGTTTTAAATTTCATAAAATTATATTTACATATTATTACTTTCGACGGTAAAATAAATTAAATTTTATATAATTTAAATTAATTGCCAAAATTTTAAATTATTTTAAATTTAGTTTTAAATCATTTATATATATAATATTTAAATTTCATAATATCTTCTAGGTTTTACTGAAATATTTAAATTTCAAATATCTTAAACCATATTTTTTTTATTAATTTATATTAAATTTCGCATGGAAATATTTACTTATATTGTTAAAAATAAAAAAAACATCATTGCCATGAGCTATACAATAAGCGTATGCATGCATTATTTCATACATATATTTTATTTAAGTATATCTATATCAATATATTCATTATTAATTTTATTAGATATTAATACACACACGTATATTTTATATAAATAAATAAATAAATATATTATTATTTAAATTTTGATTTCAAATTTCCATTAAAATAAATAAATAAATTTTAGTATAATTTAAAAGATTTTTAATATATATATATATATCTATATAAGTATATATTTTATAAGTTATATATATATATTAATAATACATATATGCAATATTTTGTATACATGAGTTGAAGTATATAAACATACATTTAGACAATATATTTGTATATTAAATAAGCTAACATGTCAGTTACGGTGTAAATCCTGGCACTTATACACAGGCATGTTATACCTTGCACTGATTGCTATGTTACACATGCACACACACATATGTGTATATAATACATGTATGTATATATAATATAATATTAATTACATAATATAAAACTTTATTATAAATTTAAATAAAATAATGATTTTATTTAGATGAAATTATAAATATTTTAAATAAATTAGACTTCATAAGCCTAATAAAGATCCAAAATGGTAAAAAAATTGAAATTCACCCGTTACATCGCCTGTGAGCTGGTCCAGTTCCAACAGATCAACGCCTACTTATTATATGTGTATAAATAATTTAAAATTGCTTTGGATAACAATATGCATATAAATGGAAAATGTGTTTGTTATTGTGTAAATCCAAGTACCTATAAACATATACATACACAGACACACACATACACACACACCCAGATATATATAAACCATATGTACTTTATATGTTGCATATGCATTTTACACATTTAAGTGTATTTGATACACTCATAAGATTATCATTAAATTTAACCTTTTATAAACAAATAAAACAAAATAAAGAATTTATTTAAAATATTTTAGATTGGATTTAAAATTGGTTAGACCTCATAGGTCCAACAAAGATCCAAAATGGTAAATTTTTCCAAAATTTACCATTTAACCTACTACAACTTGGCACGGTTCCTTCAATGGAATCAGAGTAAAATAACATATGCGAGCTAAATTACTATTATTAGGGCCAAGTTATTAAAACTTTCCTATTTATTAAGGTATTTAAAAGGTAATGTCAAAGTTTGGGTCTGGGTAATCAAGTACTCTCCTCTAAATAACTACTAATCTGGCCCGAAGGACGACGCACGCCCAAATGCTATCTCCAATATGAAGGCCTAAATTGATTTTGGGCCTTGAGCTAATTTTCAAATATGTTTTGAAAATTTAAATAATATTTCACATTTAAAAGTTAAGTTTAAGATATAAATGAAATTTTATAAATGTTATAAAATATATGCAAAAATTATTTTCGAAAACTAAAAAGTTATTTTTCAATTTTTATTTTAATTAATTGGATTAAATAATTAATTGATTAACTAAAAGTTAATTAATTAAATTTAAAAATAGATAAAGATATATGTATATTTATCTTAAAATGTATACGGTATAAAGTAATAATTTTTTTAATTAATTAAATTAATTAAATGTTAATTAAGGAATAATGTACATGTATAATGATACATGTATATGTAATTACTATAAATGTTATAGTCGACATTCATTTTAAAAATGTTTAGAATGAATTAAATTATATTCATTAAAGTATTAAATCTATAGTTAACTAAATTAATTAAATATGATTTAATTAATAATTAATTTTTTTTTGAGAAAAAAGAGTGATCCTTCTGAGGAGGAGAGCGTTCATATAATTTTATTCCACACTTAAGATATGAGCTTTCAACAATCTTGGGACACAGTAAAAACTCCCCATAAAATGAAAAGAAAATTATTCCCAAGTATAAAGGCTAGAATCTAAAGAGTAGTAATTTACAAAAAATACTAGTCCATATGTAAGAGTGTGGGAAGTCATAAACTATGTCATCAATTCCCCTTAATGTAAACATTAGAAGTGGAGCAAACAAAATAAAATGACAAAAGCATAATGATCCAAAACTACGAGGTAAGCTAACAGTAGGAAGTCGGTCACAACAATCCTCTTTCAATTATCGAACTGGGTAAATACTTAAGCATGAGCCATCCAATCCACAACAGCTAGTTAAACTGAAAAACTCAATTATAATACGAGAATAACACACACACACACACACACACATATGGTGTGTATAATCAAATGACCATGCTTATAAGTATGTGTGTGTATATGCATGTGTGTGTTAGAAAAGTAAAGCATGAACAAATAATAGAGCATACTTAATTTTCCATTAATAGAAGAATATTCGAAGAGAATTATTATTGAAAGTATTTAGCGAGTCATTGCCTATGGCCATATTGTGTCTCCCATTGCTAAAAGTATTGTTTAACCTATACATATGTATGGTATGATTGAATTATATATGATTTAATCAAATATAGTGGAACTATAAAAACCAAAATTAGATTTAATCATGAAATGCATACATATAATACATTTACCTTGATTTTAGATGTGTCTAACACTTGAGTCATGAGGGTATTTTATAAGAAATACATTATTCCATAAATTGATATCACTCGAATAAACATATTAAAGATTATGAATCTCTAATATAAATGTTGTCCTATACCATTTATATATATATTGATATATTACGTGCATACTCTTTAGTTATCGATATTCCTCAAGCTAAAGATGTATGTTTATACTATTAATATATTGACTAGATGAGGTAAGATACATGCATGTATTTATTGATATTCCTCAAGGCACATGCATTTATAGTTAGGTTGTCATGAAATGTTAGGTATGAGTGAATAATCTCTTTTGATTTGTTGATGTTCCTCAAGATCGAGATGAAATTAAGACAGAGACCACAGATTAGGTGTTGTATATAATACAATTAATAGTTTATCCATTGCATGCTAGCCTATAATTTGTTGATATTCCTCAAGGTCGAAATTCGAAAGCAAGTGATTCTTAGCACCAAACAGAGAAACTAAAAGGTTTCTATGTTCTCTTTTAGGATTTTGAGAAGCATAAAAGTCTAGTGCGAGCTTATTAGTAGAATGAAAATAATGCACTCAACCTTACTAATAATGTAAGAACATTTACTATGTATATATGTCATAATCTACCTAAATTAAATTTACAAAAATGTCCAAACCAAAATTAATTTTAGAAAACGACGAACTCACTAGACCTAATTACATAGTTTGTCTAAGAGCAAAAATAACACTAACCTCTCTACGCTTATGGCTTCCAATACATGAACTTCCAAGAAAAACTCGCTATATATGCAAATCCTGAATTAGTGATTGCTTATAATAAATGGGTAGCAGACCTTGAAACCGCCCAAGTTTACATTCTGTCTACATTAGACACACCATTGAAAAGACAACATTCTAACATAATTTCCATCTAATCTTGAATAGCCACAAATCTTTGTTTGGTAAGCAATCTCATCCCACAAGATTACTAAGAAATTGTTTGGTACAAAGATGACGAAGGGAATTCATGTGGATGAATATGTCTTAGTGATGACATGTTATATTGATAAACTTTCACAACTAGACATTACTGTATGAATTAAGCTGCAAGTGGATTTAATCATAGATTATCTTACTCCATGGTTTGATTCATTCATATTTAACTACAATATAAACTAGTTGAATGCGAGTCTCATAGAGCTGCTCAATGTGTTGAGATCAACCGAGTCCACATCCAAAGATCAAGGCATAATGCTTGTTGTAAAAGGAAGGCATCATCTTTGAATGGTTCAAAGAGAAAGAAAGTTAATAAGGAAAGTAAGAAGAGTTCTCCTAATAATAAGGTTGAATGTCACCTTTGTCACAAGAAGGGGTATAGGAAACAAAATCATCCAGATTACCCAAAACTTGTCAAAGAGAATGGTTCTACCGCTCCTACATGTATATTTATAATTCAAAATTGTTTTAAAATCAATAAATTATCCTGAGCTTTAGATACTCGATCTTGAACTCAAATCTGTAATTCATTACATGAACTTAGTGACAAGCGGCACGTGGTGAACTATAAAATGAGGCTTCAAGTTGTTGATGGATCTCTAGTAAATGCAACAGCAGTTGGAGACTATCATTTAGCTTTGCAAAATGAATTATATTTAATTTTAAATAATTTCTATTGCATAAAAAACTTTATTTGTGGAATAATTTATGTATCAAGATTAGCTAAGACCGGATACGTTTTTCAATGTGGTGATAAAATTAAGGACATAATGCTTGTTGGAAATAAAATGTGCTATGATGTTTGTATAATGATGTTTATATACTTAATTCTAATCATATCTGTGCCATTAATAATTCATCCAATGTTGACATTAACGACAATCTTATGTGGCACTAGGTCATATAATGAGAAACAACTGCAATAATTGAAAATAGAAGGTTTTCTACTATCACTTGATTCTGAATCATTTGGTACTTGTGACTCGTATCTAAAAAGAAAAATGACAAACCTCCTAAGTGGGAGCAACAATAGAGTTAATGAACTCTTGGATCTCATACATACTAATGTATGTAGCCTAATTCATGTAGTTGCTAATGATAGTTCTTCTTACTTTGTAACTTTTACTGATGATTTCTCAAGATTAGGATATGTATATCTTATGAAGAATAAAACCTATGTTTGTGAGAAATTCAAAGATTATAAGCATGATTTTTATAATCAAATAAACCATAAGACTAAAATACTTCAATTTGATCAAGGAGGCTAGCATGTTGGACAAGTGCTTTGATGGTACTTAAAAGATAGTTAGGATTATCTCTCGGGTTACTCCATCTTATACTTTGCAACACGATGATGTTTTGGAAAGAAGTAACCGAACACTATTAGAAATGGTTATTTCATAATGAGTAAGGCTAAGTTATCTCTTTTTTATTGGGGATATGCGCTAGAAACCGCAACACATACGTTGAATTTGATACCAATTGGATCTGGGTCAGCACACAACGGTTAAATGGGTGAATTTCAAAGAAATTATTACATTTTGGATCTTATTGTGCCAATGGAGTCTAAATTTATTTAGATCCGACTGAAATTAATTTTAAATAAAATCATTCTTTTATTTTTTTTGTAATTTCTTTATTTTAATGTTATACTTATATCATATAATATATAACATGCATATTATATACACATGGTTGTGTACGTGCATTTACAACATATATGATATACATGGCTTAACATGCTCATATATAAGTGTTGGGATTTATAACGCAATGGACATATCAGCCATTCCATATGAATATGTGTTGTCTAATACATATAAATATACACACATACACTCAAATATATATATACATATATATATATACATATATATATATATATATATTTTAATATGATATAAAATTATATTAAAAAAATATAAAATTTGTATAAACATATATGTATATATAAGTTTATATAATCACAATATTTGTAAACTCAAATGTAAGTAATTTCAAATTTAAATTAAACTCAAAATTCAAATTTCAGATCTAGATCTAACATTACAATATCTTATAATTTCAAATTTAACACTATTTTATAATGAATTGTATTTAACAAATATATAGTAAAAAATATATATAATGTAATTGTATATGTATATGTATTTGTGTGTACATATGTATATATTAAAATTAATTTTTAATATATATAGTCTCGGTCTAAGCAAAAGTGATTTTTTAAACTTACAGTTTTAAAATTTCTTTAATATTTTTATTAACAATTTCCATACGTATATTGTTAAAAATATATTACCTTTTTAGAAGTATAATTCTATATGTTTAAAATTTTGTACTTATTAAACTTATATATATTGTAAAATATGCGAGTGTGTGTGTGTGTGTGTATATCAAATTTTGTAAACATAATATTTTAAATATATATATATATATATAGACACACACACACACACAGTTTTATAAATAAAATATGTAAAAAAAATCCTTTTTTAATTTTATGTATTATTATGTGCATATTTCAATAAAATTTTATATGTAATTTATGCATTTATCTATACATTAAAATTCAAATTTTGGTTGAAAAACCTTTTAAATAATATTTAGTTCAATTTTTTTAATAAATATTTTTATGGATGCAAACTATATACATTCATATATATATATTCTATTAATATGTGTGTGTGTGTATATAGACATGTACATATAGCCATCCATTGTAGACAGTGCATATATATGTGCATTTGTGATAATATACACAATCTAAGGTAAAATAATGACATAATAAACAATTATATGTATATATAAAAGTTAGTACCTTACTATGGCCTAGAGTTAACACATTTAATGTTGAATCGTTTGGCTCTGCTTGAATTTGAATTCAATTCATTCCACAGAGCTACCAGACTTAAAGCACCACACACCGATGTCCTGTTTTTATTTAAATTTGTGTTTTAATTACTTGAAAATGTGGAGAAGGGTAGTGGGTAGGTTCAGTTAGATATGGTGAAGGTGGAGGCAAAAATTAGAGATCAAAAAGTAAAGGTTAAAGGCATTTAAATAGTAGAGAGAGGAGCTAAAAGTGGATTCTGATCCACTATTTCCTTTTGCTATTTCAATACCTTTTTAAATCAAATTCATTTCGTTAGTTATACACTAGAAAATTAAGCAAGGAGGGACAAAATGGTCAATTTTTCAACTTTGAAATTTGATGATGAAGCTGGTCCTATTGCAATCGTCTCATTTTTCTGAGTCGTGCAAAATTTTTGTTTAGCTCGTTTGGAGTTTGTACGAAGGAATCATGGACGAAACAACATTGGGTTAAATGTGCCCCAAGGATTAGGATTTTGAATTTGACTTAGAGCGGGCAGTTAAAATTTTCACTCCTTGTATTTAAAAAAAAGTCGCATACATTTCAGTTTGAGAAATCGACCATGCTTCTCCTTCTTCTTCACCTCTTCCTCTCTCAAAATTCTATGTATCAAACTTTAATATCTTCCTCAAAATGCAACGAAAATTCACTAGACCAAAAGCGCTACGAAGATATCAAGGAGGAACACGTATCAGGAGTGAATTGGAGGCGAAACTCTAAAGCATAAAGAATAGAAGACCAAACAGTGGAGATCCAGTTAGTAGAGAGTGTTTTGTTAAGTGATTTATCCTTTTCTCCTCATAATACAATCATGATCCTCTAATAATGATACGTTGACTAATTTATATTAGATAAACATTTACCTAAAGTTAAATTTAGACTAAATAGGGATTTAGAATGGAATTCACTAATTATATTAAAGTAGGACTAGGTTTTATATAAATACAAAAATTTGATGAATGAATTGATAAAGTAAAATGATTAAATGGACTTAGAAACATATGGCTAGGTACTAGGTACATTTTCAAGCGACCGAAAGCGGAACAAACGTAGACGCATGCATAAATGACGATGAAAATCGCCAATTCCACAATCTGGCAACTACTAGGAATTACGTTCACGGTCCTCTGGAGGATGTGACCATGGCGCCGGTGGCCTATTCTAGGCTCATGTTGAACCTTAACCTAGAAGGCCAATATAAATAATAAATGATCATTAGAGCCTTGTTTCTCCTATGTTCTAGAAGGCGATTAGAGGATGTTGATTAGACAAATGACGACGTTACGAATTGGGTGATGTGTGTGATAGTTGGTTGCTATTTCAAATGAATATATATGTTATTGTAATGCAAATATGCAATACAATGATGAATGTGAACGTGAATGAATCTATGGCACAGGTCGACATCTCGATATGTCGATATGCATAAGGATGTGGGTACGAAAATGGTTACGGATATGGATAAGGATATGGATGTGAATACAAACCTATGACATAAATGGGTAGTCTAGGTTTTATGTTACTTCCTTATAGTGCTTCGGTGAACCAAGTGGAGGAGGTGGATGTTAAACGACGCTATAGGCAATAAGTGGACTAGGGCGTAAGTTTAATTAGTACGAGGACAACATGCTTTCCTGTAGGCTTCAGATGGTCTAGGGAAGTGAGTCATACACACGATTTATGCGATGATAGGCTACAAGTGACTCTGTAGGGCATGAGGCCGGTAGGGCATCGGTCTGTATAGCAATGATGCGATATGACTTGATGTGTATGATAGTTACGTGTGACGTGTGATAAGAGGTGAGGTGACCAGGCGAAAACTCGTATCGTATTATAGTTTTATTTTTATAGTATATGTAGAGATAAGTTATGGCTCACTCACTAGATTTATATCTGACCCCCTTATATTTTCCTTCTTTATATATATGTATGTATGTATGTCTATATGTATACATATTTCGAGGTTGATGGAGTTTGAATATGAGATGGTATCAATGGTAGAGACTCATTTGTTTATATTGTGTATGATGTAAATAAGTGTTATAACCAGGATTTGACTATCGGTATGGAATGGGCTATAGTAGTATTGTTCAAACGTATGTATTTGATATTATAGATATTATGTTGATATGACTATAGTTATAATTAATGTATTATATTTTATTTCATTCCACTGTGAGACTCTGAAAGTTGTTAGTTAGTATTGGATGTGATTGTATCAGATATTATTTTATCTAACCCCAATGACTCGTCCTTTCGATTCTCGGGTTGCAGGCATCGATTTAGGCGTTGGACCCGAGGTAGAAAGGAAAGATTGTTACATCGTTATTCCTTCCCATTGGCTGGCCACATCAGGTCCCTTTATGGGCCTGCCAAATACTTCAAGTCCGATCTAATAAAATACATTTAAATCATTACGCCACAAATTGAATCAGACAACAATGATCACACAACATATGATTGATTTTCTGTTCTCCTACTATTTACCAATATTTCATATAATATATGGATAAAATAATCTGTTTTTTGAATAGCCCCTGAAATCTATATGTTCATGCTTGTCCTTCAGACAACATTTTATTTGTTGTCTGATTGAAGTTATCAAAAAATTTAGTTTTGGCTCCATATTTTTCCTCTCAATATTTTTGTGGCCACGTTCCTTAATTATTCTCTCTTCAATTTCTTTCTGTTCCATCTTTTCAAAATATATTTCCCTCTTCTCAACATTTTCCTCATTCTCAAAATTTATTTCCCTTTTCTCAAAATCAAATCGGCAGAACCCTAAACTCAAATTTGTCTTCGACCTATCTCGACCCATTCTGGAACTAGGGTTTCAAATCGGCTTGACAATGAAATCACTTTGCCGATACTCTCTTACTTTCAAAAAACGATTGATAAAGAAATTAGTTTCCATTTTAGGACCACATTCATTCAAGCTTGCTTCAATTTGTCAAGTATTCTTTGATTAATGTATGGTATGATTTCTATCCCTTTTGATTTTGTATTGATCTCGACTTCGATTTTAAGAGCCAATGATGAGCTGGGTTTGTAGAGGAATTTATTTCTTGTGTTTTTGATTTAGACTTGACTTTGGATTTTAAACATTGAATGTTGATTTTGTATTGCTATATATATTTTTGACCACTTTGTTTTTTGATTTTCTACTTTATGGCCTTGACTCGTTCAATTATTGAGTTCTCTAATATACTCGAATATATTTTTACTTGGTTGAATATATTGATTTCGAGCTTTCTGCCTTGTTCACCTGAATTTGTATATCTGACTTGAAATTGTTGAATTGGCTGGTGATATGAGAGTTGTGCAAGGTACTAACTCTTATTTGGTTGTTGAATTGGTTATTCAAGACAGTGCATATTGGACTTATTTGTGCCCTATGAACTTGAACTTGAAACATTACTCACTTCATTGTTCGATTTTGAGTTGCTTTCGTTGTTCACTTTATTGTTTGACTTTGTTAAGTTTATTGTTTCGCTGGTTACCCCTTACTTGTTTTGTTGTCCTTTGCACTTATGATTTTTTCCCTTCATTTTTCGACTTTGGAATCTTCTATGTATCTACATACATACGTATGTATGTATATATGTGTGAATTTTTGTGGCACTGCCTTGTTTTAATTTGTGGCACTTGCTATTTGTAGCACTACCTTGTTTTAATTTGTGGCACTGCCTTGTTGCATTGTTGACCTTGTCCATGTACTTGAACACATATGTATATACATATCTACATGTATATACATATATGCATATATGTATGTTACTGTGCTTGAACTTTGAGTGGTTTTAATTTTTGATTGACTTATGAGTGTGCCTTGCCTTGCCTGAACCTTGAATGACTTGAACTTTTCCTTGTTCTATTCAACTGCCTTTTAACCGTGCTTATCTTTATTTACTATGCGCACATGTACTATTTCATGAACTGCTTTGTGAAATCCCTGCACTGCTTTCACTTATATCATGCACGTGTACCATTACTAACATGTTGTTGGCCTTTGAGTCTAGTTTGTGAAATATCTTCCATGTATATATACATACATGTATGTGTATATGTATGAAATATTACCATTTTTTTTGCTTTGAACTTCCGTTTGTGCGTCTTCTGTGTGTTGCAATCTTTTTTTTGCTTTTCCTTGGTCCATGTTGTTGGCCTTATTCACATGTTGCATTGTTGCATTGTGGCCTTATCCATGTACTTGCACACTGCCTTGTTCAAGGCAATGTACTGTCTTGTCAAGGCGGTGCCAGTGCACCGCCTTAAACAAGGCAGTGTGCTACCTTTACATTGGTTGAATCCCTTTCATGTACTTTTGTTTC
Source organism: Allium cepa (assembly GCA_030765085.1). Classification (NCBI taxonomy): domain Eukaryota; kingdom Viridiplantae; phylum Streptophyta; class Magnoliopsida; order Asparagales; family Amaryllidaceae; genus Allium; species Allium cepa. The sequence goes on along the minus strand of CM060946.1, from coordinate 120,041,322 downwards.
TTGTCCATAGCTTGATTACCTTTCAGATTCTTGAATTTCTTGTTTTGAACAAGGCAATGTGCACTGGCTTGAACTCTATGTACTCCCTGGCTCACTTAATTCCTGTGAGAATGTTCTTTTGATTCCTGTTCATTTGTTTGTACATCCTGCCTTGAACTCATGTACTTCATGGCTGCATTTGTTTGTGGCACCACCCATTTTTCATTTGTTTATGGCACTTCTTGGCTGCATTTGACATGTATTGCATATATACATGTATACATGTATATGCATATGTGTATGTGTATTGCTCACTATAGGAGATGCAAGTGGCAGTATTTTTGTAAATGTGTACCTACCATTCTTTGTTTATGCTATGTAGCATGCTTGATATTGCCATGAATTTGGTTTGTTGATGCTCGAATTTACGCATCTCTAAGTGCACTGAACTTGTTTGTGCACTTTAGCTTTGCTGAGTTGCCTGATCTATTTTGAGTTGAATTAAACTACTTGTGTTGAACCCGAGCTTGCTTGGGATTGAACTTGTATGTTTTCACTGAGTTAAGCCTTCAGGCTTGACCTTTGCAACCGTCTGTGTGATTGAATCAAGGATCGGCCTAGTGATATTCGCAATGATACACTATGCATATCATAAGTTGTCCGTGCACATATATATTTGTCCCTGTCTAAAAATGAAAAAAACCCATAAACTGAGGCAATATTTAATATTAAAATTCAATTTTATTTATGCACTTTAGGTTTGTTTCTTTTTCAAGTTTACTGCATTGTTGTTTTTAACAGATACAAGAGATGGCTGGACACATGTTGGAGCAAGCAAATCAAGATCAACATCAAAAACAAACTTGAGTGAGTATGAGTAAATTTAAGTTGTATTTATTTGAATATGTAAGTAGAGTGATAGTGAAAGTTGTATTGTATTTGAATTTGAATTTGATTTGAAATACAATAGTTTTTAAAATAAAATTCCGATTTATTTATTTCATTATATGAACAACTATTCATATCAGTCAATATTTATACGTTGTCTAATAGGAAATTCTAAAAATGGTACCGTAACATCAGACAACGTATGGTTTTTTATTGTGTTAGTGCATATCAGATGACGGGGTATATCTATGGTCCGATGTGCAATGAGACAACACGGGATTTAATGTCAGATAGGTATGCAATCAGATAATGGAACATACCTATCGTCTGGTGCATTTTTTCCCATAGTGAATCTATTTTAAATGTACATCGATATCGTATAACGCCATGCGTGTATATAACATTTATATACACACCATTTTCAACACAAATCAAATAAAAAAATCTATAACTAAAATTTTATAAATATTAACTAATTTATAACACTTCTAATTAATAAAATCAAATAGTAGTCGAAGTATTCAACATTTCCTTTATGTGACTCTTAGATGTAAATTTGGTTAGCAATTAATATTGAATAATTCAAATATTAATGGATACATGTCACCTTAACTAGTGGTGTGACATTATAGCGAAAATTATTGCTTATATAGCTTTGGTAAAAACCAGTTTTACTTGTTTTAAGCACCACTTCGTAGTAACAATTATTTACACCAATTCTCTTCGTCAAAACTATATTACATTAGAACTTATGAAATTTAGTAATGGTTAAAATTCCAGTATCACCCACATTCAACTTTGTGGTCCAAAAAAAATGTCTTCTTCAATAATAATAGTTATTATTTATCGAACTACTTTGTCTAGAGACTCTGACTTTGAGTGGACTTCAGTTGACTACGATGCTAACCTCATATAACCGAGGAAACGAATTCTCTATGGAAAAGTGTTTCACTTCCAACTCTTCCACTTGACCCAACTATAATCATTCGATGGATGCTGTGCCATGATTTAACTATAATCAAAGCGGAGTTTCAACACTAAAGTCGATAGTATTCTCAAGTCGAAGAATTGGGTAATATTTTCACTTTAATATTTTCTGTTTAACCTTCGTTATATTAGCCAACAGAAAACTATTAAATGAGTCATTCTATAGTTATCCGATAACTATCAGTAGTAACCCTTGGTGCCTCCTAAAAATCCCGAGTAGTACACTGCCCAACATTTGGAGAGTATTACGTACTCTAGTCTCAATGGATGCATCGATATGTAGTCTTGATACATTTTGATTAGGAATATTTAAAATAGTGTATTTATTGCATTGTGAGATATTGCTCATGATTATAATACCTTGTAATTACTATCACAAAACACATTATAGCAAGTATATAACAGAAGTAAAACATCATTTATTTCAAATGAGATTTTATTACAGAGTTAATAATTTACAATAAATTATAGATTTTCCCCTAGGGCATACTCCTAACTCTGTTAATCTCTCACTTGCACTTGGGGCCAATTATGGAATCTTAATCTCAGCGATCCTTTCGATCAACTTGACGAGAATCAACCATGTTAGTCCTTTCGTGAATGGATATGCTATATTGTCCTTGGTATCTATTCATTTATCATGATCTCTTTCTTCTCAACAAATTCTCTAATTTGGTGAAATTTTTGAAGGATGTGTTGCGATTTCTTGTATGGTCTGCGCTCCTTAGCGATCGACATCACTGCATCGTTGTCAAAAAGCAATGCTATTGGATTCTCCATGCCAGGAATCACAGCTAGTCCACTTTGAAACGCTTGCATCCAGATCGCTTCTTTAGCTGCTTCATTGAGCACAATGTACTCGGCCTCCATCATGGAATGAACTACTATTTCCTATTGGAACTTTTTCAAATAACAACCCCATCATTAATAGTAAGGACGTAACCTGACACTAAATTACTATCGTTGATATCACTCTAAATGCTAGAGTCAGTATACCTCTTCATAAGGAGGTATCCATTCCCATGTATCCAGAATATGTCCCTACTATTTGTTAATTACTTTACTATACATTTTAAAGATGTCCAATGCTTTTCTTTAAGATTAGACTGGTATTAACTTACATATCCTAATGCGTATGCCACATTCAATCTATTACATAGCATAACACACATTATGGAATTAATTGCCGAAGCAGACCATATCCTCTTTAAATGCTCTTTCTCCTCATCCGTCCGAGCAGTGTCCTTCTTAGAAAAGATGATCCCAGATTGCGTTGGAACATTTTCATGCTTGGAATTCTCCATACTAAAACTTTTAAGTATGGTATCAATGTAAAGAGATCGAGGAAAAACCTAATAGCCTCTTAGGTCTATCTCTATAGATCTTTATACCTAAAATACATGATGCTTTTCCCAAATACTTCATGAAGAAGTTTTGGGAAGCCAAGCTTTACTAATTGCAATAAAAAGGTCATTGCCAGTCAATAGAAATCATCAACGAATATAACTAAACTACGATAGTATTTCCCTTTTCCTTTCACTGTATGTATGCTTCTTTTGTGTTTTGATAAAAACCAAACCATTTGATCAATTTAACAAACATTTATTCCAACTCCATGAAGCTTCTTTCTTTTCTTCTAGCCTCTATGTGTATAAGACATGACATTGTGATATTATTACAAATCATGAGTTAGACCAGAGTCGTTCCTTAGCACCTTTACCATGTTAATATTAACTCTTTTATTCGTACTTTTTATAGTTCAAATCCTATCATTCTCTAGAAGCATTGGGGCCGACGTTCCGTAAGCATCACTAGCCCATAAATCAGTAATGAGTCAAATGACTCAACCATCAACGCTCTATAAAGGTATTACCAGTTTTGATTTTTTATTATACTAATTTTATTAATCTTTTCGACCTTTTAACAGTTTTGCACTGACGCTTAATAAGCTGATTAGTTAGGGCTTTTACACCGGAGAAGAGGGAGATGCGAATGGAGAGAATACTGAGGTCGATATGAAAGTGGAACTGTGGAAGGGTAAGTTTTTTTATAAGCTATTATGCTTCGAATACTTGGTATGGTTGACAGCTTGGTGCTATTTACTTAAACTGCTTAGTAAGTGTATTTGTGTATTAGTTGTAATTCTCTTGCAAAGATTTAAAATACAGATCATGTTTTTTTTAAAACAAAATAAACAAATATAATAGTATGATTTTATTTCCCAAACACTTTTCAATAGTTGATAAAGACCCACTTTAGTAAGATTTTAATTTTTATAATTTATTACTTTAAATTTGTGGCACCAATATGTCCATAAAGCCATAAGATAAATATGTGAATAATAATATTTTGCATTGGTAACCACTGACCAGGTTGGATAATCACTAGCTCAACTGCGTATACAATGATAAAAACTTAAGGAAATTATGTTTGTGATTTTTTAAATCTTTTTTAAGTAGCTCAAACCTTGCATGAGATGGTGTGTCACTGAATGAAAGTGGTTGTAATCACCCAATGCCCATGTAAGCACAGGTAATCCTTGCAGGCCGGCTCAACTTTATAATAATATTTGTGTGTATAGACTAGCAGATCTGGCATGTTGAGCAAGTGGCAATAAGTAGCAGAACTGGCCTGTAAAAGAGTTCTCTTGGAACAACAGATATGCTGGACTACAAGTGCTCCTAACCAAGGTTCTAATGCAGGGAGAAAGTAGTGCAAACAATGCAACGTTAAGGCAATACAAAGCTAAAGAAGACTTTTTCTTATGTGCTTGCCTGCAAAAGAACAACAAATATAATGTCGTAATGACACCAGGTTTTCTTTTCACCTCATAATTGCAATAATGGAATATAACTTAACTGGATTATTCCAACTAACTACCATGAATATAAAATAAACACAGGTGGCCTTCTGTATTTCAATGAATGGAACAATATACAGTATGTTTCTGCAGCTTCAGTTCTCTTGGCAGTATACTTTGATTATCTTTCCATGGCTTAAGCCAGTCTCTACTGCCTTGATGGAGAAATTGAACCTCGAGCTCTTCTTCGGTTTGCACTGTCCCAGGTACATTTCTTTTTATTTTTCAAACTATCCACATGTATGACAATTTTGTACAATGTAGGGTGAGTACATTCTAAGAAAGAACCCTAAATCGATAAGCTACTTAGTAGGATACGGAGAGAAGTACCCTACACAAGTTCATCATAGAGGAGCATCAATAACATCAAAACATACATTACCCACTCCGGTAGGGTGCACTGAAGGATTCCAGAAGTGGTTTAACAACGTTGGCCGCAACCCAAATGTTTTGACTGGAGCACTTATAGGTAGACTAATATGAAAGACAAGTTCTTGAACAAACGATTTGCTTGTAAGTAGACCGAGCCTTCTCTTTCGGGTAATGCCCCTCTTGTAGGACTTTTTGCTAAGCTGGGTAGCATGCACATGAAAGCTAACAAAATAGGATATTTTTCTGAAGATTCAAAGCCAAACACATGAATCAGTTGAGTAATAATATTTACATTGCAGATGGTAAGAAACGTAAGAGCCTAAATAGTTATATGATTAATTTTTTTAGAATGGTACCAGTCGAATTCTTGCACTAAATAACCAAAACATGGATGGTAAATAGAGAAAATTACTACAGGCACAAAGTTATATATTTTCACCTTTCATATAATCAAAACATCTCATCATAGTATGTAAAGTATTATTATAGTGATATGAATTATATTGGCTCGATTATTCACCAATGAATTTGTTGCATGTTTGGCTAATGTGCCTATGCATGTTTTGCTAAATTCGATTAGGAGCTGCGGTTTTGATCTTTTGGGTTCGAGGTTGAGAAGAATTTATTGGCATGTCGCCTTTGTGGTTTCACTTGAAGCTATAGTGGCATGACCGGCGAAATAGGTACCTGTTCTTGTTGTGTTATTTTGTTTTTTACAATGTATTATATTGGTTGTTGCTATTGCTAATTCTTTATCATGGACAAAAGAATTATGAATTTTAATTTTTGAATGATAATATGGTTGAAGCTTCGATATATGTATATGCATGTAGAATTGAGATTAAGAATGAATATTATAGAGATTAAGAAGAATCACTATTTTAATCAATAAGGATTATGGCATTACTGCCAACCTAACATAAACATTACTGGAAAATCTCTATTTAGTACTTTATATATATACTTTAGTATCATGGAAATTTCATCAGTTCAATTTGTCATTTGAACTTCAGGAAGCCTTTTGACATTTCACATTTTTATCTTTATTTTGATGCAGGAAACAATTTTGGTGAATCTACATTGTATGGTTTTACCTTTTCTACTATCGCGGTGTTGATTTAGACAATTTATACTTTGAGCTGCATGTACTTTTAAAGTATTATGTGTTAAATATTATTATGTAAGCACAATTGTTGTTTTCGGTGCACAATTGATAAATATTGTATTCTTTGTTTATGGTTCAAAAATTTATTCAATTGTTGTTTGAACTCAAATTATATATATATATATATATATATATATATATATATATATATATAGCATGCATGAATTAGTGTATGTAATACAATGAAGAAATGACCTATAGAAATTTAATAAAATCTATTAAATGGAATATGTATTGTTTTGTAAGCGCTATATTAATAGTAGTTAGCAAACACTTTTCATAGCGTTCATAAAACCCTATAAAAGGCACGAACTTTGCATAGCTTTTATACAACCCTATAAAAATTATGAACTTCATATAGCGTTTTTTTTACCATAGCATGCTATAAACGTTATCAAAAGTGGTAAATTTTTACCATTTATATAGCGTTTTCCTTCATAGCACCATGAAACACTATGGAAAGTCCATTTTTCCTAGCGTTTGTTTTCCCGCTATAAAATATTCCAGAACTATTATAGCATGTCGTTACATGGCGATCTCTAAAATGCTATAGAATCTTATTATATCATTTTTTCAACGCTATTTAAAGTATATTATGTTGTAATGTAAAGAAATAAAACAGTTTTTATATAAACTATGAGATTGCCATGCACCGTTAATCGACGCAGACATCCATCTATGCCGATTGTCGTCATTAACCTATAGGAAAGCATACGATATCAACCCCATTAGTATGTAATGATTCCTCTAAGGTTGGAGCCTAGCGATGATGCATATGGATGCCGCATATCTATATCAACATTAAGGATGTCATTAATGTTCTATATCAACTCCAATTTATTCTATGCCACATCTTTCTATGCTACATGCTTATCTATGCCACCTATTTTATATCATCATGGGCAGTCTAAAGTTGGTTTTTTCAGATAATCAAATAGTAGGTGTAGATTCGATAGCTTTCAGCCTTAGGATTTGGTAATCGCATTTGGATCGAGTTGCTTCACTTCATCTTGATTGGGAGTTCCAGCAATTTCTGGATTGGTGCTTTGGAGATGGAGTACAAGTCTGGATTCTATCTCTCTTTCTCTCTTGAAGACCATATTGGAGATATTGTTCCACTGCTGGTGTTATCTTTTTTTTCCGCCGCTATTGTCTTGTATCATATCTCTGATGTATATTGATATTCATTGTATCATCATTGTATCTAAATATTGTATCAAATGTTATATATCAAATGTATTATTCATTTCTTCCGCTGTGTTGTACTTAAAGTGTTATAAGCTCCGGCGAATCAGATTCAACATTTGGATCCGCGGCATTTGAACGAGTGTCATATTCGGTGCCGATTTTCGAAGGTTGAGTCAGGTTCGTTTCATTTGGTATCAGAGCCAGGTTTCGATCCTCGGACCTGTGGGTTCAAATGAAACGACCCTGACTCGACCTTCGAAAATCGGCACCGAATATGACACTCGTATTGAAATGCCGCAGATCCAAACGTTGAATCTGGTTCGCTGGAGCTTATAACACATTAAGTACAATACAGCGGAAGAAATGAATAATACATTTGATATATAACATCTGGTACAATATTCAAATACAATGATGATATAATGAATGTCAATATACATCAGAGATATGATACAAGACAATAGCAGCGGAAAGAAATGATAACAAGCAATGCCAAGAGCTCCGTCTATCGATGAACAGTGGATACCAGCAGCGGAACAATATCTCCAATATGGTCTTCAAGAGAGAAAGAGAGATAGAATCCAGAACTTTACTCCATCTCCAAGCACCAATCCAGAAATTGCTCGAACTCCCAATCAAGATGAAGTGAAGCAACTCGATCCAAATGCGATTGCCAAATCCTAAGGCTGAAAGCTATCGAATCTACACCTACTATTCGATTATCTAAAAAACCCAACTCCAGACTGCCTATGTGGGGAAATTGTGGGCACCAAGAGTTTAGAAAAGGAACAATAAACTCCAGGTCAGTCGTGGGACTGGTATGAGAAAACAAAACAGTTTATCTTTTAAAACAAAACAACAAAAGAATTTAAAATAAATCCGCAATGATTTTTAGAAAATGAAAATACCATAAGGCTCCCGCCACACACACAATGCAAACGTAGAATTGGAGGAGATTTCTCTTTATGATAGTCAAATATGCTTACTACGTAAAAATCTTTCAATATTATTATTAGTGCATAGTGAAGAAACATTTCGAAAGTATAATATTAATCTTGGCCAGCATAGACATTTCGTACTATGCCTACTATAATACCATCTAAACAGTGGTGACCACCATAAGCAAATGACAGGTTCTACAACTAAAACCGTACAAGGCGCGTACTGAAGATTGGATTTCCAACAACTGGTCAGGCTAAGGAAAGTCCTACTGCCGCATGGGTACGCCTCTGGAGGGACGTCCCGAGAGCTTAACCAGCTCTCTGCCAACACAAGGCAGGGTTACCTCTGTAACTAGGTAATTACTACACGAGCATGCCATCCCTCGGTCGTTTGCGACCTTTATCCGAGGCGCCTCTCAACAACAAAGCAATCACAAAGCAATAGATTTGCAGTGTCCACATGGGTTAAGTATCTGGGCTCCATACCAGGATACCACCCTTTTCTAGAAGGGAGTGACACACCCTAAAGGGAGCGACCCTCTTAACCTTGCCGCATCTTTCCTGCTTCGACCATTTCCGAGGTGTGAGGTCCTGATGCAGTCTCGTCCACAAAGCTACGCTTTATACAAAAGCCATGCTTTGATCAACAAATGATACACAACAGCACTCAACATGCCACACTACCAAATTGGGAGTATATCACTGATAACTATCTACTACATAACCTCTGAGCGCGTACGTCTCAGAGAAGGGTGTTAAGATGAGAGAATAAATTCTCCGCCACCAAACAGAGATGTATTTGATAGAGATCAGTTTTATATTTCAAAGTGTAATGTTAGACATACAACCATACAAGTCTGTTCCGGGTTCGAACAGAACCGAAGGCACTTCATCGAATAAAGGAAGAAGCCCCTGCAATCCGGGTATCCACAATTCCGATCGGACTCCCCATCACATATGGAGAACTCTATACCGAAGCAACTCAGTGCAGAGTCAATCGACAGGTTATCCTATCGTTCTCAAAGACACCCGGTCTTCACCACTGGTCTTCAAATGCTATCGTCGTATCACTATTCAAAATGGGTTATATGACACAAGGTCCTCTCCTTGCTAAACCGAATAGTGAGCGCAATATTTTAAAAACATATGGATATAGTATTTCAGTTAAGTCACAACTTTAAAATCCAAAGCTTTTCTTTCAAATGGTTTAAAGCAATTACCATTTCAAATCTTTAAACAAAAAGATTCATTTCACAAAGTTCATCTAGTTTCACAAATATCCATTCATAGATTTTCAAAACGATTTCCATTTTAATTAGGATTAACTCATCCAATCTTTAAAACAAGGATTTAACTTTTAGCTTTCAAACCCGTTTCCAAAGATTTATTCATAATTTGGAAAACCATTTTCATTTCAACTTGAAATCCCTTTAACACAAATTGGAAATTCATTTCTTATATAAAAGCTTCTTTTATTTAAAAACAAATAGTTTTCGTTTCGGAAAAATCCAATTACATTTGCACGAGTTAAAGTCCTTGAATTTAAATTCAAATTCCCAAATCAATACCTTTAAAATGGTTTAACCCATATATAACTTGTATAACATCTTTAATCTCTTGTTTCCAAACATCGAATTCAATTTCAATTTTTTTTGAATTTAAACTTAAATCAAATTATTTAAGCTTCAAACTTAATCAAGTTATTCAAAAATAACTTCTATCTTTGAAATTCCTTTTCAAAAGCTTTTTATTTTAAACCCAATCCATTTCCAAAACCATTTGAATTCGAAATTCAATTTTAAAACTATTTCAAAAATTTGTGACTTAACCAATTTCCATGTGCAATCCATATTTGTGTGTGTATAAGTGTGGTCCCGGGGTTTTACACAATAGAAGTGCAACATCATCAATCAGTACATATTCAAGTACAACAATATATTTGATAAGCGGTATAAACTGTAACGCTTATCTTTCATTCACAGATCACAGATATATATCACAGATAATAAATTACATTAAACACATCTCAAACCAAAACAGAGCATCACATATCAGGGATATCAAACATTTCAATCATCCAATAGAATCCAAACACTCATAAGTAAGGTCAATTAATTATTTGATAAATTTAAATCAGATTTATTACTTATGAAGCTACTAATCCTGGTCAATTAACATTAATTAATTCCAAACTACTTTGGTTAGTTATTCTTTAATCATTCATTAACCCTTAATTAATAATTAATTCTTTGATTAACTGTCCTTAATAAATTAATTAATTAATCCTTAATTAATAGTTATTCCTTAATCACTTTCATTAAATAAATTAGCCTTTAATTAATTAATTATCCTTAATTAATAAATAAATTCATCTTTAATCATTACATAATTAATCCCTAATTATTTAATTATTCTTTAATAAAACACCCTTAATTAATTCAGAAATTAAATAACTTTAAATAAATCACCACTTAATTAATTGTAAAACAAATCATCCTCTAATTATTAATCATCAAGTAATCAATCCTTAATTATACTTAATTGTTCTTTGATTACTTGATAAATCAAACTTAAATTTTTAACAAATTTTCCTTAATAACTTTTATTAAGTAATTAACTTCAAGTGATTAATTTCCTTTAACAAATAATTCAACTTAAACTTTAAAAAAGTTAATTAACCATTATAATATTCTTTATATTAATTAACTAACCTTTAATATTATTAAGTTTATTTAAAATAAACTTTTAAAATAAAAGTTATTTATAATTTAAATCATTTTAAAACTTGGTTAATTTTAAATAATTTTATTTAAGAAACCTTTTTAAACAATTTAAAGCTGGGATAGCATCAAATACTTAAAGAAAAATGGTATTAACAAAAATTTGTTTATAATAACTTGATTTTCTTTAAAATCTGAAAACTGTTTTTTATTTATGTCGGATAACCCGAGCCAACTCACGTTTTACCCGAGCCTATTGCCTAATTACTTTGAGTTTCTTCTCAATCCACCCCGAGAACTTGCAAACATATAAAATTTACTCAAGTGTTAGAAATAACCCGGTACATACATGAAAATGCACGAACTTGGATTCGAGTCCTCACGCAAATCACACGAGGTTATCTTCGAGTGAAAAGTTCCTCATTCTAGACTTAACTACTGACACATACCAGAGGTATGTGCATGTGCACTGGAGCTCTGATGAACTCCGGTCGACTTCGCCATCCCCCACAAGTCCATGACCATCTGACCAAGCCTCTAGTACAACCAGATCGTCGAGTTCATGAGCCAAATGCAATTGAACATTCTGACCCAAAATGAAACAAACCGAGATTACCAGAAATTGCCTCGTGCCCCCAATCTCTGACCACCGGAGCATCTGCAACCCCGACCATGCATTCATCATACCCCCACGCTACCCTCGCCAAAACCGACGCTACTCGATCAACCCGAGGCAATGCAGTTCACCAAAGCCCAAACGTGACAAAAACTAGGTTTAAATCCTAGTTTGACCTATCCCCACTGCCACGGTGATCTATCGCCACTTCCACTATTTTTACCAAATACCCCGATTATCATTCCAGTTCCAGACGAAATTTCGGCCACTCGTGTAACTCCGGCCACCGGTAAACGTTCAAAAATCATTTTCTAGATATTCCCAAAATGCACATTCATTTCAGTACGATTTTTTTTGATTTTTGTTTTAAAAATCTCAACCCTTAGAGATGATTTCATATATATACTTGAGTCAATAAAACTCGACGTTTGATTTTACATGTTTTAAAAGATTCTATATATTTTACTGTTCCCAGTAAAAAAATAACTGGATACTTTTTTTTTACAATGAAGTTACTTCTGCTAACATCATTTTTTTCTTCTAATTCCTTAGCCTAATGTTGATTGGACATAGAGAGTTTGAATTTTTAAACTTGAATTTGAAAACCTGTAACTATAACAGGGACATATATATGTATATTTGAACACACATATATCATCATAAATTTGCATACATAACATAATCATGCAGGCACATCAAGATTTTAAAGTTTCAAATAAAGAAAGTTTTCTCACCTGGATCAAAAGAACAGAGGACAGAGTGATGATTTTTGAACTTAAGCTTCAAATTTTGTTTTACTTGCTGTTGTTTTTAATGCTTTCAGATTTTGCTTGCTGTTTGAATCAGATCCTACTTTAATTTTGATGCTCCGATACTTAAGTCTGATTTATAACTACCCCGATAATCACATGCAAACAGATATTCAACAAATCTTGAGTTTAGAGAGTGAGTTTATTAACAGACATTTCAAAACAAGGAAGGTGAAGTTTTACTCACTGGAATGGTTGAACAGAGGAGCAGTTTTAAGTCTTTGATCTGAAAATTTGAGATGATCTGGATTTTAATCTAAATCTTGATTGTTTGTTGCAGTTTGAATCTGGAGATGATCTGATTTCAAGTACTTGAGATGATGAGATAATGGTTGAAGCTTGATCATCAAATTCGAGCTTGAAAAACTTAAATCCAGACTTGATTTTCAGGTTTAAGATTTTGAAAGATTGTTTGCTTTTGTTTTCAGGTTTTTCTTTTTGAACAAATTTGTTTCTAGGTTGCAGCTGAAACCTTGAATTGATTTCCAGAAGATTGTTGTTTGAACTTAAATGTTTTTAGATTGCAACTTGACTTTACATGCCTGAAACTTGCTTCCTTGATCTAATTTGATTCCTGAAGCTTGTTTGAAAATTGAAGACAGCCTTTAATTTTTTTTCTTTTTTTTCTTTTTTCTCTGTTTTCTTATTTCAGGTTTGAGAAGTTGAATGGCCTGGTTATATATCTTTTCCTTTTCTATGCTTACAAATTTCAATTCAAAAGAAAATAAATCCTTTGCCACTTGTCCACATGACTAACACTTGTACAATTATTCATTTCCATGTTTTACACTTGTTACATGTAATAAAAATTGTGTTTATACCCTTAATTCAAATTCTTTTGTAAACTTTATTTTAACCCTTCATGTAAATAAAATTTCATGTACAACCTATGTTTACATTTTTAAAATGTTTATGTTTCCTTTTATATTTATATTTACACAAATAAAATCTCTATCTCCATTGTTTTTCACTTTCAATCTTTAATTCAGTTCAACATATTTATATTTTATACATTTTACATTCATACATTCTTTATTATTTATTTTTATACAACTTAAAAAAAGAAAAGAATAATTTTAAAATTTTTGATTTCACATTAACAAATGACCACTTTTATTCATATATTTATATATATAAGAGAATTAAATCTTAAAAATAATATTTTGAAAATTAGGACATGAATTCTTTGAAAATTAATACATCTTCCAAATATATTTAAAAAAATTTAGAAAACAACTATCATTAACTTTTTATTAATCTCAAAGATTTTAATTTCTATTTTATTTTTAATACATTTTATTTTTAAATTCAATGTTTGTAAAAAAATACTTATTCTTAAATTTCAAATCAAATTTCTACTTATAATCTAAATTTTTTATTTATTCTAGAAATTTTCTAATTAATTCATAAATAAATTCACAATTTAGTTCCAAAATTAAATTAATTGTCAAATTAAACGTGGTTGATTTTCAGGAATGTTATAATCAACCTTTAAGTAATGACTATGATGCCTCTTATCTTTATATTAGCTATAACGATGTAGCCTATTTTTTATTTCGACATTAATAATTAAGGCAGTAATGCCACTAGTCTTGTTTAATAGGGCATAGTGGCCTAGCCTTATGAAATTAATTTCAATTTTTTTGAAACAATGATGTCGAAGGACATCAAGGGCGACATTCCTATTTATAACGCTGGAAGCCTTTATTTCATCCAAACCAAGTCTTATACTTCATAGTGTCAGCATCCTATATATACGACATAAATGATCTTGTCCCGAGGCCTTATGCTGTATAAAATCAGAATTTTTTAAAGGCTTTAATATGGAGGGATGCGATGTCCCATGATGGCTATATCAATCCAACTAGTTTTAGAAGATGAACATATTGTAATTTATGGCGTTGAGACCTATAATGAAGAGGTGCGACATCCTCCTGTTATTTGCAAACGTATATATGGCAGTATTAAAATGGTTTATAGTGCCATGAGAGATTGGTAAAGGAAGGGGCTAAATTTTCCTTGTTTTAAATATGAAATAAAGGGAATAGTTATATATAATGATAAATATTTTCAAAGAATAATTTATTGTTTAGCCCAGGTTTATATATGAAATTACCAAAGAGGATTATTACTTAAGGGTAAATAATTATAAGATGCCAATTGATTGAACATATTTGAATGATGGATGCTATATGTTCTTATTTTTATTTAATTATTTATTTTGCATGATTATTATTGTCATACTCACATCATCATGACCAATAACTGCATTTTGGGATATGAAAGGGCAGAATAACTAGCTAGGTTGACCCATTAGTGAGTGTAATCAGATTTAACTCCTGAGTGTGTAGAATTGCATCCAGGAAGATTAAATAAATAAAAAGAGTTAGGTTGCTCAAAACTAATCAAAAGATTATGATATGAGGTACGATATTAGAAGGGTCCAATAGATTCATAGTCATCCTATAAAGATTTTGGCTTAAGTAGTGTTATTGAAGGATATCCAATAGGTTCCTAGTGATCCCATGAAAACTATGATTTGAAAGTATGATATTGAAAGAATTCGATAGGTTTCCAATGACCCCATGAAGACTATGATTTGAGAGATGCTATTGGAGAATCCAATAGGTTCATAGTAATCCCATAAAAACTATGATTGAAAATTGTTATTTGCTTGAACCAATAAGTTCATACTAGTCCTGTGAAAACTATGATTCGGGACAGGTAGTCCATAAAAGCTTTGACATGTTATTATACAGCCTATGAAAACTAATAGATTCATTGTGACTTTAGGAAAATTATGGATTGAGACAGATAATTAGTTTTGAAAAAAAGGTGAACATAGGGTAGATATAACCCTATCTTGACTGATGAGTCAGACTTACCCATATTACATACTTGCATATGATTATGTTATTATATTTTAACCAATATGGATGCAGGAGCACCGTATATGGTTGTTTTGTTTAGCTAAGATACATGGAAAAACCATTCTGCTCCGCAGTGTAGTCTCACTAGATATTTATTTGATTTTGGATGGTAGGTTATTATTCACACTGTACTTTTTGTCTAACCCGATGTTTTTGTTTTTTCCCTTAAACTCCCAGGTACTCATTTGAGTTGGTCGAGAGTAAGGGTTTCTAGGTTTTCAGTAAGACGCTCCCAGGTACTCATTTGAGTTGGTCGAGAGTAAGAGTTTCTAGGTTTTCAATAAGACGAATAAGCTTCCAGAGATGTACAGGAGCCAATTTAGTTATTTAGGATTCTTCTCTAACCCATTGTGTTGTTTGATTTTGTCTATATGGATGTAATGGAAAGTTATATAATTGCCAAGTGTTAGACTCTGATGGACCATGGTGTATCTTCATATGTCGTTCTTGGAGTATTTTGTAATAATTATATTTTCTCTTAACCTAGGATTACAAATGAGATTGTGTAATGAATATGAAATGTAATGAAAATTATTTTTCTACTGATTTGTGTTTAAAAATTTTCATATTCACGTGCTTCTGATTATTGATATGATTAACATAGCTGCATTTTGTCATCGAAAATTAATAACTACGGTTGACTATATCATCTGTAGTAGTTAGTTTCAGACCTCAAAATATGGGATGGTAAAGATAGTATATATACATTTAGTATATATAATAGTATTTTAAGGGAAATGAAGTGTAACTAAGTTATAGGGATGCGAGGTCGGCCTATAGTATAAAGAAGTCTATCTAGTTATATCTGGATACCAGTAGTGTAACTTTAGGGACCGATGTGAGACATTGCCTATAATAAGTAATTCGACGGATGAGAGGTTAGTCCCAATTTTGTAGGGTAAGTCTCCCTAGCTAATCCGACTGTGGGTACCTATGAATTGTCGGACTAATCTGTGATGTCACAGTTTGGGTTATGGGTCATAGTCACGTTTTGGATACGGTAGGTGGGAGATCTTTGGAGGGGTCCGCTTTTGGTTTGGGGATATTTAAGTGATTATTGTAGAGTCCGCCTCTTTTCTATATAAGAAGTATTAAGTGACTCATAGGATTTCTTATGATGTCAGCTAGGGAAAACCACAGCTGGACCAGCCTTGGGTAAGGCATCGATGATGGGAACCTGTCTATTTTATAGGTATTAAATTGTCATAGTTTCCTAATTCCCAATAAAAGGTATTAAGTGGTTCAAATGCTTTCTCTTGCATCGTTAATGATAGTTACATTAGAGATTTGGAATCAGACTGGAAAAGCCTTAGGGCTTACAGTTTATGTATTTGGTATGATATAGTTATAAATATGTAATACATATTACTGGATGATACTGCCCAAATACTATTATGGTAAAGCCAGAGTTTTTCATTTATTAGACATTTGTTGTTCTAACTCCCTCCTTTTTACATCACACAGGTTGGAGGAGACCTGCTGATTTAGGAGACGAAGGTGGAGATGAAGACTTGTGGTAGCTATTTATCTATTTATACTTTTTAGAATATTTTATTGTACCCAATTAAGACATTCATGTTATTTTGAAATATTATACAATGGAAGTTTTATGTAGACGTGTCATGAGATTTGATGATAATATGTTATGTTTTTGAAATGGTTTTCTGTTATGAAATGGGTACTTGTTTCTGATATTATTTTATTCCATTCCCCTATGGGATTTTGAAAGTATAGATACGATGTATTGTGTATTGTTTCAACTTTATCAACCTAACAGCTTGTTTTGAGATGGGACTAAGGTTCGATGAGCTTTTATTGGATTGAAATTTATGCCCGTTTCGGAGTGGGTTGTTATAGATACAGTATGGGTACTCGTTTGAATGGTTCGACCATTTAGAAAGAATAACGAATGCACAAGAGTAAATATGACTTACATGTACAGTTGGGATGAAAATAGTGAATATCACTTCTGCTTCATAAAGAAAATTAAAAATGAGAATTGTAAATAAATAATTGATATTTACTATTTGAATAAGAAATATGATTTCATTCTAAACGTATTTTCATATAGAAAATTGTTTACTGTGATAATTTTTTTTGAATTCAGGATATTTGATCAAAGAACTCTCAGCTGTAAACTAGTTGCGGAATATGAAATAAATGGTTCTATTGAATGAACGATGGATCTCCAAATTTAGTATGTTATTATAATAATAGCGGAAATAGTGGGAGAATGCCATATAAAACTTATTAGTTGCATTTTGAAAATCGTTTTCGTAAAACATACCGGGCATTATCTATGAAATAATGATTATTTTTCAATGTCAATTGAAAAAAAGACATAATTACATTTCAGTGTGAATATTATGAATATTCGTCATGAAATAAGACTATAATAGGATACTTATTTTCACAACAAAAGTGATGCAATTGAAAATACTGAAGCATCTAAAATTATTTATAATTATTTTGGAAAGATAGACCAAGCTATAGTTTGGTGAAATAATTTTATTATATAATTATGAATGATACGATACTAGTTAATAATATCTCAAACAATTAAGGGCTACATACCCATTTAGCAGGAGAATCATAAGAGTTAATGAACTCCTCGGATTGATACGTATAGATGTATGATATTGTAAGTCTATTAAACCAAAACATTCCACATACTTCGTCATATTCACCGATGAGTCATCATAGACATGGACTTGTGTATTTGATGCACATGTATAAGTGTAAGATAAGCTCATAGAATATGAAATTAAAGTAAATAATATAACATGCGATTGAAATGGATCAATTTGATCGACTGGGTGAGTATATTGGAAAGAGTTTCAAATGTACCTGAAAATGAATAAAAGATTCAACCTCAAAAGTCAGTCCTCCCTATAATACATAATAATTTATTGATAAGAAGCAATCAAACTTTTTTGGAAAAAGCATGATTAATAATGAGTGAACCCGAGTTAAATACTTTCTATAAGGTGTGTACTTAAGAGTGGCATGCAAGGTTAAAATTAATATCATCCAATGATTAGTTTACAAGATCATACGAGATAAGGGTTTATAAGAGACACCTATATATCCTAGGCCAAGGAGTTAGCAGCTTGTGCGAGTCGAAAGACTGTATGTAATAATTATATGTAAGAGATCTTGTATAAATCGTCCCAAGAGAATTTTGGAAAGGACGGTCATTCGATGACTAATTTATGTTGCGAACATAAATTTATTGTGAACTAATATAAAATTAGTTTTATACCAGACAGTTTGTAAAATGTTTATGAATGCCCGTTCCTTTGCACTAAGAAATAACTATTGTTTTTAGAATTCCAACTTCATAGCAAAGGAATTTATTTAGGAAATTATTGGTATAAAATGGATTTGAATGCGATCCAATAATAAAACTGATTACAAGGGATGAAATGAAATTGACCAAATCTAAGTAAACATAAATACATTAATACATCTATTAAGTATTCTTATATGTTAAAGAGAAACTATGACTTTCTTATCAATGCCAAGAATAAATAATCCTCGATTGTTTAATTAACCATTAATAGCATTGGCTCTATAATATGGTACGATGTGCAAAACCAAAAAAGATTCCACGTACATTATCAAAATATAATTTTGATAGTTGTATCCGAAAGAATACGATATTTTTGGCTGCAAATGTGTTTTTAAGAGAAAGATAAATGCAGTTGGAACATAATGAGCCACATTGATAAGAATAATATCGTAAATTTCAATTGTTGAAATTAATGAAATAGATTCACCGTTCAATGCGCTCAAGTTGGTTTAGATTTTACTCACAAAAATATTGCTTAGTATGACTTTATGTTTCATACATATGTGTTAAAATGGAAAATTCTAAATAATGATTTAGATAGACTATTTGCACATAACGACCAAAATGTCTCAAAGTTAGTAGTAGCGATGTTTGGGTTTGTTAATTTTTTGATACGATCCATGAACCGATACGAAAGTGTCATTCAACAAGCATCAAAATTAAACAAGTGTTTTGATAGAAATATCAAATAGTTTGATTGTTAATCAAAATCCAAATGAAGCATGTGCTCATAACAAAGAGTTAAAAGGTACACAGATATTTCTAAATTATAAGTAACAACGCACTACTTTAATGATATACTTGTGTTAAAATTAGTTTTAGTTATTTTAATACTCAATATTGGATTCGTAAATGATATCTTTTATAGTAAGTATGAAATATATTAGAAATGTCCCAAAAGGATATCCAAGGACACCTTATTTAAAAGTTAAATATGGAATATGTAAAATAGATTCCTTTTAGATTGGCAATATGAACTATCATACATGTTATGTTGTCTATGATATTATGATTTGTTTATGTATTTAGTACATGAAGCAAATATCAAGTCCAAATTGATATTACCGAAGGGTAGTTTGGAATATTCTCGTGTATTTACAAAATACTAGAGAATTGTTTACAGATGAACTTCTTATGAATGAGTGTTCAGACTCAAACTTCATAAACGATATTGAGTATAATATGTCAATAATAAAATTCATGATAAGAATTATTAAGTTGGAAATATTCCAAATAATAGAGATTGTGGCTGATTCATTGACTTGAATAGTTCCATAATCAAAACAATGCGTGTGTATATATAATAAATGCCTTAATAAAAACAATGTAACACCCAAAAGTTGATGAAAAAAGCGCGGATCAAGGTAATTTTGAAAATAACAGCAGACCCCCAAATTTAAAATCATACCTTTTAGTTTAAAAACATTTTAAAAAGACTTTTAAGATATTTCTCAACAATTATAGAAAATTGAAAAGATAGAATCACTCAGCTAGGGTGTAGAATCCGTAAAAGCACCAAATAAGCATAGATTCACTAAAAAAAGGTAGATCCGAATTGGCCAGCAGCTACATGCTTTTTTATGTGCAAACTTTGATTTCCAAAAGTCTCTTGCAAATTTCTTGCCTAATCTCTTTTCCATAAGTTTATTTAGGTTAACTTTTAGTGAAAGAACGATAGAATTTAGGTAAAAGATGGTTGGTGGAGGCTAAGAAGGATTTGGTAAGGTTTAGAGATGTATTTGTAGTGACTCGTAGCTGCTATCAGAGCTACACAAACCATAATCTCGAAATTAATTAGCAAGTCTAATTATGATTTGGGTTAATTACCCACTTATCTGCCTATAATCTACCAAAACAATCATACTTTTAAACCATAAGTCTAAAAATATATTATGATCATTTATGAAATGGAAAGCCATCATATCTTTAATTTGAAAGTGGTTTGAGACCCTTATTCGGCTCCTGTCAAAGGTTTTAGGACTTACAAAAATTTTCAACGTCAGAACCGTCCAATAAAAATTCTACGGATGGAAAATGTCACTAGTTAACATTTTTCGAAGTTGTATTAAATGTGGACCCAACTTGATTTTAAAAATAATATTTTTATTATCCGAACACATAAAAATGTGGGTTGTTACACTTATAATCAATAAAAAACTCTTTTGGGTCGATAAAAGCATGCTAATATTTCAAATTCCTTAAGAAAATTAAATTCTTCTTAGTTACATGTGTTAGCGGCATAGAAATCATAGCGTAATGAATTTCTTATAACAACTAGCCAAACCAAGGAAACTACTTACCTCCGTAGCATTTTTTAGTACATTAAAATATCATGGGTTACTCTTCCTTTTCTCTTGAAATAGACAAATTAGCATTACACATCTTTCGAACCTTCTCGCACTAAGATTTGGGAACTTAAAACCATATTTGGGTAGAAAATCACGAAGTGGTGCCCACTCTTTATTATTATACCCTACTCTTCCTCTTCGAAGATTAATTAAAAAGGCCATTAAATCCCAATTTTAATTTATATCTTTACCACAAATCTTCTAATGCTAACACTATAATTAGCAAGTCTTTAGAACATAGGCCTTGACTATTCCAGCTAGTTTACCATATTTAATTCTAATTTTTTAGGTTGTGTAATTCTTCCAACTCTAATAAAATTTCAAATAAAAGATTTTTGTTTTTTAACCTTTGATTCCCATTCTTATTTTTCACAAAAACCAGTAACATTTGAAAATTATAAAATTCTTTGTTAATATCAATAAACATACCTTTTAACTAAAATAATGACAGTTTTTTTTTTCAATTTAATTTTTATCTGAAACGGTTTAACTTAGCTTAGGAAAGTGGACATGTAAATGTATCTTTCTATTTTGTCTTTAATAAGTATCTCAAAGGTGTGTTTTAAAAGAAAATGTGGTATTTTACATTTCCTCAACATGCGATAGAGATATTTTCAAAAAGGTAGGTTTTACATTTTTTTTTTCAATTTACCTTTCAAAAGTTTCACTGTCCAAAAGCAAAGAACACATCAAAAATAAGTGCAACGATGTGCCTTGCACTAACGTTTTACAAAAATATAGCTTTAAAACAGTTATGGAAATTTACTTTTTAATAAGCTTTCTGATGCAGCACAGGATGTGGGTTCGGTTGCCTTAAGTCGCGAAGTGCATAATGACTTACGACCTAACGTGCTAAATGATGCAGTGCAATGTGAAAGGCCGTGTACCTTAGGTCGCTTGCGACCTAACGATGATGCAGTGAAACAGGAGGCAGCTCTTGAGTTATGCCATAGGTCGCTAATTATTACGACCTAACGAAGCCACGACCTAACGAGATAAGTAATGTAACACAATGTGAAGCCGAGTTAGGTCGCTCAGATCTTAGGTCGCTGCCGCATTCTGCTCTTAGCCGTTGCTTTCTTAAGTCGCATGAAGGAGGTGTCCTTATGTCGCTCAAGTGCTAGGTCGCGTGAAGATTTCCAGAAGCTATTTTCTTAAGTCACTGCTGTCTTGGGTCATTAGTTTGTTGAGTCATTTGTTCATAGGTTGTGTGTTGTATGTTTCTTGTGTTGTATCTGCTGTAGTTTGTACATATAGGTCGCATGTGTTGTAGCTTGTGCAGTGCTAAGTCATGCAGTGTTAGGCCGTTAACGACCTATGTTAGGTCGGTCACCTATAGGTCGTGAAAGGTTGTGTTGTAATCTCTATAAATAGAGAGGTGATGGTCATTTGTAAGTTGGTTGATTTTGAATAAAACTTTGTTTGAGTGCTTTGTGTCTCTTTGAAATTGAAAGTTGAGTGTGAGCTCCTTTCTCCATTTTCGGTTATTCGAGTGCGCTTGAATCAACGGATTTGAAGCCGATTCACGGAATCTCGTGCGCGAGATCAACATAGAAGAGTCGTAGATCTTTCAACACGGAATCGTGCACGATCAACGTGTTGGAGATGGCTAGAATTAGGTATCTCTTGGGATCAACGAATTTGGGCGTTCGGTATCTTTCAATCCATCGATTTATCTTGTTTCATCTAATCGTTTCATCGATTAGTTTGACGCGAAATCCACATTTCGTCGTCATCCGTTATATCCGCTGCGTCAGTTTGGTATCAAAGCTAGACTTAGCCAATCATAGCTAAGCCGAGTCCTTGTAGCCAAGGGAAGAGTTTGAAGAGTCAAGGCCGAGCTAAATCAAGCAAAGCCGAGCAAAGTGAAGTGTAGATCCGAGATAAGTGAAGCCGTGCATTGTTTTGTTCTAAGTTGATCAAGGCCGAAAGTTAGTTCAGTGGTAGAAGTCAAAGGCGAGTTTGTTGAAGATTGTAAGAGAGATCATGCCGCCGAGGAGAGATGATCGTTGTTAGCACCAAAATTGGTCACTAACACCCTTGAGTAGAGTTATGTAGAGAGATTAATGAAGAGATTAAGTTAAAACAGAAGAATAGTGTAATTCAATGTCAAAAGAATGATAAAAACGAGAACACCAGATTTATAGTGGTTCGGCGTAATTGCCTACGTCCACTTTTGAAGTTGATCTTTATTTCTTCACTAGATACTTGATTACAGATACAATCCGTCCTTCAGTATTAGCATACAATCGCAAAGTAAAAGAAATAAGTCTTGAATGAGTCTTGAAAATGGCAGAGTCTCCCCATTGCTCCCTAAAAATCTCATCCCGTTTTCTGTGCCCCTGCCTCTCTATTTATAGACGAAAGTGGGTTGGACTTCCCTGGTGGGCCAGGTGGCTGTATAGCTCGGTCCAAGTAGCGTAAGTACTATGCGCCGAACCAGAGAGGCCGAACGAGGTATGCCGCGCCTTCCTTTTCGTGCCGAACGAGGTATGCCTTTGAGTGAGGGATGTAGGTTGAATGAGGCTGGGATGCCGAACAACTTGGGAATGTCGAATGTTCCTTGGAGGACGGAAGTTCATGGATGCCGAACGATCTTATGCCGAACGATCGCATGTCGAGCGTCCTCCTTTGGCCGAACGGTATTCAATACCGAGTGCTTCTTGATGCCGAACGCGATCCCATGCCGAACGACCGTTTGTATGCCGAACGCCCTTTGACCGAGCGTTTACTTCAGCCGAACGTCCACTTCGGCCAAACGTTCACTCTGGCCGGACGTGTTCTGGATGCCGGGTGTCCTTCGAATGCTGAACACACTTTACACCGAGTACTCCTTAGAGGCCGAACGTTCACTTTGGCCGAACGTTCTTGGGTAGCCGAGTACCCTTTGGATGCCGAACCTTCCTGGGAGGCCGAGCAGTGGTCAGCCGAGTACTAAGTTGCCTGGCCAATCCCTTGGGAAACAATCGTCATCAAAATGTTGAAGAGTTGTATAGAAGAGAAGAAGCTGAGCAAATGGAAAAACGTATTAATGAAAAATTTGATGAAGGTATTGGGAAGTTAGAGAAACTGATGATTGACATGAATCAAGGTCAAAGGAGAAGGTCACCAATCTCGAACCATGGAGGAAACAGAGTTTCACCATCGGTTACGGAAGCGAGGAGGGTGTCGCCGCAATCTTACCGAGATAGAAGGGAATCTTCAGTTTCATTGAGACGAGAACACAATGAGTACAGAAATGAAGAGAGAAGAACTCCATGTGAGTTTGGAGATGAGCCATATCGTGATGCTGAAAGACATAGTAGAAGAGATATGCGTGATCATAGAGATGTTGATGGTCGAGATCGATATCGAAGTACATTTGATTATGATGAAGAAGGTGATAGATATAGTGTTCATTATCGAGATCGAGACCAAGTACGAAATCACTATCGAGAGGTAGAAGATGATCGTAAATGGGAGTTGGGGATGAACACAGAAATTCCAGAATTCAAGGGTGGAATGGTAGCTGAAGAATTTCTGGATTGGTTATCTAATGTTGAAGAAATTTTTGACTTCAAAGAAGTTCCTGAGCATCGAAGAGTTAAGTTAGTTGCTACAAGATTGAGGGGGAGAGCTATGGCATGGTGGCAGCAAACTAAACTTACACGGGAGAGAATGAGGAAGTCAAAGATTGAATCATGGGAGAAGATGAAGAAATTTATGAAGGCTACGTTCTTGCCTTATAATTATCAGTCTCTTATGTATCGCGATTGCATAACTTGAGACAGGGAACAAAGTCAGTGAATGATTATGCGGATGAATTTTATCAATTGATTGCCAGGAATGATATCATGGAGACAGAGGAACAGCTGACTGCTAGATTTGTTGAAGGGTTGAGAATGCAGATTCAAGATATAGTGAATATGTTTGATCCTAGATCTGTTGCAGAAGCACACCAGAAGGCGTTAGCTTGGGAGAAGCAAGGCAGAAGAGGAGGTTGTGTGTTTACAAATTTCAACAATCAAGTGAAAGGGGCTAGTAGCAATGTGAATGTTTCCAAGGCTGTTGCGAAACCAGTTGTCAATGAAGTTGCTAAGACCAAGGTCAATAGTGGTGTCAAATGCTTCAATTGTCAGGAGTTTGGTCATAAGAGCAATGAATGTCCGAAGCCAAAGAAGTGAGCGATGATTGCTGAGGTTGAGGATATAGAAGTAGACTATTCCAATTCACCACAGGTTGAGGAGGAAGTAGAATTAGTGTCAGGAGACGAAGGACGTAATTTGATGATGATGAGATCTTGTTTGACACCAAAGTAAGAGGATGATTCAAGTTGGTTGAGGAGTAACATCTTTCAGTCAACGTGTACTATCTTGGGAAGGGTGTGCAAGTTTGTTATTGATGCGGGAAGTTGTGACAATATCATCTCTACAGAAGCTGTAAAGAAATTAGAGCTAAAGACGGAGAAGCATCCTAAACCGTACAAATTAGCATGGTTAAGGAAAGGTGGTGAAGTGAAGGTTAATCGAAGAGCTTGTGTAAACTTTTCGATCGGGAAGAAATATAAAGATGAAATTTGGTGTGATGTTGTGGATATGGATGTATGTCATCTATTGTTGGGGAGACCGTGGCAGTATGATAGAGCTGTGCAACATAATGGTCGTACCAACAGCTACAGTTTCATGTTCGAGGGCACTAAAATCACTTTGGTTCCTAAGAAACAACAACACGACGAAAGCAAGTTGGAGGAGATTGAAAAGCTGAAAACTTTGCTATCTTTGAAGGAGTTTGTTAAGCAAGTGGAGGATGAGCTTGAAGTGTTTTTGTTGATTGGACGTGAAAGTAGTGAGGAGGTTGAAATTCCAGAGGAAGTCAAACCAGTGTTGGAGGAATTTGAAGACGTGTTTCCTAAAGAGTTGCCAAAGGAGTTACCACCGTTGAGAGATATTCAACATCAAATAGATCTTGTTCCAGGAGCTGTGTTATCGCATAAACCACATTACAGAATCAGCCCAAAGGAACACGAGGAGTTGAGAAGGCAGGTGGAAAAGTTGCTTGAACAATGGCGCATACAGGAAAGCTTAAGTCCTTGTGCAGTACCAGCTTTGTTAGTGCCGAAGAAGGATGGGACTTGGAGAATGTGTACAGATAGTCGAGCACTGAACAAGATTACAGTGAGGTATAGATTTCCGATGCCTAGATTGGATGATTTGTTAAACCAGTTGAATGGAGCTGCTATATTTTTCAAGATTGATCTGAAGAGCGGATATCATCAAATTCGAATTCGACCAGGGGATGAATGGAAGACAACATTCAAGACTAGAGAAGGGTTGTATGAATGGCTGGTTATGCCGTTTGGTCTTTCGAATGCACTTAGTACGTTTATGCGAGTGATGAATCAGATCTTTAGACCATTTATTGGGAAGTTCGTGGTGGTGTATTTTGATGATATACTGTATACAGTGGAAGCCCAGAAGAACACTTGCATCATTTGAGAAAAGTGTTAATGATACTTCGACAAGAGCAATTCTATGCTGCAACAAAGAAATGCGTGTTCATGACGCATAGTGTTTTGTTTTTGGGGTATGTATTATCCAAGGAAGGTATCCAGGTGGACCAAAGTAAAGTTGAAGCAATCATAAATTAGCCACAGCCCAGGACCATAACTGAAGTGAGAAGTTTTCATGGGCTAGCATCATTCTATCGAAGGTTTATTCCACATTTCAGTAGCGTGATGGCACCAGTTACTGATTGTATGAAGGAAAAGCAATTTTCATGGACAAAGGAAGCAAGATTTGCTTTTGAGCGGATTAAGGAACTTTTAATGACAGCACCAATTCTAGTATTACTAGACTTTCAGTTGTTGTTTGAGCTACATACTGACGCATCCAAGGTTGGAATTGAAGGGGTGTTAAGTCAGAAGGGACGACCAATTGCATACTTCATTGAGAAATTTTCTGGAGCAAAGATGAGATATAATACATATGATGTGGAATTTTATGCTATTGTGCAAGCCGTGAAACACGGGAGACATTACTTGTTTCACAAGGAGTTCGTGTTATATACTGATCATGAGGCGTTGAAACATTTGCATGGGCATGAAAAGATCGCAGCTAGGCATGCATCGTGGATTGCATACTTACAACAGTTTACATTTGTTGTGAAATACAAATCAGGAATTACAAACCGTGTGGCAGATGCGTTGAGTAGAAGGAATCATTTGTTGACTACAATGAAGGTTGAAGTGACGTGATTTGAAGTACTTCCAGAGTTGTTTGTTGATGATTCTTACTTTTCCAAGGTTGTGGATAAAGTCGAGAAGGGAAAGACGGATGAGTATGTGTTAGTAGATGGTTTTCTTTTTAAGGGAAATCAATTATGTATACGAGATTGTAGTTTGCGAATGAAGATTGTGAAGGAGTTACATGAAGAAGGTCATGTGGGAAGAGATCGTACTTTGCAGTTGATTTCTCAATCATATTTTTGGCCTTTCATGAGAAAAGAAGTCGAAAGATTTGTGGAGAGATGTCACATATGTCAAGTTTCCAAAGGGACAGCTATGAACGCTGGATTGTATATGCCATTACCCGTGCCTACTGGACCGTGGGTTGATATTAGCATGGACTTTGTGTTGGGTTTGCCAAGAACTCAGCGAGGGAATGATTCTATATATGTTGTGGTGGATAGATTTTCAAAGATGGCGCATTTCATAGCTTGTAAGAAGACAGCTGATGCAGTCCGTGTTGCTCAGTTATTCTTTAAAGAGATTTATCGATTACATGGGTTACCTAAGACCATTGTTTCTGACAGGGATATGCGATTTCTAAGCCATTTTTGGATGAGTTTGTGGAAGATGGTTGGAACGAAGCTGAATTTTAGTAGCGCCTATCATCCACAAACAGATGGGCAAACGGAGGTGGTTAACAGATTATTGGGAAACTTGTTGAGATGTCTTGTGAAGGATAATTTGAAAAGCTGGGATGTGAAGTTATGTCAAGCGGAGTTTGCACATAATCACGCTATTAATCGAAGTACTGGATTCGGTCCATTTCAAGTTGTATATTCAGTAATTCCGAAGGGACCGTTGGATTTGTCGATAGTTCCATCTCAGAAAGGAGTTGTTAAACAAATTTGTGATTTTGTGAATGAGCTGCAGGAGTGTCACAGAACGGTTCGGGAAGGATTGCTTAAGGCGAATGAGAAATATAAACAATCAGCAGATACTAAGCGACGAAATGTTGAATTCAAAGAAGGAGATTTTGTGTATGCAGTGTTAACCAAGGATCGATTTCCTATGGGAACTTACAACAAGCTAGCTGCTAGAAAGATTGGTCCTTTAGAGATCGTAAAGAAGATCAATGAGAATGCGTATCAGTTGAGATTGCCGGATAACGTTCATACTTCTGATGTTTTTAACGTCAAATACTTGATCCCGTTTCATGGGAATGAGCCTGTCGAGGAGGAGGAAGGTGCAAATTCGAGGTCGAATTCTTGTCAACCGGGAGAGGATGATGCAGCATAGGATGTGGGTTCGGTTGCCTTAAGTCGCGAAGTGCATAACGACTTACGACCTAACGTGCTAAATGATGCAGTGCAATGTGAAAGGTCGTGTACCTTAGGTCGCTTGCGACCTAACGATGATGCAGTGAAACAGGAGGCAGCTCTTGAGTTATGCCATAGGTCGCTAACGTGTTACGACCTAACGAAGCCACGACCTAACGAGATAAGTAATGTAACACATGGTGAAGCCGAGTTAGGTTGTTGCCGCATTCTGCTCTAAGCCGTTGATTTCTTAAGACGCATGACGGAGGTGTCCTTATGTCACTCAAGTGCTAGGTCGCGTGAAGATTTCCAGAAGCTATTTTCTTAAGTCGCTGCTGTCTTGGGTCATTAGTTTGTTGAGTCGTTTGTTCATAGGTCGTGTGTTGTATAATACTTGTGTTGTATATGCTGTAGTTTGTACATATAGGTCGCATGTGTTGTAGCTCGTGCAGTGCTAAGTCGTGCAGTGTTAGGTCGCTAACGACCTATGTTAGGTCGGTCACTTGTAGGTCATGAAAGGTTGTGTTGTAATCTCTATAAATAGAGAGGTGATGGTCATTTGTAAGTTGGTTGATTTTGAATAAAACTTTGTTTGAGTGCTTTGTGCCTCTTTGAAATTGGAAGTTGAGTGTGAGCTCCTTTCTCCATTTTCGGTTATTCGAGTGTGGTCGAATCAACGGATTTGAAGCCGATTCACGGAATCTCATGCGCGAGATCAACGTAGAAGAGTCGTAGATCTTTTAACACGGAATCGTGCGCGATCAACGTGTTGGAGATAGCTAGAATTCGGTATCTCTCGAGATCAACGAATTTGGGTGCTCGGTATCTTTTAATCCATCGATTTATCTTATTTCATCTAATCGTTTCATCGATTAGTTTGACGCGAAATCCATATTTCGTCGTCATCCGTTATATCTGCTGCGTCACTTTCCTATATTTTAAGCTTAAAATAAGGGGTCACTAGTTCGCACTTGAAATTCTACACTTTTTTCGAAGATTTCAAACGCTGAATTTTTTAGCTCATTTAAAAAAATTCAATTCTACCTTTTCTTATAAATTTCTGTAAAGTTTGTTTGAATATTTCATAGAAAATTACAAACTAATTTATTTCTTTAAAAATATTAGATACTTATTGCTTTTAAATTTTTTGAAAATATTTCCAATGGTTTAACACTTAAATTGGAGTGGATGAAAACAACTTAACTTACATAAGGCCATCTACATCTAACCAAGCTTTAAGTTCATAGGGTTTTAGCGCATCTTCTTCAAAAATGGTTAACTCAAATCTATCCTCCAATATGGCCGAACTCCATTGTTGAAAAACTCTAGCCATCAATTTAAGTCCAATGGAGTCTTTTTTGAAACTATTTCTAGTATAGGAATAGAGCTTCCACTGTAACCGAGGGAGGGGGAGGGGTTTACTCTAACTTTGGGTCCTCCTTTCATGTCTCTTTTACGCCTTGTCAGCATTGCACTTATTTTATATGGGTCCAATGGTGCTATTTTTCTTTTATTCACCCTTAGCCCGCAATCTATTCACTACTATTAGTTGGTAAAGCAAACCTCTATTATCATTTCTTCGTGGAGTAAATTATAATAAATGTGATGGATTTATTTTCCACCCCTACTATTATAATCTTAACATTTATCTTGACCCACAGTTGTTTGCTTATATAAGGAAAAAATCAATACCTAACCTGTAAGTCAAATTATATTGGATGTGACATGTGTGTGCCTATATATAATAGAAAATTAGAAATATGCTCTCTCAAGCGCCCTAATTTCATAGGAACGGCTTAACCTAAGCTCTAAAACCGACTGTGACAATCACTCTATATAGTGGTGGCTACAAATGGTAACCTCAATCATTGTTTGATGGTTGGCCTCTCGATTGCCTAGGCCTGACTTATTAGCCAACCCACATTGTCAGGACATGTAGAGATAAGAGTTAAAACCTCATTATAGTTCACAATGTGAGAGCCCCTATCATGATGCAGCTACATGCAACTAGTTCTGATACCGTTGAAGCTCCAACTCAAACTCCTTTGGGTGCCACAACTAGGAACCTCACAAACAAGTTTTATAGTGTTTTGACTAGCACAACCATCAAAGGACGTGTGTGTGTATATGTGTGTATGTGTGTGTACCTATTTACATTAATCATATACCTTACTCCTTATCAGTAATTGCGTAACCAATTTGTAATTGTTGGTACTAATCTTTCCTAGTTCAAAAAAGTCGGGCCCCTGTCCTTTACTAATTAAGAGATAGTATACCTTACATTTCCTTTAAAATAACGTTATTCTTCCATGCATGTATTGTTATCTTCACTTTTCAAAAATATGTAACATTAAATGCATTCTTTTTTAATTTATTGCTACTTTCCCTTTCTACTATATGTAATGTATAGTTTCATTAATTATAGTAATAAATTCCATTAACATAGTAAATAATGCTTTCTCTATGCATGTAATAATCTTTCCTCCTTTTTTAGTGCATATTAAAACAATTATACTCTTCTTAAATTAATTCAAACATATTTATCTAATTACTTAATTAATAAGTTTTGATTTATTCCTCTAATTAAGTTTTAAACTTAATTCAAAATAGATGCAAAATCGATATACGTGCTATGGTAAACATTTTGTATCATCTTCACATGGTATCCATTTTTGATATTTTATAAATGAGTTTGGGTTAGAAAATCTACTTGATGCAATGAAATAGTCAGATTTCCTAAATTCCTTCATTTGTAAAAACTCATTTTTTATCCTTTTGTAAAACTACCAAATTTTCCTTTTCAATTATTTTTTATTTTTATTGAAAATATAAAACGTTATACCATGTTATGTACCTGGCCGAATGTGGCTCATGCAATAGGATTTGTAAGCTAGTACCTGTCTAATCCTAGTGAGAAGCATTCTAGACTACTGTAAAATGTATACTTGAGTATTTGAGTAATACGAAGGACATATTCCTTATATATAGGAAGGAAAACCTCTTTATGTAGGGGTATAAAAATTTAAGATTTTAGTGATGATATCAATGACAACAATTTTTTATCTGGTTATGTTTTTACTTTAAACGGTAAGCTATTAGGTGGAAAAGTTCCAAGTAAGAAGCGGTCGTTGATTCACCGATGGAGGCCGAATACATCACCCGCAATGAAGCAGCTAAAGAAGCGATATGGATGTATAAATTTATGGATGAGAAAGGAGTGATTCTGAACATTAGGAATCCAATTATGTTATTCTATGACAACAACATTGTGATGTAGATCACAAAGGAATCAAGAGCTCATAAGAAGTTAAGGCACATTATTCATAAATTCCACCTTATTAGAGAGTTCACCGCAATAAAGAAATTATGATTGATAGACACACTATTCAAAATTCCACCTTATTAGAGAGTTCATCGCCAATAAAGAAATTATGATTGATAGATTAGGTACAATGGAAAGCATAGCAGATCCACTCACGAAGGGTTGGATTGAAATTCTATAGTTGGCCCAAGTGCAATTGAGAGGACGATAGAGCCCTAGGAAGAGTTCTCTAATTTATTCTAAATTACTAACTCTATAATAAAATCTCATTTGAAATTAAATGTGTTTTTCATTATATGCTTATGTACTATGACAAACCGGATTTTCGACCCTCGAAAATCGAAAATAATACGTCCACTGTATTATGTGCCGAGTAATCGAATGTCGAAAAATCCAACAGTCATGGGAAAGAAAGAACAGAGAAGAAGAGAAAATAAGGGAAAGAAAAGAGAAGAAGAAGAAGAGAAGAAGAAGAAGAGAGAAACCGAAAAACTAAAACAATTATAGAATCTCACAATTGCAGTGGAATAGCATATAATATAGTATCAATGATCTTTGCGAAACAAAAACGGTAATATACATACATCCATCAGAGTACAATAAACAATCACTAATTATCAGCCTGGACAGTTATAATAACCGGTCCTTATAATTACTGATAATTTAAACAACAAAGCAGTGGGAAATCAACATATACGCAGGATACGATCAGAAGCTCTCCAACTCATCTGTTGTAGCTCCAAAGCATCCGAATCTACATCTGTAAATATACTTGGTCTTACCCGAGCGTTGAAAGGGATGAACACCTGGATCAATCTGGTAATCCAGGTTGAGAAAACACATGTCAGCTGAATTTATTTTAAAGTTATAAAACTTTCCTTTGATCAAAACAAAGGTATCTCGTAAGGCCACGCCCACAGATAAACACGGATGGGTTTTTACCTTATGGTAACCAAATCCTTTTATATCAAACCCTGTTATATTATACTGGTATCTAGTATACAAATAAGAATGAATCGTAGCCGAAATTGTTACATTATTAAATTCTAGGATACCACCTCGTAATACAAGGCTTTCTACAAACAAAATGGCAAGCAGATAGTGGATAACGAGTTTCCATACAAATGACCTGGTGAAAGGACTACCTTCCGGCAGTACATCTCTAGAAGAATGTACAGAGGCCCAAATGATGGTCCTCTACCAACACAAGATCGGCCTACCTCTAACTAGATAGTATCGAATATGCCATCACCCCGGTCAGTATCGACCTATACGAGGGCCCTCATAGCATACATCCACAATAATTTAAAACCAGAACGTCATATAAATATATCTAGAAGTTTGATCATATCCTAATGGTTGCAAACCACATAGCCTTACCGCATCTACCCTATTTCATTCATATCAGGGTGTGAGGCTTAAGGTCACGATTACCTTTCACATAGCACGTCATCTTTCTTTGAATGCCACATTGCCATTCAATTAATCACTATTGACTTTCAATAACGTACAACCTCTGAGCTCGTACGTCTTAGAGAAGGTTGTTAAACTAAGAGAAGTTGCCTTGTTTTCCACCAAATAATGT
Organism: Allium cepa; assembly: GCA_030765085.1. Classification (NCBI taxonomy): domain Eukaryota; kingdom Viridiplantae; phylum Streptophyta; class Magnoliopsida; order Asparagales; family Amaryllidaceae; genus Allium; species Allium cepa. The sequence goes on along the minus strand of CM060946.1, from coordinate 120,007,739 downwards.
ATGTTTATAAAAGTAAATGATGTAACATCAAGAATGCATTGTCAGACATCCATCCATACAAGTTATACAGGAACAGGACAAACCGAAGGCACTCTCCAACCACGTCCCGTCTAAAGTTACCCTTAGGATTAATAGCGATTAGTCCTTGCATTGGATCTTACATAACGAAGAGACCACTGCTACCATATGTATATTGGGAGTCTATCCCCAAATGATCAACAAGCAGTCCTTTATAACGAAAATCCCTTATATCAATATCTTCCAATACCTGCACATTCGAATGCATATACAATGGTCCGAAGTGGTTCTCAGATAAATCCGACCTCAGTCACTTCGGATTAACAATGATAAAGAGGCCAATATTTGATAGTCGGTTATTTGACTATCAAAGAAAACAACAATATCCAGCACCATAACAATAACTATGCCAATTTAATTAATTTCTTATTAATTAAAACAAACTCCAAATATTCGTTTCACATTCAACACTTCGAAAATACTCCCATATACTTATATCAATGGTATAACTATATTCGATAACGCTACCATTTGGAGACACGCCAAATAGATTTCTATAACCGTACAACTCCATAGTTCATACGCCTTCGGGTGGGTGTTAAGTATAGGAAGCAATTCTCCTACACCACCAAGCCTTTAGTACGATCATAAGAACTGATTCGTGTATTTCATGATGGAAGGTCAAAATATAATTTATTGGGTCAAAACGAATGTTTAGTAAAACATCATTATGAAAACCCAAAAACATTAGTATATGGATTCGATTAATATATATATATATATATATACAAATCTAATATACTATATAAAACATTTTCTTTCGGAAATCATTTACGATAATAATAGTGTTATAGTCCATGCCTTCCACACTTCTCTGAAAACGTCTATTACAACAATAATTTTTGAAATCTATGCTTTCGATACATATCACATTTTAAATCATTATCAAACAAATTAAATTCCATTTAAAGCCATTAATTCCCAAAAGATAAATTACTTTTAAAACCATTACTTTCAACATTCCTTTAAATTAAATTCAATATTTACATCTCAACATAAAACATTTCCATATTTATAAAAATATTTTTATAAATCTTCTATTAATTATATAAAACTTCTATTTATAAAATTCCTTTATTAAAACCAATTTTAATATCAAAATCTATCTTTTGTAAAAATAATTTTACTATCGTAATCCATTTCTAAATCCATTTCCTTATAAATCAAATCTATTTGTAAATCCATTTACAAAACAACTTCAAATCCATTTAAAAAACGTTTATAAATTTCAATTATAAATCAACTTCTTTACTTATAAAAATATAACATTTATAAATCTTTTATATAACCTATTCAAAAATCTCTAAATCAAAACATTTCTTAAAACTGTACTTTTATAACATAAATAATCATATTTTTTTATTTATTAGAAATAAATTCAATCCTTTCTATAATTTAAAAATTATTAAAACATATATACTTTCAAACTTACTTTGAAACGCTTTTCAAGTCAAAATCATCATTTTAATATTTCAAAATATCGAAAATAAGGTCCAGTGCTACCATAGCACTAAATAAGTCAAATCACATCAAAGGCATCATCATGACATCCAAAAGATCGTATATCAGCATATATATAAAAATAAATCAATGGTGGTTAGGATTCCTGTTGGATCCCTCCAACTTGTTCCCCTGCACCACAGACAACATATAATCATACAAATATAAATCAACTGCTTCGAGGCGGGATCCGTATACAAAGGGTCATCTGCTCTTACACGGAAATGTAATAGGGTCTCATCCGCTCCAGTAGGAGTGAATATATCCAAACCAACTAATATATATCTATATATAGTATATCATCCAAACAAGCATCAATCAACATATACAAAATTTATTCCCACTTGTAAAAATATAAGTAGGCCAAAGAGTTGAATTAACTCAAAAAATTCCATAAATCTCCAAAGCGCTCCGGTTTGAATTAAACTGAACCGCTGTTCAATTTAACTCAAAATTCCAACTAGCTCTAAATTTGTCCAATCCAACTCCATAGCGTAGTGCCGCTGATACGAACGCAACACAATTTTTCGTGCTTGACACGGGCCTTGTACGTCAAAGTTATGAATTTATTAACATTCGTTATAATCAAAAATATAATTAACATAAATTAAAAACTTTACTTGTCTTCCTATCTCCCTCATGCTTCCTGTTCACGCAAGCTATAGGCCGCATTTTCTCTTTTTTTTTCAAAATCGCATGCGCCTGCCATGAACACCGCCGACCACTGCGCCTCCCACCAGGCCATGCCGCCGCTCGCTATGACCGCCTGCACCACCTAGAGCCGCGTGCATGCGAGAACCCCCGCATGAACCCAAAACGTAGTGGGAACGAAGACGTTTTCTTGTCAACTCGTTTGACCATCCGACGATCCACCCTTATAGATTCGTTTGTGGAGTCGAGCCCTCCAACTTTTATGTTGGATGTTTCGGCTAATTTTGCTCCTAGCTCACCGTGCGCCATTGGATTATGGAATTTTAATGGGGGCTAAAATCTATTTAGGGTTAGGATTTTGCAAAATGGAAGAAGTTGAGGGCTATTTATAGAAAACTTCGCGTGGCACTATTTATCCGTAAAAATTTCGAACTCCAAATAAAGCATACCGCCTGGCGATCCATATGTTATACCCCTATTTCGAACACAATGGAATATGTATAGGAAGGCAATTCCATCATATACATAAGGTAGCTTTTCAAAATCGAATTATTTTAATTAAATTCCTTTAATTAGCTTCTACATGCTTCAAACTTGCACGATCAAATGATAAGTCCATTCGCCATGAAATTCGATAGCATACTATAATTCACTATTACGGATCCAATGAAACTGGTTTCATCAAAATACAAGACAATGCCAAAAATGACTATTTTTACATGTTAATTAAAACGAGTAATTTTCAATTTCTATTTATTCACTTTTAAATAAAAACTAAAGGTTTACTAACTCCATTGTAATTTCGATAGAATTCAAATCAACTTTAAAATCGTTTTCAGTCACATTAATCTCATGGTTCAATTATTTAAACAATTTAAAATATTTAAATTAACAATTTAATTATCAAATAAATCATTATATTTGAATATAAATTATTTAACCTATAAAATTAACATTTGAATATTAAAATTCAATTAAATATCACAATTTCGAAGGACTTAAACTTTGGATCATTATAGACTCCCTTCCTTAAAAGTATTTCATCCCCGAAATTACCAAGTAAGAAAAATGCTACAAAACCGATTAACTTTTCAAAAACAATTAGGTTAACTTCATGTAAAAACTTTTTGTAGGTATTCAAATTCATTCATAGTTATCAACTAATACTCTTCTAAAAATCAACTATTATCATTTCAAGTTATAACTCAAAATCAATTTTAGTCATAAAAAACTTTTCCCAAAAATTCTCAAAATTGTTTTAACTCCTTAAATTTACGAAAAATTTCACCAGCATCTCCTTTGCATGGTTCGATCGTAGTAAATCACAATATATATATATATATATATAATCATTAATATACTCTCATTTTCAAAAATGAGGCATCCCGTAGGGAAAATAGTGTAAAAGTACGATATGCAATCCGGGATATGTACCTTTTATTATATTAGTAAGCATATACAATGAATATAACGCGAAAGCAAGCTCCAAATGCAAAGCATACGCCATCTGCACCTACTAAACACTTAATAACCAATAAGAACATGTATATGGAAAATAATATCAATATATAACATGTACTAATGCAAGAACTATATGCAAACATATCAAACGCAACAAAAGAAACCATCAAACAATTAATATTCGCCCAATTAATTCATAATCATATAAATTTGCATTTTCTAATGTCAACATTTAATTTATTAAACCTATACGATGTACATATATCATCCGTATGCAAAACCGTACTTAATTGCTCGCTTGATCACATAATTTCCTCTTCCGAACTATTATTGTTCTCACGACCACCCTAGTGCGGACTCAAATCCGGTTCCTTGATTAAAAAACCGTCATTCTCCTTACGTAGCCATATACTATGATAGAGAATATCAGAATCAATTAAAAATCTATATCTTGGGTTCGTCGTCAAGAAATCGAGTGAAAAATCTTAACTAGGATCGGTGTAGATCACCTCGAAATCGTATATTTGAATTTGGATCAAACAGTTATGAGAATCAAACAATATACGTACAACTTACATATTTATTTCAATTGGTTTTCTTGTTATATCCCATTTCTTGATTCCCGATTCTTTTATTTACGTTCATTTATTCATAATCATTATTCATATTACTTTATCTACTCATTCATTCAATTTATGTTTAACAACATTTCATTCCATATTCCATTTACTGAGTATATTTTCTTTTAATACTAACTACACTAAGTAACCATTCCATAATTTTTTTTTTACTTTATGTACAATAATTCCTAATTTTATTTCACTTTAAAACTTAAATTTATGTTCCATTCTACCAAACAACATTCTAAAACACATCCAATTCTTTTTACAACACAAATTGAATTGCATTCTACAACTTAAGTTGATTTTCATTTCAAAAGTCTAATTTATTTAACTTGTTTTATCCCACTTTACTTAACTTTAAATTAAATTTCGTTTCAAAATTCAAATTCATGATTAGATTTCTTTTCTTCTTAACATTCTCATTCAAGGAACTTAATTTTTTTTAGCTTAATGTTATTCAAATCCATAAGTTATACAAACTTATTTTCTTAAAATTTCATTTCATTATTTTACCTAATTCATTTCAAATTCAACTTTTCTTAAGTTAAACTTCATTTCATTTGTTTAACTTTACCTAAACTAATTCTTTTATTTCATATCTCAAATTCAAATTTCATATTCGATTAACCAAAATGTTCAACCATTTAAAATTTGGTTTTACTTTCTTGATCAAATTCATAAGTTTAAAACTTATTTCTTATCTATAATATTTCAAATTATAAGTTCAAAAACTTGTTTCCATATATTCATCAATAACATACTTGGAATACTTCAATCAAAACTTGTTTTATCAAAATAAAACTACAATGGAAAATTATTAAGGTAGACATTCATCACTTAGAAACACGAAAATGAATACTGATGATGCTGTAGTCATCACCCGAACTATTTCTCAACGACTAAAGCGAGTTTAGTGTTTTTATTTCTTTTTTATTTTTAAATCCCCTTTTCTATTTATAAATCATATTTATAAATTATACTTATATAATTTCACTTATTCCACTTTTGTTATATAAAATCATTTCTTATTGTTTATCTTTGTTTACATTATAACAATAACAACTTTTATTGAAACACAAACAACAAATGATAATAATCAAATATTATCGTTCACTAATAACCAAACAATCCACGTATAACTATAATAATTTCTGAAAAAATTATTCCTTTATATATGAAATATAGGCATATTATTTCATTTACCTACTTTAAAATAATATTGTGTCGGTTTGCCTTGTTCAAGCGTTTAGAAATCCCTCTTGATAACATGACGTCCAACATATCGACCAGAATTCATAAGCCACTTCAACAGGTAAATTAACATAATATAAAACATTCTTATAATCACTAAAAAATACGTGCTCATATATATACACTCAAAATCAATCTAGGGTGCTACTGACCCTATCTATAATGAGTATCCATCAAAGCCTAGATGTATCGCTAAATCCTAAGCTCTGATACCAGCTGCAACGAAATGGATTTTCGACCCAATACGTCTTGCGTGCTAAGCAATCGAATGCTGGAAAAGCCAATAGTCATGGGAAAGAAAGAAGAGATAAGAAGAGAAAAGAAGAAGAAGAGAAAGAAAAGAGAAGAAGAAGAAGAAGAAGATGAGAAGAAGAAGAGAGAAATAGAAGAAACTACAACAATTACAGATTCTCACAATCGCAGCTGAATAACATGTAATATAATATCAATGATCTTTAAAAAAAAGAAACGGTAATAGACATACATCCATCAGAGTGTAATAAACAATCACTAATTATCCTAGACAGTTATAATAACCTGTCCTAATAATTGTTGATAATTTAAACAAGAAAGCAACGGAAAATAAACATATACGTAGGATACGATCAGAAGACCTCTAGCTCATCGCTGAAGCTCCAAAGCATCCAAATCTACATTTGTAAATATATTCAGTCTGACCCGAGCATTGAAAGGGAAGAACTGCCAGTGTGAGAAAACACATCTCAATTGAATTTATTTTAAAGTTATAAAACTTTCCTTTTATCAAAACAAAGGTATCTCATAAGGTCACACCCACACATGAACACGGACAGGTTTATACCTTACGGTAAAAAAAACCTCTTATATGAAATCCTGTTATATTATACTAGCGTCTAATATACAAATAATAAGGAATCATAGCTGAAATTATTACATTATTAAATTTCGGCATACCACCTTGTAATACGAGGCTTTCTACAAATAAAATGACAGGCATGTAGTGGATAATGGATTTCCATACTAATGACCAAGTGAAGGGACTACCTTTCTGTAGTACATCTCTAGAGGAATGTACCGAGACCCAACCGATGGTCCTCTGCCAACATAAGATAGGCTTACCTCTAACTAGATTGTACCGAATATGTCATTGCCCCGGTCATTACCGACCTATCCGAGGGCCCTCTTTGCATACATACACAATAATTTAAAACCTAAACATCATAGCAAGAATAAATATATCTAGAAGGGGATGATCATATCCTAATGGTTGCGATCCACATAACCTTGCCGCATCTACCCTATTTCAGTCATTTTCTAGTTTGCGGTTTATGGTCACGATTACCTTTCACATAGCATATCATCTTTCTTTGAATGCCACATCACTATTCCATCAATCACTATTGACTTTCCCAAACATACAACCTCTAAGCTCGTACGTCTCAGAGAAGGGTGTTAAGCTAGAGAAGTTGCCTTCTTTGCCACCAAATAAATGCACGTTTATAAAAGTCAACGATGTAATCTCAAGAATGCACTGTCAAGCACCTGCTACTATATGTATATTGGGAGTTTATCCCCAAATGATCAACAAGTGGTCCTTCATAATGAAAATCCCACATATCAATATATTATAATACCTGCACATTCGAATGCATATACGTTGGTCAGAAGTGGTTCTCGGAAAAATCCGACCCCGGTCTCTCCAGATCAACAATGATAAAGACGCCAATATTTGATAGTCGGTTATTTGACTATCAAAGCAAACAAAAATATCCAACACCATAACTAATCAGTATGCCCATTTAATTAATTTTAATTAAATCAATCTCCAAATATTCATTTCACTTTCAACATTTCGAAAATATTCCCATATACTTATATCAATGGTACAAGTATATTCAATAACACCACTATTTGGAGACACGCCAAATAGATTTCTATAACCGTACAACTCTAGACTTCATACATCTTCGGATGGGTGTTAAGTATAGGAAGTAATGCTCCTACCCACCAAACCTTTAGTACGATCATAAGAACAGATTCGTGTATTACAAGATGGAAGGTCAAAACACAATTTATTAGGTCAAAACGAATGTTGCATAAAACATCGTTACGACAACCCAAAAACATTAGTATATGGACTCGATATATATATATATATATATATATATATATATATATATATATATATATATATAATCCTGGATACTATACAAAACATTTTCTTTCGAAAATCATTTACTATAACAACAGTGTTATTGTCCATACCTTCCATACTTCTCCGAAAACGTCTATTACAACAATAAATGTTGAAATCTATGCTTTCGATACATATCACATTTTAAATCATTTTCAAAACCATTATATTCCATTTAAAACCATTACTTCCCAAAAGATAAATTACTTTTAAGACCATTACTTTCAACATTCCTTTAAATAAAAATCCATATTTACATCTCAACATAAAACGTTTCCATATTTATAAAACTATTTTTATAAACCTTCTTTTGATTTTATAAAATTTCTTTTTATAAAATTCCTTTATTAAAACCAATTTTGCTATCAAAATCCGTTCTTTTCTAAAAACTAATTTTACTAGAAAAATCCATTTCTAAATCCATTTCTTTATAAATCAAATCTATTTATAAATCCATTTACAAAACAACATCAAATCCATTTACAAAACATTTATAAATTTCAATTATAAATCAACTTCTTTATTTATAAAAATATCACCTTTATAAATCTTTTATATAACTTATTCAAAAATCTTTAAATCAAAATATTTCTCAAAACTATACTTTTATACATCAAAAATCATATTTTTTATTTGTTAGAAATAAATTCAATCCTTTTACAATTTAAAAATTATTAAAAAATATATACTTTCAAAATTACTTCAAAACCCTTTTGAAATCAAAATCATCATTTTAATATTTCAAAACACCAAAAATAAGGTCTAGTGCTACCATAGCACTAAATAAGTCATATCACTTCAAAGACATCATCACGACATCTAAAACATCATATATAATCATATATATGAAAATAAATCAACTATGGTAAGGAATGATATTGGATCTCTCCAACTTGTCCCCTGCATCATAAATAACATATAATCATAAAAATATAAATTAACCGCTTCAAGGCAAAATTCGTATATAAAGGGTCATCCGCTCTTACATAGAAACATAATAGGGTTCATTCGCTCTAATAGGCGGGAATGTATCAAACAAATTAATATATATATAGTATATCATCCAAACAAGCATCAATCAACATATATAAATTTATTCCCACTTATATAGAAATATAAGCAGACCATAGAGGTGAGTTAACTCATAAAAATGTCAGGAATCGCCAAAGTGCTGCAGTTTCAATTAAAATTGAACCGTCATTCAATTTAACTAAAAATTCCAACTAGCTTTGAATTCTTCCAGTCCAACTCCATAATGTAGTTCTCGCTGATACGAGCGCAATGCAACTTGTCATGCTTGAAACGGACCTCGTACGAGAAAGTTATGAATTTATTAACATTCGTTATAACTAAAAATAATTAACATAAACTAAAAACTTTACTTATCTTCCTATGTCCCTCACGCTTCCTTTTCGCACACGCTACACTTGTATAGATTCGTTCGCCTCGGTCGTCCATCCGACGATCCATCCTTATAGATTCATTCATGGAGTCGAGCTCTTCAACTTTCATGTTGGACGTTTCAGCTAATTTTGCTCCTAGCTCGTCGTGAAATAATGGCCGTTGGATTGTGGAGTTTTAATGGCAGCTGAAATCTATTTAGTGTTAGGGTTTGGCAAAATGGAAAAAGTTGGGGGCTATTTATAGAAAATATCGCGTGGCACTATTCATCCATGAAAATTCCAAACTCCAGACGAAGCGTGCCATCTGGTGTTCTATATGTTATACCCCTATTCCGAACACAATGGAATATGTATCGGGAGCCAATTCCATTATATACAGAAGATAGATTTACAAAATCAAATTATTTTAATTAAATTTCTTTAATTAGGTTCTACGTGTTTCGAACTCGTACGATCAAATGATAAGTCCAATCGCCATGAATTCGACAGCTTACTATAATTCATTATTACAGATCTAATGAAATTGGTTTCGTAGAAATTCGAGACAGTGTCAAAAATGACTATTTTTACATGTTAATTAAAACGAGTAATTTTCAATTTATATCTATTCACTTTTAAATCAAAACTAAAGTATACTAACTCCATTCTAATTTAAATAGAATTTAAATTAACTTTATAAATCATTTCCATTCACATTAAATTCATGATTCAATTATTTATTCAAATATTTAAATTGACAATTTATTATCAAATAAATCATTATATTTGAAGCACAAGTTATTTAACTTATAAAATTAACTTTTAAATATTAAAAATCAATTAAATAATCCAATTTCGAACGACTTAAATTCTGGGTCGTTACACATACCATGTTATGTTAATTAATTATTAAGTTTAAGTATATTAAATAGAAAATCCTTAAATGATATGTTATATGATAGTTATCACAAGGTGTTGCAATCATGAGAAATTTATCACATAAAATATAACATATTATTTTAAATATTCGCTATTAAGATGTTTTATGACAGGATACATCCATTGAGACTAGAATACATAATGCTCTCAAATGTTGGGTAGTACATTACAAATGGCTACTGGGGAACTAAAGGTAACATACGTATAGTTATTGGATAACACTTATATGAGAGTTTTGTGTTGGTTAATGAGAATAATGTCAAATAAGAAATCTTGGAGTGAAAATATTACACACTTATCGACTTGAAAATATTAATTAACTTCTATGTGGATACTCCACCTTGATTGTAGTTAAATCATGACACAATGTTCATCGAAACAACATATTTGAGTTTGAGTTGAAGCATTAGTAGTGAAACACTATTCAATAGGGAATTTGTCTCCTCGGTTATATGATGTCAGCATCATTATTGTAACATCCCCTACTTAGAAGCCTCAAACTAAGCACTACAGATGCTACAGTCATCTATGTATTAATTTTCAATGACAAAATGAGGCAATATTAGTCATTTCAATAACCAGAAGTACATGAATATGAAAATTTTCAAATAAAATTTTATAGCAAACTTTCACATTTCATTTCATAAATGACTTCTCATATTCATTACATAACCCCTTTTATAATCCTACGTTTAGAGAAAATATAATTATTATAAAATACTCCAAGAGCAACATATCAAGATGCTCCCTTGGTTGATCAGAGTCTAGCATTTTGCAATTATATTACTTGTCATTACATCCATTTAAACAAAATTAAATAGCACAACAGATTAGAACTCTTAAATAGCTAGATTGCCTTCTGCATGCATCCGGAAGATTAATCGTCTAACTGGATAACTGAAAAACTGGATAACTGAAATACCTTACTCTCGACCTACTTAAATGAGTACCTTAGAGTTTAAGGGGGAAAAATAAAAACTTTGGGTCGGACAAAAAGTCTTATGCGAACAATAACCTACCATCTCAAACCAAAAATAAATATCTAGTGAGACCATGCCGTTAAGCGGAATGAGTTTCCCTTTCACACGTATCTTGATCAAAACACATTAACGACATACTGTGCACATGCATCCACAATGGTGAAAACATAGAAAACAAGCGTTATTAGTCATGCAACACACTTTGGATTACCCATCCTAACATTTTTAGACTATCCATCTTAATTCTCATTTGACTACCTATCTTAATTACAAATGACTATCCATCTAGATTTATGTGGACTATCCATCTCACATGTAATATTTATGGATTATCTATCCCCTCCCATATGGACTACTCATCACATATGGTTTTATTCATTTAAAATGATGTGGAATATCCATCACGCATCTCATAATTTTCCTTAGATGACCGTTCATTAACCATACAGAGACTATCTATTTCCAGAAAGATGTGGACTATCCATCTCACATCCCATAGTTTTCCTAGGATAAATATAAAACCATCACTTATCAGTTTAATTCATGTTTAACCCATATGTTCGACCTATGTATATTGGTGTCCTTCATTAGGTTGCATACCCCTTGAACATATAACATCTCAAACTAACGTACGTTGGTATCCCCAACGATCTATGTCGAACTCAATAAAAATATACATTGGTATCCCCAATGATTAATGTCGAGTTTATTTTATCTTAGTAACCTTAATAAATAATGTCAACTTCGTATATTTATAGCACATAACAATGTAAAATGTTGGTATCCCCAACGAGCAAAGTCAAAATCATACAACATATGGCTTTCAGTCGTTAACTAGGATAATAGAGAATATTTTTGACATTAATAACAATGTCGACCTCTATCCAAGGTCGAAAATTAAAACTTAAATCCTTTTAAGTATAAAACTCTATATCGAAAACAAAGTTGTCGACATACATATGATAACGCTATCCACCTTTTAAAACAAAAACTTAAGATTTTTTTGAATCATATGGCTAACTACTAAAATCATAGGATTGTCGACCCACTTGAACATAGGCTATATCGCTTCTTTAAAACATAGTTTTAGTTTACATAAAACTAAACCTCACTGACGTTAAAAGGAAGAAATGCAGCATCAATGTGGTGCAGCATTGTTGCCAACACAATACAAAATAAAACCTTTCCCACGTCGATGAATAGCGGCATCAAATCTAGCGCATCATTATAAAACATTATACTTAGCATACTTTGGCTACTATGCCGCCATATATATAAGGTCGGAGTTAAAGTAGGTGGCATTGACTCCTTCGTATAGTTGATACAAAAATGATCAAAAGGATGGTATGCGACATCAATGATGGCGACGTAAGTTAGGTAGACTCAATGATTGGTGCATTAAAGCTTTAAACACTTAAATGAATCACGAGAATGTGATGCCATGGAAAATAGGTTGCCGAAGAAGTCGACATCGACGTTGTAGGAACCATTCCATAACTACCTAAGTATTATTTTATGCTTCCCTCCATATCAGCGCCGATACTTTTAGCTGCAGCATTGTCTTAGCTGCAATGTGTATATGAGCGGCATGGCATTATCATAAATATCATGAAAACTGATTTACTACCAATAAAAGTAAATATTTTCACCAAACCTTGTTCTTTATCAAATTCTAAATTCCTATTGGATAATGAAATGCTTTCCAATTCTTTTCAAAATATCGACCACTTTTAGTTCTTAAAATTCGAAAGTCATTTGTTAACTTAGTTAATTAATATCCTTAATTAATTATTGGTTTAAATGCTTATCTAGCTAAATAAATTCTTAGTAATTTGAGATCACTTGAGAAAAATCCTCAAAAATCATAAATATTCAGAAATATCATATTCTCTTCCATATAAAAATTTCGGGGCCAAAAACCATATGTAGTTATTTTTAATAATTAAAAACCTGAAATAGACCTAGTTTCCACCTTAGGAAATTAACAAAATATTCAATTTGACTTGGAAAATAATGAAATTAAAAACCTATCTCAAAATTATCAATTTACATAACATCTTAGAAAATCAAAGCAACTGGAGATTAAAAACTTTGGCTTTATCCTAAAACCCATTCAAATAATTTCATAAAAATTCCATAAATTATTATTCTATCCAAACAATGGTCCAAAACTTAGCAAATTAAACAAGATAAATTCATGTACTATCCATATTCGAATTAAACAAAAGATAAAAGATATGGTTTTAGAATTATTCTCCTTAAATTCGATGTTGGAGTTGAGATTCGATGTTGCTCTAATTTCCCAAAGCTTTATCCTGTGAATCTCCTTTGATTTCATTCCTAGGTTATGGCCGATCGACCTCCTTATCTTCTTCTTTTGATTGTTTTGTTTAAGTAAAATAAGAATGATATGAGGGTAGAGGGTTTTAGGATTAAAAAAATGGATATAGCTATTTTTCTCCTTTTATATATTCTCTTATGGTTAGGTTTTTCAAAACAATCTCATTACTTAATTTATTAAGGCACGACATTGTTAATAACCAAATCTCATTCTCCTTAACCATTTACATTGTTCTATTTAAGCTATCTAAATAAATATCCTAAATAATGTTAAACTAAAATTAGGGGTGTTATAAGCTCTTCTTAAAGAATTTCGTCCTCCAAATTCAGTAAGGAGCATAATAAGCATGTCAAACAATATTAATATATCCTACCAGCTATAAAGTATATATACAAAAAATATAGGACATACCATCATAACAGCTCAGGATAAGTGTCCCTGATCCCGTCCTCTGTCTTCCAAGTACAGTCTTTATCATTGACACTCCACTGGACTTTTACTAACTTGACTGTCTTTTTCCTTAGTCTCTTCTCATCTCTAGCCACAACACGAACTAGTTGTCTTACAAAAGTCAGACCCACTTCCGCTACTAAATCTTCCAGTTTAGTCAAGCAATACTCGTCTCTAGGTCATGCACATACTTTATGAGATGAGAAACATGAAACACATTATGGAATCCTACCAAAATACTCGGTAACTTATCCAGTATGCGAGTTTTTCGATCCTCTCTATAATAAGGAATGTTTCAATATATCTCGGTGCTAGTTTCTCTGACTTTCCAAATCGTACAATATCCTAAATTGGTGATACCATAATGAAAACATGACCCCAACTGGTAACACTATATCCTTGTGCCTCTTATCTGCGTAATTTTTCTACCTAAGTTGAGCTTCTCCTATCTTAGCTCAAATAACTCAATCTTTTCAATGGCTTCTCTAATAATATTTGAACCAAGGACCAATCTGTCTATAGTCTCTAACCAACATATTGGTGATTTTCATGGCCTTCCATACAAAGCTTTGAAAGGCATCATTCCTTTACTAGTCTGATAACTATTACTGTAGCAAAACTTAACTAAATGCAAATGGTCTTCCCGCTACCCACCAAAATCTAGTACACATGCTCTCAACAAATCTTCAAGTACCTTGTTGACTCTCTTCGTCCGTCCATCCGTCTGTGGGTGATAAGCAGTACTTATTTCAGCTTGGTACCTAATATCTCATACAGATTCCTCTAGAATTCACTAGTGAACAAAGTGTCTCTATCACTAACTATATTACTAGTAATCCCATGCAGCCTAATAATATTCTACATAAACAACTTTGCTAATGCATGTGTTGTCTTGGTTGAGTTAATGAGAATGAAATGTGCACTCTTAGTCAGTCAATCTACTATGACCCAAATACTTTCATTTCCCCTATTCGACCTTGGAAAACCGTCAAGAAAATCCATGGATATTGAATCCTATTTCCAAATTGGTATATCTAAAGGTTGGAGCAATCCACTTGGCTTCCGATGTTCGGCTTTCATTTACCGGTAATTCACACATTGCTTCACCATAAGCCTACATCCCTCTTCATTCCTTCCCAGAAGAAACTTCTCTTCATATCTTGATACATCTTGGCTCCTCCAGGATGTATAGGAAACTTCCGCCAATGATATTTCCAAAGAACTTCCTCCTTAGTTCACCAGCATCCAGAACACATAACTGTCCCTTCTTTCTTAACCATCCTCTCTGGTCAAGACTAAAATCTTTTAAATCATCGATGTTGGTTCCACCCTCCAACCTTATAATCCTTTTGGTTAGTATTGGATCATCCCTCTGCTTAGTAGTAATCCTTTCAATCAATACCAGTCGAACTTCTAAACATGACAATATGGCAGCGAACTGAGTCAATCTTAACTGCACAGTGCAAATAGTCAATGTCTCTATATCCTTCCATTCTACCAACATAGCTAACACCACATTTTGATGTTTTCTACTAAGTTCATCCACCACTTTATTTCCTTTCTTAGCATATAGTCAATACTAAAATCACAAGCCACCAAAAATTCTAACCAACTTTGAAAGTGTGAAAATCACCACTGCTAACTCCAAATCATGAGTCAGATATATAACTTCATGTGGTCTGAGTTGTCAAGAGGGTAGGCAATCACTTTACCCCTTACATCAGCATCGCTCCTAATCTAGTTCAACATGCATCCGTATACACCACAAAATCTTGATTCCTATCTACAACAACTAACATGGGCGCATTGGTCAACAAATGCTTTAACTTAAGGAATTCTTCCTTACATTTATCGGACCAAATAAACTTTACGTCCTTTCTGGTTAGTTTCATCAGGTACTACTATCCTCGAGAAATCCCCAAAAAATTTCCAGTAATAACCAGCTAATCCACTGAAACTTCTTATCTCGGGTTACTGTCTCAGGTCTCTTTCAACTATTAACAACTTCGATCTTAGTCGGATCTAGGGATAACCCTTTCTCTAAGACTATATGACCAAGAAACATCACTTCTCTCTTCCAAAAGTGACACTTTGAAAATTTCACATCTAGCTAATGCCGCCTCAATGTCTCAAGCATTATTCTAATATGAATCTCGTCGTCTCTTTCATCCTCAAAATATATCAATATGTCATCAATGAAAACCAATACAAACTATCCAAGTGCTCTCGGAATATCCGGTTCATCAAGTCTACAATGAAAGCAAGAGCATTAATCAATCCAAATGGTATTACTAACCACTCATACTAATCATACCTTATACAAAACGCCGTCAAAGGAATACGATCCTTTACTACCCGCAATTAATTGAACCTTGTCGCCAAATTCAACTGGGAAAATACCTTGCTCAGCTGATCAAATAAATCATCAATTCTTGACAAAGGATACCTATACTTTATTGTCTTCTCATTCGCTTACAATAATTGATCATAATCTCAACGACCCGTCCGGTATCTTTAGAAACACAACGGCCGCTCCCCAAGGCGAACTGCTTGGTCTGATCAAATTCTTTCCTTCTAGTTCCACTAGCTGTGCCTTTAACACCTTTATCTTGGTAGGTGGCATCCTGCTAGGTGGTCTACTCATGGTTTTAGCTTTAGGTACGAGATCTATTTGAAACTCAATAGCTCGTTTCGGTGATAGTCCTGTAACCGGCTCAAAATATCGACAAATTCTATTGCAACTAAAACCCGATTTACTTTATCTTCTACTTCCATTGCACCAAAGAATGTACAAACATCCACACTTGAGTTTTCTACTTTGTATATAATTTGGTCATTACTGTCAAGGTGTCTAACTAATATTTTCCTATCCTAGCAAAATATGCTAGCATTATATTTTCTTAACCAATCCATACCCAAAATAATCCCCAAGCCCGCGAAATAAAACACATACAAATTGCAGGAAAAAGTATATCCTAGCAACTCAAATTATAGATAGTCACATCTTATCCCAAAATTTGTGTACCCTCTAGCTACCCTTAAGGTATGATGGTCATAAACATAATTTATCTACCAAAAACTGAGAGATAAATGCATACGATGCACCAGTATCGAACAATACTCTAACTGGTATGCTATGAATTAAAAGCTTTCCCTCTACCACAGACTTTCCTTTCTTAGTAGCAGTCAGTCTCGATGCAGACGGCTCCAAAGAAAACACATTTTCTTTATTAGCCTTGACCGCTTCTGGACATTTGTTCTTGTAATGCCTCACTTGGTCATAGTTAAAGAACTTCACATTCTACCTTCCCATAACCATCTTGCCATCAGTAGATCAACACTCATTAGCATAGTATCCCTTCTTATCACACATATAATAGATAATATCGACTTTATCTTTCTTAGTGGCTCCACCCTTCTAAGCTCCCTTCTTCTTAAAGAATTTCCTCTTCTTACCCTGGGAAGCTTGAGTCTCTATTGATTTCTCCTTCCTAAAGGTTGAAAGCATTTCCTTATTCCTGATAGCCATTTCCACCACTACATTCGATGGATCCTTGAGATGTGGCATAGTTGCCCTAGCAATCTCCGACCTCAACCCTTGGATAAACTTCTCATTCCTCTTGATAATGATATCAGTAGTGGCATATCCATATTTTGATAGTTTATTAAACTTAGCAGAGTATTCCAACACTGACATTTCCCTTTTCTCCAATTCCGTGAACTTCCTAAGCAGGGCTTGCTTGGCTGCCTCATTAAAAAATATTTCCTCAAATCTCCTTCACAATTCTACCCAAGTCAATTCCTCCTTCGGTCCCCTGTGGTCACTCCATTCTACCAGAATAACACAACACCTTGCAATTATCTCGAAGCCAACCTCCTATTCAGCTCGTCATTCAAGCCTAAATCAGCAAATCTTATTTCACAATGCAGCATCCAGTTCTCTACTCAAATAATATCTTCAATCCCCAGAAAAGGCTTCCCATCAAAACTTGTATAATCTCGGTTCAGCTTAGCATAGTTATTGCCAACTAGCGCTATGGGATTAGCTCCTCCCACATTAGCAACTTACCCCCAGCTACTTCTGTAGCTTCTCCAGCCTACATCAAATTATTGAAGAACTGATACACAGTCCCTATATCTACTAGTGGGGTTCCGGCACTTACATTAGCATTTGCGATTGGATTAGCATTTGTTCGTCGTCCATGGTTCCTTTTGGTAAGTGGTCGAACATTTCCATTGTGTTGTGCTTCCTCCACCTAGATTTCTCTTCCATTTCCTGCTTCCATATCTTGCTTTCTTGTAATCTGCATATGAGCCTTAATAAGATACATAAGAAGATCTAAGAGATAGGGGAGAATACATACTTATATATGTAATAAATACAAGTACATTTCTATAACGTTATCCCATACCCCAATCTTATTCTTTGATTCATTAGGATTATGTTTACAAAAATCCTTTAACTTTTTATGTTTTACATAAACCTATGCACCAATACCAAATTGTAACATCCTCCATTTTGAGGCCTAAAATTAAGCGCTACAGATATTGCAGTCGTCGATAGTATTAATTTCTAGTGATAAAATGCCACTACCTTGGTCATCACAATAATCCAAAGCATATAGATATGAAAATTTTCAAACATAATTTAATAGCAAACTTTCACATTTAGTTTCATAAACGACTTCTCATATTCATTACATAACCCCTTTCGCAATCACACACTCAAAGAAAATTTAATTATTACAAAATACTCCAAGAGCGATATACGAAGATGCCCCTTGGTTGATCAGATTCTAACACTTGACAATTATATAACCGCCACTACATCCATAAACAAAATCAAACAAAACAACGTATTATTTAAGAACTACAATATAGCTAGATTGCTTCCTGTAGGTCTCTAGAAGCTTATTCGTCTAACCGGATACCTGAAATCTCTTACTCTAGACTTACTCAAATGAGTACTAGAGAGTAAAAGGGGGAAAACAAAAACTTTGGATCAGATAAAAAATCTAGTGTGAATAATAACCTTCTGTCTCAAACCAAAAATAGATCTAGCGAGACGACGCCGTTGAGAGGAACAGGTTTTCCTCTCACTAGCATCTTGATCAAAACACATTAACCATATACCAGGCTCTCATATCCATAATGGTTAAACGTAGAAAATAAGCATTATTAGTCATGAAACATAATTTGGACTGCCCATCCCAATTTTATTAGACTATCCATCTTATTTCTCATTTGACTATCCATCTTAATTACAAATGACTATCCATCTTGGATTTATGTGGACTATCCATCTCACATGTAAGGTTTATGGATTATTTATCCCCTCCCATATGGATTGCACATCATATATGGTTTTATTCATTTACAATGATGTGGACAATCCATCACTGATTCCATAATTTTTCTTGGATGACTATGAGTCCTTCATTAACCATATATAGATTATTCCATCTCCGCATGATGTGGACTATCCATCTTACATCACATAGTTTTCCCCATCACTTATCAATTTACATGTTTAATCCACATGTTCAACGTATGTATATTGGCCACTTAGGTTGTATACCCCTTAAACTTATAACATCTCAAACTAATATACATTGGTATCCTTAATGAACTATGTCAAACTCATTAAAAATATGCATTGGTATCCCCAATGATTAGTGTTGGGTTTATTTTATCGTGGTAACTTCAATAAATAAAGTCAATTTCATATACTTATAGCACATAGCAATGTAAAATGTTGGTATCCCTAACGATCAAAGTCGAAATCATACAACTTATGGCTTCCTGCCATTAATTATGATAGTAGAGAATATTTTCAATGTTAATAATAACATCAACCTCTTTCTCTGGTCGAAAATAAAAACTTAAATCCTTTTATGTATAAAACTCTATGTCAAAAACAAGGCTGTCGACAGGCATATGATATAGGCTTTCTACATTTCAAAACAAAACTTTGGATTTTTATAAATCATATGGCTAACTGCCAAATCATAGGGATTTTGACCCTCTTGAGCATTGGCTATATCACCTCATTAAAACATAGTTACAGTTTACCTAAAATTAAGCCTCGTTGGCAATAAAAAGGAAGAAATGTGACATCGATGTGGTGCGGCAATGTTACAAACACAATGCAATATAAAACCTTGTCGATATTGATTAACAGTGGCATCAAATCTAATTGCTTCATTGCAAACATTATATTTAGCATGCTTTGGTTACTATACCACTAAATATATACGGTCGAAGTTAAAATAGGCGGCATCGACGCCTTCATATAGTTGGTACTGAAAATAATCAAAAAGGTGGTATGCAGCATCAATGATGGTGACATAAGTGAGGCGGCCTCAATGATTGCCACATTAAAGCTTTAAACACTTAAATGAATCATGATAATGCTATGCAGCTGATAATAGGTTACTGACGAAGTCGGCTTCGACCTTGTAGGATGCATTCCATAACTACCTAAGTTGTTATCATATGCTTTCCTCCATATCAATGCCAATCCTCTTAGCTTCGGCGCTATCTTAGCTTCGTTCTGTATAGGACAGCATGACATTAATGTAAATATTATGAAAATTGATTTATTACTAATAAAAGTAAATACTTTTCACCAAATCTTGTTCTTTATCAAATTCCTTTTGGACAATGAAACACCTTACCCAATTCTTTTTAGAAAATCCAACGCACTCGGTTTTTTAAAATCCCAAAATTATTTGTCATTGTTAGTTTAAATGCTTGTCTAGCAAAATATATTCTTAATAATTTGAGATCACTTGGAAAAAATCCCTGAAAATCATAGAAATTTAGAAATATCATATTCCTTTCCACATAAAAGTTTCAGGGCCAAAAATCATACTTAATTATTTTCAATAATAAAAATAAGAAATAAACCTAATTTTCACTTAGGTATTCAATTTGACTAGTAAATTTATGAAATGAAAAAACTGTAACGACCCGACTTTTTGACGCCCGAAAGTCGACAACAATACGTCCACTGTTTCGAATGCCGCACAGTCGAATGCCGAAAAACCGAACCGTTAGGGTTTAAAGAAGAAGAAGATAGAAGAAGACACAGAAACAATAACAGAATCTCACATTTCGCAGCAGAACAAATATAATAGATAAATGAATAATCTTTAAAACAAAGAACTATATCAGTTGTTACATTGCATCACATTACATTATCAAAGTTTACAACAACAAACAGCGGAAAAGAAATATTACATATATTAGTGATACGCCTCGCCATCCAGCTTCAACTCCTGATCTCCACAGCAACTTCTTGACTTCGCCCCAGAATAATTGACAACCTGACTCTAGGCTGCCCGTGTGGAAAATTGTGGGCACCTAGAGTTTAGAAAGGGAACAATAAACTCCACGTCAGTCATGAGACTGGTGTGAGATCTTAAAAACAGTTATTTTCACAAAGAAAGGAAAAGAAATCCGCTATGCTTTTTGGAAAATGAAACTAGCATAAGGCCTTCCGCCACACGTACAATGCAAACGTAGAATTGGAGGAGATTTCTCCTTATGATAGTCAAACATGCTTGATACGCAAAATCCTTTGATATTATTATTATAATTAGTGCATAGTTCAGAAAACATTTTGAAAGTATAATATTAATCTTAGCCAGCATAGGCATTTCGCACTTATACCTACTATAGCTACCATGTTCAATAGCAGGTTACCGCCACATTCCATGGCAGGTTATACAACTAAAACCGCACAGGACGCGTATTGTTTCTTTGGATTTCAAACAAATGGTCACGCTAAGGAACTTCTTACTGCCATATGGGTACGCCTCTGGAGGGACGTCCCGAGAACCTACCTAGATCTCTGCCAACACAAGGCCGGGTTACATCTGTAACTAGGTAACTACTACTCGAGTATGCCATCCCCCGGTCGTTTGCGACCTTTATCCGATGATCCTCAACCACAAAGCAACAACCACAAAGAGTAATAGATTTGCAGCAACCACATAGGTTAAATATCTGGGCTCCATACCATGATACCACCCTTTTCCAGAAGGAAATGACATACCCTAAAGGGCGCAACCCTCATAATCTTGCCGCATCTTTCCTGTTTTGACCATTTTCGGGGTGTGAGGTCCGACGAAGTCTCGTCCACCAAGCTACACTTTTCATAAAGTCATGCTTTGATCAACAAATGATCAGCAGCACTTCGTATGCCACATTACTAGTTGGGAATATATCACTAGTAGCCATCAACTACATAACCTCTAAGCTCGTATGTCTCAGAGAAGGGTGTTAAGCTAAGAGAATAAATTCTCCGCCACCAGCAGAAATGTATTTGATAGAAACCAGCTTTACCTCTCAAAGCGTAATGTTAGACACACATCCATACAAGTCCGTTTCGGGATCGAACGGAACCGAAGGCACTTCAAAGAAGCCCTTGCAAATCTGGATATTTAGTAATCACGTCCGGAATCCCCATCACAAAGGGTGATAAAATCTCTATACCGGAGCAACCCGGTGCAGAGACATTCGATAGGCAATCCTTTCGTTTTGGAAAATACCCGGTCTTCAACACCGTCTTCAAATGCAATCCCATTTCGTCGTATCATTATTCGGAATGGGTTTTATGACACAAGGTCATCTTCCGGCTAATCCGAATAACGAGCGCTTATTTTTTTTAAATAAATGATCCATCACAATCACAAAGGTTTGACGTGGGTTTCGAATATCCATTTCACTACAAGAAAAGCTTCCATCAACAGCATTGCACATCAGCGTTTTTAATCATTGTGCCGTTGTTTGCAATCTATAGAATTGATAAAAATCAGTAAACGCCGTGAAAAGGAAAAAGGCGGAAAGAATGAATTTTCTTAAGCGGGATATTTTTATCCTGTAGAATTCTAGTTTTTTTCCTTCACCAAATTTTTCCTCGAAAAACCCTATTCCTCCTCTCCTTCACGTAAAATCATTTGATGAACGCCTTCAAATCGGGTACCTACTCTTTCTCCATAGACGTACCAAACTGTTTCTCCACTGCACCTATTCCTCCACCACTTCTCTTCCTCTATTGATCAAAGATCGTGCTTCTCCCTTCGTTGACCAACGGTATCGTCTTTTCTTCCACTGACCTCGTAAATATTATGGAATCAATATTATGGATTTATGCTAATGATATTTTTTGTTTGACTTATTGGTTTAAAGTGATCATTTTGTGTTAATCGTAATTAGTGATTTGGAATGTAGGGTATTTATGATTGGGTGATTATAATAGCAATAAAAATCAAAAAGGGGATGCCTAATATATATCTAACTTATAAGTCGTTTATCTGTTTATGACTCTTAAATATAGTTCTTCAGAGTAAAGATTATTTTTTTAACTACTAATAGTCGAAATAGGTTTTTTTCCCTTTTTTTGTATTATATTACATTAATGAATGGGTTAATTTGATTTGATGTACCAATCACTTTCTGTTAAAGAAGATACTAATTTCTTGCTTGTTTGATTGAGAGTTTTGCTTTAATTTCGAAATTTGCTCAACTTATTAATTGTTGTCAGTAAGAAATAACAATTTGTGAAAATATGTGCATTAGTGGCTCTTGCTGGAACTGCACTGGTAATTTTATTCTTCAATTACTATTTATTTTCAATTTCTGTTTTTCACTTTTATTTGCTTTGTGGTTTTTTTAGCAAGGACAAGGAGATGTAAACTGATCCATATACTTTGACTAGGCTCGGGTTCTAGGTAAAGATCTTGGACAGTCATCTTTGATTGAGGTGAATTTTCTCTCTCACAAGCAGTAGTTATTTTTATCTACTTGCAATTTATAATTGAAACTTCTAAAAGTAATATAGTTACTTTTGAATATTGAGCATAACATAACTTCCTCTACATAAAGCTATGATATTTCTATGTACCATTCGATATGCAAGTTGAAATTGCAGTGATCAAAGGAGAGTTTACAGTTTGTCATTAAATTCAAACGCAAAAAAATATGCATTGTTTTATATCCAAACCAATTTTATTATGAAATCTATTTCCCTTCAAACTATTGTTATTGTTAAGCATTAGTATTCACACCATAAAAAAGCAACGGTTAAAAACATGTCTGTTTTGTTTTATATCCAAACCAATTTTATTGTGAAATCTATTTCATTCAAACTATTGGTATTGTTAATCATTATCATTCACACCAAAAAAAAACAATGGTTAAAAACATGTCTGCTCTTCATTACAATCAACAATAGAATACCCATTGTAATGAACAACAAATATTTTTTGTATCTTTTTTTATTTGGAATCAGACATGCAATGCATTGCCAATTGAACTAAAGAACATACATGCTATGCATTGCCAGTTGAAGGTGTGAAAATAATGCTCTTGTTGTTTCTCACATTACCGATTTCATTCAGCTAACCCGATGCTCTAACCTTGTATATTCCCAAATAACTGAAATAAATACATGATTAATTAGATCATTCAACTGTACTGCTAGTTCCACTTATTTTAAGGTACCTTCAGGTACCATCTGTGATAAAGGAGGAAAAAACAAAAAAAAAAAGGTTTGCTGGGTAGAAAACTGATTTTATGGTAATTTTCTGAAAACAGATTTCAAATATGATATATGAAACATGCCTTTATTCTTTAATCTGTTTAGATAGGATCTTAAGTGACGCCTGTTAGCTTTAATGATTATATTCTTTGTTAGGTGACTGTATTTTTGTAGCATTTTGTATGTTTAGATATAATGTTGCACAATCTTCTGATGCATCACACAATCCAGATATTTGTTAGGCAACTCTTTATTATTGGATTTGGGTCTGGTATATATGATTATTGTCAGTTGTAGTAATAAGCTCTTTCATCCTCAAGGATTTAAGGGTGAGTATATCTTTCCAGTTGTCGTGCCTACAAAAATTATCATTTATACTAGGCTATAAGAATTTTATTATTTCTTAGACTTACCCATCAATGCTACATAATTTTCAAATTTCTACAGTATCTTATAGCACATAATTTATATTCCCTGGATTTAACCAAATCTTATATTTGGTAATTTAGATATATATCCTACTTTAATTAAAACTACCATATAATATTACCTGTAAGATATGGTAGACTTTAATCAAATCTTATATTGATATATCCTGTAGGATATAATCAAATCTACCTCATGATATTACCTGTAGGATTAGGTAATCTCAGTTTCTTGTGTCATTAGGATATGGTAGACTTTAACCAAATCTTATATTTGGTATGGTAAAAATTTATATTCATTCAGAGCAGCAATATTAAACATGTATAGTATGAATTTTATATTCTGTAGGATTTCTTAGATAGAGTCAATCCAATAAGTTTTGAAAGCAGGCCTATCAATTAAATATTGACCTTTTGCTATCTTCATGCCATTCATTATTCAGTTGGTAATTTTATTCTTGCCATCCAGGCTATTGGTGTTGTTGATTTGGAACGTCGGTCAATGGAAGAGAGTTGAAGGGAAAATGGATAAATGACCTTATAATTGGTAGGTAAATTGTTAGCTGGAGAAGACTATGTTATTATATTCATCTTGCAGTTAACTGTATTGGCAATTTCAGTCAAGAAGTTTAGTGTTAAAGAGCCAGAATTAGAGATATCGACCTGTGTTCTTCAGATAGCTTTGACTTCACTTCCAGTGTTTATTTATTTTCCTATTGTATATGGTACTACAGAAAAAATCACACTTATGTAATATTAATTTTGTGAAGGAGGACCTTGAAGATTCTCTGCTTTGAGCTTCTAAACAGCAGAATCAATTAAATCTAGCTTTTAGAAGAGGGGATATTCAAGTATGGCTCTGTGTATGTTTTGGATATCATTGTTCAAAACATTTACCTTTTGGATACTGATTTTTTTTCTTTCTTCTTCTTTTCATTGTAGGTTTGTGTTTGTATATTAAATGGCAACGGAAATCGGTAGTCCAGCAAGCGATTCTAAGACAGAGGTTGCGGTAGAAGATGCTGGTTCAATCGAGCTGGCTACGCCTGAGGGATGGAAGAAGAAGGTTTCGATTTTATTTTTCTAATTTTTATTTTCGAGTTTCCTTCATGTTTGCTTGTGTATTGGTTAGGTTTTGTGATTTATAGGGGTATTTTTCTTTTGTTCACGAGTTGATTTGAGTAGTCTGTTGTCTACATATAAATTTGTTGTATTGGGGTTTTTGTAGTTAGGTATTATGAAATAAAATTAGTTTGATTTTTTAGCTCCCTCAGGTACTCCTAAAACGCCATATCACTTTCCTTTTTTTTGTTGGTCATTTTTTTTATATTTTTTTGATATAGATGACAGTTTTGCATTATAGCCTGTTTAGCGATGATACCAATACTGATGTTAGTATTCTACCTCCATTTAACAGTGGTGCCTCCGGGAAAGTAAGAATTTAAAATGAATTGTATTAGAATTTGTTGAGTGTAGTTTGTATATAATGCTTTAACCATATCTGTTGTTATATACTTGAATGAAAAATGAAATCAATGGTAATTTTTAATACTTGAAAATATGAACATGAAATACTTCATAGCTTTTAGTTGAATTCCAGACCATTTGTAGTTACATTTTTAGTTTGTGTACATTGTTTTTAGCCTGTCAAGGTGTCATAAATTCAATGTTGCCCAGTTATTGTATGTAGTGCTTATACCATATCTGTTGTACATCCGTTGACTTGTATAACAGGAATAATTTACATAACGTCACATGGTTAGCTCATACTTCAAATTGCTTGGGGAGGGTGTTGATTGCTGTTATTTATGGAACTGGATAAAAAGGTTACTTGATAGATAGGAAAGCGTTTCACTTCCGTAGTTATCATAGTGTTTCCCCAATTCAGTATCTTCGCATATTTATTATTAGGTTATTTAGAAGTAACATGCAATTGCCTGTTGCAACTGGGCAACTAATTTGTAGTTTTCCTGCAACCAATGGCCATGTTTTTATTTCATTGACAATTAGAGGATTTGTATAGATACTACAAATTTTAATTCTCCTATATAATCGCTAGTCAAGAAGAGTTAAAAGCTAAATAGTCTCAATTGAAGTCCGAAGTCTTAAACGATGAGGTTAACTCATGTAATCATTGCATTAATAATATTCAGGTTTTTTCTTGTATTTTAAGTTCATGAATCTTGTTAGGAGTTTAAGCATTGTTTTATAGTAATAATCAGATAATAAGAACTTGGCATACATCCGTGGCTTATAAGATGGTATAAAGCATAAACAACCTTCCTCTAATTATTCTTATTAGATGGCAGCAAGCTCAGAATTTTGCCAGTAAGTCATCTCTTAAACAGAGATGTTAGTGGCTTGTGGGCGACGCTTTTTATATTCTTACCTCCCCATTGTTTACAATTATTTGGTAGAAGCTTACTATATTTTTAAATAACTGTAAGCGAGTAGGATTTTTTATGTTCAAATGAAGTTTAATTAATTTAAAGTAAGCTAATGGATGCATTTTGTTCTCTCATAGGAGCTTCCAAGGTGGTCTATCTATCATGAGCTAGTTTTAATGACAAAAGAGTGAATGCGACAGGTAACTCTACAACTCTTTTATTGTTCTAACCTTCCTCTAATTTCTAATTCAACAATAATAAAAGAAAATTTGAAGTGGGCAATGTTGGAATACCACTTCTACACTTATCTTATAATTCATCATCTTTTTTTTAGTTTGACATGTATTTGGACATACTTCGTGACAAATATCAGCAAGACAATGTGTGTTATTTTTACATATTGTTTGTGAGGAATACCAGCAGAGTTGGCCTAGGTGTAGTATTTTTACGGGATTTGGATGAAATTTTAAATTGAATTTTATTTGAAACATATATAACTTGGTTTTAAATATATATAACTTAATCCATGAAATTATCATGAATCTAAATGAATTGTTCGCAGATATATGAATAGATTGGATAAAATTGAATAATCTAATTTGCAACTGCTGATCTCTATCAATTAAATCAATATTATCAATTAGGTTTCTCAAAGGTAAATTTTGATAAAGGATATTATTGTGTTATATGAATTTGACACCAATAGTTAGTGCATGCTTTTTTTATTCCTTTTCACAATACGTCACATATCATTTACTAAATCCCACTTGATGATATCTTTCACCCTAGATCGAAATTGCAAATGTTCTTAAAGCTAAAATAATGTTTAATTAATTTTTATGGATCAATCCCCTAGAAAGGTTACAGAGTTTTCTTAACTAGCATTTAAGTAGAACATATATGAACTGAATCGATTAAAATCATGATAAACAATTGTAAGATGGGTTTACACTTAATAGATTCACAATTCACAATTCACGACAACCATACCGTCAAGACGTTATGCCAAACATACCAAGTTAAAATCGAGTTAAATTCGAGGAAAATATCACAACAACAATACCATCATGATAATTGAGTTAAAACCAAGCTTAAATTCAACCAGAGTAGCCAGAGGTGCAGCACCTACACGATTGCGCTCGATGTGGTTCAACCCATGGTCCCCAGTAGAACAATTGCCATGGTCTGAATCATCAAATGTACATCCAGTCCTGGCCCATATGCAGCCCACCTAATCCATAGTAGCTCTCAGTGTTGGTTTACTGCCAGTGGGAAGAACAAAACCTGTAGATATGGTCGGATCAGTTCCAGCATTTGACAGTATTCCAGGCTATAAGGTTTGGCTACATTTGTTTGCAATTGTGAATGTAGGCCAATGCACTTATTTTGCTGCATGACATCTTCAAGATCAACGCATTCGTATGGAATACCATTAAGCTCTAAACCCATCTCTATTCTTTTACTGTAAGGACTTGTTTCGTACCTCAGTAACTTAATTTCTTTTGCAGCCATTTTTGCTGTTCTTAATGAAATTATCACTTTGTTTTTGAATATATGTATCTTTGTATAGTAACATAGTTTGCTTATTTTGGTGTTTTCCTTTAAAATGAAAGTGGAAGTGATGTAGGAATTTTGAACTATTACTAAACGGTATGTTAATTCCTTGGGAAAACTACACCGAAAGTTTAGATTTTGATCTCCCAGCTAACATGCTTAAAAAGAAAATTTTGTTAGGTAAAAGAAAATTAATTTTAGGCCTACTAAAATAGTGTGATGAATATTTAGTGTTTGCATTATGAATCTGATTTAACTTTGTGTACACTTTTTTGATGAATTGATTCTCAAGCATTACTTTTACTTTACAGGTAGATAGATGACTAGCCATGATGTAAACAAAGGTTGCAACGAGTTATGGATCGAAGTTATTTTTGCTGCTAGAACTACTTTTTGGTTTTAATGTATGTACTACTTGCTTTTGTTTTGCTGTTGCTACATGTTCTATATTTTGTTTGTGAACTATTGATGACAAACTATTTATGTTTGGTGTAAGAATATTGTGTATTTTGATTATAAAATTTCATACGTTCGTTATCAAATATGTGTCCAATATGTGGTATTGATATAATATGTTGATTTTGAAATGTGATATTGATATCATATGCTAATTTTGAAACATGGTATATAGATGCATATTATGGTGGATGTTTGCAGAAATGCAATTAAAACATTCCATAGCGTTTTTAAAACGCTGTTGAAAGTTTTAACAGCATTTTTAAAACGCTGTTGAAAGTTTTAACAGCGTTTTAAAAATGTCATTAAACTGTATCTAAAAACATAAAGCACGATCTATTGCAACAACGAAACGATGTAAATAAATATCACAATATTGAAAAAACGCTATAAAATCTTATCTAAAACAAACGCTAAGAAAGATCTATAACTACACCCAACCAAACGCTGTTAAAAGATTTCATGACACTAGGGAAACGTTGTTAAAAAGGACATTTAACAGCGTTTAATTCTTGTCATTGTATATCCCTGACATATAACTGCATGTCGATATACAGCATACGCAAAAACGCTGTTAAAGCTTTTATATTCTAAAAAGGTAACGCTTAGCCTCAAGCCTCATCAAATGGGAATGGCTGAAAATCAGGGGTTATGCAGCAAGGCTTCGTGGGTAGCCCCCACTGGAGGGTGAGGTCATCCCTGTCTAGATGTCCCTTTTATTTCGGCTTAGTGGACGGTTGCTGATCCCAACCGCGGGGTGATCTTGCTCGGGACTGTCCAGTAAGGGATGGTTCCGGTCTTGTGTTGCAGGGGAGTTAGGGTGGCTCCTCGGTACGCTGATCTAGACCAGGTACTGTGACAGGTGGTACCCCAGTGCCTAGCCATTAGTTGGAATCCATTTTCACTACGCGCCCGTACAGTTTTGATTGTGCCCAACTATTGCTGAAACGTGAGATGCAAGCATTTCAGCTAGATTCTATTTTACTTTCTATAGACACTATTATAATATTAGAGGACTTTAATAAAAATGTTTTAGCTATCGTAAGGTAAAAACCCGACATGTTTATTTGTGGCGTGGTCTTACGAGATGCTTTTGTTTTCAAAGGTTTTTCTTAAACTTTAATAATCAATTGGGTGTGATTTTATCACGCTGGTATTCCAGACTGACTCGGTTGTTATTTAATTGTAATGCTCGGGTCATACCGAGTATTGTAGAATACAGGATATGATGCTGTGGAGCTCAGGAGACGAGCTGGATGACGATACGTACTCTCGTACTTGTATATATATATTTCCGCTGTTTTGAGTTGTTGTGCATCTTGAGTTGTTGTGTATCCATTGTATGATATTGATGTTGAGCTGTGATTGATGTACTCTGATGATGTAATATATATACAGAGATATTTGGTTTTTGAGTAAAATTATTTATTATCTATTATATTTATTCCGCTGCGATGGTTAGATTCTGTTGTTGTCTTCTATTTCTTCTTCTACCTCTTCTTCTCTAACTCAAATGGTTCGTATTTCTGTACAACTTGAGTTGATTTAGATAGAATATTGTTGACTCAAGGGGTACGTATTTGCGGGTCGTTACAGAAGGCACTTCAAAGAAGCCCTTGCAAATCCGAATATTTACTAATCATGTCCGAAATCCCCATCACAAAGGGTGATAAAATCTCTATACCGGAGCAACCCGGTGCAGAGACATTCGACTGGTAATCCTTTCGTTTTCGAAAATACCTGGTCTTCAACACCGTCTTCAAATGCAATCCCATTTCGTCGTACCATTATTCGAAATGGGTTTTATGACACAAGGTCCTCTCCCGGCTAATCCGAATAACGAGCGCTTTTTTTTTCAAAGTAAGTGTTCAGCCAGATTTCAAACAGATCACAACAAATTTCCAAGTTGATCTTTTAAATAAAGGATCCATCACGATCACAAAGGTTCGATGTGGGTTTTGAATATCCATTTGGAATTAGACTCCCAGTCGCATCGAAATTCAAATGTCGTTTAAAGGCAAATATTGATAGTCGGTTATTTACTATCAATCAACATTCACCACAATTACCAGATTTAAATAATTTTCCCCAATTATTTATTTTCAAAATATCTTCGCAAGATATATTTCACACTTCAACCATTTGAAAACAAATTTCAAATCACTTTTCACTCGCTGGATAAGATTTCCGATATTATTTATTTCCACTGAAAGTCTGTAGAGTTCAAATACTTTAAAATACTTTAAATCACTTATCCAAGATATATACTTGGAAACATTTAGATAAAATTATTTTAAAACATTTATTTAAATATTAGTTATGAAAATATTACACCAATATCTCATATAAAACTTCAAGTCCAAACTAACTTCAAAATAAAATTAGTAGATAGGGTATAACCATTTTAAATAACCATTTTCTAAACAAATATCAATTTAATCTTTAAACAACCACTTCTATATTAAAATAAATCTTTACTTTAAAGATTTTCAAAATTACCCAAGTAAATAATTTCTCCAAATCTTTCCTTAAAACCATCTTCACAACTTCAATTTCATATTTATAGACTATATTGAAAACATACTCGGCTTTTCAGGGAAAGTACACTTTCCATTCTAAAATGGTTCATTCAAATCCATTTATAAATCCTTCTGGATTTACTTTAAATTTACGTCCTAAATCTATAAATTCCTTTCCACACTTTTAAAAATAAAACAATATTTATTTTTAAAACGAATTTTCTTTTCCTTAAAACCATCTTCACAACTTCAATTTCATATTTATAGATTATATTGAAAACATACTCGGCTTTCCAGGGAAAGTACACCATCCATTCTAAAATGGTTCATTCAAATCAATTTATAAATCCTTCTGGATTTACTTTAAATTTACGTTCCATATTTGTAAATTCCTTTCCGCACTTTTAAAAATAAAACAATATTTATTTTTGAAACAAATTTCCCTTTCCTTTATAAAATTCCCATTGTGAATTTAAATTCCCAAATATCCACTAATATATGATTTTTAAATCGATTTCAAAAAAAATCGTATACAAACACCAAATCAATTTCCAATTTGATTTCAAATTTCATTTTTTAAACACCAAATCAAATTCCAAATTGATTTCCCAAAGATTTATTCTAAAACACCAAATTAATTTTTTATTTGATTTACAAATTTATTACCTTTAAAAATAAATTCCTTTATTAAATCTTTTCCCTTTTTTTTTGAAATTCATTCAATAAGATTTCACTATAGATTTTCTACTTCAATTTAAAAATCCAATTTTTATTTATTTCTGGTATCTTACGATACCAAAAATATATTCAGCTAAATTTTAGCCTACAATGATTTCAATCACAATATCATCACACATAGATTATAAATAAACAAACACACACATATGAAACAAAATCAAATGTTTGAGGAATCCAGTTGGATCCCTCCAACCTGTTTCCCTGCATCCGCAGATGTTAGCACAACAATTAAATGCCAATTCCACTTCGAGGTGGAATATCGCAGTATATGGGATTTATAAAATATCATCCGCTATTATGCGGTGCATAGGGTCTAAACTAATATAACTAATAATAAATCAATCATCCAAGCACACCATCAACAAATTTTAAATTTAACTATTTAAAATTTAAATCAGAAAAATATTTGATTGAGTGAGAAGATCTCACCTTTGCTTTGCATCCAATTCATTTTCATTCCAGATTGTTTTCCTTCATTGTATTAGACCTTGTATAAACATTATACGGTTAATTAATATTCGAATTAAACGGAAAATAATTTACCATTTATTAATTAAATTTAATCAAATTTTAAACCGTTTCCTTTAAATAAATTATTCTTAGTGACTTAACTAAATAAACTAATTAACAAGTTAATTGCCTTAAGATACTTTAAACTTAAACAATATCTATATATTCTTTAAAATTCCTATTTCTAAATCTAATAATTGCCTTGACTGACGATTCAATCTTAATCAAAGAATTAAATTTTTAAACTAACTTTTTTTTCTATATAAATTCTAATTAAATGTAAATTATCTTACCTTACAGCGAAATCACCATGCTGGAACAAGAAAAATATCAACACGATCGCTCCCCAAAATCATGCCGACCATCCCTATAATTCAATTGCCACCTCATATTCCCTAACCCTAAAAACTGGGCTAAGCATACCCCCCATCGCAACGCACATTTCCTCACAACACATTCACTAGCATTCAAAGTATGGCTTGGTTCCTTCCTAAAAAACCCATCCAACACCTTCATTATTGCTGGCACCCTCGACCCAGATCCCACCAACTCAATCGAATTAATTGTTTTCATACCAATACCTGCATCGTTGACTACCTTCTTAACCGGTATCAACACCCTTTCAAGCAAATCACTGCTCAGCCTTTCAATATTTTTGCCGCATCAAGATACAATTGCCGCTGCAGGTTCGTAAAGTACACAGGAATTCCAATCACGCAGTCTGAAACGTCCGCCTCTAGATTTTTCTCAGCCAGCTGCACAAAAGTGAAGGTTTTAGTTTCATTACAGTAATCGAGATGGAAAAGGATTTGACCAGTGGTCGGATCGGGCGAAGTGACAACGGGGAGGGAGGCAACGTCCGCTTGGTTGAAGGGACGACCGAGGAGGCGTTTGATGTGATAGATGGTGGATCTAGGGTTAGGGTTCGTAGTAGGGGAGGAGATGAGACGCTGCTTTTCGAATAAGCAGACGAACGTGGGGTTTTCGCGCGTCGATTCGGAATTCATGAGGACGTCAATGCCTCGGTGCTTGACTGATGTGACAACTAAGGTAGAGTTCCTGATATCGATCCCGATTACTGACATTGTTTTCAGATTTTAAGGGTTTGGAATCGGGAGGCTGTCGAAGTTTCTGGAGTAGTTTTTTTTGAGAAGGGAGAAAATATGGAAGAGGCGATGACTCAAATGGTAGAGTCGCATGCCGCCATGCGTTAATAGGTTAAACCTCTATTCCGAACGCAATGGAAAAGGTTCCGAGTCCAATTTCGATCGTATGGAGAAGATAGTTTTTTTTGGACCTAATTATTAATTTGAATTTCGATACAATTTTCAGTGCCTTTTCTTATCGTACGGCCAAACGATCACTTCAAACACTATGAAAATTGAAATCCGATAATAATACAATATTACGGATCCATTGGAACTAGTTGCCTCGAAATCCGAGATTGTGTCTCAGAAGGCTTTTTTTAAAATATCAATTTAAACAATATAATTTCAAAACTGAACAATTAACTTTCAAATTCAATTCTATAGTTTCTATTATCTTCAGTATTATCAATATGAATTTCCTAAGCCTTTGAAATATTTTTATTCAGTTTAAAACTGAAGATTCAAATTTTTATCCAACTTTAATAGATTAAATTGAATAATTAAATTTCCAAATTCATAGTAAAATTTGAAATTCAAGTTAAATTAACTTCCAAATATTTAAAATCAATTAAATATTCCATTTCAAATGTTAAAAATTTTCGGGTCGTCACAAAATCCAAATCCAAATTATCTATTTACATACCGTCTTAGAAAATAATAGCAATTAGAGATTAATAACTTAGGTTTTATCCTTAAAATCAATTCAAATAATTTCACAAAAATTCCATAAACCATTATTTTATCCAAATAGTGATTATTCTGCCACGACTTGGCAAATCAAATAAGATAAATTCGGGTACTATCCAAATTCGAATACAACAAAAGATAAAAGAGACGGTTTTAGCATTTTTCACCTTAAATTTGATGTTGGAGTTGAGATTTGGTGTTGCTCTAGTTTCCCCAAGCTTTATCTTTTGAATCTCCTTTGATTTCGTTTCCATTTCCCCTAGGTTATGGCAGGCCTCGTTATGCTCTTCTATTGATTGTTTTTGTGTGGGTAAAATGAGAATGATATAATGGGAAGAGAGTTTAGGAATTAAAAGATGGATCAATCTATTTTTCCCATCTAATTTATTTTGTTATGTGTTAATTTTTTTTAGAACAATCTCA
Source organism: Allium cepa (assembly GCA_030765085.1). Lineage (NCBI taxonomy): Eukaryota > Viridiplantae > Streptophyta > Magnoliopsida > Asparagales > Amaryllidaceae > Allium > Allium cepa. The sequence goes on along the minus strand of CM060946.1, from coordinate 119,972,517 downwards.
TTTCTTAGTTTATCGAGGCATGACCTTGTTAATAACCGTATCACATTCTTCTTAACCATTTACATTATTCTATTTATCTAGCCAATTAAATATCTTAAATAATGTTAAACCATAAATCATGACATGATGTCCATTGAATGACATATTTGAGTCTGAGTAGAAGCATTGGTAGTGAAACACTATTTAATTGGGAATTTTTCTCCTTAGCTATATGATGTCAGTATCACTGTCAACTACAGTCAACTCAACGTCATGGTCTCTAGCTAGAGCGATGTGTTGAACGAAGGAATTTGTGTATGGGTTAACCAATTTGAATGTAGATAATATTGGAATTTCGACCAAAACTAAATTCCAAAAGTCCTAAAGTGACATAGTTTTGACGAGGAGAATTGGTGTGAATAATTTTTACTATGGGGTACCACTTAAAATAGTAAAACTGGATTTTACGGAATCGATGTGTAGGCAATCAATCTGGCCATATTGTCACACTACTAGCTAAGATGATGTGTGAATATTAATATTTAAATTGTTTGGTATCAATTGTTGATTAAATTTATAGCTTTGAGTCACGTAACTACATTATTAGATACTATGAAATACCTCAAATTGATTTATAATTGTTTCAATTTATTTAATACTTATGAAATATTAATTAAATAATTATTTCATGTATTGGTTGCTAAGGGTGAGAATTTGGTTGATTTGGTTTATCCCATGAAGAAAATTGTTAAACCGAACTAAAACCAATAAAAACAAAAACCAAACCAAACTAACCAAATTAATTTTGGTTGGTTCTGTTGGTTATTCGATTTTATCAAACAAAAAAGATTCATGTTTCTATTTAGAATATTCATTGTAATTTGAAATACAACCTAAATATATGATTAGAGTATTTTTATTTAGCATTCATATGTTCTCTAATAGTAATTTTGGAAAATATTTAATAAATAAATTATATTTAGATCACTAAAATAATCTAAAAAATTTACTATAACATTAATAATTTTGAAAATATAATAAAAGTTCAGCTAATTTGGTTAAACCGATAACCTAATTAAATTTTTACAGGGTGATTATAGACTAATTTAGTTTCAAAACCAAACCAAACTGAATTGGTTTGGTTGGTTTATTTGGTTTGACCAAATATTGCACACTCCTATTGGTTGCTATTAGTATTTTCCGGGTGGCATTAGTAATTAATTGGGTGCATGTATAAAAGTTATATATGTACGATATTGGTGTACATTTAAATTGGATTTAAAAGTGATTAATTACTTAACTAGTTTGAAGTGTTTTAAGAGCCCATTATTGCCCTAGCAATTGCCAGCCATAGGTAGAACGGAGATGAGGTTTTTGAAGTTTTAAAATGTTAAATTTAAGTAAATGTGTGATTAAAAAATTAAAGAGAAAAGTTCTTCCTGGTTTCTTTATAAATACCTCCTTACCTTTTCCATAGTCATCGCTTCCTACCCCTCCCTTGGGCCAAAATCATTGACCCATTGTATAATATCAAATCAAATCAAAGAGGTTCTCCAAGCAGCTGCATAGCCAGGAGTTTGAATTAGGATTGAATCTATTAAAGTTTGCCAATCAGGATGCATATCTAAGGCCATGTCTTTAAGTAACATTCTATTATCCATAATTATTATATCATCCTATTAGTATAGTTCTATAGTTATGTTTGAACGAATTTATATGAATAAAGGTTGTCCAGTTTAATTTAATTATTCTTCATTTATATGTGTATTTCTAAATCTGAAACTTTAACTATGTGTTGTTTATGTTAAGTAATATCAAAAAATATTATTATATATACAGCACTAAACAAAAACTTTGTGTATTTTTTAAATAATCATTAAAAACTATTTTATTAATTAAAAATTATATTCTAATATTTATTAACTAATTAAAACTATATATCTATACATATATCATTTCTTATATTTAAATAAAAAAGGTTTTGCAAATTTATAAAAATAATAATAAAAAACATAACTTATTATTTAATTATAAACATAAATTAAGTAATAGTACTTAAAAGTGTAACAACCCTCTTTTCCGTATAGTTTAAGCTGACAATAAAGCATACATGTTCAACCTAAACTAAACGGAAAGACAGATTGTTAGGAGAAAAGAAAGAAGAAAGAAGAAAAGAAGAAACTAAAAAAAAGAAAAAAAAAATCTCACAGTGGAATGAATAATCTATAATATATAACAAATCTTTACATAAAAACAAACTGTAATATATGTCTGTATAGACATCAATTAGAGTATACTAACCTATTTCTGCTCGTACAGTTATAATAACATGTCCTTTCAATTGCTGATAAATGCAACCATGAATGCGGTGGAAGAAAAATAACCATCTATGTGACTATGCCTCAAAGCCTCCAGCTCATCTCCTGAAGCTCCAAAAATATCTAACAAAACCCGGAAATATGCTCAGTCTGACCCGAGCATTATAGGAAAACAACATCCGGGTCAATCTAGTAAAGCCAGCACGAGAAAAACAATCAAATGGATTCTTAAAATTTATTTAAACCTTTCAAAAACAAGGGAATTTCGTAAGACCACGCCGCACATAAACAAGAATGGGTTTTTACCTTTCGATAACCAAAACCTTTTATATCATAAATCCAGTGATATTATAATAATGACTAAGGGCGAAAATAATAATAATCAAGTAGTTGCGATGCTTGTGAGTGTACATCACAACTATACAAGGTATATAATTGAAAATCGATAAGGCACGTTCGCTAATTGTGTAGGATTTCCATGGAGGTGCCCTCGGTACTTTGAGAAACGTTCCTCCTGCACAAGGATTAATGATATCCTTCTGAAGCAGCATACATCCCTAGTGATGTACCATAGAAAAAATATAGCTGGTCTCGCTAAGACTGTGTGCATTTCCTCATGCATGGACAACAACTGTAGGTAACGTCTAGGTGGAGCCGACTACACCCTATGATTTTTCTGACCATATTGGCCATGCCTTCTACCTCTGGTTTTAGTTATTCCTGCAGATGAGGCTACATTCGGCATTCCAGCTCACACACCGCCACCAAAATAGATCATTGAATCCCGCATGCATTCCAATACCGCAATGGGTCTTGGAATCATACAAAGATACCCGTATCTCAATTAGATCTTGGAATCACACTCGGATTCCCATACCCCATGGGTCTCAGAATCATACATGGATCCCAACATCTCAATATATGACGAATCTCCTCCATAGAACCCTATATGGTTTTTAGAGTGGTTACGGGTTCGAGTCATCTCTTATGAGTACTCTTCCGCTTCCCGGGTGCTCCACAAAACCAAACGCTGATTTTCAGAATGCTCAATGCCAGTTCTTTAGGAAATAATCAGACAATACATAAGAACAGGGATCACCCCCTAACCGTTTAAGTGGACAGATATCCTTATCATTTTTCCTAGAAGAACGAAACAAGTTTATACGTACAATATAGCAACTCCGATGGTAACTGTACCATATAATTCTCGTGTTTCCCCTAGATATTTCCAAAGTTAAAATCCTTCAGTGTTAAGTAGGGAATATTTCTCTACCACCAAAATTAAGAAGGATTACATATTTATGCCAAGATTTGATTGTAGGTTATTTAACTATCAAATACACAAACATTCAAAAACAAAATCACATTTCCCATGGAAATCACCAAGCCTTTTAAATAAATAATTTATTAATTTTAATTCACATTTCAGATACTTGGAAATCACTTCCCTATGCTATATCAACAGGATAAGTATATATGCAAACCATTATATTTCAAAACTTTGAACTTGAAAAATTCTAAAAAGAGAAATGGAAAGTACCGTTCCATATCGACTATGGATCGCAGCTTGAACAATGGTTATGTCGCTATCCCGCCGAATCCATATTAAGCTGTGGGCGATCCCTACCCCTCGAATTACGCCATGAAAATCGATCATTTCTTTCCAAAATCTCTTTATTTCATAAATATCTCCAAATCTATTTATAACTTTCTTTATAAACATCCTTTCAAAATCCATAATCCCACTTATAAAAATTTTCCTTTTCAAATTTTAAAACTCATTTATAGATTCTTTTATAAATATCCAAAGTGATTTATAAAGCTTTTCACATATTTAATCCAACTTATTAATAGACTCTTTAAGTCCATAAGGTCCTTTTGATAAAGCATAAGTTATTTAAAAGAACACCAAATAACAAGTTATTATTTAAACATCCTTTTATTTCATTCAATTTAAATCTCATTTAAATTAATAATTTAAAATCTCATAAAAACATATTAAATTAATTTTAAAATATTACCATTTAATTAATAAGTTAACTTCAAACCAATATTAATACAATAATTAATTAACTTTAAACGTTATCAAAATAGTAATTAGTTAACCTTAAACTATTATTAATATAAAAATTAATTATCCTTTGAATATAATTAATAACTTAAGTTATTATAGTTAATTAATTTTAATTAAAAATTAAAGTATAGATAATCATTTAAAAAATTAAATAAAATATAATGAAAACATTTCTAAACCATACTAAATAACTTTAAATAATAATTAAATATTCTCAAAAAACATTAAGAATAACTTTTAGGAATTGTATTAATAAATAATTAACTTTAAATCATTATTAAAACAATTATAGATTATCTTTAAAGCATTATTAATAAATAATTATTAATTTTTTTAAAACTTATTACTAGATCATAATTTTAATTAAACCTTATAATAAAAGTAAGTACTCTTAAAGTAACTTTCGAATAATAATTAGTTTTCGAATTTGAAGGAGGCTTAACGATCACCATGTTACTTAACAAAGCTATCATATTATTCAATTAACCTTTCAAGTCAATATTAGATATTTACATAGTCTAGGACTACAAAAATAAATTCGATACTCAACCATCATTGGTTAACATATCACTTGTTCAAAGTGGCATATCCCTTAACGATATACAATCAGATGTCCAAATCTGTAAAATAGCAGAACATGAATTTATTCTGCTAATTAAATGTTAAATAAATTCAATTATCGGAACTGTCATGGCCCGTTTCTCCATACCCTTTGAATCGACAATAATATATAAAGGGTAATAAAGAAAATAAGACAGAACACAATCTCACACGAATGGAATACTATATAATATTGAACAAATATCTTTACAGAGGAAATTAAATACATGTATCGGAGTCTAATCTAAATCTAGCTTGGACAGTTATAAACATCTATCCTTACAATTGATGACAAACATCAAACTAAAACAAATAAACCACATTGAATAATAGAATATGTCCATATGTAGATGAATATCTCCAGCTCTCCTCTGGAAACTCCAACCGTTTTCAACTAAACCTGAAACTACTTGGATCTGACACGAGTATTGAAAGTATCTGGATCAGGCTTGATAAACCAGCATGATAAAACTCAAAAATAAATGACAGTGCCATATATCAGCCTTTGAATAAAATTCTTTGAACAAAAAGAGTATCTCATAAGACCACGCCTACACATAAACACGAACGGGTTTTTACCTTATGATAACTAAAACATTTTCATATCAAAACTTTTGATATTATTTCTAATGACATTCTTTGAAAACATATACAAATAAACATGTTAATCCTAGCTGAAATTGTTACCATTGGTAAATTCGAGCATAATAGGTTTACAATCAAGTCCGTAGGTTCTTATTAGAGAATGGATTTTCATACAAATGACCAGGTGAAGGGACTACATTTCGATGGCTACACCTCTAGATGGATGTTTCAAGGAACCATCACAAAGCTCCTCTTCCAACACAAGACCGACCTACATCTATAACTAGGTTGTACCGAATATGTCATCCCCCGGTCATTACCGACCTTTAACCGAGCACACTCTAGCATACAAACCACATTAATTTACATCTTGAACGTCATAGCGGAAAAAAATATATCTAGAAGGGGATGATCATACCCTAATTGAGAATGATCCACTTAGCCTTGCCACATCTAACCCCGTTTCAGTCATTTTTGGTTGATGAGGCTCGAGGCAACGATTACCTTTTCACATAACACATCTTATTTCACTTTGAATGCCACAATTCCATTCCTTTGATCATTATTTGACTCCCACAAGCAACAACCTCTGAGCTCGTATGTCTCAAAGAGTGTAAAGCTAAGAGAAGTTTCCTTCTCCACCACCAAGCAGATGTACATTTGTAAAAGTCAAACATTGTATCTCGAAAATGCAATGTTAGACATTCGTCCGTACAAGTTCATTCTGGGACTGAACGAAACCGAAGAAACTTTCCTCGACCGTTACAAGGCGAGAAGCCCTTGTGGTTTTGAGGTTTTTCATAACAAAGAAACCACTGCTACAATATAGTGAATTGGGAGTTTATCCCCAACATCCTTCATTATTATTCATCTCAATATCCCCATCTTCAAATATCTTCATTATTCGAATACGTTAATCAGTTTGAAGTGGTTTTCGGATAGGAATCACCCAAATCCGACCCTGGTTCCTTTGAAGCCAATCACGCTTTAAAGATTTTAAGTTCATATATCGATATCAATAATCAATCAATTACTTCATCTTCTATTTAAATCTAATATCTTTCTTAGATATATTCTTGTCAAGTCTTTCCATTTCCTTTTCAAATGTATATGGAATCATTAAGCCTCATTTATCAAATCATTTCATTTATCAAAACCTTTCTTAAATCCTGAAATAATTCCAAATCATTTTCTATTTACTTAGGAAAACTTTTCCAAATCATTCTTTTAATCTTAATCAAAGATTTCATATATTCAAGCTACAACTTTTAACTTAGGAAAAATATTTCCAAATCATTTATTAAATCTTAATCAAAGATTTCCTTCTTAACTTTAAATTGTATTCTTGCAAAACGAAGATTTTCATAACGGAGTTCTACTGCCATCTTGGATATGCTAAATTTCATCTCTAGGGACTAATGGCAAGTAATCCTACATCATGAAGATCTTTGTCTTCAACGATCTTTGTCTTCAATATATTTTATTTTGAAAATTAGTTTGAAGAGGTTTTCGGACAGGAATCGCCCAAATCCGATCCCGATTTTTCGGATAGGAATCACCCAAATGTGATCCCGGTTCTTTCAAGCCAATCATCGATTAAAAGTGTTAAGTGGTTAACATTCAAATAATTTGTTTCTTTTCTTTTACCTTGGAAAAACATAAATATGATTTTTTAGAACATCCAGTTTTTCCTTTCGATCTATTCCATCCCTCGCCTAAAAAGAGAAAACATAGGTTATGTAAGTTCAGGACACTGGTTGATCCATCCCTAACTATAGTAAACACCTTGTTTTATCTTCTCAAATTTCATAGGCGGGGTAAATTTACTAGTCATTTCCGCATACTCAGTTTGTTATTACATTCAATATTCTTTACTTTTTTGTTTAAGTGGTATAAAAAATTCCTCTTAACCATTTATTCAAACTCCTATTAAAACTTCCAAATCATCTTTAAATTACTTAATTATTTTTCTAAAATTATTCAAAAAATATTTAGGAAAGAATTGTTAAGTTTAAAAGTCATTTTCAAAAGGTTATAGAATTCGCAGCATAAAAGTGCCGCGAAAAGTGCTTATAAGCTTATTTGATAAAAACTTTTTTATACATTTCTAATTCACTTTAAACAATATTTTTATGTTTCAAACTCATATTCCATTTCATTTCACTTTATAATATTATATTATTATAATATCATTTCTAACCTTTTTAGATCATCTAAAATCATTAAGTGGCTAAATAATTTTCATATACACATTTATATGGATTTAATTTCCATTGAATTAACTATACTTACTAACCATTTCTCTTATCATTTATCAAACCAAGTTATCATCCATATCACAAACATATAATCAACCATAATATCAACCAAGTTATCATTCAATATCAACCAATATTCAACATATTAATTTCAAATTTAATATGTGTATTATCAATTAAGTTTTATTAAAATAAAACTAAGATTTGAGTACTCACGATTAGTTCCACTCCACTAATCTTTTTGTAGACCTTCCTTTTGATTCTGGCAGCATCTTCTCTTTTTCTTGCACCGGACCTCCTTGAACTTGCTCCTCCTTCTTGATGTGCTCGGCCTCCTTCTATTTCACTCCTTCCTCTATCATTTTTTCACTTATTAGATGATAAACCATGTTTTAATGATATTCTAAGGTCTTTGGCAAAGTTTGGTGGTGTTTGGAGTTGATTTGAAGAAAAATTAGTAAAGAAAGAGATAAGAAGAAGCCATTAAAGAAGTGAAGAAAAACTTGAAAAAGGAAGAAGAAGAAGTGAAAAAAATGAGAAAGTTGATGCTTATTTATAGAAAATGTTTTGGATTAAAATAATATTTTGTAAAAAGATCAAAATACACTTACTTACATTTTAAGCAACCTTATTTTATTCAACACCTAACATCAAATTTCAAATCATTAATTTATGTCATTTTTATTTAAGAAGTAAGTAAGAAATATAATAATTATGTTTGGTTTGATTTGATGTTTACCTTTTGCTTTGAAATCATATGTTTGTCTTTTTGTGCTTACTTTTTTTAATTATATTCTAGAATTTTCTAAGTATGTTTAGTAAAAGTAAACTTGATCAGTTAATTACTTACTACTTATACTATTTGAATATATGTTCCTATATAAGAAATAAATGTGCGACAACGTTGCGACAAATTTTAATCAATAAAACGTTGATTTTCGACAAAATGTTTTACGGTCACATTTTGACGTTTGAGTTAAACTATTTATTTTTGTAAACCAAATTTAAAAATAAATTTGTACAATGTTATTTAAAAATATAAACACTCATAAATAAATCAAAATACTTTATTTAACCATTGAAACCTACTTTTCTGAAATCAGCATTTTGTCACTTTTGTCGATATAGGCAAATGTTACTATTTTTGTGTATAATTTTCTTTCTAAATCTTATCTAATATTGTTTGAATCATATAACTTTACCTATTTTGTATTTAAAATAACTTTAAATAGTATATTTTAAAGTATCAAATTCTGAGTTGTTACAGGAGCTGTATTTTATTCCGCTAAACCAATGTCCAATTGCCATATTTAATCCAATTTAATTCAACAACAATTTATTTGTCCAAATAAACATCATTAATTAATGTACATAAATTTTTAATCGATGGTATTCTTAAAATAACATGGTTAAATCCCATCCATTTAAATATGTCATAATTTTTTACATGTTCAAAGCTATCAATAGGTTCTACTAAAATGTTGTACCTGTTCATAGAGTACAACGCAAAAATCCGTGTGTCAAACGAGTTAAATACGAGCGAGATAATCAATTTACTAACTATCTTATTCATTTAAACAATAATTAACACAAAAAAACAAGTTATCTCACCAATCAGCTAGGCCGAGCCCAAATCTTCTACCCTTGCACAAGAAAGCAACGTCCCCATCCTTGCAATTGAACACGTTAATGTGGAATTATTCGCAAATCTATGTTATATAAACAGTGCTTCTCCTTACTTTTCGATCTCAAAATGAACCCGCCTCAACCGTATTAGCTATTGCATCCACCACGATCCTCGCCTCCGAACGGAGCACCTTTGGCCCTGGCCATAGCCAACATGAACTCCAAGAAGACTGCCTTTAAACCCACCTTGACCGAACGTCTCCGATGATGCCTCCTCCACTCCAATATATTACCACAAGCCCAATAACACCCGGCCCACCTCCCCATGTCCATGCCCATGCATGCAACATCTCCTTCCCCATGCATCTGTTCACGATTTCATACATAAAAATGTTTCCACGCACATGCCATTACATGGTCTCATGTATACATATCCTCGATCATGCCTACACTCCATCCCATGCACATTTCTCCACTTATCCCAACATAATCAAATGCATACCACACGGCAACACAAATATAAACACTCATACATCTACAGTATGATCCTCTAACTGAACACATGAATCATTCGTCTGGGTCCATCTAGGTAAAGCTGTCCATTTTGTTCGAACCGGTTGGATTCATTCCTCCATTGGCTATGCACGGTTAGTAAACTAGGAGTAGGTTGTGTGGAATTATTTTGAAAGAGAAGAAGTTGTACATGCTAAGTGAAGGAAGAAAATATCAGAAAAGCAACATATGTTGTTTGCAGGGAAGAAATTTATATGCAGAGTAAAATGAGAAAAGAAGAACGGAATTGTTTGCTGTGCATACTTTGAATTCACAGTGAATAAAAATGTGTCTTTGCTTTATGCATATGTTGATATTTATAAGGCAAAAATTTTCGGGGGTAAGGAAAAAAAACTTAAACCATTTAATGTAAACATTAAATGTAAGCCACAAAAATGCAAGCTACTAAAGGAACAACTAGTACGAGCAACAGATGAGACAGAAGGTTGGGCGTGTAAATTTTGAATGAGTATAAATCTTTGATTTTGAAAAGTTAGTTTTGGGTACCATGCCACACGCTATTCCGTTCGCGTACGAGCCGTGAAAACAGAAATAAAACTACGATCATGCATAACAATGTAAGACGATTATAAAACAACAATAAAATACACATGTTAACTTATTTTGTGAAGTTTCAAAAGTATCGACATTTGCTGCAAAAAGCGTCAAACGAAAATTTAATTATTTTTCAAATTAAAAATTATTAAAAAATTCTAAAAATTGAAGTAAAAATACGTCAGTGAAATCAAATCTAAATTTGAAACATAAATTTTATTATAATTTAAATTCAAATCTGAATATTTAAGTAAATTAAATATTTAAATCTGAAGTCCCAAAAAATGAGTTGTCACAATCTCTCCCATAAAAAGAATTTCGTCTTTGAAATTCCAGCATAAAAATACTCAATACTATCCGTAAGCCCGCTGGATGTTCATAGACACTACAAAAATACATTGAACTAGAGACTGACATTTTCAGTTTTTAATTACACACTTCAGTCTCTAAAATAAAATTAAAGACAGATTAGAGACTGAAACTTTGGTCTTTGAATCATTAGTCCCAAAAACAATTGAAACTGAATTTTCAGTCTCAGAACACAGAGACTAGAATTTCGGTCTTAAACTTTCTTAAAGACTGATGTTTAAAGACTAAGTTGTGGTTTCTAACCAGTCTTAAATTATGCACATTTTAAATAATAAATAATTTAATTTTAATTTATTTATAATTTTGGAAAATATATTTGGTTTTTGTAAACTGCACCATATAAATGAGTACTCATATCAGAACATTCATTGATAAAAAGTTAGAAGTACAAACTGAAATAAAACAGAAAACATAACAAAGGTCACAGACTATTTTACAGAAGAACCAATTTACTATACAAATGTTACTTATTATAGTACAACAAAGGACTGTTCTTTCACCAAGTTAGTACAATAAACACACACATTAATTACATCACTAAACTAGATTTATACTTTAGAATTCATGAAGCAATTTTCATTTTGCCATCTTTATTTCATGCCCATACTTCAGTAGTTTAAACATTTGATCTTGTTGGCACTTTACTGGAACATGTCGTGTTCCATATTTGATATTAATTCAAGATTTCAGCACGCTTTTCCATCCAGCTTGACCGTTTTTAAGCTTACATTTTCATCACCTTTTAACTTGTCTAACATCTCTGATTTACCACTCTGGCATATAATTTGAAGCTTCAGAATTTCAACCTAAAGGCTGTAAAGCAATATACTACAGTTGTTTAAGACCAATGCCATGATCCTTTGGTAGAACCCCCATTAACTTTCAAATTGTTCTCATGCCCATGACACAAATTCTATCAAAATTAACCACTACACAAAATACAACACATAAATAATGATTAAACACCTAATATCGCCCTTGTAATAAAGTTCAACATAAAATTACCCATTTGAATATCGAAATTCCTGAACTTTATTTAATAATTTAAACCAAGCTAAACTTTCTCTAAAAGTTCATAAAAATACCTAGCAAACTCAACAGCAAAGAGATACCACTTATTGTATTATGCTCTTTATCCAAATAGTAACTGATTCTTAGAATTTATCAGGATCTTCTTGGATGTTATCTTCACTTTTGAATTTGATTTGTTGTTTGCATTTTGAGTTAAATTCTTTATTTCGATTTGAATAGGAATAAGAAAAGAAAGGAAGAGGAATAAAAACGACAGGGAAGAACAATGGAAGTAAATGCGCAGGGTGAGTTATGATATCCTTAATTTAAGGAAGTGGGCTCATTTATTGTATTTTTTTTGAATTATAAGAACTGCGTGTAAAAGGAAGTAACCAATTAAAACAAGGAAAGATGATTATTAATTTATTTGAAATATTATGTCTTGGATCATTAAATTTTACCTTTGGATTTAAAACGAAAAGAAAATCTCAACCATTAAAATTTATTTTTTTCAAAACTGATTAAAAGATGGATTAGTGACTGAATTTTAGTTTCTCTGCAGTCTCAAATTATTGTAACCAAATAAAGACTGAATTTCAGTCCCTAATCTTAAAAATTAAAGACCGAGTTTTTCAGTCTATGATCTGTCTTAAATTAGTGACCGAGAAAAATCAGTCTTTAAATTTCGGTCTTGTTAGCGCCAAAATTGGTCACTAACACCCTTAGAGAGTTTGTGTAGAGAGATTAATGAAGAAAACAAATTAAAACAGATGAGAGTGCATAAATTAAAGTGCAGAAAGTAAGAACACCGGATTTATAGTGGTTCGGCGTAATAGCCTACGTCCACTTTGAAGTTGATCTTTATTTCTTTCCTTGATACTTGATCACAGATACAATCTGTTTCTAAGTATTTGAATACAATTGCAAAGTAAAAGAAATAAGTCTTGAATGAGTCTTGAAAATGGCAGAGTCTCCCCTGTGTTCTCTGAAATCTGATCCCTTTTTTCTGTGCCCCTGCTCCTCTATTTATAGACGAATGTGGGTTGGACTTCCCTGGTGGACCAGATGGCTAGACAGCTCGGTCCAGGTAGGACGCGCCCTGCATGCCGAGTGAAACAGGCCGAACGTTCGGCATGCCGAGCCCTCCTTTCCAAGTCGATGGATCTCTCTGTTGAATGGAGAAAGCGTGCCGAACGATGCTGGGATGCCGAGTGAAACGTGGGTGCCGAGTGAAAGGCTTGCCGCGTGAAGGGTTTTGCCAAGCAAAGGATATGCCGAGCACAGGTGATGCCGAGCAAAGGTGATGCCGAGCAAAGGATATGCCGAGCAGATGGAATGCCAGATGAAGAACATGCCGGATGGAAAGCTTGCCGTGTGGGATGCTGGATGCCGAACTATTGCCTGGATGCCGAACGACCTTAAGCCGAGCAAGCTAACTTCCTTTAAGGAGCAATCGTGCCGAGCGAATTAAGCCGGACGGCCCTATGCCGCGTACAATCTTGGTCTGCCGAACCCCCTTCGATGCCGAGCACAGCCTTGGAAGGCCGAGCGTACTTCAATGCCGTGTAAAGAGCTGAATGGCCTTATGCCGAGCATCCACTTACGCCGAGTACAACTCTTCATGCCGAAAGTCCATGGATGCCGAGTATCCACTTATGCCGAGTACAGCTTTGTACTGCCGAGTGTTCCAATTGCCTGGTCGATTTTCCAGGTAACATTTTGCCCCCCAAAGTACACCGTGTGTTCGAACAGGGTGTGCTTTGAACTACTGGACCACTGCATTTCCACCGAGTGATGAGGATGCCGAACGATCTTGCCGAATGATGTGAGTGCCAAATGACTGGAAGCCGAGTGAAACCGTTTTGACCGGAAGAGCCGGTCAGAGTCCCTTCATCTTCCTCTTCTTTTCTATAAAAGCCGCCTTCTCTCCTTCTCTTTTCTCACTTCTTGCTTTTACAATTCCGAGCTCACAAACCATTCGTGCGATCAGAATTCAAGAGTTCCTCATAACTTTCCTACGCTCGATTCACGTACTAGGTACAGTCTCCTCACCCGAGTTCCTTTTCTGGCAATTTCCCATCGATTCGCATAGATTTAATGTTGGTGAGGACTCGAGTTTGATTTGGAGCGTTTCCAAGGTCGAGCGTCTAGAGGTAGGGAGAGAGAGAGCTAAATTCGAATGCCTTGTAGGATTTTTAGTGAGTGTTCGGTGGAGGAGAGGAAGGTGTGGAGGATATGCCGAGTGTTCGGACTCGGTCATGATCTTAGTTGGCATGGCGTAACGATGGCCGAACAAAGGGGTTAGAAGGATGAAGTGTGAGCCAGCGGCAAGGCCGGGCGTTGATTTGGCCGAATTGTACTCTGGCCGAACGTCACATTCTCAGTGCGAACTGAGCTTTGGCCGAACGATGGATGTAGGCCGAACAATGGCCTTGCCGAGCCATCAGTTAACCGAACAAACTGTCCTGCCGAACGTAGTTAGATGCTTAGCAAACCCTAATGCCGAACACATACGCATGCCGGACATACCTAAATGCCGAACACTCTTAACATGCCGAACATAGCTAGGCGCCGAGTGTACCCTAGTGTCGAATATATACTAATGCCGATCATACCAAAATGCCGAACACTCTCAACATGCCGAACATAGCTAGGCGCCGAGTGTACCCTGGTGCCGAATATATACTAATGCCGATCGTACCAAAATGCCGAACACTCTCAATCATCGCCCAACTTCATAACTGAACTTTACTTGGCATAAACAATTAATTACTTCCAGTGTCTTGTTGTAGCCGTTATACAGAAGGCTTTCGGAGACGGTCAGCGATGACGGTTTTCGGAAGTGATGTTTTTAGGCTTGACGTTATATTAAATGCTTATGCACGATTGATTGCACTAGTTCACACACCACACGGGGGGGGGGGGGGGGGGGGTTATCTGCGTTGTTAGTTCTAACGTCGATCATTTTTCGAGTATAGTTCACATAGGTGCTTGGTTGGGTCTGCTATTTATTCAAGATGTCCAAAAGATCCAGTTCTGCTACACTTTCCGACAAACCTGGGCCGTCTTCTAAGCAAACGGCCCCCGACACAACTGACCCGTCAGTTTCTCCCGCTCATGACTGGGCTCCCGATACTTTGGAATCGTCGATTTTACTGGATGACCCAGTTAACTCACAGGCTTCGAGAGTCACTGAGGCCGCTCTTAAGCGGATATGTTCTACTCATGGCATTCCGTTTGCTGACGTGCTCGTTCCGTCGGGGCATGACCGCCCACATCTGCCCCCAGTGGGATATACGGCGTGTAGCAAGTTCATGTGCTGGGTTGGTAGCGTGCCACCTTTCAATCTATTCCTCCGTGACGTGCTGCGGTACCTAGATGTCGCCCCGTCTCAGCTTCATCCAAACGGTCACGCTTTCATTTATGGCACGTACATGCTTTTTATGGCCGTCTTCTCTATGCCTCCAACCCCTGGCGATATAAGCTACATATACATGACCAAGAAACGGGGAGACAGCCCCTCTTACATGTTCCTTGAGCCACATCGGAAGTGCCAACTTTTCACTAGCGCGTGGAGTAGCAAATTCGCCCTGTACAAACAGGAGTGGTTTTACGTGCGCTGCCCCCAGGGCTTCGCGAGGCGATGGATTGAAGGAAGTAAGTCTTTTCTCTGAGCTGATATCCGCTCCCGGTTGAGGTTGACCTTCTCCTAACTCACTGTTCTATTTTTTTAGGTTCCATCCCACGTCCCGAGGGCCGAGGGTACTCCGATGCTGTCGACGCCATTAGAGCTCTTCCTGCTGAACATCGAGATATCCGAGCCCTCATTTCCAATGAGTAATTATCAAAGTTCGGTTTGCTAGCCCCTGGCCGCCGGGTTAGTCTTCCAGAGGGCTCCTCGCTTCCCAAGCCCGTACACGTCAGAGGGAAAAAACTGCCTGAATCATCCGTTCGCCCTTCTCTTGAAGCTCCGGAAGAAGGGGAAATTCCAGGCGAGCCACCTGAAAAGCAAGGTGAGGATTTAGGCTCTGCAGCCGAAGTTCATGATATTGAAACGTCATCTTCCCCTTCGAAGGGGAAAAAGAAGCTGGCGTGCAAGTCGAGGAAGGAGAAAGTTGGTGGGACTTCCAAAACTATGCCTGTTCAGCCAGAGAAAGAGGCTTCTTCACAGCGCGTTGGAAGTTCTCTGAAAGGCTTATCGAACCTCTCCATTCCCGACGATTTGCTCAACTATGATTTCGATGACCCGGAGCTGCTTAAGTTTCGCTCACCCGTCAGGGGTGATGCGGGCGTCCCGGTCCCGATCCAAGGGGAAAGGACTCCCGTTAGCAAAGCCACTGGTCCGTCGGGGGGTAGCACTAGGACACACACAGAAACATGCATTTCACTTTGCATCTATTTTTCTTTCACCATTCTGCCCTCTCGCTAATTCGCTATTGTCTGATTGCAGGTGACATGGGGCGCTCTCACGGATACGACCGCCTTCGTGGTTCGTCGACTTTACGCCAGTCTGGTCGAGACTCGGGCCTCGAGAAGTGCCGAGACAGAGACAGCGACAGTGATCGAGATTATCATGCCCGAGACTCGTCATCCCGGAAGAAAGCTTATTATCAGCCCGAACACCGCTAGGAGACCTCTTCTTATCAGGAGCGAAGCAAAGACAGACGTGGCCATAAGAGGTCGCATTCTGATGCTCCCCGGGACCAACACTCTGACTCTTCTTCTACCCGGCACTCCCGAGATTCTCATAGGAAGGGCGAACTTTCAAAGCCGTCTCCTCCCGCTTCCGTAACAGACCCGACAGTGTCGGAGAGATTGAACGAACGTAAGGCTAAGTTTCCGAAGATTTGTTTTGATGGGTTAAAGTTCCTCCCGGCGATTCATCTAATCCCGGAGATGTCAAACAAAATGCTATCGCCTGTACCAATGACGTCTATGTGCAACATGACGCGTTCGTCCATCTGGCTGAGAAACTTTCTGAAGTCTCTATGGAGCGCCAGCCATCCATGATAGGGATATCATTAAGGCCCAGGACGAAGAGCTGGCTACTTACAAGTCCGAGCTTGATGCTGCTCGTCTGAATGCTAAAGATACCGCCGAGGCAGTCTCTCGGCTTGAATTGACTCATAAGAAAGAGCTCGATGAAGCGGTTCAACGGTGTGGGGCATTAGCTTTGGAGAAAGACTCCGTTCAGAAGGAGCAAGATGTGCTTAATAGGCGAGTTAAGGAGCTCGAGGAGCAACTTAATAAGGAGAAGGAAGAGAAAGTGCCCGCCTAGGTTGGGGCACAACACTATTGTGATGAGATCGTCACCACCCGACTCTTAAAGGGGAAACTTGAAGACGATCTCTCCAAAATCGAGGCACTGAGGAATGAGGCCCACGAGGAAGGAAAAAGGGCAGCAACTGTCGACATCGACTCTCGCCTCGAGGCGGCCAGGGAAGAAGGCAGGGAGGAGATAAAGACCGAATTCGATCCGCTCATCGCTGAGTTCAATGCCCGAGTTCTCATGCATCGAGATCTAACTTTTCTGGGCGACGGCTACCTTGAGTCATTGGCCGAGGCATGGGAGACCCTGATTCAAATCAGGAAGGTTGAGAGCGGCGCCGATGAGGTTGACGAAGAAGCATTGATAAAAGAATTCCTGAGGGGGAAGGAGCCTTCAGATTTATCAACGGCTAAAGCCCTCTACAACAAAGGCTCTCCCTCCAGGAAAGGGAAAGAGGTGGCTACCGACTCTTCCAGCGTCGTGCCCCCAGTTCGCATGCCTACTCAATCGGCCAGTCGGCCAATACTTGACCCCTTCGAGCAGCACGTTGGCTATGACCCGGAAGCCCCCGGGCTTGGCATTCATGTTATATCTCCCATCCCGGAGGGTGAGACCCCCCTGATGACTGAGAACCCACCGACATCTGGTGAGTAACCTCTGTGCTTCACTAAGATCTTTCTCGTTCCCTCAGAAGTTGTTGTGTTCTAACACTTGTTTATTTATTTTTCCGTGATTTCTGCGCAGGCTGTTCTGACCCCGAGCCCACTCCGAGGAGCGATGCCGCCAAGGAGGTGGAGAAAAAGGCGAGTGACGCTACTCAAGCTGGCGGGGATCCTGGTCCAAATGCTCAAGTAATCGGGGCGCTTGATGAAGGCAAATCCGAATCTTCCTCGGAGAGTTTTGAAATAGAAATCACAGGCGCCTTTGAGCACACATCCGAGTTGAGCATGAAGGAACGGCTCAAGAAAGAGAAAAGAGATACGACCTCAGTCAAGGTCGAGCCGCGTGGAGTGGACCTGGACGATCCTCTGAACAAACCATTGAAGGTCATTCTTCCTGGCAAGTCCCAGCCCATGGATGTTCCCCCTACGTCTTCGGTCGTCACCCCTCCGTCAGGGAAGGATTCCAAGAGTAAGCGCTCTGGGAAGGAACCATCGGGAAGAAGTCAAAGAAACACAAGAAATGATCGTCGTCCCCGTTCAACGAGAACTAGTTTAAGTCATGTACTAATTTTTGTAGACTGTGTAAATAGGCTGTTGGCTCCGGACTTCGGAGCGTTTCTGTAACGGGAAGCTTTCTGTGAATAAAATTTGATCTTCGCTTTTGTCTTCTCAAAAGACTTTTATTATTCAGTTTCTTTTGTGGTTGTGATTAAAATCTGAATCGTTATGGGTGACTTAGACTTCTTGGTTCGTCTTTACATGGCTTGGGAACTTCCCTGGATTTGATCAATCTCCACTTGGAGCTTCAAGCACTTAGAATATTTCATAGCCCGTATGTTGGGGACTCGACATATCCAAGTCATTTACGTCGTAGTTCCTATTCAAGGAACTCGAAGGTCTGAACTGCTTGTAATTAAGTCTATACACCGGACTTCGAGTACTCCAGTCCGTGCTCCGGGGACTTGGAGATTTCGAGTCATTTGTATTCGAGTTTGCACTCTGGGGACTTAGAGTACTCCAGTCCGCACTCTGGGGATTTAGAGGTTTCAAATCGTTTATACTCGAGTCCGCACTCTAGGGACTTAGAGTACTCCAGTCCGCGCTCCGGGGACTTGGAGATTTTTTGTTGTTTATACTAGAGTCCGCACTCTAGGGACTTAGAGTACTCCAATCCGCGCTCCGGGGACTTGAAGATTTAGAATCGTTTATACTCGAGTCCGCACTCCGGGGACTTAGAGTACTCCAGTCCGCACTCCGAGGACTGGGAGATTTTTGTCATTTATACTCGAGTCCGCACTCCGGGGACATAGAGTACTCCAGCCCGCACTCCGGGGACTTGGAGATTTTTGTCGTTTATACTCGAGTCCGCACTCCGGGGACTTAGAGTACTCCAGTCCGCACTCCGGGGACTTGGAGATTTTGAATCGTTTATACTCGAGTCCGCACTTCGGGGACTTAGAGTACTCCAGTCCGCACTCCGAGGACTTGAAGATTTTTTGTCGTTTATACTCGAGTCCGAACTCCGGGGACTTAGAGTACTCCAGTCCGCACTCCGGGGACTTGGAGATTTTTTTCGTTTATACTCGAGTCCGCACTCCGGGGACTTAGAGTACTTCAGTCCGCACTCCGGGGACTTGGAGATTTTTTGTCGTTTATACTCGAGTCCGCACTCCGGGGACTTAGAGTACTCCAGCCCGCACTCCGGGGACTTGGAGATTTTGAATCATTTATACTCGAGTCCGCACTCCGGGGACTTAGAGTACTCCAGTCCGCATTCCGGGGACTTGGAGATTTTTGTCGTTTATACTCGAGTCCGCACTCCGGGGACTTAGAGTACTCCAGTCCGCACTCCAGGGACTTGGAGATTTTTGTCGTTTATACTCGAGTCCACACTCCGGGGACTTAGAGTACTCCAGTCCGCACTCCGGGGACTTGGAGATTTTTTGTCGTTTATACTCGAGTCCGCACTCCGGGGACTTAGAGTACTCCAGTCCGCACTCCGGGCACTTGGAGATTTTTGTCGTTTATACTCGAGTCTGCACTTCGGTGACTTAGAGTACTCCAGTCCGCACTCCGGGGACTTGGAGATTTTTTGTCGTTTATACTCGAGTCCGCACTCCGGGGACTTAGAGTACTCCAGTCCGCACTCCAGGGACTTGGAGATTTTTGTCGTTTATACTCGAGTCCGCACTCCGGGGACTTAGAGTACTCCAGTCCGCACTCCGGGGACTTGGAGATTTTGAATCGTTTATGCTCGAGTCCGCACTTCGGGGACTTAGAGTACTCCAGTCCGCACTCCGGGGACTTGTAGATTTTTTGTCGTTTATACTCGAGTCCGCACTCCGGGGACTTAGAGTACTCCAGTCCGCACTCCGGGGACTTGGAGATTTTTTGTCATTTATTACAAGCGTTCGTACGCTAGCCAGGATATCATAATTTTTAATTGCGCGTCATAGGAATATCAGACGAAGAGACATTGGTCATTCATGTGAAAGATGGCTTCAAGCCTTTATTGATGAAAACAAGCCAGATTATCTTATTACATGCCAAGAAGAAAGCATACTGGAAATAAATGCAACTACCGCATAAAGGAAATAGACTAAGTGTAATAACGCCGCAAATGCTCGCTGTTCCATGCTCGGGGGAGTGTCGCACCATCGACGGTCGTTAGCTTGAAAGTTCCTTCTCCAAGCCTCCGTTCGATGACGTATGGACCTTCCCATGCGGGATTCATGTGCGAAGGGGTTGGAAAGACTCGTTTCAAAATGAGATCTCCCACACTAAAGGTTCTTGGCTGGACTTTTCCATTATAATATTTAGCGACTCGGTGTCTGTATGAGGCTGCTCTCAAATCAGCTTCTTCGCGTTTCTCATCAATGAAGTCTAATGATTCCAATAGGAGATCCTGGTTTGACGCAGGATCGTAATAGGTTACCCGGTGTGATGGAACTTCAAGTTATACGGGTATGACGGCTTCCGTGTTGTACGCCAGTGCGAATGGTGTGTGGCCAGTCGCGGTCTTGTGGGTAGTTCTATAGGCCCAAAGCGCTGTTGGGAGTTCATCCACCCACTTGCCTCTAGCCTTTTCCAAACGCTTCTTCAATATGGACTTGATGATTTTATTGACGGCTTCTACCTGCCCATTCGCCTTCGGGTGAGCAACTGCTGCAAACCTTTTCTCAATGCCATACCTCTGACAGAACTCTTTGAATTCCTTGCTTTCGAATTGAGTTCCGTTGTCCGTTATGATGGTCCGTGGGAGGCCAAAACGACATATGATATTTCGTACAACGAAATTAATGACTTTCTTGGTGGTGATTGTGGCCATTGGCTCTGCTTCCGCCCACTTGGTGAAATAATCGACTGCCACTATTGCATATTTCGCGCCTCCTTTGGCTATGGGCAGAGATCCAATTAGGTCGATTCGCCACATTGCAAATGGCCAGGGACTAACCATTTGTGTGAGTTCCGTTGGCGGAGCTCTCGGAATCTTTGCATATATCTGGCATTTGTCGCATCTTCTCGCATAGTCTGCGGCATCCCGATTTACAGTCGGCCAATAATATCCATAGCGGAGGATTTTCCTCGCCAAAGTTTGCCCCCCGGTATGATCACCACATTCTCCCTCATGGACTTCTTCCAACACCCGTTTTACCTCGTCATGGACCACGCACCGGAGTAAGGGGGTCGAGAATCCCCTCCGATACATTATCCCATCTTGCATTACATAACGCGAAGCCTTACGAAGGACTTGGCGTCTTTCGCTTCTTTTCTCAGGTAAGTCTCCGTATAGCAAGTATTGTTTGATCGGGGTCAGCCATGATCCCGTTTCGAGTTCGGTCTCCAAGACGAGATCTATCTCCATCATGTCTATACTTGGAGTGAGCAGAGTCTCGACAGGGAACAATCCCATCTGCTGTGCATCGCCAGTACTCGCGAATTTAGCCAACGAGTCGGCCTCCCTGTTCTGTTCGCGCGGGACATATGAAATGTCATAATATTCCAGGCTTACTAGTAGCTCCTGGACCCGAGCAAGGTAAGGAGACAGTCTCTGTCCTTTCGCTTGGTAGTCTCCCCGTACCTGATAAACCACCAGCTGTGAGTCGCAGAAGATTTCGATGGACTTTACCCTCAGTTCATTGGCAAGTCTTAAGCCAGCAATCAGTGCTTCGTATTCGTCTTCGTTATTTGTCGCTGTAAATTCGAGCTTCAAAGCGTAACAAATCGATTGGTTTTCGGGAGTTACCAGAACTATCCCAGCTCCCGACCAACGGTCGTTAGATGCCCCGTCAGTGAACATCTTCCATCGGACAGGAGGGATTACTTTGTGATTTTCACTTGGTTCATCCGGAATAGTGAACTCAGCAACGAAGTCAGCTAATGCCTGCCCTTGGATGGTCCTTCGCGGCAGGTAGGTGATATCAAACTGGCTTAACTCGATGTTCCACTTTAGCATCCTACCGGAAGTTTCCGGTCGTTGGAGTACCTATCGCAAGGGTTGGTCAGTGTAAACACTGATTGAGTGCGCCTGAAAGTAGGGACGAAGCTTGCGTGATGCAATAACCAGGCAATAGGCAAGTTTCTCGATCTTTGGATAATTCTTTTCTGCCCCCGTCAGTCGTTTACTAACATAGTACACCGGCCTTTGAACCTTGTCTTCTTCACGAACTAGGGCTGTACTGATAGCGTGTTGAGACACAGCCAAATATATGTACAACGTCTCGTGGTCTACTGGTTTTGACAACACTGGAGGACTTTCCAAGTGTCTTACCAGGGCTCGGAATGCTTCCTCGCAGTCAGTCGTCCATTCGAAGTTTCTCTTTCCTTTCTTTATGACATCAAAGAAAGGAACGCACTTATCCGTGGCTCTGGATATGAATCGACTGAGCGCAACTACTTTTCCGTTCAAGCTCTGTACCTGCTTTATGGTTCTAGGTGTCTGTATATCTCAGATGGCCTGGATCTTCTCCGGGTTAGTTTCAATTCCTCGTGCATTCACAATGAATCCCAAGAACTTCCCTGATGCCACGCCGAATGAACACTTTGAAGGATTGATCTTCATCCCATAGTGCCTTAGTATATCGAACATTTCCGCCAAGTCTCGAATGTGGTCGTTTGACTGCCGTGACTTCACAAGCATGTCATCCACATAGACTTCCATTGTTTTCCCAATCTGATCTTTGAACATTCGATTTACCAGACGCTGGTAAGTTGCTCCGGCGTTCTTCAGTCCGAAGGGCATCACTACATAGCAGTATAACCCAACATTTGTGACAAAGCTGGTGTGTTCTTGGTCTGGGATGTGCATTGGAATTTGGTTGTATCCAGAGTATGCATCCATAAATGACAATAACTCATGCCCTGCAGTTGAATCGACCAGTTGATCAATTTGTGGTAGCGGGAAGCTATCCTTCGGGCATGCTTTGTTCAAATCAGAATAGTCAACGCAGGTTCTCCATTTCCCGTTTGCTTTCTTTACCAACACAGGGTTGGACACCCATTCCGGGTAGAGGGCGTCGCGGACAAACCCATTGGCTTTGAGTTTATCCACCTCCTCTTTGAGAGCTGTAGACCTCTCCGGGTCCATGCCTCTCCTTTTTTGCTTCACAGGTACGTGTTTCGGGTCTATATTCAACATATGGCTCGCAATTGCAGGGGAAATCCCACGCATATCAGAGTGTGTCCAGGCGAAGACATCAAGATTCGCTCGAAGGAAATCAGATAAATTCTCTGCCATTAGGGGATCGAGCTGTGACCCAATTTTAAGAACTCGTGTCGGGTCGCTGTGGCTAACTGGAATATCAATTGTTAGTTCGGCCGGTGCTGCGTCTGGTTCCCTTGGTTCCCCTTTGTCATCTCTCGGATCTATGTCTCCAACGATTCGAGAATGTCGCCCGAGCCAGGGCTCGGGCGCTAATTGTCAATCATCAGAATTCGGGATGCGGACGATGCTGTCCGCAGTCTTCCCCTTTTCTCTGCGCTGGGCCTCTCTCATCTCAGCCATGTAACATGCACGTCCGGTTGCTTGGTCGCCATGCACCACGCCAACTCCTTTGTCCATCGGGAATTTCAGTATGAGACACCACGGGGCCAAGACTGCCCTGAAATCTGCGAGGGCTGGTCGTCCCGAAAACACGTTGTATGGTGAATCAACATCCAGCACTATGAATGGTAGGATTCGCACTCTCCTGCGTTCACCTTGTCCCAGTTCAACTGGTAACTCCACATATCCTACTGCGTCTGTGGCTGCGCCGTTAAAGCCATGGATTCGGGCTTTAGATGGCTTCAAATCCTTAGTCTCCAGCTTCATTTGGTCATATGCTTTCTTGAAGATGATGTTAACGGAACTTCCGCAATCAATTAGGATTCTCCTTACGAATGCCGGCCCGATGGTCGCGGATATGACCAATGGATCGATGGTGGGAGCTTCCACCTTATCCGCGTCTCTATTCCTGAATACAATATCGTCGTGCATCGTGCGCTGCTGCTTTGCGGGAGTTCCATCCTCCACATTTGAACAACACTCATGCTCTGTATGTCTCAAGGAATTAGCATATCGCTCCATTTCCTGCCAATTTTTATCCGTAGGATGAGGTCCACCAGCAATTGTGTTAATAATCAACCTTCCCACAGTTCGAGTAGGTTGCTCTGGTTGGTGTGGAGCTGGGCGTCGTCCGGGGTCTGAAGTCTCTTGTCTTCCTTCTGGCGTATCTTTGACGAATTCCTGCAGCTTCTTATGCCTAATCAATTTCTCAATAGCGTCATGGAGATGCCTGCATTCGTCGGTGTTGTGCCATAAGACTCGTGAAAGCGGCAATACTTTCCAGTCCGCTTTTGCTCCTCTGTTGATTCCTTAGGGCGTG
The DNA here is from genome assembly GCA_030765085.1 of Allium cepa. Taxonomy (NCBI): domain Eukaryota; kingdom Viridiplantae; phylum Streptophyta; class Magnoliopsida; order Asparagales; family Amaryllidaceae; genus Allium; species Allium cepa. Next base: position 119,947,796 of record CM060946.1, on the reverse strand, counting down.
GTTTTTTGTATTGAAAAGTGTTGCAGGTCGATAAGTAGATGTTTTCAAGAGACGCATTCAGCGGAGTGTATTCGTTGTAGGTTGGGATCCTTGACTTCCATCTCCCCGTTTCCTTCTTCTTTCCAGGATTTCCACTTCCAGTTCCCTTAGACTGCCCGGGCTTATTTTGGACGCTGGCCCAAGTCTTTCCAGGGTTATCGTCGGTTGCTTTCATGGCGATGTTGCCCTTTACAGACTCCTGAACGGACCCTGGTGCCTTGTCTTTCCTTATCCACCGAGCTTCTTCCCTCCTTATGAACTGGTGGGCTTTCGAATAGAAACGTTCCAACGTAGCTGGTGTCTTTCCCGCCAACCAATCCCCAAATTCAGAGTCTGGATCCACTCCATGCATTACTGCCATCAAAATCGCGTGGTCGTTTGGATTGCTCACTTCAGTAGCGGCAACATGAAATCTCTGCAAGTATACTTTCAGTGATTCTCCAGGAGCTTGGGTCACGCTTGATAAGACATCACATCCTTGGGTCGAGTGGCGTGTATCCTGAATTGTTCTATGAATTTCCTTGCTAATTCATCGAAGTTTGAGATTGACCGTGGAGGAAGTCGAGTGAACCACACGGTGGCAATTCCGGACAGAGTTATTGGAAAGCACCTGCACTTAGTTGCGTCGTTGGCCCTTGTTGAATCCATCATCCATCCATACCTCATTACATGTTGTCTAGGGTCAGTTTTTCCTTCATAGGCGGGTATGGTGGGCATGTTAAACTTCCTTGGGTATTCAGCCTGTAGAATGGTATCTGTGAAGGGAGTATGACTCTTAGACATTCCCCAATCTTCATTAGTCAAACCTTGATTCTCTCTCATCAACTGCCTGACCATAGCTGTCAAATCCGGGGTTTGTATGGTAGGAGGAAGGTTGGGTTCCGCTCCATGGGCTTGATTTCTAGTAGAGAGATTAGTGGCACCTGCTTGGTCATCTTCATCCTTGCGGCGTCTACGCTTGGGAGGTTCATCAGCTGAAGTTGAGCTATCATCTTCAGAGTAGGGGACAGGGCTACCTCCAGCATTCTGATGCTGCTGTTGAGCAAGTCGGGCCATGAAGTCAGCATTAACTTGCATTTGCTCAGCGAGTTGCTTTCTGCTTTCCGTACGCTCTTTTATCAAGTCATTCAATTCTGCTCGTGAAACAGCTTCCGCTTGGTTTTGGCTGGAGGGCCCCGTGCCTCGAATTGCTTGTTAATAGTTAGGTCCGAGTTGTTGAACACTAGCGGTTTCGCGGGCATCTACATTTTGGGAGGTCGATCTTGTTCGTGGTCTTCCCATGGTAGAGTCGTTGGTTGCAACTCTGAGTAGAATCAACAGATGCCTTATGGATAATTACGGATCTTCTTCGAGGGATTTATGCAATCCATTAGCTACAAAGTAGATCCTCACAACCTGAGAATTCGTTTCTCAGTGAAAGCACCAAAATGTTAGCGCCAAAATTGGTCACTAACACCCTTAGAGAGTTTGTGTAGAGAGATTAATGAAGAAAACAAATTAAAATAGAGGACAGTGCATAAATTAAAGTGCAGAAAGTAAGAACACCGGATTTATAGTGGTTCGGCGTAATAGCCTACGTCCACTTTGAAGTTGATCTTTATTTCTTTCCTTGATACTTGATCACAGATACAATCTGCTTCTAAGTATTTGAATACAATTGCAAAGTAAAAGAAATAAGTCTTGAATGAGTCTTGAAAATGGCAGAGTCTCCCCTGTGTTCTCTGAAATCTGATCCCTTTTTTCTGTGCCCCTGCCCCTCTATTTATAGACGAATGTGGGTTGGACTTCCCTGGTGGACCAGATGGCTAGACAGCTCGGTCCAGGTAGGACGCGCCCTGCATGCCGAGTGAAACAAGCCGAACGTTCGGCATGCCGAGCCCTCCTTTCCAAGTCGATGGATCTCTCTGTTGAATGGAGGAAGCGGGCCGAACGATGCTGGGATGCCGAGTGAAACGTGGGTGCCGAGTGAAAGGCTTGCCGTGTGAAGGGTTTTGCCGAGCAAAGGATATGCCGAGCACAGGTGATGCCGAGCAAAGGTGATGCCGAGCAAAGGATATGCCGAGCAGATGGAATGCCAGATGAAGAACATGCCGGATGGAAAGCTTGCCGTGTGGGATGCTGGATGCCGAACTTTTGCCTGGATGCCGGACGACCTTAAGCCGAGCGAGCTAACTTCCTTTAAGGAGCAATCGTGCCGAGCGAATTAAGCCGGACGGCCCTATGCCGCGTACAATCTTGGTCTGCCGAACCCCCTTCGATGCCGAGCAAAAGCAAAACAAAGAGGATTCAACTCAAATTAATAATAGCAGGCAGTCTTCAAAAAAAAATTCAAAGAAAAAGATCAACTAAGTTCCAATTTTAAATCAAAACCTGGCTTCTCTGTTCAAAGCAGGTGAGTAATCTAACCCAGTTACCTCTGTTTTTTTAGAAATGCCCGTGATTAAACAAAGCTTTTAATCTGATTAAAAATCTTATTGCATGCAGTGATCTTGAAGTAAATGGGTGTTAAGTGATTGCATGATTGTTTTATATGATTATATATATATATATATGAATATTTTGGTGTGCATGTCAGTTTATTGCTCTGTTCTTGTTTACAGGTTATAAAACTTTGTTCAAAATTCATATCTCTTCCCTCAATCCTTTTCAGACATAGATATATGAACAAATTTTGTTTATAATAACAAGATATTTGATTTAAAAAATATTTCCAAGCAAGGTTTAAAGGTAGTTTTTAAGAAAAGAATAAATTACAGTGAATTTTTAAACATAACAAAATCTCAAAATATATAGTATGTTGTTTTAGGTATTTAATCTGTTTTGTTATTGAAAGTTAGGATTTTTAAAAATAAAATCTTGAATTTTAAGCTCTAAAATCAAGAGAAATCATGAGATGGACGGAAATGGGTTTATTGCGATTTTCGGCGATTGCGTGGCTTGAGAGAGTCAGGATTGAGGACGGAGATTGTTTGTTGGTCGTTGATCATGGGAAAATTTCTCGAAGGGATTTTAGTTCTCTTGGATGGTTGGGCGATGGAAATTTAGGGTTTAAGCTATGTTTTGGTCGTAGTGGATTTTCGAGGAAATTGTGGTGTTGCGGCAAGGATTTAAGGTTGCAGTCCTGGGGAAGATCGAAGAGGATGGAATGGCGTACTTCCGGTGGAGTTTCGATGGATCAACAGCGGGTATGGTGGCGAATGAGGGGATGTGAGTGAACAAAGTTTTCGTTCCAAGCAGTGGAAGTTCGAATTTTGTTTTGGGGTTTTTTGCGATGTTCCCGGTGGTGCGGCATAGGAAGGTGGTCGACGACGACTCAGGGGTAGCATCGACGTTGATCGTTGTGGCACCGATCGCTTGTGCATGTGCACGGTGCACAGATTCCCTGAAATGGGGTTGCTTGCTGCAGTTTGAATCAGAAAAGGATAATAGAGAGGGAAGAACGAAGTTGGATCGGGATTTTGGGCCTTGGGCCGAGTCGTTTACGATTTTATTGAGGGAAGTAGAGGAGTTTTGGGCTCGGGTTATTTTTGTTTAACCAGTTTTTTTAAAAGCTTAGACAAGTTTTAAAATAAATGAAATATGAATCAAGTTGTAAAAGTAAACTTGATTGGGTTTTGGAAGTAATTTGGATAACGAGTTTTACGCTAACTATTCAACAAGTTTCCAAGTAAATATTTATCAAGTTTATCATAAGTTAAATGATTTTGAAAATATGATTTGCTTGATTTCTAATAAATTAACGAACTAATTATATTCTTAAGTGTATTCAAATGAAATTTATTAATAATAATTAAGTAGTTAATTAAGACAATGGTTATCTTAAATTAAGGTCTTGATTTATTGATGGATAATTAACCAAGGTGATAAATCAATGGATAAATAAATTAATGAAAGTAAATAAAGGTTAGTTAATTAATTGAGGGTTAATTAATTAAATTAAAGTAACTATAGGATAGTTAATTAATGTAATTAAAGGGAAATTACTTAATGGAAGTAATTAAGGATTAATTACTTAGCGTAATTAGTTAAAGGATTGATTAATTAAGAAAGTTAATTAAATGGTTAGTTAATTAATGAATGTGATTGATTAAGGATAATAATCAATGTAAGTGATTATAGAATAATTAATTGAGGATCAACGTAATAAATTATTATTAATTAACTTATGAGAGTAATTAAAGGTTGAAGGTTAATTAATTTGTGTAATTAATTAAAGGCTGATTACTTAATGTAATAATCAGGATGATTAATTACTTGATTTGTAATGAATTAATGTTAAGTAGTAGGATTAGAAGTGATTAATTTAATTTATTTAAATTAATTAGGAAAGGGTATGACTAATTAATCTTACTTATAAATGATTGAATGATATTGAATGTCTTGGATTATTGTTATCCCTAGTATCTGATTGTGATGCTACGGATATAGTGTTTTAGATATGTATTATCTGTCTGTGATGAATTGTTAGGTAAGTATATAATTCTGACTGTAAATGGAATGTTTTAAAACTTGAGCAGCTTTGTTTTTAATATGATATTAGATTCGAAGAGACCGGGTCGGGTATTAGTAAATACCCAAAACCACTTCGATTTGAAATCTACAAAATTCTTTATGAATTTGATTTGGAATAAATAGGCTGGGAAGGAATAAATGATGTAAATTTGTCATTTAATCCGAGTAATAATACTTAGATACGATTGTAAGATGTGTATTTGACTTAGACAAGTTGTGAACTCATAGTAAAGTATGAGTTACCTCGAGTTTTAAGTAAATTTTATGCATTGGTATTTCATGATAGATGAGTTTACTCACGCTGGTTTCTAGCCTGACCCGGGTGTTACTTTGATGTAATGCTCGGGTCAGACCGAGTATTACAGATTTTCAAGTAAGGACGTTCTAGAGGTCAGGAGACGAGCTGGATGGTAGGAATGTATGAAGTGTATTCCACTGTGATATATTGTACTTTATCTGGGACATGTGATTTTATCTGTCCAGTGTTTTGCGTAAATGTTGTAACTCTGATGTATTGACGTCAATTATCTAATACAGTTTTTCCTTTGTATAACCGCTATTTTATTTGATATTATATTTTATCTGCTGCGAAGGTAAGAATCTGTGTTTTGTTTCTGTTTCTTCTTCTACCTCTTTTCTTCTTTTCCTATTATCTAGAATTTTCGAGATCGAAAATTGCGGGTCGTTACATTTACTCATTTTAAAATAATACTGTGTCGGTTGGTCTTGCTCAAGTGTTTAGGAAATCTCTATCGATAACGTTGGCCAAATGCATCGACCATAATTCTTAAGCCACTCAACATATCAAACAACACAATATAAGACATTTTAATGTCACTAACAAATATGCACTCTTATATATATACTCTCGAACTCATCCTAGTGTCTCACTTACCCTATCTAAAATGAGTCAATTCCAACAAAGCCTAGGTGTTCACTCAACCTAAGCCATGATTCCAATTGTAATGATCCCCTTTTTTGTACAGTTTAAGCTGACAATAAACCACACATGTCCAACCCAAACTGAACGGAAAGGCGGATACTCAGGAAAAAAATAAAGAAGACAAGAAGAAACTAAAAAAACACAGAATCTCACAGCGAAATGAAAAATCTATAATGCATAACAAATCTTTACACAACAACAAACTGTAATATATGTATGTATAAACACCAATTAGAGTATACTAACCTACTTCAGCTCAGACAGATATAATAAACTATCCTTAAAATTGCTGATAAATACAACCATTAATGTAGTGGAAGAAAAATAACCATCTACATGACTACGATTCAAGGCCTCCAACTCATCTCCCAAAGCTCCAAAAATATCCAACTAAACCTGAAAATATGCTCGGTTTAACCCGAGCATTATAGGAAAACAACGCCGGTGTCAATTTGGTAAAACTAGCATGAGAAACACAATCAAATGGATTCTTAAAGTTTATTTAAACCTTTTGAAAACAAGGGTATTTCATAAGACCATGCCGCACATAAACACGGACTGGTTTTTACCTTACGATAACCAAAACCTTTTATATCATAAATCCAGTGGTATTATAATAATGTCTAAGGGCGGAAATAATAATAATCAAGTAGTTGTAATGCTTATGAGTGTACATCACAGCAATACTAGGTATATAATCGAAAGTTGATAAGGTACGTTTGCTAATTGTGTAGGATTTCCATGGAGGTGCCCTCAGTACTTCATGAAACGGTCCTCCTACACAAGAATCAGAGATATCCTTTCGAAGAAACATACATCCCTAGTGATGTACCACAGGAAAAACATAGCTGGTCTCGCTAAGACCGAGTGCATCACCTCATGCATGCATAAGAACTGTAGGTAACGTCTAGGTGGAGCCAACTACACCTATAGGTTTGCCAACCCGACCGGCTGTGCCTCCTCCTATTTCTGGCTTTAGTCATTCTCGCTGATGAGGCTATGTCCGTCATTCCAGCTCACATACCACCATCAAAATAGATCATGGAATCCCACATGGAGTCAAATACCCCAACAGGTCTTCGAATCACACAAAGATTCCCATATCTCAATTAGATCTTGGAATCACACCCAGATTCCATACCCCAGCGGGTCTCGGAATCACACATGAATCCCAACATCCCAATATATCACGAATCTCCTCCATAGAACCGTATATGGTTTTTAGAGTGGTTGGGATTCGAGTTATCTCTTACGAGTACACTCTTCCGCTTCCCAGCTGCTCCACAAAACCAAATGCCATTTTCCGAAATGCTCAACACCTGTTCTTTAAGAAATAATCAGACAATACATAAAAGCAGGAATCACCCTATAACGACCCATAATTTTCGATAATTAAAAATATTAAATTTATTGTAATTTAATATTGGAAGAAATAAAAATTTGTGATTTATTAGTAAGAAAGATACCTAAAATGAAATGTTAGTAATGTTAATTTAAGATAACGGATAACTATTTTATTGTACTTCCAATTAATTGGAATGATTGGAAAGCTATAATTGGTTATAAAGGGTAAACAAGGAAATAAACTAAATATTGTATTAAACTGTAAAATTGTATGCAATTAATTGAAATAGGTTAATACAGAATAAATAATCAATATGAGAATTCATTAGCTTTTGTTTGTAAACATTAAACTTGGAAACGTGTTGAATTAGTAAGTTGTAACAATGGTCAATTATAAATTCACTAATTAATTTGTTGTAATAAATTGGAAATCAATTGTAATTAAATCCAATTAAATATTGCAATTAATGTGAATTAAGAGGATAATTGTAAACTATTGATGTAATAAAATGTAAACCAATTTTAATAATATCCATTAGATAATAATTGATTAAATAAAAAGATTGAAATCAAATATAATCAAATTATTGGAATTTAAATTATAATTAATGGGTTTATTGCAATTGAAATTAAACATTGTAACTAGTGAAATAATTAATATTGAATTTGACATGAAATGAGTTTTGAAAAGATTGTTAATTTCTGTGTAATTAGAAATGATAAAATTTGTTAATTATAAAATTTGGATTGAAAAAGTGATTAATTTTATTTAATAATTTATTTAATTAACGAAACTAGCCAATTTGGCCACTCTCTCGGATTTTGACGAAACCAGTTCCATTAGATTAACGATGAATTATTATAGGATTTCAAGTTTCGTAGTGATCAGACTTCTCGTTTGATTGTACGGGTTGAAACGCATAGAAATCAATTAAATTGAAATCAATTTGGAATATGCTGATTTTAAAAGCAAACTTCTTCATATAATGGAATTAGGACTTGAAACATGTTCCATTGAGTTCAAAAATATCGAAAACGTCTATTTTGATGTATGTGAAGACCCAATTTCATTTCAGAAGCGAAACGGGCTTTTTGGGTTGTTATTGTCATTCGTGCCAATTCAATACGTGTTCATTTTCTTTCTTATCGGGCTTTGTTCATGTAAATAGATATTTCTAAACCCTAACAGCCTTTAATTTCTTATCTCAGTACGTACAATTCCATCCGTCCACTTCTCTCTTTCAATGGCAGAAATCATTGCAGATTACAAACCCTAAATTCAATTTCCAAATCAATTTGAAAATCAAACTTCTCAAAACCCTATCATATTATATACCAATTCGAAGCTCTTGACGAGAATAATTCAAATCATATGTTCGCTTTTGCAATCGGGTTTTGGTTTGCTTGAAATTAGCCAAAATGTTTTCGACCGTTAATTGAGGTTTGATCATCAATGACGGATCGTTGTATCGATGGTGTGGTAGGGTAGAGAGAGACAAGGGGAGTTTATCTGTACCGTTCGTGGGGAGAATCGGTTGTCAAATCACCTAGAATAATTCATTTAGGGTTCCATTTTGGGTGGCGGCTGTGTACTTGGGGGGCGTCGATCGTGAAGAGTAGTGGTGCGCGAGGCATAGGAGGTGTGCGTGGCGTCATCGACGTGGCTGGAGTTGGTTGGCATGTCGCGTGGCCGGCCGTAGGCGCGATGGGATACTGTGATGGCAGCTATCGAGTTGGAGCGGTAACCGATGCTAGGGTTGCAAGTTCTGCGGAGGGTGACATGCTGCCTATGACGTGTCAGGGGCAATGAACTCTATTTTATATTTTTCTAATTTTAATTTTATTTGACGAATGTTCTAATATGCATAACTTTTGCGTACGAGGTCGGATTCACACGCCGTTTGCTCTACTGCGATCGTATCAAAATTCTAGATATTTTGGAACCTTTTTGGACAAATTCTGAGATTGTTCAATTTTGAGCCTTATTTTGGATTTCAAATCAATTTGAAATAAAAGATGAGTGTTTTGACCCACTCACAACTACTAGATTATCTAATGCTAGTTAATTTGAATTTATGATGTGATTAGAAATTAACCGGTTGATGTTTCGGTATTTAAATTGTCATTCCAGTTAAGTCTGACTTTTATTGAATATTATCGTCATGAATTTACTATTAAATCCTAAATTTCCAATTAATACCCGTTATTGATAATCAGGTCACTTGTTATTGCTTATTGATTGGTTTGAATGGTGATTGTAATGGATGTTTGATTGTTGATACTGGATGGCTGATGTTATATTTTTATATTGTATAATACTGCAAGTTCCCTATGGGCTGAAATGATACATACCCAAACGATCTGATAGATTAGGGAGAAATCGTTATGGGTTGAATTGATATACCCAAGCGATTTTGTGGATTTTATTTTAATTCGGGATTGCGGGTTAAAATGATATATACCCGTAAATTTAAATTATTGCGGGTTGAGATGATATACATCCGTATCACTTGATCATAGGGTAGAAAGTTATATATGGACACCAGATTGGTTAAATTAAATAATTTAAATCCTTAAATATTGAATTCAGTTAAATGATATTTTGAAATAAAATTTGAGTTATATAAACCGAATTAGTTTAAAATCCAAGCTTTAAATGTTGAAATTGGTGGTAATGAATTGTTTGAAGAACAAAAATAGAAACTTCAAAGTTGGAATTTGAAATATAAATGAAGTTATCATAATTGAATTATTGAAAATGTTCGAATGTGTTAGACTTTGAAATCTATGAAATTAAAGTGGTTTAAAATATTAGTTCAACATGAGTTTGAAATCGATATAAATTGAAATGGTTTTTATGCGATTTAATTGAAAGAAAATTCAGTTTGTTGAAATCTGGATATGTTCCAGATTTGTTGAAATGAAAGAAATAGCTTAACTTTGATATCAATTTTAAGTTAATTATTTTAATATAAACTGTTTAAAAATTTATTATTTTAGAAAATCCCGATTATTAAGATTTTCAAACTATTAAACTAATTTAATCTATTTTAAACTATTCTAATCAATTTAAACTATTTTAACTTATTTTAATCTATTTAATCCAAGTTAATCTACTTTAACCTATTTTAAACTAATCAACCCGTTTTTATCTATTTTAATTCTATTTAATCTATTTTAAATATATTTAATCTATTTTAAATATATTTAATCTATTTTAAATCTATTTAAACTATCTTAAATCTATTTAAACTATTTTTGTTCTATTTTTATACTATTTTAGAGTATTTTAACTATTTAAAATTTATTTTAAACTATTTATGACTATTTAAACCATATTTCTAAATTTCTAGCGGTGCAAGGTTGAATTTTTTATATTTAAATTCTTGATTTAAAAGCAAATATGGTTGAGTGATGTTATAACCTAAGTTAGGATTTGAAATAATAATATTTACTAGCGAAATGACATATTTGTGTAAATACGATGATTTTGAAATGAGGATTTAACCTATTTTGTGAATATGATTTCGAAAGTGAATATGATTTCAAAAGTGATACGGTTTGAATTGAATATGATATTTTGATATCAATTATGAATTGGTTTTGGAAATGTAAAAGAACCATCCAGTTGAAATAACCATTTGGTTGTTAAAGAGACTGAGATCGGATATTGTCATACTGTTTGCCAATACCAAAAACCACTTTAACAACTGCATATGTGGTGGAGATTCCAGAATGAAGTAGGATAGTTTGGCGAACGATTCTATTTGAGGTATTTACGTAGCTATGACTCCCGTGAGTTAGTTTGACGTTGCTAAAACAAGAACCACGCTGGCCCAAGTGAGGTCTCACCTCCGATCAGACATATTTCTTTAATACCATATTATGACTCTGTGATTGATTTGATGGCCGCCCCTTGATTTTGATCATGGGAGTGTGTTTCGGGGTGGGCGGTAGTAGCTGCTATGCTTACCACCAGTCCGGATCCGCAAAACGGTAGTATCCTACCCTAGGCATTGCCTCGCGTGCCTTGTCACATGCCTTTTCACACCTTCTACGAGTTTGTTTTGTACTGTACCCATGGAGTGCCCTTTGGGTAAACCACCGGTTTGGTGGAGCTTATGGTACTGTATAGATTACATGAATATATAAAATGTGTTCAGAGGGTATGGGTAATGCCTTAACGCTATTTTAATACTTTACTTTACTGTAGACACTATTATAATAGCGTATTGTATTATGTATGTAGATAGTTCAATAGTTCCTTAAGAGACGGAAATCCCGAACATCTCTTAAGTTATTACATGCAGGTTGACACTAGATTGAAGATACCAAACCTCGTAAACATCTCTAAAGCCGTTACCCTTATATTTATTTACTGTTGATTTAACTTACATAAGAACTTTTAGTTCTAACTCAAGTATTTCGTCTTTTCAATTCGCTCGGGTCAGTTTGAGCTTTTCAGTGTATCGAAGACTATACTTACAGTATAGCAACCCCGATGGTAACTGTACCATATGATTTTCGTGTTTCCCTAGATATTTCCAGAGTTAAAATCCTTCGGTGTTAAGTAGGGAATATTTCCCTACCACCAAAATTAAGAAGGATTACATATTTAGGCCAAGATTTGATTGTCGGTTATTTAACTATCAAATAAACAAAAATTCAAAATCAAAATCACATTTCCCATGGAAATCACCAAGCCTTTTAAATAAATATTTTATTAATTTTAATTCACATTTTAGATACTTGGAAATCACTTCCATATACTTATCTCAACGGGATAAGTATATTCACAAACCATAATATCTCAAAACTTAAAACTTGAAAACTTCTAAAAAGAGATATGGAAAGTACCATTTCATATCGACTATGGATTGCGGCTTTCATAATGGTTACGTCACTATCCACCGAATCCATAGTAAATTGTGGGAAATCCCTGCCCCTTGAATTGCGCCATGAAAATCAATCATTTCTTTCCAAGATCTCCTTATTTCACAAATATCTCCAAATCTATTTACGACATTCTTTATAAACGTCCTTTCCAAATCCCAAATCCCACACTTTTCCCTTTCAAAAATTTAAAACTCATTTACAGATTCTTTTATAGATATCCAAAGTGATTCATAAAGCTTATCCCATATTTAATCCAACTTGTTGATAGACTCATAAGGTCCTTTTGATAAACCATAAGTTATTTAAATGAACATCAAATAACAAGTTATTATTTAAACATCTTTCTATTTCATTCAATTTAAATCTCATTTAAATCAATAACTTAAAATCTTATTAAACATATTAAATTGATTTTTAAATATTATTATTATTGTATTAGCAAGTTAACTTCAAAAAATTATTAATATAATAATAATTAACTTTAAACGTTATTAGAATAATAATTAATTAACCTTAAACTAATATTAATATAAAAAAAATTATCCTTTAAATATAATTAAATAACTTAAATCAATATGATTAATTGACTTTAATTAGAAATTAAAGTATAGATAATCATTTAAATAATTAATTAAGATATAATTAAAACATTTCTAAACCATACTAATAACTTTTAAATAGTAATTAAATATTCTTAAATAACATTAAGAATCATACTAATAAATAATTAACTTTAAATCATTATTAAAACCATTATACATTATCTTTAAAACATTATTAATAAATAATTATTATTTTTTTTAAAACTTATTACTAAATAAAATTGTCTTTAAACCTTATAAAAGTAATTTTTCTTAGTGTAACTTTCAAACGATAATTAGTTTTTCAAATTTGAAGGAGGCTTAACGATCACCATGGTACTTAACAAGCTGCCATATTATTCAATTAACTTTTCAGGTCAATAATATATATTTACATAATCCATGACTACGTAAATTAATTCAATACTCAATCGTCATTGGTTAACATATCACTTATTCAAAGTGGCATATCCCTTAACCATATACAATTAGATGTCCAAATCTGTAAAATAGCAGAACGGAGATTTATTCTGCTAACTAAATGTCAAATAAATTTAATTAGCGAAATAGTGTTTTATTTCGCTAAACCAATGTCCAATTATCATGTTCAATCCAGTTTAATTCAACAATAATTTATGTGTCCAAATAAACATCAATAATTAAGGTATATAAATTTTTAATCGACGTTATCCTTAAAATAACGTGATTAAATTCCGTCCATTTAAATGCCATAAATTTTTACATGTCCAAAGCTATCAATAGGTTACACTTAAATGTTTACTCGTTCATATGAGTACAACGCAAAAATCCATGCATCAAACAGGTTAATATGAGCAAGATAATCAATTTACCAACTAGCTTATCATTCAAACAATAATTAACACACAAAAAACACGAAGTTATCTCACCAATTAGCTGGGCCAAGCCCAAATCTTCTACCCATGCACAAGAAAGCAACACCCCCGTCCTTCCAATCGAACACATTAATGTGGACAAATCTATGTTATATAAATATTACTTCTCCTTTTTTTCGATTCTCAAAATAAACCTGCGTCGATTGAGTCAGCTTTTGCATCCACCATGATCCTCGCCTTCGAACTGAGCTCCTCTGGCCGTCGCCATAGCCAACACGAACTCCAAGGTGATGGCCCTTAAACTCACCCTGACCGAGCGTCTCTGATGATGCCTCCTCCACTCCAATATATTATCACAAGCCCAACAACCCGGCCCACCCTCTCCCAATGCCCTTGCCCATGCATGCAACATTTCCTTCCCTATGCATCTGTACACGATTTCATGAATAGAAATGTTTCCACACACATTTCTTTACATGTTCTCGTGTATACATATCCTCGACCATGTCTACACTTCATCCCATGCACATTTCTCCGCTTATCCCAACATAATAAAATGCACACCACACGACAACATAAATATAAACAATCACACATTTACAGCACGATCCTCTAACTGAATACATGAATCATTCGTCTGAGTCCATCTAGGTAGTATTGTCCATTTTGTTCAAACCGGTAGCGTTCATTTCTCCATTGGCTGTGCACAGTTAGTAAACTAGGAGGAGGTTGTGTGGATTTATTTTGAAATGTGAATAGAATTTTAATATGGAATTTAACGATCAAATAAGTGGAATAAAATTTAAGTTTCAAATAAAGCGATTTATTAGATAAATTTAATTTTTGAATAAATAACTGGAAATCGTTTAATTAATTGAATTGGAGTAGAATATGAATTGAAAATGATTTCTAATGTTAATATAAATTCTACTGGTATTACAGTTGAGTGAGTAAGTTTTTAAAACTGAAATTTTAAGCGTTTTTGTAAAAATAGGAAATCTTCGATTTAAATCGACGATTTAAAATAGCGATCTGGGCACAGTCTTAAAATTCGACGAAATATATTCCATTAGATGTATAATAGTGTGTTATTATCGAATTTTAAATTTCGTAGCATTTGAAGTTATCGTTTGGTCGTACGGGTTATAAACGCGTTGAATTTAATATCGAAAATTTAGTATAATAATTTGGTCCAAAAAGTTATCTTCTTCATGCGATCGAATTGAGACTCGAAACCTTTTCCATTACATTTGGAATAGGGGTATGACATTATGAACACCTAGCGGCATGGCTTGATAGGGGTTTGAGATTCTAAGTTATTAAAATCAAGATATTTTAAAAATTTAATAAAAAATGTCTAGTTAAACTCTTATTAAAACTTTCAAATAATCTTTAAAATACTAAATTGTTTATTTAAAGACATTTATAAAAGATTCGGAAAAGAATAGTTAAGTTTTAAATCTATATTTCTACAGTTTATTAAAACTGCTGTAGAAAAGTGTTGTAAATAATGTATTAAAAGCTTATTTGATTAAAACTTTGGAAATCCACATTTATAACTCAAATCTCATTTTAAAACATTTAAACATATTTATCAAATTTATTTCATTTTTTTAAACATTTAAAAATATCCATTTTAAAGAATTTACACTGTGGTCACTTAACTACAAAAGCGCGATTTTCCTGAAAATTTGATTTAGTCATATCTAAACGTATACAAGACGAATTCTTGGTTTTTATTTTCCACTTGAAAACTACATCTATAAGGATCTGTAAAATTCTTATTTTAAAGTATTCCACTCCGTTACTGTCATGTGAATTCATTTAGGTTTTCCAACGCGAAATCGCGAACTGCCGTTAAGCGATCCACCTTATTTTGACTTGTTTTTCAATATTTACCAAAACTTCTTCAAATTGAGTTTTATCACTTATAAAACTATAAATCATTTTGAATTTATATTTTACTACTTATTCATTAAAAACCCATTTTCTCTTTATTTCCAAAATATTCCATATTTCATTATTTTAATATTCAACTTTCTATCTTTTAAACTTCTTAAATCCTAAGCTATTTATTACATTCTAAAACTATAGAATTCATTAACTTTAAAATCTTAAAGCACTAACTTCCCTCTCCAAAACAATTTCAAAACTTTATCTTTAACTTCTCGTTTTTAAATCTAATTTCTATCTTCCAAAACGAATTCTTTTTCTATAATAAATTTGAAAAGAGACTTAAGTATGCCAAGTATACCACACGTGATTTCTAAACAAGTGTGGTCTCAAATCAACTACAATTAACTATGACTAATAATGTAGTCAAAACTATCTTTAATTAAGGTGTTGATAAAATCAACACTAACAGTCACAAATTCATTCAAATGCATCCATACAATCCAATCTGTTTCTAGCATCGATATCACAACTTAATGGCGTTAAATCAACATATTATCATAGGGTATAATCATGGTTATCCTAGAAACAGGAAAGAATAAAATTCGGACTAAAGGAGCTCACTTTCATTTGACATGTTTAGCTATATGTATTACTTCTTACTTCTTAAGTAACCATCAAACATCATTGGTTAACTGTAACAACCCGATATTTTCAACCATTCGCATCCGCACATATCAGACTTGAATTGCTTAAAATACCGCGTTGTAAATAAAATTTGACAAATCTCAGAATATACAGTAAATAAATAGTCACAGATCACAGACACAAAGTAATAATGCAACGGAAGTAAAAGAGATAGTAGTTCATGAAGCTACTATATATATAAGATACATCAGAGTTAAATAAGATACAACAGAAGACTAAAAAGATACATCAGGTACAAATCAAAATAAATCACTGGAAACACTTGATACTGAAAGCAAAATAGATGGCTGGATCTTTAAGAAAAGCTCCAACTCCGAAGGTGAGTCTTGAATGCTGAATCACTCAGTCTAACTCGAGCGTAAAGCAAAACACAAAACACTCGAGTCAAGACATAAATACTTATGAACCGTAAATCAACTCAAGTGAACAGTAACAAAATGCATCAGTAACTCAAAGGATGCTTGGGATCACCCATCCTTTAAGGATCCATTAAACTATTTACTATGTTGTAATATTACGCTATTATAATAATGTCTATAGTAAAATAAACTTACTTTAAAATAGCGCTAAGGGGTTACCCATATATCCCTTAATACATAATAGTGCCAATAGTCTATACAGTACCTGCATATCTCCTGATCGGGAGACTATGAGAAGATACTCCATAGGTACGACACAAATCAAACTCGTAGTAAGGCTCGCTATGGTAGGTGGCACGGCACACAAGGAAATACCAGGGTAGATATACCAATTACACACATGGGCTGGCGATAAGTAGCAGCCACTACGCCCACATCGGAACACACTCCCAATCAAAATCAGAGGATGGCCATCAAATCAACCACAAGTAAGAGCATAGTATCGAAGAAGTGTGTCCGACCAGAGGAGCTACCCTTTTTGGCCCGAGATCGCTCCTGTTTTAGCCACCTTAAGCCAACTCACGGGAGTCGGGTCCACGTTCATACCTCGATAGGATCATCGCCACCATCCTACTTCATTCTGAAATCTCCACCGCACACACAGTTGTTAAAGTGGTTTTCAGGGTGAAAAGAGAGTATGACAACTTCCGATCCCGTTCTTTTTAACAACTAATCGTTATTATAACGCCGTGGTCATTTCAAGATAGTTTATACTTCAAAAATCAAATCATTTTATTTCAAAACTATATTCCTGTCAAAATAGTTTATACTTCGAAACCAAAACCGTTTTTATTTCAAAACTATTTCCAAATCAATACGATATCATTTCCATTTCAAACATATATTCATCTTTCAAAAATCATAATACTTTCAAAACCAAAATACTTGAAATCGTTACACTTTGAAAATCATAACATTTCAAAATCATACATTTGAAATCGTGAAACATTCCATTAATTTTTACATTTTGCAGATTTATTCAATTAAACCTAAATTTCAAATTTCCAATTCAATTTAATTCAAACCATCAGTTTCAATTCAATCCAGTTTCCCAACAAACCATTTCAAATCTTATCAATTTCAAATACAGATTTGATCCGCAAAATAAACTATTCAATTTTTAATATATTTCAAAGCTTTAATATCCCACATTTCAAAACTAAATTTTGTAATTTCATATATCTCTGATTTAACTTCATTATTACATAGTTTTGAAATATTCATTTCATAAATCCAATATTATTTAAATAAAATCAAATTCCAAGTAAACCAAATATCCTTTCATAACTATACAAACTTCAAATATTCATTTACCAAAATCAAATATCATTCCAAATTCACCTTCTTTATCAAAATAAAGATTATGTCATTCAAAACCATTTCAAAAATCATTCCCTTTCAGATCCTTTATCAATTCATTATCATTCTTTAGTTCAAATATTCAATATAAATATCATCTAAAATAAAATATGTTATTCATTATTATTTCAAATACCATTACAAAACACATTACAAAAAACATTTCAAATTCATTTAAAAATTCATTTATCACACTTCATTTCATTCCATTTTACACATAACACAGTAAACCTTATTTAAATTCAAATTCAATTTAAATTCCTTAAAATTTAAAAATAAATATTAAAATATATATTCAAACTCCTGAAATTTCACAAATAATCAATTCCAAAAGTTAGATCATTTACCACTTTAAAATGTAACTCAAATAGTGTTAAAATATATAATGTTTCAATATTAGCCGAGGACTCAACTTTAAACAACTTTAATGGCCGCTGACTTTATCCTTCCGTGATTCCCTTCGGCGCTGCTCCCTGCCCTCTTCGCCTATCTGCTCCTCCTCCCCTCTTTATGCCCGCTTCTACTCCTCAGCCCCTTGTTTCATTCCCTCTTTCTCCCTCGTCGACCAGGTCGGGTCGCGTTTTCAAAGTCATGGCTTCGGCGCCTGTGTGTCCACAACTTTTCCTACAATCTGCCACTGAATTTCCGCCTCTACATGCAAACTTAGTTCGTCCTGTGGGTTCGCTCTTCAGCGAAGGTACGTCTTCGCCTGGTAAGCTCGCCTTTCCTGTCACGAGTGGAGTTGAAGTGAGTAACCTTGTGAATATGGATTGTGATTTGGGGAAACTGGCATTGAGTGTTGCGATTGGTGCTAGGGCGGATGTTGGTTTGTCTGTTCGTAAACTGGGTAGTGTTTCAGCTGATCATCCAAGCTTAGGTCAGTGCACTCCTGGTGCTTGTGATAATGCCCCTGTGAGAGCTGTTCCTTTAGCCAGTGTAGCTTGTTCTGGAAACTCAATCCCTTCTGCCTTTATTGTTTCCCCCTTCGTCGTGGAGCATCCTTGTCATGTTGCTCCACTGCTGCCAAGCCCCAAATCATGGTCTTCTCTATTCACGTCCCTGCCCTGTAATGCGGGTGACTACGTCCCGATTGAATTTGATATGGTCGAGGAGAATGGAGTGATGATCCCTCTCCCTTTTGTTTTGTAAGCTGGCGTGGATTTTTGGTCTGATTATTTGGTTGGTTTCTTTTTGGAACCTAATCACCGGCTTCTTAATGCGTCTTCGGTTTTTCGAAGGGCTTGGAAGCTTCGTGGTAATTTGCATGTTAAGCTGATTGACTCCATGTATTATCTTGAGTTTCCTCTTCTGAGGATCGGCGGCTTGTTCTTGAGGCTAAGCCTTCGTTTTTTGATGGAAGGCCTTTTATTGTTATTCCTTGGTCTCCAACTGTGGCGTGTGCTCGTGAACAGGTTCTTTCTATCCCTGTTTGGGTTTACTTTTCGCAAATTCCCACTGCTCTTCAACCTTTTGTTGGGTTGAATTGGTTAGCCTGTAACGTTGGAAGATTGAAATGTTTTGGCTCTAGTATAGTTGCGCGTGATAAAATGATGCATGTTAAGGCTCTTATTGAGATATCCCCCTTTAAGCCTCTCCCTTCATCTATTCCTGTTCAGCTTGCTGTCAGGCATGTTGTGGAAGTCCGTGTTCACTATGGCTGGGTTCCAGATATTTTTACCTCTTGTCACTCTTTTGGCCACCTGTCTAACAACTGCTTGCACTCTGTAGCCTCCGCAGCTGCTCCGAAGATTCCTCTACCTCACCCCCCGCGTAGGATTTGGGTTCCCATGGCCCCTGCCTCTCAGATTACCCCTCCTCCTGCTGTTCCACTATCTGATCTGAGTCCGCCTCTTTTGCCTTGTTCTAAGCCTGTCTCTTCTCCTGATTCTGTGGTCCCTTGTGACGTTGCTGCTCCTATCCCGTCCTCGTCGCGGTTGCCTGTTGTTTGGGATGAGTCTGAGCGGTGTTGGGTTGATCACAAATCTGATATGAGATTTAACCCTGTGGATGGATCCTTCTTTAGATTTATCTCCGATGATTATCTGGACCTTAGATGCCTTCATTACCAACCGTCTGGTGATTCCTTAGTTCTTGATTTGGACGGTTTGTATGCGAGTTTGAATTCTGTCATGCTAGCTGATACTTCCTGGGATCGTTCGTTTATCTACTCTTCTGGTGCTACGGGTTATGATCCTCGTCTTGCTATCCTTTTCCGTCCCTTTGCTGGTCTTTGTGGGAATGTTCCTTTGGTATCTTCTCAGGTGTCTGTGGATGATGGTGATCTTCCTCTTCGGAGGAGTCCTAGTCTTAGTGATATTTTTAGTTACTGTGACATAGTTGTCATGTACCTGTGTTGTATTTTCCTTTTTTCTTAGTAGTTAAGGTGCTTTTACCTTACTCCTGTACTTCAACTTTTATTACGTTCGTAATAAAAAGTGGACGGTCCATTATAAAACCGGCCGGCCTTGCCAAAATCTATAATGTTTCAAAACATTGTCAAATTATAGCAACGACAACATTTATAAAGTGCTATCGTAGCTCATAGTTTTCAAAATAGTTTAGTTCATGAACAACGACATTTATAAAATGCCGTAATAGATATTTAGTTATTTCAACATATTTAAATTCAAAAACAAAAGCACTTAAAAATGCTGTCATAAGACCACATATTTGGAAATGCTATAAATAAAACTTTAGATTTTATTATAACTTCGGAAATATTAAAACTCCAAATTTTTGTTATTTTAAACTTATAGTCATATTTCTAGACTTCAAAATTCCACATTTAAATAATTTTAACATATGATTTATTACAACAAATTTTTTTAAATCAAATATCCAATTTTAAAACTCAGTTCATTAGTTAAGTCAAAATTCACTGTTTATTAACTTATAAATTTAACAAACTTAACATTTTACTTCAAATATCATTTCAAAACTTTAAATTTAATTTCCATTATTTACTTACATTTTAAAAATAAAATTTAAAGTCAAAAATCACGTTTACTTCAAATTTACCTATTTAAATTCACAAATTCAAAACTTAATATTTAGCCTTCTTAAAACCATTAAATATATATTTTTAAATTAAAATTTCATACTTTAAAAATACAAACCTATATAAAAATCATTTAAGAATATACCACGGGGTCTATATATAATTTTCTAACCTAGGTCAAGTGATACAGATATGTATCATTTCAGTCCGCAATTTAAAAAAAACCCAGGTTCTATCATTTCAAACCCGCAATCCCAAGTCAAATAAAATAAAATAAAAATCACATGAGCCTATCATTTCAGCTCATAATGATTTTCTCTATTCTAATGTCTGTTCGGTTTGTATCATTTCAACTCATAGTGGTTCTATTCTAATAGGGAACTTGCAATGTGATCATATACATAAACAATATAAATAAATACACTAACATGTTAATGTCACAACAATGTCACAATATACTGTCATAGATCATATGTCAGGTGATAAGTAACAGAATTAACATGGTAATAACATGGCATAGCATATCATATAATCATCATTTACTTGCATAACATTTTGAATTACTAATCACTTGTCATCAATTCACCATTTCATAAGTAAAAATATCAGGGTGAGAAGGACTCACCTTTATCAAAGCTAGAGACCACTACGACACACAAGAACGATTCCAAAGGCATGACAAGCACGATACATCACGGCTACTGATTTAAATGAATGGAGAGCCAAGATGTTTATCTGGTATACAACAATTAAATAATACAATATAAACATATGTATTTATAACACAAAACAATATTGAAACAAATGAAATAAATTTTAACAAAGGACAAGATAGTCTGACCTTGCCTTAAACATTCAAGTGCTCGGCCATATCATCAATTTGGCTCGGCCATAGTGATGCTTTGGTGGTAAATAGCTCGGGTATGCATCACATAACCATGGCTAGAAGTGGATGGTGATGGTAGGAGTTACAACATAGGGTAGAATACAAAGGAACAAGGCAAAAGAGGCAAGTTTTGCATCAATAGGCTCGGCCTAGTCAAGATATGGGCTCGGCCATACATGCTTCAGTTCTGGTCAGATCTGAAGTGATGTCCAGAGGTGGTTTTGGCAGGTGGTGGTGGAGCTAGGGGTGCGGCCAAGGCAAGCTATGAAGGCTATGTTGGAAACTATGGTTAGTTAGGCATGTTTGTGGAGTTCTTTGCAAATTTTTGTGGTGATGGCTTCACATGAAGGCACGGCCAGATCTGGACAAGGGGATAAGGAGCTGGTGCTACCTTGTATGGTGATAGTGATGGTCGGTGGAGAAGAGGTGGTAGTGGCCTAGCAAAGCACAAGAGAGAGTAAGGCAAAAATCAATGAAAAATGAAGAGAAAAAGTAGAAAGAAAAGCCATTAACAAAACTTACAAAATATTTCCTGAAAATAGCATGGCCATGAGTTGAAGTAGTGAGAAATTTCTCACGTGAAAACTAAATGAAAATGCTCGGTTAAATCCTAGGGAATGCACGGCCAAAGCTAAGATGAAAAGACAAAAGCAAATGAAAAGACAAAAGCAAATGAAAAGACAAGTAAATGAAAAGACAAAGAAAATGAAAGGTCTTGACTCTTTGAATTTCTAATTTCTTTTATTCAAAATAAACAAAATAAAAATCAATTAATAATAATAAAAGAGAAACAAAAATAAAGTAAAAAAATAAAAATTATTCTTAAGAAAAATAAAAAGTAAATAAAGAAAATAGTTTATTATATTGAAACTAGAATTAAAAATTGTAAACAAAATACAATCAACATTTGAAGATTATAATTACACTTTTAAAATGTTTTAAAAATAAAATAATATACATAGTATGTCATGTTATACAAATTAGAACATGATATGACAAACAAAAATATTATTTATATAAATTAAAATTAACAATTTTGTTAAGTAAACAATTTACATACAATGGTTTAAAAGGCATAACTTTCACAATATTAATCGGATTTCAACAAAACGAAAAGCAGTATAATTAAAATTTTATTTACTTTCATAATAAAAGGTAAAATTTAAAATTAAAATTTTTAAATTTAAAAGTCAAAATTTGACCATATTGACCAAAATTCACATTTCTGGAAAATATTCTATTTATTCATGTTTGGAATTCTAATTTACATCAAAATCAAAATTTATATTTAAAATAACAAATTTTATCCATTTTAATAAATAAAATAAAGTTTTTATATCAGGAAATTCAATTAAAATATTTAAAATATACAATTAAAATAATAACAAAATACAGGGTTGTTACATTGACCAACCAAAAATCATTACTACTTTTAATATTCATGCTAACCATTTTTTAGATGATTTCAAATTATAAGAAGCATGTATTTTAATCAAGTTCTCACCTTTGTTTCCACTCCATCCAATTTTATTGAATTAAACCCAGTAGTGTTTCATCAGCACTTCCTTTCTTTTTTCTTGCTTCGGAGCTTTCCAAACTCCTTCTCTATGAACTATGGTATTTTTTTCCTTGCACCATCGACACACAACATCACAGACTAAATGGAGATGTGGAGAGCTTGGACTATGATGGTGAAGTAGACTTGGCTTGGATGTGCTCGACTATGGATGTGTTCGGCCATAGGGCTTAGGGAGGGGGACGTACATATGTGGGGGTAGTGGTACGGCTGTGAATGGTGGTGGTGGTGGTATAGCCAAAGGTTGCTAGGGGGAAGATGTGGTGTTGATACGGGTTTTGAGTTGGATTTTGTATTTTGTTTTATGGAAAAAAGGGGTTGATGATGGTAATTTTAAAGAAGCTGTGTGACCATGGAGGTGATGAAGAAGGTGAAGAAGTAGTGAAGAATAAGATGTGAAAAAGTGAAGAGAAGGTGGTGTTATTTATAGTTGAAGTTTACACCAAAATGGCCTTACTACCCTTAACCTAAAATTCATTTTTAATCACACATTTGTTCCTCCTTTCCAATGCAAGATTAGACCCTTAAGTACAAATATTTAATGAGATGAGATATTGCATTAATACTTAGTAATGATAATGTTTCTTAAATGATCTTTCTTAAATCACAAATCAAATCAAAGATTTTGCTTACTTTATTAATTTGCAAAAGTAAACTGTCTTTGTTTTTGTGCTAATTTTATATGTTTTCCAAATTTTGTAAATGTGCAAGTATGCATGTTTAAAGAAATCATGTTGAAAAAATGTTGAAACAACTTTCATTTGGTCATCGGTCGTAAATCTGAAATTGGATTCCAATCATGTTTATAGTTTCTATTTAAGCTATTCAACGATGTAAACAAATTTTAAAAACAAATTTTCTATCATATTTAAATAAATAAAACAAGGTTATTTAGGTTATAAAATCATATTAAATATTATTAAGATCCAATTATAAAAATATGACATTGAATTTTTCAAAATACTTTGAAGTATGAACATTTTTGTAAAACAAGTCTATATGTTTATATAACCATTAAAATCAAATTACTATCATTATCAAATTAATTTATAAATGGATTATTCATAAAAAAGAAATTAAAAATGATTATTTGAACATATACTTTACTTTATCAGAAACTGTCTTTTGTAAATTTTACGATAAAAGTCCAAAATCTTTATTTTGGAAAACAAATTCCAGAATTTAGTTTACCATTATTATTTATCATAGACATCATGATTATTTGCTTTAAAATAAACCTATTTTGAATATGGATATATTTCTCAATTATTCTTATTTTCAGAATGGTAAAATTACGGGTCGTTATACATGGCTTCACTCTTGGACGAGGAATAATATAAGTTGAAATGTCGATAATGAATTAAGTATACTAACATTGATTTGTATAAGCAATTGTTTTAACTAGATAGTCGATTAGTTGACTATCAAATCTAACCAAATATTATTAACTTAGATCTTTAAAAAGAATGTTTTAAAGATGATATAAGTACAAAAATAGTTGTGGGTTGTAATAAACAATGTTCTATTAACATTTGTTTTTAACCCTTATTATTCATTGTACTTAGAAATACAATTAGATAATTAATAATGAATATTTTATGGTTAAGTATAAATAAATGCTTTGTGTTATTGTGATAATGTTTTAAACAATACGTGTTTTAAATCCTTAATTATAATTAATATTTTAAAAAGCAAGTTTAAAGAGAAATACTTTTAAAATGTGAAATGACTTGGATTTATTGGGACAAACATTTGAGTAACACTTATTCTAAACCTTTATAAATGTAACTACACCTTTAAAAGTGAGTTTTAAAGATAATGATTAAATATGAAGTAACATTTATCTTCAAATCCTTGAATTGTATTTTAAAGTGGAAAAATATTATAAATATAATTAGATCTTTGATATTAGAATTTTAAAGATAATAACAAGTATTAAAATCTTTTATACAAAGATAGAAAAAATTGTATATTTAATTTATAAAAGAGAATGGGTCTATAGTAACAATGTTTAATAACATTTGTTTTTACCTCTTTGATTATACTTCAAGTAAGGAAGACATTGTTAAGTGATTTCTCAATATACCTATACCATTGAGATAAGTATATGAATACTTTTTAAATATTGAAAGGAGTATAAATGAATAGTGAAATAGTAGAATACAAGTATATATCTTTTTAGAAAGAGAAACTAAATATATATACAAGTATATAAAGGAAGTTTTAATTAATAAAGAAGTATTAATCAATAAAGAAGTATTAATTAATAAAGGAACTTCTAGTTAATGAAAGAAGTTTTATTAGATAAAAATGAGTTTTACTAATGGAAAAAGGTTTTTAATTAATAAAGGATATATTAATTAAAAAGGGATTAAAATTCGTTTAGGTGACTTGATCGTATGAATTGATAGTGCTTGTACGTTTACTAGCTTATGGAAAATATATGATACTTAGTTTCCTTACGCGATCATTCTCATTTTTGTTGAATATGACCGAATTCATCGACTCGGTCTTGGAGAGATCGGGATCGGTGAGTGTTTTAGTTATCGAAAACTACTTCAAGACTGAGATATGTGTTCTACCTATGGGAAGTGGATCTATTTGCGATGCTGGAATCCATGTGTGGTATCGAGATCTGTTCAAGATGTTGAAATGCATTTGGGGATTCATGATTTGTTCGAATGATGAAGACTCATGTGAAAGATGCCAAATGTTGCCTTGATATTGGAAAAATGACTAAAGACAAATTAGGATGCATTATCCTGGATTTAGCTAACCCAAAAGGGGTACATCAACTCTAGTATCCAGAGTTTGCTTACCGATATGTTATGCCCAGAATGGGCTAGTCATGTTTACCTTATGGTATATTTTAATTAGAGATATATGATGCTCGGAAGGAATTTTCTTATCCTTGTCATGGAGATTGGTCTCATAGTATTACTAGGGAGGTCTCCATGGAAAATCCATATATGAACATGCCTTAGCAGTTTCTAATGTACTCTAATACACTATTGAATGTAACAAATATAACCGTTCCGGCTATGTTATATATTTATTTTTAACCCTAGACATTATTATAATACCACTAGATTTCTTATGAAATGGTTTGGTTATCTTAAGGTAAAAACCCATCTGTTTTTATTAGGGCATGGTCTTACAAGATATCTTTATTTTAGAAGGGTTTTATGAATATAAAATATCCATATGATTGAGTTTCTTACGTAGGTTTACCAGACTAATCTGGGTGTTATTTTTTTATAATGCTCGGGTCAACCTAATGTATATTTGAAAATTCCATTGATGTTCATCGGAGTTTTTGGACAAGAGCAGGATGATTGCCTACCGAAGTATTCTTATTTCCACTCCATTTCTTTATTTATTTTTATTAATAATTATAAGGACAGGCTGTTATAATTTTCCTGTCCGATGATGGATTAGTTTTGTTTGATTATTGTATCCATAAAGTTATCTTTTGTAAAGATTATTTTGAGATATTATATATTATTGTTCTGCATGTGAGGTTCCGATGTTTTTGTTCTCATCTTCTTATTCGTTTTTTTTCTCTTTTTCTTTTACCCCAACGTTCTATCTTTCCGATACTTAGATGCTTGACATATGAATATCATGGATGTATTAATGTCGACATTTAGAGGTTGAAAAGACGATCATTACACGTGATATCAGAGCCAATGGTTAAGTAAGAAACTTAACTTTGGTGGGGTATAACTCACTAGGAGATTAGGTAATGGAATGCCTTATTATGAGTTAAGAGTATTGTATATATGAGAGAATGTTATTGTTGGTGCTATAAAAATGTTTGATATTGTATTAGTTAGTCCGTTGAGTGGTTTATGAATTTTTTTGGTACATGGGATGCCACGGTATCGATAGGGATTTCTAAACACTTGAACAAGGCAAACTAACACAGTGTTGTTTTTGAAAAATTGGTAAATGAAATAATTTTACCTTAGATTATATTTTATATATAAAATACTAACTTTAAAGTAATTGATATGGTTATTTATGATATTTTTGTTTGTTAAGAAATGATAATATTCAATTAATATCATTTATTGTTCATTTAAGTTTGTGCTTGGCCAGTTTATAGGCATTAACTATTGTTTATTGATTTGTATGTAATTTACCTTTTCACAACATGGATTGGGTAGATAGTAATCATGGGAACATTGAAACGAACATCTTATGAATTAAGTTTCATAGTTTGATGATAAGGCATTCGATGTTAATGTTGGGTTAAAAAGTTAACTATAGTAAAAGTTGTTTATTATAGTTTCAAAGGAAAGGTAAGGTATTTAAAAGATAAATACATGTGAAATGCTTTTATATAAGAAAGAAACTTTATATACGTATAGTTTATAAGATATGGTTTATAAGCAAAAAGGATTGAAATTGAAAATTTAAGAACTTAATTCCTAGTGTTTTTGAAAGAAATGGTTTTTGAAATTTTGGAGTAATTAGTAATAGTATAGTTGGAGAATATTTCAATGGTTTAATGTTTTTAAACAGTTTTAAGATCTGTTCGAGCTTGAGATTAATCTAAGAATCAATCAATCGGTTTGCGAAATAAAGTATTTTTATGTTTTAGCTAGTTCGAGTGACAAAAAAATGAGCGAGTGATGAAACGACCTGCCTTTTTGGACGGCTTGAATTGACGATAAGATACGCACGTCAGACTCAAACCATTCAAAGGGGCAGATTGTTATGGGGTAAATAAGAAAAACAAGGAAAGAAAACAAATACAGAATCATGCAGTAGAATGACAAGATATAATAATCAAATAATAGTTCATGAAGCTGTTTTCAAATACATTAGATTACACTTTCGTTATACAGATCAGAGTTATGTACAACAAGAATAGATAATAAATGAATGCAGCGGAACAACATGATGCGGCGGAATAAATAAAAGAAATAATAATGGTACAAATCTTCATCTTCGTACCCAAGAAATAAGGTCTTCAAACCTGAAATGCTCAGGCTGACCCGAGTGAATTGAAAAGACAAAACACTCGAGTCAGAACTAAAAGTTATTATGTAAGTTAAATCAATGGTATATATGAGTGAAACGGCGTCAAAGATGTTTACGGGGTTTGACATCTCCTATCCAGTGTCTAACGTGAGTGCAATAACTTAAGAAATGTCTGCGATTCACATCTCTTAAGGATCCGTTAAACTATCTACTATGTAGTACAATATGCTATTATAATATGTCTACAGTAAAGTAAAGTATTAAAATAGCATTAAGGTGTTACCCATATCACCCTTAACACATTTTATATATTCCAATAGTCTATGCAGTACCGTACGCTCTTTCGTAAACTAGAGATTTAGCCAGAGGGCACTCCATATGTATAGTATAAAACAAACTCGCAGAAGGCATGACAGGGCATGTGAATGTTATCCCGCCTTTTGGCAAGGACGAGATATCAAGGAACCGACTGAAAACCAAGGATCACTCGCCCCGAATATCGAGAACGCACAGGTTCACCAAGGACGTTGATGAATTTTGTCCGAGTCCAGATCATGCTACAATTGACAAGACACGAAAAGCGAAGCCATGAAAGCCAGCGTTCCAAATTTCAAGTCAATTAGAGTTCGTATGCTCAAGTTATGATCGATGCAAATTGAAGGAGATAACCCCTTTTTCGTATCCATCACCGAACCTCAATTCGAATCCATCATTTTCGTGTCGATCGGAGTGGCAACCACTTCGCATCCATCTTAGAGCCTTGGTTCGAATCGATCTCGTTCGAATCCATCTGGGAGCCTCGGTTCGTATCGATCGACTATAGCACACTTCGCATCGATCAGCCTTTTTCTGGTTCGTATCGATAAAGCAAAGTCCACTTCGTATCCATCCAAAGGCGGCCTCCTTCACATCGGCATTGTTCGTATCCATCGACAAGCGTCTATTCGAATCTGTCGAAGAAAGCACTGTTCGTATCCACCTAGCTTTGCTAGTTTGTACCCATCACGGAACTGCTGTTCGTATCCATCCCACCGCTTCAACTTCGTATCGATCAACTAGAGTCTATTCTGATTGATACGAACAAAGCCAAACAATCAACGGATCCACATATTTTCCATCCATACGAACAAAGTTCATTGCATCAATACGAATAGGGTCGTCTTCCACCGATGCGAACTAGGAAACGACCTTCGATACGAACGAGGCGAATTTCAAGGGACGACTCGATCAACTCGGCGTAAAAGGTGGATCAATCCGAAGTGTGTGCTCCACATCATCACTTGGGCATGTGCAATGATCGATTCGAAGAGATAGATTTGAATTGATCGATTCGAACCAAACAATCTACTGGTAAACTCCATCTCATATCGATAATAACTCGAGATCCACAATTCCAAATGTTTTGAAATTTTCACAGGAGCTTTCATACAAGCTAAAGAATGTTTACACCAAATTTCGAATACATTGGACAAAATCTTGATCGATACGAATTACGTTCGTATCGATCATGGATCGAGTCAAAATTTCATTGAATCGATCGCATGGGCTCACCCACATGCCAGAAGAAGTCTCCCGAGATCTGAGCGAAATATCAGCTGCCTACGCCTATAAATAGAGCCCTAGGGCCTACAGAAAAGGATCTTTTTGACTCTCTAACGCCCAGACTCTGCCAGATTCGACTTTGCACTCTATTACTGCTGTTGTACTCGAATTTCAGAGTTGTAACTCGCTGTAGCTTGCTGTAATCAAGTGTAATCTCAAGAGAATATCAATAAAATCATAAAACTTCATAGCGGACGTATGCAACATGCCGAACCACTCTAAATTGTTGTGTGTCTTTGTATTTACTTATCCGTTTTGGAGTTTTTGTTAGATAATCCACATTTTACATTTATATTCTTCATTTTTATCTCTTCAAAAACTTCCGAAGAGTGTTGTGCCCATTCTTGGTATAAACACTTTGGTGCTTTTACTAAGAGAACATGGTTTTTCTCCTGCTCCTTGGATCTACTGTCGATATCGATTGCATAAATCCAAGAAGAAGATCCAGATTTCCAATCCAGAATCCTTCCAACCTATTCAGATTTGCATGAAATCTATGAAAGGACTTCACCTACCGCAATGGTTAGCATATGACCGCCTCGACCGCTGCCAATCAAGAAGGACGGGATAGACAGTATCCCGCGCAATTGCCTCCGTCCAACCAAAATGCTACCGGACCCTCAGATCCGTCAGTCCCGGTTACAAGACAATAATTTCAGATGCTGCTTCAAGAATTGACCCAGAGTCGGCAACAGTTAACTGAACAGCTACGTGCCAACGCTGAGCTGACTAGCCAACTGAATCGCCAAAGGCGTAGAAGATCCAGAAGGGATCATGCTTCTCATTCCTCCATCGAAATTTCTGCCTCATATGACTATCACAACAGATCCACCTATCCCCGGGTAGACGGGAGTTTACACACAAGCCACTGGACGTCAGCCCGCAATAACCATTGGACAACTGAGAGTTGGCCGATCAGCCAATTTCTATACTGGACCCCTTTTCTGGGGAGGTACTGTTCCTCAATACACCATAGACAAACGTGCTACCACCGCCGCGGTTGAACCAAGGGTTGATGCCCAGAATCTGTCAGACCTGAACCATCATCAGAGTGGACGTACTCCTGAACCATACATCCCAGATGACTTTGAGCCAAGGAGGCGAGACATGGACCGTTGATAGCCCCCAGTCCAGCCTCATATTGTGAAACCCGACCACACTTTTGCTCAGCGTGCATAGAATATATAGATGCCGAATATTCCAACTATGATTCGGCAGATGATTCAAGAAAGCCAAGGCCTCACGAATGAAGACTGGGAATCTCTCGGAGTCATGCTCCTTTTACCGATGCGATATTATATGCTGAACCCCCTCGGCGATTCTGGATGCCGACTCTACCAATGTATGAAGGAAATTCTGACCCTAATCAACGTATCCTAAAGTATGAATGGTCAATGAGCGCTGTGAGAGCTGATGATGCAGTGAAATGCCGTGCTTTTTCCATTTCTTTGGGGGGCATTGCTACCATGTGGTTCACAAGATTACCACCTCGATCCATTTCTTCCTTCGACCAGTTGGCCACTAAGTTTGTAGAACAATTCCGTATGCATGTTGCGAGGCCTAAAGATGTCAATACTCTATCCAGCGTCACTCAAGCTCTCGGTGAGACACTCAAACGCTACCTAGAGAGATTTCATGCTGCGTGTATGGAGATTAGTAATCCCAACGACAACTCAATCTTAATGGCATTGACTAAGGGGATTGACCCTGACATTGAGTTTGGAAATTGGTCGGCTGGGAAATCCCCCGCGTCATTGGACCGTTTCTACTCCATAGCTACCTAATTTTTGAGACGAAAGGACGCGAAACAGTCTAGGAAGTAGGATGACATGGGACCCAGTATGGTGGGGATTCAAAGTAGTGTTGCAGTTAAGCAATCCAGGGAGAGTTTCGAAAAAGTTTAGTTAAATATACAGAACAAGCAAACTCAGCAAAGGAACAATGGAAATCAAAATAAGAAGCGAGATCAAAATCATGGTCCGCGACGTAGGGCTCCAATGTTCGATAACTACACTCCCTTGAATATGTCGTTAGAGAATGTGTATTTGCATACCTGCAATGCTATGCAATACAAGAAGCCTGCTCCGAAGCCATCATCGGAGAGACAGATTCAGACATGAATGTTTTGTAGGTTCCATGAGAGTTATGGACACAACACAAATGAATGTTACCATTTGTAGGATCTCATCGAGAAATATATTACAGAGAGGAAGTTGGATCGGTTTGTGTGAGCGCCGCAGTCCGGTGGTGTGGGCCCATCAACCCAAAATCGTGTACCGAATCAAGAGAGGTAGGAGGAACCCACTCGTACCGGCGGGAGATTAGTTATAAATACAATAAGTGGTGGTCCTCATCCAATAGACCGAAGCTGGAGGGAAATGGAGTCATATGCCAGCTCTATCAGGCATGCAGACTTCGAGTGTTGTAGCAGTTGTGATGACGGGGCTCCAGCCAAGCAACAAAGGACGATAACAGCTGACATCGTATTGAGATGTTGATAAGCTCGAAGCCCCTACTATCGACCCACTAGTCATATCTACCCAGGTAGGTCCTGCTTGGATGAAGAGAATCCTGGTTGACAGTGGGAGTTCTGTGAATATTTTGTTCAAGCGAGCATATAATTTGATGAGATAGAAGCCAAGTGTTCTTGTCGTCCTCAAATCCACGGCTTCAATGGAAGTGCTACTTTACCCACTGGAGTGGTGGAACTGCCAGTGGAATTGAGGGTTGGAGAATGCCGGAGAGTCCGGATTTACAGTTTGTTGTTTTGGACATTGATTCACATTATAATGCCTTTTTGGGCCGACCGACCCTTGCTGAATTCAGGGCAGCTATTGCCCCACAGTGCTTGATTCTAAAGATCCCCACCAATCGTGGGTTGGAGTCATTCAAGGAGATCAGGCTGTTAGGAGAGCCTGTTATGTTGCCGAGCAATGAGGGGCGCAACGAAGAGGGAAAGGAAAGGACGTAGAGGAATCTCTCTGCGTTCGTTTTACAGATAATTGACAATTGGTGCCTGGACCCAAGCCCGGTCACCCCAACCTATTTCAGAGGGATCTTGACCCTGCAAATACCGAGAGCAAAGATGAATATAATGACAGTCAAGCTTCCTCAACCGAACTGACGATCGATGTTCCGATCGATGATGAAGACAATTCAAAGGTGATAAAGGTTGGATCTCAGTTAAGCCAACAGACGCAACAGGAATTGGTTGAATTTCTCTAGGAGAATCTCGATGTATTCGCCTGGATGCATTCTGATATGTGTGAGATCTCATCGGATATCGCGAGCCATACCTTAAATATTGACCCGCTATCCCGTTCAAGCAGAAAAGGCGTGGTATGGATCCAAAGAGATCTGTCGCCCTTAAAGAAGAGGTCGATAAATTATAATCAAATGGGTTTATCCAAGATGCTTTATACCCAGGTGGGTATCCAATCCCGTACGTGTCTGAAAGTCGAATGGGAAATGGATAACATGCATTGATTAATCTGACTTGAACAAAGCCTGCCCAAAAGATAGTTTTCCACTTCCCCGAATTGATCAGCTCGTAGATTCAACGGCTAGGCACAAGTTACTATCTTCTATGGATGCTTATTCCGGCTACAACCAAACACCCATGCATTTACCCGACCAAGAGCATACCAGCTTTGTGACTGATCTAGGACTCTACTGCTATAGAATCATGCCCTTCGGACTTAAGAACGCCGGAGCAATGTACCAACACCTAGTCAACCAGATGTTCGCCAACCGGATCGGTAAGACCATGGAAGTATATGTGGACGACATGCTGGTGAAGTCGAGATTCTCCATTGATCATGTAAGAGACTTGGAATCGATGTTCAACATCCATAGAGAGCACAAGATGAAGATCAATCCACTGAAATGTCATTTTGGAGTCGCATCTAGAAAGTTCCTTGGGTTGATCGTCAACGCTTGAGGAATAGAAGCAAATCTTGAAAAGAGCTAATCAAAGTCCAACTCGATTTCCAATTACAACACATGTTTATGATTTCCAAACTTAGCGAATAAAGACAAACTCAACTCAAGAGATGAAACTCCGCAAATGCACTGAACTGAAATTCAAACACTGCAACACTTAAACATAAAAGACAGAGATAAAAATTGAAACAAGAAAATAAAATTTCATTTCATCTAATCGTAAGTGAAGATTCATATACAATTTCTCCTAAAATTCCTACTAGCAGGGGCCGAACCCGCATCTATACACGGCCTATGAAAGAAAAGCAAAAAACAAATTCCTAACTACCAAAAAATACGTCGAAGAGGCTTATCTACTCCCTTTTCTTTTTCGGCTTCCTCTTCGACGTGGATCCGCTGTAGGTGCTTATGATCTTTCATTTCGAGCTCTTGCTTTTTGGCGGACTGTCTCCAGATGGGGGCATGATTTCAACATCCTCCTCCGAACTTGAATGTACAGGAATGCTTCCTACAGGAGGGGTCGGAGGGGTCGGAGGAGTCGGATCTACAACAAGGGGTGGAATGGGCACACTGGTATCAACAAATGTAGCTCCAGGTCATATCATTCTTAGCAGAGCCGAGCCAGGCGCCGCCATTCCATCCCCAAAACTACCACCATGTGCCGCTGCCTCCAACTCAGCATTAATTTCAGCCAGTATTTCTTTTTCGCGAATAGATTATGCTTTGTTGGGAGCAGCAGTGGTCTGTATTGAAGCACCAGAAGCAGGCGCGAGTCCACTAATGAAAAATGACAAGTCCCTGAAGGGGTCACTGTGTCATCCTAGAAGCTCATTTATCATCTGCTCGTCGAAAGAAAGTGAGCTCCCTTGTGTTCCTTCGATCGGCTCAGTCGTCGCCGTTGTAATCGCTTCAGTGATAATGGCCTCCTGCACTTGATGTGATTCTTGGATTGCAGAAGGCGCCGCTAGTGTAACATCGGTCACTGAACAAACAAGAAGATAAACTGTTAGTAAGAATTTCGAGCCAAGTTCCTTATTTCGAACACACTTGAGATATGTTCCAAATATCCTCCTTAGTTTGGCTCACGGATGGCTGAGCGGCTTCGGAGGTGTGCTCTTTGATGGGGGATAGCTGTGGCTGTTCTGGATTATAGGCTGGGATAGACTGAGTTCGGCCGCTGAAATAGGCTGAGATCAAGGTGGAGCAGTAATCTCGGAACTTGTGACGTGATGCTCGACGCTCGAGCCTTCCCCAATCTCCTAGTGCTGGGTGCTGAGCTTCTCCTTCTCATGTGAGATCATCGAATCATGGAGAATCTTCTTTTCATCCTCAGTCAACACACGATTCTCCAGATCGAACTCATCAAACGATCCACCCAGATGCACCGCCTTCTCCTCCTTGACCAATAGGTTCTAGGCATTATAAAGACGTGTCGAATAGTTATCGAGCCAAGCCAGGTTTCTATGTTTCAACACATTGGCGTTATACGTGACGATAAGTTCCTCTATATCGGCCTCCAGCCTGGATTCCGCGGTCCGAACTTTTTCTTCGACCTCAACTTCCACCGCGTGCACTTTTTCCAAACCACATCCCTTTCACCCTGAAGCATCATGGCTTGATCACATGCCACTTGTGTGGAAATATTGGTAGCTTCCTTCTCTTTAGTGATCTCATAAAATTTGGACTTAAGCTCATTGAGCTCTTTGAGGGTTGCGTCCCACTCGACAGTGACGATGGTGTTCCTATGGCCCATGTCCTCCATCATGGAATAATGTTTATGCCTCATCCTATCCATGGCCGAGTTGGCATCATCGGCCTTTTTGAGATCTTCTATTTCAAATTTTCGAGAAGTCTCGGCTTCGGTATTGAGCATCTGAATAATCCAGTCCTTCTACGCGAGCTCTCTGTCCAACTTCTCAATCACGGTATCCCGCTCAAGCCACTTTCGATGCTTTTTTCACGGCTTTCGCCCACTACTTATATTGGAAGTAGACATCTGCAACATAGTCGTGTACAGTGTTCTCAGCCTCCGTCGGAATTCGCATTAAATGCGGGGGGAAAATATACCCATCGAAACAGATGTCGAGAAAATCTTTCTTCAATTGAGCGTGTTTAATCGCTCCTTATCCCATTGGCTCAGCGAGGACCTGCTCTATAATTAAAGGAGCTGCTACTTCAGTTCTGCATGGTTGAGTTTCAGATCTTGGAGCACGAGAAGATGGCTTGGGCCGCGACGTTTCTTGAGGGTGTGAAACGTAGGTTGGAGGTTGTATAGGATTTCTGGAGGGAGAACAAGATCGAGATCGGTGTATGTACTCCTTGCACGAACCAGAATTTCTATCAATTAAAATTCGTATATTTAATTGATTTTAAGTATTAATAAGTGAAATTAAACAGTCGAATAAATTTTATTTCGAATATCTAGATTTAATTGGATAATTAAATCGATAAATTAATAGTTGAAATTACGTAAATAACTGGAAATTGGGTTTAATGCGATTAAAATGATTTGAATTTTTTTATTTTATCATAGTGAAGTTAGATTGATGTTATAGAACTTTTAAAATTGAATTAAAAGTTAAATTGTGAAAATTGAATATTTTAATATTTAATTGACGAGTAAAAATAACCATTTTTCAAACAGTCTCGTATTTCGACGAAACTAGTTTCATCGGATCCGTAATGTTATATTATTGTATGGTTCCAAATTTCGTGTCAATCGGATTTACCGTTTGTCCGGGGCAATCCAAAACGATAGAAATTAGTTTAAATCGATTTAATTTAAAATCGATCGTTTATTGCCGTAACTCGCACAGATGATCGAATTAGCCTCCGAAACACGTTCCATTGTGTCCGAAACGTGGGGTAAACCTAGGGTATTGGGGATGGAAGTTCGTATGTTCGTGCACGAATGCCCATAAATATACACGACCGAGCTTGCCCATGTCATGGCCGAGGGTGGCTCTCAAGTGAAGCTTCGAAACCGTGTATCCTGATCATCCTGGAAGTCGATGTGGTAGTTGCGTGTATTAGGGCTAAAAGGGCGGCTTGGGTTTCTTTGTTGCGTTCGTTCCTGTAGAACGCATACGGGAGAGAAGAGAAAGGGAGGGGGAGCGGCCTTGATTGCTTTGCTAGGATGGACGGCAGATGCGAGCTGAGGTTTAAAATTAAAAAGAAATCGTATAATTATTTATATAAAAATTTGTATTAACTTCAAAATGCTATAACTCTTTCATACGAGGTCCGTTTTGGACGAAACGAATTGCGTTGCAATCGTTTTGTCGAGCAATACGCTAAGGAACTGGGTTGGAATCGTTTGGAGCTAGTGAAAATTTCAGGTAAAATTAAACGCATGTTTAATTTTATTCGAAATAAAATGCTGGAACTATATTGAAATCAAGGTGAGAAGTTCTCACTCAATTGAATCGGTTTCGATTTTAATTTTAAATAGTTAGATTTAAAATTGATGATTGTATGCTTGGATGATAAATTATTATCTATTGATTGTTGAAATAGACATTATACGCCGTTAGTAAGCGGAGGTTATTTATTAAAAACATATACCACGAATATTTCACAGTACAGTGAAATTGGTATCATTTATGTACTTGGAGTTGTTTTCCCATATTATATAGCGGATGAGACCCTATTGCGCCGTATAATAGCGGATAATATTTTTATAAATCCTATATACTATATTTCGTTTGGAAACGGAATTGGTATTGTGCTAATGTCTGTGGATGCAGGGAAACAGGTTGGAGGGATCCAACTGGATTCCTTAAGAGTATTTGTTTGATTATAGATATTTTGATATTTGCTGATTATCATATACAGATATATGATGTCGTTGTTATCGTGATTGACTATTTGGCGTGTAGCATCATTGGGCCAATTTTGGAATTTTAAAAGGATTTTTAAAGTGATTTTTGAAAGTATACGTTTTATAAAATATTTTTGGAATTGATTCATCTTAAATAAATAAACGTTATAATTTTAATGTTATAAAAATTATGGATTTTGAGAAATATAGTTAAAAGTTGATTTTTGAAAATATGGGGTTAATGATTTTATAAAATAGTTTAAATTGGGATTTTTGAATTTATTGTAAAAAGTTTAAATATAGGATTTATAAAATTTGATTATTTTATAAATCAAAATGATGAAATTATAAAGGAGTTTAAAGACGTTTTAAAATAATAATATAAATTGATTTATACAAAAGATTTATAAAATTGATATTTATAAATTAAAATATTGGAATTATAAAACGAGTTTTTTATAAATGTTAGGATGAAGTGTAAATGGATTTCATAAGTGAATGAAATTATAGAATTATAAATGGTGAAGTTATAAATGGAATTTGTAAGTAGTAAGATTTAAAAATTTTGTAAAGTTATTAAAAGAATAGATTTGGGTAAATAAATGAATCTTATAAGTTATAAGATTTATAATTTGGGAAGTTTAAAAGAACGATTTTGTAGACAAATATATTAAGTATTTAACTTATAATATGGAATTTTGGTATATAATTGGGCTATAAATTGAATAGGTTAATAAAGGAGATTTATAAATTGAAGTTGTTATAAAAAAATAGAATTAGAATTTATAAACATTGTTTTATAAATCCAAATCAATTGAATTTGATAAAGTAAATGTAGAAATTATTAAATGAGTTATATCCTTGATTTTGGACAGTGAATAGTTCTTTAAAATAAAATGTATAGAAATGATGAAATTGGTTAACGAAGTATATTCACGTTTTTGGATAGTGAATAATATGTTAAAAAAATTGTTTTGGATGTGATATTTTAAATAGAATTAAAACGATTTAACGATGTTTTAAATGTGTTAAGGTTCGAAACCATAGATTTCAACATTCATTGTTGAAATAGACGTTTTCGAGAAATAAGGAAATGGTAGACTATAACACTGTTTTTATAGTAAATGATTTCCGGAAGGAAATGTTTTATATAGTATTGGGATTTATATATCTATCTTAACTTCGAATCTCTATACTAATGATTTTGAGTTGTCGTAACGATGTTTTACGTAACATTCGTTTTGACTCAAATAAATGTATTTAAAAGAAAACTTTCCTTAAAGAATAAAATATATACTTAATTGTGATTTAAGTATATTGAATATTTTTCCAAGTGTTGAAAATAAATAGATTTGTGAACTACTTATTATTAATAAGTATGGAAATGCTTTTCCAATATGAAATGAAACATTTTTGAGAATTTATCTTTGTGAAGATAAATTGGAAATGAATATTTGAAATCTATTGAAAACCGTATATCAGTAGATATTTTGAATTATAAATTCACTATGGAATTTATAAAAGAAAGGGGAATTGGTTTAAAAATAAATATTGATTTATTTTTGAAGTACTGAAATTATATATCTTGTAAAGATATTTTTGGAAAATAAATAATTTGAAAAATTATTTGGAATCTGGTGATGTTGTGCATATCCATTGATAGTTCAATAACCGACTATCAATATTTACCTTTGAATGAGTATTTGTTGTGATTTGCTTGAATTTGAATGCCACACTTCTTTTCAAAATAAGCGCTCACTATTCGGGTTAGCCGGGAAAGGACCTTTGGGTCATATAACCCATTTCGAATATGTGATACGTCGTTATGGATTGCATTTGAAGACCGGTGTTGAAGACCGGATATTTTTGAAAAAGGAAGGATTACCGTCGAATGTCTCTGCACCGAATGGCCCCGGTATAGAGATTCCATATGTGATGGAAAGTCCGGACGTGGTTAGTGAATATCCGGATTGCAAGGACTTCTTTGGAAGTGCCTTCGGTTCCGTCCGATCTCGGAACGGACTTGTATGGATGTGTGTCTGACGTTACAATTTGAGATGTAAAGCTGGTTTGTATCAAATATATTTTCATTGGTGGCAGAGAATTTATTCTCTTAGCTTAACACCCTTAGAGGTTATGTAGTTGATGGTTACTAGTGATACATTCCCAAATTGGTAATGTGGAATACGAAGTGCTATTGAACATTTGATGATCAAAGCACAGCTTTTGTATAAAGCGTAGCTTTGTGGACGAGACTTCGTCGGACCTCACACCCCGGAAATGGTCAAAACAGGAAGGATGCAGCAAGGTTATCGGGGGTAGCGCCCTTTAGTGTATGTCATTCCTTCTGGATAGAGGTGGTATCATGGTATGGAGCCTAGATACTTAACCTATGTTGTTGCTGCAAATTTATTACTTTGTGGTTGTTGAAAATCAAGGATCCTCATATATAGATCGGTTACGATCGGGGGATGGCATATTCGTGTCAGTAGTTACCTAGTTTGAAAGGTAACCCGGCCTTGTGTTGGCAAAGATCCGGTTAGGTTCTCGGGACGTCATTCCAGAGGCATTTCCATGTGGCAATGGAAAGTTTCTTAGCCTGACCATTTGTTGGAAATCCAAACTTCAATACGCACCTTGTACGGTTTTAGTTGCAGAACCTGCCATTTACTTATGGTGGTCACCACTGTTTAGATGGTAGCTATAGTAGGCATACGATAATGGTCGTATGTTGGCTAAGATTTATATCTTTTCTTTCAAAATGTTTTTCCACACTATGCACTAGTAATAATATCAAATGTTTCTTTTTAATGCGTATCAAGCATCTTTGACTATCATAAGGAGAAATCTCCTTCGATTCTGCGTTTGCATTGTGTGTGTGTGCGGGAGGCCTTATGGTAGTTTCATTTCCAAAAAGCATTGCGAATCTATTTTAAAATTATCCTGTTCTTTGTTTTAAAAATAAACCGTTTTAAGTTCTCACACCAGTCCTATGACTGACTTGGAGTTTATTGTTTTCCTTCCTAAACTCTGGGTGCCCACCAATTTCCACACGGGCAGTCTAGAGTCAGGTTATCATGTCATTCTGGAATTCAGGAGTTGCTGTAAGGATTTGGAGGCAAGTTGGATGGCATGGCGTATTCTCTAGTATACAGTATTTCTTTTCCGCTTGTTGTTTGATGTTGTTGTTGTAAACTCTGATAATGTAATGTAATGTGATGTAATGTAATAACTGATATAGTTCTTTGTTTAAAGATTATTCATTTATTTATTATATGTTGTTCCGCTGCGATTGTGAGATTTTGATATTGTTCTGTTGTTTTCTTTCTTTTCTGTTCTATCTTTTCTCTCTTCTTCTATCTTTTTCTTCTTCTTAAACCCTAAGAATTCGGTTTTCCGGCATTCGATTGCTCGGCAGTTGATACAGTGTACGTATTGATGTCGATCATGGTTCGTATTTCTGTTCAACTTGAGTTAATCAATGGAGATTAGTGTCTATTCAAGGAGTACGGATTTGCGGGTCCTTACATCTGGTGTCAGAGCATATAGTTAAGCGACAACCATGGCTCTGTTGGGTATTGCTCATTAGAGATAGAGTCAGTAGTACTCTAGAATGAGTTGAGTGTAATAATAGCTATGAGTGCGTATTTGTTAGTGAATATAAAATTGTTTTATATTGTGATGATTAGTTTGTTGAGTGGTATATGGATTCTAGTTAATACGGGTAATCAACGTTGTTGATAGGGATCCCTAAACACTTGTACAGAACAATTCGACACGATATTGTTTTAAATTGGGTAAATGAAATAATTTTACCTTGATTATATTTTATATATAAAGGGATAATTTTTCAGAATTATTAAAGTGTATATAAGTTGATTGTTTGGTTGTTGAAAATGTAAGAATATATATATAAGTTAATTAAAAGATGTTTGAATAATCTAAATAAAAGAATAATTGTATAAGCAAAAGAATTATAAGAATTGAATTATAATTAATGTGATTTACAATTGTGAAATAAACTTATATATATAAGAAGTGAAACTATATGAATATATTTATGAATATGAGTTGTAAATAAAAATGAGTTTGAATAAGTGATGAAATTTGACTTTGGTAAAGGTTAAATAAAAATTGACTTCGGAATTGGGAATCTGAATTGGATTTATAAGTGGGAATTTAAGTTAAGTAAAACCAAATAATGTTTAAATGGAATATAACTTAAGAGATGTTGGATGAAGTTGATTTTAGTATCGAAGTAAATTAATAAAGTTAAGTGATAAATGTGAACTTGAGTTATGTAATGAAACTCAACTTTTGTAATTGAATTTAATTAATGAATTGAATGTTAATCAATTAAATGCAAATAATTGATATGAAATAATGAATGTAAGTGTTAATTCATTAAAATCTAATGTTATTGAAAAAAATTGAATAATTGAATGAAAATTAATTTAATTAACCAATTGAAAGAAAAGGTGTTAAACCAAATTGAATGAATATAAGCAAAGGAATTTGGTTGTAATTAATATACATCGGTTGTTATATGATAGTTAGTTAATTGTATATAATTCATTAAGTATTAATGAAATTGAGTTCATGAAATTGAAAGCTAAAGTAATTGAAATCCAATTGGAAGTTAAGTAAATTTGATTTGGAAGTGAACCAACTAGAATATGAATTAGTGAATATAAACTAATTGAAAATGAATGTTAGTAAAAACATCCATTGTTAATTAATCAAATGTGATTAAATTGAAAACCCATTTCATTGAATATTAATGAGAATATGAATGAATATTTATTGGTTATGGATGAAAGTTGGTTGATGGTTGAATATATTGCTTTTACTGCATTTGCTATGTTGGCATATATAGTTATTATGTTGCTATATGTTGTATATCGATACTATTGTCTATATACATGTTTCTCATCTGTTTGTTGAGTGTTTAGTAGGTGCGGATCGCGTTTGCTTCGCATTTAGAGCTCACTTTCGCGCTATATTAGCCGTATATGCTCGCTAATAATATATAAGGTGCATATCTCGGATTACATATCGTACTTTTACACTTTTTTCCCTACGGGATGCCTCATCACTTGATGAGATGTATATTTATGATATATATACTATCATTTTTTTTGGATCGAGCCGCGCAAAGGAGGCTCTGGCGAATTTTTCTGAAAATTTAAGGCGTTAGAATTTTTTTAAGAAAATTGAATTTTTTGTGAAAACTAAAATTTGGTTTGGAATTGAAAGTTAAACAATAGTAGTTGTTTTTGAAAAGATAAACAAGTATGATTTGAAAACTTAGTAAAGTTATTATAAGAAGTTTAACTATGAATTTTGGGAAAGTTAAACACTTAAGAGATTTGTAAAAATCTAAATTGAACCGTTTGTTTTGGGAAAGCTAATGGATTCTGTAACTTTTTCTTACTTGGTAATTTCGAGGACGAAATTCATTTAAGGGGGGAAGTTTGTAACGACCCAGAATTTCTGTCAATTAAAATTCGTATATTTAATTGATTTTAAATATTAGCAAGTGAAATTAAACATTCGAATAAATTTTATTTCGAATATCTAGATTTAATTGGATAATTAAATCGATAAATTAATAGTTGAAATTACGTAAGTAATTGGAAATTGGGTTTAACGTGATTAAAATGATTTGAAATTTTTTATTTTATCATATTGAAGTTAGATTGATGTTATAGAACTTTTAAAATTGAATTATAAGTTAAATTGTGAAAATTGAATATTTTAATATTTAATTGACGAGTAAAAATAGCCATTTTTCAAACAGTCTCGGATTTTGATGAAACCAGTTTCATCAGATCCGGTATGCTATATTATTGTATGGTTTCAAATTTCGTGTCAATCGGATTTACCGTTTGTCCGGGGCAAGCCAAAATGCATAGAAATTAGTTTAAATCGATTTAATTTTAAATCGATCGTTTATTGCCGTAACTTGTACAGATGATCGGATTAGCCTCCGAAACACATTCCATTGTGTCCGGAACGCGGGGTAAACCTTAGAAATGTCAGCCGGCATGCTTCGTTTGGAGTTCGGAAAATTTCGAGTGAATAGTAATTTGGAAAATTTCTATATAAGGACTTCATTCTTCTATTTTGCAAACAACTCACAAACCCTAGGATTTTGAAGAAGCCAGCCGCTGGTTAACAAATGAATGGCCGAAATGCTCCTATCTTCTCCCTCAAATTTCTTCAAATTCACTCAATAATTATGAATACTTTCTAAAGCAAAACTGTAGAGCTTCGCGAGCTCTACGTTGTGAACGGCTATGATCAAGAAACAAGCGATGGATTGGTGGCAATTGGGGATGGAAGTTCGTATGTTCATGCACGAATTCCCACAAATATACACGACCGAGCTTGCCCATGTCATGGCCGAGGGTGGCTCTCAAGTGAAGCTTCGAAACCGTGTATCCTGATCGTCCTGGAAGTCGATGCGGTAGTTGCGTGTATTAGGGATAAAAGGGCGACTTGGGTTTCTTTGTTGCGTTCGTTCCTGTAGAACGCATACGGGAGAGAAAAGAAAGGAAAGGGAGCAGCCATGATTGCTTTGCTGGGATGGACGGCAGATGCGAGCTGAGGTTTAAAAT
Source organism: Allium cepa (assembly GCA_030765085.1). Classification (NCBI taxonomy): domain Eukaryota; kingdom Viridiplantae; phylum Streptophyta; class Magnoliopsida; order Asparagales; family Amaryllidaceae; genus Allium; species Allium cepa. The sequence goes on along the minus strand of CM060946.1, from coordinate 119,903,815 downwards.
TAAAAAGAAATCGTATAATTATTTATATAAAAATTTGTATTAACTTCAAAATGCTATAACTCTTTCATACGAGGTCCTTTTTGGACGAAACGAATTGCGTTGCAATCGTTTTGTCGAGCAATACGCTAAGGAATAGGATTGGAATCATTTGGAGCTAGTGAAAATTTTGGGTAAAATTAAACGCTTGTTTAATTTTATTCGAAATAAAACGCTGGAACTATATTGAAATCAAGGTGAGAACTTCTCACTCAATCGAATTGGTTTCGATTTTAATTTTAAATAGTTAGATTTAAATTGATGATTGTATGCCTGGATGATAAATTGTTATCTATTGATTGTTGAAATAGACATTATACGCTGTTAGTAAGCGGAGGTTATTTATTAAAAACATATACCGCGAATATTTTCAGTACAGTGAAATTGGTATTATTTATGTACTTGGAGTTGTTTTCCCGCATTATATAGCGGATGAGACCCTATTGCACCGTATAATAGCGGATAATATTTTATAAATCCTATATACCGCGGTATTTCGTTTGGAAATGGAATTGGTATTGTGCTAATGTCTGTGGATGCAGGGAAACAGGTTGGAGGGATCCAACTGGATTCCTCAACAGCATTTGTTTGATTATAGATATTTTGATATTTGTTGATTATCATATACAGATATATGATGTCGTTGTTGTCGTGATTGACCATTTGGTGTGTAGCATCATTGGGCCACTTTTGGAATTTTAAAAGGATTTTTAAAGTGATTTTTGAAAGTATACGTTTTATAAAATATTTTTGGAATTGATTCATTTTAATTAAATAAACGTTATAATTTTAATGTTATAAAAATTATGATTTTTGAGAAATATAGTTAAAAGTTGATTTTTGAAAATATGGGGTTAATGATTTTATAAAATAGTTTAAATTGGGATTTTTGAATTTATTGTAAAAAGTTTAAATATAGGATTTATAAAATTTGATTATTTTATAAATCAAAATGATGAAATTATAAAGGAGTTTAAAGACGTTTTAAAATAATAATATAAATTGATTTATATAAAAGATTTATAAAATTGACATTTATAAATTAAAATATTGGAATTATAAAACGAGTTTTTTTATAAATGTTAGGATGAAGTGTAAATGGATTTCATAAGTGAATGAAATTATAGAATTATAAATGGTGAAGTTATAAATGGAATTTATAAGTAGTAAGATTTAAAATTTTGTAAAGTTACTAAAAGAATAGATTTGGGTAAATAAATGAATCTTATAAGTTATAAGATTTATAATTTAGGAAGTTTAAAAGAACAATTCTGTAAACAAATAAATTATAAGTATTTCACTTATAATATGGACTTTTGGTATATAATTGGGTTATAAATTGAATAGGTTAATAAAGGAGATTTATAAATTGAAGTTGTTATAAAATAAATAGAATTAGAATTTATAAACATTGTTTTATAAATCCAAATCAACTGAATTTGATAAAGTAAATGTAGAAATTGTTAAAGGAGTTATATCCATGATTTTGGACAGTGAATAGTCCTTTAAAATAAAATGTATATAAATGATGAAATTGGTTAACGAAGTATATTCACGTTTTTGGATAGTGAATAATATATTAAAGAAATTATTTTGGATGTGATATTTTAAATAGAATTAAAAAGATTAAAACGATGTTTTAAATGTGTTAAGGTTCGAAACCATAGATTTCAACATTCATTGTTGAAATAGACGTTTTCGAGAAATAAGGAAATGGTAGACTATAACACTGTTGTTATAGTAAATGATTTCCAGAAGGAATTTTTTTATATAGTATTGGGATTTATATATCTATCTTAACTTCGAATCCCTATACTAATGATTTTGATTTGTCGTAACGATGTTTTACGTAACATTCGTTTTGACTCAAATAAATGTGTTTAAAAGAACACTTTCCTTAAAGAATAAAATATATGCTTAATTGTGATTTAAGTATATTGAATATTTTTCCAAGTGTTGAAAATAAATAGATTTGTGAACTACTTATTATTAATAAGTATGGAAATGCTTTTCCAATATGAAATGAAACATTTTTGAGAATTTATCGTTGTAAAGATAAATTGGAAATGAATATTTGAAATCTATTGAAAACCATATATCAGTAGATATTTTGAAATATAAATTCACTATGAAATTTATAAAAGGAAGGGGAATTGGTTTAAAAATAAATATTGATTTATTTTTGAAGTATTGAAATTATATATCTTGTAAAGATATTTTTGGAAAATAAATAATTTGAAAAATTATTTGAATCTGGTGATGTTGTGCATATCCATTGATAGTTCAATAACCGACAATCAATATTTACCTTTGAATGGGTATTTGTTGTGATTTGCTTCAATTTGAATGCCACACTTATTCTCAAAATAAGCGCTCACTATTCGGGTTAGCCGGGAAAGGACCTTTGGGTCGTATAACCCATTCCGAATATGTGATACGTCGTTATGGATTGCATTTGAAGACCGGTGTTGAGGACCGGATATTTTTGAAAACGAAAGGATTACCGTCGAATGTCTCTGCACCGAATGGCCCCGGTATAGAGATTCCATATGTGATGGGAAGTCCGAAAGTGATTAGTGAATATCCGGATTGCAAGGGCTTCTTTGGAAGTGCCTTCGGTTCCGTTCGATCCCGTAACGGACTTGTATGGATGTGTGTCTGACGTTACAATTTGAGATGTAAAGCTGGTTTCTATCAAATATATTTCCATTGGTGGCGGAGAATTTATTCTCTTAGCTTAACACCCTTAGAGGTTATGTAGTTGATGGTTACTAGTGATACATTCCCAAATTGGTAATGTGGAATACGAAGTGCTATTGAACATTTGATGATCAAAGCACAGCTTTTGTATAAAGCGTAGCTTTGTGGACGAGACTTCGTCGGACCTCACACCCCGGAAATGGTCAAAACATGAAGGATGCAGCAAGGTTATCGGGGGTAGCGCCCTTTAGTGTATGTCATTCCTTCTGGATAGAGGTGGTATCATGGTATGGAGCCCAGATACTTAACCTATGTTGTTGCTGCAAATTTATTAATTTGTGGTTGTTGGAAATCGAGGATCCTCAGATATAGATCGGTTACGATCAGGGGATGGCATATTCGTGTCAGTAGTTACCTAGTTTGAAAGGTAACCCGGCCTTGTGTTGGCAGAGATCCGGTTAGGTTCTCGGGATGTCATTCCAGAGGCGTTTCCATGTGGCAATGGTAACTTCCTTGGCCTGACCATTTGTTGGAAATCCAAACATCAATACGCACCTTGTACGGTTTTAGTTGCAAAATCTGCCATTTACTTATGGTGGTCACAACTGTTTAGATGGTAGCTATAGTAGGCATACGATAATGGTCGTATGTTGGCTAAGATTTATATCTTTACTTTCAAAATGTTTTTCCACACTATGCACTAGTAATAATATCAAATGTTTCTTTTTAATGCGTATCAAGCATCTTTGACTATCATAAGGAGAAATCTCCTCTGATTCTGCGTTTGCATTGTGTGTGTGTGCGGGAGGCCTTATGGTAGTTTCATTTCCAAAAAGCATTGCGAATCTATTTTAAAATTATCCCGTTCTTTGTTTTAAAAATGAACTGTTTTAAGTTCTCACACCAGTCCTATGACTGACCTGGAGTTTATTGTTTTCCTTCCTAAACTCTGGGTGCCCACCAATTTCCACACGGCCAGTCTAGAGTCAGGTTATCAGGTCATTCTGAATTCGAGAGTTGCTGTAGAGATTTGGAGGCAAGTTGGATGGCATGGCGTATTCACTAGTATATAGTATTTCTTTTCCGCTGTTTGTTGTTGTTTGATGTTGTTTTTGTGAACTCTGATAATGTAATGTAATGTGATGTAATGTAATAACTGATATAGTTCTTTGTTTAAAGATTATTCATTTATTTATTATATGTTGTTCCGCTACGATTGTGAGATTCTGATATTGTTCTGTTGTTTTCTTTTTGTTCTGTTCTATCTTTTCTCTCTTCTTCTATCTTTTTCTTTTTCTTTAACCATAATGGTTCGTATTTTCGTTCATCTTGAGTTAATTAATGGAGATTAATGTCTATTCAAGGATTACGGATTTGCGGGTCCTTACACTCCTGTCTCTGTCATACCGCTCCTGACTAGAATACCCGCGGTCATAATCCCTATCCGCCTCTCTTCTGCGCTGCTCATAATTTGTAGAAGATCGACGAGCTTTCCAAAGACTTCTTAGCATCGAGTCTCGACCGAACATTGGATCTGCAAAGTAAAAGAAGAATAGAGTTAATAATTTCCCAAAGTGATCAACCTATAGTCAGAAATCGTGTAGTGCCGTGAAGTGTATATGTATGTGCAACCACCCGACTAACCAGAAGTGTCGACCATGCTAGTGGAAAGAGACTCGCTTAAATCTAAAGCGTGTTGAAGTTCCTCCAATCCGGCATCATGTTGGAAGGATACATAGTCCGAGATTGGGATATTGGCGAGCCCTTCGAAAAGATTTTCCACTCGCGGGGGAGAAGCCTCCAAAACTCTAGGTCCAGGAATGGGAGGGGACATGACCACAGTTTTCTATCTCCCGGATTTAGGACGTTTAAAAGTAGATGCCTTGCCTTTTCTTTTCCCTTCGGGAGCTTAAAGGGTACCAGAGATCCCGGCTGCAAGTTCGTTGTCATTGGGTGTTCTCTCCGAGTCAACCTCCTTGGTTATAAAAAGTCAGGGCGTCTTATGCTTAGCTCATTTCTTCGAGACGGACCTTAGCGTTAACTCAAGCCTAATACTTTGGTTCCGCTCAATCAATCCGATGATTCTCAAGTTCCTATCCATCAGGACCGAGTCAATGTTCCTTTCTTCACTCGGAACCTCTTGGAGTACCCAAACATCTCCCTAAAATGCATACCTTCAGGCCGTGGAATCACAGCTGTAAAGAAAAAGTGTATAAGTTTGGCATCAATCGTGATTATCTTATTAGCTACTTGATAAAATTATGGTACTTACGTCTGGCTAACCATCGGCTGGCAAATCCCGAGGTACGTCGAACATAGAACCATTCCGTTTTGAAGTAACTTAGCCTAGTCCAAGCCCCCGTTACTATTTGGCAATTTTTAACCGCTTCCAAGAATGTGAAAGATGGGCTATCTCCCAGGCTCTTAATGTTGAATAGATATCTAATGTCGATCGGGATTGGTGGCTGTAACATCCCAAATTTTATCAGTTTAAAGTTAGTAATTTGAAATTTTGAAATCTAATTTGAAATTAATTTGAGAAAAAGTTCAAAACAAACAAAATAGGTGTTAAATTGTATGAATAAGATTTCAATTTCATTTGAGTTTAAAATTTGAAATAACAAATGTTTTTAAAATCATTTGAATTTAAATTATATATATAATGTATATATGAATAGATTTGAATTTGAATTTAATTATTTAAATAAATGTTTTAATAAAATAATTTGGAATTTTCCAAACTAAATTAAAAATGGTGCTTGTTTATATATTTATATTTATAAGGAAATTGTATATAAAAATTTGAATGTAAGATTCAAATATAAGAGTCTTAAAAATAATTAGATTTGAAAGTAATATATGTATGATTTTTATTAGTGTATAAATTTGTTTTAGAACATTTTCTTTTAACTTGTACAGATATTTAACAAAGGAAATGTATTCGATAAAGGTATGAAACTATATTAAAAATACATATAAGTATAAAAAGATCACAATATAAGTAAATAGATTAATACATAAATTTAAGAAGAAAATAATATAAATATATTTCTCATGAAAAAAATATACAAGTGTTAAACATGTAACAAGAGGATTAACAAGTGTAGTGATCTCATCATCAAAATTTACAAGTGTTATTCAACTTAGATAATTAATGAAAATAAAACCTAAATTCATAAAAACCTTTCAGCTCCTCTATCTCATTTCGTTGGTTTCTCAAAATTTTGAAAGAAAAGAAAAAATCTGTAAACGTTGCAAACCAGAATATCTCAACATCAAAGAAAAAATAAAATCTGGAATTCAAAGATCTTGAATTCAAAGCTTAAAGCCTGAGAATCATCTCAAACATCAAAGCAGGAATTTCAACTCCATACCTCAGGCAAGTTTAAAGCTTCAGAATCAACTAAATTAGTAATCGAAAAATTAAGATTTAACAACAAATTTTCAAACTGCGGTTCAAAGAAACCAAGCTCCAGTTTTTTTTCAAGAAGCAGAGCAGGGTTCCTCTGAGTTAAATTAAGGGAAGTAAATTCTTTTTAAAATGTAAGTTTGAATTTGTTGATCAGTAATCAAGCAAGAAGCTAAGCAAGTTTATATCAGTTAGTTGCAGAGGAAAAAAAGGAAAAAAAACCAAGTTTTCAAATATTAGATCAGTCTCAGGATTTCAAAGCTCAGGAGCATAAAAAATTTCAAGCTTTCTCTGTCTTCAAAAACGAATTAGGCGAGTAAACTCTCTGATTTAAACTTGAACTTGTTGCTGTGAACAATATTGAAGTTTGAATGATAAAATATGTGGTTTGCATGTATATATTTATACATGAAAATGAAGATGCACGTCTGTGTACATCAAAATAAACTATGTTCCATGCCTACAGGTTCAAAACCCTGCCTCAAAATCCAAAAGCTCTATATCAGATTGTTTTTAGGCTTTGAAATAAAAAAGAAATATGTTTGTATGATTATGCTCCACATTTTAAAAACAAATTTAAGTAAATCAAACAAAAGTCTTGTCTGGAAATACAAGAATACAGGCAAACCCAATACAAACAGAAAATTCAGCAACCATGATTTCAGATTTTGAATATACTAATCGAAACAACTTCGAAGTCGATGATTTTTAAAAGAGAAATTAATTTTTTTATTAAGTATTTTACGAGAAAGAAAGGATGAACAGAATTGCGATTTTCTCTAAATTCCGGCGATCGATCAGGTGATAGACTTCGAGATCGAAATCATAGTTAGCTGGAGGACCGTAAAGTTGGGGAAAGTGTTTGATAAAATTCTAGATTAACATGGATGTCAATTTTGATCGAGTTAGGGTTTAAGGCTTAAAATGAGTCGAGGTTAGAATTGTGACTACTGTGCCGTCATTAGGCCATCGGGGAGCATCGGACCGGGACCATCAGGAGCGTGGGAGGCTGGCGGAGCTTAGGATGGAGTGTCGCAAATTCTAATGATCAGAAGAGAGAGAGCGAGGCGGTCGATTTGGGTTTAAGTTGTTCCAAATTTGGGTCCGGTGGCTCGAATACGAAATCGCGATTGTATCAAAATTCTGGGTGTTTATGTGGTTTAGGGACGTCACCGTGGACGTGTCGATGACCAGAGATTCAACTGGAGGTGGCCGGAGGGGTTGTGTATGTGCACACAGCTGGAGTTGTGTTAGGAGGTAGCAGTTTGGGGAAGAAAGGGGAAACTCGAAGCAACTCTCGAGAAATATAGGTGATAACTCGGGTATGAACTCGAAGCAAATTCTGGGCCACACGGGTTTTGTACTTAGACAAATTTAAGAAAAAAATTTAAGCATACGGGTAGGTTTTGTTGATAACTCGAAGCAAGTAGTAAAATGTTTCGGAGGAGACTCAAAGTAGTCTCAAGGGTTGACGTACAAAGCAGTTTTTCTTTAAAAAAATAAATAAATATAAAATTCAAATTTTTAAATAGATTTTTAAACTCATGTTTTTAAATGATAATTTTGATTTGAGATTAAAACTAATTAAAGTTTTTAAGTAAGGCATTTTAAAAGTTATTTAATTTAATTTAATTTTGTCACATTATTTTATAAAATCATTTATATTAGCTAAATAATGTAAATGAGAATGATAGTTAAGATAAAATGCTATGTACACTAATTTTAATACCTTAAGTAAATTTATGTAATAAGGATGATTTATTTAACATGGTTTACAAGAAAATCAGAATGATTAGCAAAGGTAAAAAGATTTATCTTTTGAATTTATTAAGTAATTAATGATTTAATTAAGTGATAAGTGATTTACTTAAAGAATAAACTATTTAAATTAATTACTTAATATTTAAAGATTAATTAATTAAATAATTAAGATTTAATTAATTAATAATTAAGGATTAATTAATTAAGATAATTAATTAAGGAATAATTAATTAATGAAAGTAATTAAGATTTAATTAATTAATAATTAAGGATTAATTAATTTGTAATTAAGTATAATTAATAAATAATTAAGGATAATTTATCCCTAATTAAGAATGATTAATAAAAATAATTATGCAATTAACCAATTATAATCACACAATTAATTTACCTTAATCATAGCTGATTGATACCCTGTTATGTGATATGATGCTTTGTGATATAAATTACTTTGTGCTGAGTTGTGATATCTGTTTTTTGTGATGAATATATTTCTGTATGAATATAAAAACCCTTTGACCCATAAAATGGCTTTTGAATTTCGATGTGACAGGGAGTTAGATTTCAGTTGGTTATCCGAAACCCACATCGAACCTGTGAATCTTTGTGAATGACATATCCATATGTTTTTAAATTGATGCTCACTATTCAGTTTAGCCGGGAGAGGACCTTTGTGTTATATAACCCATTCCGAATAGTGATACGACGAAATGGACAGCATTTGAAGACGGTGGTGAAGATCGGGTTTCTTCGAGAACGATAGGATAACCTGTCGAATGTCTCTGCATTGAGTTGCTCCGGTATAGAGTTCTCCATATGTGATGGGGAGTCAGATCGGGATTGTGGATGCCCGGATTGCAAGGGCTTGTTCGAAAGTGCCTTCGGTTCTGTTAATACCCAGAACAGACTTGTATGGACTGTATGTCTGACATTACATAAAGCAGATTTCTTTCAAATACATTTCTGTTGGTGGCAGAGAACTTATTCTCTTAGCTTAACACCCTTCTTTGAGACGTACGAGCTCAAAGGTTATGTAGTTGAAGGTTATCAGTAATATACTCCCAATTTGGTAGTGTGACATGCTAAGTGCTGCTGTGCGTTGATGATCATTTGTTGATCAACGCATGGCCTTCGTGTAAAGCCTAGATTTGTGGACAAGACCTCATCGTACCTCATACCCCGAAAATGGTCGAAACAGGAAAGATGCGGCAAGGTTATGAGGGTCGCGCCCTTTATGGTATGTCATTTCCTTCTGGAAAAAGGTGGTACCATGGTATGGAGCCCAGATACTTAACCTATGCTATTGCAGCAATCTCATTACTGTGTGGTTGTTGCTTTGTGATTGAGGGCCCTTGGATAAAGGTCACAAACGACCGGGGGTGGCATACTCGTGTAGTAGTTACCTAGTTACAGAGGTAACCCGACCTTGTGTTGGCAGAGAGCTCGTTAAGTTCTCGGGACGTCCCTCCAGAGGCATACCCATGTGGCAGTAGGAAGTTCCTTAGCCTGACTGTTTGTTGGAAATCCAATTTCCAATACGAACTCAGTACGATTTTTGTTGTATAACCTGCCATTTACTTATGGTGGTCACCACTGTTTAGATGGTAGCTATAGTAGGCATACAATAATGGTTGTATGCTGGCTAAGATTAATATTATACTTTAGAAATGGTTTTCTACACTATGCACTAATAATAATGTCAAAAGAAAATTTCTCGCATCAAGCATATTTGACTATCATAAGAAGAAATCTCCTCCAATTTCGCGATTGCATTGTGTGTGTGGCGGAAGGTCTTATGGTAGTTTCATTTTCCAAAAAGCATACCGGATTTTCTTTTATAAATTTTTTTTTATTAAAAGAAACTGTTTTTTTACTCATACCAATCCCATGACTGACCCGGAGTTTATTGTTTCATTTCTAAACTCTGGGTGCCCATAATTTCCACATGGGCAGCCTAGTAGCAGGTTTTCCGTGTTTTCGTGCTAGCTGGATTTTGAAGTCTTTTTGTTTGGAAGCCATCAGATTGTGGAAGCATTGGCTTTGGCAATCTCTTGAAGTTTTGGTGTTTTTGAAGACCTTATCATAATAGATGTATGTTGGATGCTTTTGAAGACTCTATTGTTGTTCCGTTGTGAAGTTATCATTATGTTGTTGGTATATCAATATCTAGCACTCTGATATTGATGTTAAATGTTGTATGGATATTGTGATGATGTTTTATCTATGATCAATGATATTCATTTTCTTTCCGCTGTTTATATTCATCTAATGTTGTTATAAGCTCCATCCGAACTGGAGTTTGATGTTTGAATCTTCGGCAGTCGAATACAAGTGAGGTATTTGATTTCGATTTTCGAACACTGAATTTCTGGTCATGACAAGTAGTATCAGAGCTAAAGGTTGAGTAAGAACTTCGGCTAAGGAGTATAACACATTTGGTGGCTCATTAGAGATAGGGTGTAATAACCCGGATTCTGGGCATTGTAATTAGTAATATAATTGGGTTAAGTAGTAGGACTACTGAATTTATAAATTGAACAAATGAATCTGATCAAATAAATAAATATTTAGATTTTTAATTGCGTTATATATATACATAGATATAATTAGTATATATACAAGTTGAAATTGTATTTGTTTAAATATATGTATATATAAAATTGATTTGAAAATTTAATTTGAATTTGGGTTTGATATGGAATTTCAAAGAATAGATATATATCTTAAATATATATTGGAATTTAAAAATAAAGTATATATTATTTTATTTCTTTTGGTTTTACATTGTTTTCTTAAAAATATTAATTTATATGAATTAAAACAATGTTTTTACTTAATTAAAATATATACATATAAGTTTTATAAATCATTTAAAAAAAATCATTAACTCTAGGTAAATACACTTGTAAAATAAGTATATATATAATTTAACAAATGTAATCAATTAATTCATGCTAGTGACAAATGTTACATTCTTAGAAAAGTGTCAATTGATTTAATTTAAGAAGATTTAATAAAGGATAACATTTCAAAATATACATAGGTTGTATATATAATAATAATTAGTTCTATATTATTTTCTTCAAATGCTTTTATAGAAATAAATTCAGAAAAGGTACTTACCAAATAGAGATTTAATATAAAAGTTTTATAGAACATTTTTTTATTAACACATGCATGAGTGCTAAATAAAATTTAAGGGTTTAAAAACAATTTTCTTTAATGACATTTGTCAATTGGGAGGTTCATGTATTGACAGATGTTGATATGTAATATAAAATTTAAACAAGTGGCTTGATCTCTTCTTAATTGAAATATAGGAAATAATATGATTAAGAAAATAACTAAGTTTCATTCCCATTCTGTAAAACAAGAAAAATGGAAGTCTGTAACATTAAACCTAAGAAAAAGAACCAAAGGATTAAAATCAAACAAATAAATCTTAGCATCTCAATCCTGATTCCAGAGCAAAGACTAACTCAGTATAAACAATTAAGAAAAGCAAAGATTCAAAACTTCAATCAAGTGTTTCAATTCAAAAATCAATTTCAGAAATATAAGCCTGTAGTTTGTTTAAGCATTTTTCCTGGTGAGTAAACAATCTGTTTCTTTTTTTAAGCTTAAACCGTTTCATTTGTTGTTGCCTGTGAAGAAATTTAGAAGTAATGTGTGCATAAGATTTGCATGGATGAACTTTGTTTGGAAGTAGCTGAATGCCTGTGTGTATATATTTATATAAATATATGTGTATGTCAGTATGACTAAAATTAGCCTCTGTTTGATTTTAATTAACCAAATCAAGTTCAAAAAATTATACCTCTTCGGATAAACAATTTTAGGTTGTAATCTTTAAAGGAAATTTGTTTGTAATAGCAAAATTTTATTTTTAAAAATATTATTGAGTATAATTAATAAAAGAATTACTGGAAATAAAAGATTACAGGAAAACTTTTTAAGGAAGGAAATTTAATTATCTTAATTTCGCAATTTGATCATATAATCTGAATCATGCTTAGAAATAATGAATTTTGGGAAAAAAATTCCTGATTTTTAGGTCTGTATGTGTTGAGAATTTTTGAGTTTAACGGATTATGGTCGTGGAGGCTTTTCTGGCGATCGCGTAGGTTATGAACTTGGGGATTCTGGCCAGAGGGAAACGAGGTGATGTGGAACAGGGGAAAAATAGAGTCGTACGTTTCTGAGCATCGGTGACGGCGGCGCGATGATTTTTAGTGTTTAGTCTACGTTTTGGTCGAGATGGGATTTCTGGGAGGATACGGCATCGGGTTTGACCGGAGGTGATGGAGAAGGAGGGTAACAGGTAGGTGCAGCTCCAAGCAAGGAGGCTGGGTCTTCGTTGGTCAACGGCGGCAGTGCGAGGTTGATGTATGTGAGGGTCTGTTTCTGGGATTAGGGCAGATTGGCCAAATTTTGATTTTTGGGCCATCGTGGATTTCTGGACGATCGAAGTGGAAGGGGGGATCATCGGCGATTTAGAGGTATTATCGACGATGTTTGGCGCAGCTCTAACGCCTTGTGCATATGCACGTGTGTAGTTCTTCCGGGTGTATTTTGTTGTTGGGTAGGTTTGATTCTCGAAGAAAAGTTTGGGAAAGTTGGATTTGGGCTCGAGATCTTTTTCGTGTTGGACTCGAGGCTGTGTTGTAGAATTGAGGGAAGAAGTATGGAAGGGAAGAAAGAACAGAGAAGGATGGGCTGGGGTAGGAGAGTGGATCAGGATTTTTTTCGTTGGGCCGTAACTTTAATTTATTTTGAATAAAGTGGAACGTAAAATGTAAACCAAGTTTTAATCCAAGTATTAACAAGATTAAATTAAGTTTCCAAAGTTATAGAATGTTTCCAAATTGTTGTACTTAGATAATTATATAATGCGTTACATCCTATATGTTTTCAAAGGTAAATTTATGATGAAATTTAATAAAGTATTAATTATTTAATATATTAGGAATGTTTTAAATTGATTAATGAAATTAGTTAAGTAAGGATTAACTAATTTAATTATTAAGATAATTAATAAGGTTAATTAATTTGTGTAATCAATTTAAAGGATTGATTTATTACTGTGTTAAGGATAATCAATTGAAAAGATAATTAATTTATTAAGGGATAAGTTTGCTACGAATTAATTAATCTAATTAAAGTTCTAACTAATTAAAAATTAAGGGTTAATTAATTTAGGATAATTAACCAATGGGATAATTACTCGAAGAAAGTAATTAATAAAAAGGAAATTACTAAATGGAAGTAATTAAGAATTAATTGCTTAGTGTAATTAATTAAAGGATGAATTAATTTAGGAAATTAATTAAGGGTTAGTTAATTAATGAGTTTGATTAATTAAAGGATAATTAATCACTGTAAATGATTATAATTAATTTGAGTAATTAATTAAGGATAAATGTAAATAAATGTGAATCGGTGAAGGTTAATTAATTTGTAAAATTAATTAAAGGCTAATTACTAAACGTAATTAAAGTGGGTAATCTAGGAATGATTAATTAATGGTATGTAATTAATTTATGTTAAGTAAGCAGGATTAAAATGGACTGAAGTAATTAATTTAATTTATTTAAATTAATTAGAAATGGTGTGACTAATTAATCTTGCTTATGAATGATTGAATGATATTGAATGCCTCAGATTTTTGGCATCTTTGATATGTTTGGGTTGATCGGTGATAATATAGTTATCTATCGATGATGAACTGCTGTGTAAATGTGACATCCTGAATTTAAACTTGATCTATATTCAATTGAATAACTTGGTTTAAAGATGACATTGGATTCGAAGAGACCGGAGTCGCGTATTAGTTAATACCCGAAACCACTTTGATTCTTTTATAGATTAATATGTGAAATCAATAGGCTGGAATGAAAATGATTTAAGTGAATTGGATTATTTATCTAAGTTTGGTACTTAGAAATTGATGTGTGAAATAAGTGTGTCTATAGCAACTTGTGAGTTTGTTAAATTAATATAAGTTACCCCGGGTTTATATAAGTTGTTTGCCTTTGTATTCCATGTTAGATAGGTTTACTCACACTGGTTTCCAGCCTGATCCGGGTGTTACTTTGATGTAATGCTCGGGTCAGACCGAGTATTACAGATTTTCAGGTAAGGACGTTCTGGAGCTCAGGAGGCGAGCTGGAAAGCAGGAACGTATGGAGAGTTTCAGCTGTGATATATCATAGTATCTGAAACAGATTGATTTATCTGTCCTGTGTTCGTAAATATGTTGTAACTCTAATATATTAAAGTCTGATATATATTAAAGTGTAATTTGGCAAGTACAGTTCCCTTTGTATAACTATTATTTATGTGATATTATATTTTGATCCGCTGCGAATGTGAGGTTTCTGTGACTTGTTTCTATTTTCTTCTTCTTTCTCTTTTCTTCTTTTCTTAACTATCCGAAAATTTCGGGATCGAAATTTTCCGGATCGTTACATTTGGTATCAGAGCTGAAGGTTAAGCGAGAACCTTGGCTCTGGTGGGTGTACTCATTAAGGATAGGGTCAATAGTACCCTAGAATGAGTTGAGTGTGTGTGTGTGTGTGTATATATATATATATATGAGAGCATACTTGTTATTTTCTTATATAAAGATTTTAAATGATTTTATATAAGAATATATTTTGATATATAAAGCAATATATCTTTCTAATAAATATTAAGGTAATTGGATGTTGAATATTGGAATTAAATTACGAAGTAATAGAAATACAATCAATCTGAAATTGAAGTTGAATAAAGATAGGTTTGAAATGAATTCAAACTGAAATTATAATCTTGAATTTGGGAAAGAGTTTCAGAATAAGGTAATAATAAATTGGTTTTCAGGTATGATAATCTGGGTTATTATCATAAATAATTATTGTGTTTAATAATAAAATGTATACAAATGAGTAAAAAAAATGAAATGTTTTAAGGAAGTAAACATTTAAAGAGAATAACTTGTAAATTAGAAGGGATGTAAATTTAAAGTGGGTTTCCAATGTGAAGTCTGAATTCTAAATCTAAACATTTGAAATAGTTTTCAAAGTATTAAAGGAAATAATATTATTTAAACTATTTTGAATATAATCTTAATTTAGAATACGAAGTTGTTTGTAAACTTTAAAAGAATTTGTTTTGAATAAAAAAAAGGTGGTCTAAATTTTAAAATTTGGCTTGGTGGGCCAAGAAGTAAATATGTATATATATACATAATATCAAAGTTGGTTTAAAATAAACTCTAAATATTGAGTTTAAATCTGGAATGAGATATGATACCCAAGGTGATAAGTTTCTGAACTTAATAAGTGGGAAGATTATTTATGAGAAGTTTAAAATTTGAAATGGAAGTTCAAATTTGGGTAAGGTTGACTGGATTAAGTGAATCGAGTTTAACTTTGGAAAGGTTAAATAAGTTGGAATGATCAACCTGATTTGAAAATTTCAAGATGAAATTAAGATTTAACTTTGGAAGTTAAATAGTTAACTGTAATTGAGAGTTTGAGTGATCTCAAATTGGGTTTGAGATCCGAAAATTAGAATGGATGGATGTTTGAAATAATTTGATGATATCATCCCATTGTAATTGAAAATCTTTAAATTACGAATCGAATTTGTTTAAATGAATAAGAAATGAAGTGTGGTGATATATCCATTATTGAGATAAAAGAAAATCTAACTTTAATTTAAAATTAAGGATATGTAATTATTTTGAACTGAAAATCTGAATGATTGAATTTGTAAATTAAACTTGTTTAAGAATTGATTTTAAACTGGAAGATAAAATTGAGTAATAAATTAAATTTTTAAGATAAAATTGTTTTGAACTTTTATTTGAACTTTGGAAAAAGTTAAGTAAAGATAATTAAAATGGAATTTTGAGAATTTGACTCAAAATTTAATTGTTTAAAGGTTTGGGTTATTGATGTAAAAATAAAGGTTAATTTGATTTGTGATATAGTATGTTAGGTCTAAACTGTGAATTGAATTGTTTAAAAACTTTAAAGGTAAATTGATTTAAAGGAATTAAATCAACATTTGAAGTATTAACTCGAATTTATGTAATTCGAGATGGTTCATAGTGAACTGGAATTTGAAGTTGGTTCAAATTGAAATTTGATTTGAATATTTAGAAATTGTGATTAAAAGTTGAATAGTTTTAAATTCAAATGGAATTTAAATTGAATTTGGAAAGACATTGAGGTTAGTTCAACTAGAATTGGGGTTAAATCAATTTCAATGGAAATTGAAGTTATTTAAATTGGAATTGAGTCAATTTAAATGGAAGTGGAAATTTAAATTGAATTGATGAAAATGGAGATTGGTAAGTGAACAGTTTTGACTCTGGCTATTTTTAATATAAATTATTTTAATATAACCTATTTTTCCAAGCTATTCATTATATATATACAACCCTTCTTTTAAAAGCCAAACAATCTTATACTTGTTTTACAATTATTTTTGAAACTGTTTAATGATTTTCCAACTGTTTTATAAACTAATTACCATATTCCAACTATTTTACAAAACTAATTATTATCTTACTATTATTTTGCAATTATCTAAAATTTATATAATTATTTTAACTATTTTCTAACTATTTTACACCTATTTTACAAACTAATAATTATTTTCCAACTACTTATCTATTTTTTTTAATTTTCAAGCTATTTTCTAAATAAAGTGGTCGGAGTTCAAACTGTAATTGGTTAAATACCCAATCGAGATAAGAATAGAGGTGATAATCCAAATCGATTGAAGCAATTGTGAGTAAGTGAATGAAAACCAAAGTGAATGTGAATAGAAATGGAATTGATTTGGCTAATACCCAATAAAGATAAATACGTAGGGTGTACGTATGTTATTCTATTCACATAATGATTTGATCTAGATTCGAGCACAGAATTTCGAGATGGTATGTCGATCCGAGTTGGGATGTTTCACTCGATTTTCGACGGCGAACCTGGATATGGATTGTTGATTGGTTCTGGATATTCTCTATCATAGTTATGGCTATGCAAGGAGAATGACGGTTCTGATCAAGAAACCAGATCTATGTCTGCACTAGGAAGTCGGGTGGACGATACTAGTTCGGAAGTGAAGTTGTGTGGTCGAGTGAGCGATCAGATTGGTATAGCGTACGGATGATATGTGTACATCGTACTGATTTGAATGAAATTGATGTTGAAAAGAGTAATCAAATTTGAATATCTGATTTTGAGTAAAAAAAGTTAAATATCTTTGTTTTATAAAATGAAACTCCTGTGTTGAACCTTTTGCCAGAACAAAAGGGTTTTTGAAAATGTTTTGAAGTATAAAAGGAGTTTTATACAAGTTTGAAATGATCAAAAGTTTTAAAGATTATATATGTCTGCATATATATATATATATATATATATATATATATATATATATATATATATATATATATAAAGGATCATATGTGGATTTTGGAAAAAGGTTTGGGAACCTTTGGATTTGGAAAGGTTTTTAATTTTTAGGTAAAATCAATATGATAATTTGGGAAGCCTAGTTTGAGAATTATCGATTTTGGAATAATCGATTTTGGGTAAAGGAGCTTTGTATGAGATCATACTGGGTGTATGATTTGAAGATACTATATGTATATAGTATAAAATGTTTTGATGATGGTTCTGGGAAAAAAGGCGCACCCT
This sequence comes from Allium cepa, assembly GCA_030765085.1. Classification (NCBI taxonomy): domain Eukaryota; kingdom Viridiplantae; phylum Streptophyta; class Magnoliopsida; order Asparagales; family Amaryllidaceae; genus Allium; species Allium cepa. The sequence continues at coordinate 119,886,220 of CM060946.1, read as the reverse complement.
TGAAATGAACTTCTCAGGAGTGTCATCGGGTGGTGCTGCCTTGAGCCCCAGGGGGGGGGTTCTAAAGTTGATCCTGTGAGGAGTCCGGACAAAACTAGTTCCTGAGGATTATGAGTAGAGTATAACATAGCGAATGTCGCGTGTGCCGCTGAGAGCCAACAATCTGCGTTTGATTTTATATCGGTAGACTGCGATCTATGGTAACATAGCGAAAGTCATGTGTGCCGCTGAGAGCCAATGGTCTGCGTTTGATTTTATATCGGTAGACTGCGACCTATGTAGGAGTGGAGAAGTTTCATTTTGACGGCGAAAATCAGAGGCCGCGGAGAGCTTGCAGTTACATGGACTTTTGTTGTGATGGCAACGTAACCCTGGAATGTAACTGCGATTTGTCGTGGGTTCCATGGCGTAATCAAGAGGCCGCTGAGAGCCTGTAGTTACATGGACTTTTGCTAAGATGGCAACGTAACCCTTGAATGTAACTGCGACCATGGATGGGGGTGATGATTTCTAGAGCATTCTCACCAAAGATATTTCCTCGATTTCAAAATGCTTTCAATATTTTTAATAAAATTATTTTTCAAGTATTTTCACTGGGTGTTGAAAATGAGTCTGCTAAGTACTTATAGATTTTCAGTCGTACGCCTGATCAACGTATGACCGAATCTCTATGAGAACAAGGATTGACTTGTTAAAACATCAAGTCATAAAAAGTATTTTCATAAAAACTATTTTATAATATTATGTAAATTTTTAAGGTGTTTTAAAAATGATTAAAGAAAAATTTATCTGATTTTAAGCAATTTAAAAAATTCTAGTTTCGTTCCTTTTCGAGGATGAAAAGATTCAAAGGGGGGAGGAATGTAATAATCCGGATTTCTGGGCATTGTAATTAGTAATATAATTGGGTTAAGTAGTTGGACACTGAATTTATAAATTGAACAAATGAATCTGATCAAATAAATAAATATTTATATTTTTAATTGTGTTATATACATATATACATAGATAGAATTAGTATATATACAATTTGAAATTGTATTTGTTTAAATATATGTATATATAAAATTGATTTGAAAATTTAATTTGAATTTGGGTTTGATATGGAATTTCAAAGAATAGATGTATATCTTAAATATATTTTGGAATTTAAAAATATAGTATATATGATTTTTTTCCTTTTGGATTTACATTGTTTTCTTAAAAATATTAATTTATATGAATTAAAACAATGTTTTTACTTAATAAAAATATATACATATAAGTTTTATAAATCATATAAAAAAATCATTAATTCTAGGTAAATACACTTGTAAAATAAGTATATATATAATTTAACAAATGTAATCAATTAATTCATGCTAGTGACAAATGTTACATTCTTAGACAAGTGTCAATTGATTTAATTTAAGAGGATTTAATAAAGGATAATACTTCAAAATATACATAGGTTGTATATATAAAAGTATTATATATAATAATAATTAGTTCTATATTATTTTCTTCAAATGCTTTTATAGAAATAAATTCAGAAAAGGTACTTACCAAATAGAGATTTAATATAAAAGTTTTATAAAACATTTTTTTTATTAACACATGCATGAGTGCTAAATAAAATTTAAGGGTTTAAAAACAATTTTCTTTTATGACATTTGTCAATTGGGAGGTTCATGTATTGACAAATGTTGATAAGTAACATAAAATTTAAACAAGTGGCTTGATCTCTTCTTAATTGAAATATAGGAAATAATATGATTAAGAAAATAACTAAGTTTCATTCTCATTCTATAAAACAAGAAAAATGGAAGTCTGTAACATTAAACCTGAGAAAAAGAACCAAAGGAATAAAATCGAGCATCTCAATCCTGGTTCCAGAGCAAAGACTAACTCAGTATAAACAATCAAGGAAAGCAAAGATTCAAAAATTCAATCAAGTGTTTCAATTCAAAAATCAAGTCCAGAAATATAAGCCTGTAGCTCTGTTCATGCATTTTTCCTGGTGAGTAAACAATCTGTTTCTTTTTTTTAAGCTTAAACCGTTTCATTTTTTGATGCCTGTGAAGAAATTTAGAAGTAATGTGTGCATAAGATTTGCATGGATGAACTTTGTTTGGAAGTAGCTGAATGCCTGTGTGTATATATTTATATAAATATATGTGTATGTCAGTATGACTAAAATTAGCCTCTGTTTGATTTTAATTAACCAAATCAAGTTCAAAAAATTATACCTCTTCGGATAAACAATTTTAGGTTGTAATCTTTAAAGGAAATTTGTTTGTAATAGCAAAATTTTATTTTTAAAAATATTATTGAGTATAATTAATAAAAGAATTACTGGAAATAAAAGATTACAGGAAAACTTTTTAAGGAAGGAAATTTAATTATCTTAATTTCGCAATTTGATCATATAATCTGAATCATGCTTAGAAATAATGAATTTTGGGAAAAAAATCCTGATTTTTAGGTCTGTATGTGTTGAGAATTTTTGAGTTTAACGGATTATGGTCGTGGAGGCTTTTCTGGCGATCGCGTAGGTTATGAACTTGGGGATTCTGGCCAGAGGGAAACGAGGTGATGTGGAACAGGGGAAAAATAGAGTCGTACGTTTCTGAGCATCGGTGACGGCGGCGCGATGATTTTTAATGTTTAGTCTACGTTTTGGTCGAGATGGGATTTCTGGGAGGATACGGCATCGGGTTTGACCGGAGGTGATGGAGAAGGAGGGTAACAGGTAAGTGCATCTCCAAGCAAGGAGGCTGGGTCTTCGTTGGTCAACGACGGTAGTGCGAGGTTGATGTATGTGAGGGTCTGTTTCTGGATTTGGGGCAGATTGGCTAAATTTCGATTTTTGGGTCGTCGTGGATTTCTGGACGATCGAAGTGGAAGGGGGGATCATCGGCGATTTGGAGGTATTATCGATGATGTTAGGCGCAGCTCCAACGCCTTGTGCATATGCACGCGTGTACGTTCTTCCGGGTGTGTTTTGTAGCTGGGTAGGTTTGATTCTCGAAGAAAAGTTTGGGAAAGTTGGATTTGGGCTCGAGATCTTATTCGTGTTGGACTCTAGGCTGTGTTGTAGAATTGAGAGAAGAAGTATGGAAGGGAAGAAAGAACAGAGAAGGATGGGCTGGGGTAAGAGAGTGGATCAGGATTTTTTTCGTTGGGCCGTAACTTTAATTTATTTTGAATACAGTGGAACGTAAAATGTAAACCAAGTTTTAATCCAAGTATTAACAAGATTAAGTTTCCAAAGTTATAGAATGTTTCCAAATTGTTGTACTTAGATAATTATATAATGGGTTACATCCTATAAGTTTTCAAAGGTAAATTTATGATGAAATTTAATAAAGTATTAATTATTTAATATATTAGGGATGTTTTAAATTGATTAATGAAATTAGTTAAGTAAGGATTAACTAATTTAATTATTAAGATAATTAATAAGGTTAATTAATTCGTGTAATCAATTTAAAGGATTGATTTATTACTGTGTTAAGGATAATTAATTTATTAAGGGATAAATTTGTTACGAATTAATTAATCTAATTAAAAATTTAACTAATTAAAAATTAAGGGTTAATTAATTTAGGATAATTAACCAATGGGATAATTACTCGAAGAAAGTAATTAATAAAAAGGAAATTACTAAATGGAAGTAATTAAGAATTAATTGCTTAGTGTAATTAATTAAAGGATTAATTAATTTAGGAAATTAATTGAGGGTTAGTTAATTAATGAGTTTGATTAATTAAAGGATAATTAATCACCGTAAATGATCATAATTAATTTGAGTAATTAATTAAGGATAATTGTAAATAAATGTGAATGGGTGAAGATTAATTAATTTGTGAAATTAATTAAAGACTAATTACTAAACGTAATTAAAGTGGGTAATCAAGGAATGATTAATTAATGGTTTGTAATTAATTTATGTTAAGTAAGCAGGATTAAAATGGACTGAAGTAATTAATTTAATTTATTTAAATTAATTAGAAATGGTGTGACTAATTAATCTTGCTTATGAATGATTGAATGATATTGAATGCCTCAGATTTTTGGCATCTTTGATATGTTTGGGTTGATCGGTGATAATATAGTTATCTATCGGTGATGAACTGCTGTGTAAATGTGACATCCTGAATTTAAACTTGATCTATATTCAATTGAATAACTTGGGTTAAAGATGACATTGGATTCGAAGAGACCGGAGTCGGGTATCAGTTAATACCCGAAACCACTTTGATTCTTTTATAGATTAATATGTGAAATCAATAGGCTTGAATGAAAATGATTTAAGTGAATTGGATAATTTATCTAAGTTTGGTACTTAGAAATTGATGTGTGAAATAAGTGTGTCTATAGCAACTTGTGAATTTGTTAGACTGATATAAGTTAACCCGGGTTTATATAAGTTGTTTGCTTTTGTATTCCATGTTAGATGGGTTTACTTACGCTGGTTTCTAGCCTGACCCGGGTGTTACTTTGATGTAATGCTCGGGTCAGACCGAGTATTACAGATTTTCAGGTAAGGAGGTTCTGGAGCTCAGGAGGCGAGCTAGAAAGCAAGAACGTATGGAGAGTTTCTGTTGTGATATATTATAGTATCTGAAACAGATTGATTTATCTGTCCTGTGTTTGTAAATATGTTGTAACTCTAATATATTAAAGTCTGATATATATTAAAGTGTAATTTGACAAGTACAGTTCCCTTTGTATAACTATTATTTATGTGATATTATATTTTGATCCGCTGCGAATGTGAGGTTTCTGTGACTTGTTTCTATTTTCTTCTTCTTTCTCTTTTCTTCTTTTCTTAACTATCCGAAAATTTTGGGATCGAAATTTTCCGGGTCGTTACATAGGGTGAAGTATACCCTAGAATGAGTATAACTCGAGACCAAAACCTTAAATTTTCTTGGTCAATTTCTTATAAGCTGCTGTATTCCTTAAGATATATCGTCCGTATATCTAAATCAAGTTTTCTTACTAATTACAGATAGTAAGATTGAGCGAGCGAAGAGGAAGAGCTAGGGGTCGGGGAAATGCTACCTCAACTGGTCAAGTTCCCCCAACAGCAGAAGCATCTTTATCTACTCAACATCAGCCGAATCTGGCTGATCTATATAAGAGCTTCTCGAGACTTGGTGATAAGCCGTTCACCGGCAAGGAGTCGATTGTTGAGGCCCAAGCATGGATCAGATCATGTGAAAGAATTTTTAAAGGGCTAAAGCTGCAAGACGATCAGATGCTACTCATAGCTTCTTGGCAACTTCAAGAAGAAGCCCTAGCATGGTTGGAAACAGTTACTATAGATGAACCAAATTTGAGTTTACTAGGGAGAGATTTAAAGAAGTATTTGTGAAGCGCTATATGCCATCGACTGGTATTTCCCGAATGTACCAAGAATTCATGGACTTAAAGCAGGGGAGCTTGTCATTTGAGGAGTACTTAAACAAATTCAATGAACTATCCTGTTACGGTCCGGAATTGGTGAATACACCTCTAAAGAAAAATGAGAGGTTCATTCGTAGGATGAACAAGAAGTACCACGAAATGATGACAACACATCTAACGACCCGATATTTTCAACCATTCGCATCCGCACATGTCGGACTTGAATTGCTCAAAATACAACGTTGTAAATAAAATTTGGCAAATCTCAGAATATACAGTAAATAAATAATCACAGATCATAGACACAGAGTAAATAATAATGCAGCGGAATTAAAAGGGATAGTAGTTCATGAAGCTACTATATAATAATAAGATACATAAGAGTTAAACAAAATACAACAGAAGAGTAACAAGATACATCAGGTACAAATCAAAATACATTACTGATATCACTGAATACTGAAAGCAAAATAGATGGCTGGATCTTCAAGAAAAGCTCCAACTCCGAAGGTGAGTCTTAAAAGCTGAATCACTCAGTCTGACTCGAGCGTAAAGCAAAACAAAAAACACTCGAGTCAGGACATAAATACTTATGAACTGTAAATCAACTCAAGTGAACAGTAAGAAAAATGCATCAGTAACTTAAAAAATGCTTGGGATCGCTCATCCTTTAAGGATCCGTTAAACTATTTACTATTTAGTAATATTGCGCTATTATAGTAATGTCTGCAGTAAAATAAACTTATTTTAAAATAATGTTCCGGGCTTACCAATATCACCCTTCACACATAATAGTCCCACTAGTCCATCCAATACCATGATATCTCCAGATCGGGAGACTATCAGAGGATACCACACAGGCTACGGGAGGAAAACAAACTCGTAATAAAGGCTAGGTATGGTAGGTGACACGACACACAAGGCAATGCCAGGTTAGATATACCAATTACGCACACGGGCTGGTGGTAATGCAGCAGCCACATACGCCCACCTCGGAACACACTCCCATATCAAAATCGGAGGATGGGCATCAAATCAACCACAAGTAAGAGTATAGTATCGAATGAATGTGTCCGACCAGAGGAGCTACCTCTTTTGGCCCTAGATCGCTCCTGTTTTAGCCATCTTATGCCAACTCACGGGAGTTGGGTCCACGTAATATACCTCAAGAACGTCGCCACCATCCTACTTCATTCTGGAATCTCCACCGCATATACAGTTGTTAAAGTGGTTTTCGGAGTTGGCAGAGAGTATGACAACTTCCGATCCCGGTCTCTTTAACAACCAAACGTTATTATAATGCCGTGGTCATTTCAAAATAGTTTATACTTCAAAAATCAAATCATTTCATTTCAAAACTACATTCCTTTCAAAATAGTTTATACTTCGAAACCAAAACCATTTTCACTTCAAAACTATATTCAAATCAAAATAGTTTATACTTCGAAACCCAAACCATTTTTACTTCAAAACTCTATTCAAATCAAAATAGTTTATACTTCGAAACCAAAACCATTTTTACTTCAAAACTATATTCAAGTCAATACGATATCATTTTCATTTCAAACATATATTCACCTTTCAAAAATCGTAATACTTCAAAGTTATAACTCTTTCGAAACCAAAATACTTGAAATCATTACACTTTGAAAATCATAACATTTCGAAATCATACATTTGAAAATTCAAATTTATTCAGTTAAACTCAATTTTCAAATTTTCAGTTTAATTCAATTCAAACCATCAGTTTCAATTCAATTCAGTTTTCCAACGAAACTTTTCAAATCTTATAAATTTCAAATATAGATTTGATCTACAAAATAAACCAGTTAATTTTAATATATTTTCAAATTTAAATATCCCATATTTCAAAACTAAACTTTGTAATTTCATAAACTCGTATCTCAAATCTAATTTAATTATTATTTAGTTTTGAAATATTCATTTCATAAATCCAATATTGCTTAAATAAACTTAAATTACAATTAAACAAAATATCTTTCATACAAATATAAACTTAAAATATTCATTTGTCAAAATCAACTATCATACCAAATTCACATTCTTTATCAAAATAAAGATTATATCATTAAAAACCATCTCGAAATCATTAAAATATCATATCCTTCAAAACCTCATTATCAAATCATTATTTGAATTCAATTTCATATATTCAAATTTAAATATCATTACAAATTCAAACATGTCATTCATTTATTATTTCAAATATCATTACAGAAATACATTTCAAAATTCCATTCAAAAATTCATTTGTCTCATTTGATTTCATTCAATTTAACGCATAACCAAGTAAACCTTATTTATATTCAAATCCAATGTAAATTCCTTAAAATTCAAATTTAAATATTAAATTATATTCAAAACTCCTTGTATTTCACAAATATTCAATTCCAATAGTTAAATCATTTAACACTTTAAAATATAACACAAACAGTGTTAACATCTATAACATTTCAAAACATTGACAAAATATAGCAACGACAGCATTTATAAAGTGCTATCGTAGCTTATAGTTTCCAAAATAGTTAGTTCAAAAATAACGACATTTATAAATTTCCGTAATAGATATTTAGTTATTTCAAACATAGTTAAGTTCAAAACAACAACATTTTAATGTGCTGTCATAAAACTACAGCATTTTAGAAATGCTATTAATAAAATTCCAGATTTTATTATAACTTCAGAAACATTAAGTTTCAAAAATTTTCTTTTTTAAATCATATTTCTAGACTTCAAAATTTCATATTTAAATCAACTTAACATACAATTTATCACAACAAAGTTTTATAATTAAATATCCACTTAAAACTCACTTTCATTCGTTAAGTCAAAATTTCACTGTTTCTTAACTTATAAATTTCAACAAAACTTAACATTTTTCTTCAAATATCATTTCAAAACTTTAAATTTAATTTCCATTATTTACTTACATTTTTAAAATAAAATTTGAAGTCAAAAATCACATTTACTTCAAATTTACATACTTAAATTCACAAATTCAAAACTTAGTATTTAACTTTCTTAAAACCATAAAATATACATATTTTAAATCAAACTCATACTTTTAAAAATACATATTTTAATAAAAATCATTTAGAAATATACCACGGGGTCTGTATATAATTTTCTAACCGAGGTCAAGTGATATGGATATATATCATTTCAATCCGCAATTTAAAAAGAAAACCCGGGTTCTATCATTTCAAACCCGCAATCCCAAGTAAATAAAAATAAATAAAAATCGCTCAGGCCTATCATATCAGCCCATAACGATTTTTTCCAATTCTAATGTCGATTAGGGTATGTATCATTTTAAACCATAGTGATTTTATTCTAACAGGGAACTTGCAGGGTGAACATATACATATACAACATAAAACAATGTCAATATCACAAAATAGTGTCATAAATCAGATGTCAAGGGTTAATTAACAGTTTTAATATGGTAATAACATAGCATGGCATATCATATGATCGTCATTAACTTGCATAAACATTTTATATTACTAAACACTTGTCATCAATTCACTATTTCGTAAGTACAAATGCCAGAGTGAGGAAGACTCACCTTTTCAAGCTGAAGACCACTACGACACACAAAACGATTCCGAAGGCATGACAAGCACGACACAGCGCAACAGAGCACGACATTGGATTTAAATGAGAGAGATATCCAAGGTATGATCTTGTAAACAACACCCAAACAAGACAAAATAACACATGAATATACAACACAAACCAATATTGGGCAAATTGAAAAAAATGAAAGTGACAAAGACAAGACAGCTTAACCTTGCCTTAACCACTTCAATGCTTGACCATAGGGGATCTTTTGCTCGGCCATTGTTGTATGTTTGGGTCAGGTATTGTACCATATAGGTCAGGTTACATGTGGATGAAGGTGGTGGAAGAGTTACAACATGAAGCATACATGGGTTCAAGGCAAATAGGTGAAGTTTTGGTGCATTTTGGCTCGGCTATGACCACATATATGCTCGGCCATGGGGTCTTCACGTCAGGTCAGATCTGGACAGTTGTGAAAGGGGCGGCCAGAGGTGAACTAGATGATGGTGGTGGTGGCTAAGGGGTGACCAAAGTGAATAATGAAGGGTAGAGTGAAGGGCTAGGCAATTTCAAGGATTTTGTGGAGTTTTTGCATTGTTTCATGGTGATGGCTTCCAATATAAGTCACGGCCTGGTCTTAGGTCAGATGAGGAGGAGTGGAGCTGCTGTAAATGGTGGAGCTGATGGAGAAGGGCTAAGCCAAGCAAGCTAGAAGAGTAGCAAAGCACAAAATCATAGAAATTGAAGAAGGAAAGTGAGAAAAGGAAGAGGGATGCCATTAGAATTTTTTTTTATTTTCTTTCTAGCCGTGAGTTATTGAAGGAGGGAAGGATTTCATGTGAATAATCAAGAAAGAACATGGATATAGAAAAAAAATGTACCGCCGATCAAAAAATGAAGAGGTAATTGGAAAATGAAAAGTCAATGGAAAGTGAATGGTTTTTGACTATTCGAATTTCCTTTTCTTTTAAACAAAATAACTAAATAAATTTCGGTAAAATAAAAATAAAATCTGAACAAAATAAAAAGAAAAAGAAAAAGGAAATTTAATTTAAGGAAAAATAGAAAATAATTAAGAAAATAGCTAATATATTGAAACTAGCATTTAAAAATATAAACAATGTACAATAAACATTTAAAAATTATAACAACATTTTAAAAATGTTTTAAAAATAAAATAATACATAACATGTCATATTACACATAGTAGAAAATGTTTTGACAAATAAAAATATTATTTATAAAAATTAAAATAAACAATTTTGATAAATAAACCAATTTTACACACAATATTGTAAAAAGCATAACTTTCACAATATAAGTCGGATTTCAACGAAACGAAAAGAATTATTCTTGAAATTTAATTTATTTTCATAACAAAAGATAAAATTCAAAAATTCAAAAATTTAAATTTTAAATTAAAAAGTCAAATTTGACCAATTTGACCAAAATTCACTTTTTTGTAAAATATTCAATATATTAAGGTTTGAAATTATAATTCAGATACAAATCAAAATTAATATTTAAAATAACAAAAATTATTCATTTTAATAAATAAAATAAAGTTTTATGCATAAATAAAAGAAAATTTTTAAATCAGGAATTTCAATTAAAATAATCAACATATATATTAAAATAATCACAAAATACAGGGTTGTTACACTCTCCCCCACTCAAAACTTTTCGTTTCCTGTGATATCCCGGAAAATTTGGGACAATATCAATTTAATAATCGATATTAAAAATTAAATTGATTTGATAATATTTGTAAATAATATATGAATTGATTTATTAATCTTCTTTTAAATAAATATTTAACTAATAATTTATCTTTTAGAAGTTAATCAAATTGCCTTCTATTTATAATGTATATATATCTGTATATATTGTACATGGAAAATCTTTGTTTTAATTTAATAAATAGGTATGTTTTCTAATTCTAATATTTTTGAAAATTTAGAAATTTGATATTTAAGCTATTTAATAAATGATTATATGATTTTAAATTACTCAAGATTACAGTTTAGTTTGTTTAAAATAAATGTTAGCTTACATTTAAATTTAACTTGATAAAAATAAGTAGTTTATTAATAAAAAGATAAATACTTTTATAAATCATTTGACTTAATAATGAGCTCTATTAATTATGTAAATGTTTACAAATAAATGTTTAATAAAATTTTCATGTCAACTTTATTTATGTATATGTGTGTTTGAATAAAATTTGTGATTTTGAAATTAAAAATAAAGGTCTCAAAATGTTCAAATTAAAATAAACAATTATTAATATTAATAATATGTGTTAGTCTATGTTAAATATAAAAGAAAATAAAAGTAAAACACATGTTAGAAATCAGAACTAAATACTAAGACTTAATTCATAGCAAAGACTAAAACAACAACTATTTACTTGGACATAAGATATAACATGCAGGCAATAGTAAAAGTAAGCTAAGCTAATAAAAAAATAAAATAAAACAAATATCTATAACAGTAGCTTCATATACAAGTTAAAACTTTAGTCTGCACATTGTACACTTACACATGTTTTTAGCAGTTAAACATAATTATGTGAGTAGCCTGTAAAAATAATAAAAATAATAAAAATAAAAATAGATGCAGGCAAGAATCATATGATAGGATAGAAGAAAGAAACAAGTATGTAAAACATAATAAAATATCTAAGTATAAATCATGATATGTAGGAACATGAAATACAACAAAACATATGCAGGCATAAAGAATGTAGTAACCTGTAAGAAAATGCAAAGCTTAATTAAAATATCTATGGACAAAATAAATAATAAGATGAGACATAAGGTACATCTTCATGAAAAGCTTTCATCTCAACATAGGATTTTTGTCAATTCGAAATGTTGCAGCAAATTTTCAAGCCTCCAAAATAAAATATCTTGCCTAATACAAACAAGGACATAATTATACCTGTTTGTGCTTAACCAGTTATCACCTTCCCCTATAAGCTTCTTTTTTTTTTATATACATGCCTTCTTATTCAGTTCATTCAAACGTAGCATAGCATAGCAAACACTTATATTTTAATAACTGAAGCATCAATGTAAAGTCAAAGCAGAAACATTTTACAGTTTCAGTTTTAAAGAATTAGCAGTGCAAAGCAAGATTTCTCTGTCTCTTCCAAATACAATGGTGAGTAACACTTTTAAATTTCTTAAGTTTTTAAAACTGTTAAATGCAAATATTTAAATGCCTGAATATATTGAATGAGTATTTAGATATTCATTTTTACTCTGGATTATTGTGAAATGGAAATTACTGTATGTTAAAGCCTGCAAATCCAAATTGATTCACTATAAACTTGCTTTGTTCTCCCATTTGCTGTGAGTAACTTATTTTAGTTTTATGAAGAATAGTAGAGATGCCTGATTATATATGCATTGCATTATATCATGATGAAATGAAGCCTACATGTTATCTGGAGTTTGCCTCTGTTTAAAATTTTCAAAAGCCTGAGTCAATTTAAAAATATTTATTGATCAACCTATTGATTGTTAGGACATAACATCTAAATAAAATATGTTTTGTTGATTATAAAGTAAATTTTAAAATTTAACTCATGCTAAACAAAATTGTTTTGCTCTGTAAAACTTTAGGAGCAGTCTAAATCTTATACAAGTGAAAATTTCGAATGTCTTAAATTATCCTTTCAAACTTATGAACTGATTACTAAATCAAAATTAGGATTTTTGAAACTAAAATTTTATTTTTTTTAGTTAAGAGTTGGTGGTGTAGTCATAAGTTGTTCTGTTTTTGGTTTCTGGGCAAATTTTTGGAGATCAAGTGGACTGGAGGGGTCGGGGATCTTCAGATCGATGGAGGAGTGATTGATGATGTTGGGAAAAATAGGTGGCGGTGATGAAGTTCACCAGGGGAGATGCGGTAGTGGTTTTTCACCTAGAACCCTAAAGTTTTGCTGTGTATAAGAATTGATCGCCACGGCCTAGGTTGGTGATCGAGTGCAGGGATATTTGGGGTGGTGGTAGTTGGGTTGTAGTCGAATATGATGCCGGAGTTGTAGACACTCATCTGGTCGGAGAGTGGAGAACTCGAGGGCGACAGGTTTTGAAGTGGGGATGTTGGTGTTTCCAAGTTGCAGAGGGAAGGTGTGTTTTTGTTTTCGAGCAAGTGGTTAGCTTCTGGGGGTTGTGTTTAGATCTGGAGGTGACTGGCGTCATGTGGGAGTACCAAAGGATGGCCGGAGGTGGCTGGGGCCACGGTGCACGTGCACCGTGCCAGTGAAAATGGTGGTGTTGTGTTTTTGGGTGCAGAGTATTTTGCCTCGGGAAATCACTCGAGTCATATGAGTGTGTGACTCGAAGCACTGAAGTGGGTGGATATTTGTGATAACTCCAGGTTTATATGGTTACAGTTTTTAGTGTGCAAGATTTAGACTCGGGGAAGTCTCGAGGAAATTGCATTTTTACTCGAAGCAGAGAGGCAGTTGACCTGAAGCAACATTGCTTTGGTCTCAGGTGAAAGTAAACTTCTACAGGTTGTATAAACAACCTGTACATTCAAATTTAAACTAAATTTAAAGCAAAATGAAATGTAAGTCAGTTGAAATCTTGATGTAATTGAATTTAAGTGTCAACTAAGATTTAACAAAGTTTAAATCTAATTAGAAGTATATATTCAAATCTATTGTTTGAATCTAAAATGCAGTTTTGAAATATTTAAATGAGTTTCAGTTTTAAAATTTGATAAATTTCCAGATTTTTAAATTAGATCAGAAACAAAATGTTGCTGCAGTTAAATATGATTTTTGTTAAAGTTTTGTTTCAGATGGATATTTGAATTTTAAAGTTTAAAATGAATTTGGATTTGAAAATCGAGTTTCTGACACTAGTTGTTAAAAGAAAGTTAAATCGAAGTCTAAAATCAAAATAAATTGAGAAATTCAAGTTTGCTTAGAATTCAATGAAAATTTAAATCAGTTTAAATATGAATATTTTAAGAATGAGTTCAAAATAAAATAGTTGACAAGTAATTTGTTTCAATAAAATTCACTTGTTTTTGAGAATTCTTGATTTAAGTTTTTTGAATGAAATATAAATGAATTAATTAACTTGAGGTTTGCAAGTTAAATATTAATGTAAATTTGGAATTTAAATTTGAATTAAAAATTCAAATAGTTTAATTTAAAGGATTTTAATTTGAATATTAATTACAATCATTTTGAATCTTCAATTCTAATGATATTAGAATTTAAATTTAAAATGTAATGCTAATGAAGTCATTAATTAAAGAATGGATTATCTTAAGGATAATAGGGTAATTAAGGAATGACCTATGTATTAAAGTTAATAAATAAAGATCAATTAAGAAGTAAATTAAGAGATGATATTAAATATAGAAAATTAACTAAGGATTATTAATTAATTCATATATATAATTAATTTTGGATAATTGATTAGATTAATTGGATAATCTATTGATAAATGTAATTACTTGATAAAAGTAATTAAGAGATTAATTACTTATGGTAATTAATTTTGATAAAATGATTACTTTAGGTTAAGTTTAATTAAATTAAGAAATCATTTGATAAGTGTAATTACTAGTGTATGCAATGGAGCATAATTACTTAATGAAGTAATTAATGATAATTACTGAATGTAATTAGTGAAAGATGATATATTAATAAAGTAATTTGGATAATTACTTTTGTAATTAATCAGAGGATTAATTAATGGAGATAATTGATTATGGAATGATTTATTTATTTATATGAGTAATTAAGGATAATTAATTACTGATTGATATTAATCAAAGGTGATTAATAATTGTGTTTAGTTAAAGATTAATCACTTAATGTGATTAATAAAGTAATTTAATCTGAATTAGAGATCATTAATTAATATAATTAATGATGTAAATTAAGAATTGTTTAATTAAGTAATAATTAAGAATGTGGAGATTAATTTATGTAATTAATTAAGAATAAATGTAATTAATTGTAAATGAAGTAATTAAAAGTTAATTACTAGGAATAATTTAGAATAATTAATTTGTAAATTAATTAAAGACTAATTACTTACTGTAATTAGAAAATGATTAATTAGAGGAGTTAATCAAGATAAATATCTAGAGATAAATTAATTTGTATAAATTGAATTATTGGTTGTATAAGCAGGATTTATAGATAAAGGAATTAATTTAATTTACTTTAAATTAATTAGAGCTAGAAGTAGTTAATTTAATTCATTTTAAATTAATTACAAACGGTAAGATTTTAAATCATTGCTTATGAATGAATGATAATGATATTTCATTTGATGATTGAGATATGAGATGGGTAATATCTTATGATATGGATGCTTGGTTTAAGTAGGATAATATTTAATTATCTGATGAATGGTAATATTGATTATCTGTATGTGAGATGATGTGATCATTTGTTGTGATATTATGAATTATCCATCTGTGTGTATATTGATTATGTTGAATTAAAACTGTTAAGACTAAATAGACAACTTGGCCCTAAAAGACACGTTTTGGATTTCGATGAGACCGGGATCGGTTTTCCTTATTTGGAATATCTGAAAACCACATCGATTCCAAATTAACGATAGGTCGTGAATCTAAAGTGATGATGAAGATTCAGAGTGCAAGGGTTGTCGTCGTTAACTCTGAGGGTGATTCCAAAATGAGTGTAACGAGATGATGCCTTCGGTTTCGTTCGAACCCGGAACGAACTTGTATGGATTGAATGCTTTCAACACATCGTCAGGTGGGCGATGAGCATTCTTAGAAATGTATTCTATAAAGGTAATCGTAGCCTCAAGCCTCATCAACCGGGAATGGCTAAAACAGGGGAGGTGCAGCAAGGTTAGGTGGGTCATGCCCAAGCAGGACAAGATTTTCCCCTGTCTAGATGTCCCTTTTTATTCGGCTTTGTGGGCGGTTGGATGTACACCAACTGCGGGGTTATCTTGTTCGGGACTGTTCAGTAAGGAATGGTTCCGGCCTTGTGTTGCAGGGGATGAAGGGAGTAATCCTCGGTACGTTGATCTAGGCCACGTACTGTGACGGGCGGTACCCCAGTAGCCCTGCCATTGTATGGAATCCACAATCCAATAAGTGCCCACGGCTTTGATTGTATTACCCACTTTTGTGGCTAGTAGCTAGAATTTAATTATGTAACAATTTCGGCTATTTTCTATTTACTTGAAAACCCTAGACCTATTATAATATCATAGAATTTCCTATCAAATGTTTTGGTTAGCGTAAGGTAAAAACTTTTCCATGTTTATGTGTGGGAAGTCTTACGTGATACCTTTTGTTTTCAAAAGATTTTCAAAGTTAAACAACCTTAACCTGTTATTCATACCAGACCCATGTCTGACCCGGAGTTTATTTTTGTTTTTCATAAACTCTCGGGTACCCAAAATTTTTACGGGTAGCCAAGGGATTCAGGTTAGCTTTGACGAATTTTGGAGGAGCAATGGAGCAGGTGGCTTCAGCGTTGTAGATATATATATAGTTCCGCTGTGTTGGTATCTCTGAGTCATTTGTTTGAGTTGAGTTGTATTAACTAGACAGGTGTTTATAACTGTCTAGTATGTGATGGATTATCTGTATAACTCTGATTGATGTTGTATACTATGTAAATACTTATGTGATTATTATAATTTATTCGTTCCGCTGTGAGATTCTGATGTTGTTGTTCTTTCTTCTCTATCTTTTCTATTTTCTCACCTCTTTCTTTTCTTATTAACGATACTTCTTCCTGGGCGTAGGAAGTGGGGTCGTTACATTTTCGAAAAGGAATGAGGTACGGAAAAGCACAGAAAAAGATAGAATGAAAAAGGATTAGGACAGGATGACAAGAAGATTAAAATTATACCTGGTAACTGTTGTTATAGGTAAGTTTAAGAAGATGGAGATGAACTTTCCAAGATCCTCCAGAATCAAGAACACAAGCACGAGAAAGATCTTCTAGAATCTGATTCGCCCTTTCCGCTTGACCGACGGTCTATGGATGGCAAGCAGTGCTCAGATTCAAGATGAGTACCAAAGATTATAAAAAGATTTCTAAACAGACTGGTATAAGCAATAGTCTCCCCATTCTGTAGCAAGATAAGGAAAATAAGGACAACCAAAAGAGAGTTTGAAAAAAAATAAGATAATAAATTTGAAACCCTGAAAATTTCAACTTAAATAGAAAATAAATTTTACATAAGTTAAATAAATCTTAACCATCTCTAATTTCATTATCTTATCATCCAATTATCTTAAATTAACAAACTCAAAAATCATGGATTTGAAAAAAATCATTTATTATACTCACAATGTACTCAATAAATTAATTCTTCTTTATTCCTAATTACAATTAAATTTGTTCCTCTTAATATATTTTATCACCTATGTGAAATATATTTACACTTATTATAACTGCTTTAATTTATTCTTAGTTCCTTTAACATCATTTTATATTGTAAATTATTCCATTACCCTTTTTCTTTTTACCTCTGTTAATCTTTTTATAACTAAAATTTAAGATAACATTTATTATAACCACTCAAATTTTTTTTATAATTTTTTTTATATATTGTATATTATCCAATTACATATTCAACTTTTGAAAATTAAGGTAAGTTATATTGGAATGAAATTGTGTATTATACAGATAAAACCTGTAATTCAATCATTTTAAGCTTGAATATTCATCCAAATCTTGAAATTGTACTTGAAATTATCTTTCAAGATAAAATTTAGGAATTAAATTTTCGATAAATTCCAAACTATTTAGAGATAAATAAATGCACATATACTATATATATATATATTCAAATTTAAATCATATATCATCATATGTTATAAATCCAGTCTTATTTTAGAAACTCAAATCAATTAAATTTCCCAAAACAATATAAATCAGTCCTATTTTAGAAATTTTAAATCAATCAAATTCCCCAAAACAAAACTGTAGCAAGACTACAGAACGGTCTCTTCACTTCGAAACTCAAAAATGAATATCGATGATGCTGCGTCATCACCGAAGTTATTTTCCAGCGACAAAGAGAAGAGCACTAATTTTAAACTTTAAAATTCTTTAGAAACAAATTTCTATTAGAAAACACTTTAAATAATATATCCATTAAAACTTTAAACACAAAGTTTGAAATCCATCGGAAGTTAAATAATCAAATTCTTGTTTTAAATTCATTTTAAATTTCCAAATAAATTTATAACCATGTTTATAGTTCAATTATTTATATATGAAACAAGAGATAATGATATATAAAATCAATTATTATTTCTTAATTCAATAAAATCCAAAAAAAGATTTATAATATAGTTACAAAATTATTTCATTACTAAATTTGAAAAACAACATATTGTGTCAGTTTGTTCTGTTCAAGTGTTTTGGAAATCTTATCGGCAGCGTTGATCAGACTAATCGATCAAAAACCCAAATCAACATCAACAACTCAGACAACACAATGTATAAAACAATTTAAATATTAGTTTACAAATGCACTTCAAGAATGATTGAAGATAAGTTGGAAACAAAGATAAGATGATTAAACAACAGAATAGGAAGATGGATGAGATTGTATAAATCGCGGGCAACCTTAACTGGGTCAACCATGACATAAAGAATAAGATCGATGTGGATTTTCCAGGGAAAAATCAACATTCGGTCTCAGGAGATAGAGTTTGGGATAATAAGAGATACTAGCATCTAAACCGAGGATATAAAATCCTTGGTGAATCGATGCTATTGTAAAGGAGTTTCACCCCATTACAAATAATTTGAGATTGGCGAGACCACCGACTCATTATAAAGATCTTTTGAAGTGGAGTTATGCGATACTCAAGAATCAAAAGAAGATAAATAGTGAGAGACACGAATGGATTTTGAAACCGCAGGGAACGTTCTAAAATTCAAAGGGATCGAGTCAAAAAGGAAGGGATTCAAACTCGAATGAAAGTAATTCTATAAATACGTTTACCCTATATACTGAGTTTTTCCTAGAGCTACCAAAACTCTGATACCACCTGTAACGACCCGATATTTTCAACCATTTGCATCCGCACATGTCGGACTTGAATTGCTCAAAATACCGGGTTGTAAATAAAATTTAGCATATCTCAAAATATACGGTAAATAAATAATCACAGATCACGGACACAGAGTAAATAATAATGCAGCGGAATTAAAAGGGATAGTAGTTCATAAAGCTACTATATAATAATAAGATACATAAGAGTTAAAAAAAATACAACAAAAGAGTAACAAGATACATCAGGTACAAATCAGAATAGATCACTGAAATCACTGATTACTGGAAGAAAAATAGATGGCTGATCTTCAAGAAAAGCTCCAACTCCGAAGGTGAGTCTTGAAAGCTGAATCACTCAGTCTGACTCGAGCATAAAGAAAAACACAAAATACTCGAGTCAGGACATAAAAACTTATGAACTGTTAATCAACTCAAGTGAACAGTAACAAAAATGCATTAGTAACTTAAAGGATGCTTGGGATCGCCCATCCTTTAAGGATCCGTTAAACTATTTACTATGTAGTAATATTGCGCTATTATAGTAATGTCTATAGTAAAATAAACTTACTTTAAAGTAGCATTCCAGGCTTACCCATATCACCCTTCACACATAATAGTCCCAGTAGTCCATCCAATAACATGATATCTCCAGATCGGGAGACTATCAGAGGATACCACACAGGCTACGGGAGAAAAACAAACTCGTAATAAAGGCTCGGTATGGTAGGTGACACGGTACACAAGGCAATGCCAGGGTAGATATACCAATTACGCACACGGGCTGGTGGTAACGCAGCAGCCACATACACCCACCTCGAAACACACTACCATATCAAAATCGGAGGATGGCCATCAAATCAACCATAAGTAAGAGTATAGTATCGAAGGAATGTGTCCGACCAGAGGAGCTACCCCTTTTCGCCTGAGATCGATCCTGTTTTAGCCACCTTATGCCAACTGACGGGAGTTGGGTCCATGTAATATACCTCAAGAACGTCTCCACCATCCTACTTCATTCTGGAATCTCCACCGCGTACATAGTTGTTAAAGTGGTTTTCAGAGTTGGCAGAGAGTATGACAACTTCCGATCCCGGTCTCTTTAACAACCATACGTTATTATAACGTCGTGGTAATTTCAAATAGTTTATACTTCAAAAATCAAATCATTTCATTTCAAAACTATATTCCTTTCAAAATAGTTTATACTTCGAAACCAAAACCATTTTTACTTCAAAACTATATTTAAATCAAAATAGTTTATACTTCGAAACCAAAACCATTTTTACTTTAAAACTATATTCAAATCAAAATAGTATATACTTCAAAACCAAAACCATTTTTACTTCAAAACTATATTCAAGTCAATACGATATCATTTCCATTTCAAACATATATTCACCTTTCAAAAATCATAACACTTCAAAGTTATAACTCTTAAACCAAAATACTTGAAATCATTACACTTTGAAAATCATAACATTTCGAAATCATACATTTGAAAATTTTAAATTTTCAATTTAATTCAAATAAAACCATCAGTTTCAATTCAATTCAGTTTTCCAATAAAACTTTTCAAATCTTATAAATTTCAAATATAGATTTGATCTACAAAATAAACCATCCAATTTTAATATATTTCCAAACTTTAATATCCCACATTTCAAAAGTAAACTTTATGATTTCATAAATTCATACCTCAAATCTAATTTCATTATTATTTAGCTTTGAAATATTCATTTCATAAATCCAATATTGTTTAAATAAACTTAAATTACAATTAAACCAAATATCTTTCATACAAATATAAACTTCAAATATTCATTTATCAAAATCAAATATCATTCCAAATTCACATTCTTTATCAAAATAAAGATTATATCATTAAAAACCATCTCGAAATTATTAAAATATCATATCCTTCAAAACCTCATTATCAAATCATTATTTGAATTCAATTTCAAATATTCAAATTTAAATATCATTTAAAAATCAAATATGTCATTCATTTATTATTTCAAATATCATTACAAAAATACATTTCAAAATTCCATTTAAAAATTCATTTATCTCATTTGATTTCATTCAATTTAACAGATAACCAAGTAAACCTTATTTAAATTCAAATCCAATGTAAATCCCTAAAAATTCAAATTTAAATATTAAATTATATTCAAAACTCCTTATATTTCACAAATAATCAATTCCAATAGTTAAATCATTTAACACTTTAAAATATAACACAAACAGTGTCAAAATCTATAACATTACAAAACATTGACAAAATATAGCAACGACAAGCATTTATAAAGTGCTATCGTAGCTTATAGTTTCCAAAATAGTTAGTTCAAGAATAACCGCATTTATAAATCGCCATAATAGATATTTAGCTATTTCAAACATAGTTATGTTCAAAACAACAGCATTTTAATTGCTGTCATAAAACTATAGCATTTTAGAAATGCTATTAATAAAATTCTAGATTTTATTATAACTTCAGAAGCATTAAACTTCAAAAAAATTCTATTTTAAATTTTTAAATCATATTTCTTGACTTTAAAATTTCACATTTAAATCAACTTAACATATGATTTATCACAACAAAATTCTTTAATTAAATATCCAATTAAAACTCACTTTCATTCGTTAAGTCAAAATTTCACTGTTTCTTAACTTATAAATTTCAACAAAACTTAACATTTTTCTTCAACTATCATTTCAAAACTTTAAATTTAATTTCCATTATTTACTTACATTTTAAAATAAAATTTAAAGTCAAAAATCACATTTACTTCAAATTTACATACTTAAATTCACAAATTCAAAACTTAGTATTTAACTTTCTTAAAACCATAAAATATATATATTTTAAATCAAATTTATACTTTTAAAAACACATATTTTAATAAAAATCATTTAAAAATATACCACGGGGTCTGTATATAATTTTCTAACCTAGGTCAAGTGATACGGATATATATATCATTTCAATCCGCAATTTAAAAAGAAAACCCGGGTTCTATCATTTCAAACCCGCAATCCCAAGTAAATAAAAATAAATAAAAATCGCTCAGGCCTATCATTTCAGCCCATAACAATTTTTTCCAATTCTAATTTCGATTCGGGTATGTATCATTTCAACCCATAGTGATTTTATTCTAACAGGGAACTTGCAGTGTGAACATATACATATACAACATAAAACAATGTCAATATCACAAAATAGTGTCATATATCAGATGTCAGGGGATAATTAACAGTTTTAACATGGTAATAACATGGCATGGCATATCATATGATCATCATTAACTTGCATAAACATTTTATATTACTAAACACTTGTCATCAATTCACTATTTCATAAGTACAAATGCTAGAGTGAGAAAGACTCACCTTTTCAAGATGAAGACCACTACGACACACAAAACAATTTTGAAGGCACGACAAGCACGACACAGCACAACATAGCACGACACTGGATTCAAATGAGAGAGATAGCCAAGATATGATCTTGTAAACAACGTCCAAACAAGACAAAACAACACATGAATATACAACACAAACCAATATTGGACAAATTAAAAAAATGAAAGTGACAAAGACAAGACAGCTTGACCTTGCCTTAACCCCTTCAATGCTTGACCATAAGGGATCTTTTGCTCGGCCATTGATGTGTGTTTGGGTCAGGTATGGTATCATATAGGTCAGGTTACAAGTGGATGAAGGTGGTGGAAGAGTTACAACATGAAGCATACATGGGTTCAAGGCAAATAGGTGAAGTTTTGGTGCATTTTGGCTCGGCTATGACCACATATAGGCTCGGCCATGGGGTCTTCATGTCATGTCAGATCTGGACAGTAGTGAAAGGGGCAGCCAGAGGTGAAGTAGATGATGGTTGAGGTGGCTAAGGGGTGACCAAAGTGAATAATGAAGGGTAGGGTGAAGGGCTAGGCAATTTCAAGGGGTTTTGTGGAGTTTTTGCATTGTTTCATGGTGATGGCTTCCAATATAAGTCACGGCCTAGTCTTAGGTCAGAGGAGGAGGAGTGAAGCTACTGTAAATGGTGGAGGTGATGGTGGATCTGATGGAGAAGGGCTAGGCCAAGCAAGCTAGAAGAGTAGCAAAGCACAAAATCATAGAAATTGAAAAAGGAAATTGAGAAAAGGAAGCGGGAAGCCATAAGAATTTTTTTTATTTTCTTCCTAGCCATGAGTTGTTGAAGGAGAGAAGGATTTCACGTGAATAATCAAGAAAGAACATGGCTATAGAAAATAAATGTACGACCAATCAAAAAATGAAGAGGTAATTAGAAAATGAAAAGTCAAAGTATATGAAAAGTTAATGGAAAGTGAAAGGTTTTTGACTATTGGAATTTCTTTTTCTTTTAAACTAAATAACTAAATAAATTTCAGTAAAATAAAAATAAAATCTGAACAAAATAAAATTAAATAGAAAAATAAAATATAATTTAAGGAAAAATAGAAAATAATTAAGAAAATAGCTAATATATTGAAACTAGCATTTAAAAATATAAACAATGTACAATAAACATTTAAAAATTATAACAACATTTTAACAATGTTTTAAAAATAAAATAATACATAACATGTCATATTACACATATTAGAACATGTTTGACAAATTAAAATACTATTTATAAAAATTTAAAAAAACAATTTTGATAAATAAACCAATTTTACACACAATATTGTAAAAAGCATAACTTTCACAACATAAATCTGATTTCAACGAAACGAAAAGGAGTATTCTTGAAATTTAATTTATTTTCATAATAAAAGATAAAATTCAAATATCAAATATTTAAATTTTAAATTTAAAAGTCAAAGTTTGACCACTTTGACCAAAATTCACTTTTTTGTAAAATATTCAATACATTCAGGTTTGAAATTATAATTCACATACAAATCACAATTAATATTTAAAATAACAAAAATGATTCATTTTAATAAATAAAATAAAGTTTTATCCATAAATAAAATAATGTTTTTAAATCAGGAATTTCAATTAAAATAATCAAAATATACAATTAAAATAATCACAAAATACAGGGTTGTCACAACATACGTCAAAGAATCTTTTTCTGATCTTATCGGTACGGGGTATAGGTATGCCACCTTGGATATGCAGGAAATTCCAAGGGAAGGAGGAAATTCAAGTAATCAGAATTGGAAAAAAAGAAAGTTTGGGGGCAAGAAACCACATCAAGGCAAGGATAAGAAGAATAATCAAGGAAATCCGGCTAGAGATATAACTTGTTACAATTGCCAAGAAAAGGACCATTATTCAAACAGCTGTAAAAAACCGAAGAAGCAAGTTTAGAAAGAACAACCTGTGAAGACTATTCAGGGAGTTAGAGAGTGTTATTATTGTCACAAGCCTGGACATGTAGTTAAGAATTGCCCGGTGATGAAGCAAGCACAAGTGGCAAATGTCTATGCGATAAAGGAAGACCCTTCAACTTCGAAAGCAGATAAAGGAAAAGGTGTTCTGGAAGGTAACCTTACTATTTATGATAGAGTTGTTAGAGTTTTGTTTGACACGGGCGCTACACATAGCTTTATCTCACAACAAGTCGTAAATGAATTAAAACTTAAACCTAATTTTGTCAACGAGCCCATCTGCATAAAGAATCCAGTTGGAGGCCCCGCTAACCTTTGTCTACGACGTAGAGACATTCCTATCTCATATTCTTGTTACCAATTCCCCATCGGTCTCTTTGTCCTTGATTTTAGTGAATATGAAATCTTACCCGGAATGGATTGGCTAGCAAAATACGAAGCCAAATTGGATTGTAACAATCGATTGATTTCAATCAAAACCAAATTCGGAGATTTCATTGAGATTTCTTGTGAGGACCCAAGTCCTAAAAGAAGACGAGTTTCTACATTAAATTTATGAGAGAATACGTCATGGGAAAAATACTAGTTTTGAAGTCGACGACAATAAGGAATTATAAGGCTAAAGGACAGGATTTGTGTCTCGGACATCCCTGATCTAAAACGTGAAGTTTTAGATGAATGTCACAAATCTAAACTTAGTATCCATCCAGGAGTTAATAAGATGTAAAGAGATATCAAAAGAACTTTCTAGTGGAAGAAAATGAAAAGGGACATATCTATATATGTGAGTCCCTGTGCTACTTGTCAACAAATTAAAAGCGATCAGAAGAAGATGTCGGTTTAGTTCATCCTTTAGAGGTACCCAATTGAAAATGGGATCAAGTATCGATGGATTTCATCGATCGGTTGCCTTATATTCGGAAAGGCAATGAAGCAATTTGGATTATTGTGGATCGTTTGACTAAGACAGCCCACTTTTTTCTAGTGAAATCTACCCGCACAACATCAAGTTTAGCTGATTTATATGTGAAAGAAATTGTCCGTCTCCACGGTATACCGAGCAGTATAGTGAGTGATCGTTACCCAATCTTCACTAGTAGATTTTGGGAGGCGTTTCAATACGCATTGGGAACAAAACTGAACTTCAGCACTGCTTATCACCCACAGTCTGATGGACAGACTGAAAGGATAAATCGTATATTAGAAGATCTATTGCGTGCTTGTATACTTGACTTTGGTGGTTCTTGGGAGGACCATTTGCATCTGGTCGAATTCTCATACAATAACAACTATCAGGCCAGTATAGAGATGACTCCTTTTGAAGCTTTATATAGTCGTACGTGTCGATCACCTGCATGCTGGATCGAGTCAGGTGACAGACTCGTCCATGGATCGGATATGATTAAGGAAGCCATAGAGAAAGTTGACTTTATGATGTGCACGTAAATGTGCATATTTTTACCACCATATTTATTCTATTTAAATTAAATAAATGATCATATTGGGTATTTTAACTTGTTTTAACCAAAATTCATATTAATTCCAAATTTTCACATATTCATCTTCATATAAGGGCAAAATGGCCATTTGTGCGCGTATATTAATTTGAAAGAATTAAATTGGAAATTTCTATAATATTTTGTAGGAATTTAGCTTCTCATATTAGTGGGTTCATGAAGAAACATGCATGCACAAAATGGATATAAAGGAATGAAGATGGAAATAATTCAAAGTGAAGATCATGGAGGACCCCACCTACCCACCTACCTTAATGTACAAATTAAAGGCTAATGCACATGCTTTTGGACTTAATGGCTTCATGTACACTTAATGGGGGATTAAGACATGTTAATGATTACTTGGCCTCCACACTTCGTAAGGGGCGTTTTGGGCATTCCCCAAAAATATGAATTAGGGTTTCATACATGTATAATACCCATATGTTTCATGTAATCCCTCTTTTTTCTCTTAGTCTCTCTTAGGCCTCCTTCTCTTTAGTTTAGATCAAAAATAAAATGAAAGCTCCTCTTTCTCTTTTCATGGCTACTTAGCCGTTTTTATTTTATGTAATCTTTTTTATTTTATGCAATTTAATACATGCTCTTTCCTTTTCATGTTCATTTACTTTCATGTTGTAGTGTAGATCTCTTCTCTTTTATGCAAGTAGAATAATTTTTCCTTTCATTTTGCTCTCTTTTATGTTGTAGTGTGGATTTATTCTCTAAATTGTCATTTAACTCTCATATTCGCATTTCTTTTCTTTTTGTTAGTTAGTTCATTTTCTCATTTTCTAACTTAAATACGATCTCGACTTTGGTGTAATTTGATTGAGTAGGAAATTTAAATAATCAATTCCCTGCGGATCGACCCGTATTCGCCACGTGCTACATTCGTACACCGTGCGCTTGCGGTTATTTTTATTTCTAAATTCGTTCGACGATTTTCTAAACCGATAGAATTTCCGTCGACGAACACTTTATACGGAAGAAATTGAAAACGGCTCTAAATTGTCAAAAGGTTTATTATGATCGCAGAAGAAGGGATTTGGAATCCCAGATTGGAGATTTTGTCTTTCTCAAAGTATCTCCAATGCATGGTGTGTTAAGGTTTGGGAAGACTGGTAAGATGGCACCATGGTATATTGGTCCTTTTCCCATACGGGAAAGGATCGGTCCTCTGGCATGTCGAGTGCAGCTACCTAGCTGGTTATCTGGCTACACGATGTGTTTCATGTTTCACATCTTCGAAAATATGTTCACGATCCAAACAGTATTATCGAAGATGCAGCTCAACAGGATCTTGAAATCACTCCCAACCTAGCAGTTAAGAGAGAACCAATAAAGATTGTGGATCATGATGAGAAGCAATTAAGGAACAAAGTCGTGAAATTAGTTAAAGTGCAGTGGAGCGGTGATCCAAGGACTGTACATGGGAAACTGAAGATAACATGTAGAAATCGTATCCCAATTGCAGAGTGGATATTCCAACTTAAACTGATAAGCCCTTCTCTCTCTTTTTCTATGTACTTATAACTTTGTTTGCTTTCCTCTCTCTTTTAAATTTCGAGGACGAAATTTCCTTAAGGGGGAAGATCTATAACATCCCAAATTTTATCAATTTTAAATTAGTAATTTGAATTTTTGAAATCTAAATTGAAATTAATTTGAGAAAAAAGTTCAAAACAAAAAAAATAGGTGTTAAATTATATGAATAAGATTTCAATTTCATTTGAGTTTAAAATTTGAAATAACAAATGTTTTTAAAATCATTTGAATTTAAATTATATATATATATATATAACAGGTAAATAGGCACAAGGAAAAAGTTGCAAAAAAATTTAGTTTAGGGGACAACAAGTTTCCTTTTTAGCATGAAGGACACTTTTTAGTGTAAACTGAGAATGATAGTTACAACTATCATTCTGTGATTTACACTAAAAAGTGTCTTTCAGCCTAAAAAACAAACTTCTTGTCCCTGAAACTAAAAATTTCTCTAACTTTTTCCTTTAGCCTAAAAACCCCTATATATAATATATAATGTATATATGAATAGACTAGAATTTGAATTTAGTAATTTAAATAAATGTCTTAACAAAATAATTTGGAATTTTCCAAATCAAATTAAAAATGGCACTTGTTTATACATTTATATTTATAAGGATTGTATATAAAAATTTGAATGTAAGATTCAAATATAAGAGTCTTAAAAATAATTAAATTTGAAAGTAATATATGTATGATTTTTATTAGTGTAAATTTGTTTTAGAACATTTTCTTTAACTTGTACAAATATTTAACAAAGGAAATGTATTCAATAAAGGTATGAAACTATATCAAAAATACATATAAGTATTAAAAGATCATAATATAAGTAAATAGATTAATATAAAGTCAAGAAGAAAATAATATAAATATATTTCTCATGAAAAAATATACAAGTGTTAAACATGTAACAAGAGGATTAACGAGTGTAATGATCTCATCATCAAAATTTTGAAGCGTCGTTCAATTTAGATAATTAATGAAAATGAAACCTAAATTCATAAAAACCTTCCAGCTCCTCTATCTCATTTCTTTGGTTTCTAAGAATTTTGAAAGAAAAGAAAAAAAATCTGTAAACATTGCATGCCAGAGTATCTCAAAATCAAAGAAAAAATAAAATCTGGAATCCAAACATCTTCTTGAATTCAAAGCTTAAAGCCTGAGAATCATCTCAAACATCAAAGCAGGAATTTCAACTCCATACCTAGGCAAGTTTAAAGCTTCAGAATCAACTAAATTAGTAATAAAAAAATTAAGATTTAACATCAAAATTTCAAATTGCAGTTCAAAGAAACCAAACTCCAGTTTCTTTTGAAGAAGCAGAGCAGGGTTCCTTTGAGTTAAATTAAGGCAAGTAAATTCTTTTTAAAATGTAAGTTTGAATTTGTTGATCAGTAATCAAGCAAGAATCTAAGCAAGTTTATATCAATTAGTTACAGAGAAAAAAAGGAAAAAAAAATCAAGTTTTCAAATACTAGATCAGTCTCAGGATTTCAAAGCTCAGGAACAAAATAAATTTTCAAGCTTTCTCTGTCTTTAAAAACGAATCAGTTGAGTAAACTCTTTGATTTAAACTTGAACTTGTTGCTGTGAACAAAATTGAATTTTGAATGATAAAATGCATGGTTTGCATGTATATATTTATACATGAAAATGAAGATGCATGTCTATGCACATCAAAATAAACTCTGTTCCGTGCCTACAGGTTCAAAACCCTGTCTCAAAATCCAAAAGCTCTATATCAGATTGATTTTAGGCTTTGAAATCAAAAGTAAATATGATTGTATGATTATGCTCAATTTTTGAAAACAAATTTAAGTAAATCAAACAAAAGTCTTGTCTGGAAATACAAGAATATAGGCAAACCCAATATAATCAGAAATTTCAACAACCATGATTTCAGATTTTGAATATACTAATCGAAACAACTTCAAAGTTGATGATTTTTAAAAGAGCAATTAATTTTTTTATCAAGTATTTTATGAGAAAGAAAGGAATGAACAGAATTGCCATTTTCTCTGAATTCTGGCGATCGATCAGGTGATAGACTTCGAGATCGAAATCTTAAGAAGCTGGAGGACCATAGAGTTGGGGAAAAATGTTTGATAAAATTCTAGATCAATGTGGATGTTGATTTTGATCGAGTTAGGGTTTAAGGTTTAAAATGAGATGAGGATAGAATTGTGACCATTGCGCCATCGTTAGGCAATCGAAGAGCATCGGACCAGGACCATCAGGAGCATGGGAGGCTGGCGGAGCTTAGGATGGAGTGTCGCGAATTCTGATGATCGGAAGAGAGAGAGCGAGGCGATAGATTTGGGTTTAAGTTGTTCCGGATTTGGGTTTGGTGGCTCGAATACGAAATCGCAATCGTATCGAAATTTTAGGTGTTTGTGTGGTTTAGGGACATCACCATGGACGTGTCGATGACCAGAGATTCACGGCCGGAGGGGTTGTGCATGAGCACACAGCTAGAGTTGTGTCAGGAGACAGCATTTGGGGAAGAAAAGGGAAACTCGAAGCTACTCTCGAGAAATGTAGGTGATAACTCGGGTATGAACTCGAAGCAAATTCTAGGCCACATGGGTTTTGCACTTAGACAAATTTGAGAAGAAAAAATTTAAGCACACGGGTAGGTTTTATTGATAACTCGAAGTAAGTAGTAAAATGTTTTAGGGGAGACTCGAAGTAGTCTCAGGGGTTGAAGTACAAAGCATTTTTTCTTTAAAAAAAATATATAATTCAAAATTTTAAATTGATTTTTATACTCATGTTTTTAAATGATAATTTTGATTTGAGTTTAAAACTATTTAAAGTTTTTAAGTAAGGCATTTTTAAAGTAATTTAATTTAATTTAATTTTTTCACATTATTTTATAAAATTATTTATATTAGTTAAATAATGTAAATGAGAATGACAGTTAAGATAAAATGCTATGTACACTAATTTTAATCTCTTAAGTAAATTTATGTAATAAGGATGATTTATTTAACATGGTTTACAAGATAATCAGAATGATTAGCTATGGTAAGAAGATTTATCTTTTGAATTTATTAAGTAATTAATGATTTAATTAAGTGATAAATGATTTAATTAAAGAATAAACTATTTAAATTAATTACTTAATATTTAAAGATTAATTAAGTAAATAATTAGGATTTAATTAATTAACAATTAAGGATTAATTAATTAAGATAATTAATTAAGCAATAATTAATTAATGAAAGTAATTAAGATTTAATTAATTAATAATTAAGGATTAATTAATTTGTAATTAAGAATAATTAATAAATAATTAAGGATAATTTATCACTAATTAAAAATGATTAATAAAAATAATTATGTGATTAACTAATTATAATCACACAATTAATTCACCTTAATCATAGCTGATTGATACCCTATTATGTGATATGATGCTTTGTGATATAAATTACTTTGTGCTGAGTTGTGATATCTATTTTCTGTGATGAATATATTTCTGTGTGAATATAAAAACCCTTTGGCCCGTAAAATGGCTTTTTAATTTTGATGCGACAGAGGGTCGTATTCTAGTTGGTTATCCGAAACCCACACCGAACCTGTGAATCTTTGTGAATGACATATCCACATGTTTTTAAATTGATGCTCACTATTCGGTTTAGCCGGGAGAGGACCTTTTTGCCATATAACCCATTCCGAATAGTGATACGACGAAATCGATAGCATTTGAAGATGGTGGTGAAGACCAAATGCCTTCGAGAATGATAGGATAACCTGTCGAATGACTCTGCACTGAGTTACTCCGGTATAGAGTTCTCCATATGTGATGGGGAGTCTGATCAGGATTGTGGATGCCTAGATTGCAAGGGCTTCTTCAGAAGTGCCTTCGGTTCTGTTCGAACCCGGAATGGATTGTGTTGTCTGACATTACATTTTTAGATATAAAGCAGATTTCTTTCAAATACATTTCTGTTGGTGGCGGAGAATTTATTCTCTTAGCTTAACACCATTCTCTGAGACGAACGAGCTCAGAGGTTATGTAGTTGAAGGTTATCAGTAATATACGTCCAATTTGGAAGTGTGACGTGCTAAGTGTTGCGTGTGTTGATGATCATTTGTTGATCAAAGCATGACTTTCGTGTAAAGCCTAGCTTTGTGTACGAGACCTCATCGGACCTCACACCCCGGAAATGGTTGAAATAGGAAAGATGCGGCAAGGTTATGAGGGTCGCGCCCTTTAGGGTATGTCATTTCCTTCTGGAAAAAGGTGGTATCATTGTATGGAGCCCAGATATTTAACCTATGTTGTTGCTTCAATCTCATTACTGTGTGGGTGTTGCTTTGTGATTGAGGGCCCTCGGATAAATGTCGTAAACGACCGAGGGGTGGCATACTCATGTAGTAGTTTCTTAGTTACAGAGGTAACCTGGTGTTGTATTGGCAAAGAGCTGGTTAAGTTTTCGGGACGTCCCTCCAAAGGCGTACCCATGTGGCAGTAGGAAGTTCCTTAGCCTGACCATTTGTTGAAAATCCAATTCCCAATACGAGCCCAGTGCGGTTTTAGTTATATAACCTGCCATTTACTTATGGTGGTCACCACTGTTTAGATGGTAGCTATACTAGGCATACAATAATGGTTGTATGCTAGCTAAGATTAATATTATACTTTTGAAATGGTTTTCTACACTATGCACTAATAATAATATCAAAAGAAATTTTCTCGTATCAAGCATATTTGACTATCACAAGAAGAAATCTTCTCCAATTCTGCGATTGCATTGTGTGTGTGGCGGTAGGTCTTATGGTAGTTTTGTAACGACCCAGAATTTTTGT
Source organism: Allium cepa (assembly GCA_030765085.1). NCBI lineage: Eukaryota > Viridiplantae > Streptophyta > Magnoliopsida > Asparagales > Amaryllidaceae > Allium > Allium cepa. The sequence continues at coordinate 119,853,982 of CM060946.1, read as the reverse complement.
TAAATAAAAAATTGAAAATTGATTTTAAATATTAATAAGTGAAATTAAACAGTCGAATAAATTTTATTTCGAATAATTGGATTTAATTGGATAATTAAATCGATAATTTAATATGTGAAAATACAGAAATAATCAAAAATCGAGTTTAATATGATTGAAAACGATTTGGAAATTTCTATTTAATCATATTGGAGTTAGAATGATGTTATAGAACTTTTAAAATCGAATTAAAAGTTAAATTATGAAAATTGAATATTTTAATATTTAATTGACGAGTTAAAATAGCCATTTTTCAAACAATCTTGGATTTCGACAAAACCAGTTTCATCGGATCCATAATGTGATATTATTATAAAGTTTCAAATTTCGTGTCAATCGGATTTACGGTTTGTCCGAGGCAAGCCAAAACGCATAGAAATTTGTTTAAATCGATTTAATTTAAATTTGATCGTTTATTTCCGTAACTCGCACGGATGATCGAATTAGCCTCCGAAACACGTTTCATTGTGTTCGGAACGTGGGGTAAACCTTAGAAACGCCAACCGGCACGCTTCGTTTGGAGTTCGGAAAATTTTGGGTGAATAGTGTTTCGTAGAATTTTCTATATAAGGCCACAACATTCACAAATTTGCCAAACAAAAAGCCAAAACTCTACTTTCTAACTCCAGCCGCCACTTGCATTTCAATGGCCAGAAATGCTCGATTTTCTTCCCTCTTTTCCTTCCTATCCGTAAACATTTAGCCAAAGTTGTCAACTGCAAACTTGTAGAGGGCATCGAGATCTTGAAGATCAACGGTGGAGATCGAATTTGGAGCACCACGGCGTCGTCAGGAGGGCCGCGTTCACATCAGGTCGTGCACGTTTCTCGAGGCCAAAGACAGGGCCGAGCTCCACTATGTCATGGCCGAGGGTGGTGTTGGCATAGGGCTTCGAGGTGGTGTTCTCTGATCATCTTCAAAGTGGATAAAGCTCGAGCGAAATAAAACCCTAGAAGGTGGCTAATGGATTGATGCTTGCGTGCGTTGCCTGGGAAAGGAACGTGAGGGAGAAGAGAAAGGGGGGCGGCCAGATCTGAAGTAAAGGAGATGGACGGCCTGAATTAAAAGTAGGTTGTGAAAAATAATGAAAATTGTAAATAATTTATATTATAATTCATTCAAACTTTAAACTAGCGTAACTTTTTCATACGAGGTCCGATTTGGACGAAACGAAATGCGCCGGGTTCATTTTGTCGAGCACTACACAATGGAATAGGATTTGAGTCGTTTGGAGCTAGTTTGAATTTTGGGTAAAATTTAATGCACGTTTAATTTTATTCGAAATAAAACGCGAAAACTGAATTTGGAAACGAGGTGAGAACTTCTCACTCAATCGAATTGTTTCAATTTAAATTTTAAATAGTTAAATTTTAAATTGCTTGATTGTATGTTTGAATGATGATTGTTATCTATTGATGGTTAAAATAGACAATATACGCCATTACTAAGCGGAGGTTATTTATTAAAAACATATACTGCGAATATTTCACTGCAAAGTGAAATTGGTATTATTATGTACTTGGATTGATTTCCCGCATTATATAGTGGATGAGACCCTATTGCGCCGTCTATTAAGCAGATATAATTTTATAAATCCCATATACTGCGATATTCCACTTTGAACGGAATTGGTATTGTGCTAATGTTTGTGGATGTAGGGAAACAGGTTGGAGGGATCCAACTGGATTCCCCACCAGTATTTATTTGATTACAGATATTTTGATGTTTGTTGATTATCATATGATGATATATGATGTTTATTGTCGTGATTGACTATTGGGTGCTGTTGCATCATCGGATCCATTTTTAAAGTTTAAAAATAACGATTTTGATTTTAAAAGGATTTTTAAAATGATTTTTCAAAGTATACGTTTTATTAAATTTTTGAATTGATTCATTTTAAATAATTAAAATGTTATAAATTTTTATGTTATAAAAATTCAGATTTTTGTGAAATATAACCAAAAGGTGATTTTTAAAATAAATAGATTTATAAAATAGTTAAATTTGGATTTTTGAATTATTATAAAGGATGTATATAAAAGATTTTTAACATTGATATTTATAAATATATATATACGCACACATATATATAAAATATTGGAATTATAAAACGAGTTTATTAAGTGTTAAAATGAAGTATAAAATGGATTTAATTAAAAATTATAGATTTATAAATTGTGAAGATTATAAAATGAATAGATGTTGTAAAATAAAAGATTTATAAGTAATCAACTTATAAACTGGATTTTGGGCATTTAAATGGGATATTAATAGAAATTGTTAATAAAGGAGATTTTATAAGTTGAAGTTGTTATAAAATATAAATGAATCTTATAAGTAATAGAAGTGTTAAAAAGAACGATTTTGTAAATAAATGAATTATAAGTATTTAACTTATAATATGGACTTTTGGTATATATTTGAGATATATAAATTGAATTGGATTAATAAAAAGATTTATAAATCAAAGTTTATAAATAGAAATGGAATTTATAGACACGTTTATAAATTCGAAATCAATGGAATTTGATAAATTGAATATAGAAATTTATTAAAAGAAGTATATTCGTGATTTTGGATGGCGAACTATTCTTTATATAAAATGTGTAGAAATATTGAAATTTGGTTAGTGAAGTATATTCACAATTTTGGACAGTGAATATATTATTAAATAAAATGGTTATGTTTTGGGAAAGCGATATTATAAAATGAAGTTAATTATTTTAGAAAGATGTTTTAAAATGTATTATGAATAGAATACATAGATTTCAACATTCATTGTTGAAATAGACGTTTTCGAGAAATAAGGAAATGGTGGACTTTAACATTGTTGTTATAGTAAATGATTTCCGAAAGGAAATGTTTTGTATAGTATTGGGATTTATATATCCATTTTAATTTCGAATCCCTATACTAGTGATTTTGGGTCGTCGTAATGATTATTTACGCAACATTCATTTTGACTCAAATGAATGTGTTTAAGAGAACGTTTTCCTTAAAAAAATGAAATATATACTTAATATTGATTTAAGTATAGTGAATATTTTCCAAATGTTGAAAATAAATAGATTTGTGAAATACTTATTATTAAGTAAGTATGGAAATGTTTTCCAATATGAAATGAAAGGTTTGAAATTTTATCTTTTAAAGATAAATTGAAAAGTGAATATTTGAAATTTGTTTCAAATGGTTAAATGTGGAAAATTATATATCTTGTAAAGATATTTTTGGGAAAATAAATAATTTGGAAAATTATTTGGAATCTGGTGATGTTGCGCATCTCTACCGACTATCAATATTACCTTTAAATAGGTATCTGTTGTGAATTGCTTGAATTTGAATGCCACACTTATTTTTGAATAAGCGCTCACTATTCGGGTTAGCCGGAAAAGGACCTTGGGGTCGTATAACCCATTCTGAATATGTGATACGTCGTTATGGATTGCATTTGATGACTGGTGTTGAAGGCTGGATATTTATGAAAACGGAAGGATTACCGTCGAATGTTTCTGCATCGGCTGATCTCCGATATAGAAATTTATTACCCTTTGTGATGGGAAGTCCGGTCGTGATTAGTGAATATCCGGATTGCAAGGACTTCTTTGTAAGCGCCTTCGGTTCCGTTCGATCCCGGAACGGACTTGTATGGATGTTTGTCTGACGTTAAAATTTGAGATGTAAAGCCGGTTTCTATCAATTATGTTCCCGTTGGTGGCGGAGAATTTATTCTCTTAGCTTAACACCCTTAGAGGTCATGTAGTTGATGGTTACTAGCGATACATTCCCAAATTGGTAATGTGGCATACGAAGTGCTGTTGATCATTGTGATCAAAGCAAAGCTTTTGTATAAAGCGTGGCTTTGTGGACGAGACTTCGTCGGACGTCACACCCCGGAAATGGTCAAAACAGGAAGGATGCGGCAAGGTCATTTGGGGGTAGCGCCCCTTTAGTGTATGTCATCCTTCTGGATAGAGGTGGTATCATGGTATGGAGCACAGATACTTAACCTATGTTGTTGCTGCAAATTTATTGCTTTGTGGTTGTTGGAAATCGAGGATCCTCAGATATAGATCGGTTACGATCGGGGAATGACATGTTCTTTTCAGTAGTTACCTAGTTTGAAAGGTAACCCGACCTTGTGTTGGCAGAGATCCGGTTAGGTTCTCAGGTCGTCTTTCCAGAGGCGTACCCATGTGGCAATGGGAAGTTCCTTGGCCTGACCATTTGTTGGAAATCCAAAGAAACAATACGAACCTTGTATGGTTTTAGTTGTAGAACCTGCCATTTAATATGGTAGCTATAGTAGGCATAATATAATGGTACCTATGCTGGCTAAGATTTATATCTTTATTTTCGAAATTATTTTTTCTACACTATGCACTAATAATAATATCAAAAATGTTTTGATTTTGCGTAGTAAGCATCTTTGACTGTCATAAGGAGAAATCTCCCCCAAGTCTGCGTTTGCATTGTGTGTGTGCCGGGAGGCCTTATGGTAGTTTCATTTTAAAAGCATTGCGAATTGACTTAATATATATATATATATATATATATATATATATATATATATATTCCTCAGTTTGTTTTTAAAAAGAATAAATGTTTTAAAGTTCTCACACCAGTCACATGACTGACTCGGAGTTTATTGTTTTCCTTCCTAAACTCTGGGTACCCACCAATTTCAACACGGGCAGTCTAGAGTTAGGTTTATCAGGATATTCTGGAATTCAGGAGTTGCTGGAGGCAAGTTGGATGGCATGGCGTATTCACTAGTATATAGTATTTTTTTCCGCTGTTTGTTGTTGTTTGTTGTACACTCTTGTAATGTCCAGGAAATTTAGGCAATAATTATTTAATAATTTCCTTGATAATTATTTTAAAATGTGAAATATTGATTTAATAAATTAATTCAAACTGGAATTCTCTTTTGAAAATTTTAATTATTTAATTTGTTAAATGATATTCTTTTCAAGTTAAAAATATTTAAATGAAAAATTATTTTTCTAGGTTGATTTAGAAATATTTTATTTATAATGTATAAATGTTTATACATTGTAAATAGAGGAATTGGTTTTAATTTTAATTTATAAAGAATATTTTCTAATTATTATATATTAATGTATAATGTGTAGATTGTTTTAAATTAATTTAAATGAGTATTGTAAATTTTTCAAAAGTTTGTTTTAAAAATCTTTCTTATATTTTTATAGAAATATAAGTGAGCATTTATTTTGGTTTATAAAATAAATATAGTTTAATTTTGTTTTATAATAAAAGTTTGATTTGCTTTATTTTAAATTGCTTTTCTTTGAATAGATTTAATTCTTTCTTGTTAAAATATAACATTTGATTTAAAAAAAATTGAAATTTAGTTTCATATAGAATGTTATTTTAAAAATAATTAAACAAGCATTAAAATATAAGTGTATAGTTTTATAAAGAAACTTATATGTATTTATTTAAGACTAATGTTAATTAAACATTTGTAACTTGCTAAAATAAATTAGAAAGAGTTTAAGATAATTCAAATGCACATATAAATTTAGGAATTCTCTTTTAAATATTGAAATTTGTACATGAAATTCTTAAACATAAAATAGACACTTGTAAAATTATCTACACCTAAACATAACAAGTGGCATTTGATTTCAAAGCTTTTTATTTTAATTCATATTGATAAGTGAATATAACAAATACTTTGGGGTTAAAACATTTTTTCTTCAGATTGAAAAACCTGAAAAACCAGATTTTCAGAAAATCAGAAAATCCAAAATCCAATTTCTAACTTATGTTCAAGAAACCAAATACAAATCATATTTCAGTAAAGATCAAAACCAATCCTCAATAAATCTCTTCAAAACAGAAGCATATTAAAATCTGCAAATCATTTCTACAAACTCCAATCAAATCTGCATGCTAAGTTCAACTGCAAATCTGAGATATTTGAATGGGTCTGCATGCATCATCATTACAGAAGCAACAAGCAACTTCATCTTGCAAAACCCAGATTTCAAATGCATTTCAATATACATTTTTTGGAAAATGGATCTGCCTAAGCTTGTGCTCTGCATCAAATTGTTTTCTGCATTCTTCAAATTTATAAGGTGAGTAAATCTTTTTATCTTAAAAACAGTTCTTCCTTTTAAAATCTGGATGAAGTTTATTGTATGTGTAGTAATATGTCTCTAATGATTGTTTGAGTTTGAATATGAATATGTGTTTGTGAGTGGGATATTGCTTGCATACTTGTTTCTGAGTATTTCATTTTTTGTGTGCTCTGTTGTTGATAACAGACCATCTTTATCACAAATGAATTCATATATCACTACATAATTAGAATTTGGCTTTGATTACTAAAAAGAAATGGTTAATAACATTGTGTTCTTGCTTTTAAGAATGGATTCAGATAAGTATATTTGGTTAAAACTGTACAAAGTTTAAAGTTACAGTGAAAACCCAGGAAGTAGGAAATTCCAAAACTTGATAATTCTTGAATTCACCAATATTGCTTGAATTGCTTTTGAAAATTAGGAATTCTAAAAACTACATTACAGTTTAAAATAAACTGTTAGGGAAAGAATTTTTGTTTTAAAACAGAAATAGGAAAGTTTGAAAATAATCTGTTAAGCTAGTGGATTTAGGGTGTTATGATGCTTCGTGTTAGTGGAGTATGGATGTAGGAATGGAGTAAATTTGGTATTTGATGATCAGAGAGGGAGAGACAGGTGAATTGGTTTCCAGGTTTTGATTTGGTTGCATGTTGAACTCAGGTAACATATTAGTAGTGTGCAGGGTTTTAACTCGAGACATTGCTCGGGTATTTTTATTTTTGACTCGAAGAAACAGGGATGGAAACTCGAAGTAGTTGGTTGAGTGTCTCGGGTTTTTTTGGCTACAGTTTTTTTTAACCAGAGAGCATTTGCAGTTTTTTTTTAATTTTTTTTTTTGAATGGAAGTCAAATTCTAGTGCAGGAGTTTGATTCATGTATGAATTGAAACTGAATTCAAATAGAGTTTGAATTCAAAGCTTTTAAAAAAATGAAATGTCTTAGACAAGTTTAAAGTTTGGTTTTAAATCAAAATTAAAACTGTTTCAGGTTTTAAACCTGAAAGTTGTTTTGCAGTTTTTTCATGTTGAATGAAATTTTAATTTTAGTGTGAAAATTTGATTTTAGATGGAAGTAGAAACTGAATTCAAATAAAGTTTTGAATTCAAAATTTTAAAAAAAAAATGAAAATCTAAAATTTAAACAAGTTTTAATCTTGTTTTAAATCAAAATTTAAAACTGTTTCAGGTTTAAGCCTGAGAAGTTTAGCAGTTTAACTTTTTGAATAAATTCACATTTTAAGTTGAAAACTTGATTTAGGTAATACTTGAATCTGAATTCAAATGTAGCTTTGAATTCAAAGTTTTAAAAGTAAAATCTTAAATTTAAGCAAGATTTAAAATTCTGTTTTAAATCAAGAGTGTTTAAAATAGTTTGCAGGTTTTTAATCCAGAGAAGGTTTGCAGTTTTTAGATTCTTGAATGAAATTCATATTTTTAAGTCACAACTTGATTCAAGTACAAGTTGGATCTGAATTCAAATAAAGTTTGAAATCCAAAGTTTTTTTTTAAATAAAAGAGGGGTTGCAGGGTATGGATTACAGGTTTAAAAATCCTGTAGTTTTGCAGTTTTGAATAAAATTCATATTTTTTTTAGTTGCAACTTGATTCAAGTAAAACTTGAATTTGAATTTAAATGTAGTTTTGAATTCAAGTTTTATTAAAAAAAATGAGATCTTAAATGTAAACAAGGTTTAAATCTGGTTTTAAATCATGTATAGAACAGTTTCAGGTTTGTTTTAAAACTAGATTTTTGTTTCAAAACAGTTTGTAAGATTTAATTTTTGAACAAATTTAAAATGTTTAAGCAAAATTTAAATTGTTTTGAAATTAAGTTAAAACAGTTTCAAATTTACTTTGGAATCCAGTTTTGATTTCAAAGCAGTTTTGAATCAAGTTTTGAACATGTTCAAATGTGTAAAAATAGATTTGGAAATAAAATTTGATTTCAAGTAAGTTTTAAAACTTGAAGAATTTATTCTTTAATACTTGAATAAATATGAAGTGTTTAAATGTTGATTTGAAGATAAACAAATCAATCTATTTTCAAAGGCTTAATATATTCTAATCAAGTAATTAATTTTAAATCTCTCTTTATAGTTAGGTAATGAATGATTCTTAACATTCATTTTATTGTAAGGTTTTATAATTATTTAATTTAGATCAATGTTTAAATAATTAAACATTTGCATCTTTAAATAAAATTGGAATTTGAATTAAATTTTAGAAATGTATTGTTTTAATACATTTTGAATTTAAATGAGTCATTTGATAAGTAATTTGATTATTTTGAAAATCTTTAAGATAATTAGGGGTTTACGTAATTATTTGATTTTGAATAATGGTTTAGATTAATTTTGATAATTAATCTAATTTAAATTTTCTTAAGTATATAATTAATGAAATGTGTTAATAAATAAATGATGATAATTATCTAAGGATAATTTAGTAATTGATTAAGAAAATTAATTTTGGATAATTAACTAGATTAATTAATTTAATCTAATTGATTGTAATTTGTTAAGAAATTAAGGAATTAATTACTTATTGTAATTAATTTTAATATTGTGATTTATTTAAGTTAATTAATTTAGTTTAATTAATTTTAATAAATCATTTGATGATTTTAAGAATGTAATTACTTAATGTAATTAGTGGAGCAGGATTACTCAGAGAAGTAATGATGATAATTTCTGGAATGTAATTAGTAATTTGGATAATTACTTTTGTAAGTAATTAAGGAATTAATTAATGATTAATTACTGGATAATTAATTTGATTAATGAGTAATTAAAGATAGTTAATTTCTTAATTAAATATTAATCAAGGTGATTAATAATTGGATTAATTACTAAATGCAATTAGTTTTAATTAAGTATTTTATTTAAATATTAGAGATCATTAATTATTATAATTAATAATGTAATTAAGGATTGTTTGATTAAGTAATAATTAATTAATTAAGTGATTAATCAATTGTAATTAATTAAGGATAAATATGATTAATTATAATTAATTAATAAATGAGTAATTAAGCTTAATTACTTATGATTAAGGTTAATTAATGTATGAAATTAATTTAGTACTAATTACTTATTGTAATTAGTAAATGATTAATCAAGGTTGTTTAATCAAGTTAAATACTTAGGAAGTGAATTAATTAACTGGGTTAATTAATTAATGGATGTAAAGCAGGATTTTAAATGAGTAATTAATTTAATTTATTTTAAATTAATTAGAGATGGTTGTAATTAATTTAATTCATTTTAAATTAATTATAATGGATGGTTAATAAATCATTGCTTATGGATGTTATTGATTAAATGGTTGTGATCTCAGTAATGAGATTAGTTGTATCTGTATGATATGGATGATTGTTTAAGTATGATGGTTTGTGATGGATTATTTGGTTGTGATGATTATCTGTTGTGGATGATACAGATTATCTGTTTATGATATGAATGAGATTATCTATTGTTAGATGTAGTTTATCTATCTGTGTGAAATAGATAACAATGAAGTTAATTGTTTAAAACCCTTAAGTACAACTTGGACATTAAGATGGCGTTTGGTTTCGGTGAGACCGGGATTGGGTTTCCATATTTGGATATCCGAAAACCACATCGATTCCAATTAAACGTTAGGTCGTTAATCCAAGTGGAGCAAGTGAAGACTCGAGGTGTAAGGGCTATACGTCAGTATAACTCTGTGGGTGATTCCGTAATGAGTTGACGGAATAGTGCTTATAGATTCGAGATGGAGATCTAGAGTGCAAGGGTTATCGTCGTTAACTCTGAGGGTGATTCCAAAATGAGTGTAACGAGATAATGCCTTCGGTTTCGTTCGAACCGGAACGAACTTGTATGGATTGAATGCTTTCAGAACATCGTCAGGTGGACGATGAGCATTCTAAGATTGATATGTCCTATAAAGGTAATCGTAGCCTCAAGCCTCATCAACCGAGAATGGCTAAAACAGGGGAGGTGCAGCAAGGCTTCGTGGGTCACACCCACTGGAGAGCAAGATTTATCCCTGTCTAGAGGTCCCTTTATTTTCGGCTGTTTGGCAGTTGGTGACGACCAATCTGCGGGGTAGTCTTGTTCGGAACTTTTAAGTAAGGAACGGGTCCGGCTTTGTGTTGCAGGAGAGTGGGAGTACTCCTCGGTACGGTGATCTAGGCCACGTACTGTGACGGGAGGTACCCCAATAGCCCTGCCATTGATGGAATCCATAATCCAATAAGTGCCTGTACGGTTTTGATTGTGCCCAACTATGTTGGAACGTGAGATGTAAGCATTCCAGCTATTTCTGTATTTTATTTTGAAAACCCTAGACACTATTATAATATCACTGGATTTCCTATCAAATGTTTTGGTTAGCGTAAGGTAAAAACTTTTCCATGTTTATGTGTGGGAAGTCTTACGTGATACCTTTTGTTTTCAAAGGATTTTCTAAAGTTAAGCAACTTTTATCCCCGTTTACTCACACCAGACCCCTGTCTGACCTGAGTGTTTATTTTCTGTTTTATTAAACTCTTGGGTACTCATATTATGTATGAGTAGTCAAGTGTTTCAGGATTGCTTTGACGAGTTTCTGGAGGAGATAATGGAGCAGGAGGCTTGAGCGTGTAGATATATTTAGAAGTTCCGCTGTGTTTGAGTTGTATCTGTTCCTCTGATATACTTGGATTGTAAATTTTAGACAGATGTTTATAACTGTCTAGTTTTGTGTTGTATTAGCTGTATTACTCTGATGTATATGATACTATGTAAAGTTTTATGTGATATATTATAATTTATTCGATTTCGCTGTGAGATTCTGATGTTGTCTGTTCTTTCTTTCTTTTCTTCTCTCTTTTCTATCCCTTTCTTTCTTCTTAGCGATGCGACTTCTTGGAGTTTGGAAGTTGGGTCGTTACAACGTGGTATCAGAGCATTTAGGTTGAGTGAATACCTAGGTTCTGTAGTGGTGTCTGTCTTGAGAGAGCGTATTTGTAATTTCGAATATATATATATATATGTATATATATATATATATATATATATATATTTCTTCCTATTCGTTGGGTTACCTGTTCGGGTTTTCCAATATAAGTAATAAAGGTAGATAGGGTAGTGGTGTAACACAACTACCAAGGGTTGGAGTTCGAGTGATTGAGGTTGGAAGTGATCTGCTAGGGCAGTGTTGGGCATCTTGAGTAGTTTTGCAGTTTGGTGTGGAAGATTTCACCAATCTCTGAAGGAAATCTTTTCAAGATTTGGAGTATAGTTTTGGATTGTAAGCTGGATTTCACTCGTGTGAGTGGATTCTCTTGAGTTTAGATCAGTTGGAAGTTCTGAATCCCGCAATGGTATCACGGAAACTTTAGGAAGGAGTTCTTTCTATATTTGAGTTTGAGACTCAGTTTGGCAGAGTGTTTTATGTTTGGTTTGGGAGCGAGTCTCCTGAGAGATATCTGTCTATCTGGAAGGCTCTATCGTGAAGAGGTTGGTGTAGCTTTGAGATTCGATGAGCTTTTGGATAAGGAAGATTTGGCAGCAGTGAGTGGCCTGTTTCTTCGATGGTTCAAAAATCTCTGCGATTCTTCTGTTAGTTGTCAGGGCAGATGGTGGAGCTTATCCATTTCTTTTGAAAGTTTAGCTGGGTGTGATGTTTGTGGTTGGAGGTAAACCACTAGTTTCTTCTTTAATTTGAAGGCTTTAGCTATTCTGTTTTTTGTAGTGAGAACGATTTCTTGGAATCTGAACTGAGAGGGATCGCAAAAGTGATTTGCGATGGTTCGGAGATTCTCTGAGTAATTTTTGTTGTGGGGTTGTGACCAAATCGGATAGGTCACTGTGATTTTATGGAATTAGATGAACAATATTCCGGGAAAAGTTGATCAAGTTTGTACTTGTGCTCATTTACAGAGTTGCGCAGTGGAAGCATGGTGGCAGCTATTCCAGAATAGAAGCAACACCGATTCTTTGGGAATTTGAGTTTTGTCTTGAATCAGAGGATTTCTACAGGAAATTCATTTTGGATTTGGAGACTTGATTGTTTTGTATCTGTTTGTTTCCAGATAGAGTAGTAGGTTGGAAGTCTTCTGATATTTTTGTGGTAGAGTTTGTGTGGTGGATTGTGTTTGATCTAGAAGGTTGGAAGCAGCCCAGGATCGTCAGGAGAGATTTGTGGATATGAGTATTGGATCTTTCTGTTTTCTCTTGAGAGTTGAGTGTTTGGTCTAGGGATTGAATTTCCAGTTCGGATAGCTGGAATTTGTTCTGTTTTCACGTATCTCTGAGGGAGTACGTGTATGGTTTATCTCTGGTTTTAGAATCAGTAGTTCTGAGAATTTGGGAATTGATCAGGACTTGTCTGTAGTCCTGTATTCTGTTTAGATTTTTAGATCTAGATATATAGGAGCTCTAGATCTGAGTGGTGTAGCTAATTTAGATTCTGTAGGGCAAGTATCCCGCTGTTTGTACCAGGGAAACTCTAGGGAATCCTATCTAGAATTTTGTCTGGATAATTAGAATTGTTTGTTATGAATTGGTTGCTATGGTTGCTAGTATTTGGTTGATAGTATATGTTTGCTGTTTTAAATTTTAAAATCTGTATGGGATTATTAAATTACCTTTGCTTTTAAATTTCGGGGACGAAATTCTTTTAAGGAGGGAGGAATGTGATGTCCCGGAAATTTAGGCAATAATTATTTAATAATTTCCTTGATAATTATTTTAAAATGTGAAATATTGATTTAATAAATTAATTAAATCTGGAATTCTCTTTTGAAAATTTTAATTATTTAATTTGTTAAATGATATTCTTTTCAAAAGTTAAAAATATTTAAATGATAAATTATCTTTCTAGGTTGATTTAAAAATATTTTATTTATAATGTATAAATGTTTGTACATCGTAAATAGAGGAATTGGTTTTAATTTTAATTTATAAAGAATATTTTCTAATTATTATATATTAATGTATAATGTGTAGATTGTTTTAAATTAATTTAAATGAGTATTGTAAATTTTTCAAAAGTTTGTTTTAAAAATCTTTCTTATATTTTTATAGAAATATAAGTGAGCATTTATTTTGGTTTATAAAATAAATATAGTTTAATTTTGTTTTATAATAAAAGTTTGATTTGTTTTATTTTAAATTGCTTTTCTTTGAATAGATTTAATTCTTTCTTGTTAAAATATAACATTTGATTTAAAAAATTTTGAAATTTAGTTTCATATAGAATGTTATTTTAAAAATAATTAAACAAGCATTAAAATATAAGTGTATAGTTTTATAAAGAAACTTATATGTATTTATTTAAGACTAATGTTAATTAAACATTTGTAACTTGCTAAAATAAATTAGAAAGAGTTTAAGATAATTCAAATACATATATAAATTTAGGAATTCTCTTTTAAATATTGAAATTTGTACATGTGTTAAATTCTTAAACATAAAATAGACACTAGTAAAATTATCTACACCTAAACATAACAAGTGACATTTGATTTCAAAGCTTTTTATTTTAATTCATATTGATAAGTGAATATAACAAATACTTTGGGGTTAAAACATTTTTTCTTCAGATTGAAAAACCTGAAAAACCAGATTTTCAGAAAATCAGAAAATCCAAAATCCAATTTCTAACTTATGTTCAAGAAACCAAATACAAATCATATTTCAGTAAAGATCAAAACCAATCCTCAATAAATCTCTTCAAACAAAAGCATATTAAAATCTGCAAATCATTTCTACAAACTCCAATCAAATCTGCATGCTAAGTTCAGCTGCAAATCTGAGATATTTGAATGGGTCTGCATGCATCATCATTACAGAAGCAACAAGCAACTTCATCTTGCAAAACCCAGAATTCAAATGCATTTCAATATACAGTTTTTGGAAAATGGATCTGCCTAAGCTTGTGCTCTGCATCAAATTGTTTTCTGCATTCTTCAAATTTATAAGGTGAGTAAACCTTTTTATCTTAAAAACAGTTCTTCCTTTTAAAATCTGGATGAAGTTTATTGTATGTGTAGTAATATGTCTCTAATGATTGTTTGAGTTTGAATATGAATATGTGTTTGTGAGTGGGATATTGCTTACATACTTGTTTCTGAGTATTTCATTTTTTGTGTGCTCTGTTGTTGATAACATACCATCTTTATCACAAATGAATTCATATATCACTACATAATTAGAATTTGGCTTTGATTACTAAAAAGAAATGGTTAATAACATTGTGTTCTTGCTTTTAAGAATGGATTCAGATAAGTATATTTGGTTAAAACTGTACAAAGTTTAAAGTTACAGTGAAAACCCAGGAAGTAGGAAATTCCAAAACTTGATAATTCTTGAATTCACCAATATTGCTTGAATTGCTTTTGAAAATTAGGAATTCTAAAAACTACATTACAGTTTTAAATAAACTGTTAGGGAAAGACATTTCTGTTTTAAAACAGAAATAGGAAATTTTGAAAATAATCTGTTAAGCTAGTGGATTTAGGGTGTTATAATGCTTCATGTTAGTGGAGTATGGATGTAGGAATGGAGTAAATTTGGTATTTAATGATCAGAGAGAGAGAGAGACAGGTGAATTGGTTTCCAGGTTTTGATTTGGTTGCATGTTGAACTCAGGTAACATATTAGTAGTGTGCAGGGTTTTAACTCGAGTCATTGCTCGGGAATTTTTATTTTTGACTCAAAGAAACGGGGATGGAAACTCGAAGTAGTTGGTTGAGTGTCTCGGGTTTTTTTGGCTACAGTTTTTTTTAACCAGAGAGCATTTGCAGTTTTTTTTTAAAAAATTTTTTTTGAATGGAAATCAAATTCTAGTGTAGGAGTTTGATTCATGTATGAATTGAAACTGAATTCAAATAGAGTTTGAATTCAAAGCTTTTACAAAAATGAAATGTCTTAGACAAGTTTAAAGTTTGGTTTTAAATCAAAATTAAAACTGTTTCAGGTTTTAAACCTGAAAGTTGCTTTGCAGTTTTTTCATGTTGAATGAAATTTAAATTTTAGTGTGAAAATTTGATTTTAGATGGAAGTAGAAACTGAATTCAAATAAATTTTTGAATTCAAAATTTAAAAAAAATGAAAATCTAAAATTTAAACAAGTTTTAATCCTGTTTTAAATCAAAATTTAAAACTGTTTCAGGTTTAAGCCTGAGAAGTTTGGCAGTTTAAATTTTTGAATAAATTCACATTTTAAGTTTAAAACTTGATTCAGGTAATACTTGAATCTGAATTCAAATGTAGCTTTGAATTCAAAGTTTTAAAAGTAAAATCTTAAATTTAAACAAGATTTAAAATTCTGTTTTTAATCAAGAGTGTTTAAAACAGTTTGCAGGTTTTTAATCCAAGGAAAGTTTGTAGTTTTTAGATTCTTGAATGAAATTCATATTTTTTAAGTTACAACTTGATTCAAGTACAAGTTGGATCTGAATTCAAATAAAGTTTGAAATCCAAAGTTTTTTTTTTTAAATAAAAGAGGGGTTGCAGGGTATGGATTACAGGTTTAAAAATCCTGTTGTTTTACAGTTTTGAATAAAATTCATATTTTTTTTTAGTTACAACTTGATTCAAGTAAAACTTGAATTTGAAATTAAATGTAGTTTTGAATTCAAGTTTTATTAAAAAAAATGAGATCTTAAATTTAAACAAGGTTTAAATCTGGTTTTAAACCATGTATAGAACAGTTTCAGGTTTGTTTTAAAACTAGATTTTTGTTTCAAAATAGTTTGTAAGATTTAATTTTTGAAAAAATTTAAAATGTTTAAGCAAAATTTAAATTTTTTTGAAATTAAGTTAAAATAGTTTCAAATTTACTTTGGAATCCAGTTTTGATTTCAAAGCAGTTTTGAATCCAGTTTTGAACATGTTCAAATGTGTAAAAATAGATTTGGAAATAAAATTTGATTTCAAGTAAGTTTTAAAACTTGAAGAATTTATTCTTTAATACTTGAATAAATATGAAGTGTTTAAGTGTTGATTTGAAGATAAACAAATCAATATATTTTCAAAGGCTTAATCTATTCTAATCAAGTAATTAATTTTAAATCTCTCTTTATAGTTTGGTAATGAATGATTCTTAACATTCATTTTATTGTAAGGTTTTATAATTATTTAATTTAGATAAATGTTTAAATAATTAAACATTTGAATCTTTAAATAAAATTAGAACTTGAATTAAATTTTAGAAATTTATTTTTTTAATACATTTTGAATTTAAATGAGTCATTTGATAAGTAATTTGATTATTTTGAAAATCTTTAAGATAATTAGGGGTTTACTTAATTATTTGATTTTGAATAATGGTTTAGATTAATTTTGATAATTAATCTAATTTAAATTTTCTTAAGTATATAATTAATGAAATGTGTTAATAAATAAATGATGATAATTATCTAAGGATAATTTAGTAATTGATTAAGAAAATTAATTTTGGATAATTAACTAGATTAATTAATTTAATCTAATTGATTGTAATTTGTTAAGAAATTAAGGAATTAATTATGTAATTAATTTTAATATTGTGATTTATTTAAGTTAATTAATTTAGTTTAATTAATTTTAATAAATCATTTGATGATTTTAAGAATGTAATTACTTAATGTAATTAGTGGAGCAGGATTACTCAGAGAAGTAATAATGATAATTTCTGGAATGTAATTAGTAATTTGGATAATTACTTTTGTAATTAATTAAGGAATTAATTAATGATTAATTATTGGATAATTAATTTGATTAATGAGTAATTAAAGATAGTTAATTTCTTAATTAAATATTAATCAAGGTGATTAATAATTGGATTAATTACTAAATGCAATTAATTTTAATTAAGTATTTTATTTAAATATTAGAGATCATTAATTATTATAATTAATAATGTAATTAAGGATTGTCTTATTAAGTAATAATTAATTAATTAAGTGATTAATCAATTGTAATTAATTAAGGATAAATATAATTAATTATAATTAATTAATAAATGAGTAATTAAGGTTAATTACTTATGATTAAGGTTAATTAATTTATGAAATTAATTTAATACTAATTACTTATTGTAATTAGTAAATGATTAATCAAGGTTGTTTAATCAAGTTAAATACTTAGGAAGTGAATTAATTAACTGGGTTAATTAATTAATGGATGCTAAGCAGGATTTTAAATGAGTAATTAATTTAATTTATTTTAAATTAGTTAGAGATGGTTGTAATTAATTTAATTCATTTTAAATTAATTATAATGGATGGTTAATAAATCATTGCTTATGGATGTTATTGATTAAATGGTTGTGATCTCAGTAATGAGATTAGTTGTATCTGTATGATATGGATGATTGTTTAAGTATGATGGTTTGTGATGGATTATTTGGTTGTGATGATTATCTGTTGTGGATGATACAGATTATCTGTTTATGATATGAATGAGGTTATCTGTTGTTGGATGTAGTTTATCTATCTGTGTGAAATAGATAACAATGAAATGAGTTAATTGTTCAAAACCCTTAAGTACAACTTGGACATTAAGATGGCGTTTGGTTTCGGTGAGACCGGGATCGGGTTTCCATATTTGGATATCCGAAAATCATATCGATTCCAATTAAACGTTAGGTCGTTAATCCAAGTGGAGCAAGTGAAGACTCGAGGTGTAAGGGCTATACGTCAGTATAACTCTGCGGGTGATTCCGTAATGAGTTGACGGAATAGTGCTTATAGATTCGAGATGGAGATCTAGAGTGCAAGGGTTATCGTCGTTAACTCTGAGGGTGATTCCAAAATGAGTGTAACGAGATAATGCCTTCGGTTTCGTTCGAACCCGGAACGAACTTGTATGGATTGAATGCTTTCAGAACATCGTCAGGTGGACGATGAGCATTCTAAGATTGATATGTCCTATAAAGGTAATCGTAGCCTCAAGCCTCATCAACCGAGAATGGCTAAAACAGGGGAGGTGCAGCAAGGCTTCGTGGGTCGCACCCACTGGAGAGCAAGATTTATCCCTGTCTAGAGGTCCCTTTATTTTCGGCTGTGTGGCAGTTGGTGACGACTAATCTGCGGGGTAGTCTTGTTCGGAATTGTTCAGTAAGGAACGGGCCCGGCTTTTTGTTGTAGGGGAGTGGGAGTACTCCTCGGTACGGTGATCTAGGCCACGTACTGTGACGGGCGGTACCCCAGTAGCCCTGCAAATGATGGAATCCATAATCCAATAAGTGCCTGTACGGTTTTGATTGTGCCCAACTATGTTGGAACGTGAGATGTAAGCATTCCAGCTATTTCTGTATTTTATTTTGAAAACCCTAGACACTATTATAATATCACTGGATTTCCTATCAAATGTTTTGGTTAGCGTAAGGTAAAAACTTTTCCATGTTTATGTGTGGGAAGTCTTACGTGATACCTTTTGTTTTCAAAGGATTTTCTAAAGTTAAGCAACTTTTATCCCCGTTTACTCACACCAGACCCCTGTCTGACCTGAGTGTTTATTTTCTGTTTTATTAAACTCTTGGGTACTCATATTATGTATGAGTAGTCAAGTGTTTCAGGATTGCTTTGACGAGTTTCTGGAGGAGATAATGGAGCAGGAGGCTTCAACGTGTAGATATATTTAGAAGTTCCGCTGTGTTTGAGTTGTATCTGTTTCTCTGATATACTTGGATTGCAAATGCTAGACAGATGTTTATAACTGTCTAGTTTTGTGTTGTATTAGCTGTAGTACTCTGATGTATATGATATTATGTAAAGTTTTATGTGATATATTATAATTTATTCGATTCCGCTGTGAGATTCTGATGTTGTCTGTTCTTTCTTTCTTTTCTTTTCTCTTTTCTATCCCTTTCTTTCTTCTTAGCGATGTGACTTCCTGGAGTTTGTAAGTTGGGTCGTTACAACTCTGATGATGTAATGTAATGTAATATGATGTAATGTAATAACTGATATAGTTCTTTGTTTAAAGATTATTCATTCATCTATTATATGTTGTTCCGCTGCGATTGTGAGATTCTGATGTTGTTCTGTTGTTTCTTTCTGTTCTGTTCTATCTTTCTCTCTTCTTCTATCTTTTTCTTCTTCTTTAACCCTAACGGTACGGTTTTCCGGCCTTCGATTGTTCGGCAGTTGATACAGTGGACGTATTGATGTCGGTTTTCGAGCATCGAAAAGTCGCGATCGTCACATTTGGTATCAGAGCATATGGTTAAGTGACAACCATGGCTCTGTTGGGAATTACTCATTAGAGATAGAGTTAGTAGTACTCTAGAATGAGTTTGAGTGTGATAATAGATACGAGCGCGTATTTGTTAGTTAATATAAATTGTTTTATATTGTGATGATTGGTTTGTTGAGTTGTATATGGATTTTGGTCAATACGAGTAATTAACGTTGTTGATAGGGATCTCTAAACACTTGTACAGAACAATTTGACACGCTATCGTTTTAAATAGGGTAAATGAAATAATTTTACCTCGATTATATTTTGATATAGAAGGAATAATTTTCTGAATATATTATATATCTTTGGATGTTTGGTTGTTAATGAAATAATCAAATATAAGAACTTAGAGATTGAAAGGGTTTATAACCAAATAAAATTCTATAAGTATGATTTATCCAAAGGAAGAATAACTAAATTTGATTTAAACCAGAATTTAATCCCGGGAATTTTGAAAGTGTTTTAAATGCAATGAAAACAAAGGTTTGAGGATTTAAAACTCTTGGGAAGGTTGAAATGTTTTCCAAAGCGTTTGAAGGAAACGATTGAATATTATTTTAGGAAATATTTTTGAATGAGAATTGATTTAAAATGAATTCGTGGAAGTTAGGAAGCATTGAACTCACTTCGGTCGCTGGAAAATAATCCTGATAATGATGGCCACATCATTAGAATTCATTTTCGAGTTTCTAAAGTGATGGATTGCTTCCATAGGAAATTGGGTTTGAGTTGATTATAATTTCAAAAATGGTTTTGGAGAAAAACCGGGTAATTGAATTCTGGAAACTCTATCTAGATAATGTGAAAAGTTAAAATGAACCAACTATTGAACCTATTAAGTGATGTTGACATTAATAAAATAAACAAAATGATGGTTGAAATAGAATATAACTTAAGTGAAGTTGAGTAAGGTTGATAATAAGTGAATCAATGAAATTAAGTCATTAAGAATTTGAGCTTGAGTTATATGAATGAAATTCAACTTTATATTGTTAAAGGAATTAGCAATTGAATTGAACTAATGAATTGAATGTAAATTGAATAATTTGGTTATGTTAAAAAAACATTGGTCATTATTTGATTGTTAATTGATTGTATATAAATTCATTAAGTGTTAATGAAAGTGAATTAGCGAAATTGGAACCTAAAGAAATTGAATCCAACTTGGAAGAAAATGAACTTGAATAGAATTGAAATTTGATTTGGAAATGAACCAACTTGAATGTAAATTAGTAAATGCAAACTAATTGAAATTGGATATGAATAAATGTTAGTGAAATCCAATGTTAATGAAACAATTGGAAAACCAATTCATTAAATGTTAATGAGAAGTAAATTTATATTGATTTGGTAGTTGCATTTATTGTTACTGAATGCATTGCTATGTTGGCACTTGTAGTTATTATGTTGCTATATGTTGTATATTGATTTTATTTTCATATATACATGTTTCTCATGGTTTGTTGAGTGTTTAGTAGGTGCAGATTGCGCTTGCTCCGCATTTGGAGCTCGCTTTCACGCTATATTAGCCGTATATGCTCGCTAAAAAAATATAAGGTACATATCTCGGATTACATACCGTACTTTTACACCTTTTTTCCCTGCGGGATGCCTCATCACTTGATGAGATGTATATTTGTGATATGTATACTGTCATTTTTTTTCGGGTCGAGCCGCGCAAAGGAGACTCTAGCGAATTTTTCCGAAAATTTAAGGCGTTAGAATATTTTTGAGAAAATTGGGAAATTTTTGAAAACTAAGTTTGGATTTGAAAACTTAGTGAAGATATTGTTAGAAGTTTAGCTATGAATTTTGAGAAAGTTAAACACTTAAGAGATTTGAAAAATCCAATTTGAATGGTTTGTTTTGGAAAGTTAATGGATTCTGTAAATTTTTCTTACTTGTTAATTTCGAGGACGAAATTCTTTTAAGGGGGGAAGTTTGTAAAGACCCAGAATTTTTGTTAAATAAAAAATTGAATATTTAATTGATTTTAAATATTAATAAGTGAAATTAAACAGTCGAATAAATTTTATTTCGAATAATTGGATTTAATTGGATAATTAAATCGATAATTTATGTGAAAATACAGAAATAATTGAAAATCGAGTTTAATATGATTGAAAATGATTTGGAAATTTTTATTTTATCATATTGGAGTTAGAATGATGTTAAAGAACTTTTAAAATCGAATTAAAAGTTAAATTGTGAAAATTGAATATTTTAATATTTAATTGACGAGTTAAAATAGCCATTTTTCAAACAGACTCGGATTTCGACAAAACTAGTTTCATCAGATCCGTAATGTGATATTATTGTAAGGTTTCAAATTTCGTGTCAATCGGATTTACGGTTTGTCCGGGGCAAGCCAAAACGTATAGAAATTTGTTTAAATCGATTTAATTTAAATTTGATCGTTTATTTCCGTAACTCGCAAAGATGATCGAATTAGCCTCCGAAACATGTTCCATTGTGTTCGGAACGTGGGGTAAACCTTAGAAACGCCAACCGTCACGATTCGTTTGGAGTTTAGAAAATTTCGGGTGAATAGTGTTTCGTAGAATTTTCTATATAAGGCCACAACATTCACAAATTTGCAAAACAAAAAGCCAAAACCCTAATTTCTAACTCCAGCCGCCACTTGCATTTCAATGGCCAGAAATGATCGATTTTCTTCCCTCTTTTCCTTCCTATCCGTAAACATTTAGCCAAAGTTGTCAACTGCAAACTTGTAGAGGGCATCGAGATCTTGAAGATCAACGGTGGAGATCGAATTTGGAGCACCACGGCGTCGTCAGGAGGGCCGCGTTCACATCAGGTCGTGCACATTTCTCGAGGCCAAATACAGGGCCGAGCTCCACCATTTCATGGCCGAGGGTGGTGCTGGCGTAGGGCTTCGAGGTGGTGTTCTCTGATCATCTTCAAAGTGGATAAAGCTCGAGCGAAATAAAACCCTAGAAGGTGGCTAATGGGTTGATGCTTGCGTGCGTTGCCTGGGAAAGGAACGCGAGGGAGAAAAGAAAGGGGGGCGGCTAGATCTGAAGTAAAGGAGATGGACGGTCTGGATTAAAAGTAGGTTGTAAAAAATAAAGAAAATTGTAAATAATTTATATTATAA
Source organism: Allium cepa (assembly GCA_030765085.1). Classification (NCBI taxonomy): domain Eukaryota; kingdom Viridiplantae; phylum Streptophyta; class Magnoliopsida; order Asparagales; family Amaryllidaceae; genus Allium; species Allium cepa. Next base: position 119,831,517 of record CM060946.1, on the reverse strand, counting down.
TTCGTTCAAACTTTAAACTAGCGTAACTTTTTCATACGAGGTCCGGTTTGGACGAAACGAATTGCGCCGGGTTCGTTTTGTCAAGCACTACGTAATCGAACTGCATTGGAGTCGTTTGGATCTAGTTTGAATTTCGGATAAAATTAAACGCACGTTTAATTTTATTCGAAATAAAACGCGAAAACTGAATTTGGAAACGAGGTGAGAACTTCTCACTCAATCGAATTGTTTCAATTTAAATTTTAAATAGTTAAATTTAAAATTGCTTGATTGTATATTTGAATGATGATTGTTATCTATTGATGGTTAAAATAGACATTATACGCCGTTAGTAAGCGGAGGTTATTTATTAAAAATATGTACCGCGAATATTTCACTCAAATGTGAAATTGGTATTATTATGTACTTGGAGTTGATTTCCCGCATTATATAGCGGATGAGACCCTATTGCGCCGTCTATTAAGCGGATAATATTTTAGAAATCCCATATACCGCGATATTCCGCTTTGAATGGAACTGGTACTGTGCTAATGTTTGTGGATGTAGGGAAACAGGTTGGAGGGATCCAACTAGATTCCCAACCAGTATTTATTTGATTACAGATATTTTGATGTTTGTTGATTATCATATGATGATATATGATGTTTGTTGTCGTGATTGACTATTGGGTGCTGTTGCATCATCGGATCCATTTTTAAAGTTTAAAAATAACGATTTTGATTCTAAAATGATTTTTAAAATGATTTTTCAAAGTATACGTTTTATTAAAATTTTGAATTGATTCATTTTAAATAATTAAAACGTTATAAATTTTTATGTTATAAAAATTATGATTTTTGTGAAATATAACCAAAAGGTGATTTTAAAATAAATAGATTTATAAAATAGTTTAAATTTGGATTTTTGAATTATTATAAAGGATGTATATAAAAGATTTTTAACATTGATATTTATAAATATATATATATATATATATATATATAATATTGGAATTATAAAACGAGTTTATTAAGTGTTAAAATGAAGTATAAAATGGATTTCATTAAAAACTATAGATTTATAAATTGTGAAGATTATAAAATGAATAGATGTTGTAAAATAAAAGATTTATAAGTAATCAACTTATAAACTGGATTTTGGGCATTTAAATGGGATATTAATAGAAATTGTTAATAAAGGAGATTTTATAAGTTGAAGTTGTTATAAAATATAAATGAATCTTATAAGTAATAGAAGTTTTAAAAAGAACAATTTTATAAATAAATGAATTATAAGTATTTAACTTATAATATGGACTTTTGGTATATATTTGAGATATATAAATTGAATTGGATTAATAAAGAAGATTTATAAATCGAAGTTTATAAATAGAAATGAAATTTATAGACATTGTTTATAAATTCGAAATCAATGGAATTTGATAAATTGAATATAGAAATTATTAAAAGAAGTATATTCGTGATTTTGGATGGCGAACTATTCTTTATATAAAATGTGTAGAAATATTGAAATTTGGTTAGTGAAGTATATTCACGATTTTGGACAGTGAATATATTATTAAATAAAATGGTTATGTTTTGGGAAAGCGATATTATAAAATGAAGTTAATTATTATAGAAAGATGTTTTAAAATGTATTATGAATCGAATACATAGATTTCAACATTCATTGTTGAAATAGACGTTTTTGAGAAATAAGGAATTGGTGGACTTTAACATTGTTGTTATAGTAAATGATTTCTGAAAGGAAATGTTTTGTATAGTATTGGGATTTATATATCTATTTTAATTTTGAATCCTTATACTAGTGATTTTGGGTCGTCGTAACGATGTTTTACGCAGCATTCGTTTTGACTCAAATGAATGTGTTTAAGAGAACGTTTTCCTTAAAAAATGAAATATATACTTAATATTGATTTAAGTATAGTGAATATTTTCCAAATGTTGAAAATAAATAGATTTGTGAAATACTTATTATTAAGTAAATATGGAAATGTTTTCCAATATGAAATGAAAGGTTTGAAATTTTATCTTTTAAAGATAAATTGAAAAGTGAATATTTGAAATTTGTTTCAAATGGTTAAGTGTGGAAAATTATATATCTTGTAAAGATATTTTTGGGAAAATAAATAATTTGGAAAATTAATTGGAATCTGATGATGTTGCGCATCTCTATTGATAATTAAATAACCGACTATCAATATTTACCTTTAAATAGGTATCTGTTGTGAATTGCTTGAATTTGAATGCCACGCTTATTTTTGAATAAGCGCTCACTATTCGAGTTAGCCGGGAAAGGACCTTGGGGTCGTATAACCCATTCCGAATATGTGATACGTCGTTATGGATTGCATTTGATGACCGGTGTTGAAGATCGGATATTTGTGAAAACGGAAGGATTACCGTCGAATGTTTATGCATCGGTTGATCTCCGATATAGAAATTTGTTACCCTTTGTGATGGGAAGTCCGATCGTGATTAGTGAATATCCGGATTGCAAGAACTTCTTTGTAAGTGCCTTCGGTTCCGTTCGATCCCGGAACGGACTTGTATGGATGTGTGTCTGACTTTACAATTTGAGATGTAAAGCTGGTTTCTATCAAATATGTTCCCGTTGGTGGCGGAGAATTTATTCTCTTAGCTTAACACCCTTAGAGGTTATGTAGTTGATGGTTACTAGTGATACATTCCCAAGTTGGTAATGTGGCATACGAAGTGCTGTTGAGCATTGTGATCAAAGCACAGCTTTTGTATAAAGCGTGGCTTTGTGGATGAGACTTTGTCGGACCTCAAACCCCGAAAATGGTCAAAACAGGAAGGATGCGGCAAGGTTATTAGGGGGTAGCGCCCCTTTAGTGTATGTCATTCCTTCTGGATAGAGGTGGTATCATGGTATGGAGCCCAGATACTTAACCTATGTTGTTGCTTCAAATTTATTGCTTTGTAGTTGTTGGAAATCGAGGATCCTCGGATATAGATCGATTACGATCGGGGAATGACATATTCGTGTCAGTAGTTACCTAGTTTGAAAGGTAACCCAGCCTTGTGTTGGCAGAGATCCGGTTTGGTTCTCGGGTCGTCTTTCCAGAGGCGTACCCATGTGGCAATGGGAAGTTCCTTGACCTGACCATTTGTTAGAAATCCAAAGAAATAATAAGAACCTTGTACGGTTTTAGTTGTAGAACCTGCCATTTAATATGGTAGCTATAGTAGGCATAATATAATGGTACCTATGCTGGCTAAGATTTATATCTTTATTTTCGAAATGATTTTTTCTACACTATGCACTAATAACAATATCAAAAATGATTTGGTTTTGCGTAGTAAGCATCTTTGACTATCATAAGGAGAAATCTCCCCCAAGTCTGCGTTTGCATTGTGTGTGCGCCGAGGGGCCTTATGGTAGTTTCATTTTTAAAAGCAATGCGAATTGACTTAAATATATATATATATATATATATATATATATATATATTCCTCAGTTTGTTTTTAAAAAGAATAACTGTTTTAAAGTTCTCACACCAGTCACATGACTGACTTGGAGTTTATTGTTTTCCTTCCTAAACTCTGGGTGCCCACCAATTTCCACACGGGCAGTCTAGAGTTAGGTTAATCAGGATATTCTGGAATTCAGGAGTTGCTGGAGGCAAGTTGGATGGCATGGCGTATTCACAAGTATATAGTATTTCTTTTCCTCTATTTGTTGTTGTTTGTTGTTGTACACTCTGATGATGTAATGTAATGTAATATGATGTAATGTAATAACTGATATAGTTCTTTGTTCAAAGATTATTTATTTATCTATTATATGTTGTTCCGCTGCGATTGTGAGATTCTGATGTTGTTCTATTGTTTCTTTCTGTTCTGTTCTATCTTTCTCTCTTCTTCTATCTTTTTCTTCTTCTTTAACCCTAACGGTACGGTTTTCCGGCCTTCGATTGTTCGGCAGTTGATACAGTGGACGTATTGATGTCGGTTTTCGAGCGTCGAAAAGTCGCGATCGTCACAAGTTTCATTTTCCAAAAGGCATACTGGATTTTCTTTTATAAATTTGTTTTTATTCAAAGCAACTGTTGTTGTTTACTCATACCAGTCCCATGACTGACCCAGAGTTTATTGTTTACTTTCTAAACTCTAGATGCCCATAATTTCCACACGGGCAGTCTTGTAGCAGGTTTTCCATGTTTTGGTGCTAGTTGGATTTTGAAGTCTTTCTGTTTGGAAACTATCGGATTTTGGATGTTTTGGCTTTGGCAATATCTTGAAGTGTTGGAGTTTTTGAAGACCTTATCATAGTAAATGTATGTTGGATCCTTTTGAAGACTCTATTGTTGTTCCGTTGTGAAGTTATCATTATGTTGTTGTTATATCAATATGTAGCACTCTGAAATGTTTTAATGGATATTATGATGATGTTGTATTTGTGATCAATGATATTAATTTTGTTTCCGTGGTTTATATTCATATAATGTTGTTATAAGATCCATTCGAACTGGAGTTCGATGTTTGAATCTTTGGCAGTCGATAAAACTGAGGTATTTGATGCCGATTTTCGAACACTGGATTTCAGGTTGTGATAGTGGCCAAAAAAGATGCTCCATGAAGACGACGAATAAACTGTTCAGCAGCACGTATCTGTTAGGGTGTAGTTGAATGGTGTGATTCCAAGGAAAGACAACGCTTCCCTGATATATTGGTTAAACGGAGGAAGTGTCCCGGCTGCGCATGCATAACGGTTGAATGCGGTATACCCTTCAGGTGGAAGGTGCGGTCATCATTTAGACCCGGCAATAGCACGTCATCCATTGACAAAGCATGCATCTGGCATATTCGTCCCAACATATCTTCAGAACATTAGACGGCACAGAATCTGGCAGAGTACAGGTGAAAACATCCCCTGGTATCTCGTCCGAGGCTGGATCAATGACTACGGCCTCGATGGCTGGTGTCTCGATTATTGGAAGAAGAGAACTATGAACTACATGCTGCTGTGAGCTTGAAGGTTCCATAACTAACTAACTTGAGTGAAATCATCATCAGACGATAATAAGCCCGTGCATCCCTAGTGTAAAGTGTGTGAATGTGTTGTGCAGTGCTGGATAGTACTTGAAAAAATTCTATAGAGTTAAATAAATCATGTAAACGACAAGACTTCAAAATTCGAATGCAGTGACCGTCATCGCTGACTGTCACAACCATGCCATCCAAATGTTAGCGATCGATCCCAGTCATAGTTCTTTATAATTTTGTTAAGTTACAGTTCCATCGACGAGCTTCGAAGGATAGTCAAATATGTTGTTCTACAATTAAGTCCAGATATGCAGGAATGAAGCTCGCCGGAGTCAAGTGTTCAAATATGCAAAAGTTTTCCGAATTCATCAAATTTCGGTTTGGAATCGATCGCCGAAGTTCAAATTCGTATCGGTCGAGGGGGCCTCGATTTCCTATCGGTTATGTTCGAATCGATATGTTTCGTATCGATCATAAGAGCATATTTCGTATCGGACATGGAGTGCAACTTCGTATCGATCACTAGAGAATTTCATTCGTATCGATCCGAAGAGGTCGATTTTGTATCGACCATCGTTGGCGTCTTCTGTCAACCACTAAAACCAGATCATCGTATCGATCAATTTTGATTGATACGAACTCCCTTTCACAATCGATACAAGGCTGCTCACCCTGTTAATACGAAGTTCCCTCATCTTTAGATCGATACGAGAACCGTCTCCTTCATCAATCGGTGTGACTACTCCCTTCGTATCCATTTCTCCTTCTTCTCCAAAACGACACAAGTTCCATTGCTTTCTCTTCAATCTCACTCCGACCCAACTGTGACGCTAACGACGCTGGAATCGGCTATGGCCATGGATGATTTGGTGTTGGAATTTGAAGACTTATCATTATGAGATGATTTCGGTTAATCATTTACCTAGTTTGAGAATCCTGGTTAAGAGGATTAATGGATTGTCTGAATTGAAAACGAGTACAATCTATTTTAGTTTCGTTTCACCCTAAGCGATAGAAGACAAAGTAGAGAATGGCAAATGAGGAAACAAATGGCTAAGTCCAGAGTATTTATATGGACTCGAGTGTGAAGGGAAAAGGCGATTCGCCACCCAGTCAACGCGACCGGTCACAGCGGGTTCACTATCGAATCGATTCGAATGAGCTGTTCGTATCCATCAACTTGAGCCTTTATCGAAATGAAATTGTCAATGAAGACTTTTATGAGTCGCCAAGGTCCATCGATACGAAACCATTGTTCATATCGGTTATTTTCGACTCCATCCACAGTGCAGCGATGCAAACTACACAGTTCGAATCCATTAAATCACAGCCTCCAGAGGCCAACATTCGTCGATAGGAAATGCATATTTTCTATTCGTACCCAACGACACAGGGTCCATCGATACGAAGTGCATAATGAAGGCTATTCTGAAAGCATTGAACGCCATTGATATGAAATGCTTATTTCGTATTCATCGGCACTCGACCCACAATAGCACAAGTTCATCAATACGAAATGAAGTCCACCGAAGTTCGTGACCATCGATACGAACAATCATTTCGTATCCATCGTTTTGAATCACATCGATACGAAAACTGCCTTTCAACCTTTTACATCGATTCAGGAGAGGATCTATACGAAGGAACATCTAAAAACAACCATCAAGCGTTGTTGCAACTCGAATTTCGTATCGGTTCAGGAAAGGATCGATACAGAATCCGATACGAGAAAACTGACAAGGACTTGTGAACATGCAACGTTAACGGGTGTCAGATTAATATATATGCATATATATCGGACTAACATTCAATTTTCAGCGTTCACAGGAATTGGATACTTACCTGATAACGATTACGATGACGAAACAGCTAATAACTATTGTACAACAAATCATTTACAATAGTACAGGGTACAACAGTTGACAATCAACAGTTCACATTACTGAGGAAATCAATCGAAGACTATAACTTTCAACGAAAAGACGATAACCGTTCAGAATGAAGATGGCAGCTTTTCAAAGAATGTCATGTTTTCACAATACGTACTTTGGGGGGCAAATGTTATCCCGCCTTTTGGCAAGGCCGAGATATCATGAAACTGACTGAAAACCAAGGATCGCTCGCCCTAAATATCGGGAACGCACAGGTTCACCATGGATGCCGATTAATTTTTTCAAGTCCAGATCAGGCTACAATTGAGAAGACATGACAAGAGAGGCCATGAAAGCCAACATTCCGAATTTCAAGTCAATCCAATTCGTATGCTCAAGTTATGATCGATGCAAATTGACGGAGATAACCCCATTTTCGAATCCATCACTAAACCTCAATTCGAATCCATCAATTTCGCATCGATTGGAGTGGGAACCACTTCGCATCTATCTTAGAGCCTTTGTTCGAATCGATCTCGTTCGAATCCATCTAGGAGCCTCGGTTCTTATCGGTCGACTATAGCACACTTCGTATCGATCAGCCCTTCTCTGGTTCGTATCGATAAAGCAAAGTCCACTTCGTATCCTTCCAAAGGCGGACTCCTTCACATCGGCATTGTTCTTATCCATCGGCAAGCGTCTATTCGAATCCATCGAAGAGAGCACTGTTCGTATCCACCTAGCTTCGATTGTTCGCACCCATCATGGTACTGCTGTTCGTATCTATCCTGCCACTTCAATCAACTGGAGTCTATTCTGATCGATACGAACAAAGAAAAACAGTCAACGTATCCACGTATTTTCCATCGATACGAGCAAATTTCATTGCATCAATACAAATAGGGTCGCCTTCCATTGATGCGAACTAGGCAACGGCCTTCGATACGAACAAGGCGAAGTTCAAGGAACAACTCAGTCAACTCGACATAAAAGGTGGATCGATCCGAAGAGTGCGCTCCACGTCATCACTTGGGCACGTGCAGTGATCGATTCGAACCAAACAGTCTGCCAAAAAACTACATCTCGTATCAACCATAACTCGAGATCCACAGGTCCAAATGCTATGAAATTTTCATAGGAGCTTTTGTACCAGCTAAAGAATGTTCACACCAAGTTTCGACTCCATTGGACAAAATCTTGATCGATACGAATTACGTTCGTATCGATCACGGATCGAGTCGAAACTTTATGAGATCGATCGCGTGGGCCAACCCACATGCCAGAAGAAGTCTTCCAAGATCTAAACGAAATATCAGCCTCCTACGCCTGTAAATAGAGCCCCAGGGCCTACAGAAGAAGGATCTTTTTTGCTCTCTAATGCCCAGACTCTGCCAGATTCGACTTTGCACTCCATTACAGCCGTTGTACTCGAATTGCAGAGTTGTAACTCGCTATAGCTCTTGTAATCAAGTGTAATCATCAAAAGAATATCAATAAAATCATAAAATTATATAGTGGACGTAGGCAACACGTTCAACCACTCTAAATTGTTTTGTGTCTTTGCATTTACTTATCTGTTTTTGGAGTTTTTGTTAGCTAATCCACGTTTTACATTTATATTCTTCATTTTTATCTCGTTAAAAACTTTCGAAGAGTGTTGTTCCCATTCTTGGTACAAACGTCGAACATGGCACTCGAGGCAATGCCTGGTAAGATATACCAATTACAGATCCAGATTCGTGGTAACGCATAGCAGCTACTACCGCCGACCTCGGAACACACTCCTATAATCAAAATTGAGGGGTGGCCACCAAATCAATCACAAAGTAATAGAATGGTATCGAAGAAATGTGTCCGATAGGAGGAATGACCTCAATTGGCCCGGCATGACACCTGTTTTAGTCACATCTAAGCTGACGCACAGGAGTTAGGGTCGCGTAAATACCTCATACAGAATCGTTCGCCAAACCATCCTATTACATTTCTGGAATCTCCACCATGTATACAACAGTTAAAGTGGTTTTCGGTATTGGCAGAGATTATGACAATATTTGATCCCGGCCCCTTTAACAACCAAACACTTATTTCACACTGGATGGTTCTATTACATTTCAAAAAGTCAATTCACAATTGATGTCAAAATATCATATTCTCAAAACTATATCACTTTTGAACCATATTTACTTTCAAACTACATTCACTTTCAAAAATCATATCCACTTTCAAAATCATACTTACTCAAATATGCCATTTCACAGAAGGTATAAATTCCAAATTCCAACTTAGGTTGTATCATCATCAAGGATTTAAATATAGATACTTCGACTTGACACAGTGTGAAATTTTACAAAATAGTTTAGATAGTCATAAATAGTTTTAATAGTTTAAAACAAATTGAAATAGTTTAAAATATTAAAATATAGTTTAAATAGATTTAAATTTGATTTAATTAGATTTTAAATAGATTAAATAAATTTAAATTATATTAGATAGATTTAAAATAGATTAAGTAAATTTAAAATAGATTAAATAGATTTAAATTATATTAAATAGGTAAAATAGATCAAATTAAATTAGGTAGGTTATAATAGATTTAAAATAAATTAAAAATAGTTTTAAATTGATTAAAATGGTTATTTTAATGAAAATAGTTTAAAGTAGTTTAAAATAGGTTCCAAAGTTATATCCAAACATTTCAGTAACTCAATTCTGATAAATTCATTTATATTTGACACTTCTACTTTGAAATCCCAATTTAATCCTTTGAACAATTCATTAAATCAATTCCAATTTCAACATTCCCTTGGATTTTCGAAAACAATTCAGTTTATATAAACCAGTTTCATTTCAAAATACTAGTTAACTGAATTCAAAATTTAAAGATTCAAAAATCATTTAATTTAACCAATTCGGTGTCCGTATATAATTTTCTACCCTAGGGTCAAGTGATATGGATATTTATCATTTCAATCTGCAATTTTTATTTTTACGGTTATATATCATTTCAAACTGCAATCCCAAATTAAATAAACATCCATAAAATCACTCTAGTCTATTATTTCAACCCATAACCATTTTTCTCTAATCTATAGATCGTTCATATATGTATCTTTTCAACCCATAGGGAACTTGCAGGTATAACAATGAAAATACAACATCCAGTCATCCAATATCAATAACCAAACATTCATCACAATCATCATCCAAATCAATCAATAAACATCAATAGATAACTAATAATCAGTAACAGGTATTAAATTGACAATTTAAATTCAATATTAAATTAAATGATGATTAAATGCAATAAAAGTCAAATTTAACTAGAATGACAATTTAAACATACCAAACATTGATTAATTAATTTCTAATCACATCATAAATTTAATTTAACTAACATAAGATAGTTTAGAAGTTGTGAGTGGGCTAAAATACTCACCTTCGATTTCAAAATGATTTGAAATCCAAAATAGGGCCCAAAATCTAACAGTCTCAGAATTCGCCCAAATAAGTGTCAAAATGTCCGACATTCTGATACGATCTTAGTGGAACAAACCACATGTAAATTCGAGTTCGTACAGAAAAGATATTAACATAAGAAGATATACGATTTAAATTAGAAAATAAATAAAATAAATTTAAATACTTACACATCAGCATCTCTTCCAATTCGTAACCCAAGCCGAAGAACTGGCCTCTACATCGCGTAACCCAAAACGCACACCAACACTCTAATGCCACACGCCGCCGCCTAAGGCCATCTGCGGCCAACCAAAGACCCTCCCCTTAAGCGCCGACCTCCTTAGAGACGCGCGACCCCACCGAGCTTGCCCAGTTCGACCACGCAACGAGCAGCTGCCGCCAATGCTCAAACCCTACTCGAATTTTCCTGGTCGATCCACCTGTCACTTCGCTGAACGAACCACTCCGATACACAACCCTCGTCCATCTCCACACAACGGTATCTTCGATTTGTCGATCAGAGGAAGTTGATCTCGATGCAATGAACGACCGAGATTAATTCAATGATTTCTGGACAAATGATGTTCCGATTTGAGAAATGAATCAATGAAGTGAATTATGCCCATCGAGAGATTCGAATTGATATTTAATATTATATAGTTTGAGGAGTTTTAATTTCTGAAATTGATTTTGAAATTGGATTTAAGGTTTGTATTTGGAGTTTGTTTCTGCCATTTGAGAAGAAGGAACATATGAAATTGTACGTACAGTAATGAGGAATAAAAAATGCTGGTACGGTTTTGACATAACTATATGTACTAACGAAGCCCAATAAGAAACGAATAATACCCGAATAGATTTGAAACCACAAATACAACTCGAAAAGCCCGTTCTGCTTTCGGAACGAAAACAGGTCATACCATATATCAAAATAGCTGTTTTCGATAGTTTTAAACTCAGTGGAATAGGTTTCAAGTCAAAATTCTTTTGTATGAAGAAGTTAGCATAAAATCAGCTTATTTCAAATTGATTTTAAATGGATTTAATTTCTACGCGCTTCAAATCTGTACGATCAAACGACAAGTCCGATCGCTACGAAACTTGAAATCCTATAGTAATTTACCATTATGGATCCGATGAAACTGGTTTTATTGAAATCCAAGATAGAGGCCAAAATGGCTATTTTCCCATTAACTAAATAATTATTATTAAATTAAATTTATCACTTCTTATATTCAAATTAATTAACTAACCATTTTTATCATTTTTGATTACATATACATTTACGATAATTTAAAACAAATTTACATCTCAAATTCAGTGTTAAATATTTCACTAGTTATGGTGTTCAATTTCAACTGTAATTAAATCCAATTAATTAAAATTAAATTCCAATGAACTATTTTAATTTGATTTCAATCTTTTATTAAATCAATTATTACTCTGTTAACACAGTTAACATTGGTTTATATCTTATTACACTATTATTCTTACATTTCCATCTTTTATTTATACTAACTATTATATTTCAATTACATTGAATTTTGTTGATTTTCACATTAAATAGAATTTGAATCCCAATAAATTGAGCTATCTTGGTTTCACTATTTTATTAAATCAGTTATTGCCTTGTGAATATAATTAACATTTCTACACATTATATTACATTCACAATTTGCAGTTATTGTCTTAACCCACATTAATGTAACATTTATTTACATTTATTTGTAATTAATTAAATAAATTTGTAACAAATAACAGTTATCACCATTTCTACATTTAGTAACATTTGTAAGTTTATTATTTACAAACAAATGTTATAACAACTCACACAATACCAATTCTATCCAATTACAATTCAATACACATTATTTCATAAGTTTACACTTTTAAATTATCAATTACTCTCTAAATCCAATCATCAGTTAATACACATATTATTACAACTAATTACAATCTATAACCAATTATAACTTTTTAACCATTTCAACTAATTGGAATTACATTTAAAGCAGTTATAATTACCTTAATTTAATAATATTACATTTCATTCAAATTTTATTCTTATTATTAAATCCTAAATTTTTATTTCTACCAATATTAAATCACAAAACCCCATTAAACTAATTATCGAAAATTATGGGTCGTTACACTCTCCCCCACTCAAAATTTTTCATCCTCGAAAAGGAAAACGAAGGGGAAAGAAGGAATTAAGAAATCATTATATCTTATTCAAAATATTAAATTTATAAACAATTAATTTACATAATTAAATAATTTAAATAAAATATATCTATGTATAACAATTAAATCCTTCATATTCAAGTTAAGAAAAGTTTGAAAACATTTCATAAAAAAAAATTCTAAGTCCAAAATTCACGGAAATTTTCGGCAGAGTCTCCTTTGTACGAAGAGGTTTAGGAGAAATAGTAATATCAATAATAAATATATATCACATATTTCAAATAATATATCGCAAACCACGAGAAAAAAATATATAATATCGCTAGAAACCCGTAATCCGAGAACGTACCTATTTATCGGGCAAACAACACTTAAATTATGAAACCAAAAGCAGTAGTAATTGCTTCCATAAACCTGTATTTCACTTATGTAATCTAAAAGAGTTAATAATTCTATAAAAGAGAAATAAATAAGTTGTTTCAATTAATCACAACCAAATCAACACAACATATAATAGTCATAAGTAACAAAACCATACTATCATCATATGAAATCAAAGCAATCAACCGTAAAGAGCAGCAAAGGGAGACATTGCAATACTACCTGGATTCAAAGACGAAATGAGATAGATAAAGGATTAAGATAAGATTAAAATAGAAGATTGAAAATATACCTGATAACTATTGTTATAGGTGAATTCAACAAGATGGAGATGATCTTCCCAAGATCCTACATAATCAAGAACACAAGCACGAAAAGATCCTCCAGAATCTAATTCACTCTTTCCGTTTGATCGTCGCTCTGCGGATGGTAAGCAGTGCTCAGATTCAGGTGAGTACTCAAAGATTCCTGAAAATCTCTCCAAAACCGACTGGTAAAGATAGGATCTCTATCACAAACAATAATGACAGGAACATCATGAAGACGAACAATCTCCCTTATATAGATCTCAGACAAATTAGAAGCGGAACGGGTAGACTTGGCCGGAATGAAATGAGCTGACTTGGTCAATCTATCCACAATAACCCAAATACTCTCATTACCCCTCCCAGTCCTCGGTAATCCATCAATAAAATCCATAGAAACCTGTTCCCATTTCCAATTGGGAACCTCAAGTAGCTGCAATAAACCAGGATTCTTCTGATGATTGGCCTTGACTTGCTGACAAGTTGCACATCTACTAACAAAGATAGAGATATCATGCTTCATACCTCCCTACCAATAAAGCTTCTTCATATCCTGATACATCTTCTTCACACTAGGATTAATAGAAAGTCTGGATCGATGATTTTCCTGAAGTAACTCTTGCCTCAATCCATCGACGTTCGGGATACAAATCCGATTATTAATCCTCAAAATCCCTCTATTATTGATCTGAGCTCCACTACCATCAAGACTACTACCACCCACCCTGCTACGAACATTCTCCTTCATTAGCCTAAGCATCTCATCCTCATCATGCTTAGCAATGATATAAACCAAAAGAGGAGAAGAAGAAACAATAAGCCGACACAACATAGCCTTCTTCCGACTCAAAGCATCAGCCATAACATTAGCTTTTCCAAGGGTATAGCTGATGTCGAGGTCATAAGAAGCAAGGAACTCAAGATACCTAATCTGAGGTTGATTTAAATCCTTCTGGTTGAAGATATACCTCAAAGACCGATGATCCGTAAAGGGCTCAAACTTAGCTCCCAAAAGATGATGCCTACAAAGCTTCAAAGCAAAAACCACAGCAAGAAATTCCAAATCATAAGCGCATAATTGGTTCATGGGTCTTCAACTGACGACTGGCATAAGCAATGACCTTCCCATCTTGCATCAGAACAGCTCCCAAACCCTCACGACTAGCATTAGTGTATACCGTTAATCCCTCATTTCCATTTGGAACGGTAAGCACAGGTGTGGAAGTAAGCTTACGCTTTAACTCATTGAATGCAGCATCATACTTATCATTACATATAAACTTAGCATTCTTACAAATCAAGGCGGTGAGAGGTGCTGAAATCCGAGCAAAATTCTCAATGAATCTCCGATAATAACCGGCAAGGCCCAGAAAACTACGGATATCAGATGGACTCCTAGGAGTTTCCCAATCCAGCAATAGAATAGGGAGAAATAAGGACTACAAGAAAAGATAGAATGATAAATTATAGAGAGAGAAGAGAAGAAAACTTACATTGATCGTAGCGATATTGACTAGATCAACGGAAACTCCATTACTAGAAACAATATGCCCGAGGAATCAGACTTCATCTTTCTAGAAATGGCATTTCGAGAATTTATCTTTCAACTGATGACTCCTAAGTGTTCTCAGAACAAAGCTCAAATGAGATTTATGCTCTTCCTCAGACTTAGAGAAAACAAGAATATCATTGACAAAGACTAGAACATATTTATTAAGAACATCATGAGAAATACGATTCATCAAGTCAACAAAGAAAGCTAAAACATTAGTCAAACCAAAAGACATAACTAACCATTCATAAAAACCATTCTCAGTACGGAAAGCAGTCTTGGGAATACTTTCCTCAGCAACTCTGAGATGATGAAAACCTGTGGCAAGATCAAGCTGAGAGAAAATAGTAGCTCCATGGAGGTGATCAAACATATCATTGATACGAGGCATAGGATATCTGTTTCTCATAGTAAGCTTGTTTAGCTCCTTATAATCTACACGCATCCTCAAAGAACCATCGGACTTGGTGACGAAAACCACCGCTGCTCCCCATTCTGAATGGCTAGGTCTGATTAGACCTTTGGAGAACAAGTCCTCAATTTGCTTCCTCAACTCAACCTTCTTACGGGGTGCCATTCTTCTAGGAGGAAGAACTATAGGTTGAGCTTCAGGAATAAGATCAATTCGAAATTCAATTTTCCTCTTAGGAGGTAAAGAAGTGACTTCACAAAATACATCGAGATATAGCTTGACCACAGGAGTCAAGTTAAGATCATTCGGAGAAGAGTCAAGAGAATAAATAAAACTGCCGGCATAATCCTGAGGCATGCAACACTGAATCACCAAAGAATTCCCAAAAAAATCCATAAGAGAAATAGTCAAAGTTTTACAAGAGATAACGGCTTCATGCCTCTTCAGCCAGTCACCTGCAAGCAAAATATCAAAAGCATCGAAACTCAGAACATTGAAATCACCACTGAAGCGATGATCAGAATAGAGGAGTTTCACTTGGTTACAAATCCTACTAAGGTTCGCGGGACCCCCAATAGGATTTGAAACACACAAAGGCTCATCAGCAAACTTAGGAGAAAGGAGATGCTCAAACTTATCACCAAGGTCCATAGAAATAAAAATATGGGAAGCTCCAGTGTCAAATAAAACACGAATGGGAAATTTAAACAAAGTAAAGGTGCCCTGAAGAGTATCTTGAGTATCACTAGGAGCAGGAGCAGGTGCATATGGAGCAGGTGAAGAAGCAGAGGTAACAGCAAAGATACCAGATGGCTTACCCTTCTGCTGAGTAGGATAATTGTTCTTGAAGTGGCCAGGCTGCAAACAGATATGGCAAAGATCACGCCTAGTCAACTGAGCTGGAGGAATAGAAGAGCCAACTAAGGTAGGGCAACTATTAGCAAAGTGTCCCTTCTGATCACACTTGAAGCAAGCGATGGAAGAAAGGTCGATAGGCTGCCTCTGAGAAGAAGAAGATCCCTAACCTGGAGTCTTGTTCCAATTCTTCTTCTGCCGATGAAAGTTAGGCTTTCTCTTCTTAGGGTTACCAGAGAAAGGCTGAGATGAAGGGGCCCGAGCAATAAGAGGATCCTTAGAAGTAGGATTCTCATATCTAATGGCCATGTCCATCAGACCAGTGAAAGGGCTATGCACGTGAGAGATGAGACGGTCATAATACTCCGGGTGAGCACCAGCTATAAACTTCTCATTCTTCTTAAAAGGGGTGTCAATCAAGCCAGGACCAAACTTGGAAAGTTTATTGAACTTCCGTTCATACTCAGCAAATGACATGTCACCCTGCCTAAGATCCATAAATTCTCGATAAAGCCGAGACTTCCCTTCTTCGGGCATCCATTTTGTCACAAAAGCATCCCTAAAACACGATAACGAAACATAAGAAAGATTTCAAAAGAGAAAACTGAACCAAAATAAAAACTAACACAAGATGATACCAAAACTGCTCTCAAGAAATATCAGCCTCAATAGTGTGAGATGTAACAGTCTCCCACGAATCCAAGGCTGCCTCCTTCAACTGCCAAGCTGCCAACTAATGCTTCTGAGCATCAGTGATCTCAAGAGCGAAGAAAATCCTCTCCAATCCCTTCAACCACTGCCGATCCTCAATGATGCTCTTTGATCAAGAAAACTTGGCACCACCAAGCTGAGTGAATTCCTTACAAAGAGTAGTGAATTTAATGGGTGCAGCGGGCTCAGGAACTGGGGAAACACCACGACCCCTACCTTTGGCATTCCTACAATTCATCCTGAAAAATCAAGAACGAATTTTAGGACAAAGGTAATTGAGAAACAAAAAAATAAGATTAGATAAGATAAGATTCGAGTAGAATGAATATCCTAAACAAAGAAATTTCTAACAAGGTGGATAAGGAAAGGGAAGAATTTAAGAAAATTTGATTTCAAAATAAGAAAGGTTTACATCAAAATAATCTTTGAAAATCCTTTTAAAAATCATTTGAAAATCAGTTTATACTTTAAATTACGTTCTCTCACAAAGAAATGATTCTAAGATTGATTTCACTCATTCTAGGGTATTTCTACCCTATCTCTAATGAGCTTTTGCTCTACCGGCTAAGGAATGCCTAAAACCAAAGCCCTGATCCAAATGTAACGACCCACTATTTTGGATCATTCAAATCGATCATAAAACCACATATGTCGGACTTGAATAATTCAAAACAATAGATTGTAATATAATTTGGAGCAAACAAAACCAATCACAGGATCACAGACACAGAAATATCAGAATAACTCACAACGGAAATAAAGTAACCATAGTAGTTCATGAAACTACTACAACCATAGTCTCAAAACAAGTACAAAATACCAGAGTCTGAAAGTAAATACAATAGGAAATTCCAATACATATATCCACTAATACATAAGCTGAATAGAAATAACTGAATAGAAATAGATATACAACTGGATAGATAGATAATCTCCAGCAATTCCTAGGTCCAGAAGGTGAATCCAAAACTGTGATACTTAGGCTGACCCGAGCGTAAAGCAAAACACAAAACACTCGAGTCGGGACATACATACTTATACAATGTAAGCCAACTCAAGAGAACTCTAATAGAAATGCACAAGTGACTTAAAGTATGCTTGGGACCGCCCATCCTTTAAGGATTCGTTAAACAATCTGCTATGTAGTAATATACGCTATTATAATAATGTCTAAAGTAAAATAAACTATTAAAATAGCATTAAAGCGTTACCCATCTCCCCATTAACACATTTATATATTCCCATAGTCTATGCAGTACCGTAACCTCCCCCGTACTGGGCGTCGTCAGAGGGCACTCCATAAGAATGGTACAAAACAAAATCGTACAAGACGCTCTAGGGTAGGTGACATGGCACAACAAGGCAATGCCAAGCTAGATATACCAATTACGCATCCAGGCTGGTGGTAACACATAGCCGCAGCTACCACCCACCTCGAGCCACACTCCCAAAATCAAAGGTGCATACCAAATCAATCACAAAGTAATAGAATGGAATACGAAGAAGTGTGTCCGATCAGAGGAGCTACCTCATTGGCTCGAGAATCGCTCCTGTTTTAGCCACCTTATGCAAACTCACGTGAGTCGGGCCTTCGTAAGTACATCAAATAGGATCATCGCCACCATCCTACTTCATTCTGGAATCTCCACTGCGTACATGGTCATCAAAGTGGTTTTCAGAGTTGGCAGAGAGTATGACAACTTCCGATCCCAGTCTCTTTAACAACCAACGGTTATTATAACCCATGGTTATTTCAAATGGTTTACATTTCAAAACAAACATTTCCATTTCAAAACCATTTGAAACCAAATGCTATTACTCTTCCAAAAATAATATTCATTTCAAAAACGGTAATACTCCAAATCAATATACTTAGTTATAACACTTAAATTTTTTAATAATTTAGAAATCATAACACTTGAAAATTGTGACCCTTATATAATAGCATTTCAAAAATGTTATCTTTTAGAAATATAGCATTTTTAAAACATAAGTTAAAGTAGCATAACACTTTTAACAATATAACTTAAATAACTTAGCATTTTGGAAATGCTACAAATTCTACCATAACATTTTAAACATCATATCTTAAATTTAAATCATGGTTATTTTATAAAATCTATTTTTTTATGCAAACATATCCATTTCATAAATTATAATCTATCACTATTGCTAGGTTAGATTTGAAACTCCATATTGAATCAAATTTAATTATTAAGTTATTTTTAAATTTATCATAAATAAAAATATTTAAGTTATAGTTTAAAAACCAGTTATCAACTTATAAAATTTTAACTTATAGAAAACCAATACATCTTTATATTTTAATATCATTAAATCAAATTTTAAGTTAAAATTTCATATATTTTGAAATTCAAAAATACTTAATAATTTTTAGAAAACTATTTTATTTAAAAAAAATTAATCATGGGTCTGTGTAATATTTTCTAACCTAGGTCAAGTGATACAGATATACATCATTTCAATCCGTAATTTATAAAAATTCTGGGTTTTATCATTTCAAACCCGCAATCCCAAGTAAAATAAAATAAAAATCGCTTGAGCCTATCATTTCAACTCATAATGATTTTTCCCTATTCTAAAGTCCATTCGGGTATGTATCATTTCAACCCATAGTGATTCTATACTAACAAGGAACTTGCAGTGTGAAACATAAAATAAAATGAAAAGGATTGCATAACATATCATATTAGGTGATGTAACAAGTATATAATCAGGTTATAACGTCATATAAATGTAACAAGCATATATGAACTTATATCATCATAGCATATCAACTATTACACATTCACATGTCATTGTTTCACAATTATATAAGTACGAATGTCAAGAGTGATAAACTCACCTTCCAAAGCTAGAGATGACAATTCAAGGCACATGACCAAACTCCAAAAAGCACGACAAAGCACGAACTAGATTTGAGTGGATGAAGAGCCAAGATTCAAATCTTGTAAACAAACAAATATAACAAATATAAGTATACATTCAACATAAAAGAAAATTTAGAATTAAATAATGCAAGAGATAAACAAATGAAGCAAAGATGGCTTAACCAAGTCAAGTGGGCTCGGCCACTTTCAAAATAGGCGTGACCATCATCAAGCAAGGCTTAGCCACCTTAGTTTTGAAGCACATATGCTTGGCCATGGTCACAAATATACACGACTATGAACTGGTATGTGAAGAGATGGGGTAGATGAAGGCAAAAGGTCAAGGCAAGATGAAAGGTCAAGTGCACAAGTGGTTCGTCCCTAAACTAGCATGGCTCGGCCTTGGTTGTTTGGGCTTGGATCAGGTCAAGTCATCATCATCTAGTCACGGCTATGGAGGTGGATGTGGTCATGGCAAGGCAAAGGAGGTGATGTTGGTGTTGGCCGAGGCTACAGGATGATATGGTGGTGCTCGGCTAGGGTTTGCAGCTTGGTTTGGTGATGGTTTTGATCATGGAAGTCACAACATGGTTAGGGATAGTGATGAGGAGATGGAGGCTGATCATAGGTGGTGGTATGGTGAAGGAGATGGTCGGCTAGAAGAGCATGGATGATGGCTGAGCTTGCTTGCAAACAAAAAAGAAAGGAAAAAGAAAAAGAAGGAGAAGGAGAAAGTGACTTAATGTAATTTTCTTTGTCAGGAAATGGAAAATGAGAAGAGAGATGGAGATGTAAAGTTTTGAAAGGCTATGGTTTGGGAAAAGACACTGTTTCAACATGAATAGGTAGGGACATGTTCATGAGGAAAATACAAGCCTAATTGCAAAGCCCATTCTACAACGAGCTCAAAAACCCAATAGAAAATCAAAGCCTAAACCAAAATAAAATAGAAAATAACATAGAAAATAAACAATAAAATACTGGAAATAATTGCGTGTAAAACGCTGAACTTTATCAGATTTAAAAAGTACAAAACAGAATTTGACGAAACGAAAAGCAGGACGAATACCAGAATCAAATTCAGCTTCAAGGAAAAAGATTGAAAATTTAAAATTCAAATTTAAAATTTCAACTGAAGTCAAAGTTTGACCAAAGTTAGCCAAAATATAAAAATTTTAGAAAATCTTTATTTACTATATTTGGAAAAATAATTATAAACAAAATCCAAAAATATACTGGAAAACTCCAAAATTCAAATTGTTAAATGATTTAGAATCAGAGTTTCAAATAAACTGAATTAAAAATATTTACAAAAATTATGGGTTGTTACATACCATACACTCAATAGTCTCAGATAAAACTCAATAGCTCATTCATACATCCTTACACAATAGAAATATCCTTTCCTAACAAACCATAATTCAAACAAACAAAGAATTCAACACATTTTTAATTTTACTCTATTTGTCTTTTTCACATGATTTATTCTTCATTTTTTATTTTTTTCATACAATTATTTTCTTTAATTCACACGTTCATTACTTACAAAAATTTAAATTTTCATTCACTCATTTAAGGCTTATTTCATTGATTTACATTCTTTACTTACATAAGTTATATCCATTTCAATTATTTTGATCATAAATGAAACCATTATTGAAGTATTGTATACATTTTATTTCAGTTTACTTCATGTTCACAATTTAGTTTGAATCTCCCTTTTTTCCATCATTTACTTTTCTTTTCTCATTCATATAATGTTTATGTTCATTAATTTACATTCGTTATTACTTACAAAAGTTCATTTCTCATTTATCCATACAATGCCATTTTCTTTCATTTTATTACCTTACATTCATTGCTTAAATAAGTTTTTTTTTTCTATTATTGGATTATACATTATTTGGTAAGTTTCTTTGCAATTAAATTCACCATTTATAGATTATTTCTTTTTCACATTCATTCTTCGATATAAAGTATTATTGAATATTAACTCCATTTCTAAATCATTTTCAATATTCTCTGAAGTTATAATCATTCAATCCATATAGTATTCATTATAATTAAAAATGGATTTAATATTAATTCTATTTTATAATTATTTATTACAGTATTCACCTTTACCATGAAATCTGATTATAAATAGCTTAAAGTGTTATCTTAATTTTAAAATCATTTTTCATACACTATCGATTTCTATTACATTTAACTGTAGCATTTCAAGCTATTAACCTCAGTGCATAACAATTTATATAACATTAGAATTCCTATATAATAAAGTAAGTCCATTGAACACTTCATTTTCCCCCTAAGTTTTACTTATATAATATTCTATTACATATTCTTATTAACATTAGAACTTTAATAATTTGGTAATATATATATATATATATATATATCTTATTTTCATTTCCTTTTTATTTACATTTTACAAATTTTCAATTTCTTGTTCTCATTTTAGAAGTTTCCTCTTATTAATATAGTCAAGATTCCATTCATTTCTATAATTTCAATTTCCAATTTACAGAAACTTAAGAACTAAACAATCGGGTTCCATTTCAATCATTTAAAATAATATATACCACTGTATACTCATAACTTATATATACATATTTCAACTCATATTTAGCAATTAAAATTAAGAATTTGTTTTATCGAAACAACCGTGCAGCAAAATTACTACAACAGTCTTCCCACCTTAAAACTCGAAAATGAACGTCGACGATGCGTGCACTCATTATCGAAATTATTTTCCAGCGACAGAGAAGGGAGTACAAAACTTATTTCCTTTAAAATTTATTTTTAAGGCATTTCTTTCCAATCATCTTGAAATATTTATATCAAAAAATACTTCAAAATACTACTAATATTATATTCCAAAAATCCTTTGAAAGAAATTTCCAAAATCCCAAAATCTAAATTCTCAAATTTCAATTTATATTTACTTTGTTCGTAAATCTTATTTTTAAATCAATATGTATAAAATTTCTCTACCTAACAAACAACATATTACATCCAACTATATCATTTATAAAATTTTATATACAAAATATATAACAGGGAAAATTATTTCGTTTACCTATATTTCAAAACAATATTGCATCGATCTGTCCTACTAAGAGTTTAGAAATCCATATCAATGCCATAGCGTCTATAACGACTCGCTATTTCGTGCCATTCGCATCCGCACATGTCGGACTTGAATTGTTAAAACAACAGATTGTTAATTTATATTTGGAAAAACTTAGTATATACAGCAAATAAATAAATCACAGAATCACAGACACAGAGTAATATGCAACCCATATAAAATTATTTTACACTTTATAATAAGCAGCAGAACAGATAAATAGTAGTTCATGAAGCTACTATATAAACATTAGAGTTCGAAATAAAATATAATATAATATCTCAAATACAGTGAAGTCTCGACTACAAACAGATGACATCTCTACACAAATCAACTGGAAATGCTGAATAGATAAGATATATCTTCAAGCAAGGCTCCGATCTCCAAATGGTGAGTCTCAAATGTTGTGTCACTCGGTCTGACCCGAGCGTAAAGAAAAACACAAAACACTCGAGCCAGGATTAACATTCTTATATCAATAAATCCTACTCAAGTGAAAAGTCAACTAAAATACAAATAACTTAAAGAATGTTTGGGATAACCATCCTCTAAGGATCCGTGGAACTATCTACTATGTAGTAATATACGCTATTATTGTGATATCCTTGAAATTTCAAGCAATTAATATGTGATAATCTTTTTTATAAATTATGTAAAATTGGAAAAATTAAATGTATATGTGTGTGTGTGAGATCTTAAATTGAATAGAATTTGAATTTGAATTTGAAATTCAATTAGATAAATATCTTAAAATAAATTGGATTTAAAAATATATATGTATACGATTTTATTAGTAAATGATTAGTTTTATATTATTTTCTTTAAAAGATTTTGTTAATATAAATTAAGAAATGTATTTACTAAATAGAAAATTAATATAAAAGTTCTACAAAAAACATTTAAAAATAATAAACACATGCATTATACAAGTGTTGAGATATTAGCATATGGTTTAACAAATATAAGATAATTAACATATACAAATGACAATTGTAAACTATTTTTAACAAGTGTCACAATAATTTATTTATTTTCATTTTTAGAAAAATCATAAATTAAGGCTATAAATATATCTATCTCCTCTTCTCTATTTCTTTTCTATCCTCATTACTCTGAACAAAGAAAATCAAAACCTATTAACAACCTAAAACCAGAACAAAATAAAAAGCCTGTAAACATTTTTAGACCAAAAAATTTAATCAAAGCAACAACCTTTTCAACTTGATCAAGCTATCAACTATATCAAAGTAAATCCATTTCAGTTTTAAGAGCAAGACTTCAAATTAAATCAAAGTTTCAGATCATCTTAACAACTAAGTATTATCCAGTTTCAAAGATCAGGCATTTTCCAGTATTCAAGTTTACAAATTAAAAACTATTTCAAAGCTCTGTTCAAACATTTTCCTAGTGAGTAAAGTAAACAATATCATGTTTAACTTAGTGCATGCGATAATTATATGAAGTATGATGTTATAATTGTTGTATAGATGAAAAAATGTGTTTGCATGTTTAAAAACATGAAGTTGTTAAGTATGTATGTCTGTATACATATATATCCCTATTTTATAGTCACAGGTTAAAAATTTAGATCAAAATTCCAAATCTCCTCATCTAATCTCTTATAGGTTTTGGTATTCAAACAAAGTATGTTTGTTTAAACATAAACTAAGATTTAAAATTATTTTTAAGTAAAATAAGTTTGGATATCATCTGGCAAATAGGAAAGACAATGGAAAACTTAAAACATGTTAAAATCAATCATCATGATTTGCTGATTCATGTATATATTCCGAATCGACTTTGAAAACTAGGATTTTTAAAGGAAAAATCATGTTTTTTAAGTAAGTAAATTGTGAAAAATTCAAGGCTGATCAGATTATGGGTTTTGGGCTATTTTTGGTGGTCGAGGGACTCGGGAAGGTCGGGATCGCTACTGGAGACAGCGAGGGAGTAAGCGGTCTCGGGAAAAATGGCAGGTGGATTTTTAAACCACCGTGGCGGTGGCTTTAGGTCGGAGTAGGGTTTCAAACAAGTTTTGGTCGAGGTTGACGTTTGGGCGACTGCATCATCTTTAGAGCATCGGGGTTCATGAAATTGGGGGGAAAAAGTTGAGTGGAGGGCCGACGGAGCTATGGATGAGGTATCGTAGTCGCTGGTGATCGGAAGCGTCGAGTCGAGGGGAGTTTTGGTCGATGTTATACTGTTCCAGCTGATCGTAATGGCTATATTTTGATTGTGGGTTTGTGATGATATCTGGGTGTTCGGGATCAATGATGGGGGTGGTTGTCGACATGTGGGAAGTGACGACGATGGTCAGAGCTTCGACGATCAGGCGTGCACGTGCACGACGATGTTTGGTGTCAGTGTTTTAGGGAAGAGGTTGGGTCTCGGGGGAAGTCTTGGGGGAAGGCAGGGTTTGCTCGGGTTAGTCTTCGAGTTTGAGCGTGGGTGTTAATTCATATTAACAGTTTTAAGTTCTAACAAGTTTTTTTTAAAAAAAAAAGAGAAGGGTGATTTTCTCGGGGCTGGACTCGAGTGAGAACCGAGTTGGACCCGAAGTTGTATTTTAACAGTTTTAAAAATTTAAATGAAAGAAAGTTTTAAATTTAAAGCAAATCAAGCTTTGACTATTTCTTAAAAACAATTTCTTTATATAATAAATGCTTTTAAATATTGGTTTAAGAAAGGTTATATGATTTATTTTACTTAAGTTAATTTAGTTAAATTCTTAAGTTATTTTTAAACTTAAATGAAATATGTAATTAAGTATTTTATTAAAAGATAAAATGTTTTAAATTTATATGTAAATGATAACTAAATAATTAATAAAATAAATGGTTTATCTTAAATTTAATTAAGGTTTTTGATGATTAAAGATTAATTAAATTAATGAGGTAATTAAAGAGCAATTAATTAGTTCAATTAATTAATGATTATGGATTAATTAATTAATAATTAAGGGCTATAAGTCAAATAATTAAAGATTAGTTAATCTATAATTAAGAGTTAACTAATTAAGTAATTAGGATTAATTAATTTGTAATTAGAGATTAATTGATTAAGTAATTAGAAATTAATTAAATTGTAATTAAGAATTAATTAATTAAGTAATTAGAGATTATTTAATTGGAAATTAAGGATTGATTAACTGTAATTAAAGGTTAATTAATTTATAAAGTAATTAAAGAATGATTAATTAATTCAAATTGTATTGTAATTAATTAATGATTAATTAAGCAGGGTTAGGTGATTAAATCTTAAGTAATTAATTTAATTTGAGTTAATTAAATTAATTATAGTATGGATTAATAAATCTTGCTTATAGATGATTGATTGTATAGAATGTCTGGATTAATTGATATTTATAGTATGATAATCTGTGATGTGATATACTTTGAATATAGCTGTGATAAATGTGAGTTGTTTATCTGTGATGAAAGTTGTGTAAATTCAATGTTTTAAAATGAATTAAATTTCTAAACCTTAAACAAGTTGACCTTTAAGACGACATTTGGATTTTGATGAGACCGGGATCGGATATCAAATTTGATTATCCGAAAACCACATCGATCCAAGTTAAACGATAGGTCGTGAAATCTCAAGTGAAGATCGAAATGAAGATTCAGGGTGCAAGGGCTATTGTCGTTAACCCTGAGGGTGATTCCAAAAATGAATGTAGCGAGATAGTGCCTTCGGTTTCGTTCGAACCTGGAACGAACTTGTACGGATGAATGCTATCAAACCGTCGTCAATGGAGGATAATGAGCATTCCAAGATGTGTTCTATAAAGGTAATCATAGCCTCAAGCCTCGTCAACCGGGAATGGCTAAAACAGAGGAGGTGCATGCAAGGCTAAGTGGGTAGCACCCAAGTAGGATAAGATTTTCCCCTGTCTAGAGGTCCTTTTTTATTTAGTTGTGTGGGCGGTTGTTTGGCCACAACCACGGGATTGTCTTATTCGGATTATCCAGTAAGGGGTAGCTTCGGCTCTGTGATGCAGGGGATCAGGGTGGATCCTCGATACAGTGATCTAGACCACGTACTGTGACGGGTGGTACCCTAGTAGCTCTACCATTGTATGAAATCCAATTTCCAATAAGTGCTTGTACGATTTTGATTGTGCCTAACTATGTTGGAACGTGAGATGTAAGCATTCCAGCTATTTCTGTACTTTATATTGAAAACCCTAGACACTATTATAATATAACTGGAATTCCTATCAAATGTTTTGGTTATCGTAAGGGAAAAACTTGTCCGTGTTTATTTATGGAGAGTCATATGAGATACCTAATATTTTCAAAGGTTTTTCAAGTTAAACAACTTAACCGTTTACTCACACCAGACTCATTCTGACCCGGAGTTTATTTCTGTTTTCTTAAACTCTTGGGTACTCAAATTTTTATGAGTAGCCAAGTGATCAAGTTTGGCTTGACGAATTTTGGAAAAGCTCGGAGCTGGAGTCTTGGCGTATCTATATATCTTTTTCCGCTGTGTTGGTGTTTATGACTGTTGTATTTTGGAATGTAATAGATAGATAGGTCTTCACGACTGTCTAATTTGATGATGTTGTGTAACCGTGTAACTCTGATGTATATTAACTATGTAATAGTCATGTGAAATATTATATTTTGTTCCATTTCCGCTGTGAGATTCTGATATTGTTGTTTCTTTCCTTCTATCTATTCTCTTTCTACCTATTTCTTTCTTATTGATGATACGACTTTCTGTGGAATGAAAGGCGGGTCATCACAATTATAATATGTCTATAGTAAAGGTATTAAAATAGCGTTAAGGTGTTACCTATGTTCCCCTTAACACATTTTATATATTCCCATAGTGTATACAGTACCGTACGCTCCTCGTAGAAGGCGCGATAAGGCATGTGACAAGGCACTCGAGGCAATGCCAGGGTAGACATACGTTTGTGGATCCAGACTGGTGGTAACGCATAACAACTACTACCGCCCACCTCATGACACACTCCCAAATCAAAGGTGCACCCAATCAAATCACAAAAGCAATAGAATGGTATCAAAGAAATGTGCTTGATAGGAGGAATGACCTCACTTGGCCCGGTATGGCTCCTGTTTTAGTCGCATCGAGCTGACTCGCGGGAGTCAAGGTCACGTAAATACCATACAGAATCGTCGCCAAACCATCCTAATTCATTCTGGAATCTCCACCACTTACATAGTTCTTAAAGTTGTATTCTGTATTGGCAGAGAGTATGACAATATCCGATCCCGGTCTCTTTAACAATCAAACGTTATTATAACACCGCGGTCATTTCAAAATAGTTTATACTTCAAAACAAAAATATCATTTTCCATTTCAGAACCATATCAATATGATATCATTTCCATTTCAAATGTATCCATTTCCAAAAATCTTATCACTTTCAAAGTTATAACACTTTTGAAACCAAAACACTTGAATTTATGACACTTTGGAAATCATAACACTTTGAAATCATAATACTTTGGAAACCATAACTTTGAAACCATAACTTCCACCACTTAAATAGTTTAGGTATTAATAATAATATATAATAAAATAGTTTTATAAAATTTATTTTAAAATAGTTTATATTAAAATAGTTTATATTAAAATAATTTATAAAGTAAAATATAATTTCGAAATACTTTATATAATAAAATAGTTTCCTCAAATTTCATAAATCGATTCAAATCAACTGAATTCCAAAATTCCAATTTAATTCAATCTCAATTCTTCGAATTCGATTCAATTCAGTTTCTCAATAAATCATTTCGAATTATATCGATTTCAAATACAGATTTGAATCACAAAATAAACCATTTCAATTTCAATATATTTCAAAGCTTTAATATTCAAACAGTTTCAAAACTAGATTTGATAATTTCATATATATCAAAATGTAACTTTTTTATTATTTCTTTTTGAAATGTTTACTTAATAAATCCAATATCATTTAAATAAAACCCAAATTATAAATAAACTAAATATTACTTTCAATTTATCTGAACTTAAAATATTCGTTTAATTACCTTAAACCAAAATCAAGTTAAAAAATATATCCTTTAAAATCTCAATTTCAATAAGTTTCAAATCGATTTAATTAAATAAAATTATTAATAAAATATAGTTTCAAATAAATTCAAATTTGTCTTTCCAACCTTACTTATAAAATCACTATAAATCTATCTTAAAATATAACTTCAATACTAACTTATAACCTTAAAATTTTAAACATATAAATTTAAAAATCTAAATATTAAACCCTTATAAAATAGCATATATATATATATATATAATATCTTAAAATCGATATTTATTAAAACCAAAATATTCATTTCA
This sequence comes from Allium cepa, assembly GCA_030765085.1. Classification (NCBI taxonomy): domain Eukaryota; kingdom Viridiplantae; phylum Streptophyta; class Magnoliopsida; order Asparagales; family Amaryllidaceae; genus Allium; species Allium cepa. The sequence goes on along the minus strand of CM060946.1, from coordinate 119,802,421 downwards.
AAACCTTGGAAATCATTTTTAAAAAATATATTTATAGACCAACTATGTGTGTATAAAATTTTCTATCCTATGGTCAAGTGATATGGATATTTATCATTTCAGTCCGCAATTTAAATATATACGGTTATGTATCATGTCAACCCGAATCCCAAATTCAATTCAATGAAAGCCGCTTGGGTTTATCATTTCAACCCATAACGATTTCTGCTATTCTACAGATCATTCGGGTATGTATCATTTCAACCCATAGGGATTTCTATACTAACAGGGAACTTGCAGAGTGATAATAGATATGAATAATAATATAACATGCATATATCATCAATATAAATAATAGATAATGGTTTCAGATGTCACAGGTGAATAGATATAGATAATGTGTGTGTATGTGTGTGTATATATAATAGTAAAAACTAACAACAACATATTTCAATTGTCATTTCAATTGAAATCAAACTTAATATATATAAGAACGTTAATCGTGAATGATTGGTCACCATTCGAGGCTAGAGAGATTCGATAATGAAATGAGTTATGATCCAAGCGCGAATTCCAAAGCAAATCAAGATTGGCATGAATTTGATGAACAAAGCTGATAAATAGGAATCGATGAAAATGAATTAAATTAACTTGATATAAACAGAAAAGATATATATTACTATTATTTTAATAAGATCAATAATTTGATTCAAGACAAATATAAAATAAAATATACACATATATTTCAAAATTCCTATTTCTCAAACCCATCAATAAAATCAAGATATATATATATATATATATATATATATATATATATTAAAGTCTATATGCATTTTAAGGTCAAAATATCTACACACATGCACACACACACACACACACACACACATATATATAAACACATATATAGTCAAACAAAAAAAATTCTTCCTTTCCCGCCATCAGTTTAAATTCTAACATATAAAATATATTATATGCAACATATAAACTAAAAAAATGTGTTCACATACAGTCGATACATACACTTTAAATCGGTATTATAATAACACATATGCAGACAAGACAACCACTGAGCAAAATAGCTTTGGAGACATAGATGCACATTAAAATAAAGCAACACATATACAATTTATATTTTATATTAAACAAATAACTTCCATAATCCAGCATATAACTACGCACGTAAACATTAATAACTTTCATACATATATAAACACGTATACAACTTATGTAAAATAACTATATAATATTTATAACATTTTATATACTGTCTTATACAAACAACATATAACATATATAAAAATAAATAAATACTTTCATACTCACAAACATAGCAGCATTTTATAACCCATATACTTAACATATAATATGTTTTACATAAATTATCATATATAACTAATACTATATGCATATAATATACTGATGTCTCTACAATATAATATATAACAAACATATACCTTTCTTTCTTTTCCTTTCAAATATTTAAACTAACACACACACACACATAAAACAATACCGAAAATATATATAACAGATCATAAGTTTTTATATATATATTAATATATCTGCAAACCCATATATGGACTAACACATATATTTAAAATATATACACATATCTTATCTTTCAAATCAACACTTATATAGATATACTTATTTTAAAATCATCCTACTTATATACAAGCATATGCAGAGTACAAACTAATCTATATACAAACAAAATATGCGTGCATTCTTGTTCAACAGATATGTACATATAGACTTATACTATTCAGAGTTTTTTTTAAACCAAACATATTATAAAACAGATTATATAAAACGAGATATCAAAATAGGAACAAGCTTTAATATATATACTTATATATAATAAACACTTACATACAAAACAAGCAAGATTTTTGAGAGGGTGGAAAACCATTGAAGTGAGAGGCTCGGTAGGCAGAAGCTGCTTTTGGTGATGGGTGGCTGATGGCATGGACTCGGCCATAAGGGAGGAGACAACTCGGCATTAGGCCAGAGGAAGGAGGGAAGATTTGGATGTTGGTTGGGCGAGTGAGCACACGGTAAGTGAGGTGGCTAAGGCTTGGTGGAGTGGATCCCGGGTGGCTGTAGCCGTTCATGGCGATGGAGAGTGCGAGAGAGGAGGACGATTTGGTGATGGTGCAATGAAGGTGGCAGGTGTGCTAGAGAGTAGGGGAAGATGGGGCATTGGTGGGAAGCACGGGTTTGGAGGAGATAGCTGGCATCAACATGAACTTATACATATATTTCTTTTTCTGATGCAAGCTTAGGAAACGAACAGGTTAAAGGCAAGTAGAGTAAGGTTTTAGAAAAAAGTAATAATATGAACGGCTGTCAAGAACGAAAGTGAAAGGACACCGATAATATAATACAACATGGAATCATAAAAATCAGCATGAATTCAGTGATATGAAAAGCAAAAGGCTCAATGAATCTAACAGTTGATAGATGAATAGACAGAACCCAATAGATTAAGATTTGAGTACCGATACGGTCTGACATTTTACAGATTCCGTCAAGTACCAGACTTCAAAACATAGAATTGAATATACCATAGAGATCGGCATGACAAGACGATTAAAACGGTAAACGGATATCAGTGATACGATCATCTGATCAAAAATCGATAATCGGTGCCAGAAATGCTGTTAATTTGCTGAAAATAAGATAAACGAGCAATAGTAGTCCAATTTCGATGAAACGGAAAATGAAGTCTCACTCAAAAGATGATTTACAAATTTATTGTATAAAAAAAATTCAGGTTTTAAAATCATTTTTTTACCATCAAATATTAACTAATTTTAAATTTAACTAAAATTACGCAGTACAATAAACTTCCATATTTTCTGATGAAAATTTACCATTTGCTATGTTTATATAGACGTATTCCAAATATCAAATTTTATTTCAAAATATTATTATTTAAAATTTCACAAAATTTCAGTTAATTACGTTATTAAAACCATTTAAATTCTATGGGTCGTTGCAGCGTCCTATGTAAGGACCAGAATTTATAAATGCAAAACGGAACAAATTAACATAATACAAAATCTTTTATAACACTAACAAATAAGCTCTCTCATATATGTATACACTCAACGACTCATTCTAGGGTATTACTACCCTATTTTTAGTGAGTCATACCCCACAAAGCTAAGGTTATCGCTAAACCAAAGCTTTGATACTAACTGTAACGACCTGCCTTTTTGGACGGTTTAAATCGACGATAAGACACATATGTTAGACTCAAACCATTCAAAGGGGCAGATTTCTATGCGGTATATAAGAAAAAAAGAGAAAGAAAGAAAACAAATATAGAATCTCATAGTGGAATGACAAATATAATAATCAACTAACAGTTCAAAGGCTGTTTTCAAATACATTTGATTACACTTTTATTATACAGATCAGAGTTACATACAACAAGAATAGATAATAAATAAATGCAGCAGAACAACATGATGCAGTGGAATAAAAAAATAATAATGGTACAAATCTTCATCTTCGTCCTCCAGAAATAAGGTCTTCAACCTTGAAATGCTCAGGCTGACCCGAGCGAATTGAAAAGACAAAAAACTCGAGTCAAAACTAAAAGATCTTATTTAAGTTTAATCAATGGTAAATATGAGTGTGACGGCGTTAGAGATGTTCGAGGTTTGACATCTCCTATCCTGTGTCTAACGTGAGTCCAATAACTCAAGAGATCTCTGAGATTCGCATCTCCTAAGAATCTATTAAACTATCTACTATGTAGTACAATATGAGTTTATAATATGTCTATAGTAAAGTATTAAAATAGCATTAAGTCGTTACCCATATCCCCCTTAACCCATTTCATATACTTCCATAGTCTACACAGTACTGTACGCTCCTTCATAAACTGGAGGTTTACCCAAATGGCACTCCATAGGTATGGTACAAAAAAAAAACTTGTAGAAGGAGCAATATGGCATGTGAACATGGCACTCGTGACAATGCCAGGGTAGATATACCAATTACGGATCTGGACTGGTGATAACGCATAGTAGTTACTATCGCCCACATCGGAACACTCTCCCATAATCAAAATCGAGGGATAGCTACCAAATCAATCACAAAGTAATAGAATGGTATTGAAGAAATTTGTCTGATACGAGGAATGACCTCACTTGGCCCGGCATGGCTCCTGTTTTAGTCACATATAAGCTGACTCATGGGAGTCATGGTCACATAAATACCTCATAAAGAATCGTTCGTCAAACCATTCTACTTCATTTTTGGAATCTGCACCACGTACACATTTGTTAAAGTGGTTTTCAGTATTAGCAGAGAGTATAACGGTATCCGATCTTTGTCTCTTTAACAACCATATACTTATTTCACACTAGATGGTTCTTTTACATTTCAAAAAGTCAATTCACAATTGATATCAAAATATCATATTCTCAAAACTATATCACTTTCGAATCATATTCACTTTCAAATTATATTTACTTTCAAAAATCATATCCACTTTCAAAATCAAACTTACTCAAATATGACATTTCACAAAAGGTATAAATTCCAAATTCCAACTTAGGTTGTATCATCATCAAGGATTTAAATATAAATACTTCAACTTTACACAGTTTGAAATTTTATAAAATAGTTTAAATAATCATAAATAGTTTTAATAGTTTAAAATAGTTTAAAACAGGTTGAAATAGTTTAAAATAGTAAAATATAGTTTAAATAGATTTAAATTTGATTTAATTAGATTATAAATAGGTTAAATAAATTTAAATTATATTAAATAGATTTAAAATAGATTCAATAAATTTAAAATAGATTAAATAGATTTTAATTATATTAAATAGGTAAAATGGATTAAATTGGATTAAATAGGTTATAACATATTTAAAATAAATTAAAAATAGTTTTAAATTGATTAAAATAGTTAATGTAATTAAAATAGTTTAAATGGTTTAAAATAGATTCCAAAGTTATATCCAAACATTTCAATGACTCAATTCTGATAAATTCATTTATATTTGACACTTCAACTTTGAAATCCTAATTTAAATCCTTTGAACAATTCATTAAATCAATTCCAATTTCAACATTCCATTGGATTTTCGAAAACAATTCAGTTTATATAAACCAGTTTCTATTTCAAAATACCAGTTCACTGAATTCAAAATTTAAAGATCCAAAAATCATTTAATTTAACCAATCTGATGTCCGTATATAATTTTCTACCCTAGGGTCAAGTGATACGGATATTTATCATTTCAATCCACAATATATATTTTTATGGTTATATATCATTTCAAATCACAATCCCGAATTAAATAAACATCTATAAAATCGCTTGAGCCTATCATTTCAACACATAATGATTTTTTCCTAATCTATAGATCATTCGGATATGTATTATTTCAACCCATAGGGAACTTGCAGTGTTATAATAATAAAAATACAACATGTAGTCATCCAATATCAACAATCAAACATTCATCATCCAAATCAATCAATAAACATCAGCAGATAACTGATAATCAATAACAGGTATTAAATTGACAATTTAAATTCAATATTAAATTAAACGATGATTAAATGTAGTAAAAGTCAAATTTAACTAGAATGACAATTTAAACTACCAAACGTCGATCAATTAATTTTTAATCAGATCATAAATTTAATTTAACTAACACAAGATAGTTAGAAGTTGTGAGTGGGTTAAAACACTCACATTTGATTTCAAAATGATTTGAAATCCAATATAGGACCCAAAATCTAACAGTCTCAGAATTCATCCAAACAAGCGTCAAAATATCCGAAATTCTGATGCGATCCTAGTGGAACAAACCGCGTGTGAATTCAAATTCGTATGAAAAGATATTAACATAAGAAGATATACGATTTAAATTAGAAAATAAATAAAATAAATTTAAATACGTACATGTCAGCATCTCTTCCAATTCGTAACCCGGCCTCTACACCGCGTAACCCAAACGCGCGCCGACACTCCAACGCCACACGCCGCCTCTTTGGGCCATCTGCGGCCAACTAGAGACACACCCCACGAGCGCCGACCTCCCGAGAGACGCGCGATCCCACCGAGCTCGCCCAGTTTGACCAAGCGACAAGCAGCCGCCGCCAATGCTCAAACCCTACTCGAATTTTCTCGGTCGATCCACCCTTCACTTTGCTAAACTAACCACTCCGATGCACTCCCCTCGTCCATCTCCAAACAACAGTACCTTCGATTTGTCTATCAGATCAAGTTGATCTCGATGCAATGAATGACCGAGATTAATTCATTGATTTCTGGACAAATGATGATCTGATTTAAGAAACAAATTAATGTAGTGAATTATTCTAATCGAGCGCTACGAACTGATATATAATATGATATAGTTTAAGGAGTTTAAAATTTTGAAATTGATTTTGAAATTGGATTTAGGATTTGTATTTGGAGTTTGTTTCTACCATTTGAGGAGAAGGTACAGATGAAATTGTATGTACAGTAATAAGGAATAAAAAGTTCGCTACGGTTTGGATAGAACTATATATACTAACGAAGCCCAACAAGAAATGAATAATACCCGAATGGATTTGAAACCACAATTAGGACCCGAAAGGCCCGTTCTGCTTTCGAAACGAAAGAAGGTCATCCCATATATCAAAATAGATGTTTTCGATAATTTTAGACTCAATGGAATAGGTTTCAAGTCCAAATTCCATCGTATGAAGAAGTTGGCTTAAAATCAGCTTATTTCAAATTGATTTCAATTGGATTTAATTTCTATGCGTTTCAAGCCTATACGATCAAACGACAAGTCCGATCGTTACCCAAATTGAAATCTTATAGTAATTTACTGTTATGGATCCGATGAAAGTAGTTTCGTCGAAATCTGAGACAGTGGCCAAAATGGCTATTTTTCCGTTAATTAATTAAATTATTATGAAATTTAATTTATCACTTCTTATATTCAAATTAATTAACTAACCATTATTATGATTTTTAATTACATAGACATATTCAATAATTTAAAACAAATTTAAAGATCAAATTCAGTGTTAAATATTTCACTAGTTACAGTGTTAAATTTCAGCTGTAATTACATCCAATTAATTAAAATTAAATTCCAATAATTTTTTTAATTTGACTTCAATCTTTTATTAAATCAATTATTACTCTGCTAACACAGTTAACATTGATTTATATCTTATTACGCTATTATGCTACAATTTCCATCTTTTATTTGTATTAATTACTTTATTTCAATTACATTGAATTTTATTGATTTTCACATTAAGTAGAATTTAAATCCCAATAAATTGATTTGTCTTGGTTTCACTCTTTCATTAAATCAGTTATTGCCTTGGGAATATAATTAACATTTTCATACATTTTATTACATTCATAATTTGCAGTTATTGTCTTAACTCACATTAATGTAACATTTATTTATAATTGATTAAATAAATTGGTAACAAATAACAATTATCACCATTTCTACCTTTAGTAACATTTGTAAATTTATTATTTACGAACGAATGTTATAATAACTCACACAAAACCAATTCTATCCAATGCAATTCATTACACATTATTTCGTAAGTTTGCATCTTTAAATTATCAATTACTCTCTAAATCCAATCATCAATTAATACACATATTATTACAACTAATTACAATCTATAACCAATTTTAACTTTTTAACCATTTCAATTAATTGGAATTACATTTAAAGCAGTTATAAATTACCTTAATTTAATAATATTACATTTCATTCCAATTTATTCTTATTATTAAATCCTAAATTTTTATTTCTACCAATATTAAATCACAAAACCCCAATAAATCAACTATTTTTAATTGTCGAAAATTATGGGTCGTTACAAGTGATGTATCAGATTGTTGAGCACTTCCCTTGAAGTACAACGCTTCTTAGTAAAGGTGTAACGACCCGCAAATATATCACTCTTATAAATTTATTTATTTGAAATAATTTGAGATTAAAATGATTTAATAATTTTTACAATGATTTTGATAACTCATTTTAAATAGTTATAGAGTAATAATTTATTATAAATTTTATAAACATTTATACTTAATTTGAAATCATAAGAAAATTTTATTTCACTTTATCGGTATAATACCAATTTCATAAATTATTATTATTAATTTATATGGTTTTATAAATGAAATATAATCATTTTAATTAGTTAAAAATGATTAGATATTTTTTTCACATACTGTTTACAAATATTTACATATTAACTAAAATTTGAAAATATGAACGGAAATCGAAATCGGGATTCATAAAGAAACAACGTATAAAAGTTGTGCAATGTTATGGAGATACATATGCACAGATACATGTGCATACATGAAGCCATATTCTCATCCACATGATTATTCATATATGCACATATATACATATAAATCTAATAACATATATGTATAAATATCCAAGATATTTCTTTTTCCTTCTTCCTAAGCTGACCAAAAGTTCACCATAGTACAATCACTCAAGTATGCACATGGGGGGTAGTCATTTCGGCCATAAAGGTGATGTAGATGTTTTATATTGATGCAATGGATAATGACGCATATGTGTAAAATATCATAGATATTTTGCCCTCATCTTTCCCTATAATACCACCCCTTCTCCTCTTCATTTTCATTTCATCTCCTTCTTCATTTTTCTAAGCTTTATCCTCCTCTTTAATGGCTTCCACTCTAAAAGAAATTATGGCAAATTTTATTCCAAAAAAGAAGTTAAAGTTATAATATATAATTAATACACTTAAGCACCTCAAAACAATTCCAAAACTCCACCTTTCTTCCATATCTTTCATGGCCACCACCATCTTCCATTGAAGGTCGAACCATCCCTCCCCAACAACCAGGGCCGTGAGCCTCGTAGCCAAAGTTGTGCACTCCATAATCAAAAGCCTAAGTGATCGTGAGCTTTAAAATCCAAACAGTGGAGCTATAGCCAATTTTAATTAATCATTTAAACCTAAGGTGAGAAACTCCTAAACTATAGTATTATATGCTATTGGATGCTATATATGTCTGTTTATGATTGTTGATGATGATTGTTTAATATGAATGTTGAATTATATGCAAGTCATGGAAATACACGTCGATAAGCACAAAGTAAATCACTTTCCTTTATTAAATAAATTGGTGTATATGGGATGTTAAACCCCTTTAAAAAAGGTTTGAAATTTTTTATAAACATATGAAAATGTTTTGGTGAAGTTTGAGAAGTAAATGAAAATTTAGTCAAAATTAGGCACGTCGCGTAACGGTAGTTCGCGATTTCGCGCCATAATAGTCAAATGAGTATAAAGAATAGAATATAGCTCGGAATTCTTTGAGATAAGAATTTTCCGAACTATTATATCCATAGTGTGATATCCCAGAAATTTCAGACAATTCAAAGTGATAATCTCCTTTATAAATTTAATTAAAATTGGCAAATTTGTTATTTCAACAATAGTAATGCAATGTGTATATATGTGAATATAGATTTTAAGTAGAAGCTTATTTTTAAATTTGAAATTGTGGTTGTTTAAATATATATATATATATATATATATATATATATATCAAATTGGTTTTTAAATTTGATTTTAAATTGTATTTAAAAATTGAATTGAATTTATATTTGGATTTCACAAGAGTTGATATATATCTTAATATATATTTTCTATTTAAAAAAAATGTAATCTGATTTTGTATAAATATAGTTTTTTTATTTCTAATTTCTTTAAAAGGGTTTTCATTTTTATAAATTAGAATAGATATTTAGTTATTTGGAAATTAATTAATAAAAGCTTTATTTATATTTGTAAATTTATTTTTGCATGTAGTGTTACAAATGTAAGTTAATAATACTATCTAAACACATGTGTTAACAAGATAATTAAGGAAGATGACAAGTGTCATTTTCATTTTATATTTTCTTTTATTTTTAATGAAATTTAATTTTAGCTGATATAAGCGTACTCTTCTCTTCTTCATTCTTTTTTTCACTGAGTAATTTTCTAAAAACAAAGGAACTAAAAAAAAATATAAAATCCAGTAACACAATTTACAAACTAGAAACAAGGGCCGTAAACATTTTCCAAACAATCCAAGAATTCAAGTAAATCAATCTTCCAAGTGAATCAGTTTCAAGGGTTTTCTTCTACAAGATGCAAGTTTGCAAGAATCAGCAACCTCAAAACAAAGCAGTTCAAAGTTTCAAGTTTTTTTTCCAGTTTTTAAACATCTGCTTCAAACTCTCTATTCAACAACACTTACAGGTGAGTAAATCTATTTACTTTTAAAAATAGTTTAAATTTTTAGATAGAGCTTAAAAATATGTGAATGTGTGTGATAGTTATGGATTTCATGGATGTTTTAACTTAATATGACTCAGATTGATATTTAAATTGAGAACATGCCTATACATATGCATGTATTTTGGTTCTCTGTTGTTTAGAGTCCTTGGATTTCTCTTCAAAAACCCATATCTCCAAATACAAGAAATTTTAAGCCTGGATCTATAAATGAAAGTTGATGATAACAACATAGTAATAATTCTAAAAATGTTTCCAAAGTTTAAAATTCAATAATTATCTCTGGAACAAGAAAATACGGAAGAAATCAAATATTGATCGAAAATATATGGAAACGATTTCATGATCTGAGTGCATGTATGAATTCGTGGTAATCAAACTTTTATTTTGATAATAAAATTTAAATTTTCGAGGATATTTTTGAATGGGAATTTTGAGTTGATTGAAATCGGAAAATGGGTCAAACTCTGGTGATCTCGATGGTTGGATATCTCGGAATCAAGGTCATAGGAGGCATGAATGGTGGCGAACACGAGAAAAATACTCGATGGTTTTATTGATGGCAAGGAGGGTCATACGTAGGGGATTTAGGGTTCGATTACCTGTATGTATCAATGATGGAACGGTGATAGTTGCACGGCCGTTGGCGATCTGGAAGTAATCGCGAGTATGGGAAATGACGTGGAAGTCGACGATGTAACACTGGTCAAGCTTGCACAAACTCAGGTGGTCAGAATCGAGGGTGGTGGTGAAGTTTGGCATCGGTGATGGGTTCCAGTTGTCGTCTTGGCAGCTTGATTTTGATTTTTGGGATTTCGAGGAATTCTGGGTAATGGCGATGATCAAGCTTGGCAAAGGCCACTTGTCGGTGATGGTTGAGAATGCTAAAACCTCGCCGTCGACTGGTGCAGGTGCACATGGTCGCTGTGCATCAGTGATGTTTCATAAGGGTAAAGAGGGAAGAGACTCGGGATAAATCTCAGGAAAATGAATGATGGCCTTGGGTTCTTGTTCGTGTTGTTTGTGAGAGAAAGCTTGTAACTGGGTTATGTCTCCAGTGATATCGTGGGTAACTCGAAGTAGAAGACATAGGGGCAACTTCGTGTTTTGCTCGTGTAAGGTTCGAAATTGGATCAGTTAGTCTTAGGTATTGTAACCTGTTTTCTTAAAAATTTTAAGTTAATAGGTACAGGTTTTAAAAGCAAAACAAAGTATTTTAAATAAATTCAATTTTTCAATAATTAACTAATTTTATAGTTTAAAATGTTTTGACTCGGAGTTTGCTCGGATCATATTTGTTAGTAACCAGATTTCAAAATTTTTAAGAAATATACAGGCTTATGAAAAGCAAAGTTTTGAAAAAGAAAAGCAAAGACTTAGATAACTTATTTCATTAAGTAAAGGGAAGTGATATCAAGTTCCAGGTAAGTTGTTTAATAGGTTTAAACAAGTCTCAAGATTTAATTAGTTTAAAATTTATTGGTAAAAAATAGTTATATAATAGATTAATTATGAAATTGATTAAGTAAAATTACTGGAAGTAATTAATAATGTATAACTATTTAGTGATAGTGATAAATGGATAATTTATTGAATGTTATTAATAAAAGAAAAAAATACTTAATGGAAGTAATTATGGTTTAATTAGTGTAATTAATTAAGGAAAGTAATTACAGGATGGTTAATTACTGTTTATGATTGATTAAGACTGATCAATGAAAGTAATTAATTAAGGATCATTAAGTAATGTAATTAATTAATGTAATTAATGAAAGTAATTAAAGGTTAATTACTGTAAATGGTCAAGGATAATTACTTTATGAAATTGAAGATAATTAATCAAGGATGATTAATTAAAATGGAAAATTAAAAGATTATTAATTAATTGAGTTGTAATTAATTAATGATTAAGTAAATGTAATCTACGTGATTAAAGGATTAGTAATTAATTTAATTAGAGATAAATTAAATTAATTTTGGAAATGATCCATCTTGCTTATGAATGATTGATTGATGATTAAATGTCTTGAATTGATTTATATCTCTGATATGAAATGTTTTGTGATATGATATGTTTGGATGGATAATGATAATGTGGTTATCTATCGATGATGAACTGCTGTGTAAAAAAAAGTGACATCTTGTATTTAAAATTGAATTGTATTTCACTTGAATAACTTGGGTTAAGATGGCATTGAATTCGAGGAGACCGGAGTCGGGTATTAGTAAATACCTGAAACCACTTTGATTCTTTATAAATTGATATGTGGAATCAATATGCTGAAATGGAATGATTTAAGTGAATTGGACCATTTAATCTAAGTTTTGGTATTTAGAAATTGATGTGTTATGTAAGTGATGTCTATAACGACTTGTGAAGTTGTAAATTGATACAAGTTACCTCGGGTTTATATAAGTTGTATGTTTTTGTGTTCCATGTTCGATGGATTTACTCACATTGGTTTCCAGCCTGACGCGGGTGTTACTTTGATGTAATGCTCGGGTCGGACCGAGTATTACAGCTTTTCAAGTAAGGACGTTCTAGAGCTCAGGAGACGAGCTAGATGGCAGGAACGTATGGAGTGTTTACGCTGTATTATATTGTTTTATATATCTAAGACATGTTGATTGTATCCGTCCAATGTTTGTATATATGTTGTAACTCTGATGTATTGAAGTGCAATTTGACAAGTATAGTTTTCTTTTGTATAACAGTTTTTATTTGTTATTATATTTTACCCGCTGCGACTGTGAGATGTTGGTGTTTCTGTTCTTCTTTTTCTTCTATCTCTTTCTTCTTTTCCCTAACTATCTAGAGTTTTCAGGATCGAAAATTCCAGGTCGTTACATTTGGTATCAGAACCGAAGGTTAAGCGAGAACCTTGGCTCTGGTGGGTGTACTCATTAAGGATAGGGTCAATTGTACCCTAGAATGAGTTGAGTGTGTGTATGAGAGAGCGTACTTGTTATTTTCTTATATAATGGTTTTAAAAGTAAATGATTTTTATATAAGCTTACATATATAAAGAAATGGATCCTCTAACCATTATATATTAAGGTAATTAGTTGTTGTATTATTTGAAAATTTTAATAATGAGAATTAAGTGGTAATAGAAATACAATCAAATTTAAATTAAATAAAGATAAGTTTGAAATGGATTCAAACTGAAATTTAAATCTTGAATTTGGGGAAGAGTTTCAGAATAAGATGAATTGGTTTTCAGATATGATAATCTTGGCTATTATCATAAATAACTGTTGTGTGTAATAATATAATGTGTATAAATGTGTAAGCAAATTGAAATGTTTAAGGGAAGTAAAACATTTGGATAAGTATGAATTATAAATTAGAATTGAAGATGATCTGAATTGTGAAGTTTTAAATCTAGGTCCAGAAATTTAAAAATTACTTCAAAGTGATAAAGAAATAATAGATAATATTATTTAATATATTTGAATGAAAGGGTCCTATTTCAAATAAGAGTTGTTTGAAAATTTAAAGAAATTTTTTGTGAATTAAAAACCAAAGGTGGTTTAAAATATAAGGATAGCTTGGTGTGTAAAGAAAGTAATATGTATATATATGAGAAATATACATAATATCAAAGATGTTTGAAATAAACTATAAATGTTGAGTTTTAAATTTTTATTTGAAATGAGATGTGATACCAAAGTGATAAGCTTTTGAAATTATAAGTAGGAAGATTATTAATGGGAAGTTTAAAATTTGAATGGGAATTCAAGTTGTGTAAATTTGACTGGGTTAAGTAAATTGAATTTAACTTAGAAGAAGTTAATAAAGTTTGAATGATCAACCTGATTTGGAAATTTCAAGATGAAATTAAGATTTAACTTGGAAAGTTAAATGGTTGATTTGAATTGGGAGTTTGATTGATCTCAAAATGGTTTGAGATTCGAAAATTGGAAATGGATGGATGTTTTAAAATAATTGGATAATATTACCCTATTGTTATTAATAATCTTTAAACTGTGAATTGGATTTGTTTAAAGAAACAGGGTGTGGTAATATATCCATTATTAAGATAAAATGGAATCATTTTGGACTTAAGATTTAAATGTTTAAGATAAAACTTCAATGGTTTGGTTTCAAAATTGAAGTTTGGTGACAAATTGAATTTCAAAAGATGTAGTTGTTTAAAAAGGATTTGAATTATTTGAACTTTGAGGTAGGTTAAAAATGGAATTTGAATTCAGAATTAAATGGTTTGAAGATATAAGTTGATTTGATTTAAAGTATTAAATCAAATTTAGAAAAAAAATTAACTTGAATTTATATAATTCAAGATGGTTTAAATTTGAAATTTGAATTGAATTAGTTCAAATTGAATTCGATTTGAATTAATTGGAATTGTGATTGAAGATGTATAAGTTTAAAAATTCAAATGGAAATTTTGAATTGGATTGTTTTGAAATGAGATTGAAGTTGAATGAGTTCAAATTCAAATGGGAATTGGGATTAATTCAAACTGGAATTGATATGTATTGAAATTGGTTCAATTTGAAATTTATTTGAATTAATTAAAAGTGTGATTAAAGTTGAATAGGTAAATTCAAATTGAATTTAATTTGAATTTAGGAAAAAAATTGAGGATTAATTCAACTTGAATTGGGTTAAATCAATTTTAATGGAAATTGAAATTATTTGAATTAGAATTGAGTCAATTTAAATGGAAGTGGAAACTTAAATTAAACTGATTGGAAATGGAGGTTGGAAATTGAAAAGTTTGACTCTGGACTATTTTTGAAATAAATTGTTTTAGTACAAATCTATTTTTCCAAGCTATTTATTATATATACAACCTTTCTTATTAAACGCAAAACTATCTTATACTTATTTTACAATTATTTTTGGAACTATTTAACAATTTTTCAACTGTTTATAAAGTAATTACTGTTTTTCAACTACTTTATAACTAATTACTATTTTACAATTATTTTGCAATTATTCAAAATTTCTATAATTATTTGACTATTTTCCAACTATTTTATAATTACTTAACTATTTTACAGCTATTTTATAAGCTAATAATTATTTTTTCAACTACTTATCTATTTTAAACTTTTCAAACTATTTTCTAAATTTAAGCTGGACAGAGTTCAAACTGTTTATAATTAAATATCCATTTGAGATAAGAATTGGGGTGATAATCCAAATGAGGATTTAAGCAATTGTGAATAAGTGGATAAAGATTAAAGTGAATGTGAATAGAGAAGGAGATTGATTTGATGAATAATCAATGAAGATAAATACGTAGGATGTACGTATATTATTCTATTCGCACAGTGATTTGATCCAGATTCGGGCACAGAATTTCGGGACAGTTTATCGATTCGAGTTGGGATTTTTCACTCGATTTTTGACGGCAAACCTGGATATGGGTTGTTGATTGGTTCTGGATATTCTCTATCATAGTTATGGCTATGCAAGGAGAATGATGGTTTCTGATCAAGAAACCAGATCTGAGTCTGCAGACGATACTAGTTCGGAAGTGAAATTGTGTGATCGAATAAGCGATCAGATTGGTATAGAGTATGGATGATTGTGTACATCGTACGGGTTTGAATGAAATTGATACTTAAGAATTTGTGGATAAGAAATGTGAAATGGTTTTTGAAATGAAAGTTATATGTTGTGAAATATATGATGAAGTAAAGTTGAAATTGGATATTTCTATGGTAGAAATTTACTTTATGGAAATAAGTAATTTGGTAAGTGACTTTATAGAGTAATCAAATTTGAATATTTGATTTGGAATAAACAAAGTTATGTATCTTTGTTATATATATGATAAACTCCCCTTGTTGAATCTATTGTCGGAATGAATGGATTTTTGAAAGTATTTGAAGTATAAAAATGGAATTTATGCAAGTTTGAAGAGATCCAAAGTTTTAAAAAGCTATATATATATAAAGGTTCTTATGAGAATGATTTTGGAGGAAAGGTTTTTGGAACCTAGGAATTTTGGAAAGGCTTTTGATTTTTGGGTAAAATCAATATTGGAATTTGGAAAGCCTGGTTTGAGGATTATCGATTATGGAATAATCGATTTTGAAAAAAAGAGATTTATATAGAATTCATACTAGGTGTATGATTTGGAAGATACTATTTGTGTATAGTGTAAAGTGATTTGAAAATGGCTCTAGAGAAAAAGGCGCTCCCTTGAAATGAACTTCTCAGGAGTGCCACAGGGTGGTACTGCCGTGAACCCTAAAGGGGGTTCTAAAGTTGATCCTGTGAGGAGTCCGGACAAAACTAGTTCCTAAGGATTATGTGTAGTGTGTAGCAAAAGTTGAGGATGCTGATGCCTACAGAGGCATTTGGGTTATGCTATGACAACAGTATAACTCAATGTCACTGCGATATACTACAGACCATAGCGAAAGTCGTGTGTGCTGCTGAGAGCCAACAGTCTGCTTTTGATTTTATATTGGTAGACTGCGACCTATGGTAACATAGCAAAAATCATGTGTGCTGCTAAGTGCCAACAGTCTGCGTTTGATTTTACATCGGTAGACCACGACCTATGTGGGAGTAGAGAAGTTTCATTTTTGGCAGCGAAAATTGAGGATGCTGATGCCTACAGTTACATGGACTTTTGCTGCGATGGCAACGTAACCCTGGAATGTAACAACGATCTATTGTGGGTTCCATGGCGTAATTAGGGGGCGCGGAGTGCCCACAGTTACATGGACTTTTGTTGTGATGGCAACGTAACCCAGGATGTAACTACGACAATGGATGGGGGTGATGATTTCCAAAGCATTCTCACCAAGATGTTTCCTCTATTTTCAAAAAGTATTCTACATTTTCAATGAAATGTTTTCTAAGTATTTTCACTGGGTGTTGAATATGAGCCTGCTAAGTACTTATAGATCTTCAGTCATACGCCTGATCAATGTATGACCGAATTTCTATGAGAACAAGGATGGACTGGTTGAGACATCGAGTTATAAAAGTATTTTTATATAAACCTATTCTGGTAATATTATACAGATTTTCAAAGTGTTTTAAAAATGATCAAAGAATAATTTATATGATTTTAAGCATTTTAATAATTCTGGCTTCGTTCCTTTTAGAGTACGAAAAGATTCAAAGGGGGAAGGAATGTGATATCCCGGAAATTTCAGACAATTCAAAGCGATAATCTCCTTTATAAATTTAATTAAAATTGACAAATTTGTTATTTCAACAATAATAATGTAATGTATATATATGTGAATATAGATTTTAAGTAGAAGATTACTTTCAAATTTGAAATTATGGTTGTTTAAATAAATATATATATATATCAAATTGATTTTTAAATTTGGTTTTAAATTGTATTTAAAAATTGAATTGAATTTATATTTGAATTTCAAAAGAGTTGATATATATCTTAATATATATTTTCTATTTTGAAAAAATATGTAATATGATTCTGTTTAAATATAGTTTGTTTATTTTTATTTTCTTTAAAAGGGTTTTCATTTTTATAAATTAGAATAGATATTTAGTTATTAGGAAATAATTAATAAAAGCTTTATTTATATTTATAAATTTATTTTTGCATGTAGTGTTACAAATATAAGTTAATAATACTATATAAACACATGTGTTAACAAGATAATTAAAGAAGATGACAAGTGTCATTTTCATTTTATATTTTCTTTTATTTTTAATGAAATTTAATTTTAGTTGATGTAAACGTACACTTTTCTTCTCCATTCTTTTTTTCACTAACTAATTTTCTAAAAACAAATAAACTAAAAAAAAGATAAAATCCTGTAACACAATTTACAAACCAGAAACAAGGGCTGTAAACATTTTCCAAACAATCCAAGAATTCAAGTAATTGATCTTCCAAGTGAATCAGTTTCAAGGGTTTTCTTCTACAAGATTCAAGTTTGCAAGAATCAGCAACCTCAAATCAAAACAAAGCAATTCAAAGTTTTAAGTTTTTTTTTCCAGTTTTTAAACATCTTGTAACGACTACGCTTCCTATGCCCAGGGAGACGTATCGTTTTTAAGAAAGAAAAGGGTGAGAAAATAGAAAAGATAGAGAAGAAAGAACAACAACATCAGAATCTCACAGCGGAACGAATAAATTATATTAATCACATAAGTATTTACATAATATATAACATCAATCAGAGTGATACATAAAGTACATCACATACTAGACAGTTATAAACACCTGTCTAGTTATACAACTCAATACATACGATACAACTCAAACAATAAGACTCAGAGATACCAACACAGCGGAACTATATATATGTCTACAACGCTGAAGCCTCCTGCTCCATTGCTCCTCCAAAATTCGTCAAAGCTAACCTGAATCCCTTGGCTACCCGTAAAAATTTGGGTACCCGAGAGTTTATGAAAAACAAAAATAAACTCCGGGTCAGACATGGGTCTGGTGTGAGTAACAGGTTAAAGTTGCTTAATTTTGAAAATCCTTTGAAAAGAAAGGTATCACGTAAGACTTTCCACACATAAACATGGAAAAGTTTTTACCTTATGCTAACCAAAATATTTGATAGGAAATTCTATGATATTATAATAGGTCTAGGGTTTTCAAGTAAATAGAAAATAGCCGAAATTGTTACATTCATTAAATTCCAGCTACTAGCCACAAAAGTGGGTAATACAATCAAAACCGTTGGCACTTATTGGATTGTGGATTCCATACAATGGCAGGGCTACTGGGGTACCGTTCGTCACAGTACGTGGCCTAGATCAATGTACCGAGGATCACTCCCCACCCCCTGCAACACAAGGCCGGAACCATTCCTTACTGAACAGTCCCGAACAAGATAACCCCGCAGTTGGCTGCAGACCAACTGGCCACACAGCCGAATAAAAAGGGACATCTAGACAGGGGAATATCCTTGTCCTGCTTGGGCATGACCCACCTAACCTTGCTGCACCTCCCCTGTTTTAGCCATTCCCGGTTGATGAGGCTTGAGGTTACGATTACCTTATAGAATATATTTCTCAGAATGCTCATAGCCCGCCTGACGATGTGTTGAAAGCATTCAATCCATACAAGTTCGTTCCGGGTTCGAACGAAACCGAAGGCATCATCTCGTTACATTCGTTTTGGAATCACCCTCAAGTTAACGACGATAATCCTTGCATTCTGAATCTTCATCTTCACTTCAGATTCACGACCTATCGTAAATTTGGAATCGATGTGGTTTTCGGATGTTCCAAATAAGGAAAACCGATCTCGGTCTCATCGAAATCCAAAACGTGTCTTTTAAGGCCAAGTTGTCTATTTAGTCTTAACAGTCAATTCAATATTATCAATGCACACACAGATAGATAATTCACATCTCATAATAGATAATCACATTATCATCATAAACAGATAACTAATATCATCATCCAAACAGATAATTAAATATTATCATACTTAAACCATACATCCATATCCCATAGATATTATCCATCTCATTTCTGAGATCACAATCAATCAATGAAATATCAATATCATCCATAAGCATGATTTATGAATCACAATCTATAATTAATTTAAAATAAATTAAATTAATTACTCATTCCATAAATCCTGCTCTCACAACCATTAATTAATTATAAATCAAATTAATTAATCAGTCTCTAAATACAAGGAGTAATTTAGTCTTTAATTAATTTCTTAAATGAATTATTCTAAATCATCCATAGCAGATTAACATTTAATTACTTCCTTATTAATTATTCGTTAATTAAACAATTCTTAATTACATCATTAATTATATTAATTAATGACCTCCAATTTATATAAAATTTCTTTATTCAAATAATTACATTAAGTGATTAATCTTTATTTGAACACAATTATTAATCACCCTTGATTAATAACAAAACAGTAATTAACTACCCTTAATTACTTATTAATCATCCCATGATTAATTATTTCCATAAATTAATCCTTTGATTAATTACAAAAGAAATTTCCCAAATTACTTCACTTACAAATTATCTTGTATTAATTTCATCAAGTAATGATCATCTAATTACTTTTCTAAGTACTTATACTCCATTAATTACACTAAGTAATTACACATACCAAATCATCAAATGATTTCTTAAATTAATTAACTTAATTTATATCTTATCATCAATTACTTATATATTCAAATTAATCATCTTTGATTTAAATATCCTTTGCTGCATTCGAGAAATTTTCCTTAATTTATTTACAGAAATTAATCTTGAATAAATCCATTAATTAATTGCATCTATATAGATTTATTATCGTTTAATTATCTTGTTGATTTATTATTCCCAAATAAATCAATCTCTAATCCCATCATTAATTATACTAATTAATGATTTCTAATTACATTTCATTTGTTAATTATATTAAGAATACAAATCTTCAAATCACATATATTAACCCTCTTGATTAATACATACAGTAATTAATCGTTCTTAATTAATTACTTCTCAATAACAAGCTTAATCCCTTGATTAATTTCAAGTAATTATATTCAATTACTTCCATTTCCCATCATCCAATGATTTCATCAATTACTTCACTAAGTAATTTACTACCAAAATATTAGTTAATTTAATTAACTCAAATTAAATCAATTTACACAATTAATAAGTAATTAATTTCTTAATTACTTTCCAAATAAATAATTTCAATTAAACTATTACAATTAAACTATTACAATGATTATTATTGAATTAATTAATCAAATTAATTTATTAAAAATCAATTTCATTAATTAATTTTAAAATAATCTAGTTAATGATCTTCATTAACACCTATTTAATTATTTTCTTCTAAAATAATTAACTTAGTTTAATCATTATTAATTATAAGTTTGATTAACCATTAAGATTTATTAATTTAAATAAAAATCTAATCTATGATTCTTAATCACATATTAATTTCTTAATTCATTATTCAACTTTGATTAATACATTTAAATTCATAATTACTAATTTAAATAATATCAATCATTAATTATTCATACTTAATTAACTTAAAGGTTAATGCATATAAATTCTAAATCTTCATTACTTAAAGTAAACTGTCTTATTATTGATTAAATTTTCGCTTCCAATATGTTTTAAACATTTATTTTAATTTACTTTCTAAATAAAAACCAATTTATCCTTAATAAAGTTTTAACACTAATTTTTTTAAAAACCCCATTAAACTTACATATTCAATAGCATTAAAACTTGTTTGAATCAATTTAAATTACAAAACTTTATTTTAGTTCCAAATCTAGAATTTCATATCTAAGTCCTGATTTCAATTTTGGAGTTAACTTGTTTCAATCTTTCCTTAACAGTTTTAAATTTTCATTTGAACTCAACTCTAGTTTGAAAGTACTTTAATTATTAAACACCTTTAAGTTATTAAAATAATTTAAATTTGAAAACTTTATTATTTCCAACTATATTTCAAAACTAACTTAAATTCTCTATTTAAACTTGATTTAGAACTAGGCTTGACTTTGATTAAATTTTTAAACCCAGATTTCAAAACTGTAAAAAAACAGTTACAGGTTTTAAAACCTGAATACCAACAACCCAAGCCCCCTCTGGTTTACTTCGAGTAAACCCACGATGTGCCCCGTGAAAAACAACGAACTGCTCCGAGTTTTCCCCCAGGCACGCGAAATCAAACATGAGAAAAAAATAAAACCTGGAAACACGCTAGCCTCAACACCCCCAATACCTGTCAACATCACGTTCGCGCAGCTCCGACCACTTGAAGACTTGCGCTTCCGGCCATGGCAACGTCACCCACCATGCCTCTTTTTCCCAAGACCACGCCTCGCTCAACGCTACGTCGAAGTCGCGGTGGTCAAAACAAGATGCTCCAGTAAAACTAGGTTTACCAGAGAAAAAAATCAACACCGCCACTACCTCCGACATCATGGCCGTCTCCAACTATTTTCCATCAACAACCGGTCACTCTTGCACCTCCATCCAAGATCCCAATCACCACCAACCCGTGGATCATCAAAGATCATCAAAAGAAGGAAATTCGAACTAACCCAAACTGTGCTTAATTCCTAAGCCCAAAAATTATGATTCATGTTTTAAAAATCATGTTATAGTATACGAATTCCAGTTACAATCCTGAATTTGTAAATTTAGAAATTCGAAATTTGACTAATTTAAAGTTTGGTTCAGTTTCTTTGATTTGCAGGGATATTGCTAAATTGTTTTGGCTTGAATAAATTTTAAAACTTAATTTACACA
Source organism: Allium cepa (assembly GCA_030765085.1). Classification (NCBI taxonomy): domain Eukaryota; kingdom Viridiplantae; phylum Streptophyta; class Magnoliopsida; order Asparagales; family Amaryllidaceae; genus Allium; species Allium cepa. The sequence goes on along the minus strand of CM060946.1, from coordinate 119,779,863 downwards.
GTAACAGACAATTTTTATTTTAATACTAAATTCAAACATCGAGTAAATAAAGTGGAAATGGTTCTTTAAATCAAAATCTTGTGTTTAGAACTCAGAACAGAGAACATATATGATTAACAGCCCGCACACAAATGCTATTCATCATCCACAGAGCATTCATATGCATATAGATACAAACATAGTTATTCACCTACACATAAGCAACGGACTTATACTTTAAATTTGTTTAAAAGTTGTGTTACTCACCAGTTCAAAAAGAACAGAGACACCTGTTGAACTGAAATGTGAAACAGGCTTGAATACAACTGAAACTCTTTTCTTTGCTTCTCAGTATTGATTTATCTTGAGGGTAGTTTAAACTAAATTGTTTAAGTTTGCATTAGTTTTATTTCATATTTTAGTTTTGGGTTCTACGAACTGAAATGAGGAACAGAGATATATAGCAAAGAATGGTAGACAGGGTATATGCAGACAGGTTTATACATACAGTGTATATTATTATGTTTCATACTACTATGACAATACTTGTACAATATAGCATAAAAATCTTGTTTGTACAGATTTTGAAACAGAGATATTTTATTAAGTTGGAGGCTGATATGCAGTGTACTGTGCTAGAAAGATTTTACATTAATTACTTTTGTTTGTTTGTTTAAGAATGCATAACACTATCTTCCCTAGCAAGCCTTCATACATATATTTGTTTTTGTTTATTTCGGCCTGCACACATTTGATTTGTTCCTCTATGTCCTAAGTCAGTTTTCAACTTGAAGATTCTTTGTTACTGTCATTTGCTCCATGCTCATGCCTATCACCCTACAGTTCATTACTTATGCAGGCCTACAAATACTCTTATTTTTATTTTATTGGCTGAGACAAGTTGAGGCAAGCATTAAATGTTATTGTCTTTAATATATTTATATTGTTTATACTTAGATTTGAAATCTCATCTTGCACACATATTTGATTTTGTTTGTACAATCATATATTGGTCTTGATGCTTTAAACTTATATATATGCTGCAGTTCTTCTTATGATAGTTTATAAATTTGAAAATTAATTCGTTTCTAGTTTAACTGTTGTCTTGTTATTATATTTTTGAAATGTATGTGAATGTTATCATTTTTGTTTTGTTGTTTGAAAACTAAATGAACTATATAGTTGTTATGTTATTATAATTTAACTAATGTACTTACTTTACATTTTCCCTAATTTATCTTATAGTCTTGTATTTTTATATATACATTTTAATTTTATTTACATTATAAAAACACGTTTATCAATTTGAAATGATTTATAAAAGAAATCATCTTTTTATTATATACTTCTTATCTTATAAAATATTAAAGTATTGTTTGACAAAATTGCATTTAAAACTCATATATCATTTAAATCCATATTTTTATCAATCTATACTAAAAAGAAAAGAAAACAAATCATTTTGTTAATAAAATTTAAATCTAAACTTAAATTAAAATAAGTTTCAAACTATTTAAGCATTTATCTTATGTATTTAAAATCACATATTTATTTATTTAATTAGCTTTGAAAAGTTTATATTAAATAAAACATAATTTCCAATTCACTAAAATGTATATTAGCATTTGAAACATAACTTATTATTTAAACTTTAAAACAAAGCTTTCCTATTTACAATGTATACAAATATATACATTTATAAATAGAAAACAATGGATTTATTTTAATAGATAAAATTTACCAATTAGATATTTATTAAAAGAAAAGTATCAATTCAGATCTAATTAACAAAGATATATCAAATCAATTTAATTTTTAATGCAGATTATTAAATCGATATTGCTCGAAAATTCCGGGTTGTCACACATTTGCTTCAAACTCTCTGTTCAACAACTCTTACAGGTGAGTAAATCTGTTTACTTTTAAAAACAGTTTAAAATTTTAGATGGAGCTTAAAAATATGCGAATGTGTGTGATAGTTATGGATTTCATGGATGTTTTAACCTAGTATGACTGGGATTGATATTTAAGTCGAGAACATGCCTGTACATATGTCTGTATTTAGCTTCTCTGTTGTTTATAGTTCTTGAATTTCTCTTCAAAAACCCATCTCTCCAAATACAAGAAATTTCAAGCCTGGATCTATAAATGAAAGTTGATGATAACAACATAGTAATAATTCTAAAAATGTTTTCAAAGTTTAAAATTCAATAATTATCTCTGGAACAAGAAAATACTGAAGAAATCAAAAATTGGTCGAAAATACATGGAAACGATTTCATGATCTGAGTGCATATATGGATTCGTGGTAATCAAACTTGAATTTTGATAATAAAATTTAAAATCTGAAGGATGTTTCTGAATGGGAATTTTGAGTTGATCGAAATCGAAAAATGGGTCGAATTCTGGTGATATCGATGGTCGGTTATCTCGAAAACGAGGTCATAGGAGGCATGAATGGTGGCGAACACGAGAAAAATACTTGGTGATTTTTCTGATGGCCAGGAGGGTCATCCGAAGGGGATTTAGGGTTCGATTACCTTTTTGTATCAACGATGGAACAGTGATAGTTGCACGGCCGTTGGCGATTGGAAGTAATCGCAAGTGCGGAAAATGACGTGGAAGTCGACGATGTAACACTGGTCAAGCTCGCACGGACTCTGGTGATCAGAATCGAGGGCGGTGGTGAAGTTTGGCATCAGTGATGGGTCCCAGATGTCGCCTTGGCAGCTCGATTTTGATTTTTGGGATTTTGAGGAATTCTGGGTAGTGGCGATGATCAAGCTTGGCAAAGGCGACTTGTCGGTGATGGTCGAGGATGTAGAATCCTCGCCGTCGACTAGTGCACATGCACATGGTCGCTTTGCATCAGCGATGTTTTGTAAGGGTGAAGGGGGAAGAGACTCGAGATAAATCTTGGGAAAATGAATGATGGCCTTGAGTTCTTGTTTGTGTTGTTCGCGAAAGAAAGCTTGTAACTGGGTTATGTCTCAAGCGATATCGTGGGCAACTCGAAGTAGTAGACATAGGGCAACTTCGTGTTTTTCTCGGGTAAGGTTCGAAATTGGCTCGGTTAGTCTTAGGTGTTGTAACATGTTTTCTTAAAATTTTTAAGTTAATAGGTACAGGTTTTAAAAGCAAAGCAAAGTATTTTAAATAAATTCAAGTTTTCAAAATTTAATCAACTAATTTTATAGTTTAAAATGTTTTGACTCGGAGTTTGCTCGGATTGTATTTGTTAGTAACCAAATTTCAAAAATTTTAAAGAAATGTACAGGCTTATGAAAAGCAAAGTTTTGAAAAAGAAAAGCAAAGTCTTAGATAACTTATTACATTAAGTAAAGGGAAGTGATAACAAGTACCAGGTTAGTTGTTTAACAGGTTTAAACAAGTCTCAAGATTTAATTAGTTTAAAATTTGTTGGTTAAAAATAGTTATATAATAGATTAATTATGAAATTGATTAAGTAAAATTAGTGGAAGTAATTAATAATGTATAACTATTTAGTGATAGTAATAAATGGATAATTTATTGAATGTTGTTAATAAAAGAAAAATTACTTAATGGAAGTAATTAGAGTTTAATTGGTGTAATTAATTAAGGAATTAATTAATTAAGGAAAGTAATTACAGGATGGTCAATTACTATTTATGATTGATTAAGACTGATCAATGAAAGTAATTAATTAAGGATCATTAATTAATGTAATTAATGAAAATAATTAAAGGTTAATTACTGTAAATGGTTAAGGATAATTACTTTATGTAATCGAAGATAATTAATCAAGAATGATTAATTAAGATGGAAAATTAAAATATCATTAATTAATTGATTAATTGATTTGCAATTAATTAATGATTAAGTAAATGTGATCTAAGTGATTAAAGGATTAGTAATTAATTTAATTAGAGATAAATTAAATTAATTTTGGAAATGATCCATCTTGCTTATGAATGATTGATTGATGATTAAATGTCTTGAATGTATTTATATCTCTGATATGAAATGTTTTGTGATATGGTATGTTTCGATGGATAATGATAATGTGGTTATCTATTGATGATGAATTGCTGTGTAAAAAAAAGTAACATCTTGTATTTAAAATTGAATTGTATTTCACTTGAATAACTTGGGTTAAGATGGCATTGAATTCGAGAAGACTGGAGTCGGGTATTAGGAATATCCGAAACCACTTCGATTCTTTATAAATTGATATGTGGAATCAATTGGCTGAAATGGAATGATTTAAGTGAATTGGACCATTTAATTTAAGTTTTGGCACTTAGAAATTGATGTGTGATGTAAGTGATGTCTATAACGACTTGTGAAGTTGTAAATTGATACAAGTTACCCCAGGTTTATATAGGTTGTATGCTTTTGTGTTCCATGTGAGATGGGTTTACTCACACTAGTATCCATCCTGACCCGGGTGTTACTTTGATGCCATGCTCGGTTCAGACCGAGTATTACAGCTTTTCAGGTAAGGACGTTCTGGAGCTCAGGAGACGAGCTGGATGGCTGGAACGTATAGAGTATTTCCACTGTATTATATTGTTGTATATATCTAAGACATGTTGATTGTATCTGTCCAGTGTTTGTATATATGTTGTAACTCTGATGTATTAAGGTGAAATTTGACAAGTATAGTTTTCCTTTGTATAACTATTATTATTTGTTATTATATTTTATCCGCTGCGAATGTGAGATGTTGGTGTTTCTGTTCTTCTTTTTCTTCTATCTCTTTCTTCTTTTCCCTAACTATCTGGAATTCTCGGGATCGAAAATTCTAGGTCGTTACACATAGTTTTAAAATAAAGAAAGAAATTGAGATTTTGATTAGTAAATTTGAAATATGAGTAAAACAAGTTTTTACAAAAATCGCGGTTTTGCAGTTCGAAATCCTGAAAAGGATTTCTTTAACAATGATATTTTAATTTTTTTAAAATAAGAAATAAATTCTAAAAATATTTTAAAATATTTTAAAAGTGATTTAGTTATAAAAATAAATTTCCAAATGATAAAATGTCATTATGATCAATATAGCTTAAAAAGCACTTTCCAAAGCACTTTTCCACAGCACTTTTCTATAACTGTTGAAATATAATTTTAAACACAACCATTCTTTTTCAAATCTTTTGTAAATGTTTCCAAATGATTTATAAATTATTTTAAAGTTGTTTTGAAGGATTATGGAATGGGCAAATTTTATATGATTTAGAGTTAATCGAATAACTTGACCGCCTTATGGGTGTCAGAGAGATAGTGTCTAGGCTTGAGTTTGAAAACCTAGTTTCCTGCTCTCCCTGGCTATCCGAACTGGCCCGATGGATGGGATAGTGAATTTGGTTTACTCGGATCAAAATTTTCCAAAATAGAAAAGATATGATTTTCCCAAATATAAATAACTTGGATTTTATAGAGATAATCTTCTTATATTCGATGTTAAAGCCCACTCTACTATTCGTGGAATTTGAAAGGTGATTTCTTTATTATTTTACCCATAGTATTTGCTGTATACGGGAATTGATATTGAGTAAAATTAAATGATTTCTATAGATTCTTCTCACTTAATATTTACTGGTTTTGGATCAACATCCTAGATAACATGGTTTTAACTCAATCAAAATTTGAGTTTTGAATTAAGAAATTTATGGTAAGATTTAAAGGATATGATTCGGAAATATTTTTCCAAATGAAGAATGAAATGATTTTAAATTAGTCCTAGTTTAAAAAGGTTTTTAGTAATCAAAGGATTTGATAAGAAAGGTTTAATGATTCCGTATACACCGGAAAGAATGTTTTTGAGATATATATCTCCAAAAGAGATTTTGATAAAAAGAACTTAATCAATTAAAGAGTGAGTCCCTATTCATAGAACATCTTTTATTGATGATTGGTTCTACTGAACCAGAGTCGGATTGGGTAATCCCTATTCGAAAACCACTTCGAATCAATTTACGTATTCGAAGTGAAGACGTGGATATGATTTGGAAGATGGAATGTTGGGCTGCTTATCACTGACCCTCGGAGGATATTTTCCATATCTATTATGTGGCAGTAGTTCTTCATTTAAGATCTTCGATGCAAGGACTTCTCGCTATTGATCCGAAGAGTAACTCCTGACAGGATGTGGTAGGAGAGTGCCTTCGGTTTGTCCTATTCCTAGGCAACTTGTATAGACGAATGTCTAACTTTGCATTTCTAGTTAAATATACCGGTCTCTATGAACATATCATCTGTTTGGTGGCGAAGAAGGCAACTTCTCTTGGCTTAAAACCCTTTCCTAAGATGTACGAGCTCAAAGGTTATACGTTTGTAGAAATCAATTGTGTGACTATGGGATGATAACGTGGCATTCCAAATGGGATGTGCCATGAGAAAAGTAATCGCTACTTCAGGTCTCATTACCCGGTAATGGCTTAAATAGGGTACGCTGCAAGGCTATGTGGTTCAAAACCATTAGGATATGGTCATCACCTTTCTAGATAACCCACCATATATTGGGTATGTTGTGTATGCTAAGAAAGCTCTCGAATAGGTCGGTAACGATCGGGGTGGTGTCATATTCATTTCTATCCAGGCCACGTATGAGTGCCAATTAGGGATAGGCCGGTCTTGCTAGATGCGGAGGATTGTTTTTGTACCATGCTACATTCTTCTTGGGATATAATGTATGGAAGGTAGTCCCTTACCTTCTATTATATGGAAATCCATTCTTCAATAAGTGCCTAAGGACTTGATTGTAAAAATATTATGCCGTTAAATTTAACCAATGTAACAATTTCGGCCATTTGAATATATTTACGTGAAAAGTGCTTTTCAAAGGATGTCATTAAAAATAATACCCAATAATTTTATGCAGCAAATATTTTGGTTATCATAAGGTAAAAACAAGTTCCGTGTTTATGTGTGCATGGTCTTATGAGATACCTTTGTTTTCAAATTGCGTATTTTGAGTTTCTCACACCAGTCCCATGACTGACTTGGAGTTCATTTTCTTTTCCCTCAAACTCTGGGTGCCCTAATTTTCCTCGGGCAGCCTACTAGTTAGCATTTCGAAGTATTTGGAGCATGAAGCCTGAAGCATGAAGCAATTTGGATCTTTTTGTTATCACCACCACTTTCCGCTATGTTTGTATTATGAATATGTTTCTACCAGCACCTGTATAGATAGGCCGTTATAAATGTACCAGCTGGGTTAGTACTTATCATGATTTTGATATCTCACTTTGAGAGTGATTGTATGTACTATCTTTATGATTTCCTCTTGTTAAATACAGTGTGAGGTTATGTTATTGTTCTGTCTTCTATCTTTATTTTCTTTTACCCCATGATAATCTACATCTACGGTGGTTGGATTTGCGGCATATGAATACCGAGGTGTATTATTGTTGATTTCTATGGGTCGAGGAGGTGGGTCGTCACAAAAGGGGATATAGGTACTTCTTGGTAGGACCTAGTTCCTTATATAATTTTGTTGTTACTTGATCTATATGAATAATTTCTATTAATTTTAAAGAAAATATTTTGGAAAATTGGTTTTGAAAATGATTTTGGTTTAATCCCAAAAAGTATGATTTAATGTCCAAAAAGACATATGTATATATTATTATTATTTTTATTTCAAATGGTTGGAAAAAAACTCAGTGTTTAATTGTTAAATTTTCTAAAGTTATATTATGGATGCATGTGTCTTATGCATTAGTGTAGTTTGGTTATGCATCTTGTTATGATTGTTGTTTATTAGTTTTCAAGTATTGAAATAAAATGGAATTTTCAACGATTTTGGATAATCGAGAAGTTTAGAATTAATATAGAAATTGAAGCCAAGTATTTTGGTAAAAAATTTAAAAGTTGATTTTTTTATAACTCTTAATTTGAAAAGATAGTAAGTTAAAACAAGTTTAAAATCTATCAAGCGTCCTTGTTAAATAGAACATTCAATGTTATTGGGCCACTAATAAATGTCTTTACTTTATGGTTGTCTAAGGAAATCAGACTCTAGTCTTGAGTTTGGATACCAGAGTCCTACTTTACCTAGCTACTAGCCTAAAACGATGGATAACAAAGTCTAGAAGGTCGACATGATTATAAGATCTAAATTTATTTTCGACCTTCATCGAAATTTTAGGAAGTAAATGTAAATGAATTTTTTATATATACTCGCAGGATATAGTAGAGTATTATATGAGTAATGAACTTAAGTCTTGAAATGTTTTCAATTGAAATTTTGTTTTGATAATTGTTTAACAAATAAAGTAAGTCCTTATAAAATGTTTATAAACTTAGGTAATGTTTTAAGAAATGTTGCATAAATGATTTTAGTATTATATAAGTTATGTTTTTTTATAAATAAATGAGAATTAGAAAGAAATTGGTTTAATTACGAAATCAACTGAATTAAACACGCAAGTTGTACATGGATCATTTTATTCGCTTAACAGCTCTTGATCTAGGATCTAAGTGCATGAATTCGAGGTGATGACACCGATCCGAGTTAGGATCTTTCACTAGATTTTTTGATGGCAAATGATTGATATAGATTTTTGATATGATTCTAAAGTTTTCTATCATAGCATAGACTATCTAAGGAGAACGCAAGTATTAAATCAAGGAACCATATCGAAGTCCACACTAGAGAGGTCAAGTGAGATTTACTAGCTCAAAAGTGGAATTTATATGGTCGAGCAAGCGATCAGATTTGATATTGTATATGAATAACATATGCATATTTTACGGGTTTTGTTATTTTGTATACTGCATTTTGTTAGCATATGGAGAGTTTAGGAACAGACTCTTCAAATTATTGAGGTAGCATGAATAATCAACTAAGTAACAATCCAAGGATTTTGAGAATAAGGTGCACTTAGTGGTTTATTTATGATCCTTGAGCGATGAGAAAATTTTGTTTCTAGGAAAACCATAAGCTGTGTTTGTTAGTGATTGTAATAGAGTTAAGTAGTAAATTATGGATGTTTCTTTTGTTGTTCATGTCAGAATTCCGAAGGCAAAATATTTTAAGAGGGAGAATGTAATGACCATGAATTTCGAACACTTCATATTTAAATATCTGAATTATTTAAATATTTAAATGTAGGACTTAATGTGATTAAATATTGTTTTAAAACCATGTTAAACACTTTTTAATTAATAAATAATGTTAGAAAACTTATTTTTGAAACGTGTTTACAAAAACATGCACTTGTAGAAATACTGAAAATGTGACCGGGAAATGTTTTGTTAAAATTCAACCTTTTTGTTAAATAAAAGTTGTTTGAACATTTGTACACTAGTAAGGAAGCATATGAACACTTTAACAAGAATTAAACATCTCTCTTTTAATAACAAAAGATTAATTAAACTAAGTATTAAATTATTAAAGGCAAAAAAGGACTAAAGGACCCTTAAATCAAGGAGTGATTTAAGGGAAGTAAGGTGTGTGCAAGAACATGGTTTGTATCTACCTAACCATGGAAGGAGAAGGATATGGATGGTCATTTGCCACACTTCCTAACTCTATATAAACACCCCTTTTGCTCTCTCTTTTCATTCATTCATTCCAAGTTTTCACCCCTTTCTCTTCTTCCTCACTTCTTCACTATGTTCATGAGCAATATGGATGAGAAAATGGCCTTATTCCATGAGCATTAGGTAGGGCGAGGATGTCTTGGATGCGTGAAAAGGCAAGGAGGGAGGTGGTGGTGATGACCGTGAACAATGAGGAGGAGCATAGTCTTGTACGTGTACAATTTTAGGAAGGAAGAGCTTGTTCATGTATTTATGTGTTGATGGAAGGAAGTGTAGTGTTGATTGATTAGATGTCAGTAGGAAGATAGTGAAGTTTGGTTTAAATAAAAGTGAGTTATTCACTCCTTGAATGAAGTTAAAAATTTGCTGAAGTACTTGTTAAAAACTTGTCAATTTTCGGTTGCTAAAAACTATGATAATAGATCCTAACTAAGTAAAATTATAAACCCGTATTTGTATGCTTTGAATAGTATATTAACTGTGTGGTTGTGGTGCCTTGGAAGGCCTTGATTTATATATAGTTGAATGATGTTGAATATGGAATTGTCCGTAAAGCGATAGTCGCTAAAAAACGCACTTTGAATCCCTTAACTTAACTTGTGTAATTTGGAAAGTTTTGAACATATCTTGAAATAACTAGTTTTGATTATTATCTACACTTCTATAAGTATTTTGGAAAGCAAAGAATATGTTTGAAAAGTTGTGGAATTAATTGAATAAAGTTATAGATGTTAATAGCGAAATAGTCGCTATATCGAAAATTTTAAATTCTTTGTTTTTAGGGAATAACATTTATTCTATGGAATTTTTTTAAGGGTTTCTTTACAATTTTAACGAATAAATATATAATATTCTTATTGTAAGCATTTCGAAGCTTAAACAATTTGATAACTAGTTGAATGAAGTGTAAAGTTATAGCGGAATAGTCGTTATACGACCACTTCGAAAAAATACCATGTTTTCGAAAATTTCAATAAAATAATTAAAAGATATGCTTTGGGATTTTTCTTCATAGTTTTCAAGTACCCAAAGTGTACTAACTGTTATAAAAAGAATGGATCGAAAAATCATTTATTAAGACATCAAAAACTTGGCGCAAAGCTGTAGCAAAACATGTTAAAAACATGGAATAGAACTTTAGACAGCATTTCTAGAAATGTTATCTTTGCCATTTGAAGCTATAAATTATGTAAAATGATATTTAAATTAAAAACTTTTCATTTTAAGATTGTTTTCTAACTTATATTAGAGTGTTTTAAAAGTGGTTTCATGTTTAAATATATTTTTTAAAATTAATTTTGTATTTTTAAAGCAAGTGGCTTTTAAAATAAAACCTTTTTATTTTGGTTTTTCCAATTATTTCCAAATTGGTTGGTTTTAAATAATATTCTATATAAATAATTACAATATATTTTTAAGTAGTTTAAATGTATTCTAACATTTAAATATTTTAAAGGTATTCCCATATATAAGTTTTGAAAAATGTGATTAACTAGGCTTAACTCTAAAAGTCGATGAGTAGACTTACCTATTTGTGAGATTCAAGAATGAAGTGTCTAGGCAAGGCTTTGATGCAACCAGTGCTCTAATTTACCTGACTTAACTCTTAGGCAATGAATGGTATAAGTTGAAAGGACAAAAATGAGTTAAGTGTACAAATATTAATTTATATAAGCAATTGTTTAATTAGATAGTCGATTGCTCGACTATCAAACTTAACCAAATATTATCAACTTAGATCTTTAGAAAGAATGTTTTAAAGATGAAATAAGTACAGAAATAGTTTTAGGTTATGATAAACAATGTTTTAGTAACATTTGTTTTCAACACTTATTATTAATTTTATTTAGGAATATTAGTAGATATTTACGTAAAATATTTGGTTGATAAATATAAGTAAATGATTTCAGGTTTGTTGTAACAAACGTTTAGGTAATAATTTCCTTTAACCCTTAAATATGATCCTTTAAAAGAAAGTTTTAAAGAAAATGGTTAAGTGTAAATGGTTTTAGGTTGTAGTAAATAATGTTTTAGCAACGTTTTCTTTTAACTATTAAAGTTAATTATACTTAGGAATATAATTGGATAATTAATAATGAATACTCTAAGGTTAAGTATAAATGAATGTTTTCGATTGTTGTGATAATGTTTTAAACAAAAATTTTCGTAAAACTTGAAGTATAATTAATCTTCTAAAAAGCTAATTTAAAGTGAAATATTTTTAAAGTATGTAATGATTTGGGTTTGTTGTGGCAACGTTTGAATAACACTTGTCTTAAGCCCTTATAAATGTAATTAAACCTTTAAAAGATAGTTTTAAAGATAATGCTTAAATATGAAGTAACATTTATTTTTAAACCCTTGAATTATATTTTAAAGTGAAAAATATTATAAATATAATTAGATCTTTAATATTAGAATTTTATAGATAATAACAAGTATTAAAATCTTTTATAAAAAGATAGAAAAAGTTATATGTTTAATTTATAAAAGAGAAGGGGTCTACAACAACAATTTTTTAGTGACATTTGTTTTAACCTCTTTGATTATACTTTAATTAAGGAAAACTTTGCTAGGAGATTGTGAATTTTCTAAAAGATTGAGATAAGTATATGAATACTTTTTAGTTATTGAAAAGAGTATAAATGAATCATGAAATAGTGGAATATAAGTATATATCTTTTATAAAGAAAAATTAATATATATACTTGTATATAAAGAAAGTTTTTACTAATAAAGAAGTATTAAGTAATAAAGGATGTTCTGATTAATGAAAGAAGTTCTATTAGATAAAAATGAGTTTTAAAAATAAAAAAATGGTTTTTGATTAATAAAGGATAAATTAATTAAAAACGTTTAGGTGACTTGATCGTGCTTTATATGAATTGATCGTGCTTGTATATTTACTTGCTCGTGAGAAAGTATACGAGACTCGGTTCCCTTATATGGTCATTCTCATTGTTATTAAATATGACCAAATTCATTGACTCGGTCTTGGAGAAACGGAGATCGGTAAGTGTTTTATTTATTGAAAACCACTTCAACACTTTGATATGTGTTTTATCTCTGGGAAGTTGGGTCTATTTAAGTAATGAAGATTCGTATGAAAGATGCCAAACGTAACCTCGGCATTGGAAAAAAGACTAAAGACAGAGTAGGATGCATGATCTTGGGTATAGCTAAGCCAAATAAGGGGTACATCAACTCCGATATCTAGAATATGCTTATTGATATGTTGCGCTTGAGGAGTTGATGATACTTGGTTCACATGTTAGAGCATGGGGTGGTTGTATTTATCTTATGGTATATTTTATCTAGAGATATATGATGCTTAAAAGGTATTTTCTAATCCTTGTTATAGAGATAGGTCTCGGTAGTATTACTTGGGAGGTTTCCATAGAAAATCCATATATAAACGCGCCTTACCGGTTTTAAATGTACTCTAATACGCTACTGAATGTAACAAATGTAACCATTCCGACTATGTTATATAATTAAGTTTCAACCTTAGACGTTATTATAATACCACTAGATTATCTTATGAAATGATTTAGTTATCATAAGGTTAAAACCTATCCATGTTTATTTGCGGTGTGGTCTTACAAAATACCTTTATTTTCGAAGGGTTTTATAAATATAAAATAAAAATATATATGATTGAGTTTCTTATGCTGGTTTACCAAACTGATAAGGGTGTTATTTTCTTATGAGCATGAGTCAGCCTGGTGTATATTTTTAGATTCTGTTGATGTTCATTTGAGCTCATAGAGAGGAGCTGGATGATTGCCTACCGTAGTATTCTTATTTTTGATGCATTGCTTTGTTTATTTTTATCAGCAATTGTAAGGAAAGATTGTTATAACTATCTAGACTGATGACATTTTAGTTTACTCTAATTATTGCATCCATAAAGCTATCTTTGGTAAAGATCATTTTGAGATATTATATATTGTTGTTCCACGTGTGAGATTCTAATGTTTTTTTTCTCCTCTTCTTGTTCATTTTTTGTTCATATTTTATTTTACCCAAATGTTCTATCTTTCTAGCACTTGGATGTTCGATAATGAATAAAGTGGATGTATTTGTGTTAAAATTTAGGGGTTGAAAAGGCGATCGTTACATTGGACTTGAATTTGAAAGTGCTCATATGGCGATAGTCGCTATGAATGCGCATAGGGATTGCCTTGTGTTCGGAAATTTTTAAGGAACTTTGTGGAGAGATCTTGGGGTTTTCTCACCATATTTGTGATGTATATTATGTATACTTGCTTCCATATGTTGAAAAATTAAGTAACATATTAAAAACTGACCATATTTCCACTTGTGCAAAACTGCCCCGTTTAGCCCTTGTTTTGGAACTTCCAATGTTTGGAAAAGACTTTCAATATAAGTATTTTTTTATTATTTTTACAAGTGTTTACTAACTCATATCAGAGTTATTCAAAGTGATTTTAGACTTTTATGAATTTTTAAGTATCAGTTACGAATTTTTAAAGTAGAAGGTATATTTTTAAATATAAGGAAAACATGATTTTTCCAAGTTTTTAAATAATTTATAAACTTTTTATTTTAACATAATGTCTTAAATGAATATTTTAAAACCTATTTTAAGTTTTTAAAGTATTTTAAAAGCATTTCTAAGTATATATAGTTTTTAGAAAATTAGTTAATTATTTAATTAAAGTATAAATATCTTATGTAATATAATATATTTTAATTTTTTTATTAAATATCTAGTTTTATAAATAAATTACTATATATACATACATATATTTATAAATATCATTTATAAAAGGTTTTAAATTATAAATAAAGGATATAGGAAGGGGTTATGAATTGATAATGGCTAAATCGTTATTTGTTTGATTTATTGTTTGGGAAGTTATTAACTATGCTTAACACTAAGAGCCGACGAAGTAGCCTTATATATTTATGAGTATTAAGATTGATGTTTGAGTAAGGATAGAAGAAATTATGCTCTAACCTACTGGCTTCACCCTAAATCGAGGAATAATTAAGTTAGAAAGGTCTGAAACGTATTGTAAAATTCCCTATTTTGAGGCCCAAAGCTAACCGATATAGATGCTGCAGTCATCTATAGTATTAACTTTCGATGATAAAATATGTTAATGTTAATGGTATCCAAAATATCAGAGCACATGAATATGAAATAAAATCAACGCAAATTTCAAAACAGCTTTTCCGATTACATTTCAAATCAATATTTCGTATTCAATTACATAATCCAAAAATGATTCTCATGTTTAGATAAATATAATTTTTGCAAAAGACACTAAGAGAAACATATGAAGATGTCTTGTGGATGATCATATTACTAAATGGACATATCAGTCAATAAATTCATCACAGCGGAACAATAATGGATAGACTCCTAAATAGCTAATCCTTGCCTTCTGCACGTCTTTGGAAGCTTTATTCATTACCTACCGAAACCTTAAATACTTAAATTTCAATCTACTTAAATTAAATTTTGAGCACATGAGAGTTTAAGGGGAAAACATAAACTTAGAGCTAGATATAAAGCTTGCTATGAATAATTCTATTACATTTGCATTTACTGATATTAAGAGAGACCATGCTGTTTAGCAGAACAGGTTAACCCTTACTAATATCCTTTTATAATCATATCTCTTGCAAATCAAAATCCAACAATCAAACTGATTATAACAACAACAACAACAACAATGACATATATCATATAAATCAGGTAAACAATGGACTATCCATCCGAACATTATAGGTTTATCTGGCTGTTTATTAACCACTAGCTGACTCGGGCCTACCAGACATAATAAATATTCTAACTTCTGTTAAACAAAATACTGGACAGTCTGTCCTTAACTTACTTCTTCTAAGGCCAACTGATCCAGAGGTTTTGCGGGCTCACCAATAACCTATCTCTACTCCATGTATTCCTTTCTGTATGTAACATCATTTTAGTCTTATCGGTGACAAAACCCTACATACTAGAATTTTAGACTTGTATTAGCTAGGGTCTACTAGCTAAAGTATAGGGCGTGACCCCATACAAGTCCCATCTGGTATTCTAAAATCCGAGTCATTCTTTTAGCAAATATCTGGATTTACCACCCTATTTATTTTCATTTTCTTGAAAACAATCTTTACAAATGATTTACCATTGAAATCATATATCTTTATAAAAGAAGGAAATTATACTCTTTGCTTTACTCAAAATACTTATGCCATGATATACGCTTTATAAAACAATGTTCATGAAAACCTAAAATCAATAGGGTTATCTATCCTTTTAAAATAAGTGAAAGCCCTTTTTAACATAAAATACATTAGGCTATAAAGCTAAAACAATAATTTCGAAACCGTTGTCTAAATCTCAAACAACCTCTTTAGAAACCATTGAAAGCATCCCCTTTGAAACCATTGAAAGCATCCCTTTTGAAACCATTGAGTTCAACACTTAATAAAACTATAAGGTGAACGAGAATAGGGGCGAAAGCATCACTTTCGAAAGCATTGGTCTCAAGTAAAAATAATTAGAGAAGAAGGTAGCTACGAAACAATACTTTGGAAACCATTGCCTCCGTAACTATTAGTAAAAGTGGCTAAGTCAATCCTTTCGAAAGTATTGGGGAAGGTGGCTTCAATATTAGCGGAAGGCGCCAAGACGAAAGTCTTCCCTATTGCATGCATTGTTTAATGGTTGTAAAAAGTGGCCTCTAATTAAGGCAAAAGTATTGATGTGACAGCTAGGGTATCGATGGGGTTCAAAGTGGCAATCCTTTCGAAATACTCTTTTAAACAAAGGCGGGTCTATAGATTCGAAAGCTTTAAAAGGCAACTTCACCCCTTTCGAACGCATGCCTTCGACACCATCCTACCTTACGCCTATCTTCAACACACTACATACCAATGAATTGATACAATGTATACTTTTTTTGAATTGGTATGGAAGTTGTTTTGTACAGGAATATGATGTCGAAAGCTAGGAAAGGTAGTGGGGAAGGTGTAATTTATATAAAAACTGCATTTCAACCTTTTAAATAAATTCCTTTTTATCTACCAAAAATATTTGTTAAAATCTTATTGGTTTAGAAAATTTTGTTTATGTCAGAATTCACTATCGAAATCAAAATTGGATTATTTAAAACAATTTAACACTTAAGCCCTTCTCCTTAATAAAACATTTAAGTCCTCCAATTTAAATAATTTATTAACCATAGTAAAACACTTATGAAAAGTTCTCAAAAATTACTATAATTCACATTAAAATGCTTTCTAATATATATAAATTTCAGACTTGAAAACATTATTTAATTGCCTCAAATAATTTAACCTGAAATTAAATATTTTCTCTCATTGAAAATTCATAATAAATCCATAATTACTTAGAAAATTATGAAACTTGAAACCCACTTCTGAAATAATAATGTTGACCACATATAAAAAATGCAACTCATCTGGATGACATGTGATAAGTTTTCTATAAACATATCATAAAATTCTTATTAAATCTCTATAAATCATCAATTAAAGCATAAAATCATTTAATCGATGTAACATGGCATATAACTTGCAAATGAACAGACTTATCCTTTAAACTAAAATCATTATAAAAACATGAGATGGTGGTTATTATTCACCTTGATTTGATTAAGATTGTTGATATTTGGATTAATGTTGATTTCCTAAGCTCTTGATCTTGAATCTCCTAGCTTTAATCTTTGGTTTTCCTTCTCTTTAATGGCTGGCCGAACTCCTTAGGTTTTAGTTTAGTTTGTAGATGAAAATGAATGAATGAGGAAGTAGTGAGAATGGAAGGGTTTAGGGTATAGGAATCAAGGCTATTCCCATTTTACACTCATCATATTCCTCCCTAATTATGTTTAGTTTCCCTTTTGTCAACACATTCATTAAGGCATGGCTCCACCTTAATTTACAAATTTCAATCATTTAACTTTTTACATTATATTATTTAATTTACCCAATTAAATGTTCTAAATAATGTTACCTTAAATTATGGTTATTACAGACTCCCCTGCTTAAAGAATTTCATCCTGGAAATTATGATAAGGTACCCATAACAATCAAACATAAAGGTAAAACATACCATCAAATAAGTCAAGGTAAGTGTCCCTAATTTTACTCCCATTTTCCCAAGTACGGTCCCTCTCGTCATCACTCCACTGGACTTTAATTAATCTGATTATCTTGTTCCTTAGTGTTTTCTCATCTCTCGCAACTATATGAACTGGTTTTCTAACTATAGTCATATCTGGTTCCACTACTAGATCTTCTAACACAGCCGGTGTAATAGTAGTCTTTGGATCTTGAATACACTTCCTTAGATGAGAAATATGGAAAACATTGTAGACTCCTGCCAAAGTATTCGGTATCTTTACCTTATACGCGAGTTCACCGATCCTTTCTATAATATGAAATGGTCCAACGAGTCTTGGTGCTAACTTTCCTGACCAACCGAATCTGATCACACCCTTCATTGGTGGAACTTTTTCAAAAACATGATCTCCAGCTGAGAACTCCAAGTCTTTTCGTCTCTTATCGGTATAACTCTACTGCCTAGACCGAGCTTCCTTTATTCTAGCCTGAATTAACTCAATCTTTTATGCAGCTTCTTTAACCAAATCCGGACCAAGAACTAATCTATCCTCGTTCTCTGACCAACAAACTGGAGACTTGCATGGCCTTCCATACAAAGTTTCAAATGGTGCCATCTCTATACTAGTCTAATAACTGTTGTTATACAAAAACTCGACTAAGTGTAGATGGTCTTCCCATAATCCTCTGAAATCTAGCACCCAAGCTCTTAACAAATCCTCGAAGACTTTGTTAACTCTCTCCGTTCGTCCATCTGTCCGTGGATGATAAGCAATACTCATATTGAGTTTGGCCCCTAAAGTATCTTGTAGACTCTTCCAGAGCTCACTCGTAAATAAGAAATCTCTATCACTTACTATACTACTAGGAATTCCATGAAGTTTAACTATATTCCTCACGAATAACTTAGCTAAGTCTAATGCTATCCTAGTCGACTTAACAGGTATAAAGTGTGCACTCTTAGTCAATCTATTCACTATGAGCTAGATACTCTCATTCCTCTATTCGACCTTGTCGATCCATTCTATGATATCCATTGAGATAGAATCTCGTTTCTAGACTGGAACATCCAAAGGCTGAAGTAATCCACTCGATTTCTGATGTTTAGTCTTTACCTATTGACGGTTCAAATATTGCTTCACCCATAGGCCTACATCTCTCTTCATACCTTTCCAGAAGAAACTCCTTTTCATATCCTGATACATCTTTGTTCCTCTCAAATGAATAGTGAACTTCGAACGATGGAATTCTCAAAGAACTTCTTTCCTAATGTTTCCCATACTCGAAATAAATAGTCTTCCTTTCTTCCTCAACCACCCATTCTAGTCATGACTAAAATCTTTCAAGTCATTACTCTTTGTTCCATTTCTTAACCTTCTGATCTGCTCGGCTGATAATGGATCTTTTCGTTATTTAGAAGCAACCCCTTCGATCATCATCGGCCAAACTTCTAAACATGATAACATTGCGGTCTCTCGACTAGAACTAGCCTCAAATCTCCATAGTACTCTGCATATAGTCAATGCTTCTAAACCTTTCCACTTAGCTATCATTGCCAATACTGCATTTTGATGCTTTCTGCTAAGTGCATCTGCAACTTTATTTCCTTTTTTCGGTGTGTAATCAATACCAATGTCGTATGTAGCTATGAACTCTAACCATCTCTACTGTCTCATATTCAACTCCTTCTGAGAAAATAAATATCATAGCGTCTTATGATCCGTAAATAGCTGGAATCTTTCTCCCAAAAGGTAATATCTCCACACCTTCAATGCAAAAATTACCACAGCTAATTCCAAATCATGAGTTGGATGTCTTACTTCATGCGGTCTGAGCCGTCGAGAAGCATAGGCAATCACTTTACCCCTCTGCATTAGCTCAGATACTAACCCTATTCCACATGCATCCGTGTATACCACTAAGTCTCGATTCCCCTCTAGAATAACTAACACAAGTGCATTAGTCATTAGATGTTTCGGTTTCTGAAATGCTCCAAACACTTATCAGTCCAAACAAACATCACATCTTTCGAAGTTAGCTTAGTCATCGGTGCTACTATCCGCGAGAAATCCACAATGAATCTCCAATAATATCCTGCTAATCTAAGAAAACACTTTATCTCAGTCACTGTCTCATGTCTCGTCCAATAATTTATTGCCTTGATCTTAGCCGGATCTACTAACAACCCTTTATCCAAGACTACATGACCAAGAAAATTTACTTCCTTCTTTCAAAAACGAAGCTTCGAAAAAATTTGTCTTCAACTGATGCTGCATAAGTGTTTCAAGCACTATCCTAAGATGAACTTCATGATCTCTTTCATCCTTGAAATATATCAACATGTCGTATATGAATACTAATACAAACCTATCCAAATGCTCTCGGAGGATTCTTTTCATTAAGTCTAGGAAGAATGCTAGTGCATTAGTTAGTCCATTACAGCATCACTACATTCGTAATATCCATATCTTGTACTAAACACCATCAAAGGAATACTATCATTTGCTACTCTAAGTTAATGGAACCCTGTAGCCAAGTCTAATCGAGAGAATACTTTGGCTACACTCAACTGGTCAAACAAATTGTCAATCCTAGATAACGGATATCGATTCTTTATCATCTTCTTATTCAGCTTACGATAGTCGATACATAATCTCAAAAATCAATTCGATTTCTAGACAAATACAGTGACTGTTGCCCAAGGCAAACTGCTTGGTCTAATAAAACTGTTACCTTCTAAATCCACCAACTACACCTTTAGCTCCATCTCTGTAGGTGTCATTCTACTTGGCAGTCTACTCACAAGTTCAGCACATCGTACTAAACTATGTGAAACTCAATGGCTCGTTTCGATGATAGTACTATCATGGGCTCAAAGGCATCACAAATTCTCTAAAACAAAAACTAGATTCAACTTGTCTTCTTTGTCCATAACGCCCAATAAAGCGCAAGCATCTAAATCCGGGTTTTCTATGGTGTATATAATCCAATCACTACAAGTAAGGTCTCTAAGTGATATTTTCCTATCATGGCAAAATATCCTAACATCATACATGTTTAACCAATCCATACCCAAAATAGTTCTGAAACCTACGAAATCAAACATATGCAAACTGCAAGAAAATATACGACTTAACAATTCAAGCCCTAAGTGGTCACATCTCATGCCAAGAGTCGCATACCTTCCTATCGGATTCGCAACCCTTAAGGATGTAACTAGGTATGAGGGTTCTAGGTTAAGCTTATTTACCAAACAATGAGATTTAAAAGAATGCGATGCACCACTATCAATAGAACTCTAACTGACATACCATGAATCAAAAGCATACCTCCCAACACAGCTTTTCCTTTCTCCTCTACTGTTGGTTTTGAGGTAGTTGGTTACAATACAAACACTTTGCCATTTCCATCCTTGGCTGGTTCTTTGCACTGGTTCTTATAATAATCAATCTGTTCACAATTGAAGCATTTGATATTCTTCTCCCCATTCACCTTCTTTCCCTCTCCTGAGCTACATTCATTAGTGAAATGCCCTTTCTTATCACACTTCTGTCTTTCCTTTCATGGCAGCTTCACTCTTCTTAGCTCCCTTCTTGTGGAAAAACTTTCTCTTCTAGTTCTGCCCACCATGAGTTTCCATTACTTTGTTACCATTAAAAAAATCAAGCATCTCCTTATTCCTCAAAGCCATCTCAACAACTACATCACATGAATATCTAATATGTGGTAATTTTGCTTTAGCAAGCTTGCGTCTCGATCCATGGATGAACTTCTCATTCCTTTTGGTAACTGTATCAACCATAGCATATCCTTATCTCAATAATTCTTCAAATCCAGTGGCATACTCAAGCACTGTCATGTCTCCCTGCACCAACTCAGCAAACTTCCTGAGTAGAATTGACCTGGCAATCTCTGACATGAATCTTTCTTCAAACCTTCTTTTGAATTCCGCACAAGTCATGGTCTCTTCAGCTACTCCCACAGTAACACTGTTCCACCAGTACTGTGCTTCTCCTTGCAACAGACTGGATGTCGATCTCCTTTTCTACTCTTCGTTAAGTCTTAAAATCAACAAAAATCCTTTCACAATGAAGCGACAAATTTTCCACTTCAATTGCACACTCGGTCCCAATAAACGGCTTTCCTCCAAGCCTAGCATAGTCTTTGCTCAATATTGCATAGTTATTGACCACCGGGGCTTCCTGATTTCCTTCTCCAACATTTCCTCCAACAAATACTGCAACAGCTCCAACTTTCATTGTGTTGATAAAGAACCGATACATAGCTCCCATATCAACGTGTGGTGCTCTAGCGCCCACATTAGCAGCTTGTTTCTAACCTGGATTCCTTGAGCATTCAGTTTGACATTTGCATTAGTTGTGATACTACCTCGACCAAGGTTAACTCTACCTTCCAAGCATCCATATCTTACTTCCTTTAAATCTATATTTGAACCATTGTAAGACACAGAAAAATAGCCTAAGGTAGATGGAGATAAAGCGTGTACTTATATATAACAGATACAAGTACGTTATTAAGCGTTATCCCATACCCAATCTTTTCTCTAATTCCTTAAGATTATGGTTTTTTTTTAAAATCATTTAAGGTTTAAAATTTCTTTAAATTTTCGTAAACATACATTATGATACCAAGTTGTAACATCCTTTATTTTGAGGCCTGAAGCTAACCGCCACAGATGTTGCACTTATCAATAGTATTAACTTTCGATAATAAAATATGGTAATGTTAATGGTATCCATAATATCAGAAGCATGTGAATATGAAATAAAATCAGCATAGTTCTCAAAACCACTTACCTTATTACATTTCAAATCAATATTTCATACTCAATTACATAGTCTAAAAACGGTTCCCAAGTTTAGATAAATATAATTATTGCAAAATGCACCAAGAGCGACATATGAAGATGCCCTTTGGATGATCAGAGTACTAAATAGACATATCAGTCAATAAGTACGTCACAGCGGAACAATAATGGATAGATTCCTAAATAGCTAATACTTTCCTCCTACACGTTTTTGGAAGCTTTATTCATCACCTACTAAAACCTAAAATATCGTAAATCTCGGTCTACTCAAATTAAATTTTGAGCACCCAAGAGTTTAAGGGGAAAACATAAACTTTGAGTCGAATATACGCCTGGTGTGAATAATTCTATTACATCTCGATTTACTGATATTAAGTGAGACCACGTCGTTTAGCGGAACGGGTTTCCCCTCACTATTATCTGTTTAAGATCATTTCCTTTGAAAATCTAAATCCTACAACAAACTGATTATAACAACAATAGCAATAACATATATGCATATAAATCAGGTAATCAATGGACTAACCGTCCGAACATTATAGTTTATTTAACCGACTACTAACCACTGGTTAACTCGAGCCTTCTAGACATAGTAAATATTCTAACTTCTGTTAGGCACAATACTGAATGGTCTGTCCTTAACTTACTTCTTCTAGGGCCAACTGATTCTAATGGTTTTGCGAGATCACCAATAAACCATCTCTACTCTGTGTGTTCCTTTCTATGTGTAACATTGTTTGGTGTTTAGTCCTACCCGTGACAAAGCCATACACGATAAAATTTTGGACTCAAATTAGCTAGGGGCTACTAGCTAAAGTATAGGGCGCGACTAAACACCAGTTCCATCGGGTATTCTAAAATACGGCTCATTCTTTTAGCAAATATCTGGCATTACCACCCTATTCGAATTTCATTTCCTTGAAAACAATCTTTACAACTGATTTACCCTTAAAATCATATCTTTATAAAACAAGAAAATTATACTCTTTGCTTCACTCAAAATACTTATGCCATGATATATGCTTTATAAATCGATGTTGACAAAAACCTAAAATCAATATGGTTATTTATCCCTTTAAATAGTTAAAGCCTTTTTTAACTTATAAAAAATTAGGTACAAAGCCAAAACAATACCTTCAAAACCATTGTTTAAACCTCTAATAACCTCTTTCTAAATCATTGAACACATCCCTTTCGAAATCATTGAGCATCTCGTTTGAAATCATTGAGTTCAATACTTAATAAAACTATGGGGTCAAAGGGAACATGGGAGAAAGCATCACTTCCGAAAGCATTGGTCTCAAGTAAAAGAATTAGAGAAGATGGTAGCTTTGAAACTATACTTTTGAAACCATTACCTCCGAAACTATTAGTAAAAGCGGCCTAGTCAATCTTTTCGAAAACATGGGGAAAAGCGGCTTCAATATTAGCGGCAGCCGAAGACGAAAGCCTTCCCTTTTGCATGCATTGTTTAAAGGTTATAAAAAGTGGCCTCTAACTAAGGTAAAAGCATTGATGTGGCAGCTAGGGTATTGAAGGGGTTTAAAGTAGAAACCCTTTCGAAATACTCTTTTAAACAAAGCCAGGTCTATAAGTTTGAAAGCTTTGAAAGACAACTTCACCCCTTTCAAATGCATGCTTTCGACACCATCCTACTTTCCGTCTATCTCCAAAACACTACATACCAATGAATTGATACCATGTATATTGGTTTCGAATGGGTATGGAAGGGATTTTGTGCAGGTGTATGATATCGGAAGCTAGCTTGAGTAGTGGCGAAGACGTAATTTAAACAAAAATTGCATTTAATCATTTAAAAAAGTTCCTTTTTATCTACCGCTAATATTTGTCGAAATCTAATTTGTTTAAAAAACGTTCAGTTCCCTTTTTAGAATTTGCTACCGAAATCAAAGTTAGATTATTTAAAATAATTTAACACTCAAGCCCTTCTCCTTAATAAAACGTTTAAAACATTTAAGTCCTCTAACTTAAATAATTTATTAACCATAGTAAAACACTTAAGAAAAATTCATAAAAATCAAAATAATTCACATTAAATATGTTTTCTAACATATTTGAATTTCTGATCCGAAAATAGTGTTTAATTGCCTTAAATGATTTAACCTGAAATTAATAATTTTCTCTCATAGAAAATTTATAATAAATCCATAATTACTTAGAAAATTATGAAACTTGAAACCTATTTTTAAAATAATATTTTTGACCATATATAAAAAACGCAACACTTTTGGATGTCATGTGATAGGTTTTCTAATCTAAATAAAATTCTTATTAAATCTCTGTAAATCATTAACTTAAAGCATATAATCATTTAATCACTATAACATGGCATGCAACTTGTAATTAAACGGATTTATACTTTATAACCGAAATGATTATCAAAACATGAGATGGTAGTTATTATTCACATCGATTTGATTAAGATTGTTGAGATTTGGATTAAGGTTGATTTCCTAAGCTCTTGATCTTGAATCTCCTAGCTTTAATCTTTGGCTTCCTTTCTGTTTAATGGTCAGCCGAACTCCATAGTTTCTATTTAGTTTGTAGATGCAAATTAATGAATGAGGAAGTGGAGAGAATGGAAGGTTTAAGGTATAGGAATAAATGCTATTACCATTTTACCCTCATCATATTCCTCCTTCTTAATTATATTTAATTTCCCTTTCGTTAACACATTCATTAAGGCACGACTCCTTCTTAATTTACATATCACAATCCCTTAACTTTCCATTTTATTTTATTTAATTTACCCAATTAAATATTCTAAATAATGTTAGCTAAAATTAGGGTCATTACATGTGTTAATCATGTGATTACTTACTTGTTTGTGAAAAGTAATTAATTCTATACTTAACACTAAAAGTGGACGAAGTAAGCTTGTCTATTTGTGAGAGTTAAGATTAATGTTCGAGTAGTGATAGAAGCAATTATGCTACAACGTACTAGCTTTACCCTTGGCCGAGGAATAATTAAGTTGGAAAGGTCGGAACATGTTATGTATATGTATCTTGATTTTTATAAGCATTAATTTTAAGAACTAAATAGTCGATTAATTGACTATTGAATGTGATCTAATATAACTTAAGAAGCATCTAAAAGCTTCATGGCTTCAAAGGATTTGTGATCCGAAGAGGAGGAGCACTGATATGAAACATCTTTAGCTTTGAGAACTTATATATACAAGATCTCCCGAAGCAGACTTTTCTTTATATAGTTTGCTTATTTCTAGAAGAAATAGAATTGAGTTAACCAAAAATTCATCAATTTGTTTTGAAGAGCTCGGGATCAGTAAGTGTTTTACTTATAGAATACTAATTCAAAACTAGTATACGAATCTATATTTCGGAAGCAGTTGTGGAAGCGAGATGTTATAGAGTTGAACCGTCTTTTCTAAGGTTGGGACCAAGGGAGATATCAATGTTAACATTTCAGACTTATGTTATAGAGTTGAATTGTCTATCCCAAGGTTAAGTGCATGGGAGAGATCAGCAATAACAGTTGTTAAACGACTTATGTGGGAATCTATGGAGTGATTCGTGTTCTATTCGAGTGATGAAGACTCACGTAAGAGATGCCAAACGTAACCTCGACATAGGAAATGACCAAAGATAGAGTAGGATGCATAGACCGGGGGAGTCACTATACTTAGGGGTATTATCAATTCCATATCTAAAGATTATACTTTCTCAATTCGATATGGAGGAAATAAAAATATAATTTTTAATGCCAATAATGATAATAGTCTTGGGCCAAATGGATTTGAGGAAAAAATTTATAAAGCACATTTTGAAGAAATAGAACTTAATTTATTTGAAACTATAAATGAATTTTTACCTCTAGAAGACCTTGAAAAATATAAATCATACTTTTGTAATGCTTTTTCCATAAGTCCATATCCCAAGTTATTTAGGGGATTATAGAAAAATAGCATATTTCAATTTTATTTATAAAATTATAGCAACTATTTTAAGTGACAGAGTAAAAATATTTCTAAAATATTTTATTTCAGAAAATCAAAGTGCTTTTATACTAGGAAGGCCGATTTTAGAAAATACCCTTTTAGCTCATGAACTGAGAAGGAAGTATAATCAGGGCAGTTGAAACAAAATGTGCATTGAGGTTGATTTGCATGAAGCATTTATAAAATAATTAGACGTTTTATAATCCACCTGATGTTACAACTATGTATTTTATGAATTTTTTTGTTATCTAGTCAAAGAATTCATAAATAATTTAACATACTTTATACTTTTTAATAGATCCCCTTGTGAATTTATCCACTACAATAGATGAATAAGAAAAGGAGATCCCTTTCTCTATACTTATTCATTATTGCTATGGAATATTTTTCTTTGCAAATGGAAATGGAGCAATTAGATAATAATTCAAAACCCACAAATAGAAGTGATCCATGCATTACTCATTTGTTATATCCTGATGACTTTTTAATTTTCATAAATGCAAATTTTCAAAGTGCTCAAATTATTGCAAGCATATATGAAAATCATAGAGATAATGCTGGATTGCAAATCAGTGAACTGGGTTTTACGGATAAAGATGTATAAGTGATGAATTCGGTCACACCGTCATACTACTAGCTAATGTGATATGTGAACGTTAGTATTCGAATTGTTTGATGTTAATAGTTGAATGTATATACATCTATGAGTTGCACTACCATATTAATGAATTTTCTAAAATACTACATGATTTAATCGATTTATAAATTGTTATAAATTAATTAAACTAATTAGAATTTATGAAATATTATTTATTTATTTGAAATACTAGATGCTATTGGTATTATCAGGGTGTCATTAGTAATTAATTGAGTGCATATGTCAAAGTGATGTATGTACGTATCGGCATATAATATCGATATGCATTTAAATACAATTTAAATGATGTTAATTGCTAAATGGATTTGTGAATTCATTGGCCCATGTAAGCCTATGACATGACCGGCCTCGGGAGAACGGGAGTGTGGTGGTTCGAATACTTGATCTAGAATTAGTAAAGGGAGAAACGATAAAAGGAGGATAATTTGTCTTCTTCTCTTTCTCTATTTAAGTAAACCCATACCCTCACTATTTTCATTTTCCTTCCATTGCTATCTCTCATGGCTGTGAGCTACTCAACCTCTATCCTATTGCCAAATGTCCAAGAGCCAAATAAATTAAATTAAAGTAAATCTGATGGTGTACGTGATCGTAGCGATATCCACTAATCGCTTCAACCTAAATCTAGGAGATCCCAATAATCAACATGCATTCAAATGACGCCTCTTAAGATATAAACTCCTTTTGACATTTTATATCATATGTATCATGCGATAACTATTTTATGTAACAATTTTCTATGCATATCTATTGTCTTCCATAATTATCTGTAATTAAATCACTGTAACGACCCACTTATCTGTGCAGTCTAAGCCGATAATAAACCGTATATGTCAACTCAGAATGATAAAAAAAGCAGATTGCTAGGGGGAAGAACGAAGAAAGAAGAAAGAAGAAAGAAGATAATAAGAAAATAGAAACAAGAATACAGAATCTCACAATCGCAGTGGAAAAATATATAATAAATAATAAGAGATCTTTATACAAAAGAACTGTAACTATTAATATACATACCATCATCAGAGTACAACAATCAACAAAACAATCTAAAGGTTATAATAACTTATCCTCACAAGTACTAAATATACAGCATAACACACACAACGGAAATAACCAAGTACATGTAACACGCAGGAGAATCCTCCAGCCCGTCTCCTATGCTCCATAGCATGCTAATCTGAATCTGTAATACTTGTTCTGACCCATGCATTATAATAAAATAACACCTAAGTCAGTCAGGAAAACCAGCATGAGTGTTATCCCGCCATTTAGTAAGGCCATGATACCAAAAGATTAACTGAAAACCAATGGCATTTCTCCTCGATTGCTGGTTATGTACAGATCGGCTATGGATGCCGGTAAATTTTGTTCGAGGCCGGATCGAGCTATAATTGATATGGCACGATAAACAAAGCTATAGAAACCAGCATTCCAAATTTCAAGTCAATCGAAGTTCGTATGCTCGAGATATTGATCGATCATGGTTGAGAAATCCAACTCTCTTCGTATCCATGCACTTCGCATCCATCCAACCATCATCATTTCGTATCCATTAAAAGGGCAACCTGCTTCGTATCGATCTTTTTCGAATCCATCCTAAAACAAACCTTTATCGTATCCATCAACCTGCACTGCAGTTTGTATCCATCAATATGCACTGCAGTTCGTATCCATCAATGTGCACTACGGTTCGTATCCATCAAGTGTACCGCTTCGTATCTAGAAATAGCTCGCATTTCGTATCGATCCCGGTCAATGAAATCGATACGAAATGCACCTGAATCATCGATACGAATAAAGCCACATACATGGATACGAGACGAGATACAGGCAGAGCGATATGAGATGGCTAATGTGCAAGGTGATATAAAAGATCGATATGAAGGTTGTCATATGAATGGGTACAGAGAATGGGCTCGAAAGCTATTGGATGGAGGGGTACGAATGGAAGTCAAATGAGAGGAAGATACGGTCGAGAGGCATGAAAAATGGATCTCTCCTGGATTTTCTGAGACATGTCATCAATACCAAAAGCATGGATACGAAGAGAAGAAATGTGGGGCTCTAGATCGATTCGGAACATTCAGCCTACATTGGAGAATGAAAACTTGCATTGATCATAACTCAGAATCTACAAGTCCAAATGCCACCAAATTTTCACAGGAGCTTACGTACAACCTAAAGAATGTTCATGTTAAATTTCGACTCGATTGGATCAAATCTTGATCGATACGAAATTCATTTGTATCGATCAGGACCGAGTGTAGATGACATAGGATCAATCATGTAGGCCCACTCATGTGCCAGAAGTCGTCTCTCGAGATCTGAGTGAGATATTTGCATCCTACGCCTATAAATAGCATCCCAAAGTGTACATAAAAGGGACTTTTGGCTCTTGGATGCCCAGACTCTATCGGAATCATCACTACACTTTAATTGTACTGTTATAATCAGTTGTAACTCATTGTAATCAGCGAACAAAAAGTCAATAAAGCAGCAACCCTTCTAAGTGGGCGTAGGCTACAACGCTGTAACACTATAAAATGTGTGCTTCTACTGCTCTCATTTGAATTTTCTAAGCGTTCTTCGTATTTTATTCTTTATAAACTTTTTATCTGTGATCCATGACTGTGATTTGGTGCTTTCATTGGTAATTAGGTGTTTGTGACCATTTTTGACACAAACATTTTGGTGCTTTCACTGAGAAAGCTAGAAATCAAAGATTCTACAGCTTGGATTTTGGATCTGAAGGCTTAAGGACTCAGATATGGAAAGCAATGTCAAGGTAATCGGCAAGAAAACAATGGAATGAAGGGAGTCAGGAGGCTTCCTCGGGATTAAATCAGGCCACGGCCTTCATCACCAGAGATGAGATGGAGATGATGATGGGAGTTATGCATGAAGAGCTTCTAAAAAGACAAGAGGAGATGATTTAGAATGTGCTTCAACAAACTGGATAGACTGGAGTGTAGAATCAAGCTAACGAAGGTGGAGGAGATGCTAGAGATAGAAGTCAGGAGCATGGAGCAATCAGAATCCAGAACAGAGTGGGACCATCAGGAGCGGCCCCAGAGCTAGGTGCACTCCCTAGGAGCATGTTAATCCAACTTCAGGAAGGATACCAGGTGGAGCTGTTTAATATGGCGTTGATACAAGAATGGGCGCCCATCCAGAAGAGCAGATTCCAAGATTCCCTCGTGAACTCGGGGTGCAGATCGGAGGCAACGGGCAAGGACTACACCTTGGAGACGGTGACAGATTGGCAGAGATGGTCAGACGAGCCACGAGAGGTGGACTGTTGAACAGAGATTTGGAAGATGTTAACAGAATCCCCTTCGCTTCCGCAATCAGGCAGGCTAGGAATCCATCAGAGTTCAAGCTACCAACATTAGAGACATATGATGGAAGGACAGATCCAGTTGTTCATCTGACAAGATATATGAGAATATGGAAGTACTAGGAGCATTAGAGGAAGTCATGGCCTAGTATTTTCCATTACATTTGACAGACATAGCAGCACTATAGTTCAGGAAATTGGAAAGCGGCTCCGTTAGAACATGGACCGAGCCAAATGAGAAATTCATGAGGCAGGCCAAAGTTCACATCTCGAGGCCTAAGAATGTGATGAGTCTAGCAGCACTAAAGCAGAAGACGGGAGAGTCTTTGATGAACTTCTTAACACGATTTAATGCAGCAGCAGCATCAGTGGATCGCCTAGATCCATCCATGGTTTTAATGGCAACTGTATCCGGCATAGCTGATAGAACAGAGTTCAAAAATTAACTGACAAGGGATCCACCCATGGATCTAGGGGAGTTTTATCATGAGGCCAAAGGATTTCCATGATTAGGGGATGCAGATGTTAAAAGAGAGGAAGGAGAGGGAGTCAATGTGCATGCAGTCAAAAACGGAGATCCTCCCGGAAGGGATTCAGGCAAGGACAAAGGGAAATGAAAATCCAAAGATAACGATGATCGACCAAAGCGACCACGAAAAGAACCGAGATTCACCACTTATATGGAGTTGTGTGAAACTTTGGAACGAATCTACCAGGACTCCATGGGCAGGTTCCTTATTGAAAGCCAATGAGAGGAAATCGTACAAGTACTGCTTATTCCATGAGCTAAGCGGCCATAATACCAATGATTGCAGGCACCTGAGGGATGAGATAGAAGGACATATCCGGAATGGTCTGCTATCGCAATGTGTGAGAAGGCGAGCAACAACGGCGGAATGAGAGCAGCCACCACCTGGATCAACTGGGAACGGCTTAGGATCGAGGCGTCGGCTTGTCATCAACCAATTGAAATAATAACGAATAAGTGGCAAACTCCACACCAATACGATTAAGTCATTTATGCATGTACAATACCACGACCTCAAGCATGCTCTGATACGACTATCAACCGCATTAGTGTAGGTATTTGCACTTTGACGTCTCTGTTTTACTTTTGTTTTCTATTTCACATGTTTGGACTTGGTTTTTTAGACATTTTTGTTGAAAGACTCATTTTGAACGTGAAACGGCTATTTGTGATTCCATAACGACTAAGCCACTTACACATGTATGGGATCGTGAACGGTCTTCAGGCATGCTCTGAGATGATGATAATCCGCCATAACAAGCAATTAAGAAGCTCACTCGAATGTGAAATCCGACATTAATGATACTAAGTCACCCACGGGAACACACAACTTGCCTCGAATGGCACCCGACCATGAACGGTCACAACTCGCCTCGAACAGCACCCGACCGCAAACGGTCATAACTCGCCTCGAACGGCGCCTAACCGCGAATGGTCACAATTCTCTGCAAACGGCATTAGACCGCGAATGGTCACCATTCGCCGGGAATGGCACCCGACCTCAAACGGTCACATAACACCTCGAATGACATACGATCTCGAATGATCGTCATTCGCGGTCAGGTAAGATTATCAATCTCTTTGTAAGTCATTGACAAGATATAGACATCCATCTTATGGCATTACAAAACACACCTTCCTATCACAAGGCATGTTTTGGGGGGAAAGTGTTATCCCACATTTTAGCAAGGCCATGATACCAAAAGATTAACTGAAAACCAAAGACAGTTCTCCTCGATTGTCGGTTATGTACAAATCGGCTATGGATGTCGGTAAATTTTGTCTGAGGACGGAGCAAACTACAATTGTTATGGCACGATAAGCAAAGCTATGAAAACTAGCTTTCCAAATTTCAAGTAAATCGGAGTTCGTATGCTTGAGATATTGATCGATCACGGTTGATAAATCCAACTCTCTTCGTATCCATGCACTTCGCATCCATCCAACCATCATCATTTCGTATCCACCAAAAGGGCAACCTACTTCGTATCGATCTTGTTCGAATCCATCCTAAAACAAGCCTTCATCCTATCCATCAACATGCACTGCAGTTCGTATCCATCAACATGCACTGCAGTTCGTATCCATCAACGTGCACTGTAGTTCGTATCCATCAACTGTACCGCTTCGTATCCACAAATGGCTCGCATTTCGTATCGATCCCCTTCAATGAAATCGATACGAAATGCACCTGAATTATCGATACGAACAAAGCCACATACATGGTACGAGACGACATACAGGTAGAGCGATACGAGACAGCTAATGTGCGAGGCGATATAAAAGATCAATACGAAGGTTGTCATATGAATGGGTACGAAGAATGGGCTCGAAAGCTATTGGATGGCAAATGAGAAGAAGATACGGTCGAGCGGCACAAAAAATGGTTCTCTCCCAGATTTTCCGAGGCTCGTCATCGATACCAAATGCACGGATACGAAGAGAAGAATTGTGGGGCTCTGGATCGATTCGAAATTATCAGCCTACATTGGAGAATGAAAACTTGCATCGATCATAACTTAGAATCTACAAGTCCAAATGCCACCAAATTTTCACAAGAGCTTATGTACAACCTAAAGAATGTTCATGCTAAATTTCGACTCGATTGGATCAAATCTTGATCGATAAGAAATTCGTTTGTATCGATCACGGAGCGAGTGCAGGTGACATAGGATAGATCGTGTGGGCCCACTCACGTGCTAGAAGAGGTCTCTCGAGATCCGAGCGAGATACTTGTACCTACGCCTATAAATTGCATCCTAAAGTCTATAGAAAAGGGACTTTTGGCTCTTGGACGCCCAGACTCTGCCGTAATCATCACTACACATTAACTGTACTATTATAATCATTTGTAACTCATTGTAATCAGCGAACAAAAAGTTAATAAAGCAGCAACCCTTCAAATTGGATGTAGGCTACAACGCCGAACCACTATAAACCGTGTGTTTCTAGTGCTTTTTTCTGAATTTTCTGAGCGTTCTTCGCATTTTAATCTTTACAAACTTGTTATCTGTGACCTGTGACTATGATTTGGTGCTTTCATTCGCATTTGGGTGTTTGTAACCATTTTTGGCGCAAATAGTGTGAAAACACACACAGTTGGATTTAATGTTATAGGAAAATCCTTTGAAATCAAAAGGTATCTCATAAGACCATGCCACACATAAACATGACGAGTTTTTACCTTACGATAACCACACTTTTATATAAAAATCTTGTGATATTATATAGTGTTTAAATACAAATACTTGTTAAAATAGCTGAAATGCTTGCATCTCACATTTCAACATAGTTTGGCACAATAAAAATCGTACGGCGCTTATTGGAGAGTGGATTCCATACTATGACCAAGTAAGGAACTACCTCCGATGAGTGCATCTCTAGATCAATGCACCCGGGTCTGACAAGAACATCTTGTACCCTACTACACATTAACCAGCATACCACTTGACTAGTAGTACAGAATATGTCATCTCCCCGGTCTTTCGACCTTTTAAAGATCTCATGCATAATCAAATCCATAAATATAGGGTTATTTAGAAAAATGATGACATACCCTATTGAAAGCGATCCATTTAGTGTCGCTGCATGCCCTGTTTTAGTCAATTCTAGGTTTATGAAGCTTGAGGCAACGATTACCATTCAAGAAATTTACACTTAGAATGCTCATTGCCCTCCAGTGACAATGCGCTGATGGCATTCATCCATACAAGTTGTTCTGGGTCTGAACAAATGGAATCTCCCAAATCTCTGTCTTCATTATCTTCACGACATCACAATTCGCAACACTCAAATCGTATCGAAGTCGTTTCCGACTAATTAAATTCGATTCCGGTCTCTTCGAAACGATCAAGGAATTTGGCAGATTCGATTGTCAGTTATTTAACTATCAAACTACACACATAAGCAAACACTAGGCCATATTCTAAATCTTTTTAAACATTTACATCAAAATATCTTTGCAAAGATATATATTCCAAACCCTTCCAGTATTTCAATATTTGAAAAAGATTTCAAATACTTAAGTCCATAACATGATATTTCCAACCATATCTTATTTCAACACTTAGAAATATTTCCAAATTCAATTAATAATTCATTACTTAGAACATATTTCCATATAAATCATTTGGTAGTTAGAATATTTCCAAAACCATTTAATTCCACTACTAAAGACAATATTATAATTACATTACCCAATCTTCAGGGTTTTTATTAATTCCCTTTACAATTCCCAAGAATTATCGAATATACTCATTTATAATCCAACTAACAATTTACTACTCTTTTAATGAATTCAAATTCATTTTCGAAGTTCCTATATTTAAAAAATTTGGAAATTTTCCTTTCCTAAATTTTCCAAAGTTTCCTCATTCCCCTATAAGATTTTCTCTTATAAATCTCGCCCATTAATAAAATCCATTTACAAATCCTAAGAATATTTATAAATGAATTGTAATCACTTACTTTAAAACTATATATATAATAATTAAAAAGATGGTTAAATAATTTTAAAATATCAAAGCACTTTAAAATAAACATCAATAACTAATTCTAATTTATTTATAAAATTTCTAATAGATTTACAAAACAAGTTCGTAAACTTAGAATTCATTCCAACAATTTAAATATTTTAAAACCACCTTTCTGAAATATTTAATCTAATTAACAATTTTTAAAACTACATAGTTTAATAAATCCTTTTAAAAAACTTCACTTCTTGATAAAAATATATTTTCAAAATTCCAATATAACTAATTTTATATTTATAAATCTCTCCTGATTCATCACAAATCGATTTACGTTTCCAATTTCATAAACCCTTTTCCAAATTCCAATATAGAACCCAATTATTTTCTAAACCATTTCCCATATCTCATTATAAATTGCCACTTTGAATTTATATTTCCAATTTACAAAATAATAATCATTTTATTTTATTTGTAAACATCGTTTATAAATTTACAAACTCATTTGAGTTCCACCTGTTTTGTAAAATTTCATTTACAAACCCATTCCTTTATAAACCCCATATACTTTCTAAACTATTTTATCGATTTCAAATCCTTTTCCATATTTTCGTAAATATCACTTAAATTTTGTTATACAAATACTTTATCCCTCACTTTCAAATCTATAGTTAAAATCCTTTAGCAAATAATTAAGTAAAAATCCAAATCAAATAATTTATTTTATACAATCAATTTCTTTTAGATAATCCTAGATTTCACCGAAAAACATTTATTATTTCAAAAATCATTTTTGATTTTTTTTAAAAAACTCAAATATCATTTATAGTATTCCAAACATTAATCCTTTTATTGAATTCAAACTCACCCCATTAAATAATCCAAATTCAATATAAATATTATTATTTTCCAAATTGTCGAGAAATTCTTTTTAAAATCCAAACATATTATTAATGGTATTTATAATACCAAAACTAAGGCCGGTGCTACTATAGCATCCTATAAATTCAAATCACACAACAATCCAAAACAGATTATTTAATCACATCATATATCATTATATATGAAAACGATCAATATATTTGAGAAATCTAGTTGGATCCCTCCAGCCGGTTATCCTGCAACCACAGACGTAATATAACATAAAATTCCAATCCCACTTCGAGGCAGGATATCACGGTAATATAGGATAATCTGATATTATGTGGGTGCATAGTGTCTTATCCACTCCAATCGGTGGGAATATATCCAACTACTAATATATATACTAGTATATATAATATAACACCCAACTGATAATAATAATTTATCAATTCATTCAATCAACCAATAAACAATTTTTTATCTATTTAAAATAGAACTAATTATCCATGATGAGTGAGATTTACTCACCTTTATTTCTTGTTGTCGCCGAAATGTTCCGGTTTGGAACTAAAACTAGACGACGTCTAATTTGAGCCCAAATTTTCGTTATCTCCAAATACGTCCAAACTAGTTTCATTGCGAAGCACTCATCGATACAAGCACAACGCAAAAAGTTTTTTTCCAATCGGACCTCGTATGTAGGAGTTATAGATTTTATAAGTTATCGATATAATTTTTAAATTAAAACAAATAAATTATATAACTTTACTTAAATCACAAGTTTACCCTCTTCTTTTGCAACGTATTCCTCTGCCTAAAATAAATATGCACAGACATTTTGACCCTAAATCACGCGTGCAATAATTTCACCGATACAAAGCTATACATAACAAAATTGAATTCCATCGTTGCCATCGGCTTCCTCATATCGGTCTCCACCTGCCTGCACCCAAAATTCCACACTTGATTTCCCCAGGTGATTCATGACGACACTGCTCTCCGTCCTTATAGCAACAGTCGTGATGCTCCTTTTCATGTTGCGCGCCTCCAAACTTCAACCCTAGGTGCCAAACTTTTCCACGAGCTCGAATATCATACCCCATTTTTCCTTTGTTGCTTCTATCA
This sequence comes from Allium cepa, assembly GCA_030765085.1. NCBI lineage: Eukaryota > Viridiplantae > Streptophyta > Magnoliopsida > Asparagales > Amaryllidaceae > Allium > Allium cepa. The sequence goes on along the minus strand of CM060946.1, from coordinate 119,742,950 downwards.
CCATGAAATGGAAACCCTTGTTGCAAAACACTGTACGGACTCCACTTGAGCCCAATCACCACATAATGCACCCATCCAAAAGTATATCAAATTGAAGCCCTCGCCTAGCTGCCATTTTTAAAACTTTCTTTAGATTTTTTTTGGTGGATTTAAAAAATAATTTTTTTATTTATTCTCTTTAGTGTAACTAGAAAGGAGGGGGTGAGAAGTGATATTGTAAAGGAAATAGGGCAGGCTACATGTAGGGTGGCTGTAGGTCATATTAAAAAGAAAGGAAAAAGGCTATGCAATCACATCGTTCAAAATATATTATTAGAAATTTCAAAATATTTCGATGTTTATTCCGAATTTCGATCGAGGCATGCCGCCAGGCATTCCTAGTGTTACGCCCCTATTCGGAACGCAAATGGAACAAGTTTCTAGACCTAATTCGATCGTATGCAGAAGATAGCGTTTTGAACCCAATTATTATATTAAATTTTCGATACTATATTTCAACGCGTTTCTATCCCAACGGTAACTCCAAATGCTACGAAATTTAAAATTCAATAATAATACACTATTATAGATCCAATGGAACTAGTTTCGTTGAAATCCAAGACTGTGCCTCAGAAGGCTATTTTCACTCGTTAATAAAAAAGAGTAAATTTCAAAATTAGTTAAACTACTTTTAAATCCAATATAAAAATTTTATTATTTTTATTCTTATCAAAAAAAATTAAATAAGTCTTTAAATCATTTTTGTCCAACTTAAAATCCAAGATTTAATTATTAAAACAAATTTTCAATTGTTAAATTCAACAATTATATTACCCATTAAATCGTTATATTTGAAATTCAATTTATTAAATCTATAAAATTAACTTTCAAGTATTTAAAATTCATTAAATATTCCAATTTCAAATGACCAAAATTCTAGATCGTTACATTCTTCCCCCTTTAAAAGAATTTCGTCCTCGAAATTGCCAACATAGGGAAACTGCCTGACCCATTTCTTTTTTAAAACAAATTTGTTGAAATAAGTTCCCAAATCCATTTAAGCATTTAACCCTCCAAAATCAATCTGTTGAAACCTTGTTATAACTTTTACCAAGTTTCCAAATTTATTCATATGTCCATTCAATCATTTCAGGTTATAACTCAAAAATTAATTTTTAGTTAATAAAAAAATTTCTTCAAAATTTCTAACTCTTTAAATTTCCAAAAAATTTTTCCAACATCTCATTTGCACGGCTATATCGAAACAACTGCAAATCTCCACGACGGGCTAAATAAACAAAAGAAAACAAAAGCTAAGTGACTCGATCATAAAACCATCAAATTCAAACAACAATTTAAACATGTATCTTTTAGTCGAGCAACCAAATTTTTATTTATAAAGCCAAAGGCATCAAATTAGCGCTTGCTCTTATATACCAGTGACATCCAATCATAAAGTTCATGATCATATTATTCTGCATTTTCAATTCCCAACACTTGCTTTACTAAAACCGTACGATCTACATCTATCATTTGTACATAATATCAAATATGATCGCTCGCTCGATCACACAATTTCACTTCCAAATTAGTATCGTTCACATGACCCTCTAGTGCGGACTTAGATCTGGTTTCTTGATTAGAAACCGCCATTCTACTTGCATAGCCATATACTATGATAGAAAATCCCATAATCAATCAAAAATCCATATCAAGTGTTCGCCGTCGAGAATAGAGTGAAAAATTCCAATTCGGATCGATATAAATCATCTTGAAATTCTATGCCCGAATCTAGATTAAACCGTCATGCGAATAATATAATATAAGTACAACTTACATATTTATTTTCATTGACTCTTAGCCACTTCTTTTATTCATATTCATTTCATTTATATTCACTTATTCACAATCACTATTCACATTGCTTAATTCACATTCTCTTATTTACCCACATTCACTTCTTTACGCAGTGTATTTCCTAATACTATTATCACTTAAACATTATTCCATAGAATTTTCTTTCTTAGGTTCATTTTAAAACATTTTAAATAAATTAAATCTATATCCATTTTATATCAAATCCAATTTCAATTCCATTTTCAACATTTGATTTTATAAATTAACATTTCAAACCATATCCAATTCACTAATTAGCTTAATTAGTTCCATCATAAAAAAATTCAACTTTTTTCTTCTTGCATTCACATTCAACAATTTTGAACATTGCTTTAACTTGCAAATCTTCAAATTTTATAAGTTATCAAACTTACTCATATTCCATAAAACATTTTAAATCAAATCCCATAGTTTTAAACACTTTGTTCTAAGTATTTCAAATCATTTTTTGAAAACATACACACGCACACTCAATCCTTTGGTATATCAAATTATTCTTTTGATTTTCAAAACCAAAACCAAATTTCCAAAACAAAACTCTAATGGCAGCAATTTCTCTCTTGGAAACTTGAAAATGAACGTCGATGATGCTGTAGTTACCACCAAAATTATTTTCCAACGACCAAAGTGAGTTTAGTGCTTTCTGTCTCTTTAAAAATCCTTTTAAAAATATTTACAAAAATATTTTCCAATTAATATCGCTATATTTTTCCAAAACTTTGAAAACCATTTCCAAAATTAATAGGATTTAATTTCCCAAATTACCAACCTTTAAAACCCTTTTAATTATAAACTGCTTTTATAAACCATATTTATAATATACTTGCGAAATTTCATTTCCTTTAATTTATAAATCACACTTATAAACTATATTTTCATATACCTTCACTTTGGTTATACGACATCACTTCTTAGCTGTAAATCTTGTTTACATTATTATATCAACCTTTATTAGATCATAAACAACAATCAACAAATGATAATAATTAAATGTTATCATTCTCTAACAACCAAGCATACCATATATACCTTATTAATTTTTTGAAAGTTTATTTATTTATATATAAAATAATTAGGGTAAAATTATTTCGTTTACCCAATTTCAAAACAATACCATGTCGAGTTGCTCTGTTCAAGTGTTTAGAGATCTCTGTCAATAACATTAATTACTCGTATTGACCAGAATCCATAAGCCACTCAATGGACCAATCAACATAATATAAAACAATTTTTATATCACCAGCAAATACACGCGCGCACACACACACTCAAACTCATTTTAGGGTCCTACTGACCCTATCTCTAATGCATTACCCAATCAAAGCCAAGGTTTTCGCTTATCCTTTCGCTCTGATACCAACTGTAATGACCCACTTTTCTGTATAGTCTAAGCCGACAATAAATCGCACATGTCAAATTAGATTGAATAAAAAGGAGGATTTTTAGAGGGAAAGAAAGAAGAAAGAAGATAAGAAGAAAACAAAAACAACAATACAGAATCTCATAATCGCAGTGGAAAAATATATAATAAATAATAACAGATCTTTATACAAAAGAAACTGTAACTATTGATATATATACCCCCATCAGAGTACAACAATCAACAAAACAATCTAGAAAGTTATAGTAACTTGTCCACCCAAGTGCTGACTATACAGCATAACACATACAGCGGAAAAACCAAGTACATGTAATATGCTTTGGAATCCTCCAACACGTTTCCTATGCTCCATATCATCCTTATTTGAACTAGTAATACTCGGTCTGACCCGAGCATTATAGTAAAATAACACGAGTGAGTCTGGAAAAACAACGTGAGAAAACACACCGAATTGGATTCAATGTTATAAGAAAATGCTTTGAAATCAAAAGGTATCTCGTAATACCATGCCATGCATAAACACATTGGGTTTTTACCTTATGATAACCAAACACTTTTATATAAGAATCTCGTGATATTATAATAGTGTCTAAATACAAATACTTATTAAAATAGCTGAAATGCTAGCATATCACATTTCAATATAGTTGGGCATAATCAAAACTGTATGGCTCTTATTGGAGAATGGAATCCATATTATGACCAGGTAAGGAACTATCTTCCATGAGTGCATCCTTAGATTAATGCATCTGGTTTGACAAGAACATCTTGTACCTTGCCATATAGAATCAGATTACCACTTGACTAATAGTACCGAATATGTCATCATCCTGGTCTTCTGACATTTTTGAGATCTCATGCACAATCAAATCCATGAATATAGGGTAATGTAGAAAATGATGACATAACCCAATGGGAGCAACCCACTTAGCCCTGCTTCATGTCTTGTTTTAGTCATTTCTCAACTGATGAGGCGTCAGGCTACGATTAACTTTCAAGAAATTTTCACATAGAATGCTCATTGCCCTCCAATGACAATGTGCTGATGGCATTCATTCGTACAAGTTTTTATGGGTCTGAACAAACCGAATCTCCAAAATAACCATCTTCATCATCTTCACGATATCACAATTCGCAACTCTCAAATCGGATTGAAGTGGTTTTCAGATAATTATATTTGATTCCGGTCACTTCGAAACAATCAATGAATTTGGCCAGATTGATAGTTGGTTATTTAACTATCAAACTAAACACATATGCAATCGCTAGGTCATATTATAAATCTTTTAAAATATTTACATCAAAATATCTTTACAAAGATATATATTCCAATACCTTCCAATATTTCAATATTTGAAAACGATTTCAAATACTTAAATCCATAACATGATATTTCCAACCATATCTTGTTTCAACACTTAGAAATATTTCCAAATTCAATTCATAATTCATTACTTAGAAAATATTTCCATATAAATCATTTTATAGTTAGAATATTTCCAAAACCATTTAATTCCACTACTTAAGACAATATTATAAGTATATTTCCCAAAATCATTTTTAATATCCATACTTAGAGAATATTCCATACTTAACTCATAAATCTCCGGAGCTTTTATTAATTCACTTTACAATTCCCAAGAATTATCGAATATACTCATTTATAATCCAGCTAACAATTTATAACTCCTTTAACGAATTTAGATTCATTTTTCGTAGTTCGCGGATCTAAAAAATATGTAAATTTCCCTTTCTCAAATTTTCTTAAGTTTCCGCATTCCATTATAAGATTTTCTCTTATAAATCTCATCCATTAAATAAAATCCCATTTACAAATACCGAGAGTATTTATAAATAAATTGCAATCACTTACTTTAAAACTATGTACATATATATATAATAATTACAAAACGTGGTTAAATAATTTAAAATACAAAAGCACTTTGAAATAAACGTCAGTAACTAATTCCAATTTATTTATAAAATTTCTAATCGATTTACAAAACTAGTTTATAAACTTAAAATTCATTCCAATAATTTAAATATTTAACAACTAGCTTTCTGAAATATTTAATCTAATTAATACTTTTTTTAACTACATAGTTTAATGAATCCTTTTAAACAAACTTCACTTCTTGATAAAAATATATTTTTAAAATTTCAATATAACCAATTTTATATTTATAGATCTCTCTCGATTCATTACAAATCGATTTGCGTTTCCAATTTCATAACCCTTTTCCAAATTCCAATGTAGAACCCACTATTTTTTCCTAAACCGATTCTCATATCTCATCATAAATTCCCACTTTGAATTTATATTTCTGATTTACCAAATGATAATCATTTCGTTTTATTTATAAATGTTGTTTATAAATTTACAAACTCATTCAAGTTCCACTTGTTTTATAAAATATTCCCATTTATAAAATTTCATTTATAAACCCATTCCTTTATAAACCTCATATATTTTCTAAACTATTTTAAACTCCGTTTTCAACTCCTTTTCCATATTTTCAGAAATATCACTTAAATTTTATTATATAAATACTTTATCCCCCACTTTTAAATCTCTATTTAAAATTCTTTAGGAAATAATTAAGTAAAAATCCAAAATTAAGTCATCCATTTTATACAATCAATTTCTTTTAGATAATCCCAGATTTCACCGAAAAACATTTATTATTTCAAAAATCAATTTTTAATTTCTTTTTAAAGACTCAATTATAACTTATAGTATTCCAAAAATCAATCCTTTTGTTGAATTCGAATTCATCCCCTTTAAATAATCGAAATTCAATATAAATATTATTATTTCCATAATCGCCGTTGAAATTATTTTTAAAATTCAAAAATATTATTTATGGTGTTTATAACCCCAAAATTTAAGGCCAGTGCTACTATAGCATCAAATTAATTCAAATCACACAACAATCCGTTACAGATTATTCAATCACATCACATATCGCTATATGAAAGCGATCAATATATGTTAGGAATCCAGTTGGATCCCTCCAACCTGTTTCCCTGCAACCACAGACGTTATATAACATAAAAAACACCAATCGTGTTTTGAGGTAGGATATCGCGGTAATATAGTTCATCCTCTATTATACGGGGCACATAGTTTCTCATTCGCTCCAATCGACGAGAATATATCCAACTAATAATATATATACTAATATATATAATATAACATCCAATTGATAATAATAATTTATCAATTCATTCAATCAACCAAATAAATAATTTTTAACTATTTAAAACAAAACTAATTATCCAAGATGAGTGAGATTTATTCACCTTTATTTCTTGTTGTCGCCGAGACGTTCCGCTTTGGAAGTAAAACTAGATGACATCTGATTTTAGCTTAAATTTACATTGTCTCCAAATCCATCCAAACCAGTTTTGTTACGATGCTCTCATCGATACGAGCACAATGCAAAAAAAATTGTTCCAATCAGACCTCGTATGCATGAGTTATAGATTTTATAAGTTATCGATATGATTTTGAAATTATAACTAATAAACCAATATAACTTTACTTAAGTTACAAGTTTAACCTCTTCTTCTCCAACATATTCTTCTGCCTAAAATAAATGTGCACAGACATTTTGAACCCAAATCATGTGTGCAATAATTTCGCTGATACGGAGCTACACACAACGAAATTGAATTTCGTCTTTGCTATCGGCTTCCTCATCTCGATCTCCACCTCTCTGCATCCAAAATTCCACACTCAACTTCCACGTACAATTCATGACTATGCCGCTCGCCGCCCTGTAGCAAAGTCCCGGTGCTTCTCTTTACGTCACCCGCCTCCGAACTTCAACCCCATGTGCCAAACTTCACCACGAACTCGAATACCATATCATCTTTGTCCATTGTTGCTCCTATAACCATGAAACACAAACCCTAATTGCAAAATAGTATACAGACTCCACTCGAGCCCTATCAGCACAAGATGTACCCATCTAAAAGTATATCAAATTGAAGCCCTCAGCTAATGGAAATTTTTAAAACTTGCTTTTGATTTTTTATTTGGTAGATTTGAAAAATAATTTTTTTATTCTCTTCACTGTAACTAGAAAGGATAGGGAGACATGATTTTATAAAGGAAATAGGGTAGGCCACATATAGGTTAGCTGTAGGTTGTCATGAAAAGAAAGGAAAACGACTATGCAATCACATCGATCAAAATATATTATGAAAAGTTACAAAATATCTCGATATTTATTTCGAACTTTGATCAAGGCATACCACCAGGAATTCCTAACATTATACCCCTATTTCGAATGTAATGGAACAAGTTTCGAGACCTAATTCGATCGTACGCAGAAGATAGCGTTTTGAACCCAGTTACCATATTAAATTTTCAATACAATATTTCAACGTGTTTCTATCCCGTACAACCAAACGGAAACTCCAAACGCTACCAAATTTGAAGTTCGATAATAATACACTATTATAGATCGAATGGAACTAGTTTCATTGAAATCCGAGACTATGCCCAACAAGGCTATTTTCGCTTGTTAATTAAAATGGATAAATTTCAAAATTACTTAAACCACTTCTAAATCCAATTTAAAAGTTTTATTATTTTTATTCTTATCAAAAGAAATTAAATATGTCTTTAAATCATTTTTTATCCAACTTAAAATCCGAGATTTAATTATTAATACAAATTTTCAATTATTAAATTCAACAATAAAATTACCCAATAAATCGTTATATTTGACTCAAGTTAATAAATCTATAAAATTAAATTTCAAGTATTTAAAATTCATTAAATATTCCAATTTCAAATACCCAAAGTTATAGGTCTTCACAATCACACCGCACTATATGTTAATTGATATTGTCATTTAGATAACCAGAAAAATTATATTTAAATTCTGGCATGTCCAAAATAATTTATATATTAATTTTCAAAGTATTGAGATTGATTTTAGATAATTTAAGAAATGTTGTTTACTATTTTTAGTCATATATTGATATTATGGATTTGAAATTGTTCGTAAAATCATATATATATATATATATATATATATGTATATAATATGTTTCGGCTTTTAAAAAAATTATTTTTCCTAACCTATATTAATATAATATTATTATATTTATATTCTAATAATTGAAAAATTATTTTATATATATGTAAATATTTAAATTTAATAAAATATAATAACAAACGGCTTTGCATTTTGTCTTTAAAGAAAATTTTACATGGTGGAAAAGAATTAAATATATGTTAATTATTTTAATATTTTTTTTACTACCAAATACATATTTAAATTATTTTATGCAATTTTAAATAGTTTATGTGTTTAATTTTTTTAATAATTTTTGGCAATAATAATTATTTATATAAAAAAATATATATTTATTTTAATTAATTAAAAGATATTCTAACTAATTTTTATAACTAATCAAAATTAGATATCTTGGATATTGAATTTGAATTTGAATTTTATTGACTTAGCTAAAATAGAATTAAATATTTTGAAAGTTTAGTTTATCAATATATAATAACTTTCAAACTTATATAAATATTTATATGTATATTTAAATAATGTTTTGAGACAACTAATGTACATATAGTTCGCTAATTTATACGTTGCATATGTTAATCCCAACATCTATATACAGGTATAACCGTTTGCCCTAAAAATGAGCACAAATGCCCAATAGAAGTTTTGGAGAGAAATAAATAAAGAATATAAAATGAAAATAAAGGAATTAAGAAATTAAGTAGTTGAAAATCAAAGCAATAACACGAACACAACGATTTATAGTGGTTCGGTTATTTGCCTACGTCCATTTGAATAAATAGCTTTATTAATCACTTTGTAAATTGAGTACAATAGGGATCAGATGAAAATCCTTAGTTAAAATATACAAAGAAACTAGCAACATTCGACTCCCTTCCTTACTTCATCTCATTTCTCAGACTTTACTTATTTCCTTAAGCTTAGTTTCGAACCCTCCCCTTCTAACTTGGAAACTCGACCCCTTTCTTTCAAATCAAATATCGCCTTCTCCCTTAGATTTGCCATTCTTACCTTTCTCTAGACCATTGCTCCATCCTCGACAAGAATCGAAGTCCAGCCTTTCCTCTTAAAAATAATCTTATTTTACACACTTAGGTAGGTTTTTTTGCATGTGACTTTGATTTATGATGAGATGAAGGGTTTTTTTGTATGTTAAACATGGGTTAATTTGGAGGAGATGAGTTGGACGACAGCGATGCAGGGTTTGACGAGGTAATAAAGGGCGAGAAAAAAAGAACGAAAATAAAGGAGCAGAGGGATCGGTCGTGCGTAGTATGTGAAGTATGATGGGATCAGTTGGAATATAGGTAAAGGAGTGGGATTTGAGTGAACGTTGGAGGGAAGTGTGAAAATGTTGAAGTTTAGGAATCAACATTGAAGTTCGATAAGCGATTGGTTATGTTGGCTGAGGCATAGGTGTAGGTTGCATTGTTAAGTGGAAGGATCAATCATTCGTGAAGTAAAGAGGGGTTGTCTATTTGCTTTAGGAGGAGTGTGAATGTGGTCTAAGTAAAGGAATCAATGGTTTTGCTTCAAGAGAGGGATCGATTATTGGATTTGCAATAGGGGTCGGCTATTTTTATATAGAGGGATCGGCTATGGGTACTTCCCGATTATAAGCTTTTAATTGAACTAATACACTTCGGCAAACCAATCCAAATTTAGTAGCACAAACCTTTAGAACCAATCCCAATTTTATGTCCATGAGTATATGATGATAATGAACAACAGGACTTCCAAATCCAATATCGAACTCAAAATTTAATGACCAAACTCCTGAGACTTAGAATATGAACCAAAACTTAACATATGGTCTTTAATAATGGACTTCACACTTTGACATGCCTATGGATGATCCTAAAGCCTACACAACCAATAGATAAAAATGCCAGTTGAGATGTGTAACGATACGGATTTTTCGCGTTCGAAAAATCGACATCCATACTTTACATCGTACTCGAATGCCGTGGATTCGAGCGTTCAAATCCGAGTCGCCGGAGCTTATAACACAATTAAGTATAACAATACAGCGAAAAAATAATAATGAACATTCAAGTACGATGTAAAGTATGGATGTCGATTTTTCGAACGCGAAAAATCCGTATCGTTATAAGATGGTCAGCGACGACGGTCGGTCCCGTCGGAATCCAAAGTCTCATTACATACTTTTTCTTTTTATTTTGAACTGTTTATCTATGCACTACAGAAAACTACACCATACTAGTTTACAATTATTGGGGGGATAGGTAAAATTTTCTAATCTCGACTATCTATTGAGTGTAGTTGATATGGGCTCCAGATGTATAAAGTGTTTAGCTACAATGCCTTCTGGACAACCTTTACAACTTAGCACTCCCTGAGCCGAGTCAAGTTCTACAACTGTTTTTGGCAGACTTTCCCCTTATAGTCAAATTGAGCAACCAGAGGTTCCCGTTGATCGACCTTTTCTCTGATGTTCCCGTCCTTCTGGTGGAAGAAATAAGTCTTGTCCCCGACGCTGTAGAAGGTGTAGTATTTCTAGATATCAAGACGTATTCCTAAGGCTCCAGAATTAGCAAGGCCGCTCTTCTTAGACTATGCTCTAAACATGGGATTCCATTTGGGGATGTCCTAGTCCCTTCAGTGAATGGCATGGCTCATTTGCCCCTAGAGGGATATGCAACATGCAAAAAATTCATGTGTTAGACATGATATGTGTCGCCTTCAAATTATTTTATCCGAGCAATGCTAAATTATCTTGGAATTTCTCCTGCCCAGTTGAATCCGAAAATCTATGTTTTTCTTCATGGAACTTTCTTGCTAATTATGGATGTTCTGCCCCCCCCCCCCCCCACAATCTCTTGAAGGCATCAAGTTTATTTACAATTTCAAACAATGAACATGAAGACTTTCTTACACTTTCCTCGAACCTTCGCCCAACTGTTAAGTTCTAACTTGCGCTTAGAACAAGATTAGATCTTTAAACACAAATGGTTTTACGTTCGTTGTCCGCTTAGTTTCACGAGGCAATCGTTAGAAGGACGTAAGTGTTGTCTTCACTTTATTCTCAAATTCTTTAGTCCAAGTCAAATCCTGAACTAACTAATACTTTGGAAATTTTTAACTATCCATCCACGTTCAGAAGGCGATAGTTTCTCAAGGGCGGTTTTTGGAATTCATGCCATCTCAGTTGAGGATAAAGACTTCAGATCCCTTGTAACCGATGAATGGTTATCTTTGCTTGGGCTGTTAGAAGGTCGCAACATCGGGCTTCTAGGAAGAGTTGCACCACCATGAAATGTGGTGGAACAAGAAGGCGGCATTAATATCCCTGTCGTTCCCTCAATCGAGAGAACTCATAATGACGCCGAAGAGTGTGAAATTAGAGGCGTCGAAACCAACAAGCCTGGCGATGCTAATGCAGGTCTGGGCAATGCGCCTGTGGTCGAACTATCACAAGGCGCACAATCTCACGTGCTAATAAGGAGAGGAAAAAGCTCATATATAAACTCTTTAGGAGAAAAACCACTAAACAGCTCGAGTTTATTATCATCTCCATTAAATAAGAGTCTTCCTCTTAACATTAGAAAGCTCAATGGAAGGGTTCTCGAATCTGTCGATCCCTGATGATATCATGACTTATGACTTACCCAACATTTGTATCAAGGGGCTCAATTCTCCCACTAGGAGTGGTGACGACTTTCCTCCGACCAGCAAAAGGAGAACACTCCTATGAGCAAGGCTGCACCAACTGGTCCGTTGGGGTAATATTAAGACACTCACAATCACATGCACTTCATTGCATGATTTTCGACTATCTTTCATTTGATGGTAACTTATTGTAACGAACCAAAATTTCACAGCTTTGATTTTGGAATGTTTAATTAATTTAAATAATCAAATAATAGATTTTATAATTAAAATAAATCTCTTTTAGATAGTATATTATGATGGTGAAATAATTTTTCAAATGTTTTTACAGAAATATATAGTTCGAAGAAAAATCGAAAATGTGAGCAGAATTCGTTTTTTAAAATGTTCGATTTTTCGTCGGCTAAAAGTTGTCGGAAATGTTATGAACTTTATAGTGTAAATAGACTAATTTATCAATAAGTTAACACATTTAGGAAATATGTGTATATTTTTATACTTAACTTTATAAATATAAGTTGTTACATTTTATGAAAATATAAAATAAAAAGATGTTTAAAAATGAAAGATGCTTTAGGAAACATAAGAAACATAAGTACACATGCATTAATTTCATATCAGCTAAGCAAGAGGAAGAGGGGACAAGTCTATGAGCTAAGGTACATGAAGGTGAGGTGGCATGGTGATGTGACAAGAGGAGGTGGACGGTAAAGGACCAAGGGAATTAAGGTAATTTGATTTGTTTCTTTCTTATAAATACCCCTTTCATTTCTTCATTTTTGCCGCCTCTTCTTTCTACCACATCTTTTCTCAAAACTGATGCAAATGAAGATTTTATTTTTTTATAACCATGTAAAATTCTAGTGGCTACAACTTTCTTGTGTACCACTTCTTCCAAATTTGATCGTTACTATGTCCAAATCTTATTTCTTTGCAGAGCATTTTCGGACCCAGATTTTCAACTTCGAAAATACCTCTTCTTTTTCTGACCATATCTCCCTCAAAAAACCAAATTGAGTGTTACTTTTTTTGGAATTTATATAGAAGGTAATTTTGAATAATGTTTGCTTCGAAAACATTTTAAAATTTCATGGGCAGTTTATCTAAAAATCAGTTGAAATATGACCCATTTTCGAGTTGGATTTTTTGCAGATTCGATGATAATCAAGAAGTCCCTCCACCTTTCAAGGATGAGCTCCACCTTTGGGCTCTGTGCACCATACCTTGGCTGATTTGTAAGGCTACAAAATCTTCATTTTCAAAGCATATAGCATGGAGCTAGGTCATAGACAAGTTCTAGCGGAAGTTCGGAATGGTTTGGTAACTTTTGGGTGAGTATAGCTTACGAATTCATTTAAAAGTTCTAAATTTAAATATAATGCATACTTTGATATTAAATATTGTTATTTTATTGTTAAGTATGTTGGATGTTTAGTTTAGACAATGTCGTTTGTTGTTGTAAGTGATTGGAAGTTAGATTTAAAATGAAATCTAATGTTGAAGTCAGTTTGAAAGCTATGATTTTGGATCATAGTCATTGCTTATGTATGTTGTTATGGCATGTGTTTAGATGCTTGAGCTTATGTATGTTTTGTATGTACTAAGAAGGTTGGCATTTTGACTTGTTAAAATGACATCGCGATCCTTCAGTTTAAACTTGTTTTCTATCTTTACTTTTAGAAATGTTTTATAAAAATTTTTAAAGACCTTACCTTTATTTCTAAAATTTTATTCAAAGTTTGTTGATAATTTAAAGCAATTTAGAGTATAAAGTGAATTTTTGGAATTTCAGGTATTAAAGCGATAATCCCTATAAAATCAGTTCGTGAAAAACAAACTCTTGTGAATTTAAAATGTTTAACTTAATTATTTTTTTGAAAATTAATTTCAAACATATTTTAAATATTTTAAAGCAATTATTTATTTATTTATTTAGTGATTATTTGATTAACAAGTTAAGTAAGGTAATTAGTACTTAATAATTAAATAAGTTAGGGTAATTAGCACTTAATTATTTTTAAGTAAGTTAATTATGATTTGTTAATTAATAAAGAGTTAATTATTATTAAATTAATTAAGTAGAGATTAATTATTATTTAATCAATATTAATCAAATTATTTATTTAAGAAAGGTTTTAATTATTAATTAATTACTAATCAATTTAAATTTAAGTTAAGATTTAATTAAAAATTAATTGTGATTTATTTATTTAAAATAAAGGTTTAATTTATTATTTAAGTTTTAATTAAGGATGAATTAACTAATGGAGATTAATTAGTTTAAATTGTTATTTAATAATTAATCAAATATTAATTTGGTTTAGTTATTTATTTAATTGTTAATTGTTATTTAATTGTTAATTAAAGGTTTAACTATTATTATGTAAAGAGTTTAACTGTTATTTAATTTTTAAATAAAAGTTTTAAACTACTTTATTTCTATCGGTTTTGTTTCAAAAAGCCACTCTCTTTTAAAGAATGTTTTGAATCCAAGGGATTTCTTTGTCGATTACCTTTAAGTAACCCCAGTTGAATATGAAACCCAAGGACATGTGTTTAGCAGAATAAAACACCGTTTTGCTAACTAAATTATAGTTGACATCTGTTTAGTAGTATAAATCATCATTCTATTAGTTAACTTGTATTTGACATCTGTTTAGTGGAATAAATCACCGTTCTCCCATAGCTCACTAAGTAGATTACGTTAAAATCTATTTGGCAAAATAAAAACCATATTGCCATTACATTAACTTGGATATGTGTTTAGCAAAACAAATCCACATCTGCTATTGTAGTAACTTGGACATTTTACCTATATGTTGATTTCTTTTTTGTCGACTGATTCCCTTATACATATCTGCTTTTTATGTCAATACCCATGTTATAACTTGAAAAGTAAACTCAGTTAATGAGAACCATTGTGGTCATTAAGCTTCTTTCTAATTTTTAAGATCAATCATTCTTTATATGATGGTTCCAAGTTAAGTAATGATTTTGGTAAAGGTATTTTAAATAATTATTCTGTCTATCAAAGGGACATTATTAGATGACTTTATTAAAGGAGTTTTGTTTTAAATAAGGAATATTTATAAGAAATTTTTATAAATGATTTTGGATATTTACGAAGGATACTTTATAAATAATTTGGAGATTTACAAAGAAATATATAAATGGTTTTGATATTCATAAAAGAGTTTTAAAGATTTAACTTGGTGATTATAGAGATTTTTGTAAATGGGTTTGGAATTTAAGTAAAGAAGTTCAAAAATAAAAGAGATTTATTAAGAGTAATTATAGGAGGAAATTTATGAAAGAATTTGAGATTGTATTTCCTTTAACTGGCCTTCCTAATTCTGATGGTATGGATGTTCGTTCCATATTTAACACCGAAGGAATATAGTTTGAGGTTATCCTTATCTCTATTTTAAATGACATTTGTTTTGATCCTTTTATTTTCATTTTGAAATGAGAAATCCTTTACAATGTTTTGTGAATATTCTTATGTCAATGTGATAAGTATATGAATATTTTGATATATTTTTTGGAAAGGGATTTAAATAAATGAAAGATTTAGTTTGAGGCTGAGTGGTTGCTATGGGTAATTAAACTTTTAATCTCCGCTTATTTGTTTATTTGATAATTAAATAACTGACTATCCAATCTGGACCAAAATATAACTTCGAAAATATATAAGAGAAATTTGTGAGCTTTATGGCACAATCATCTTATTGATGCTGTACTGTGCATATAAATCTCGTTTTGTTCTCCTAGGACAAAGGTTAGGGAGATCTGTCCGCTTAGATGATCCCTACTCCTATGTATTGTCTGATTATTTTTGAAAGAACCATGGTTTAGTTTACCAGAACAATTGAATGTTATTTTAAAGAGATTAGGATCAGATAAGTATAAAATTATCCAAAATCCACTTCGATCCAACTCAAGCGTTTTGAATTGAAGACACCTTGAAGAATATGGAATCAAAGATGGAGCTTTTGAAGTGCAAGGGCTACTTGCTACTTATCTCGAGGGTGATTCCAAAATGGATGTATTTGAGGTAGTGCCTTCGATTTTGTTCAGACCCGGAACAAACTTGTCTGGATGAATGCTGAAACTACATTGCTGCCGAAGGGTAGTTTTATCATTCCAAGATAGTTTGCTAAGAGGAAAAGTAAAAGCGTTGCCTCAAGCCTTACAACCCGAGAACTGGCAAAAACAGGTCAGATGCAGCAGGGCTATGTGGGTCGCTCCCATTAAGGTGTATTATCACCTTTCTAGATTATCATATTATGGATTTGGTTCTACATGAGAGATCCTGATAAAGGTTGGGAACAATTGAGGTGATGACATATTTGGTACTATCCAAGTTCAAGGGATGGCCGGTTCTATGTTGGCAGAGGTGGACCAAGTTTAGGGTTTGCCCTCGGTACATTTTATCTAGAGGTGTACGATATGGAAGGAAGTCCCTTACTTTTCCATTGTTGGAATCCATTTTCCAATAAGCGTCATGCGGACTTGATTGTAAACCTGTTATGATGGAATTAAATAATATAAAAATTTCAGCTATGATTAATATGTATTTGTGTTCTAGACATCATTATAATGTCACTGAATTTTCTATAAAAGTGTTTTGGTTATCATAAATTAAAACTCGTTTGTGTTTATATGCATCACGATCTTACGAGATACTTTTGATTTTAAAACTGTTTTATAGGTTATAGTGAAGTTCTTTGTGATTTAAGTTTTTACGTTGGTTTTACAAAACTGACCCACGAATTGTTTTTCTATAATGCTCGGGTCAGCCCGAGCATATTTTTCAAATTTAGCTAGATTCTTTTGAGCTTTCAGGCGACGAGTTGGATTCTCCCAAACATATTCACGTATCTTATATTGTTCCATTATTTTGTTTTGTTTTGTTCTTGCTTGTATTTGTTAGTTATTGTAAGGAAAAGTTATTATAATTGTCAGTGCTGATAATATGTTAATGTACTATGATGTTGTGTAGTATAAAAATGATTTCTTTTTATAAAACTTGTTCATATTATATATTACTCTTCACGTGTTTTGAGATTATGTTCTGTCTTTTCTTTCTTTGTCCCAAACGACCCATCTTTTGGGCACTTAAATGATCGGCAGATGAATACCGAGGATGTATTAGGTGTCTTCTTTAGGTGTAAGAAAGGCAGACCGTTAAAACGTGGTATTAGAGCTTAGGTTGAGCAAACACCTAGGCTGTGGTGGTGTTTGACTCACTTGAGATAGGGTAATTGAGACACTAGAATGAGTTTGAATGTATATATTAAGTGCGTATGTCTTTGTGCTAAAAAATGTTTTATATTGTGTTGATTCATCGATTGAGTGGTTTATGAATTCCAGTTGAGATGTTGGGCACGACAGCGTCGATAGGGGTTTCTAAACACTTAACTAGGCAAATCAACATATTATTTTAAATTGGTAAATGAAATAATTTTACCTAGAAATATATTTTATATATAAAGAAATAATTTTCAAAAATAAAGTATTATTATATATGATGTGATTATTGTTAGGAGTTGATAATATTTTATTATTATAATTTAAGGTTTGCTTAGTCATGCTCGTCAAATTTTGAGCATTGACTATTATCTGCTAATCTATTTAGAATCTTCCTTTTTGAACCTAGGTTGGGTAGATAGAATTTGTGGGAATATTGAAATGAACACCTTGTGAATTAAGTTTCACAGTTTGACGATAAAGCATTTGTTGATATATTGGGTTAAAATTGGGTTTATTATAAGGTGTTTATTAGAAGAAATATTTCAGTTGATTTTATAAATCATAATTTTAAATGTATTTTCAAACTAAGATGAATTTTCAAGGAATTTAAATCCCAGTGCTTTTGGAAAATGGTTTGCAAGGTTCAGAAAAAATAGTAATAATTTTACTTAAAAATACTCTGAGGTATACATATTCTTAAAAAAGGGAATTTGAGAGTACGATTTATCTTTGAACAGTTCAGGAAATCAGGGTAGATACGTATTGTGATGATCTGAATAATCTTCTAAGTGACAGTTGAATGTTTGCTTCGGCAAATGTGATAACGCACTTAGTAAATTATTCTCTTTGTCATTATACGACCGAAACAAGTTCGGATCCGAGTGAATCGAAAGAAAGTGGATGATAAATCTTTTGTTAAAATCTATTTAGATGGATATATATATATAGTATTGTTTCAAAAAGAATAAATATTTTTATAACTAACTAGTTGGAGTTACTCAAAAGTGACTAAAATTGGGTAGGAGATGTGTTCGGATGGTGAACACTTCTCTTGAGTATTACCCGTCTTGGTAAATGGGACTTATGATACTATTCGATAGCATCCAGTTCCTTGATATCATTTTTGTGTTACTTAAACTATATGTATATTTTCTAAGGGTTAAAAATAAAGTGTTATTTCAAAAAGTTTTTGAAATAAATCTCGGGTATTTGGCTCTTAAGTGTCCAAAATATAGAGGTACTTTAATGAAAGAATAGGTTGATAAATGAAGTTAAAATTGTATTAATAACAACATTAAATAAATTTGGTTTCATTAAACAATGTGTTTTGGGTTTTAACATCTAGTAAGTGAAAAATTATTTGATGCTATTGGGCCAGCTAATAAATATTTTTTACTTAAGAGTTATCTGAAAAAAAGTAGACTCCAGAATGGAGTTTGGATACCAGCATCATATTCTTCTTAGCTACTTACCAGACCAATTGGGTAAAGAGGTTGGATTAGTCGACTAAATTTTAAGACCCAAGTTATTTTCGGCCTACATTTGAATACAGTAGATGAATAAGGTTTAAAATTAGATGTTTTGTGTATACTCTTAGGATGTAAGAGAATATTATACAATTTAACGAATTAAAATGATTTAATGAAAAGGTTTCATAAATAAGTTTTGTCATTTTAAAATGTTGAACTTAAGTTGAAATTTCTTTGAAATGTTCCATAAATCATGTTATGAGGGTAAAAAGTAATTGGGTAGTAAGAACCTTTAAATGTGTACGTAAGTTGTACTTAGGTCCTTCCTCTTTTTCTTATAATTCTCGATCCAAGGTATGAGTACATGACATTAAGGTGTTTCACACCATTCCAGATAAGGATTTATCATTTGATTTTTGATGGATGCACACTTAGGTAAGGGCTCTTAATATGGATCAAAATTTTCTATCATTGCATATGGCTATGTATGGAGAATAGAGGTTTTTGATTAAGAAGAATGATCAGAGTCCACACTAGTGAATCGAGCGAGCGATACTAGTTTGGAAGTAAACCCATGTATTCGAGTGAGTGATCAAATCATATTTTTCATGGGAATGAGCTATATACATAATACAGACTGGTAAGTAGTATTAAGTGTTTCTGGATTAGGGTTGAGATAAAATTTCGGGTCGAAGGGGAGAGAGTGCAACGACCCACAATTCACAACTTTGATTTTGGAATATTTAATTAATTTTAAATATTGAAATAATAGTTTTTATAATTAAAATAAATATCTTTTAAATAGTAAATTATGATGGTGAAATAGTTTTTCAAATTTGTTTATAAAATTATATAGTTCGAAGAAAAATCGAAAATGTGACCAGAATTCGTTTTCCGAATTTTTGAATTTTCGTCAACGAAAAGTTGTCGGAAATGTTATGAAATTTTTAGTGTAAATATACTAATTTTTAAATAATTTAACACATTTACAAAATACGTGTATATGTTTATATTTAAGTTTATAAATATAAGTTGTGACATTTTATGAAAATATAAAATAAAAATATGTTAAAAAATGAAAGATGCTTTAGGAAACATAACAACACATAAGCAAACATGCATTAATTTTATGTTGGCTATGTAAGAGGAAGAGGGACAGCTTGTGGGTGGATTTTTATGAAGGTGAGGTGGCATCGTAATGTGGAAGAGGTGGATGGTAAAGGACCAAGGGTATTAAGGTAATTTGATTTGTTTCTTGCTTATTGATACCCCTTTCGTTTCTTCATTTTTGCCTCCTTTTTATTCTACCATATCATTCTCATATCTAACGCAAATGGAGATCTACTTTTTTTTAAAACCATGTAAAATTCCAATAACTACAACTTTCTTGTGTACCACTTCTTCCAATTTTAAGCATAAATCTCATTTCTTTGGAGAGCATTTTCGGACTCAGATTTTCAAGTCCGAATATACCTCTTCTTATTTTGACCTTATCTCCCATAAAATTGCCCCAATTGAGTGAAGCCTTTTTCGTAATTGTAAAGATGAGAATTCCAATAAACTTCTACTTGAATTTTTTTTTAATTTTTGTAAGTAGCTTATTGTTGAATATGCAAGTATATGATTTTTGTTTGATGATAATAAACATATATATATATATTCATTAAATGTAACTGTTAATGTACTATTTTATTTTCACAGATTAAATAAATATTTGCTAAATAACATAAATAACACAGAATTTAAAATCAAACAGATATTTTATTTAAACAAATATTTATTACAATTTTGAATGGTACAAATTTGTGCTCTCACTATATATATATATATATATATATATATATATATAATTTCAATTACAATACATCTCAATTTATATAACTGTCCTCACTACATATCGCTCATTCACTCGTATTATTCTTCAACTCTATTCCAGGTTGAATCCAGCATCAGAGCAATCTGCAAAATATACACTGACGTAGTAAAATTGAAAATAAAATATTTTTATAGTGTAAAATAAAATGTAATTTTGAAAATATTATTTGCCTCGGTTATTTGGGTTGTTCGTCATCATTTAAATTTGAATTCATCATACACGAACAGCTTATGACATGCACAGTGTATCATGTACATGCCACAAGGCCGTGCACACTGATATACACTTGATAATGTTACAGGGACAGGTGAGCACAAGGTCAAACCCAAATCAAAAGTCGGGTTCAACTCAAGTGAAAGTCACGATATCAGCACAAGGTCAAACTCGAGCTTTAAGATGGATTCAACTCAGGTGCACTACAAAACATCACAAAACAGTCGAGCACAAGAATTCAAATACAACCAATCAAGAACACAGTCTCGGTCAAAACAGCACTAGACTCAGACCAAAACCACTTCTAGTAGCAGTAAACAAAAAGGCATTGCAACAGGACAACTCGGCTAGTAGAACAAGATAACGATGACTCCTGGAAATGCAGACACAAAAATGTACACAATTCAACATGCTTAGTTCACATGACTCAATGCTACAGACAGTAGACCCAAACGTACATGAACAGGACTCGAGCCAACCAGATTATAACCAAGCAAAAACAAGACCGCATTAAGAAAACAATCAAAGTACAAATGCACCGTCAAACTGCTACAATACATGGAAATGGGTCAGGCAAAAAGAGCATATGCTCAACCAAGTGGTTCAACTACTCAAAGACAATTTCAAAAGACTACAAACTGCACATGAACTACATGACTCGAAGTTTAGTGGACAATGCATATGCATACAACCAAATACAAGCCAGAGAAGAATGCACGGACTCGAATGAAATTGTGATACCAGAGACATGTACAAATATGCATAGAACCAAACATCAAGTGCAGTCCAGACGGTAGACCATATATGTACATAAACATATTGAAGTGAAGAAATGGACAAAACAACATCACAGTACAAGTGAATGACCAAACAAATATGCAACCAAATACAAAGACATGTGTGCATACACATTAGAACCAGACTCAATGAAATGTACAAAGAAGTGATACAAAGTGCAACAGAAAATCAAAGTAGCAGTTTTTGAACAAAGGCAGTTATATGCCGAAGTCAACATAAATTCAAGTTCCAATGCCAGAAGTACAAAGCCGAAGTGATCAGAAATTCACAAAACCGGCATAGGAGGGTCAACAACAGTTTCAAACCGAAGTAAAAAAGAATGAAGAAGGAAACTAAAGTCAAGTGCTAGAAGATCAAAACCGTGATAGCCAAGAAAACGAACCAAGTCATAAATCAACACCGTGTTAATCAAGTAAACAAATTATAGGAATTGAAAAGGTCAAAAATCATCACAAGGATCCATATGAAGATCAGCGGCCAGGCATATAATCAGACGAATTAAAATGAATTTATATGAACGGTATAGGAATTCGATGTCCTATATAACCCAATCATCATCGGTCCTGAAGATCATTTGACTTCGAGCTAAACAGAGAACAATAATCATTTAACTCGAATCAAGATCGAGTTCAAGCATATCAACCGGTAAAGAAAAGAGAAAAAATCACATACTATCTCGTACTAAACTTGATCAAATTTGAAGGAGCTGTGCGCAAATCAGAAGATAAGGGGTCGACAAAGCAAGCTCGAGAATTATTTCGACCGATCAACAGAAAGCAACTTCTTTAAAATTCAAAAGCTCTAATTTTAGAGCAAAGAGAACGTGAAAAAAGGAAGACAACCATAATCACAAATAACAGAGAAAGCCAGCCGAAGGAATAAAAGAAAACGGGGAATAATATTTGGGCCAGCCATTCTATTAGCTTTGGGTTTATAATTTATAATTGTATAAGGCCTTTAGTTTAAAATTTGGGTTTTGATTTTAATTTTTTTAATTTGCTTTTAATTTATATTTTCCTTTTAAACTTCTGTGTAATTTCTAGTCGTACGACTAGGGGACGAACTACGGTGGCGTAGTTCGAGAATTCGCAACTCAGTGGCTGAGTTGTGGTAGGATTTTGAGCGTAGAGTTAGGTTAGTCGATAGCGGGTGTCGCAAATTTACATGTGTGAGCTTCTGACTACTTAATATCTAGTAGAAACCTTGGAGGCAGCACGTTGGCAGGGTTTTGCCGAAGCTGGGTAAAATTGTGTGTTATATTTTTTGCTTTTATGTTCTGTTATATCTGTGCTGCTATTACTCTGTTGTGATCTGTGTTGAATTACTTTATATACTTCTGCAATCAATTTTTAAAATTAATAATATCATCCTATTCACCCCCCTCTAGGGTGAAATCGATCCTACAAGTGGTATCAAAGCTAGGTTCAAAAGCCATCTTTGTTTTAAAAAAAAATTTATTTTTCAAAAACGAATTTTTATTTTTATTTTTAAAATGACTTCTTTTAATGTTTCTATTGAGGGTCGGACCAATATTATTCCTCCTATTTTTGATGGAATAGATTTTCTGAATTGGAAATTGAAAATGGAATTTTATTTAAAATATGATAATATTAACTGTTGGGATATTATTGAAAATGGGTGTGATATAGTAGACCATAAAATTACTTCGATTAATGCACTTGCTATGCACATACTATATTCTTATATTAATCAAGATAATTTTAACTTTATTTCTCATTGTGAAAGTGCACAGGAAATATGGAATACTTTTGATTCAATATATGGTACAAAAGTCAACAACAATGAGAAATCCACCATAATCGACTCAGTTAAAGAAATGTGCTTAGCAAGATTGGTAAAATGCATTAGTGGTGATAATGATGATGGAGCAGTTAAGCTGGAATTACTACTGAAGAGAATCAAAAAGTGGAACCGCAAATACAGAAATCCAGCTCTAAATCAAAAATTGAAAAGCAGAAGAATCAAAGTACTAGACAACACAGAAAAACGGAAGATCATCTGTCACAAGTGCAACAAACTCGGTCACGTCAAGCCAAATTGTCCCCGAATTCAACTCGACCAAGAAAAGAAATCAAAACGAAGAAGTTTTGCAGCTACATGAAGTAAAAGCGATAATGATTATAAAAGCACTAGCAGTGAGAGTGTGAAAGCAGATCTGTGCTTTCGAGGTGATATAAATGATAGCGATGATGATGAGCCAAGCGAGGTATCAAAACTCACTCAGCCAGAATTACTTATACATTTCAACGAAGTAAATGGCTGTTTTGAAAGAATTTGGGAGAAATATGCTAAAATTGAATTACAAAGAGATACTTTGATAGAATCAAATAAACAACTTGACCGATTTGTTAAAAACTATCAAAGTAAGAGCCCTAAGTGTGATATGTGTCCATCACTTAAAGAAGAAATTAAAATTAAATTGCTTGAAAATGAAGTTCTGATCTTGAAAGAAAGTGAAAATACAAGGAGAGAAAATTTTATAAAAAGGTGCACACGATTATTAAAAGGAAAATGAATCACTAAAAACACAAGTCCAACAACTGTTAACGAAAAGTGAAAGATTGTTGAATATGCTATTAGGGAAACAAACCATCAATACAGTTAGACAAGGACTTGGATATAATCAATCTGAAAATGTTAGAAACGAAATTAAATAAGTCAATTCCATGTGCACAATTTGTAGAAAAATTGGACGCAATCAAAATATTCGTTGGTATAGACCCAAACCCGTGAAAACCATTCCAATTTGGGTTCCAAAAGGTGCAGATATAAAATCTCTCAAAGTTAAACAAATTTGTGTGCCAAAAGGAACATATATAAATAATTATGGGTCTCCATAAAATTATTTTTCAAAATATTTTTCCACTAACAATTATGGACCTATAAAAACAAATATGTCACAAAAATCTTTTCTCGTGTAGGTGTAGCGGTGGGCTAAGGAACTACAATAGTGTTACTTGGATTCTGGCTGTTCCAAGAACACAATGGGCAAAAAGCAATGATTCCTTAGCCTAGTACAAAGGTGACAAAATCATAGTGGGCAACAACGAAATATTATCGGTAAAGGTAAAACAGGTAAAGGTATATTCATCTAGAAAGATATATTAAATGTGATAATCTACACGATGATTTGAATTTAAATCAGCCAGTTATGTTATAAAGAGATGAATGGTTACGATGATTCTGACTTTTTTTTTAAAATTTTTGGCCAATTATATTCTTATGCCAAGAACACTATAAAAATCTATAGAGTCTTTGAACTACTTCATATAGATTAGTTTGAATTAATGATAGTGTTTTATTGGTTAATGATAATACATGGTTATCTTACGGCTGACTCTACATTCATGGTTTTTGTTTATTTACATGGCTTCAATTCAAATCCAAAAGAATTTCATTTAAATGTTGTAAAAGGGATTTCAAGAAATTGTTGCAACATCACGGTCTAGTCTATAACATTCATCAAATGATCATCTTGAGACAAATGAAATTCAGATCCAGATCACACTGGTAATCTGGTTGATAGAAAAATTACTAGTGAAAGTGATTTATCTTGAGACATTCAGTAGTCGCATCGTTTTTCAAAGAAAATATCTGCATATTTTTTACTTCAAATAATTTTCAAATAGCAAACATTTTTCTAAAAAGCCCTTTCAAAAAATCATTTTTTTGACCTTGTTTCAGATTAGTCATTTTAGAAATTTTAATTTATAATTATTTTGGATTCGGTCTTAAATGACTATATTGACTAATCTGACTCCCTATTGATTATCGAAAAGATAAATAGTGAATGAAAAAGTGACGAGTGTTGATATTAATCATATATTATAACTTGAGACGGTATATTTAGTAAAATTTCTCTAGAATTTTGAACAAGAGTTATAAAAACTTTTTGTTGGTAAAAATTCCATGACCATCTCTATTTCTATCATATTTCTAACGACCATCACTCATCAAAATCCAATATAGTAGGTCAATATGTGGTATTTTTAATGGGAAATTATGCGCTTTCTTTTTATAATATTTTTAGCAATAAAAAATATCCAAAGTATTCATTCTCATTTAAAAGTCCTCACGGTTATGCATGGGTGAATTACTTAGAATTTTTGATTATGCTTCCATGCTCATTTAAAATTGCTCACGGTTATGCACGTATGGAATGTATATCAAAATTGATTGATTAAATAGACAAATTGATTTTAATCCCATTTAAAAGTCCTCACGGTTATGCGTGGTTAGAAGATACTTGAAATTCATTTTTTTTAAAATAAAAAATTGGAATACTACTAATCTCATTTAAAAGTCCTAACGGTTATGCATGGTTAGTAGATATTCAAATTCTTGAAATAAATATACCACAAATAGACACAACTGTATGGTTTTATATGATGACATCATCCATATCACTCTAAAGTGGAATATGCTTCTAACAGTCTATTTATGATTTTTGCTTGATTTTTTATTGAAATTTAATATTTATATTCGATTGAGTTTTAATGTTGTATTAATGTCTATCACTTTATCTCTATTTTTTAACACTATTATTCTTTTGCTGATAATAAAAGGGAGAGAGAAAAGTTAAGATTTTGACAAATAAAGGTCAAATATTTTCTATTTGCATCTAGGCTCATTTGCATATTTTTATTTACATGCATATATGAAGGTGGAGCTTTGTGTAGAGAGCGAGCATTCAAATAGAGGGAGAAAAACTAAATAATAAAATACATTTAATAAATTCAAAATCTTAAATATATGTTTGTTATCATCAAAAGCGGGAGATTATTGAATATGCAAGTATATGATTTTTGTTTGACGATAATAAACATATATATATATATATATATATTCATTTAGATGTAATTGTTAACGTACTATTTTATTTTCACAGATTGAATAAATATTTGCTAAATAAAATAAATAACACAGAATTTAAATTCAAACGGATATTTTATTCAAAAAAAGTATTTGTTACAATTTTGAATAGTACAAATTTGTGCTCTCACTATATATATACACAAAATTTCAATTACAATACATTTCAATTTATACAACTATTCTCACTACATATCGCTCATTCACTCGTATTATTTTTCAATTCTATTCCAGATTAAATCCAGCATCTGAGCAATCTACAAAATATACACTGACATAGTAAAATTGTAAATAAAGTATTTTTGCAGTGTAAAATAAAATGTAATTTTGAAAATATTATCTGCCTCAGTTATTAGGCTTGTTCGTCATCATTTAAATTTGAATTCATCACACACAAACAGCTTATGACATGCATAGTGTATCACTGTACATGCCACAAGGCCGTGCACACCGATATTCACTTGATAATGTTACAGGGACAGGTGAGCGCAAGGTCAAACCCAAATCAAAAGCCGAGTTCAACTCAAGTGAAAGTCACGATATTAGCACAAGGTCAAACCCGAGCTTTAAGCTGGATTCAACTCAGATGCTCTATAAAATATCACAACTTTTGAGCACAAGAACTCAAATACAACTAAATAAGAACACAATCTCGACCAAAACAGCGCCAGGCTCACACCAAAACCACTTCTAGTTGCAGTAAATAAAAAGGCTGTGCAACAGGACAACTCGGCTAGCATGAACAAGATAACAGTGACTCATGGAAATGCAAGCACAAAAATGTACACGATTCAACATGCTTAGCTCACATGAGTCAATGCTACAGAGACCAGACCCAAATGTACATGAACAGGACTCGAGGCAACCAGATTA
Organism: Allium cepa; assembly: GCA_030765085.1. Lineage (NCBI taxonomy): Eukaryota > Viridiplantae > Streptophyta > Magnoliopsida > Asparagales > Amaryllidaceae > Allium > Allium cepa. Next base: position 119,715,638 of record CM060946.1, on the reverse strand, counting down.
TATCCAAGCAAAAACAAGACTGCATCAAGAAAACAATCAAAGTACAAATGCACAGTCAAACCGCTACAATACATGGAAACGGGTCAGGAAAAAAGAGCATATGCTCAACCAATTGGTTCAACTTGTCGTGACCCGTCCTTTTCGACCCTCGAAAATCGACACAAAATACGCCACGGTATAATATGCTGACGATCGAGTGCCGGAAAAGACAAATAGTTGAGGGAAAAGAAAGAAGATAGAAGAAAGAAGAAAGAAGGAACTAAACAATAACAGAATCTCACAATCGTAGCGGAACAAAATATAATACATAATATCAGATCTTTACACAAAATGAAAACTATATCTGCTTTATAAAATATACCATCAGAGTATCACAAACAAACAAAAGCTACCAACCTGACAATTTCAAACAAACACAGCAGCGGATGTAAACAAATACGGTAATATGTCTCGGACTCCAGCTCCTCTCCTGAGCTCTACAGCATCCTTTCCTGTAATCTATAATACTCGGTCTGACCCGAGCATTATAATGAAATAACACCCGAGTCAGTCTGAAATACCAGCGTGAGAAAATACATCCAAATTTATTACTGACATTTAAAAATCCTTTGAAAACAAAAGGACCATGCCATAAATAAACATGTCGGGTTTTCACCTTACGATAGCCAAAACATTTATTATAAAATCCTCTGATATAATAATAGTGTCTATATACAAATACTTATTCAAATAGCCAAAATTGTTACATGATTAAATTCCAGCTACTAGCCACAAAGTGGGTTATACAAACCAAAATCGTAAAAGGGTCGTAGAGAGAATGGATTTCCAACTAATGAGTAGGCACTGGGGTACCACATGTCACAGTACGTGGCCCAGATCACCATACCGAGGATTACTCTCAATCCCCTGTAACACAAGACCGGGACTACCCTTTATTGGATAATCCCGAGTAAGATCACCCCACGGCTGGGGTCAGCAACCGCACCACTAAGCCGAAATAAAAAAGGACATCTAGATAGGGATGACCTCACCCTAATGGGTGCTACCCACATAGCCTTGCTGCATATTCCCCTGATTTTCAGTCATAGCCCACCACCCACCTGACGATGTTTCGAAAGCATTCTCCCGTACAAGTCTGTCCCGGGTTCGAACGGAACCTAAGGCACTACTCCTACTACATCCATTTTGGAATCATCCTTAGGATTAGTAGCGACTAGCCCTTGCACTTCACTGCTCCATCTTCGACTCCGAACTTGTCTTCCTCACGAAAACGTACAAACCGGATCGAAGTGGTTTTCGAGAAATTAATCCCGATTCTGGTCTCTTCGAAACGATCAGCGTGTTGTCTAATATTGATAGTCGGTTATTTAACTATCAATTAACATTCACAAACAACCATCAAACAATAAATAGTTTCCCCAAATTATTTATTAATCTCAAAATATCTTCACAAGATGTATTTCCATTTTCATCCCTTGAAAACAGTTTCAAACCACACACTCCTTATGGAATAAATTTTCAAATATTGATTTCCACTGAAAACATCCAAGCCAATTACTTTAGATTTATAATAATTTAAATTAAAGCTATTTACATACTTTATTTGAAATATATACATACTTTTTAAATGTTTCAAATAAAACTGCTTTATAAAATATAAACTATTTTTCTTCAAAATAAAAGTTAAGCCATACTAAATTTTGAAATAAAGTTATGAAATCCTATACAAGTTTTTCAAATAAAACTTTAACCAAACTATCTTTAAAATAAAACTAGTTTATAAAATATAAATATTAATGATATTCTTATTAAAGCATATATCAATTAACCCCTTTTAAATAATTGCTACTATCACTAATGTATTGAATATTTGCTATTAAAAATTCTACAACTTAAACAATAATTTTATTAAAACGTTCTTTTAAAAACAAATTTAAAACTTAACTTTTTCCAAATTTTCAAATTTCAAATTTTCAAATCCTTCAACTCACATTCAAAAATTACTCTGGAATTTTATTTCAATTTATAAATCTACTTTACAGTTTACTGTTTACATTTCAAATTTCCTTTGTATATGAATTTATTCCTTAGCTTTAGTTATGATTTCAATTTCTTATTCAATTTATACTCAATAATGATAATAATTTAATATTATCATTCTCTAACAACCAAGCAACCATATATAGCCATAATAATTTACGAAAAATTATTTCCATTATATACAAAAATAATTTGGGTAAAATTATTTCATTTACACTATCTAAAACAATACTGTGTCGGTTTATCTTGTTTAAGAGTTTAGATATCCCTATCAATGACATGGCGTCGTACCCATCGACCAGAATCCATAAACACTCAACCGATAAGTCAACACAATATAAAACAATTTTTATATACACTAACAAATACGCGCTCATATCAATTAATACTCTTAAACTCATTCTAGAGTACTACTATAACAGCCCGCAAATCCGTACCCCTTGAGTAATCACTATTTTAACTAAAATCAACTCAAGTTGTACAGAAATACGAACCATTTGGGTTAAAGAAGAAGAGGTAGAAGAAGAGAATAGAAATCCACTACAGAATCTACCATCGCAGCGGAATAAAATATAATAGATAATCAATAAACTTTACTCAAAAGAAAATACATCTGTTTACATATTACATCATCAGAGTACATCAATCACGGCTCAACATCAATATCATACAAATGGATACACAGCTACTCAACGCAGCGGAATATATATGTATATAAACAAGTACGAAATACGCATCGTCATCCACCTCGACTCCTAAGCTCCACAGAATCAAATCCTGATTCTATAATACTCGGTCCGCCCCAAGCATTACAGATAAATAACACCCGAGTCAGTCTGGAATACCAGCGTGAGAAAATCACACTCAATTGATTATTAAAGTTTCAAAAATCCTTTCAAACAAAAGCATCTTGTAAGACCACGCCACAAATAAACATGTCGGGTTTTTACCTTACGATAGCTAAACAATTTTTATAGAAATCCTCTGATATTATAATAGGGTCTACATACAAGTACTTATAAAATAGCCGAAATTGTTACATTCATTAAATTCCAGCTACTAGCCACAGAGTGGGTAATACAAACAAAACTCGTACAAGGCTCGTAGGGAGAATGGATTTCCAACTAATGACTAGGCACTGGGGTACCACCTGTCACAGTACGTGGCCTAGATCACAATACCGAGGAGTACGCCCGCTCCCCTGCAACATAAGACCGGGACTACCCCTTACTGGATAATCCCGAGTGAGATCACCCCGCGGTTGGGATCAGCAACCGCCCACTAAGCCGAAATAAAAGGGACATCTAGACAGTGATGACCTCACCCTGCTTGGGTGCTACCCACCTAGCCTTGCTGCATAACCCCTGATTTTCAGTCATTCCCATTTTGATAAGGCTTGAGGCTAAGCGTTACCTTTTTAGAACATGTCACTTAGAATGCCTATCGTCCACCTGACGATGTTTTCGCAAGCATTCATCCATACAAGTCCGTCCCGGGTTCAAACGGAACTGAAGGCGCTACTCCTACTACATCCAATTTGGAAATATCCTCAGGATTAGTAGCAACTAGCCCTTGCACTTTACTGCTCCATCTTTGAATCCAAACTCGTTTTCCAACAAAACGTACAAACCGGATCGAAGTGGTTTTCGAGAACTAAATCTCGATCCCGGTCTCTTCGAAACGATCAACGCATTTGTCCAATATTGATAGTCGGTGATTTAACTATCAATTAATATTTACAACATCCATCAAACAATAAATAATTTCCCCAAATTATTTGTTTATCTCAAAAATATCTCCATAAAGATATATTTCTATTTTCAATCCTTTGAAAACAGTTTCAAACCATCTTTCTTTTTCATAATAAACTTTCCCAAATATTTTCTATCTCCACTGAATTCACCCAGCATCAAATTAGATTTTTGAAATAATTTAAAACGCTTTACTTTGAAATGCACTTTAAAAACATTTAAGTTAAAAACTACTTCAATAATTTATTAAAAATACATAATATATGAATATTTGAAAATAAGGTTTCTTAATAAAATATAAAACTAAATTTTCACTTTTAAAACAAATACTAAATCACTCTTTAAATATCTATTGCTATAATAGATTAAAAGGAAATACTTACTTTAGAAATTAAATGTTAGAAAAAAATAATTTTTTCAAAACTTTCTTTTCAAAACAACTTAAAAACTTTTAATTTATATTTAAAAATTTACTTTGAAAACGTACTTGATTATCCAGGGAGAATTTCCAACCTCAATCGCTTAAATCAATTTTCCAAATTGATTTCCAATTTATTCCATTTGAAATAAATTTCTTTACTTATCAGTTCATTTCAAAATTTATTAGTTATGGATTTTATTAATATTTTCCGTTTGATTTTAAATCTTTTAACTGAAATATAAAAAAAATTAGATTTTTCTAATTTCTCCATTATTCTTTTCAATAATTTAAATCTTAAATTTTAAATAAATGTTTGTTCTTTTTAAATAATAACACTGAATTTTAAAATTCATTAACTTCCTGTTTATTCAAAATTTCCTTTCTGTACTCAAAATTTATTTACTAGAAATTTAAAGGCACGTTATTTCTTTTCCAATTCATTTTTAAATTTATTCAAGTTTCTATAATTATTTTACTTACAAATTTACTTCTTTTATTTTCTTCCCAGAATCCAATATATATATATATATATATATATATATATATTTGGTAATTCACTATACCCAGTTATATCCAATCGAATCATAGCATACAATATTTTAATATAATTCCTCATAGAATATCAAATAATCACAACAGAGAATATTGAATAATTTAAATAAATGTTGAGGGATCCAGTTGGATCCCTCCAACCTGTTTTCCCTGCATCCACAGACATTAGCACAATATAATACACCAATTCTAAAATATAACATACTATATCACATCTATCAATTCAACTATTCAAACAATTATTTAAATTTAATCATTTGAATTTAAATTTGAATTTGAATTTAACTGAGTGAGATTAACTCACCTTTGACTTTAATTTGCAATCCACCCCAGACCAGCATGTTCCCTTCTCAGTACTTGACCTTGTATGAAAATTGATACAATTTATTAAATTATTTAATTGACTAAAAAATTATTTGACTAATCATTCTCTTTTTTTTAAAAAAAAAAAAATCCAATCAACTAATAATTTAGTTTTGAACTAGTGATTTAATTTGTATCACAGAATTAAATTTTAAACCAGTTTTCCCTTTGAAATAACTTCCTTAGTAACAAGAATAATTTAGATTTAATTAAACAAATAGGTCTCCGCTATATTTGAATGAAATGTGAATGGATATATTTACTTTATTTTTCTGCAAACCATATAATATTTAAATTGAAAAATAAGGAAATTGCATATACCTGAAGATATTGAACCATAAATTTGCACTTAATAATTTGATTAAGTAATAGCACTAACCAAGTTTAAATCAATTATCAAAAAACAAAGAAAATCAAACCTCAGTTCGACGATCCTCAGACGCGAATTCCCAAACCACCATCGATGCCGAAAACATCACGACCTACCCACGTTGATGCCGCGTCGCCTAATCGCCTAATCGCCGTGCTCTCGAATAACCCCTAATCGAAATGCCCCACACATCCTACCTCCACGTCGACCTTGAATATGACACCACACGCTCGAGTTCTCTAACACGAAGCGGTCGCGATTTCCTCCTCCTTTCTGCCCTCGCGTGCCTCTCCATAAGAAATCGACTTCGATAAAAAACATGCGCGCGAGTCCTTCTGAAATCGAACAGCCACACTATGTTCTCGAAAAAAAAGTTGCGATTACCTTCAGGCATCGGCCGTTGGTTGCTTTCGAATCCGAATCTGTGATTGAAGAGGAACACGCGATTTCTTCGGCCATTTAATTTGAAGGTTTCGATTTTGAAAAACTAAAGGGAAAGGGATTTCTTATTTGGTATAGCTCGGCCATTTTTCTCGAATTGAATCACGAGAGAGAGAGAGAGAGAGGAATAGGCAATTATAAAAGAAAAGAGAAGGAACTGCTTGATGTGAACGAAGGGATAGGTAGCGTGATTAAGCAGAGATTAGGTCGGCTAAAGAAACATAGGGCGACTTTGATTTGATTGGTGACATTATATTATATTCAAATTAAAACGATAAATTATTGTCTATGCATATTTATCTCGTACGATCACATGACAACTCCGATCAATACAAAATTTGAAATCCGATAACAATTTAATATTACGGACCCAATGGAACTAATTTCGTCGAATTCTGAGACTGCGCCTCGGAAGGCTATTTTCAAATTCAATTTAAACTATAAAATTTTAAAACTGAACAAACCGCTGTTAATTTCAATTTTACATCTTCTATTATCTTCAGTATTATTGATATAAATTTTACAAACCTTCAAATTATTTTTAACAGGCTTAAAATCCTAGATTTCATATTTTACCCGATTTTAAATTATTTAATTCAATAATTTAATTAACAATTAATGGTGATATTTGAATTCAAGTTAAAATTATTCCATTGAATATTTAAATCAATTAAATATTCCGATTTAAAGGCTTAAAAATTCCAGGTTGTCACATTCCTTCCCCCTTAAAAGAATTTCATCCCCGAAATTACTAGTTAAGAGGAATGATCCAATACCCGTTTACTCTTTCCAAAACCAAACAATTCATCATCCTACCAACTATTTTTTTATAGAAGGCCCATTATCACTCTTACTAACTTCCTAAACCCTCCCAATAGTTTTCAAACAATACGATTTAGTCAATTATTTAATTTTCAATTTAAAACCAAATTTTGAATTGTCAAAATTTTCCCAAAAATTTTCTAGCTCCCTAAATTTTTGAAAAGTTCCGCCAGCGTCTCCTTTGCACGGCTAGCTCGGTACAACTACAAAATGGCTCAACGGCCTCCCAAATCCAAAAAGAAAACAAAAAGCCAAGTGGCTCGATCCAAAAACCCAATCAAATTTCACAGAAATTTAAACACATACCTTTTTTGTCGGGCAATTTAAATTTATCTTCGGAAATAAAAACCTATTTTCTTTTCCTTTTATATTACCTGCATATCCTGCTTAGCACTAATATCCAATCACAACTTTCAACACATATTATTGACTTCCTTACCAATGTCAATATCTATTCATCCAAATATAACTTAGAATATATTTTTAATATCAATTTCCAATTGAGAATGCACCATTCCTAACTTAAGTTTAGTATAAGCATTCAATATGTTTATTTATTTATTTTTAATTCACCACTTTAGTTTATATCTATTTCTATCCAAATTGATTCTTTTATTTCTATCTAAATTCAATTTTATCTTCAACTTTGTATATTTAATTAATTTTTTTTATATAATTCATTCGTATCGTTATTTTAAATTAGTTTCATTCACCACTTTATTTTAGTTTCCAATTTTGAAATCGTTTTGTCGCTAACTAAAAGCTTTCCAAAAAAATTTCTAACTCCCAAAATTTCTGAATTTTTTTGGCAAAGTCTCCTTTGTACGGAGGAGCTTTTGCAATTTGACGAAAGATATAAATATATATACATCGACCCACATGGTCAGAAAAACCAAAAACAGTTCATATTTCCTATTTTTTTATTGCGTAGGCGTACCTTATTTAGCAATTTTAAGCAAACAGCTTATATTCTTAGATCTAGCGTGACCAAATCCAACCACACAGCTCCTAGGTACTTGTACTTACTCAATTTAAACACATAAGTAACATATCTATGAAATTTAAAACATTTCATTCATTTAAACTGCTACAACATACCAACAACTTAAGTAATGCATTATAAATACTTCCATAAGCTATTTGTATAGTTTCCAAACTAGTTCAGTTTGCTTTGACCGATTCGTATACCATTTTCATTCATCACAAGTGAGTTACAACTCATTTACTTATTTTCAATTCATATTTATGTCTAAACAACTCATTTTCGATTTAATTGATTTCAAAAATCAATCCCTACTACTTCTATCAGTTTATAATAACAACATGGCTATTTTTTTATAAACAACACAAGCAAAGCAGTTTTATAAACAATTGGTAAGGTCTTAAAATTAATTCAGTTGCTTTACTCGATTTTTATGTCATCCTATTCTGTTTGAAATGATTTCTAACTCATTTCCTCACATTTAATTCATTTATAATCTAAACAACTCATATTTATTATAATTGATTCAAAAATCAATTTTATTTACTTTTATTAATCCATGGAATTTTATTTTCCTTCGTTTACGTCGGACGGCCAAGTTAAGCAATCTCGACGACATTTATTTAAATAAACAATTTCTTTAATTTTATAATCATTTTAAAATTGATTCCTACTCAATTTATATTTAATTCCATTCCAATTTTTATTTACAAACTATAGATTTGCATTTTATTTCATATTTACCTTGGTTTCATTCAAACCATTTTATTTGGCTTGGAAACACTCCCTTAAGCAACCATTCAACATATTTGTTTGAGCCGAACTTCAATTCAATTATTTGCTTAAGTTATTTAATTTTTTCAGCTTTATAGCCCAAGTTTATATCTATTTATTTTTTTATTTTTATTTTTTTTATAAACAATCTCCAATTTATATTCTTGATTTGATTTTTATTTACTAAACCCATTTCACTTACTAATTTAACTCACTTTGTTTATTCATGTATTCATTTGAAAATTTTTAGTTCACATTCATAGTTCATTTCCGAATCTATTTATTTAACTATAAGGCCAATTCAAAATTTTATTTCCACATTCTTGAATTTATTTGTAATTCAATCCATAATCTAACTCTTTCATTCGACAATACTTCAATTTAGTTTACTGACAATATGCATGAATATTATTTATAACTCAATTCTATGTCATAATCAAAGTTTATTAACTCTCAATTCAACTCATTAAGTTATCCCAAATTAGTTTACTTCCATTTTCAATTAAATATTGATTTTTATTACAAAATCACTTCATTATATTTTTTTGAGTTCAATTCTAATTTTATAATTCAAGTTTGGATGTCTATTTCATTTCCAAGATACAAAATATTTTATTTTGACTTATTTATTCTACTTTTAAAATTTTATAAGTCACACACTCATTTATTTTCCCCCGCTTCCATTCATTTACACTCAATCACATTTATCTTTCACTTTAACTCAAGATCTTACCTTTATTAAGCCAAACATACTTTTATTTCAAGCATTTAAATTTCTTTTGATAAGAAATCGAAGTTTATTTATTCAATTTAATCCTTATCCAACTATTTCTATTCGAATAAGGATTTTATTTCATTCAACTTAAATTATTCAAGCTTTTATTTAATAACTTTTCCACTTCCCTCGAAATCACCCTTCCATAAATTTTAATCTTAAGTTAATTTATTTATTTCAACTTCATACTTAATTTCATTTCCAACTTATTTGATACTCATGTAAGTAAATTCCATTTACTTTAATTATCCATTCTCATACATCCATTTAAATTTTGTTAGAATTATACCCAAGGCCATATTTAATTCATTCTTTCTTGAATTGGATTCATTTGAAAATTCAAACTAGCTTTAAACTTAAGTTAATTTACTTCAATTCACCACCATTTCATAACTTAAGTTCATTCTCGTTTTAATTTATTCATATTCGAATTGGATTTATTTCATCACAAATCATTTTTATTTTAATCCAATTCCATACAACTCAAGCTTTATTTTCAAACTCTATTACGTATTCACAATCTTTGATTTGATTTTCCTTTGATCAAATCCCCAACCATTTCACTAATTAATTCGATTAGTTTTTTTTTCTTTTATCCATTTTAAATTTTAATTACATTAACAATTCATTGCTGGATTTATTAATAATAAGGCCATTCAATTTATGCTTGAATTGGATTTGTTTATATTTCACACCATATCCCTTTTAATCCAACTCATTCAACAACACTTCCAATTATAATCCAATTTAATTCAATTTAAATTTCAATTTTATTTAACTTATCTCAAGTTAAATTCAAATATATTTCTTCACTTTCATTCACTTAAGTTAAATTTTAATTGCCGGATTAAAATTTTCAGTTCTTTCTTATTAATATCAACTTTACTTTATCAGTTCAATAGTTGATTCATTTATTCATTCACAAATTCATTTTCAACCAATGAATTTTGTTTTCAAACATTAATTATTTTTAGTCCATTTCAACTTATTCTGCTCCTTATTTTACACATCTAAATCAAACATCATCCAATATCCAATTTCATTTCATTTCATTTGCATACCATATTAATTAATCAGTTACGTATAAATTTTAATCTTAAAACTTCGTTTATTTGATCCAACTTACTAATTTTCTTTTCCAAACTTAAGTTCAACATTCAATTTTGAAAATATATATATATATCTCACCAAATTATTCCTTTGCATTTTCAAAATCAACCAAATGCCTCTAACAAACGTTAATCCAAAACGTCCTGGTAGCAATTCCTCTTTTGGAAACTCGAAAATAAACATCGATGATGCTGCAGTCATCACCGAAATTATTTTCCAGCGACCGTAAGAGTTCAACGCTTTTCTCTCCTTTAAAACCCTTCCAACATTTTTAAATTCCAAATCTCTCTAGATTTCAAATCCGATTCAAAAATATTTCTCTCAGATATATTATTTTTCCCAACCTTTGGGAATCATTTCCAAACTCAAAGGAACTTAAATTTCCAAATTTACAAATTCCAAACCCGTTAAATTTATTTTCAAACATTACTTTGGAATTTTATTTTATTTTAATTATTAATCACACTATAATTTACATTTAGTTTATCTTTACAAATTTCATTTGTATACAATTCGTTTCTTAGTTTTTGATTATGGTTCCAATATCTTATTCAATTATCATACAATGACAATAATTAAATATAATCACTTTATACCATCCAAACATCCATATATAATGATAACAATTTACGAAAAATTATTTCTTTTACATACAAAATTAATTTTGGGTAAAATTAATTTCATTTACCCTATTTAAAACAATACTGTGTCGGTTTATCTTGTTCAAGGGTTTAGAAATCCCTATCGATGACATAACGTCCCATATATCGGCCAGAATCCATAAACACTTAACCGATAAATCAACGCAATATAAAAACAATTTTATATTCACAAACAAATACACGCTCATATCTATTAATACTCTCAAACTCATTCTATAGTACTACGGACTCTATTATATGAGTAATTCCCACCAGAGCCAAGGTTATCACCAACCTATGCTCTGATACCAAGTGTAACAGCCCGCAAATCCGTACCCCTTGAGTCATCACTATTTTAACTAAATCAACTCAAGTTGTACAGAAATATGAACCATTTGGGTTAAAGAAGAAGAGGTAGAAGAAGAGAATAGGAATCCACAACAGAATCTACCATCGCAGCGGAATAAAATATAATAGATAATCAATAAACTTTACTCAAAAGCAAATACAACTGTTTACATATTATATCATCAGAGTACATCAATCACGCTTCAACACAATATCATACAAATGGATACACAGCTACTCAACACAGCGGAATATATATGTATATAAACAAGTACGAAATATGCATCGTCATCCAGCTCGACTCCTGAGCTCCACAGCATCAAATCCTGTATTCTATAATACTCGGTCTGACCCGAGCATTACAGTTAAATACACCCGAGTCAGTCTGGAATACCGGCGTGAGAAAATCACACTCAATTGATTATTAAAGTTTCAAAAATCCTTTGAAAACAAAAGCATCTCGTAAGACCACGTCACAAATAAACATGTCGGGTTTTTACCTTACGATAGCTAAACAATTTTTATAGAAATACTCTGATATTATAATAGGGTCTATATACAAATACTTATAAAATAGCCGAAATTGTTACATTCATTAAATTACAGCTACTAGCCACAGGGTGGGCAATACAAACAAAACTCGTACAAGGCTCGTAGGGAGAATGGATTTCCAACTAATGACTAGGCACTGGGGTACCACCTGTCACAGTACGTGGCCTAGATCACAGTACCGAGGTGTACGCCCGCTCCCCTGCAACACAAGACCGGGACTACCCCTAACTGGATAATCCTGAGTGAGATCACCCCGCAGTTGGGATCAGCAACCGCCCACTAAGCTGAAATAAAAGGGACATCTAGACAGGGATGACCTCACCCTGCTTGGGTGCTACCCACCTAGCCTTGCTGCATAGACATTGATTTTCAGTCATTCCCATTTTGATGAGGCTTGAGGCTAAGCGTTACCATTTTAGAGCATGTCCCTTAGAATGCCCATCGTCCACCTGACGATGTTTTCGCAAGCATTCATCCATACAAGTCCGTCCCGGGTTCGAACGGAACCGAAGGCACTACTCCTACTACATCCATTTTGGAGATATCCTCAGGATTAGTAGCGAATAGCCCTTGCACTTCACTGCTCCATCTTCGAATCCAAACTCGTTTCCCACGAAACGTACAAACCGGATCGAAGTGGTTTTGGAGAAATAAATCTCGATCCCGGTCTCTTCGAAACGAACAACGCATTTGTCCAATATTGATAGTCGATGATTTAACTATCAATTAATATTTACAACATCCATCAAACAATAAATAATTTCCCCAAATTATTTGTTTATCTCAAAAATATCTCCACAAAGATATATTTCTATTTTCAATCCTTTGAAAACTGTTTCAAACCATCTTTCTTTTTCATAATAAACTTTCCCAAATATTTTCTATCTCCACTGAATTCACCCAGCATCAAATTAGATTTTTGAAATAATTTAAAACGCTTTACTTTGAAATGTACATTAAAAACATTTAAGTTAAAAACTACTTCAACAATTTATTAAAAATACATACTATATGAATATTTGAAAATAAGGTTTCTTAATAAAATATAAAACTAAATTTTCACTTTTAAAACAAATACTAAATCACTCTTTAAATAATTATTGCTATAAAAGATTAAAAGGAAATACTTACCTTAGAAATTAAATATTAGAATTTTTTTTTCAAAACTTGCTTTTCAAAACAACTCAAAAACTTTTAATTTATATTTAAAAATTTACTTTGAAAACATACTTGGTTATCCAGGGAGAATTTCCAACCTCAATCACTTAAATCAATTTTCCAAATTGATTTCCAATTTATTCCATTTGAAATAAATTTCTTTACCTATCAGTTCATTTCAAACTTTATTAGTTATGGACTTTATTATTATTTTCCATTTGATTTTAAATCTTTTAACTGAAATATTCAAATTTCAGATTTTTCTAATTTCTTCATTATTCTTTTCAATAATTTAAATTTTAAATTTTAAATAAATGTTTGTTCTTTTTAAATATAACACTGAATTTTAAAATTCATTAACTTCCTGTTTATTCAAAATTTCCTTTTTGTACCTAAAATTTATTTACTAGAATTTGAAAGGCACGTTATTTCTTTTCCAATTCATTTTTAAATTTATTCAAATTTCTATAATTATTTTACTTACAAATTTAGTTCTTCTATTTTCTTCCCAGAATCCAATATATATATATATATATTTGGTAATTCACTATACCCAGTTATATCCAATCGAATCATAGCATACAATATTCTAATATAATTCCTCATAAAATATCAAATAATCACAACAGAGAACATTGAACAATTTAAATAAATGTTGAGGGATCCAGTTGGATCCCTCCAACCTGTTTTCCCTGCATCCACAGGCATTAGCATAATATAATACACCAATTCCAAAATATAACATACTATATCACATCTATCAGTTCAACCATTCAAACAATTATGTAAATTTAATCATTTGAATTTAAATTTGAATTTGAATTTAACTGAGTGAGATTAACTCACCTTTGATTTTAATTTGCAATCCACCCCAGACCAACATGTTCCCTTCTCAGTACTTGACCTTGTATAAAAATTTATACAATTTATTAAATTATTTCATTGACTAAAAATTTATTTGACTAATCATTCTCTTTTCTTTTTCTTTTTTTTTTAAAATCCAATCATCTAATAATTTAGTTTTGAACTAGTGATTTAATTTGAATCACAGAATTAAATTTTAAACCAGTTTTCCCTTTTAAATAACTTCCTTAGTAACTAGAATAATTCAGATTTAATTAAACAAATAGGTCTTCGCTATATTTGAATGAAATGTGCATGGATATATTTACTTTATTTTTCTGTAAACCATATAATATTTAAATTGAAAAATAAGGAAATTGCATATACCTGAAGATATCAAACCATAAATTGCCACTTAATAATTTGGTTAAGTAATAGCACTAACCAAGTTTAAATCAATTATCAGAAAACGAAGAAAATCAAACCTCAGTTCGACGATCCTCAGACGCGAATTCCCAAACCACCATCGATAACATCACGACCTTCCCACGTTGCTGCCGCGTCGCCTAATCGCCGTTCTCTCGAATAACCCCTCATCGAAATGCCCCACACATCCTACCTCCACGTCGACGTCGAATATGACACCGCACACACGAGTTCTCTAACACGAAGCAGTTGCGATTTCCTCCTCCTTCCTGCCCTCGCGTGCCTCTCCACAACAAATTGACTTCGATAAAAAACATGCGCCCGAGACCTTTTGAAATCGAACAGCCACACTATGTTCTCGACACAAAAAGTTGCGATTACCTTCAGGCATAGGCCGTTAGTTGCTTTCGAATCCGGATCTGTGATTGAAGAGGAACATGCGATTTCTTCGGCCATTTAATTTGAAGGTTTCGATTTTGAAAAACTAAAGGGAAAGGGATTTCTTATTTGGTATAGCTCGGCCATTTTTCTCGAATTGAATCACGAGAGAGAGAGGAACAGGCAATTATAAAAGAAACGAGAAGGAACTGCCTGATGTGAACGAAGGGAAAGATTGCGTGATTAAGCAGAGATTAGGTCGGCTAAAGAAACATAGGGCGACTTTGATTTGATTGGTGACATTATATTATATTTAAATTAAAACGATAAATTACTGTCTATGCGTATTTATCTCGTACGATCACACGGCAACTCCGATCAATACGAAATTTGAAATCCGATAATAATTTAATATTACGGACCCAATGGAACTGGTTTCGTCGAATTCTGAGACTGCGCCTCGAAAGGCTGTTTTCAAATTCAATTAAACTATAAAATTTTAAAACTAAACAAACTGCTGCTAATTTCAATTTTACAACTTCTATTATCTTCAGTATTATCGATATAAATTTTACAAACCTTCAAATTATTTTTAACAGGCTTAAAATCCTAGATTTCATATTTTACCCGTTTTTAAATTATAATTTAATTAACAATTAATGGCGATATTTGAATTCAAGTTAAAATTATTCCATTGAATATTTAAATCAATTAAATATTCCGATTTTAAAGGCTTAAAAATTACGGGTCGTCACAACTACGTACTCTATTGAGTAATTTCCACCAGAGCCAAGGTTATCACTAACCTAAGCTCTGATACCACTATAACGACCCGCAAATCCGTACCCCTTAAGTCGACACTATTCTTCAGCATATCAACTCAAAGAGAATGGAAATACGAACCATTGGGGTTAAGAAAGAAAGAGATAGAAGAAATGAAAAAAACCAACAACAGAATCTTACCATCGCAGTGGAATAAAATATATTAGATAATAACATATCTTTACACAAAAGAAAACTATAAAAGTGTTTTATACATACATTATCAGAATACTCGGCCCTATCATGCTGTAATATAGCAAACCCGATCTCGGTCTCTTCGAAACGATCAGCGTATTTTTCAATATTGATAGTCGGTTATTAACTATCAATTAACATTCACAAACAACCATCCAACATAAATAGTTTCACCAAATTATTTATTAACCTCAAAATATCTTCACAAGATATATTTCCACTATCCAAACCTTTTTGAAAACAGTTTTCAAACAATTTTCCTCTCACGGAATACATTCCCCAAATATTTTCTACTTCCACTGAAATCACCAAGTACAAATAATTTAAAACACTTATTATAAAATATACTTTTAAAACAATTAATTTGAAAACTACTTCGATACTTTATTAAAAATATATGCTTTAAGAATATTTGAAATAAAGCTACTTTATAAAATATAAGAACAAAATTTTCTCTTTTAGAAACATAGTACCAAGCCACCTTTAAATAATTACTACTATAATAAATTTGAAAAAGACTTAATTTAAAATTTAAACATTTATAACTAATAAGATTTCTAAACATACTTTTTAAACAACTTAAAACTTTTTACTTATACATAAAATTTGTTTGAAACGTACTTGTCTATTCAGGAAAATACGCTTCCCTTCCACATCTTTTAAAAATAAATCACTATTTATTTTTATAAAAATTTACCCATTCCTTTAATAAAATCCCGCCGTGAATTTATTCTTCCAAATATCCACCGATATATTACTTCACTTTTATAAACCCATTTTATAAATTTCATAGTCATATTCTTCTTTAAAATTTCAATTTCAAACACTTAAATCAATTTCCAAATTGATTTACAATTTACTCCATTTTGAAATAAGTTCTTTTACTTACTCAATTTATTCAAAACCCATTGACTTCAAATTTTTAATTCTTACTTATGCTTTAAAATCTTTTAACTGAAAATACCAATTTCATATTTCCCGAATTTCTTCTTTATCCTTTTCACTAAATTTAAAACCTCGGATTATTAAAAGTAAATTTTTTTATTTCTTTAAATAACATCCCTTAAGTTTTAAAATTCATTATTACTCTATTTATTCAAAATCCCCTATTCCATACTTGGAACTTATTTATTAGAATTTTAAAATCACTTCATTCTTTTCCAATTCATTCTTATTTTTATTTCAAATTCTCTATAATTATTTCACTTAAAAATTTACTCTTATATTTCTTTCAAAATCCAATTTTATGTATTTGATGACTCAGTGTACCGAAATATATTCAATCAAACCATGGTATCAGTATAATTCATCACATCATATCAAATAATCATAACACAGTATTATTAGAACTATCTAAATAATTTTGAGCAATTCAGTTGGATCCCTTCAACCTGTTTTCCTACATCCACAGATATTAGCACAATATAAAATGCCAATTCCACTTCAAGGTGGAGTATCGCGGTATATGAGATTTATATAATATCATCCGCTATTATGCGGCGCATAGGGTCTCATCCGCTATATAATGCGGGAATCAATCGTTCCAATATGTACTATATACTATTATATATAATATAGCACATCAAATCAATTCAATCATTCAACCAATTATTTAAATTTTACCATTTAAACTTAAACTAAAACTCGGATGAGTGAGATTAACGCACATTTGATTCCTGTTTGCAACTCACTTCCAAACTGGCTCGCTTCTTTTCAATTTATGGCCTTGTATAAATATTTATAAAGTTTATTAATATCTGAATAAATTGAACAATTAATTCTCATAGACTTAATTAACTATTTAATTAATCTAAATTTAAATCCCTTTAAATAAATTACTTAGTTAACCGTTCCTATTTAACTAAATAAATATTTCTTTATTATTATTACTTTTCACCCTATTTTATTTTTAAATGGAAACCACAATTATTCTTATAAAAAAACTATAGATTTCAAAAATCTAACTTTTACCAATTCCTCAAACATTTAAAATCTCTATATTTTTCAAATCTTATAAAAAAATAAATTTCTAAAAATCAACTGATTAACTCAGGCTTTAGACTTGAGTACTATCAAATAAAAAAAATGCTCAAGATAAATTTTCCGTTGCATTACAATTATAAACTTGTACATATCGCTCCAAATATTTTCAATATATATATAACACTTTAATATTATTATTATTATTATTATTATTTCAGACTAAACAATAAACTAAAAATATTTGTATATATTAAATTAATCAGTAAGTTAAGGTCTGTATATCTTATACCAGATTACATTTAAAAAAACAACTACATACATTTACTGTAACCTATCTGCATTTTTCTTTTTATAATTCAATTGAAAAAGAATATACCTTATTGTCTTATCGAAAAGAAATCCTAGCTGCTGACAACATCAAGACCCAAGAAATCGAACTAGCGGCTGCCCCTACCATCGATCGCAACCCATACCTCGAAGCACACGTCTCCATGATCGCCTGATCCCACTTCCAATAGCAATACCTCCACGGCAATCGCCTCCACCCAAAATTGGTCTAAACCTAACCACGACAGAAGCCTAGGCCGCCGCCACCTCAGAACTCCCCCTACTTCCAGAACAACCGAGGCCATCATCCACTGCTTCACTTCGAACCCACGACCCTAAGAAACCACAGGCGCCTCCTTCCTCCCTTCGCGTGAATGCACCACTTCCGGTCGTCTCGCGAATGCGCATACAAGCTCGCAAACTTCCATCCCATCATCTCGAATGACGGCGAGCTCGAGTTTCCCAACGCGATGATTTTGATTTGAGGAAAAAAAGAAGGAAAGAGGGAGACTTCGTAAATTAAAAATTGGGGAGGAAGTTATTTTCATGAAATTTAATTTTGGATCAAAGAGGGATATTTTGTTTGGATATAATAATTTCCAAACAACTGTTTGCGTTTGAAAATTTCATAGGTAGATTGCGTGTTTAAGATGGGAATGGGGAAAAAGATTTGAAATAAAGGCGTCTGACTTGAACAAGTGAATAGTATTCCTGAAATGAAGTGAAAACTTTGATGTAAATAGTTTGCGACTGGTTTAATAATATGTTTTAAATTTAAATTTTAAATTTAAACCGTCCCGAATCCGCAACTAAAAATGTTAACCTCCTATCGAAGCGTGCCGCTAGGCGTTTATAATGTTAGAACCCAATTCCGAATGCAATGGAAAAGGTTTTGAGTCCAAATTCAATCGTATGGGGAAGATAGCCTTTGGACCCGTTATTATATTGAATTTTCGATATAAATTTCAACGCGTTTATATATCATACGCTCACACAACAACTCCAAACATTACGAAAATTGAAATTCAATAATAATACAATATTGCGGATCCAATGGAACTAATTTCGTCGATATCTGAGACTGTGCCTTGGAAGGCTATTTTTAAATTCAATTTAAACGATATAATTTCAAAATTGAACAAATCACTGTTAAATTCAATTTTAAAACTTAAATTATCCTCAGCACTATCATTGTAAATTTTACAAGCCTTCAAATTATTTTTAACAGGCTAAAAATCTCAGATTTCATATTTTACTCAATTTCCAATAGTTTAATTCAAAATTAAATTATCCAGTAAATGGTGATATTTGAAATTCAAGTTAAAATTACACTTTTGAATATTTAAAACCAATTAAATATTTCTATTTTAAATATCGAAAATTCCGGGTCGTCACAGTTGATATAGTGTATATATAGTTTTGGGATGAAGAATGAATACCAAAATTTTGTAGCGCACACAATGGGTCCTTGATTTTAGAGTATTAGTATGGCATTATCCTTTAGAGATTGAGGCTGGTCCAGGAAGGTTTTTATATAAACAACAGTCCATCTATAGAGCATGAGGTGGGACCAAGCGTAAGTCCAATGCATGATTATCCTTTACCGCATGTGGTGATATGGGATAGTCGTTGACATGTAATCCTTTACTGTAAGGGGTGGGATTGGATTACGTTTAAGATTATTTGGATAGTATAATATTGTTCTATAGCATGGTGCAGGGGAGTCCAGAAAGTATTATACTTACACTTAAATCGTATCATATCACTATCATAATAGTATACTTGTATTACACCTGTTTCACTCATGCGGACGTATGTCTGGCGTACTCCTCTGTTTTTTATATATACTCTTCAGGTTAATAGAGTTTGGAAGAGAGATAGATTTGGAGACGATACTTGTATATACTGTATATATTGTAAATAAAGTGTGTATTAAAGACTTAATGTGTTAATGTGTGGTTTTAATTGGATTTGAATTATATAGACTTATGTTTTGGAATCAGAATTGACAAAGCTATATTTATATTTGTATTTGTGTGATATAAAGTATTTAATTGACCATCTATTGTGAGATTCTAAAAGTTGTTAGGTGGTTCAGTTTTATCCTATACACTCTTTTTGAATATCATATGTGCATTTTCCAACGACTCACTGTTTTGGGGCTTCATTATATAGTCACAGGTTTATGAAATAGAGTTTTTGCTACATTTGGTATCAAAGCATAGGTTATTTCATTAAGGAATGTACTAAAAAAGTGAATGAGTACATTTTATAAAATATATAATATAATATATGTACATGAGTCGAATATATTTGTAACAGTTCCGGTTGACCTATCTGTCTATTGGGGAATTACTATTGAATCCCAAATACAAATAGCTAAGGATGAATTAGCTGGTAAGGTTAGAAACTTTAACAACCAGACTTTCAATCATTCGAATTTGGAATATCTAGTTTATTTTAAATAATGAAAAGTTAATTTTATAAGTTAAATAACTTAAATTTCAAATATAATGGTTATTGCATATTTCAAATTGTTTAAATAATTAAATCTTGAATTTTATGTGATTTTAAATGATTTTGGAAGTTGATTTAAATTCTATTTAGATAAGAATAAAGATAGTAAACTTTTGAATTTGAATTTAGATTTAAAAGCGATTAAACTTATTTTATAGTAACCATTTTAATTAACATGTGAAAATATTGTTCCGAGGCACTATCTTGGATTTTGATGAAACTAATGCCGTTGGATCCATAATAGTGAATTATTACACGCTATATAATTTTGTGGTGATGGGACGTATCGTTTGGGGTGCGAGCTCGAAATACATAGGAAATTAATTACAGAGATGAATATAATATAACTTGGTTTGAAAAGCTATCGTCTGTATATTATCAAAGTAGGTCATGAGACTAGTTCCATTGTGTTCGGAATAGGGGTATAAAGTATAGAATGCTGGGCGGCATACCTCCTTTGGACTTCGAGATTTTTGAGCGCATCGGGCTAGATATTTTATAATAAAATAATATATACTCTACTTTCTCCCATACTCAACTCCATACCCTAGCCACGTTTAGCCCATACCTTTCCCGTGTTTAACCCACACCAATCTCCCCCATACTCAAACAATCATCAGAGCCATTAACGGCATTCTCAGGCAAAGTCTTCCAGTGGAGATATGTCGGTGACGTCGAGTTGATCATAGTGGACGGTGGGATCATCGTGGTTCGTCATGTGGTGGCCAAATTTTTCCTCCATTCGAGGGTGTTTCTTGGATTGGCAGAGGCAATTTGATGACGAGTTAGGAGGAGAGCCCGGTGGCATTAGAAAGGTGAAGGTCAGAGCTTCGTTCTAGCAAGATGCGACGCTCTCTGGTGTACTGTGGTAGTGACACAAATGGGTTGAACATCGACAGTTTTGTCGACATCATGCTCGGTGATGATGGCACTATGGGAGGCAAGACTATTGACATTAGGAAGCCCGTGGACAGGAAACCTTGGGCCGAAGTGCAGTGGTCTCTGATGAAGTGTAGTGGCGGCGACGAGGCGTCAAAGTCGTGGTCAAAGTTTAAAAAACGAGCGACCTAGTTATATATATATATATATATAAAAAAAACGAAGGTGTTTAGCTGCTAACTATTGTAATTAAGGAATTTAAATTATTTTGGATTGATTTGAATGTTGTAAATCTTATAAACTATGTAACTTTTTCATACAAGTTAGGATTTGAACGCGATAAGTTGTGTTGGGATCATATTAGTGAATAATACGATATATATTTAGATCGGATGGATTTGGAGCTGGTAGGAATTTGGATTAAAATTTAATGCCTGCTTGATTATAATCCAAACAGAAATGCCTCGGCAACAACAGGAATTTCAACGAGTTAAACTCACCTCTTTGTTTAATCAGTATGTTATATAGTTGATAAAAATTGTGGATTGGATGTTTAGATAGTTTACTATTTTATCAGTTGGTTTAGATTTATTCCCACCCTTGGAGCGGATGACCTTTTATATATACCCGCCTTACAGCAGTTTCCCCATATTATATGAGCTGTGATGGAGGGGAATGGGTTGGACGGATCCAATAGGAATCCTCACCACTGTTGATTTTATTTACATGTATATGTGCAGACATATATAGTTGTGATGCAGGAGACAGGTTGGAGGGATCCAAACGGATTCCTCGCCATTATTGAAATGTTTTCAATAATATTCCTAGAGTATGAATTTTTCAAAATCAAGCTTGATTATAGACACTATGGATATAACATTGTTATATGTTTAAAACTTAAGCCCTTCAGTGATAAGGAATCAATATCGATGTTGGTTAAACATTTGGTAGCTATTAGCCTTAAATTAGTATTTCTAAATACTATAAACTGCCATTTGGGTTGGAATTGACTATTAAGAGGGAGAATGTTTTAAGATCTGAATTTGGAGTTTCAAAAATATTTTGTTTTAAAGAATTTAACTTATATTTTACTCCAACCTTTTTATCTGTTTTTTCTAAGTTATTTATTTATATTTAATATTTTTTAATATTTTTTAATATTTTTTATATCTAATATTGTTTTAAAATTATTTATTTATATTCAATTTTAAAAAAAGTTATTATCAGTATTTTAATATTTTGGAATGTTAACCATTTGAATAATTAATATGGCTTGAAATTAATAATAATGATTTATTATTAACATTTTGGAAATTAATTATTACTATTTATAATAATGGTAAAGATTAATTACTATTGTTTATTTGGTAATGTTTTGAAATTATTAGTTATTATTTTGAATTTAATAAATATTATTTATTTATAATGTTTATTGTTAATAATTATTATTACATAATAGTGTTTTAAAGTAAATGATTTTTATTTATATATAAATGTTTTCGAGACTCATAAATAGAGTTTTATAAACGAACTTGGGTTTTATAAGAGAGTTTTATAAAATGGTTTGAAGACTTAAAAGAAGATCATTTACAAGCTAAAGAATTTTTATAAATGGTTAGATATTTATAAAAGAATTTTAGAAATGGGTTTATAGTTTTATAAGATGAGTTTTATAAAATGGTTTGAAGACTTAAAGGAAGATTGTTTTTAAGGTAAAGGAGCTTTATAAATAGTTAGATATTTATAAACGAATCTTAGGAAAGGTTTTAAAAAAGTTATAAAGAAGTTTATAAATGGTTTTAGAATTGTGTAAAAAGGAAATCTTCCCCCGTACTGCGAATATATCCTTGTAATAGTATTTTGATACAGGTATTTCCAAGATGAATTTAATTAATGAAAAGATTAATTAAGGAGGCTAGTGGTTACTTATGTGCTTAATCGATATTTCCCTTTTGAAATAAATTGCTAATTTGGATGTGTGTTTGTGGATAGTTAAATAACCGACTATAAAATATGAATCCAAAATGTAACTTTGGAAATATCTAGGAGAAACATGTGAGTTATATGGCATAGTTATCTTCGATGATGTTGTACTATGCGTATAAATCTCAATTTTCTTTTAGGACAAACGACAAAGAAATCCATCCACTAACGGTTAGGAGGTGATCTTCGCTCTTATCTTTGACTTTTTATTTTCTAAAGAACCGAGGTTGAGTTTACTGAAAACTATAGAATGTTGTTTCAAAACGACCAGGATCATGTATGTTATCTAAAAACCACTTAATCTAACTCAAGCATTTTGAAGTGAAAACATCTTAAAGACGAAGGAATTTAAAGATGAAGCTCTTTGAAGTGCTTGATACTAATCCAGAGGGTGATTCCAAAATGGATGTAGTAGAAGTAATGTCTTCGGTTTGTCCATCTCTTGGACAACTTGTAAGAATGAATGCTAGCATTATATTATTTCCTAGAGGGTAATATTACCATTCCCAGTGGAAAGTGCTATATGAATGGTAAAACGTAATCTCAAGCCTCATCAACCGAGAATGACTAAAATAAGGGATATGCGCCAGGGCAAAGTAGATCGCTCCCATCATGGTATGATCATCCTTATTTAAGTTGATATTATCACTCATTTTTATGCTTCGGGGCCCATTAAAACAGGGGGTGATCATATTTGGTATTATTAGTCAAGTGGTAGGCCGGTTCTGTGTTGGTAGGGGATCCTTGCAAGGTCCTCAATGTTATTATATCTAGATATACACCATGATGGATGTTACCCTAGTAGCCAGTCAATGTTGGAATCCATTCTCTAATAAGTGCCATATGGACATAGATGTGCCCAACTATGTTGAAACATGAGATGCAAGCATTTTAGCTATATTCATATTTTAGTTTGACCTCTAGACACTATCATAGTACCAATGGATTTTCAATATAAAATGTTTTGGTCATCGTAAGGTAAAACACATCCATGTTTATGTACGATATGGTCTTACGAGATACCTTTTGTTTTAAAAAGGGTATTTACTAAATATAGGAATTAGATGATATGATAAGAGTTTTCTTACGCTGGTTTACTAGACTGATTCGAGCGTTCTTCCCTTTCAAAGCTCAGGTCAGATCGAGTATATTTACAGATTGCTTTGAATGCATTGGAGCTTAGGAGACGAGCTGCAGGCCCAAGACGTATCTATGTATTTTATTGTGTTCCGTTATGTTGTCTATTGGTTGTATTTATTAGCACTTATAAGGACAGGCTATCAAAACTGTTCAGGCTGAAATAAGCTAGCATGCTCTGATTAGTGTATGTATATTACATTTTTTTCTTTGTGTAAAGATCTTTTTCATATTATATATTATTCATCCCGCTTCAAGATTCTATGTTGTTTAGTTTTCTTCTTATCTTGTTTCTTTTTTCTTTTCCCTAACAGTCCACATTTCCAATCAATTTGAGTGGGCCATAGGTGGTTGACTATCTGCTTAAACTATTCGGAAAAGTGGGTCGTTACAAAAACTGAAATAAGATATTGTTAGTAGAGTAAGATCAAAACTAGAATGGTACTAGAATCAATCATAGAGATATTGCAGTGTGAACATCCACATTCGATTCCAACAATATCTATAAATGATGAGTCAAACCAATGCAAACTCCATAGTATTTGCATTTGGTATATAAGGAGCGATTCTTAGTGTTATGTTGAAAATGAACCCCGATTGACATTGGAAATGTGGCTAAGTAGTTGTAAGACTACATGTAATCGGTTGGATTTGATTTGGTAGATGTACTAGATAGTAAGTTACCGGGGATGGTAAGAGGATTTAGTTTCGAAAGTAAAATATTTTTTCTAGAGAGGAAATTTAAAGAAATTTTTAAAAAGGGAAAATAGTTTATGGTTGAAATTACAAATTTCGTTCATAAGAAAATTTATGAATTGATATTGTATTTGTGTAAGATAATGGGTATTTGGAAGATTTTTTGAGATGTGAAGTTTTAATTCAATGTAAGTAGAATTTATATTCATTTTTAAGTAAGAAATGAAAGCATTTATGAAATTAAATTTTTGAACAAATGTAGTACATATGATTAAAGGTCGTAGAAATGGTTTTCAAAATTTATATAAATGAGGTGAGTAACTAAAGTGAATTTTAAAGTGTGTGTATGTGTGTGTATATAAGATATGTTATTTAAAGGTGTTGGAAATTATCTATTTCATAAAATAAAATGTATGCATATTGATATATATGATAATATGGTTATAAATTGTTTTGGAATGATTTTTTAGAATATGAAAAAAAGTATTTTTGAGGATAGCTATAGTTTATTAAAAGTTTAATTATATTTTAAGTGGTTAGTATTAAATCACCGAAGGTAAAGATGTAACTGGTATTGGAGTTAAGTTATAAAGATAATGTAAATGTTTGATGAAAGTATTTTATTTATCGGTCTTAAGTGAATAAGATGTTTTGGTTAAAGCAATATTTTGAAAGTGGTGATGTATTTTAGAAAGCAAATGGAAGTTTTTGACTTAGATATATGATAATTTCTAGATAGTATTACACTTATAATATATAAAAAACAAATTTTTAGTGGTCAAATTAAAAGTTTGTTGATGGGTTAGAAAGAGAATAAGTAAGAGAAAGGTTATAGAAGCGGCAATGGTGCAAATATGCCATCATTGGCTATAAAGAAAGGAGATCGGATCGTGAGTTGGAAATGAGTTGTGATTTTGGATTAGAAATGTGGTGGTAAATATTTTAAGAGTAATTCGCACATAGTATGTAAATCGACTGATTTTGGTATTGATCGAATGAATCATTATGGAAAGGTGTTAGATGCTGATAGGACTGCGGTTTGGTTAATGATTAATGAACCGGGCACGATTTTGTCAAGAAGTGATCCTGATAGTTGCAAGGAATTGAATAAAGAAAGAAATATTATAATTGAAATTAGAAAGTGAAAAGGTGAACGAAATTATTATGTTGAAGTATTATAGGGTCAAGCTTCATATGAATAATATTTGGGCCTATGTTATACTTGTTTGATATGCAAAAAAATTTGAAGATATATTTGAAGTAAAGTTGACCCGGAAAAATTTAGTGTAAAGGAGAAATAGGTGATATTAGAGTTTCAACTAATTGAATCACATTAATTGACTAATTGAAAATATTTTGAAATATGGACGAATATTTTAGTTAAAGAATTTGGAGTCTTTTTTAGGATAGGGTCCCGGTGAACTAGTGATGGTATTATGTGACCGGACTCAATAATCAATCCATTATACACAAATGAATTGATCAACATTCATATTCTTTTGTTTTATAGCATTGCGGCAATGGTTAAAGATGGAAGCGAATGATATTTAGAATAATTTGATGTTTGATATCATTGTAAAAGTAATTTGATTAAGTTGATATATGGATGGACGACGTTGACCCGATGTGGCAGGTACCGTTACACCATTTGTATTATATGGCTTAGGTGGATATTGTTCTCCAAGCAAGAGATTGTTGTCACTCTATATATGTTTGGGGGGTAGTTATAGATCCTCGATATTTTGCAATGCATATGGTTGCAAATATATGATTCGCATTGGATGCGACATTAGTTTAATGGCATGTTCACTACGCTAGGACATAATTCCTTTCCAACGTTCCTAAATAGGTTATGACGTAAGAAGTTACTATACTAATATTTTGTTGATTTGATGGATATGACAAGACACCATCCCTATTGAGTTGTCTCGTCCATAATATAATGGAAATGGTAAGTCATAAAAATTATATATGGAAAATAAAACATTGGTTTGTTATTATTAGAAAATGAATAAAGCTTTGATTTTAGTTATAACAGGTATTAACTGTGAATTCTCAAATATATAACATATTCTAGATTAGGTTTAGTATGAAACTATATAAGGATAAGTATTTTGGTATACCGGATGGGTTTGTAAAAGTACTCAAATATGAATGGGCATATGATCATATGAGTTCGTATTATCAACAAATAGGATAAAGTATTTGGAAATTTGTATTGATAGATATGATTTAGAGAATAAAGAATTCTGGAGAATGGTAACTTCGGTTTAGAAAAGATGTTCCAATTTGGATTGGTGGCAAGGATTATATTACATGTATTTCTGATTGGTGTTGATAAAGGATTTCAATAATGGATATTACCAATGATTTATTGGAAAATTTAGAGGTTAGACTTACAAGAGTTGACAGGATTGATGTGAATCAAGGTAAATACATGGAGTTAGTCAAGATTATAGATTAGATTAAGAAAGATGAAAGATCAAGCCGTTTGGAGCGATATGAAAAGGGTGGTAAAAGATACTTGAGGAGAGATGGAAGGTTGTGTTTTCCAAAGTTAAAGAAGTTAATTGATGAGGTATTAGAGGAATGCCATCATTCCATGACGATTATTTATCCTGGTGGTGATAAAATGTACAAGGATATGAAAAGAGTTTATTGTTGGCTAGGGATGAAGAGGGATACGGTGAGGTATGTGGCAAGATGTCTTACTTGTCAGGTAGTTAAAGGGGAGTAGAGAAAACCGAGTGGATTTTTGATGCTCTTGGAAGCTCCGCAGTGGAAATAGGAAAGTGTTTCAATGGATTTTAGATGGGTTACCAAGGAGTAGAAAAGGAAATGAGAGTATTTGGGTTGTGGTGGATCAATTGGCGAAGAGCACACATTTCATTCCTATAAAGAGAACAAGGACAACAACAACTTAGCTACATTATATATTAAGGAGGTGGTGAGATTGCATGGTATGCCTATGAATATTATAGGTAGTGGGACCCACTTTTCATGAGTGAGTTTTGGAGAAGTCTACAGGACAGCTTAGGCATTGAATTGAGTTTGATTGCGGCTTTTCATCTGCAAACGGATGGACAAACAGAGAGGATGAAAGTGTATTAGGTAATTTTTTTAGGGAAACGGTTGTGTAGTGCGAGACTACACAGCTAGTAGAAAGATAGTAGATAGTAATAAATGTTTTCCGACCAACAAGCTTGACCGGTAGCCAAAATAATAAGGAGTGAACTAGTTAATAATAGAAGATTTTTTAAAGGCGTGTATATTAAATTTTGGAGGCACTTGGGAAGACCATTTGCGTTAGTGGAATTCACATATAATAATAGTTATCAAGCTAGTATTGGGACAACACCATTCGAAGCACTATATGGAAGTTCGTGTAAATCACCTTCGTGTTAATGTGGGTCGACAGATAAGGTGATACTTGGACCATAGACGATAAATGTTACATCGAAAAATGTTGAATTGATAAGAAAAAGGATGAAGATGGAACAAGATAGATAGAAGTTGTATGCTGATAAAAGATGAAAGGAGTTGGAATTCGAAGTTGGTGATCTTATGTTTGTGGAAGTATCGCCTCTTAAACATGTAATGAGATTTGGAAGCTTAGGCAAGTTGGCATCAACTGGACCATTTCAGGTGTTGGAATGCATTGGAAGATTAGATTATAGGGTAGATATACCCGAGAAAATGGTTGGACTTCATAATGTATTCCATATGCCACATTTACAAAAATGTGTACATGATTTAGATACGGTGGTTGAGCCTAGTCAGTTGCAGGATGTGGAGTAAGAAGCTGAAGCAAGTTCATCTAAAGGATCTACATGGATAGTAGAGCATGGGATTCGGAGGTTGAGGAATAAAGTGATCAAGCTGGTGAAGGTACAATAGGGAAACGATCCGGCTGAGAGTACACAGCAGCTTGAAGGGAATATATGGGCTTCTCATCCTGAACTCTTTACTGGTATGTTCTTTTAGTTGATATGATTTACTAGGAATTTGATTTGGATGTTTAGATTGGATGTTAGGAGTTGGATGCAATATTAAATGCTATCTTGTTGTGTCACCGAAGTTGCATTCATATAGAAATGCCAGTTTTATACTAGGATTTTAAAGCGTCATGCCTACTATACTATATCTCTGCATTCATATAGGATGCATTATTTACATTTATTGTATTATGTTAGATTTTGTACTAGTTATCACGCTCATGTTTATCCTAAATATTTTTTGGACATTAATGCATATATAATTTATAATAATATGGTGGTTGCCTTATTTTGAATGATTGACCACTTGCACGATCGACACAAATGGTAGGTGCAAGTGAACGAAGAGCGAGCGTCTATTATATTTTCCGTTCCTTTGGAATTTCGACGATTAAATTCTTTTATACAGGAGAGAATATAATACCTCAATATTTCATGGATAACTATAATAATGATTATTATAAATAATTAACAATAAATACAGTTTGAATTTAAACGGATGTTAATTTGATAAATTTTAATACAAGGGTAATATAGTAATTTTACAGCTGATTGAATTAGCTAATGGGAGTTGCTCGAGAAGAAGTATTTATTTGCCTAAATCGGATAACGTATGAATAAAATAAAATAGTTTTATAGAAGTAGACTAGATTTTATGCAGGTAGCAGTTTTGGACTGAGTTAGGCCAGGCCCATAGTTTGAATTTAAAATTGAGAAACTGTTTCAGATTTCACTCCTAAAGTCCATTTATCAATAAAATTTTGGACTCATGACTCGAAGAGCTACTGAAAACCAATCTCGAGAAAGCCCACCAAAACCTAGGAGAAGTCTAGGAAGTATTGCATACTTCATAATACAAATGGTCGTAACACTAGCAATTGGACCACCGATCCGAAAAGGAAAGCTTCAACAATATGTGCAAGCGCTGTAGAATGGAGGACAGGGGACACCCGATCAATAAAGAACTTCGATTATCAATTGGACCATCTACGATCGACTTCCAACTAAGAAAGGCTGGGGTAAAATGGAATAGTGAGCATACGACGCTACTTCATTATCAATAAGATTTATTTCAATTTCGATTATGTGTGAACTATGACCATCTTGAACTAAACTACTTCCAAATGATGCAGATGACCAAGTACTTAGAGTTGGGCGCCAACCAATCTCCACGGACCATGATCGGAACTTTTGAGTTTCATCAACATGAGTATGATTCAACCTCTCATCAACTACCATATGCACATGGCTTAGAGGCGAGGATTCGAAATGGAAAGTGGGTGTGACTTGACTATCCACTTCCTACTCTGTGCTTCGATTTTGACAGAACATCAATGCTTTACTCATAGCTCGAAAAGGTCGGTATCTAGTGAAAAATGGACATGGTTGATCGTCCACTCATCTACTTCCGCGCCTGACTTAAAGACTAGAAAAACACTTGGAGTGGATGCAACATGACCATCCACTCCCTAGCTTATACTTTAAGTTTGCTAAAATACTTATGCCTCTCCCAAAGCTTAGCAAGATTGGGGTCTAACAAAAGTGGATGTGATTTGACCGTCCATACATAAACTCCTACCCTTGACATAGGAGGCATTTTTGGGGCTCAACTAAAAGTAGGTGTGACTGACTATCTACTCATCAATCATTACCCTCGACACAAGGACACCACTGCAGCTTGAGGTGGATGTGACTTGACTGTTCGCCCAATAACTCCCCACCTTGATTAACCAGGAAGACTACGAAGCAAATTGGATGAGGTCTTACCATTAAACCAAAGCATGGATGTGATCTGACCACACCTACTCCCTTCCTCGACTTTATAAGAGGAGCTACAACCACCAAGCGGATACAAATCGATCATCTTACTAGCCATGTTCGATACTTGATGTTGGGGGCAGAATTTCATTACATAAATGAATGTGATTTGATTGCTCATTCGATAACTCTTACTTTTAGTTGGCAGGCGCAGTATAAATCAAAAACGGTTCAACCATCCATCAATCAACTCTAGTTCGCAGAGTGCGGATTGGATTATAAACATAAAAAGGTGGACATGGTCCTACCATCCATCGATCATCTCTATTACTCAGACTACGGACTGGAGCATAAACACCAAAAGATGCATGCTATTAGACCATCCATCGATTAACTCTTGTTTCCAGAGTATGGACTAGTATATAAACATAAAAAGATGGACGTGGTCCAACCGTCTATCAATCAACTTTAGTTCACAGTGTGCGGATTAGAATATAAACATAAAAAGATGGATGTGGTCCGATCGTCCATCTATCAACTCCAGTCTTCTGAGCATGGTCATGAACGTAAATACAATAAAAAGAGGACATGGTCCGACCGTCCATCCGTCAACTCTAGTTTCAGAGCATAGTCAGAAGTATAGCTACAAAAGGTAGACGCAGTTCAACCGTCCGCTCTCCAACTCTTCCCCCGTCTTGGGGGCAAGGACACAACTCAAAGTGGGTGTGGCCCAACCATTCGCTCCCCTGATGGGGCATGAAGTTCGCCAAAACACTCATCTCACTCCCAAGGCTCGGTTGAAGCAAGATCTAAATGAAAGTGGATGCGATACAACTTTCCATGCATTGACTCCTACCCCGGATGTAAAGGGTAGTTTGAGGGCCCTAAATCGGATATGACTAAATCGGATATGACCCAACCATTCGCTAATCAGTCCTTCCCACGATTCAACGTGAAGAACTCCAAGCAAGAGCGAATGTGATACGACCTACCACTCTTCTACTATTGCCCCTCACTTGGGAGCAAAATAAATGACCAGGGAAAATGTAGTTCGACTATTTTTCAAAATAACTCTAAGTCATAGAGTATGGACAGGAGTATAAACACAAGTTGCGGAAATGGGTATAAATAATAGATAAGTGTGTTTCGACCACTCATTATTCCATAAAATCCGACTTGAACTCGACAAGAGGAGTATAAATTCATTATAGATGGAATTCGACCATCCATTAACTAACTCCACTATCCCAAGACTAGGGGCAGTAGTACAAACTACTAAAATTGGAATACGACATCTCGCTATAGTTTTGGCTTGGTGATCTTTACAAGGCAACGACCACAAGGATGCCTTGATACAAAATCAATCGTAACGATGTCCGAAGTTATGGGCTTGACTATATCATACCAATGGATCGACAGGAAATGTCGATCTAAGCTTTTTGTATTGTGCCGCTGGGTCGATGGTAAATATCGATTCACGCTAACTACAAATGGGTATGGAAAGAACATCCATCGAATAACTCCTATCACCAAAGCATGGATTGGAGAATAGACCATCAATGACTATGCCTTAATCATTAATTCTCCAGCACCCTCCTTCGATCCGTCAGGTGGAGTATGAAACCAGATGGGCATGACCCGACTACAACTGAGCCAATTCTATCACTAAATCTGACGGAAGAATATGAATCAAAATGGACGTAACCGACCATCCAGCTCCAAATGAATACAACGTGACTGTTCATTCGTTGAATATTATCATGATCCAACTAGAAGAGCAATAGGAAACGGATGTGAGTCGGCCTTCCACACATTGATCCTTGGCCTTGGTCCGACAGGGAGAGCATCAATCACTGATTGGATATGATTGGACCATCAATTCTTCAGGTCCTCGCCTGGAGTATGGTGACATTTATGCCAAATGTGGACGTGATTGACCTTCCAGTACCCAACTCTTGCTGAATTCCAAGGAAGCATCAAAGTCTTCCCTTGGAAAGGAAAAACAAGATTATGTACATCTCAGCTTTCCCTCAAGTAGCTTAATCCCATGACTCAATGGGAAAGAGTATAAGGATAAAGTGGACATAACTTGCCTTCCTATTTATCGATGTATACCCAAACTTGGGTGCATGAGTGAGAAACAAAATGAATGTGGACTGACCATTCATCAGTCAACTCTAAGTCTTTAGAGCTTAGGTGCAAATATAAACATGACTAGGATGAGGCTCGACTGTCCATGCAGTACATTTACCAACCCGAGACCAGGGGTAAAATAGTTATAATCCAAATACTGACAGCGGTAGCTTAGTACTGTGACTCATACCTAGTGTTTACAATGACTTGAGGCTACCACCAAAAGGAAGTCTAGAGATAGAATCATCGAATCGATGCCTAAGCTTAAGGGCAATTGACCATCACTCCAACTTGAATGACGACTAACAGACCATGAGTACATTGAATGGAAGGCGCGTTACTCAAATATACAAGCAGATTCAAACTCAAGCAAGAGCCAACTATACGGTTGCATGCAATACAAGCCTAAACCCTACTCGACACTTGATTCAATGTGCTTCTAAGCTTGATCTTCAACTATTTGAAGATAATCGCTCAAAGCATTTAGATCCCTTCACTATCAGACTCAATAACACATGACAATACTTTGGGATTCGACCGGAGTGGCCATTATCTTTGACCGTCTCAACTGGATTTCACGTCCATGGTTATGTGAAACAGTTACGTTTGAACTCAACGAATCCAAAGCTACACCGTTGAGCTAATGATCAACATAACAGTCAGCCATGGTGACCAATCATGGGTACCGAAGATCGAAATTACCTGGCTTTCCTTGAACGAACCTTGATGTGTTCGTTGGACCCATTCTGACATATGTGTGATCTCACCGACTATCATAAGCCATGCATTGAATATCAACCCAAGTCATGTCCCAGTGAAATAAAAGCAATGCAGCATGGATTCGAAAAGATTTACAGCACTTTAATAGGTGGATAAACTCAAAAACAATGGATTTATCTGCCTCTCTACCCAAAATGGGTACCCAATCCAGTTCATATAAACAAAAGGATGGTGGAAATTGGCGAATATAATTCGACTACTGTGGCCTAAACAAGGCATGCCTGAAAGACAGCTTTCCGCTTTTAAGGATCGACCAGCTGAAAGACTCAACCGTTGGATACTAACTGCTTTCATTTATGGACGTGTACTCCGGATGCAATCGGATCCTGAATAACATCCTCGACCCGGAGCACAGTAACTCCATTACTGATCTAAGTTATATCGTTATGTTGTGACGCCATTTGAACTAAATAATGCTGAAGCTACTTACCAGAGACTAGTCAACTAGATGTTCAAAGATCGGATCGGGCGATCGATAAAAGTATATGTGGATGATATGCTCGTGAAGTCACAACGATCAAATGACCACATCGGTGAATTAGTAAAGATGTTCACTTTCTCCAAAAATATGGAATGAAACTAAATCCCTTGAAATTATCTTTCGGTGTTGCATTAAGGAAGTTTTAGGGTTTCATCGTTAACTCTCGTGGAGTCGAAGCCGATCCCTAGAAGATTCAAGCAATTCGAAACATCTAGGTACCAAAGGTGACTAAGCAGGTACCGAGCGTAAATGAGAAGGTTGTCGCCCTAATCCGCTTCATTTGTAATGCCAGCGACAAGTGTATTCCTTTCTTCGACTTGAAAGAGATCGGGAAAGGGAACTATGAATGGACGTAGGATTGCATCGATTCGTTTCAAGCTCTAATAGATCAATTAGAGAGACCTGCCATCCTATCCAAGCCACTGGATCTTGAAGACTTATACGTCTATTTAGTGGTATCGGCACGCACAATCAGTGCCACACTATTACGTAAAGAAAATTAGATCTAAAGGTTTGTATATTATGTTAGCAAGCGATTGACAGGTGTTGATGGAAAGTACCCAAAGCTCGAAAAGCTCGCGTACTGCTTATTGACTACGTCATGAAAGATTCGCTATTACTTCTAGGCTTGTCCCATCAACATCTACACCGACCAGTCGTTACAACAGGCCTACAACAATCTTAAACATCAGAAAGTTTGATCAAATGGAATATCATGCTAAGCCAATTCGATATCACTTATCTACCTCAGAGAGATATTAAGAGATAGGAATTGGGAAATTTCATAGCTGAATTCACTGCACTAGACGACTCTCCGAAGAGCAGTGGAGAACCAACCAATCGATGGAAAATGTACACTGATAGAGCATCCAACAATCAGTGTTTTGGCTCCAGAACCATGTTAATAACTCCTGAGTCGATCTGCGACACTTTGAAACTCGACTTCCTTATAATAAATATCAAAGATGAGTATAAAGCCTTGATCATCAGGCTCAGATTTTCCAGAGAAATGGAAGTGAAAACTTTACAAATATTTTGTGATTCCGGGTTAGTAGTATGCCAATTTAGGGAAGATTATAAAACTAAGGGGTTGCAACTTGTTCCTTATCTCGATCGGGTCCAAGAGCTACTGGCCAACTTCAAGCATTACACCATTACACACATCCCCGGAGATACAAAATGAGAGAGGCGACTAACTGGCTAAGCTGGCTAGTTCCAGGAACGCACAGAGAACATAATTTGTCCCGATTGAATTACTAGATGCTACGAGCATCGACTAGATGGAGATTAATTGGAATCTGGAGACGGGACGGGGAAGGAAGTCGTGGGTGACTTCTATCAAAGGTTATCTACAATGAGTGATCCTTCTTCGACGGAGGAATGAAAAATGATAGATTTTCCACAAAGCTTCACGCTATATCATCCAAGAAGTAGTCATGTATAGAAAAGTTTTCTCCATTGCCTTACTTCAGTGTATCGCCCATGATAAAATAAAACAAGTGTCGAGAGAATTCCATGATGGAGTACGCGACGATCACACCGGAGGGCAAACCTTGGCAAAGAAAATACGCCACTATATGTACTACTAGCTAACTATCAAACGAGATGCAGTTGATCACGTTAGACAATGCGATGAGTGACTAATGTTTGCAAAAAAATTCTGAGAGCTCTGCCGATGGAATTTACACAAATGGGCATTGATATATCGGTTCCTTACCGATCTCTAAAGGCAGAGCGAAGTACGCCATCGTTGCAATGGTTTACCTCAACAAATGGGCTGAAGCTGAACCTTTAGCCACGATCACGATGAAGAAAGTAATCAACTTCGTTGTCCAAAGCATCGTTTATCATTTTGGCCTTCCACGAACCATATTAACTAAAAATGGAACCCAATTCAATAGCGATGAACTCAAAGATTTGGGCTATCGGTGTTATACTAAAAATAGGTTTGCGGTAGTTGCTCACCTCAAGCAAATAGACAAGTTTAGGCTGAGAACAAAATCATAAAATCCATTCTGAAGAAATATTTGGAAAAGGCTAGAGGTAGGTGGATAGATGAACTCCCAATAGCATTATGTGCTCACAGAACCACTCACAAGTCTGTAACTTGCCATGCTCCATTAGCTCTTGCATACGGCACTAAGGCCATCATTCTTGTAGGACTTTAAGTCCCTTCCTATCGAGTGACTTATTACGACTCCTATTTTAATATAAAAAATAAATAAGGAACTGCAATCCAATTACAATTAAACAATAAAGAATTAGTGATGGGTCGTTAGCATACAAATGCATCTAGGAGCCTACGATAATAATGTGTGCCTGAACATGCACATGCACATTCTAAAAATTCGATTTCTTAAAACCGACAGAAATTGAATTTTCACTTGGAGTTATTAGAGAAAAGATTGGATCAGATAGCCAAAGCTTACTAGCCTTGTAGAATCGGAAACAAATGGCAACTAATAGAAAACAATCCTAAATTTATGCTGTTGGAAATCGATTAATAGTCATGACGAACAGAAAGAAATGCAACTATCATTAAAAGTGACTCAACAGAAGGATAACGACCACTCAATGGATTGAATGGAATTTTTTCGACGATTGAAGCATGCGGTGATTCAAAGAACATTATGTTCGAACAAGAGGTATTTTGGGCACAAAATGTTATCTTTCCTTTTGGCAAGGCTGTGATACCCTAGATTTGACTAAAAGTGGGCAGTTACCAACCTTGATAATCAATGATGTACAAGATTATGGACAGTGGTCAAGCAGATTCAGACCAGATCCCGATCAAGGTGCAATCGATATGAAGTGACAAAGAAGGCCCCTTGAGGCCACCTCTAGAATTTCAAGTCAATCGGAGTTCGTACACTCGAGTAATGGACAAATGAAGAATTTATATGGATCGATCTAAAATGATACATAAAATGGAGCAAATCAACGATGATCAATCAATATCTCAAAATCTACAAAACCATTCACTTGAAACTTTCAGAGCCTTAGTATATTGAAGAGTGGAGCCCATAAAAATGATCACATATAAATACCTTAAGAAATGAAGATAGGCGATCATTGTTGGCCAATCGTTATTTGTCGATCTAGCGATCGGTGAACATTCCAATGGTAGCAAAGGTTGATCCATATCTCGTAATCTACCGCTCAGATTGACTTTAAATTATAAAGACAAGTTCAAGAGGCTTGCGGGACCCTCCAAAAACAATTGCATGTAAAGTGGAGGCGAAAATAACAATCGACCAAACTTTGGCCATTTGTTCCAAAATATCAAGTTACGACCACCAATCGTTATGGTGGGTCCCTACAGATGTAGAGACTCTTCTTGCAAAATTTCAGCCCAATCCATGCACGTCTTCTCCTATAAATACAACGACCATTCTCGATAAAGAGGATACTTCTTTCTGCGGCCTAGGCTCTACCATTTTTGCACTCTTGTACTAGTGGATCCTAGCTGATCCAAACATCCTTGTAACCATAATCAAATACAAGATCAATAAAAATATGAAGTGGGCTTAGGCTAAGATTGCCGAACTACTATAAAAATCTATGTGTTCATTTACTTTTTCTGCTATGTTTTAATTTCATTCATCATTTAGTCTCTACGAGATTCTATTGGGTGTTGATGCCCATTTTTGGTGTCAACTGACTTTTTGCATGGTGAGCCCTAGGGGTTACATTAACACCATTTTAATTTTTTTGGTTGGTGTTTGGATATATACAGATCAGTGTACGGAGATTTATACGTATGCTTTGGAATGGTAGTTGATTTCTATAGACAAGTATGGCGAGTAGTTTGATGATGGCGAGGCTTGACACTTGGAATACGCAGTTTAGTAATTGGGCGAATATGTAAGACCCACACGGAAATGATGGAATGTGATTTTGGTGTATATGACCTTGGATGTCATAGTTGATATAGTATATATATAGTTTTGGGATGAGGAATGAATACCTAAATCTTGTAGCACACATAGTGAGTCCTTGATTTTAGAGTATTGGTTTGGCATTCTCCTATGAGTGAGGCTAGTACATAACGATTTTGATGTGGACAATACTTGACCTGTGCAGCATGAGGCAGGACCAGGCATGAGTCCAATGCGTCATTGTCCTTTACCGCACATGGTGAGACCGAATAGTCGTTGATGTGTCATCCTTTACTATAAGGGATGAGACCGGATTACGTTTAAGATTATTTAATAGTATAATGTTGTTCTGTAGCACGGTGAGGTGGGTCCGACAAATATATACTTAGACTTAAATCATGTTATATCAGTGCCACAATAGTATAAATACATTAGACTTGTTTCACTTATGAAGACATATGCTTGATCCACTCCTATATTTTTCTATCTATACTCTTCAGGCAGTATTTGTATATATTATATATGTTATAAATAGTGTGTATTGAAGACTTAATGTGACAGTGTGTGGTATTAATTGGATTGTAAATTATTATGTATTGGCAAAAGAATTGGCAAACCTATATTTATATTTTTATTTGTGTGGTACAAAATTATTTGTTTGACCATTCGCTATGAGATTCTAAAAGATATTAGTTAGTTTAGTTTAATCTTATGTTCTCTATGTGTATGTTATACATGGATCCTCTAATAACTCATTGTTTTGGGAGTTATAAATAGGCATAAAGCAGTTGTTGAAGTTCATTACCATTGGAAATCAAAATTTTGCATGGCTTGCCTTTTTTTTGTCACCTATTGAAAATTTGCTCTCATCCGGGTGTCAAAACCCTTATGCCCTTTTTAGATAGGATTCCACTACCTCGACCACCAGTCATGATGTGGGTTCCTAAGCATAGGCACTGTTCTCTCAATGACGTTTCTGATACCGTCATTTTGCCTTTATGTCTCGTTTAGGTTGTGCCTCTTCACTAGCTTCCGATATAGGTAGTCTTACTATTGATATTATTTCTCGTTCTAAGATATTGGTTCATGGTATCG
Organism: Allium cepa; assembly: GCA_030765085.1. NCBI lineage: Eukaryota > Viridiplantae > Streptophyta > Magnoliopsida > Asparagales > Amaryllidaceae > Allium > Allium cepa. The sequence continues at coordinate 119,676,232 of CM060946.1, read as the reverse complement.
ATTCCTCTTCTGACATTTTGGTTATCAATCCTTAGAGTTTCTAGTAGCGGTTACTACTACCATTGATGATTTTTATTGGTGTTCCAAAGAACAGGCTTGGGTTCATGAACCCTCTAAGATGAGGTATAACCCCAAGGTTTGTAGCATTTTTAAGTTTGTGGGTGGAGAGGGTGAAGTTAGGCGGCTGTATTGTTATATTGAGGGAGATGGATTGAGTCTCTCTATTCTTGGTCAACTAAGTGACTTGAATAGGATTGACTTGGTTGATGACTCATGGGATGCTGATTCATATTGTTCTGCCTTAGTGGATTTTGTTCCTAAATTAGTGGCTCTTTTTTTAGGATTTTATCATGTATTTGGACCTGACTTTGTGGAAGGTGGTAATGACTCCTCTAATTCTGGGGAGACTAATTTTGATTGGCTTTAGTAGCTTTGGTATTACTTCTAGACGCCTGCATTTTTTCTCTTAAGTTATTCGGGTGTAGATGCTGAACACCTATTTCAAATTCATTAAAAATGTGAACGACCGCTATAAATGTTGGCTAGCTTTGCTAAAATTTTAAAGGTTATAGTTAAATATTCTTCTTAAATAGTTTAAGATAAATAAAGTAAAATTTATGAAATTTTAAAATAAAAAAACTAGTTGATTAAATTAAGAATTCCTCTTAATTAAACATAATGTAATTAATAAGATATATATAGGGGAAATTAATTTAAAGGACAAAAATTTCTATATTTTTTGCCTCAAGAACACGACCTCAATATTTTTACCACAAGGACAAACATTCTTCTAAAAATTATTCACAAGGACAAACATTTTCCAAAATTATTCATAAGGACAACAAAACTGATACCGAGCTAAAAACTGATACCTAAAAACTGCTACCGATAACTACAAACTGATACCTAAAAACTGCTATGAATAACTAAAAACCGATACTTACAGAAAGTTGTCCTTTATGATAAAATATTGAAGGTCTGTCCTTGAGGCTAAAAAGCTGTGAAATTTTGTCCTTGACAATAATTTCCTGATATATATAAATGTTGTATAAGTTTATTAAATTATAATAGTTATAAATAAATTCATTTATATAATTATATGTATAAATTGAATTTAATTAAACTAAAGTAAACCCAAAATAGATTTTTGGAACAAGTACATATGTATGGTACATATATTGTGATTTTAGAGGTATCCGACACTTGAGTCTCAAGATTAGTGCATAAGAAATACATTATTCCTTAAATCGATATCATTCAAAGTATATTATAGATCATGAATCTTTAGTGTAGTTTCATTCTATCATTTATATATTGATAAATTACTTGCATACACACTAGTTATTGAGGAAACTCATTCTAGGGTTGTTATATGTAGTATTATTGATCTATTACCTAGATGAGGTACGATACATGCATGTATTTTTTTTAAGCAAACTACAGATATGTGTATTATACTTAAGGCATCAAAAAATGATAGATAAGTGTGAATAATCACACAAACTCAAGGTCTAGGCTTAGATAAGGGCGAAGACCGTAGTTAGAAGTTATATCTAACATAATTGATAGAGAGTTATTCATCGGTTCCAAGCCTATGATCTATTGAGAAAATTCCTGGCCAGAATCCCAAGGCAAGCTAGTCTTAACAATCACCAGAGAAATCAAATGATTTCTATATTTCTCTTAGGGTTTTAAGGAATATAAAAATCTAATGGGGAATTATTAGAAAAATAAAATGTCACATTTAACCTTCCCAATATTGTAATAACACATGCTATAAAAAATAAAATTATCTACTTCAATAAATTTTTGCAACCAATTTAACTGGTTATCCATTGTATACACTAATCTGAATTACGATTGAAAAGGAAATATAAAATAAACTTATCATAAACCATTTCACATGTTGTCTCTTTAAGGCCCATACAAGAACTGAATTATGCTACTACTAAATACATTTGTACCTTGGTTGCTAAGTATTTATTTGTCTTGGACTATATATTGTCTTTTGAATTTTGAATTCTAAAGCAATGCAAGAATATGGATATTCAATCCATATTATATCACATACAGGATTTGTATGGTAAATAGCCACGTTTGTAATATATGAAATCTTGATGAAATTGGGTAATTTGATATGAGCAAGCAAACCACTACAAAAAAATGTGCTTTTCTCAGCCCTAATTGTCAGCGTTTCTTCCGTAAGTGCTGACAATAGTGTTTTGAAAAATAAAAATGAAAGTGCGAACGCTGTTTAAAATAACCCGCTTCATTTTCAGATTTATTTCATTACGTGGTTACTTTGCCTCCCTTCCTTTCTTCCTTCTCACCTTCTCTTCACGCAAAGTGAGAAGTCAACAAAATCCCAAATCCTCGCTAATTTCACCCGCACCCCAAATCTTATATCCTCCCCTAATTTAAACCTAATTAAAATTTGAAATATACATCAAATGTTCATGAAATCTATCATGAATTTTGTTTGTCCTCTTCACCTACAGTATCCAATTCAATTGAGCCCTAAGACCCCTTAAATCCGTCCTTGGCATACATTAGAACATGACCCTAATTTCTCGTTCACTCAATAACTAAAAGCGTCTATCACTGAAGAATTCCTGGTTGATTGCCTTTAAAAACCCAATGTGAGGTAATTTATTTAACCTTTAGATGCATCATTTGAAATTACTGTTTTTTTGTTATTATTATGTAAGTCATTGTGTTTTAATTGCAATCAATATATTTATGCTATGATATCTACTATGATAAATGATTTATTTTAGGTAATTTATTTCAGGTAATTGAGATATTTGTTAAGATAAATTGAGATATACACTAAGCTATATGACTCAATTTAGTTAATTATATCTACCAACTGTTACATAATAATCTGCCCATGGAATGAACCTACTGTAGGTTAAATGACCATGGAAAAGAAAAAGAAAATCCTAGAGTATGTGTTTGTTTTAATTTGGAAGTATACTTATGCATTAAATGGAATTTTGTTTGTGCATATTTAATAATTTGAATAGGTGTTACGTGTGTTTAAATTACAGTTGCAAATATTACACCAAGCAAAATGATCCAAAATATGGGGGGAAATAGGACAAATTATCACCCCCCCCCTCCACTTTCTGTATTCTGTGCTAATTAAGTATGTAAACAAAAAAAATGAAAAATAAAATATGTCTGTAATGCATGATTAACTTGGTAATTTACTCCAACTTATGGTGCAAAAGTTAAATTATAAGTATATATAGTCATTATGTTCCTTCCAATTAGTACACAAAGACACACTTCAGAACTATGGCGATTCTAGAATTTTCTTAATCGTTATTCATAGCACAACATAAAAGTAGAAATAAGGTCTAGTTTAGGGTTATATTAGCATCATTCACTCCCTTTTGAACCATTGTTCTAATGGAAATTAATGAGCGCATAGGATAAGGAATAGGTGGGTTGATTGCTGATGCATGGACCCTTGTGGAAGATGCATGTGTTGAAACTCAGGTGCTCTTAGATTTTTAGGAAATGGCAATGACATTCAGTTTTCCTACATGTGTTACTCATTGACTTTGAACTTGTATTTTATCAGAATCACAGGTTTATATGGTGAACATGTGACAGTGGAGCCTAAAATACAAGTTATATCTGATCTTGCTCTTCGATTTGGAAAAGCTGATGAAGAATCAATGGTAATTACTGCTACATTTTTATTTTTAAACATTTTTCTTTGCAATATAAATAGTGCTATAGAATATCAAAATGAGCACATGCACACATAGTGTGTGTATATTCACTAGCGATTCAAATTACATGCATTTGTGTGTGCTAGTAATAACTTGAATGTTCTCTTCTGAACCACAACACTTTTTCTAATTATTATGATCTCTTACACAGTCCAACCTTTTGGAGTTTCACTTTTGATTGCTGGTCATGATGAAAATGGACCAAGTGTGTAAGTTTATCTCTTTCTTTTTTGTTTTTTTGTCTTCTTTATTTTTATGTTTATAAAGTTATGCCATTCTGACTATAATGTACTCATAAGACTTCTATCACTCATATATAATAAATAAATAAAGCTGAAAGCAATATTCAAAAGTTGGTTTCTTGGTCTTTAGTGATCATTGTGTTCTAAAAAAAATGAAACATAAGATGTCTCTAATTCTACCTGTAATACAGTGAACTTCTTGCTATATAGGATAGCTGATTTATTTGTTCAACTTTATCTTTTTTGTATGATGGGTAATCTCTCTTTTTTACTATGGTTGTCTTTTTATGTTTGTATATGTTTGATGGTCCTTTCTTCTATTATGCATAGGTGGTTTCTGTGTTGCTTTTCTTGTTGGCTTTTTTGATGCTTTTATGAGACTGTATATGATTCAGTACAAAAACATATGCAATCTCTAGGGTCATTGTACTGCTATTCTACTTTGTATTCATTAAAACTTTCAGTTCTATCCTTGCTAACTGAGTTTTGGGTGATAATCCGATATATTATTACTATTAGGGAAATTGTTCTAATGAGATGTTTTGAACTCTAAACAATGATAATCTTTAACATCCTAATCAATGTAACATTATTTTCAAGGAAAAGAAAATCCATGTAATGTTGTCAGGTTAATTACTAACGTATAATGCACGTTATATGACACACAAACAAATTTCTAACATTACAAAATTTTGAATTGTTTCGGGAACTTTTAATTGTTTAAAATTACATTCAAATCGATGATTAAAATGGAAGAGGGAAGAAAATCAGCACCTTTTTTAGTTTGTGATTATAAGAGGATTAAAAGTTTGAATAATTCAAAACTTTCTGCAGATGATACATAACATATAAAGAAAAAACTATCATGTTCAAAAAATAAAAGAAGAAGAGATTTAAGAAAATATACTTAGTATTTAAAATATAGTTTTAAAGGAGTTAGCATTTCTGAAATTAACTAAAGATTTATGAAATTAACCTATATGATAAGAACATTATATCTACAAAAAATTAGCAAACTTTGAGATTTAAAAACAAACATTATATTATGAATATTATGTAATTTATACAAATAAAGAACACAAAATATTAGGTGTTCAGAATAAGATACATTTATGTAGTTTTGGTGATCTTCTCTACCTGGTATTTTCAACATTGTGAAACATCTGATAGATTTTTGTTGTACTTGATTTGAGGGATTTTGATTCAAATTTTTGATCACGTTATCAATTTTTTATGTTGATGTGATTTTATTATTTGTTATATTTTATAATCCAAATTTTATTTATTATCTAGAAGGCTACATTTATAATATATAAAAGGCTTCAAGTCAGATAAGAATGATAGGATGTAGTAAATAATAACTTCATTTTTTTAACAGAAATAATACACAGGAATAGTTTAGATAATTGGAAACATATAGAAAACATAAAACAAAGTAATAATACATATACATGATGAAACTTACCTTCTTACCCCTATCAAATACAAAGAACAAATTTTAATAAAAGAGCATACCTGTTTTTAAACAAAATATCTTTTTATGTAATAATAATGTCTTATCTTGATATGTATTAAATGAACCTTGTGTGTTTAATGGACACAGCGTATTAAATGAGATAGAAGATGTGGATCTAGCACAGCGTATTAAGGCAGAAAACTGGGAATATGACATAAACATGGTGAAGTAGAGGTCAGAATCCGTGGAGCTGAGAGATTTAGGCCAATGCTCTGTTAGTTGAAGCTTGAAAAATCAAGGGGTCTAAAGCCATCGACAGAGATCACAACATGTTAGCTGAAGCTTTTCGGCTTGGCTACAGTTTCTAAGCAATATTTGAGTACAACCATGGCAAAACAGTGTTGATGCATAGAGATATAAAGCAAAAGTATGGAACAGAGGGAGAAACTAGGATTATCAAGTTAGAAGCAAAAGTAGACAGTACAAAGAAACTACTTTTGCAATGGATAAAGTAAGGTATTTTTTTATGTTATTAACATTTTATAACTTTTAAATGGCACAAAAACATTTGCATATGTCAGTTTTGAAATTATGTCGTGTTATCATTATTGTAGATTGAGATGGAAAAACAAGATGTTGGGCATGATGATTTGAGCGGCATTTTAGGGTAGCTTAAGGGCATGACTGTCTACATGGGTGCTGAAATTGGCAGGTTTTAACTTTTACTTACCATCTTTTCATTATTCATTATATTTGTTGTTTACTCCAGCTGATATGTTAAAGCAAATGGTAGATATATGCATGCAAATTTTGCATGTCAATACTCTGGTATGTTATAAAAGCAACTTCCCATGCTGGTATATTAGTTCTATTTCTATTGTTTTGACAGTCAGACTAAGTAAATAATTTTTTTTTATTTGAAGAAACCACAACATCGTCATCAAAACTAGGTTCTTTAAACAAAACATAACACCGCCAAATAGTACATATATTATTTATGTTCTCTCTCAAATCCTCATCAGTAGATGACCCAACTCCATATGAAAACACTCATATTATCATAAAGCTTCTCTTCAACCTTTTGTTTCTTTAGATTCCTTTACCACCTTCACTGCGGGTGGATGCAACACAATAGCACCATATGCTCCAACTCTGCAAAGAAGTACACCATATGCTCCAACTGTTTATCAGACATTATAGCCTTAATGAAGAGGACAAGAAACGCATATGGCGTCGAGACAGTTAAAGTCCATTCATGTTTGTTTAGAATCAATTTCTCCATGCCTAGAATCTGCTCTTGGTTGTAAGCTCGATCGGATATGGTAATGAAATCCTCAACTTGAGGAGCCCAAATATTCTCATACTTGGAAGCAATTAGCATTGAGCTAAAACCTACAAGCTGCAGTTCTCTTCTAATAACCTTCACCATTGATAGATACTTATCGATGATGTAAAAAGTGAGATAGAGTGTCTCTGGCATCAGTCCAAACTTCCAGTGCACTTCTATTAACCAATCTCCCAATATCGCCCTCATCTTCTCATTGATCTCGACTCGTGTGTCCATGTAGTGGCAAGGCATGAATGCATTCTCTGCATGCTTCTAAAATTGTAAAGATCCTAAACATAGTCCACAACATCCAATTGATCCCCTATATCTGATGCATCAATATCAGGAATCGTAACCTTGGGTTTCTTGGTAATCTCACAAGCGGCCTTGCTACGAGCTGATAGCACTTAGCTCATAATTTTTACTTTCTTCTTTCTACTCTTCTTGCTTCCTGATCTCTCTCTAACCTTTTCAACAGTATCTGGACTAATCTCAATCACAGCAGTAGGTTTTGGATTGACTGCCACCTTCCCTTTATCTTCTTTGATGCAAACAGCGGGCTTAGGATTGACCGCCTCTTTCCTTTTATCTTCTTTGATGCAAACAATAGGCTTAGGATTAGCTACCTCCTTTCCTTTATCTTCTCTTATGCAAGCAGCAGGCTTTGTATTGACTAATGCCTTCCCTCTATCTTCTTTGTAGAAAGGGGGACAAAGCTCCAGGTAACAAAGTTTCTGAAGTAACTAATTTCCAAAGCGATGAATGAATTGTCAACTGATCACATACTCTTTGTAAAATAATGAAAAACATGTAATTATAACGACTTAAGTAGGATATTTAGAAATTTAGCTACCCCCTTGCCAGCTGCAGACGGGGGTTATCACACACGTCTGCTATGGACGGAGATGTTGCTAACACCCACGCCCGTGACGGGCAAGTGTGACTAAATCGTTTATTTATTTATTTCTGGACCCAGTTTTGATTGATTTCACTAATAACCAAAAATACGCAAATTGCGTATAAAAATATGCCTTTTCTAAAAAAAAGAGTGGGGCTTGGACAGCAAAACTAGTGGTGCTAATTAGAATTGCCCATAAAACTATCATTACATTCAAAACTAGTGGTGCTAGTAGATTTGAGCTCTCTATTTTAGAATGGAAACACATGATGTTCGATGCACATGTCAGTTAATTCATAATGTATTTGTACTTCTGGATTGTTGACCCACGCCGAAGTGTTTCCCTTCTGATAATTTTTTTGGAAAGATATTAATTAAAGTTTCCATTTTTATTGTTAAAGTTAAATAATTTAATTTATTAATGCACGTTATACATTAAATATGCACATGCATATACATAGAACTGGATTCCACTGGTTAGCATTACTGGATTTAGAGCTTTATCAGTTAGCACAAAGCACTTGTTCAAAGCAGTTGATGCCTCTGCTTATTTAATTTATTAGTGGACGTTGTACGTTAAATATGCACATGCATATACGTAGAACTGGTGGGCTCCTCTAGTTATCATTGATCGATATAGAGTTTGATCAGTTAACACAAATACTTTTTCAAAGCAGTTGACACCTCTGCTTTGATTCCAGCTTTCTTTTTAAAAGTAACATTGCTTCTGTCGGTTTTCTTAATACGATCAGTATGTCAATTTTTAATTAATATTCTACGTTTTGTCTGGTCCAAAACTTTAAATGTTCCCGCACAAAATCCAAATTTCTGATTAGTCCATTTTCACACTAGTGTGAATCAAGATAGGTCATAGTAGCATATATTTTTCAAGAATAATAATGAGTTGGTCTGACTTAGTTGAACAAGAGTCATTAAATTTGTCAAATCATAAGGCCATTTATAGGTTCGTGTAATCATAATGTATAAACCATTTAATTTATAGCTTATTTAGTTTTATTGCATTTTTTAAATATTAATAGTCTGCATGTACGAAGTTTTTCCGTGTCTTTCATCAATGGGCATTCGAGAGAAATAAAAAACATATTTATATAGAAAAATATATATAGGGTGGTGAAAGCATCGAATGGGAGAATTATATTTTTTTAGAATGAATTAAACGATGAGACTCATGGCTCTGCACAGTTTCGAACCCAAGGTTCTGGACTGAATAACTAGCAACCAATTCAAGACAATTAAGATTACTTATATTTTCATTGCAATCTACAAGAGCATTCCAAAAAGAATTCCATTTTTATTTTCTTTCTCACGCCCCAACCTTGAGATTCTGAGTGGAAAAAAAAAGTGGCAATTTTTTTTAATGATCGTGGATCCATGAACGGCTTTCAAAAAACCGTTTACTTTTTAAGTGGTTTTCTGAAAATCGTTTAGGTATAAATATTTTTTTTTTTTTTTTAATATTCAATGCGCTTAGAGCATTCGTGAATTTTATTTTAAAACCAGGTTTACTGCTGGATGAGTGAGAATTCTTTTCATTTTTTTCTTCTTCCCCCACTTGAATTTAGCCAATCTGCTGGGAATGCTCTAAGAATACAAATGGTAAAATCCTTGTACAATAACACACACATATTATATATAATGCTTGAAGAACAAAACAATGCTTATTTCTGTTAGACACAGACTATAAATTGGCACTTGAAGTTGATGGCAATCCATGGGGAGTACTCAATTAATTACTTATTGACGTGGATTCCACGTAGCTTGAAATTGTGATATGATATTGGGAGTTAGCATATTGCAAGCTTGATAATTTCATACATTCTTCGCATGGTGAATGTATGAACTTACAGGATCTGTTAATATTTGTGTGTAATATTTATGCGTGATACATTATATTAACGTGGGACTATCATGAACAAGAGAAAAAGCTGCATTCAGCTGCAAATGTCCAAGACTTCAGTGGTAGGAGCCCAGTCCCCAAAGTTCATTTCAACAAACCAGTAAGCTTTGCCTTTTTTTACCACTTCAAATTGTCATCTGTCAGGTCAAACTATGGCACTTTAGGTGGGAGGGTTCAATCACCTTCACTTTAGGTGGGAGGCATTATGGTTCGCCTGCATTTCCAAACCAAAACGCGGTATATGCTGTATGTAGCACTTTATGTGTAGTGTCTTAGCCGTCTGATTTAATACATAGATTTTATATCTCACCTGCATAATTTGTGCAACTTATGCAGTGCATTCCTGAATCTCCATATTTTAATACATTACTTTATGTTTTTAATTTAGGTGCAGTTTCGTGGTAGGCCTGATCTAGCTGATACGACCCCTGGTCAGAGGGAAATGCTGCTACAGAGATTTCAACAAATTAAATGCAGCAGCAGCAGCAACAACAACAAGGTCATAATACTCTTCTTATTAAGTCCACACCTACCAGGGGCTAACCAGAAGCAGTTCCCGATCTAATCAAATTCACTTTTGCAATAGGTGCAATGTTCCTGAATGCTTTTATTGGTAATTTCATAAACGTTTCGGTCAAACTACGAACTATATTTTATAATGGCAATGATCAGTACACATGCCCGTATTTACCACGCGAGCAATGTGGGTAATGTATTCAGGGACGTAACCAAGAATTTATTTTGCGGTGGGCGAATATTGAAAGAAAATTAAATAATACAAAAACTGAACCGCTTTAATATAATTAATTCCATCGCATTCATGATAATCAAAATAATTAAATTCGATTGATTCCGTTAACATAGAGAATTTTCACAAAAATCCTTAAACAAAAAAAAACATAAATTTCTAAATATCCTTCTGAAGCTAAGCATTTTAGCATATGAAACTTTAAATTTTTAGATGGCGTTTACTCACTGACTTCAAATTTCTTCATTGCAGGTAATTAAAGATGGCGATGACACATTCTTCTTCCGTAGCAAGTAGCAAGCATATGAAACTTTTTAGATGCACGTTTTGTTGTTGGCATTTGGTGCGGACTTACTGTATTGATATTATATTTTTGTTTAACATATAACGTGTCTTTGTTTAACAGAATTTGTGGCAACTTGGTTTACTTTGTTATTTTTGTTTATGGATATTATTGAAACTTGGTTTATGGATGTCTTTTGTTTATTAGTATTGTCTTAACTAGTTTATGTAAGTAATTAATAGTTATTAGAACATGTTATATATCCTAGTTGCTTCAATATACTCAAAATATAGTTCTGGAATATTCAAAAATAGAGTGGAATATTAAAGCTGTTATATAAATAGAAGACAACGTCTGATTAGTGCTGTCAATGAAGAAACAACAGCGTTCAATTCGTGCTGTAATTATCTTTAAATAGTCAATAACAACGTTTAGTACATGCTGTCGAAATAGTTGATGATTTAACAACAGCGTTTATAAAAAGCTGTTGTAAACAGTTAAAGTAGAATTAAAACATCTCCGACAACTAAACTATTAACGCTGTAGAAATATAATACAGCATGTTTGAAAATGCTGTAAAAACATTATTGACAGCTTGTACGAAACGCTATCAAAGTGATGTTTCAACAACGTTTATCAAAAAGCTGTTGTAAGTTCTGTATATACGACAGCATGTCGTTATACGGCGTTTGAACTAACGCTGTTGTATCGTATTACAGCGTTTATCAAATGCTGTTAAAAGCCTTTCGTGGTGTAGTGAACTATAATGAAAGATCATGTGTGAAATACGATTGAATACAATAAGAATCATGTTGTGTTGAAAATAACACTAGACCAAGGACTAAACTATCAACCTAGGATTTTGATCACTTAGATGTTGGTCTTCATTAGTTTACTTAAGTGCAAACCATAATAATGTTAAGGATGTCCAAATGCACTTTTATAAAGAATTCGGTGCAGCGTTGCAGTAAAAATTTCTTTTAAGTGGTTCAACCATTTTGAAAAGAATGTGAATATCTGAGGGTGGTTGTAACATCGCCACAGTTGGGGTGAAGAGAGTTAATGGTCCCCTCTATTTCATGAAGAGACATTGAAAATGAGAATTGTACAAAAATTCTATGTAGATACATAATATGAAATGATAAATCTAATTTACCTTCCAAATGTAATTTATTTTCATAGAAATTAATTTTCTATATGAGTTATTTCTTTGAGTTTAATATATTTTATCTAAAATTCTCGACTGTAAACTAGTTATAATGGATGAAATAAATGGCTCATAATAAGCGATTGAATGAAGCTTCATATTTCATGCAGCTTCATTGTAATAATGGAAATAGTGGGAGAATACCATACGATACTTATTAATGGAACATATAGATACATACGTACATATATACACACACACACATCAAATATTACTTATGGAATAATAACAATTTTTATTGTTAATTAAAAAAGATATAATTTATAGTTGGGATGAAGAGCGTAAATGATCCCCTCCACTTCATGAAGAGATATCGAAAAAGAGAGTTGTACATAGTAATAAGTAGATACGTAATATGAAATGATAAACGTGATTTATATTCCAAATGTAATTCATTTTTATAGAAATTTATTTTATAGAAGAATTTTTCTTTGAGTTTAAGATATTTGATCTAAAACTGTCTACCGTAAACTAGTTATAGTGGATGAAAATGGCCCATAATAAGTGGTTGAATGAAGCTTCATTCATATACATACACACACACATACACATACTCAAACGTATATACATACACCATCAAGTATTACTTGTGAAGCAATAGTAGTTTTCAGTATTAACCGAAAAAGGATATATTTTTATTTGAATATGAATATTCATTATAAAATAATCTATTATAATAAGGGTATTTTTTTATAACAATAGCGATGCATTAGGTATAGAAAATACAGAAGTATCTAAACATTTATACCATAATTTTGTAATTATAGACTAATCCATATTTTTTAGAAATAATTAGTATTAATAGAAAATGTCAAAAAATAGGATTTAAACAATAAGGCTGTATTTGGCTCCATCCAAAATATTAATAACTATGAAAAAAATGCTATTTGTGATTTTGAGCCCCTCATAATACAACAAAAATTTACCAGGCCCGTTCAAAATTCGCTGTTATCTTAATTTTTCCCAAAATATATCACATAACTAAAAAGGCAACCCTAATCATCTTTTCTCCTAATAGTCACACTTTGCATTTCTCTTGATTTTATGCCTCTGGCTTGCATCTATCTTTTGAGCCTTGCTTTAATCTTTTGTGTTAGGAAAATATTAGATCCTTCAATTTTCATGCTTACTATTGGAATATGGATTTTTGAAATGAATTTGAATTCATGTATTTGCTATTTGATCATAACTTTCTACATGGAAGAATTGCGATTTGATTTTTAAATAAATAACTATAGTATTTGGGTTTTAGTTCACTGAAACTAGTTTAAGAAGACAAGATATAATGTTTTAGTTAATTTAATTAATAAAAATATGTTGAATTGATTATTTCTTGCTTCATTTTTCTAAATTGGTTCTTGAAAATGATAAACGTTCTTTTTTAAATCTACTTATTATGTTTGCATAAGTAGAAACCTAATTTGTATCATTGTTTAAATGTAAAGTTAGAGAAGTGATAAACTGGTAATTAATGATAAATTAACTTTGATCTATATGAATTGGTTTTGTTTATATTTTGAAGAGAAGTAGGTTGAAGAAGCAAAATAAAACAAAATGCCAACCTGAATTTCCAATCACAAAAAAAAATTGGCTACTGATCTCTTTCGTATACCTATAAGCTAGAAATGAATGGTAACCTGAACATTATATTTAAAGCCCAAAGCTTATAGCGACTAGGAATTTCGAAAGCTTCGTATTTAAATATTTGAATCTTGTTATAATTTGATAAAATTGATTTTATTACCATTTTGAACCCCTTTTAAATAATAAAAGATGAAGGTGAACTTGTTTTTTAAATACGTTCACAAAAATATTGTTCGAAGAAATATCGATAATGTGACCAAAAATCATTTTATCAGTAAACGGCTTTTTACTCGATATAAGTTGTTCGAACCTTTTTGGCATGTCTAATATATTAATGTGTCTTTAGTTAGTAAGTAAAAATATTTTGTATGTTATGGCTAACTAATTGCATTGGATGACGTAAGCATGATGTCTACATATAAAAGATATTTTCCTAAGAAGTGAGGTATAAAGTGGAGGATGTGAGGGAAGCATGTTGGTGATTTTCCTTAGAAGGTTTAGAGGTAAAAGGTGAATGGTTAACTCTTGCTAAATTTTACTTAAGCACTTCATATGCTACATTAATACATTTGCTAAATCTAAGACATAGAAACAATTACTCTTCATCCTCTCCTCTCTTCTCTTTAACTTTCCAAAATCAATATAAATGAACTCCGATCTACCCAAAATTTTGGAAAAATGCCTAAGGAAACATAGGAACATGGAGTATAATCTCAAAGGTGGAAGGAATGGAGCACAACACCCCCACATGCAAGGCCGTAAGCATTTAGGAGGGAGAGGTGGCAAGGCCATGAGCTTTTTAGAGCAAAGGTTGAGTCTTAGGCTTGTTTAATGCTAGTAGGAGGTGGTCTTATATTCTTAGTGGCTTGTGCTTGGTTATAGGCTTGGTTAAGGGTAAGTTAACTCACCATTTGATTGTAATGAAGTGACATAACATGCTTTTTAAACTTGTTATCCCACTTTTCGGCAAAGCCGCGATACCAAAAGATCGATCGAAAACGGAGGACAGTTCGCCTCAGAGGTTGATCGTACTTCCTTTCGCCATGGATGTCACTGAATTTTATCCGAGTCCAGATTGAGCTACAATTGATAGGACACGGCAAGAAAGACCACAGGAGTCAGCATTTCAAATTTCAAGTCAATCCAAGTTCGCATGCTCAAGCTATGATCGGTTCAACTTGGAGGGGACATGCTGGTTTCGAACCCACCATGATGGGTGTCTTCGAACCCATCATCATGCACCACTCGAGACCATCACCTTCGAACCGAAGGACATCGAACCCATCGGTTTCGAAACCATCAAAGCGCCTCACCTTCGACTCCATTACCTTCGACTCTATCGTATTCGAATCCATGTGCCTCGTATCCATGGAGGGGTTGCAGAGCTCATGTGCATCCAAGGAACACAAGTTCGAACCCATCACCGAAGCCATGCTTCGAACCCATCACAGAGGCCTTCTTCGAACCCATCTGTGATGCCATCTTCGAACCCATCCTGTGTAACTTCGTTCGAACCCACTGGGTCAACCAACCACGATGACGTGTCTTCCATCGGTTCGAATGCGCAGAGATACATAGAGTCGAAGCGGTCAACACGGAGTGAAGTCCGGGTCGATTCGAAGTTTGCGCTCCACGTCACCACGAAGCCGCGTGCCATGATGGATTCGAAACCATCGTTTCGAATACATGGGTTCGAACCAGACAGCTATGCCAAAAACCCAATTTCGAATCCATGATATCTCCTAACCTATTGATCCAAATGCCACGAAATTTTCACTGAAGCTTGCGTACATGTTGAAGAATGTCCACGCCAAATTTCACCTCGATTGGATGAATTCTTGATCGGTTCGAATGGAGTTCGAACCGATGCCAAAGTGGGCCCAAACTTTCTAAGACCGTGCGTGTGGGCCCCCTCACGTGCCAGACGTGGTCTCCCGAGTTTTCAGCGAGATATCAGCAGCCTACGCCTATAAATAGAGCCCCAGGGCCAATAGAAAAGGGACTTTTTGATTCTGAGACGCCCAAACTCTGCCGAATCAAGATCTCCATCAACCTATATCATAACTTGATTGTTGATTTCGAATTTCCAGTTGTAACTTGCTGTTGATCGCTGTAACAACTTGTAATCATTGAAAGAGAATCAATAAAATATCAAAAAACTTCACGGTGGACGTAGGCAACACGCCGAACCACTATAAATCGATTGTCTACGCATTTTCTTTACTGTTGATTGGAGTTTTTGTTAGATAATATCTGTTTTGAACTTGCATTCTTGACTATTATCTCTTCAACGACTCCCGAAGAGTGTTGTGCCCAATTTTGATGCAAACACCTTGGTGCTTTCATTGAGAAAACCCAGATTTTCTCCTGCTCGTTAGATCTTTCATCGATACCGGATTGAATAAATCTAAGAGAGAGATCCAGATCGTTAAATCCAACTTCCTTCCCTTCTATTCAGATTTGCATAAAGTCTAGGAAAGGAAATCAACTCTAAAGATGGTTAGCACAAGAACCACCTCGAACGCCGTCAATCAAGAAGGACAGAATAGACAGAATCCTGCCCCTCTACCTCCACCTAATCAAGATGCCGCTGGGCACTCAGAACCGTTGGGTCCGGTTACCCGACAAGAATTGCAGTTGTTACTTCAAGAGTTGACCCAGAGTCGGCGACAACTAGAAGAACAGCTACGCGCTAACGCTGAGCTAATCAACAAGCTGGATCGCCAAAAACGAAAAAGATCCATGAGAGATCGTGCTTCTCGCTCTTCCAGCGAAAGTTCTTCATCTTCTGATTATCATAATCGACCTCCACGACCCCGGTTAGACGGGAGTCGTATGCCATCGGCTGGAAACCAACCGACATTGACCGTTGGACAAATAAGAGTTGGTCCGTCAGCCAGTTTCCAAACCGGACCCTCCTCAGGAGGAGGCGCCGTTCCTCATCACACCGCAGAATACCGCACCACTAGCGTTGCGGCTGAACCAGGGGTCGACGCTCAAGGCCAGTCGGACCTAGACCGTCGTCATAGCGGCCGTACTCCTGAACCGTACGTCCCAGAGGACTATGAGCCGAGAAGGCAGGATGTGAACCGTCAACGATATCCGGTTCAAACCCGAAGTATGGAACGTGACCATACTCCGGCGCAAATGCCGATCTTTCAACTATGATACGTCAGATGATCCGTGAGAGTCAGGGATTCACAAACGACGATTGGGGAGTTTCCCGAAGTCACACTCCCTTTACGGACGACATTCTTAATGCTGAACCCCCATGGCGATTCCGAATGCCCACTCTGCCCATGTATGAGGGAAACTCCGATCCCAACCAACATATTCTAAAATATGAATGGTCGATGACTGCTGCCAGAGCCGACGACGCTGTGAAGTGTCGTAGTTTCCCCATATCTTTGGGGGGCATCGCCACCATGTGGTTCACCCGATTGCCTCCTCGATCCGTCTCCTCATTCGACCAGCGGGCCACAAAATTCGTTGAGCAATTCCGCATGCACATCGCAAGGCCGAAAGATGTCAACACTCTATCTAGTGTCACACAAGCTCCCGGAGAGACACTCAGACACTACTTAGAAAGATTCCACACTGCATGTGCAGAGATTAGTAATCCAAACGATAACTCCATCCTTATGGCGTTAACTAAGGGGATTGACCCCGATTCTGAATTTGGCAATTGGCTGGCTGGGAAACCACCTGCGTCATTGGACCGTTTCCATGCCAAAGCAGCTCAATTCCTGAGACGGGAAGACGCGAAACAGTCTAGGAAGCAAATTGACGCAGGGCCAAATGCGGGAGGAACCCAAAGCAATGTTGCAATAAAACAGTCCGGCGAGAACTCCGGAAACGTTCAGTTGAACATTAAAAATAAACAAGCTCGGCGAAGAGAGAGCGTGAATCAACTTAAAAAACAAGATCAAAATCGCGGCCCACAACGCAAGAATCCGAAGTTCGACAGTTATACTCCTTTGAATATTTCATTGGAGGACTTGTATTTACGGACCCGCAATGCGATTCAATATGAAAAACCTGCTCCAAGACCGTCGTCGGAGAGGCAAATCCAGACGGGAAAATTTTGCAGGTTCCATGAAGGCTACGGGCACGATACGAACGAGTGCCGTCACTTACAGGATCTTGTTGAAAAACTGGTCAGGGAAGGGAAACTGAAACAGTTTGTGCAGATACCGCAGCCCAGAGATGCGGGCCCATCCAATCCAATCAATGAACCCAATCGACCGAGGCAGGAGGACTTGACTTGTCCCCGTGGGAGATTGGTGATAAACGCCATCAGTGGCGGGCCTACTCATTCAGAAGCCTGGAACGACGAAGAACCTCGTCATTGTCACACATGACAGGCCCCTTCAATCCATGAATACTTTACAATTTCTTTTATGCTCTGAATTTTGAATTTGTAATAAGGCACTGACTTTGCCACATTTTCACATTTCAGCAAATAAAATGCTATCTCTTCAAGCTAAACCTGCGATTCACCGAATGCAACATTCAACAATCACGACACACGAAGAGCTAAGTTCCATCGAACAATGGAATTTATTCAAATAGCGAGTGACTGCGTTACAACCGGCCACTCACTAAGTGAAACCCAAGCTCGGGGGCAAGCCAACACATCGAAGGCTGAACTGGACCAACACACGACAGTCCATTTCAATAATTCGTTCCCAAAGTGCGAACGGACTCCAACTTCCCACAGCGCTAATTGGAGTATAAACATTGAATAATTCGTTCCCAGAGTGCGTACGGACTCCAAATTCCCGAAGCGCGAATTGGAATATAAACACTTAACAATTCGTTCCCGGAGTGCGAACGGACTCCAACATCCCACAGTGCGAATTGGAGTATAAACATTCAATAATTCGTTCCCAGAGTGCGAACGGACTCCAAATTCCCGGAGCGCGAATTGGAGTATAAACACTTAACAATTCGTTCCCGGAGTGCGAACGGACTCCAACTTCCCACAGCGTGAATTGGAGTATAAACATTCAATAATTCGTTCCCAGAGTGCGAACGGACTCCAAATTCCCGGAGCACGAATTGGAGTATAAACACTTAACAATTCGTTCCCGGAGTGCGAACGGACTCCAACTTCCCACAGCGTGAATTGGAGTATAAACATTTAACAATTCGTTCCCGGAGTGCGAACGGACTCCAACTCCCCACAGCGCGAATTGTATAAACATTCAATAATTCGTTCCTAGAGTGCGAACGGACTCCAAATCCCCAAAACATGAATTGGGGTATAAACATAAGTTACGGGTTCCCGGAGCGCGAACCGAAGCATCCGTGCAAACTCCAGATTCCCGTAGTGCGAGTTGGAGTATAAACATCAATTCCGGGTTCCTGAAGTACGAACCCAAACATACAGGTTTTATCCAAGTCCCCGGCGTGTGAATTGGAGCACAAACACCAAGTCAAAGTTACCGTAGTGCGAACTAAAGTGTCAATACTAACTCCGAGTTAGTAGAGTGCGAGTTAGAATGTGAACATCATTCCCAAGTTCCCGGAGCGCGAACCACGTTACGAGCATCAATAACTCTCGAATTCCTGGAATGCAATCCGGGTTATCGATCTCAAATTATTCTAAGTCCCCAGAATGCGGACGTGTGCTCAAGACTTGCAACAAGTGCGATCAACCACCAAAAATACAAGTGTTGTTCCCTAAAACTGGGGGGCACGAAAGCTAAATATTAATCACTAACCGAAGTGATACAACGTCCGAAGCTCAACTCATTCATCAATCGCAACCTATGACCAAGATTTTCAGGCTTGGTGAATGAGACGAACTCTACTTAAACGGTAACAACGCCACAAGTACACCGGACCGAAAACAAGACACTGCAAGTACTTAAGCACAAATAAAACAAGAGTTGAAACAAAGAAATAAAATTTTATTTCAACTAACTTAAAACAAGGACTTACACGCAGATAAGTTCTTCCAAAAAAGAATGCCTACTTGCAGGGGCCGAACCTGCATCTGTACACGACCTACTGACAAAAAACGGTGACCAGTACCTATCTACCAAAACATCTACTTGAGAAGCCGATTTATTTCTTCTTTTTCGTCCTTCTTACTAGTGGTACATCATCAGTGTCACTAGGGACAGAAATTCTTCGTTTTGAATGTCTCCTCTCCGGCGGTGGCTCTTCGGCTGGAGGCATGATGTCAATATCCTCCTCGAAGCTTGAGTCTACATGGAGGCTTCCTGCCGGAGGAGCAGGGGGGACCGGATCCGTAACGGAAGTTGAGACAGTGCCGCCCGATGGCGCTACCGTAGCAGGTGCTGGACTCTGCGCCGCCGTGCTGCCGTCGACGATACCGCTATGCCCCGCAGCCTCTATTTCGGCGTTGATCTCAGCCAAAATTTCCTTATCACGAGTCGGATGGGCTTGGCTGGGGGCATCTTCGGCCTGCATCGAAGAACTTGAGGACGGCGGGAGGCTACTAACAATGATAAATGGCAAGTCAGAGAAAGAATCACCCTGCTCACCGAGCAGTTCGCTCACCATTTGTTCGTCAGCAGACAAGGATCCCCCCTGCGTCGTCTCAGCAGATACCGCGGTTACAACAGTAGTCTCGGTAGCGATGGCCTTATCTCCTCTACTTGATTCTTGAGCCACAACAGTCGGCGCAACTCCAGTCACTAGGCAAAAAATAAGAAATTATTAAAAACTGCTACAAAACAAACACTCTATTCAGAAAACGCTTGAGATAACTTCGGAATACCTTCCCCAGTTTGGCTCGCAGACGGCTGAACGGCCTCGGAAGTATGCTCATGAATAGGAGATAAGCGCGGTTGTTCCGGGTCGTAAGCAGGAACAAGTTGCAAACTGACCACAGATACAGGCACCAACGAAGATGGTGTGGTGACTTCAGTGACAGCAGACTGGTGCTCAACGCCTGACCCCTCTCCGACTTCCAAGGAGCGACCACCGATCATTTCCTTCTCATGAGCGATGATAGCGTCATGAAGAACCTTCTTCTCATCGTCTGTGAGCAGCCGATTCTCCAGTTCGAATCGATCGACCGCTTCACCTGGGTGCGCTTCCTCTTCCTCCTCAACCAATCGGTCCCAGGCGCTACGAAGATGAACTGGATAATCTTGAAGCCAGGCCAAGTTTCTGTGCTTCAACACATTGGCGTTGTAAGTTATGAGCAAATCTTCGATATCGGCCTCTAGCCTGGCCTCTGCATGTTGAACCTTCTCCTCCACCTCTGCTTCGACCGCTTGAACTTTGGCCACGGCCACATCTCTTTCAGTGCGAAGCACTACGGCTTGCTCGCAGGCTTCTTGCGCCGTGTTATGCGCGTCATCTCTATCTTTAATAATCTCGGCAAATTTAGCCTTGAGCTCATTAAGTTCTTTTAACGCCGCATCCCGCTCAGCAGTGACGACAGTGTTCCGGTGGCCCATGTCTTCCACCGTAACATAGTGCTCCTTTTTCATTCTATCCATGGCTGCTTGAGCTTCGTCGACCTTTGTAAGAGCCTCCATCTCTAATTTTCGAGACAATTCAGCCTCAGTATTCAGCACTTGTATGATGCGGTCTCTTTGAGCCAGCTCGGTTTGAAGCTTTTCAATGGTAGCCGCTCGTTCGAAGGCCAACGCCGATGCCTTATCGGCCGCCCTATACCACGCCTTGTATTGGGAGTAAAAGTCATGCACATAGTCGAGCGCTAACCGCTCGGCCTCCGGCGGGATTCTTTTCAGGTTCGGAGGAAAGACGTAGTTATCGAAACAAATATTCGGGAACTCCCTCTTTAATTGCGCAAGTCTAATTGCCCCTTCTCCCGAGATCTCTGTAAGAGGCTGCTCTGCGACTATCGAGGTCATCGCCTCGGATCGGGAAGGTTGAGAAACCGACGTATATCGAGAAGACTCGGAAGGATGAGGGACATGAGCAGGAGGTTGTACGGGGATCTCTGGAAGGAGGAGGGGTACGCGACCGCGATCGACGCTTATAGCCCCTGTCCGTGTCATATCTCTCGTGACTAGAATACCCAGAACGTCCCTGGTCATAATGCCCAGAACGCCCCTGATCATAACCTCTATCCCCCTCTCGTCTGCGCGAGTCATAATATGAAGGCTTGCGGGCATGTCGAAGACTCCCAAGCATTGAACCGCGCTTAGACATGATATCCGCGAAGCAAGATAAAATAGAATTAATCACCTTTCAAAACAGATAGTTTTCAGTCAAAGGTTATGCAGTGTCGTGAAATGTGTATGAATATGCATTCCCCCCGACCAACCGGAAGTGTCGACCTCGCTAGTAATAAGAGGCTCATTCAATTCTAGGGTGCGATGGAATTCCTCCAACCCGGCATCATGTTGAAAAGACACATCGTCCGGGATTGGAAGATCGGCAAGCCCTTCAAAAAGATTTTCAGTTCTCGGAGGAGACGCCTCCGAGATTCTAACTCCGGGAGCAGAACGGGCCGTGACGACCGATTTCAATCTCCCCTTCTTACTTGACTTAACCATGGCAGCCTTGCCTTTTCTCTGCTCCGCGACATCCGGAACTGCGTCAGTAGGCCCGGTCAGCGGCTCATCATCGGTGTGGGTTCTTTCAGAGTCTGCTTCCTCAGCTGTGGTAACTCTGGGTTTCTTGTGCTTGACTCGTTTCTTCGAGACGACCCTTAGTGCCACTTCAAAGCTTATGCTCTGCCCTCGTTCGATCAAACCGCAGGCCCGGAGATTCCTATCCGTCAATAACACATCGATATCCCTATCTCCACCCGGGACTTCTCGAAGCACTCGCACCATCTCCCTAAAGTGCTCGCCCTCAGGTCGCTGGATCACCGCTGCAAAAAATAAAATAAAAATAAAATATAAGTTCCACTTCGGCTGCGATTGCCATAGTAATTATTTACGAACTCAACTATACTCACGTCTGAATAGCCATCGTCGGGCGAATCCAGGAGGACATCTGACATAAAACCATTCTGCCCTATAATAGCTCAACCTGGTCCAAGACCCGGTAACCACTTGGCAATTTCTCACCGCTTCCAGGAATGTGAAGGAGGGATAATCACCCCGAGTTTTGAAATTGAACAAGTATCTGATCTCAATTGGGAGCGGTGGTCGATGGAGATATTCCATAAATGCAATGAACACGCTATTGATCGACGCATATCCGTTCGGGTGCAGCTGAGATGGGGCAATCCTCAAAAACGACAATACTCCCCTTATATACTCGTTGAACGGAGGAAGTGTCCCGGCCGCGCATGCGTGGCGGTTAAATGTTATATATCCCTCCGGCGGATTATGCGGTCTATCATTCGGCCCCGGCAGTAGCACATCATTCAGCAACAGGCCGTGTCTCAAACATATTCTCCCCAACATGTCTTCAGAGATATTGGACGGAACGGAATCTGATGGATTGGCAATGAATGACGCATCGGGAAGTTCATCCGGGGCTGGACCAATAATCTCAGGGTCGATATCCGGGATCTCTAGCCTCGGAGAGACTGTAACTTGAGTCTCCTGCTGCTGTGAACTTGACGATTCCATAACTAGCTAACTCACGAGAAACCATCGTTAGATGACAAAAACCCGTGCGTTCCCCAGTGTAGCGTGTATGAGTGTGTGTTGTGCAGTGGCATGCATTACTTGAATAAATGTTGCAAAGTTAAAGAAATATGCAAACGACAAGGCTACGGAGTCCAGCTATAATGACCGTCATCGCTGACCGTCATCACCAGTCCGTTTCCATGATGGAAGTTGGTTCGGGTAGAAGTTGTTATAGTTCCATCGACGAGCTTCAAAAGGTAGTCATGTGTGCAGTTTAATATTCAAGTCCAAATATGCAGGAATGAAGCTCGTCGGAGTTATGCTTGGAGAATTTCAAATTTTGGTATCCATCATGTAGGGTTCGAAACCATCACCAGGACTTCATTCGAACCCAACCGAATATCTCTTCTTTCGAACCCATCCTGACGTCGCTTCGAACCCATGCGTTCGAACCCATCCTGACGTCGCTTCGAACCCATGCGTTCGAACCCATCCTTACGTCGCTTCGAACCCATGCGTTCGAACCCATCCTGACGTCGCTTTGAACCCATGCGTTCGAACCCATCCTGACGCGCTTCGAACCGATAAACAGATGACAAGTTCGAACCGATAAGGAAACCTCAACTCCGCATCGTTCACGTTCGAACCGATCCACTTCGTATAGATACGAAGTTGTGGACTTCGAAACGATAGCCTATGGGTTCGAACCCATCGGTTCGAATGGACCCCTCGAATCCCTCAATCGGTGCGAACTGTGCATCCCAACAAGGACATTCCAAGGATCGATTCGAAATCCAATAAAAAGACGCCACCGTCATCGATTCGAACTCGAGCCCACGCATCGGTTCGAATCCCTCCCAAACCAGATCTGGTTTTGCCAATCTCGAGGCTACGCAATCAATAAAAAGAAATGGGTTCGAAATAACTTCGCCGTTTGAATCCGAGGCTAATTACCTAATTTGAATGATGAGTTCGAGAAATTGAAGATTCGGATCTTGAATGATTCGAGAGCGCGACGCAGTGCTTTCTCTTTTGGAGCTCCGAAACGATGAAGAGCACAGTAAGAAGCAAGCAAGAGTAAAAGTAAAAAGTAAAAAATGCCGAGGTCTTTGCTATTTATATGGGGGGTTGGAGATGACTGGGTCGATTCGCGTGCCGGTAGACATGACCGATTACAACAGGTCAGAATGCAGAACCGGTTCGAAATCCACTTTCGAACCCATACGTTTGAGGCTCCATCGTGTGAAGCACACGGACCACTGCCACGAACAAAAGTCTCGAAACCATCCTATCACATCGGTTCGAATGTCAGTTTCGAACCCATCACAACACAAGAATACTCCACCCTTTCAGATCGGTTCGAATGTCAATTTCGAATCCATCATAGCAGAAAGCGTAGCGCGTCCATACAAACGTGGATTTCGAACCCATCAATGCTCGAATGCGTCGGTTCGAAGCATTACGCTCGCGCAATACAAATTCGATCCCTTTAACCTTCTACATCGGTTCAGGAGAGGATCGATACGAAGAAACCTTTCAAAACAACTGCCAAGCGTTGTCTCAATTCAAATTTCAAAATCGGTTCAGGAGAGAATCGATACGAAATTCTATAGCAAACCAAACTGACAACAACTCGTGGACGCACGACGTTAACAAGGGCCAAATTAACATATGCGCATACATGTCGGACTAACATTCGATTTTGAATATTCACAGGGATCAAACATTCATCCTGTTACAAATGCGACAGCCAATGGCTAAGCACTATTATACAGCAATC
Organism: Allium cepa; assembly: GCA_030765085.1. Classification (NCBI taxonomy): domain Eukaryota; kingdom Viridiplantae; phylum Streptophyta; class Magnoliopsida; order Asparagales; family Amaryllidaceae; genus Allium; species Allium cepa. The sequence goes on along the minus strand of CM060946.1, from coordinate 119,651,510 downwards.
AATCATATCAACGCAGGGTTACAACAGTACAGCATACGAGTTTCGACAAAAAGGAAAGCAATGACTGTTCAGAGAGAAATGGCAGCTATTCAAAGCACGTCATGTTCCCACAAGACGTACTTTGGGGGGCAAAATGTTATCCCACTTTTCGGCAAAGCCGCGATACCAAAAGATCGATCGAAAACGGAGGACAGTTCGCCTCAGATGTTGATCGTACTTCCTTTCGCCATGGATATCACTGAATTTTATCCGAGTCCAGATTGAGCTACAATTGATAGGACACGGCAAGAAAGACCACAGGAGTCAGCATTTCAAATTTCAAGTCAATCCAAGTTCGCATGCTCAAGCTATGATCGGTTCAACTTGGAGGGGACATGCTGGTTTCGAACCCACCATGATGGGTGTCTTCGAACCCATCATCATGCACCACTCGAGACCATCACCTTCGAACCGAAGGACATCGAACCCATCGGTTTCGAAACCATCAAAGCACCTCACCTTCGACTCCATTACCTTCGACTCCGTCGTATTCGAATCCATGTGCCTCGTATCCATGGAGGGGTTGCAGAGCTCATGTGCATCCAAGGAACACAAGTTCGAACCCATCACCGAAGCCATGCTTCGAACCCATCACAGAGGCCTTCTTCGAACCCATCTGTGATGCCATCTTCGAACCCATCCTGTGTAACTTCGTTCGAACCCACTGGGTCAACCAACCACGATGACGTGTCTTCCATCGGTTCGAATGCGCAGAGATACATAGAGTCGAAGCGGTCAACACGGAGTGAAGTCCGGGTCGATTCGAAGTTTGTGCTCCACGTCACCACGAAGCCGCGTGCCATGATGGATTCGAAACCATCGTTTCGAATACATGGGTTCGAACCAGACAGCTATGCCAAAAACCCAATTTCGAATCCATGATATCTCCTAACCTATTGATCCAAATGCCATGAAATTTTCACTGAAGCTTGCGTACATGTTGAAGAATGTCCACGCCAAATTTCACCTCGATTGGATGAATTCTTGATCGGTTCGAATGGAGTTTGAACCGATGCCAAAGTGGGCCCAAACTTTCTGAGACCGTGCGTGTGGGCCCCCTCACGTGCCAGACGTGGTCTCCCGAGTTTTCAGCGAGATATCAGCAGCCTACGCCTATAAATAGAGCCCCAGGGCCAATAGAAAAGGGACTTTTTGATTCTGAGATGCCCAAACTCTGCCGAATCAAGATCTCCATCAACCTATATCATAACTTGATTGTTGATTTCGAATTTCCAGTTGTAACTTGCTGTTGATCGCTGTAACAACTTGTAATCATTGAAAGAGAATCAATAAAATATCAAAAAACTTCACAGCGGACATAGGCAACACGCCGAACCACTATAAATCGATTGTCTACGCATTTTCTTTACTGTTGATTGGAGTTTTTGTTAGATAATATCTGTTTTGAACTTGCATTCTTGACTATTATCTCTTCAACGACTCCCGAAGAGTGTTGTGCCCAATTTTGATGCAAACAAAACTGTAGTAAAGTTCGGTATCCAATGAAATTATAACTTTAGGCCTTACTTGCTTTTGAAAGCAAATGACAACTATTCATTATGTATAATCACAGCCATGACCTTCTACGACATGTGATATAGACTTGAAATTCTATATACATGTTTCGTTGAACTGTATATGGAATGGAATTGAATGTGGAATTGTTTGTATAGCGAAAGGTAACTATAAATGCACTTTTGATCCTCTGTTTTGGTTAATTTTTATAGAATTTTATAAAGAGATCCTTAGGGATTTCTTGACATTTTTATTATTTACTATACATATAGTACGTACTGTAAAAAAATCAAACTTTAAATCGATTGTCAACTTGCATAAAAATGCCCAAACTTTCTAATGTTTAATTCTGTTCTTAGCTAGGGTCTATAACAGCACTTGACAGTAGCATTTTTTGACATACAGTAGCATCTAGACCTTTTTATAGCATTGGTTTCTGTATGTTGTGGTAGGATGGGTTGTGAATTAATGATAATTAAGTTAATTACTTTTCTACAATCTTTTTAGGGATGTTTGATAACAATATAAGAGTGTTTTAAAAGTTATTGCAAGTTTCAATAAATTTTTAATAATTATTTACGAATTTTCAAAGTAAAATGTTTTCTTTATAGCATTTAATCAAAAAAGTTTTTCTAGTAATTTCTAATTTAGTTGTTTTAATATAATATTTTACATAGTATATAAAAAATATTTAAAAGTAAGTTAAGTGTTAACCCGCCTATTGGCAAGGCCGTATATAGGCAGATTTAACTCTATGGACTACATGGTTATCGATGCTGTAATATTATGGGTTTGGTTCGAATAGGTGGATGGATGATCAATTACGGATAATAAGTATGAACATGAAGCCAGGATTCAACATAGCCAATGGATAAATGACGCAGGGTACTTGGAATAGAGATTTTGGCAGGAATGGAAGTTGCTTCGGGTTCTACTTCAAGTTGGCATGGTGTTTACTTGGGGTCCTACTTGGGTCCGCAATGGCATCACTTCAGGTCGACATTGATTTCACTCTAGATCGGTTTAGGGTTTACTTTGGATTGGCATGATGTTTACTTTGGGTCCTACTTAGGGTCGATAATGGCATCAATCTAAGTCGGCATTGATTTCACTACGGGTCGGCATAGGGTTTACAGGTCCTACTTGGGGTCTGCAATATCATCACTTCGAGTCGGCTATAGGAGTTGCAAGGGGTTGGCTTTAGGAGTTGCAAGAGGTTGGCATTTGGTTACAACTTCGAGTCGGAATTGAAGAGGTTGGGTCATGTTGGTGTTGATTTCACTCCGGGTAGGCACAGGTTTTATTTTGGGTTCTACTTCGGGTCAACATGGTGTTTACTGTGGGTCCTACTTCAGATCTGCATAGTATTACTTCAGTTCGGCATTGGTTGAGTCACTTGGAGTCGGCATAAGACTTGCTTCGGGTTGGCATAGGTTTTGTTTGGGTCCTACTTAGGGTCGGCATGGTACTACTTCGGGTCGGCATTGGTTGAGTCATTTGGGGTCGGCACCTTGTTTACTTTGGGTCGGCACCTTATTACTTCTGGTCGGCACCTTGTATACTTCGGGTTGGCATAAGGGCTACTTTGGTTTGGCATAGGATGGACGAATTGGGCTTGGCGTCTGTTGTGGTGGGCCCATGTAGGTGAAGAGGCCCTATAATCGAGAATTCTCCTGTAAATATAGTAGGTGTGGCTTCAGAAAAGGGATTCTCATTATGTTTCTCTTTATCTTCCACCTAAAGGCTACTCTACAATTTTTGTTTCAAAAATTCTGGATTGTAACTGTAATCAAATTTAAATATAATAAAAAGGATTTTTCTGGAGTGGACGTAGGCCAGAGTTAGCCGAACCACTACAAATCTTGTCTTTTTAACTGCTTTCATTTTAGTTTTGGTTATTCTTCATATTATACTCTCTACATATACTCTTTTTGTGATCTGTAATCTGTGACTGTATATTGGTGCTTTCGCTTGTAATTGGGTGTTGGTGGTCAATTTTGACGTCAACATTAAGTATTTTTTTTAAAAGTTTATAAATGTTTGAATAAGTGAGTTAAGTAATCAGAAGAAGAATCAAGTCAAAAATTAGGAAACGTTCTAGAAAAATAATATTTCAATTGAGGAGAAGCAAATGTAAAGCTTTTATAAATATTCTTGTAGAATCGAGAATAAAGTTTTCATTATGTGCATGCTAGATCATAAATAAGTAGCTGCATCCAATCTCTGAAAAATTCTAATTGTTTCAAACTAAAAAGGACAAAAGGTGGTTTTGTTATAACATTAAGTTATAATGAATGATTTTGAGAGGTTATTTAAAAGTGTATTATCTTGTTAAATAAGTTTAATTAGACCTTGAAAAAGAACGTCTTAAAGATAATGACAACTATAAAATAGTTTGGGTTAATAGTAATAATGTTTAAGTAACATCAATTTTTTTAATATACTTGTGAATATACAATGCTCATTAAAAGGAATGTTCAAAAGATAATGATAAGTATAATAGGTTTTGAGTTTATAGTAAACAACGTTTGAATAAAATTTGTTATTAACCCATTGATTATACTTATGAATATAATTAGATCTTTAAAAAGATTATTTTAAAGATAATGTTAAGTATAGAATGCTTTGGAAAAAGGTTAGAAAAGCAAGGTTTATTTTATACAAGAGATGAGGGTTTTATCGTAACAATGTTTTAGTAATATTTGTTTTTAAGCATATTATATTTTAAAGTAGCAAATCTTGTTAAGTGATTTGTAAATATTCTTATACTTTGAGATATTTTACGGATGTATTTTGAAGTAACTAAAAGAGTAGGAATGCATAATGAATTAGTGGTACAAATGTATGTATCTTTTATAAAGTTATTTTAGATATATATATATATATATATATATATAGACATAAGCATTTACAAAGAAGTATTATTTAATAATATGGGGATTAGAAGTAGCTTGTGTGACTTAATCGTGTTTGCGTGTTTACTAATTTATGGAAACTATTTACTCCTAGACATTGCATTAAAAGCTGACAAAGTAGACCAATTCTATTTGTAAGATTTAAGAATGAGGTGTCTAGGTAGGGCTTAGATGCAACAGTGCTCTAACTTACTTGGCTTTACTCTTGACCGAGGGACAGCGTAAGTTAAGAGGGACAGAAACTGTGATAAGCGTACGAGACTTGATTTTCACATGCAATCGTTTTATTTCTATTTAGTTTGACCAAAATTAACTTAGGAAATGTTTAAGGGAAACAACAGATTTATACGGTACGATTATCCTTTCAGTAATGTTACATCCTACACATAAACTCATCTTTCTCTTCAAGGAAAAGAGATAAGGGAACCCATCTAGCTAAGAGATGGTCTTTACCTTATGTGTTGTTTGATTATTTCTAAAAGACCGGAGTTAAGTTAACTGAAAATTCATTAATTTGGTTTTTGAAGAGTCTCGTAAGCAAGGGAGTATATGTATATGAGATGACTTGAAACTGTAACCACTTTAAAAGTGATGTGCAAGTTCTATGTTTTAGGAGCGATAATGGAGTGAAATGTTATAGAGTTGCCCTGTCTATCCTAAGGGTAACTCTGAGGTAGAGGTCTACTTTAACATTTAAAATAATGCTATAGAGTTGAACCATCTATCTTAAGGGTGACTCTAAGGGAGAAGTCATCATTAGCATTTATTAGACAACTGACATTGGAATCCATGAATAAATTCATGAACTATTCAAATGATAGTGGCTCATGCGTTACGATGCTAGAATTTATGGAGAGATTTGAGATCAATTAGAGTGATGAAGGCTCATGTGTTTAGATGCTAAACATGACTTCACCAGTAGGGTTAGCAAACCCAAGTGTACGTCAACTCCAAATATTTATAGATGCTTTTGACTGAGGCACGCAGGAGTTTTATCTTTCCCTTCAATCCTTGGTGCTCTTTCGAGTATTTTGAGAAAGGAAGATTTCCATTATATATTCCTTGGAATTTCAAGAAATGAGTTGGATGCTTCCATTCGCTAACCTGTGTATTTTATTTCTGCTACACTGTTAGATTGTATATACTATAAATTACAAGGACGGGCTATTATAACTGTCCAAGCTAATTATAGTATTCAGTTTAGTAACTCCCAAATTACATTGTATCTTAGAGTAACCCTTTACACTATTTTTTTATAATATATGGAATGTCCCGTTGTGAGATTTAGATGTTTTGTTCTTCCTTCCCTGTTCGTTTTCTTTTTCTTTTTATTTACCCTAACAATCTATCTTTCAAGCATATGGGCACTTGGAACGTGGATAATGTGGATGTATTAGTGTCAATATTTGGGGGTCCAAAAGCGGGTTGTTTTATCTAGTATCAGAGCTGAAGGTTAAGCGAGAATCTAGGCTTTGGTAGGGTATAACCTAGAGATAAGGTAAGCGATGCTCTAGAATGAGTTGAGAGTATTATATATATCCTGTGTAGTTAATGCCCCACTATAACCCTGCTATATCTCATAGCAGACTTCTACCGCTACGATTTTTCCATATAGCCCCAAAATATATCCTTTCCGCTTTAATCCCCGCTATTTCCGCTATATCCCGTTATTCCCGCTATATTTTGCTATTTTCGCTATATCTTCTTTAATAAAATGAAATAAAAAATTGCATTTATACATTATAAAAATTATGAAATTAATTTATTTGATTTAATTTTTAATCTATTTTCATAAATGAAAATACTCTAACATTCTACTAAATTCAATTATGTTATATATAACAGTTTTACGTTTATTTAAAGTATATCCGCACATGTTTTTTGTTTAAAATTATTTATGTATTAATTACAATTCAACTGAATGATAATTTTTCATTTAATTACCATTTATATTTGTAAAAACATTAAGCACGAGTTTTATGTGCTATTTTAGAGTCATCCGCTATATTCTGCTATATCCTCGCTATATCCCCGCTATGACTTTTTGCACCTCCACCGCTTTGAATCTGCCGAGCGCTTTAACTGCACAGTATATACCAGAGTGTATTTATGTTCTTCATAAACGCATGCCTTAAATGTATTACAACTACGAAAATTAAAAGATCTTATACATGGGAAATTTATATAAGTATAATTTGTAGATGTAGTTTAATTAATGTAGGGAGTAATCTTGGCCATTCATTTGCCCGCATTGGTTAGTTTACACATGCTCGACCAGTTTATGAGCTTTGTTTTTTAATTAAAATAGGTGATACTTTGAAGGAGGAGAGTAATCATGTAATTTTATTCCACACTTAAAATAGATGCTACCAACAAGCCTAACAGGTAGCAATAACCCTGTAATAAAATAGAAAAAACCCCTATGCAAAAAATATAAAATCCTTAGAACTATAAACTAATGCATAATGGAGATACTAAGAACTAAAGTAATTTTCTCTAAAAAAAGCCCTAGTAAGTCATAATACGATAATGGTTTGGGCACTATATGCATGCGTGATTAGCTTCCAAAGCAAAAGCATCAATTTATTAATGACTGTATCCAATCATGGAACGCGGACGTGACATAATATATCCAAATCATAAGAGCCTGCTAAATCTGAAAATCTCAACAATGGGTATAAGTTCCGCACATTTATATGTATATAGGAAAATGAATACACATACATATGTGTGTGTGTTGGGGTGAAGGCATACAAATAAAAGTTTACTTAGTAATCAAGCAAATATGTGGTGCTTGAGTGGCAAACTTCGTTACTAGGTCCACTAGACCTATGCTTATGGCCATGTTATGTCTTCTACTATTATGAACGATTTTTTCCTTTAAGGTGTCAATCTTTCTTTTTACCCATTTAAGGAATTTACTAAATAATATATGTTTCCTAATTTATTGTTAGGGTTTGCAATCCGATTATAAGTGAACAGTGCAATATCACATGTCAGGTTATCAAACGGGTGCTGGTATTATTGAACATCCTTTAGTTTCTTTCGAACCGATACCAACAAGTAATAACGTAAATAGTGTCTAGTAAATTTTATCATAATGGACATATTGATTTCTGAGAATGTTTCAGTAGTGGTCACATTTGAAATCCATGGTAGTTAAAGTATATCCAAAAATATAAAGAGGGTTTACAAGTATAAAATTAGTCAGTGGGTAGTTAGAGTATAAGTGTGTCACATTTTCTAAGTTAGAGTTGCAAAATACACATTTTTGGTCCAAAATTAGGTTTTTTTTCCTTTGAAATTAAATTATTTTTAATTTTTTATGAAGGGTCAGCTACGTGTGTACCTTCGTTTTAGGAGCGGCATTGACTTTTCAAATTAGTTCGAAGGTCATTTCCTCCATCTTAGAAAAATTTAAGAATTTGAGTATGAGGAAGATAGTTTATTATTTTTCCAGCATAATATTTTAGTATCGCTTTCATTATCTAAGTTGTAGAATTCAAAAACTGTACTAAGTTTTACAAATTGAGTAAATTTCCTCGAAAATAAGGCGTGGAAACCTTATAAATTAAGGCTTTCTTGAAGTTGCAAATATTATAAAGATCTTTGAATTCCACTTTCAATGGTATAGCTGAAATCCATTTATCATGCCAAAATGGCGTATTATAACTAGAATTGAATATGTGACTAATACGAAGATTAGAAATGTTAACATTTTCTAAAATGGATTTCCAAAGGTAAGACGTATTATAAGGGTTGAGGTGAGATGATGAAGGTTGTAAGTTCCACTATTGTACAAGTTAGAAATCATTTCTTTCCAAATTAGGTTTTTGTTATCGTTATTAAATTTCCATAGCCATTTTCCTGTAGAGATATGTTGAGATTATGAAGGTTTATGACTCTTAGACGTCCTTGTTTGAATTCGCAAACTATTTCCCAAGGACTAGATAGTTGATACTACTATAAGAACTGTCCAGTCTCCATAAGAAATCTCTTCTAATTTTATCTATTTTATTAATTATCCATTTAAGAAAGAGGTAATAAGACATCTATCATATGGGAAGTGCTGATAATAACAAGTTAATTACGATGATTATGCCCACTCTAGATAGAATTCCATTGTTCCAAATTGATAGTTTTTGCTTAGTTTTATCGAATAGCACTTGCTGGTCCTCCATTTATTGTTTTATTAAACTAATCCAAAACCTTGGTAGTCAATAAGGAACTTTATTATTATATAGTTGAGGTATTGAACACTAGAATTTGACATTGTTTACATCATTCAAAATTAAAACTGAGCCCTTATCGAAGTTTATTATAAGCCCTGAAAGCATTTTAAAGCTATAAAAAATAAACTTGAGAGCTGTGGCATGTCGAGGCAGACGAGAGGTAAAAACTATGTATCGTCGGCGAACTAGAGGATTGAAAGTTTAACATTAGCGATATCATTGCCTAGGCAATCGAGAACCCTATTTGAGTAGATTGCTTGGTGATCCTAGCAAATACGTCCGCTGCTATGTTGAAAAGTAGGGGTGACAACGGATCTCCTTGCCTAAGACCGCATTTAGGTTAAATTTTACTTCCTATGATTTCATTAACCATTATAACGGAGTTTCCAGTTTATAGCAAGGTCATGATCCAATTTACTCATTTTGTACTGAATCCCTTAGCCAAAAGTAGATCTTTAAGAAAGAACCAGTCTATTGAAATAAAGCTTTAGAAAAGTCGAGTTTTAAGACGGTGCAAGCGATATTATTTTTGCAACAATAACTGATAAATTTTTTGACTAACGCAACTTTATCCATGATGTTTTTGCCCTTACTAAAAGCGAACTGGGTAATGATAATTCATTTGGTCATTTTATTGCTTAGCCTATTCGTTAACACCTTAGAAACAATTTTAAAAGACCTGTATATTAGCAAAATAGGTCAAAAAAATTTAAGCTCTATCGCTTCCATTTTCATATGGAGCATAATTACATTAGCAAAATCTAATCTTCCTAGTTGAAGATTATCATTATAGAATTCATCAAACATTTTAATCAGGTCAAATTCTAGTATGTGCCAAAATTTCTTCCAAAATAATATCGAAAATGTATGTGATCCTGGTGATTTATCGCTTGGCATACCATCAATGGCCCAAAAATCTCCTATTTCATAAAAGGAATGTCCAGATCATATAACAAACTTCTAGAATTATCAGGGTGTAGTTTGTTCCACCATGCTTTAACTCTTTATCTTCTAATAGATCTAAAGACGCCTTTGTAGTAGTTAGTATAGGCATCATTAAGTTTGTTCTGATTAGTAATTTCTCAATTACTAATACACAGCGAGTTTACTATATTGCTACGCTTACGACCATTAGTCATATTATGAAAGAGCTTGGTATGTTGTCTCCCTTATCCATCCATTAGACCCTAGATCTCTATTTCCACATTATTTCCTTTTGCTTAATAACCCTGTCAAGCTCTTCATTAAGGTTTGGGAACACGTTTTTTCTTAAGCGTTAAGAGTTTTTAATTCCTCTACCTTATTTAATTCAAGAATTTCAGAAAGTAAGTTCTCCTTTTTATTTTTTATTTTGCCAAAAATGTCCTTTTTATTATTTTAAGAAACTTTTTTGGGTCCCTAAGCTTACAAACAAAATCTTTAGCCATTTTGAAGTATTAAAAGTTATCATGGCTCATGGATATCCATTCGTGGTAACTAAATTAGTGAAATTGCTTTCTAGAAACCACATCTTTTCAAATACGGAAGTGTTTTGAAAAATATTATGACACTCATAGGAAAGTAAGATTGGACGGTGATCAGAGTACACATTTGGTAGACCATTAACACTCGACGCAGTTACCTATCCTTTATCTGCTTGCTTATGAGAAAATGATATAGAAGTGCTTGTAAAGGGAACTTCCTTTTTTTGACCATGTATACGTTCTATTGCTAAGCAATAATTCAACTAAATTATTGCTTGTAATAAACTGGTCAAATTCTTCCTTCATTAAATAGCCACCTTCTCTTGGTGATCATTCGCCTAAAAACTCGGTCATGTTAACGTCTCCCCATATTACCAAAGGACCTATAGTAAAGGATCTAAACTATAAGCATTTCCTACAAAAGGCCCTTCTATCGATCATGTTGCAAGGCCCATAACATTGAAGATGCTTAAAAGAGAGTCGTCTCCAAAAGTCTGTAAAAATATGGCGCGTCGAGTGATTGTTATTGATAATTTGCAGAATTTGACATAGTTATGTTCCCAGCCTACCATTAAACCTCCCGAACTGCCTAGGGATCATACCCAATTCTTCAGGAAAAATCCTCTTAGACTATTATAGAAATAGTGGTTAGGCGATTCTATATTAGTTTGTAACAATCTTTTGAAAAAGATTTAATTTCATTACGTTTATATGGGTCATGTAAACTCCTAACGTTCCAGTTAATGAATCTCATGATCTAAGAGATCTAACCCTCTCTAAGTCTAACTAATATCGATAATAATTAATATTTTATAGTTAATATTTAATAATTAATAATTGATAAAATTAATATTTAAGAATATTTAATAATAACCTTACAAATATTAATATTTAATAATTACCGTTAAATAATTACTAATTAATAAATATTAATTAGTTTTTAAAAATTACTATTAAATATTTAACCCGATTTTGTCATAGTTCTCCCAGACTCCCATGCAGTTGGAGCCTGAACTACTTTTAGAGCACTTGATGTGACAGGTACTTTGATTGAGCAGCCTTTAGTCTTTCCAGATCACCCCGACTATCCTGGTGTGCCTTCATTCGGGTTATATCCTTCGTATGAGGTACGTTTTTTGTTATTGTCATTTCCCTTTATTTTATGTTTAGTTTCTTACTGAGTCAAATATCATCTTTATGTAGTACGCTGCTAGATTGGACCAGGCTAGAGTTTCACTTGGTGTGTTTCGGATATGACTCTTGAACATACACACACACCATGCATGATATGTACATGCAGCATACATACACAAATGCTAGAGGCACAGATTGATAAGCTATCAGCTAGACTTGCTGTATATGAGCCTTTTGGATCACATAGCGAAGGTGATGCTGGTCCCAGTGGGTATGATGCTGGTGGTTTAGACAAGGACGACGGGGATGATGAGGACGAGGGGGAGGATGGTGATGGGGATGACGATGATGATAAGGAAGATAATGATGATGGTGATGGGGATGATGATGATGATGACAGAGATGATGATGGTGATGATGCTGACGATGACGACTTTGCATCCCTTTAGTTGTATACCTTTTAGTTTATACATAGTAGACGTTTTATTATATGTTGCAGTTCCTATAACTTATGCACTTATGTCATTGTTTGAGTATACCGTGTATTCTTTATGTTTATATAATTTCATTTTCTTGGATTTTGGATGATAATGTTCGAGTATACTGTGAATTCTATATGTTTGTGTATACTGTGAATTATATATGTTTGTGTATAATGTGAATTCCATATGTTTGTGTGTACTTATAAGCACTAACCAGTGACATATAAACATAAAAAAACTACTAGTGACATTAGAATTGAAGATATACGAATATAGAACACTAATAAAAAACGATACAATAATAACATACCACAAATATGAAGAAACTAGATGTGACGATTAAACTGCAACTCCTGTAAAGAAAGTCTAAGGCTTCTTATCTCCTATTCTAGTTTGTTTGCATAGGTTATTCCCCTTGGACATGAAGCATCATCCAACCATTCTGCGTAATTGCAACCATTCGGCCAGAGTTGACATAGTTGGATTCGACGACCAATATTTTCTCCATCCGCACGTACTACGACTTCAACTCTATACCCGCACCGACAACAAACTGGGTGCGATTCAACTTCTTGCTTAGTGGGAGGTTGAACTACTTGAACCTGGTTCTCAGGTTGTTCATATGCATGACGAACAACATGTTGTTCGTATGGTGGTTCAGTCACTTCCTAAGTCTCAGCTGCTCAAGGTTTTGAAACTGACCGTGGATATCTCATAGTGTTGTTCTTGATAATTGATATGCCAATGCTCATCAGTATGTGGACTTTCTGTAGGCATGTAACCTGCATCTGAATCGATAGAAGAAGGCCAAAAAGGCTTTGCGATGAAGAATTTATTGTTGTGAGTAGGAAGAAGATGATTATGAATGATGAATAAGTAAATCAGAAAGAGCATATATAAACAAACATTACACTTGTGCTACCACTACCTTTTGATCTGACAACAAACATTACACAAGAGCATATATAAAGAAACATTACACATGTGCAACCGCACTCTGTTCATTACCCATGTGCTACCACTACTTTTGATCTAACAACAATAACAGACATTATTATTTGAAAAGACAATTCTGAAAGCTCTCTACACATTAGCGAACGTTGCATAACGAACTAGCAATACTGTTATCTTAAGGCCATCCACATCTTTCTAGCCAATTTTGGCGTATGAAGTACGCATCATGGGCAACGAAGGGAGTGCGGTATTTTAAATTGTATCCACCATCATAAGTCAAACGTGTAGTCTTAAACGCATTTTTCGATATTACCTCATTAATAATCTTTGTGTAACGCGTGCATGCCCTAGTAAAGTTTCCATATGCAGTCCTTACCTCTTGAGTCGTACGTCTGACTTGACAGCCCACATCGTTATTGTAAAGTTCAGCCAGAGTGTCCCAAAAATGAATTACCATTGACTCTTGATTATCGCACATCTCATCGGTTTGTATGTAGTACTGCATAAGCAACTTCAATTCATGAGATGTAAATGTCATGTTGGACAATGTAGCTTGAATAATGTTAAGTTTTTAAATGATTTAAAAAGATAATGATTTATGAATTTATATAATGGATGTTCCTTCTATCCACTCGATAAAGCATGGGAATTTAGACCAGTAAATGAACGTGGCTACAGTTCGTGATTTGACCGCACACTTACCCACTTTCTCTCCACTCTACAAAGCAGAGAATCTTGACCGACAAATGAACGTGGCTACAGTACGTGATTTGACCTTACAATGATCCACTTCCCTCCGCTCAACAAAGCAGAGAATCTTGATCGGCAAATGAGTGTGGCTATAGTTCGTGATTTGACCGCAGACTTACCCACCTTCTCTCCACTCAACAAAGAAGAGATCTTAAACGGCAAATGAACGTGGCTACAGTACGTGATTTGACCACACACTGATCCACCTTCTCTCCACTCAACAAAGAAAAGAATCTTGATCGACAAATGAATGTGGCTACATGTCGTGATTTAACTGCATACTAAGCCACCTTCTCTCCACTCAACAAAGCAGAGAATCTTGACCGGCAAATGAACGTGGCTACAGAACGTGATTTGACCGCACACTAAGCCACCTTCTCTCCACCGAAGAATTAGTCATATATATATAACCATGTGGATCTCATACTTGTTCACCATAATTTAGTATAACAAAACATTAAAATATCAAACAACTATCCTAAAATATCAAACAATATTTGGAAATTTACTAAAAGCTATATTGCTATGCGACAGTGACTCCGAAGAAGAAGCGTATGCGTTAGCACATCAAAAAGAGGGGGAGGAGCTGATGGAGATATACCATGAAGCACATGGTTCAGCTTCTGAAGAACATGGCGGTTCTGTTGTGGGTCGAAAATATATCAACAGTAACCAGCAAGCATTTCAAAAAACACTTATTCAAGATTACTATGCCCGTGATCCAACTTACGGTCTAGAGATGTTTAGAGGACGATTCAGAATGATTCGTCCATTGTTTTTAAGAATTCTCGAAAGTATTTAGCAGAATAATAATTATTTTGTTTACAAGAAGGACGCTGCAAAAAAACAAGGTCTGAGTGGGCATCAAATGATGACCGCAGCTTTGAGGATGTTAGTATACGGTACACCCGCCGACGCCCTTGACGACGCATATCGTATCGCAGAGAGTACGGCATTGGAAAACCTAGATCACTTCTGCCAGTAAGTTGTAGACATTTATGAGATGGAATATCTTTGTTCTCTAAATGAGGAAGATGTAACGTTCTTGTGTGAAATGCATGAAAGCAAAAGCTGGCCTGTAATGCATGGAAGTCTTGATTGTATGCATTGGGAGTGGAAGAACTGTCCAAAAGCTTTTCATGGAGCATATAACGACAAAGAAAAAAAACCAACTATCATCTTAGAAGCAGTTGCCTCTCATGATTTGTGGATTTGGCATGATTTCTTTGGAATGCCAGGTTCTCTTAACGACTTAAACGTTGTAGAACGATCTCATTTGTTTAATGATTTGGCGCAAGGTAAGTCAACTCCCATATCATTTACTCTTGGTCATAACACTATGGGCATGGATACTATCTAGGAGATGGAATTTATCACAAATGGAGTACGATTGTAAATACATTTGCAAAACCAATGACGGCGAAATAGAAACAATTTGCTGCAATGTAGGAAGGACGTAGAAAGGGCGTTTGGGGACCTTCAAGCAAGGCTGGCAATGGTAAGCAATCCATATAGATCAAAAGTGGCTACAATTATGTTCTGTTGTATAATTCTGCATAACATGATCATTGAAGATGAACGCGGTATGGACTATCTCGATTTCGAGTATGATGGGGCAAGACAACCCCCCGAATTTTTTCGCACAAACATTTTAAAACACGAAGGATAGTACGCAATTCATGACGATCATCATGAAGTATATCATAATGCAGCTATTCATAATAGACTCCAAAGGGGTTTAATGGAGCATATTTGTAATTCTCGTGGAAATCAGAAGTTCGAGATGGTGGATCTTTGTTTAGTTACATCTGTTTTCATTTTTATTTCTGTAACAAAGTGTAGAATGCTATAATTTTTATGTTTGTAATATTATTTATGTTCGGTCAATTCTTTTAACACGGCAAGCTTTTCTACACTCCCTCTTTGACATTCTGCATTTTCTCTTGCATGTTTTTCATGCATTTGGGCTAAACGAGAATCGATTTGAGATTGAACAACAATTTTCTTCTTAGCTGCTTGTTGGCCCATCGGTCTAGCATCTTCATCAAATGCGGGTTCTGCTTCTTCGTCTTTGTTATCTAGGCATACATTAGAGTCCATATGAGCAGAATTACCTGGGCTAGAATTATAATTAGTTCGACATGTTTTTTTCTTGCCCTTCGACTTCGACTTGACATCTCTTAAGCTTTTTGCGGTGTTTGTGCTCCATTTTTGTTGACTAATAAGCAAGTCATAGCAGTTTGCAAACTGATAGTAGTGCGGTTTCTTTGTACCATTTTCTCGTGGAAATAATTTTAAGAATTGATCGTTCGCCATTCTCTTCTAAAAAAACAAAAACAAAAAATGATGTATTAATAAAGTGTTCAGAAATGAATATAAATTAAAAATGATATTTTTCAAAACGCTACCAATTCAGTTTCGCTACCCACTCCACATGGATTTGCTATTCTTATTTTATGAATCTGCGTCTCGTAGAATTGTATTTGTCGATTAATCTTCCCAAAACGACCCGTGATTGCAGACATTGACCTCGTCTTTTCAACATGCTTTTTATTGTACACAGTCATGACTTTTGCCCAAAACGCCTCTCCACTTTGGTCATTCCCCTTTACCCAGTCGTTAGAAAAATGACAGTAAACATAACACAAATCATTATCTTCATCGTCGTACCATGGAGCAAAAGAATGGAAGGATAGAGGGATAGCGGTCAGGGGATGAACATTTTGAAAGGGTTGGGAATCAAAATCCTAGCTATCCATATTCATCGCTTCGGTATATGACTGAAACGGATGAGACATACTTTCATTATTATGGAATTGAGAATAGAATTGTAATAGAAGAACAAAAGTGTGTATTACAATCTGAAAAATAGTCCGATATATGTAATGAAATCATAAATATGACCATTTATAGCCATTGTAATTTTAAATATGACCGGTTATAGCCGTTGGGGTCAAAATATGACCGTTTATAGCCGTTAGAGTTCAAAATATGGGTCGTTTACAACCGTTGCAGGTCGGCATAAGGCGGTGTGCAATAGATAAGGAGGGTTGGGTGGAGTGGGGCATGTGTGCCCATTTTATGGGCACCCAAGCCCTTGCACCCATTTTATGGGCGCTAGACCTCTGGCGCCCATAAAATGGGTGCCAGGGCTTGGGCGCCCATTAAATGGGCACCCAAGCCCAGTTCAGGATCCTAAATTGGATTTTGAACTTTCAGCTTAATTTTCACCCTGAATTTGATGAGTGGACTTTTTTTGCCAAATTCAGTATATAATCTCACCATTGGAGATGCCCTAAGCATGGATGATTGTGCAGCGTAGCTAATTTATCAGGTTGTGTTCGAACATTCCAATATATGTCATTTCCACCTCATTTTGTGTTTAGTGATGATGATATGCCTTTCAAACAAATGAAGAAGAGTAAGGTATGGTTACATGTATATGCATTGTTGCTTTTATTCACACATATGTAGCTCGTTTTCTTTATTATGTTATATTTTTTTTGAATTGTTTAGGTTATGTGTTACACTACAGCATGTGAGAGGAGGAGTTCGACATCAATGAGCTAGCACTAAAGTAGATACAACACTATGGATGAAAACAATGTGCTGCAACAAGTTGTAATTGGTGCTATAGGATAGTAAGACAGAGCTTCATCTTGGAAATATTGTAGATGATGATGTTATAAAGTGCTTTAAAGTACATAGTGCTACAGAGTGATGGTTCAGATGCATGCAGTTATAGTTTTAGAGGTTGCTACTGTTGGCTGCTGGCTATAGCTGGGGAGGGTATAGAGCATGTATAGAAAACAACGTGCTGACAAGTGCATGGCGTAGCTAGAAAAGCCGAGGCATGCTGAAGAATAGGTGCTGCACATGCGAGCTACGAAGTAATGGCTGCTGATGTTGCATAAGATGTTGAGCATGATGTGTCAGAGATGCAACAAGGCCAAATGTCATGGACATCTTGTACAAATGGCATGAATGGTAAGCTTTTGTGATACTTGCAAGCATACTAAAGAGCTTAATAAAGTTGCTGAACATAGGCATGTAAAATCGACAGAATGTAGAAATGTTGTTGAGCGTAGGACTTGAATAGTGAGCTTTTGTATGCACGGCTGAAGGCATAGAAACTCCACGTGTGTCTTAGCATGCTATTCATACCATTTATGTTTACCAAACCATGATCATTTTAGATGATATTAGATTCTTTTGTTGCATTTAAATAGGGTACAAAAAATAAAATATATTACAAATTGATTGAATATCACAATGTTTACAACTGCTTTGATTTGGTTATTTGGTTTGTTTGATATATTAGTTTTGTAGATAATAATAATATAATGTTTAAATTGCTTATAGTGTTACTTTTATTCTATTATTTATGCTTGTCTATTTGTTTCTATACATGCAAAATGTGTGAAGAATTTTTTTTTGTATTTTTTTACCACAGCTGCTAATCACAATTATAAAAAATCTTCTATAACTCCCAATGACAGTTGTAAAAAGACTTCTACAACTGCCAAATGCAATTGTAAAAACAGGATTTTGTTACAACTTTGGATATAACGACGGACAACTGCCCATTGTAATGGACCTATTACAACTGTTTTTGACAGTTGTAATATGGTATTTTGTAGTAACACCAATGATAACTTACACATACTATCTTATGTTTATCCTCTCGGTAATGCTATACCCTACGTATAAACTTGTCTTTCTCTTCTAGACAAGAGATAAGAAAATCCATCTGGATAAGAGATGATTTCTGCCTTATGTATTGCCTGATTATTTCTAAAAAAACAGGAGTTGAGTTAATCGAGAATACATCGATTTTGTTTTTGAAGTCCACTAGGAGTGCACTTATATAAGATATCTTAATATAGTAACCACTTCAAAATCATTATAAGAATTGTAGGTTTTAGAAGCGATTGTGGAGCGAAATGTTATAGAGTTGCATTATCTATCCTAAGGGTAACTCCAAGGGAGAGGTCAACATTAAAAGTTCAGACAATTCTATAGTGTTGAACCATCTATCTTGAGGGTAACTCCAAGGGAGAGGTCAGTGTTATCATTCTTTGGACGATTGATGTTGGAATCTATAGAGAGATTCATGAACTTTTCGAGTGATAATGGCTCCTGTGTTGAGATTATGAAATATTTGGAGAGATGCGAGATTTTTCCAAGTGATGAAGACTCGTTGTGTTAAGATGTTGAATGTGACTTCACCATTGAAAATAACAGACAATAGAGTAGGATGCATAACCAGTGGGTTTAGATAACCTAAGGATATATCTACTCCAATATCTAGATAAGCTTTCAACCAAGCCATGCGGGAGTCAATTTTATTTAAGATCACGTATGCAAGCATGGACCGGCTATATCTACCTTTGCGGTATATTTTTCCTAGAGATATACATGGTTCCAGAAGGTACTTACTGACACTTTTATTCAAGTGTCCCGTCCTCGAGGTACTAAGGGTACCTCCAATGGAAATCCATATGCGAACGTACTTTAGCGGTTTTGGTTGTATACCTAATATTGTTGTGATGTGAGATGCATGCAACACTTCTATTTCCTGATTTATTCCATACCACAGACATTATCAATTGTATCGCCTTATTTACTTATTAGATGGTTTGGTTTCTTTGAGAGGAAAACCATTCCAGTGATTCAGTTGGTCTCAAAGGTTACTATTATATAATGATCGCATATTTCTTAAGTTTTCCATACTAGACTTACATCTGACTTGTGGCTTTATCTTTCCCTTAAATCCTTGAGTGCTTTTTGAGTAGTCTAAGAAATATAGGTTTTTGTTAGATATTCTTTGGAGCTCCTGGAGATGAGTTAGATGCTTCCGTTCGCCTATCTGTGTAATTTATTTTCATTGCATTACTAGTTTGTATATAATATAAGGGCAGGTTGTTATAACTGTCCAGACCGATGATAGTACTCAGGCTAGTAACTTCGAAATTACATTGTATCTTGGAGTAACCCTTTGAATTTTTTTAATTTTGTATATTATCATTCCTTGTGAGATTCTAATGTTTTTTTTCTTCCTTCCTTGTTTTTTTTCTTTTTATTTACCCTAACAATTATCTTTTTGTCACTTAAGTGCTGGGTACATGAATACCATGGATACATTAGTGTTGATATTTAGGAGTCATAAAGGCTGGTTGTCACAAAACTCATATAGACCTGTACATATTAGATTTAGTTATATTCCTCTAACTTTATGATTTTTCATCACGATGATTATGTCGATGTTTTTTCGATACAGTTTAAACTTTGAACTATGGAGTGAAGTCATAGATTTTTCTTTCTTTGTTCTTCATTACTTATTAAAAAAATTATTCACTACATAAGAGTAAATCGAAGTTCTGAAAGTTGAAAATCATATTTATATCATACATGCATTGAGCATAGTGTGGATGAAATACGATGCTAGTAAACTCGATGTCGATTCAGTAATGTCTAGGCACCATTAAACAAAGTGGTTGGCTTGGCATCTTGTCCTGTCTCTTATTTGTGTTCAATTCCAACTTTAGTGTTTTTATTTGCGTTTTTAAAACATTTTTTTGCAATGTATGCTTTATGTTATAGCATATGATTTTATAAAAGTAGATTATAATGTGTTACTTACTTGATAAGGAAAGTTGTGCTCGGTTGGAGTCTTTAAATGAGAGTTAAATAAGAGACTTTGAATATATCATCTGCATAAATAATGATAAGAGTGTAAGATCATCAAAACATGGCTTATTTAGGTGTTTATTTTAGTCAAGCACATAAAAATAAAAAATTTGTTGCATATTAATTTTTTATGTTACGTTCCAACTACCAAGCATATAATTTTGTGAAATGAGCTCATCTAGTCATTATTTTACCACAATATTTGATTTTCTTAGTAGGGTGATCATAAGAAGTAGGCTTACTTTGATCACAAGTACTTATATGCTAAATACTTTTTTTATGAAATAATATGGATATATATTTTGTTTTGGCTTACAAATTTATATGATTGCGTAGACTATAGTGCATTAATTATGGTATTTCGAATGATCATAATATATAGTTTGAAATAATCTTAGTAGAACTATAAATGAAAGGTGGGTATACATAACATTAAAAAATGCTATTAATATGTAGCTTTAAAAAAGCTGTAAAAAATAAATAAGGTACCGTTTTACTTTTTATAGCTTTAAAAAATGCTATAAAAAATGATCTATAGCTTAAGAAAATGCTATGAGAAAAAAATCATGGTTAAACTTTCACACATTATAGCATTTTAAAAATGCTAGGGAATAGTTCTATTGCTTCCAAAGAAATGCTATAGAAAGCTAATGATATAGATAATAATGCTGTAAATAACATGACATCAAAATGGCTATAATACATTATTCTTTATAGCATTTCTTATAGTGCTATCGTATCTACCAAACATATTATAACATGTCATTTTACAATGTTTATAAAATGGTTTAACAACCTTTTATAGCAATTTCAAAATGCTAAGGGCCGAATTATTGTATTCTAATGAACTCTTTAAATTCATACATATAGATGTATTCAATCCAGGTCCAATAATACCAAAACAGATCTATTAACTTCACTAAATTCATAGATGAATTATCACAGGTATGAACATGTGTATTTCATACATAGGTAGTATATCTATGATAAGCTCAAATAATATAAAACGAAAATATAAAATATATATAATTTAATTTGATTGAGTATGTCTGCATATATTGGAAGGGGTTCCACAAGTACCTAAAATAAATAAAATTCAATCTTAAAAACACTCCTCCATTGATACATAATGATGTATCAATAAGGAATAACTAACAATTGTTGGACAAAGAATGACTGATGATGAGTGAGGTTGAGTTCACATCTTTCTATAAGGATGGGTACTTAGGAGTAAATACCAATGCTAAATCTAATTTCATATAAATCTTAACTTACAAGATTATATAATATATGAGTTGATGCCCGATCTTAAGTATTTTAAGATGTATGGTTGTATAATATATTTATGAACATAAGTTTAAAAAACACTAAATTTAATCAGTTTTATGTAAGCTTATAGGCAGTACATGAAATTTTTTGGAACGCCTATTCGATCGCACTAAGAAACAACTGTTGTTTTAAGAAATAAAATGTTGTGTGAGTCGAGAGGCTTCATGTAAGATTCTCTTATATAGGATCTTGTATGGACTACGCCAAAGTAGTTTTGGGACCGGGCAATAATATAAATTAGTGGCAATAGAATGGACTTCCATATGATCTAAGACTCTAACATGGAAACTGAGTACAAAATATGAAATAAAATTAACGAAGAATGGACACAACTCGATAAAATGTCTCATAAAAAGTATTATATGCTAAAAGAGAAACTATGAGAAACTATGAGTTTCTTATCAATGTCAAGGATAAGAACTATTAATAATAATAATTTCCTCAGTTGTTAATAAAAGTATTTAATTTCTTCAGTAAAAACATTGTAAATTTCGATTATTGAAATTAGCATAATGGATTTGTCAACTAACATGCTTTAGTTAATTCAGATTCTACCTGCAAATTATCACCTAACTTGACTTTGAATTTCGATACATCTTTGTTGAAATAGAAATTATGAATAACAATTGAGATTGTCTGCATATGATAACCTAAATGTTATAATATTAGTGGGAGAGATAACTAAGTTTGTTAGTGTTGGATAAGATCCTAGAATTGATAAGATAACATCGTTCAATAAGCATTAGAATTAATCAAATATTCTGATAGAGAAATCAAATAGTTTGATTTTCAATCAAAATGTAGAGAAAGCATGTGTCTGCAAGAAAGAATATTAAGGGTACTAAAATATTGCTAAAGCTATATGTAATGATGTTAGGAAATATGACTTATCATATATGTTTCTGCCATTTCTTATTCTGTACTTTCTATTTAAATTATAAAAATAAGATATATATATATATATATATATATATATATATATTCATAAAAATTGGAGAAGAATAGATGTATAATAAAAAGAGAAGAGAAGATAATCAACTATATGAGTATTTGAGGTAATTTATATTATTGTATCTATTTTCTCTCCAAATCCCAAATCTCTTATCAATTCTATAATTTTAAAGTATGGATACACCCTTTTTATACATATTTCCTAGATTAAAAAGGATTTGCAGATGAATCAAAGGTTCGGTTCAGATCTGGAGATTTGGATCGCTTTTAAGGGGGTGAGGGGGAAATTTTATACATTGTTATAATATAAAAATTATCCCATCGGTGTTTATTTGATTATTATGCCTAACTGGATAATTGTATATGAGCTGTAGGCAACCAATTGAATATAATCAGAATATAATGAATATACATATTCATGTATATAAATTGATTTAGAATTGTTTATAACCTGTTTTAGAAATCAGTCCCAAAAGTATGAATTTAGAATGCTAATTTGAATTAAATTTATTCCAAAACTAAAATAGGTTATAAAATAATGTTATGAATTTGGATTATTACCCTAATCTCGTTGGAATATAAACTTTTCTGTGTTTGGAATTGTTGGAATTTAGATCCATCTAATATTTGTAAATTAGTTAGATTTCTTTCCCTTTTTGGAAAAATACAGCATTTGATCTAGCAACGGATAAATGCAAATAAAAAAGAAAGAGATTTGTAGAGTATGAATTAATTGTAGTTTACCTTGTCTATTTCAGTAATAAAAAATTGATTATTCCTTGTAATTTCAAACGATATACTCTTTTATATCTTAAATAAAACCTTTTGTTCTAGACTAATTTGTAGAAATTATAGTGGATAATCTTTTTAGATACGATTCCAATAATTGAACATGGAAAAGAATATTTTAGTTATATAAGTAGAATTTATTTTACTAAAGTAGATATTTGTATGTAATTTACTACACTAACAATAATTAAATAAAACTTAGCTAATAATAACGGTTATACATAATATACGTGTTTAGGATAATTGATTAATGGAAGGAATTTGAAAGAGTTGTAACTCCAATAAGTGGGAAATAAATGCTAATAAATATGGGAGTTGCAATAATTTGATAGGGTAAATGGATTAATGTGACTGATAAATAAAGAAGTTAAATTAACAACTATGGAATAGTTAAAAGGTTGCTCATTTTAAATTGGTAATCACACATAAATGTCTTAGGAAATGTCCGTTAGGATTTTATGAACAAATTGACATTTATGAGCATATAAAGGGGATTTATGGGTAGATGAGTATTTAAGGTAAATCTTATTGCCTTAAATAAAATGGGAATTAATAAGCTATGTCCAATGTCTACCTAATATAGTATAAGTAATGACTTAGGATGGTTAATTAGACTTAGTAGGTTAGTGATGCTAGGTCAGTAGAGTCACTCGATGAAAGACTGCCCTTCACTTTGAGGCTACCAGCAGTCGGTTGCACTTACTACTGACGTGATATATCACCAATCCTAGGAGTCGTTAAGATGTGAGAGATTGGGCTTACTTTCTTAATTGAAAAGTATTAAATGGTCCAAATTTGGAATTTGGGGGTGGTGAGGGATATCTCCATAGGGGTTCGCTTCTGGTTTGAGGTATTAAGTGGCTGTTGGGTCCACTTTTATTCCAAAATGAAGTATTGAGTAACCTAATGAGATTCCAAGTAAATAAGAATGTCTCTAAAAGGGTTTACTTCAGTATTGAGGTATTAAGTGGTCGTAGGGCCCGTCTCCCTATTGAAAGAAGTAACATGATGAGATTCTATATTTATAATTAAGAGCGAGATAGTGGATATCTCGGAAAGGGTTCGCTACGGGATTGAGGTATTAAGTGACTGATCTAAGGGTTCGACTCTCTCCTAAAAAGAAGTATTAAGTAACCTAGTGAGATTTCGAGCAATGTAGGCTACATAGTACCAATGAAAAGTCCGCCTCTGGGTTTAGTAATAAACGACAAAGGCCTACCTATATATAGGTGTTAAATGGTTAGGGGTCTGCTTCTTAATGGGCATTAAGTGGCTTGGGTACAGTCGCTCACATTTCTAAGGCCGCAATGACGATAGCACCAGTGGGGATTCTACATGGGGATAGGTAATAAATGATATAGGACCTGCCTAGGATATAGGTATTAAATGGTTAGAAGTCAGCCTAGTCCTTTTTAAAGGTATTAAGTGGCTTGGGTACCGTCTCTTACATGGTTATGATTTTATTGGTGATAGACGTAGTAACAGTTGGACATTAAATGTCGAAAGCCTTAAATGGTGGTTAGAGGTCTTTGTAGCTAGGACTCACTGATCATTGATAACATTGTTAGAAAACCACCTAGGGAGTATGTCCTAAATGACGGGGTCTACCTTGATTGAGGTCTTAAATAGCATAGTCTTCCTATTTCCCTTTTAATATTATTTTATGATAATTATAGAAGCCTGCTTCATATTTAGAAGTATTAAGTGACAAATAGGTCCGGAAGTATTGGGTGGTTGATATGGCTTCAACGGTATTTTTTACCTTAGGAATGAGTAATTTAGTAGTCATGTGTGCAATGTAAGCTTAGGTTAGAATTTCTAACCTTAATAGACATAACTATTAAATGGAAACTGATCAGAATCAATTTATGTTATGTACAGTTTACAGATTTTCCAGTCACCAAAAAGTTGTTCTAACCCTTACTCATTACAGCCCACATGATAGATTTAGAAGGACATGTCACTGGAGTTGGATGCGTTTAGTTGTTGGAGAAGTCTTCCTTTCTCTCATGCTCAATAGTGATGTGACAATCTGCTATCTAAGGAAAATTCCGAGGTAGTAGTCACAGTTAGTGTTCTTATCCTATTATTATTTCTGCTATAAGTATAGATTTTTATCAATCTCTAATAATGCTCATGCTTATTTGCGGGTACCAAATCCAATGATCTATGCTTTAATGGACTTGGGTTTCGATTTTTTTCGAATTTTAGTCCCATTAGGGTATGATTTTTTGCAAATTGCATTAGAGCCTAGGTTATTAGACTTGAGGAATTATAATAAATTGAGAGAACGTATTCGTACTTTCCTATCAAGTAATATTATATTTTTACGCTAGATTCTAAGAATTCTGACTATAAAAGTAGATGTAGTTCCACTCCGAAGGAATGGGAAAAGCAGCCATGGGTTGGAAATATCTTGAAGTTAAGATTTTCATGCCAACTACAAAGTACCTCATGGAGTACTAGCGATGCGTAAAGCATTTTAACGAAGAGCGTGAGTATGACAAATGATAGAATCTCAAAGAATGGAGGTGTTCGACTTGATGGTTGATGATTCTAGCTACCTACTAATTTTGGATTTTGATGATGAGTTCTAGTTGGAGACACGCAGTTATTCCAAATGGGTGGGAAATTAGAATCTATATGTCGTAATTTTCCGAAGTCAATTTTTGCTAGGGTGCATTCGTTGATCGCCTCTTTGATGGAAAATTGGATTTTTATTTTGATAATTAATGTCAATTCCCTTGTCCAAAACTTATGAGAGAATTTTTATAAAGTACGTTCTGGAAATACCTTAGAGTTTGGAAAATGGATTTTTAAAGGATTTTTTTCCTGAGGATTTATTTTGGAAATTTCATTTCGGGAAATTTTTGTGATTTTAATTTTTAATGAAACACGTATACGACTACGTTGGTCGTGTTAGAAAATTTTCAGTTTATAAAGATTAATTTTTGAAATCCTTAAATAATTATATATATCAATAAAGGCCTGATTTTGATTTTTGGTAAGGAAATAGTTTTCCAATTAGGGAAATTTGTATTTCAAAAAGGGATTTTGGAAATCCAGAAATATATATATAAAAAAGTTTGATTTCTAAGGAAATTTTTGGTATGAAATATTTTTTATTATTTAGAAACAAGTACAAAGGAGCACATATTTAGCTTAGTGAATTTTCGGTTTATAAAATCGAGGTTTTCAAAATTTTCGCTCTTTAAGGTAAAGACAAAATAGGAATGACATTTTATTTTATTAGGATATGTAGTCTGAAGTGTTGTTGTACCCACCAACTATTGGAAGAAATATTTCCCTGTGAAGTAGGTAGGGAATAGCAGCAGGAATTTTTTTTGGATTTGTTGTTGGTCGCAGCAGTTTTGTCGGGGATGTTGTGAATTGATGGAGCATGGTTCAAGACTTGACGGTAGGCTTTGACACTACCGTGATGAGGATAACAATTCTTTTCGGATCGTGTCGAATTGAATGAGAGGGCACGAAATGATTATTATTATTTAATCCGACCCTAATTGGGTCTAGGTTCAATTAATGCCCAAAGCCCGTCTAACGGTTGACCAATAGCAGTAAACCTAGACTGGTCTACCAGTTAACGAGTTTTGGCACAAATTAAACCTGGAACGAAACTATAAAAGTCTAATCTGAATTTCCCCATTTTCCTTCTTTTGTTCCTCCTTCTTCAACAAGCCGAACCTAATCTCCATCCTCCTCCTTATCCAAGTATCAGCCTCTCTCTTCCGTTTCTTTTCTTGGCGATGTCGTTTTTCCTTAGGAGCAGCAGCCTCGCCTCCCTCTCGCGTTGATTTTGGATGTTAGATCTCGCCCCACCACCACTCAAGATCTAAACCCTATTCTCTCCCTCATACAACTTTTTAGCCTAAGATACCTTTCTGCACTATCAGATTTTCCTTGCACCATTATGGTCTAACCCTTAAGAGGTCGCTTGGCTAGACCAGATTGAGCATTAGGTTTTGCCGCTTTTGGACTGGAAGAGCTATTCATCATAGTAAGATGTGCATTGATCCTCTTCTTTGAGACTTTTGAGAGAGAATGTTACCTATGCAGCATATATGTTTTTGATGGAGGGAATAGTTTGATTCGTTTGGAGGTGAAGGGCCCTGACTGAGCAGATTAATGATGAAATTACCGAGATTTTAGAGGCCTCTACGATGGATGCGGACTTGGAAAATTTTAAAGTTGACCGAGTCAATGATTTTGTAGCAGATCCTTTCCCAAGATGATAGTGTTTGGAAGACGAATAATCTACGTTCGACTGCCCATCTGGTTATGTGCATCATTGGTACAACGTTGTGTAGTTAATGCCTCGCTATATCTCATAGCGGGTTTCTACCGCTACGATTTTTCCATGTAGCCCCAAAATATAGCCTTTCCACCTTAAGCCCCGTTATTTCCGCTATATCGCGTTATTCCCGCTATATTCCTCTATTTCCGCTATATCTTCTTTAATAAAGTGAATTGAAAAATTGCATTTATACATTATAAAAATTATGAAACCTATATATTTGATTTAATTTTTGATATATTTTCAGAAATGAAAATACTCTAATGTTCTACTAAATTCAATTATGTTATATAACAATTTTACGTTTATTTAAAGTATATTTGAACATGTTTTTATCTAAAACTATTTATGTATTAATTTTAATTCAATTGAATGATAAATTTTCATTTAATTACCATTTATATATTTTAAAAACATTAAGTACAAGTTTTATATGCTATTTTAGAGCCATCCGCTATATCCCGCTATATCCTCGCTGTATCCCCGATATGACTTTTTGCACCTCCACCGCTATGAATCCGCCGAGCGCATTAACTGCACAAGTACAACGACATCCCTAAGGCAAGAAGTTACGAATGGGTTTATCTCATGGTGTAGAAGACTACCTATGCTATAATTGGTGGCATCGCTGTCAATTGGACCCACACTCTTCTGTTTTAATTTGTTGATCAAGGATTGGCACTCCATAGAGTCACTTTCCATATTTTCACCTATCCACTCTCATCTTTAAGTAATACAGATGAACCTTCATGAAAGGGTGTTTAGTAGAAGGTTTCTTCTTCCATCATTAGATCATTCATTAGGAAGATGGAAATTCTGAAGCCGTTAGCAACACTAGTAGTGCCAGCAGCACGAGATTGAGTGTATAACCGCCATGCTAAGACCATTTAAGGTTCACAGCGATGGATCGAGCTCCAACCGTGTAGCAAGGAATCTCATGGTCCGTAGGCATTATTTTTGGAGTTATGGTGTTGTTGTCTTTCCACTTCCAGCATTTGTTCTTTTTTTTGGGTTGTTTGGGTTGTATCGGTTAGTTGTCTCTTATAAAAGGGACACATGATATATAAGTTTATATTTATTAACTATATTATTGTTTCTAGTTATGTAAACTTCTCCTATATATGCATAGAAAAAAGAATTATATATAAGTGTGGGAATCTCATAAAGATAATTGACTAGCAGTAAACGCAATATAAGACTAGAACTTCAGAATAGTTAAAAAAATTTAGCAAAGAACATAATAAAGTTGTTTTGATATCATGGGCCATTGCTCATGCTTCTTAAAAGCTAAAATTTCTGAATAATAAATGTGTTGACAAGAGAACTTGTTAACACCCCAAAGAAAAGTTTAAAGTGTAGGTGATCCATTTGAAACCACCTTTCGAACAGATAGAGATAGTTAAAACCTTTCGATTCACTTAAGTCCACCTTTCAGAAAGGTTGTGGAAATTGATGCTCCTTTTTATATAACCTTTCAACGCAGTCGAAACACCTATATCCCTTTTATACTACCTTTCAAACTAGTTAAATTGGTTAAGTGCCCTATCTGAACCTCCTTTTGAAGTGATTGAAATGACTCAAGGTTTGGCCCTAATGGTCTAGGGATATTAGTTGAATTAAAAGGTTTCGACATTCTCGAAAGGTAGCCTTTCGATCATGTTGAATAAAAGCAGATCGTAATCAGAATCGCATAGAAGCATTAGATCAACCAAAATATCCAAAAGTGCTATAAACTTGATTTGATTATATTTCCTTTATTACCAGTAGCTTAAATAATACAAAGAAGTCAAATCCCCAATCTAATTATAGAATTAAGGTTTTCAAATTCAACAAAAGTAAAAGTATGGAGCGAATGAAATCGGATCCCCAAAACTCGACCCCTAGGGTCTTATTTATAGGCGCAGGCAAGCACCTTTCGAATTGGTCCTCTTGACTTGGTCTAAAGGCAGCTTTGAAGACTTTCGTTGTTGTTAACATCAGGGAGTTCTTACTGTTTGCTTTCTAAATTGAGCTTGAGTGCTTTCAAGCTAGTTAAAAGGTGACACGCTCTCCACTTTGTTGTAGATGAACTATTGCAAGTAGGAATGGACATAGGTTTTCTACTCCGTCGATAGGTAATCTTTGAGGCTTCAAAGGAGTTGAGACGTAGAAGGTTTAAATGTGGAAGGTAGCTTACAAAGGCATACTTTCTGATTGATGCGGAACCCCATCCTCTAGTGTATGAGAATAACATATTGAACTTAAGTAAGATTTCCCTTATAATTATGAATGGTCTCAATCGGTTCAAAGGCTAATTTATGTTTTCGAAGCGGTAGCCCTGGCCATATGTTCTTCTGTGGAATGTGAATGAAGGCGAAACCAGTTGTTTTGAAAGTTTTGGCACATATGTGAAAGCTTGTAATCTGTTGCCTTTGAACGGTGTTCCTCAACACATTGAAAATGTCTATGCATGCAGAAGCTACTGTTTTAGAAGGAAACTACTGAAGCGAAAGGGTACTCTTGTCCCCTTTTGACTCTTCGAAAGATCTTAGCAAATCCAACTTTTGTCGAAGCATCCCTTTGACTCTTTTGAAAGGTCCTGTTGTTTCTATCTCTCTTTTTAAATCCTTCTTTTTTATTTTCATGGTTTCGACAAGGGTGAAGTGAAGAACGATGGTAACACTTGTACCCATTAGCGTAGGGATACTCTTGACTTTCTAAGACAACTGTTAAGAAACCAATCTTTATTTTAGCATAAAATTTCGCGCCTATTGCTATTCCCAGATGGATCTTTACCGCTCATTTAAATTTGATCAAACAGTCTGTCATTCGCATTGGCTTTCTTATAAATCACGCTTTCCTTCTTCCCTCTTTCCATTTACCTACAACTATAAACTTACGGCAAGAATAAGAAATTTCAATTTCTTTCTAAAATTCTTACTTTAAGTAAACACAAGTTCGGATTCAAGGTACATACCTTTTTTTTTCTTTCAAACTAACGCATCATGCTTAACTTCAATTTTAAAATCTTTAGGTATAATTTGTATTTCAATTCTAATTTTTGAAGATGATTCGAGTTTTTCATTCAAATAAAATTACCTTTAAATTCACATTTTATGTTAGTTTCGTTCAATCTATAGTACTGATTTTGGATTTGGATTTGAATTCATCATAGTTAGGGCTATCTGCCATTGTTATGTATGAGCCCAAGCTCGAACTCTATTGCACTAAACTCAAACTCGTTTCTTCTTTTTTGAGTTTGAATTTGGAGTATTTGTTATTATTGAATGTAAATATATGCTTTAATCAATTTAACTGTTAGCCTCAGAAGCATTAGGTCAAAATTGAATTGGGGAGAAAACACTTTTCTAGTGGCTTCAAAGAGAAGGCTAAGTCATACAAATTAAAGCATGCTATTGTGATTTTACTTTTCAACACCTTCGAAGTGGTTGAGGTGGCTTTCTCTGCTCTACCTTTTCTGCCTCTTTCGAAGAGGTCGGAAGGAAGTTGAGCATCTACTATTAAGTGAACCCTTTCGAAGGGGTTGACGTGGTCGACAAGAGATGGACTTCATCGAAAGCTGAAATGTAATAAGATGCATTCAAACACCTTTCTAAGAAGTCATCTTGAAGGAGTTTAATTTAATAGTTGCATAACATACACTAAACTTTTTTTTATTTTAAAGGATTCCAAACTTAATGTTTGTAAAAGTGGATTAATTTGTCATTAAATTCATGCTCAATCTTGATTTACTTTAGAACGTGTTAAAAGTTAGAAATTTATATTTCCTATCATCAATTCGATTGGGAACAGTTCATTTTGTTAAAGTTGAAAACCATATCATCCCTTTTAACTTGATCGAAACCACCCAAATTGAAATAAGTTTAGTTATTTTTATGCTTTCAAAACCTTGTCCCCCTTTCGACTTACTCGAAACCCATTGTAGTTAATAGGGATAAACTATCATTTTTTATATATAAACACTATTGAAACATTCCAAAGCTCTTTCACTCGTATTAAAATCAATTGGATCCAAGTCCTTTGACTTAATGAGAATGTAGTGTTTCAACAATATTTATACTCGTTAAATAAAATAAAATTTGTGGATTTCGACATCGTCGTAAGGTTTATTCGGTTTGATCATGGAATGTATATATTAAAATTAGTACTATAGGATTAGTTGTTCCTATTAATAGTCAAAGGTTGTGTTTGGGTGTTCCTATTCCATCTATCCCATCGATATTGTCAAAAACTCTATGAATTTTAAGACTCAAATTAAGTTTAACATTCTTTCGAAGACATGGAATTATATACTTTGGTGGATATTTGAATTACTGCGATAGGTTTTTGACATCTTCGAAAGGTGTTGATAATGAAAGAAATTATAACTTTTAATGAAATGGTTTCACCTGATAGGATCATGGGTTTGAAAAAGATTTCCAAGAAACATGAAAAAGATATAGCTCTATAAGTAGAATCTTCACCAAAGAAGGTTGAAGCCAACTCCAAACATTCTTTGATATCTTCTTAGGATGAGGTCGACGCCATTCTTATCGACTTCGGAATTACAAGAGTAGAAGTCATTCCCCCTAGCGATAACGATATTATTTAGAATCCTCCCGAAGGAAACTTTGCTTATACCGCCATTCACATTTGTCATGGTGGCTATCTTCCATTCATGGATTTTTTTGTCTAGATTTCTAAATCATCTCGGCATTGCACCTATCCAATTATCAAAAAATGTCTACACATATCTTATCCTTGTGGAATTTATGGCTCTGGAATCAAGCATTCATTCTCTAAATGCCAAAGTTCTCAATTATCTAGTACGCTTGGGAAAACATAGCAATCTGAATAGCCAGATTTTCAAAGCTAATCCCCTTAAGGAACTAATCTCAGAGGGAGTAAATAAATTCAGATACTGGGATTCGCATCCCTTTTTCATCAAATGTTTTCTAAACATCAGTGTAGTCTTATCTTCTCCTCTTAAGTTAGTTATCATTTTCATTTTTATTAAATTATCTTGTTTTGTTGAATTACGTTTCTTATTAGGTCTTACTCCTAAAGAACTTAACGATGAGACAAAGAGAATCGTGAAGTTGTTGACCGGGTAGTATCGGGAATAGGCTTACTCTATTAATGCCAAGTAATCTCCAAAAACATTCCCTCATACCCATAGGTCAGAGAATTCTCGGACAACCCCCTCTTATCCAACATACCTTTAAGACCAAGCATTTTGTCACCCTTGGATCCTAAAAGTTTCTCTCATATGTCTCTAATTTGTCCAGATTACCCTAGTAAGCTTAAGCGTAGTACTTGTAATTTATCATTGTGTTACTCCTTAGATTGCTTTGCTAACTTATACTTGTTGAATTTTTAGTAACTGCATGGAATTGGTCACAAGAGACCCGGTCCCTCCACCTTTTGAATCCAGTGCATCGGCTTTAACCCAGGCCATCGCTAGGTTGAGGATGCTTGCCAAAAGAAAGTTGAGCGAGAGGACTGCAGTAGATCCCTCTCTCAAGAAAGTGAAAATTTCTAATGCCCTGCCCTTTCTTCACTCAAAAGAGAGTGGTTCTACTGATCTAGGCAAGGCTCTGGAAGGTTCTATTATTGATATTTCTCCTGATCCGCCTAAAGCATTTCCTTCCAAGGATAACTTCATGTCCTATGTTGTCATGTCTAACTCTCCTAACATCATTGAACAAATGCAGAGGGATTTAGGCACGTCAAATCCTCATCGGGAGTTGAATCCTTATAAACCTACTTCACCCGTTCCGTCTACTGATTTCGAGGAAATGGTAAGGTCCATCATGAATTCTTCGTCCTTTGCTTCCATTTAACCGCTTCCTCAATACCAGACCCAGTAAGACATTGTCAATCTTTAACAGAGTAGCAACTTCTGATACGTTTTGTATTATTTGCCTTTTCATTACTATTTATTACTGAATTTTAACCCATGTCATACTTTTCCCTTCAGATTTCTAGAAGTAGGTACTCTCTTCAGAAAAGTGCTTCAAAACCCTCTACTGAAACGTCCAAGCTCTAGGAAGAGATCTCCACTTTGAACAGCCAAATTACCTCCCTTTCTACTGCCAAAAATAATGTAGCGAGGGAATAAGAAAGGTCGGGGTCTCTCTTGCTCAAGCGAAATCTACCATCTTGAAGAGAGGAAAGCAAAACAACTCTTAGCCGATGAAAATTTGGCCCGAAGAATGGCTTTAAAAGAGTCCAAGGAAGAGAAGGCTCGAATGGTTGCAAAAAAATCTTCTCTCAAGAAGAAGCCGGGGAAGAAGAAAAATTCTTTGACAATGGCCATTAATACTATTTCTGAAGCTAAAAAAAAGGTGTCGCAATTCATGAGTATTTCTGTCAATGACATCATTGTGAATTCCTATGAGGATGCTCTTATGCTTACTTATTCCGACAACATCCAAAAAGTGCCCTGACCTAAGCTTCTCTTCACTTGATACTGCCCTAATCAAAAGATTTATAGATAAAATCAAAGAGATGGAGCAAGGAATCGAGGTTCCAAAGAGAGAGGAAATTGACGCCGCTAACTCCTATATTTTGTTACTCCTCTTATTGAAGATGATTCTGACTCTGATGAGAAAGAAATTGATGAAGATGATGAAATTGCCGTAGAGGAAGGCGGCAATGATGATGATAGCCCTAATAATGAAGATAAACGTCAGGGTTCAAGTGGCAACAGAGGAGGTCATGTTGGCACTTCTGGAGGGGATGGCAAGGACATTTCTGGGGCTTCAGACAGAATTAACCTCGTTGCTAGTGGCCATGAAAGAAACCAAACTGAACTTCCTGAGCCTTTCGATCTCCACGAAGAAGCTGCCAATATTGATGCTAGTGATTAAGGGGAGAAAAAGCTGACTCCGCAAACTTCCATTCCCGTTTCTTAGGTATGAGATTCTTTGTCCAAATGCCTTTCACTTCCAAGATAATAATATTTGACATCGCCTTATTTTAAATAAAGAAGAAATCTATCCAACTTTATAAAACAAAGCTTGAAAGAAAACAAGCAGAAATAAATAGCTTGTATGTAGAGTTAGATAAGCAATTAAAAGAACACAATACACTCTCTGACAAGTATTATAAGCTTAACAAGAGGCCGAAGTGTTAGCGTCCTCTAAAAGCCAAGAAGCTATCCCCCAATTGAAGAGGGCACACCTTCGATATGATAAGCTTTTGGAAGAGAACCTGGAATTAATAGTACTCTTTTGGACGTTGATTGAGAAAAGGGACATCCTAGTAGACTTCCTATACAAATCCTATTGTAGACACCCTATCGTAGATTTTTCATATTTGGGTGATTTTAGTAGGGGTCTATTCAAGCATCTTCATAGGAGATATTTAGATGAATTTGGGTCTGATTTGCATCCAAGGGCTTGTTGGAATTTACCGCGAGTGAAATCAATTCCTTATGAGTTGCCTACAGAAAACTCAAATATTATAAGGATAAATTCACCCTTGAGTTTTTCAAAAAAATCAGTTTTGTATGAATCGGATGAACATTAGTAATTATGTAATGTGAATTTCCTATTTTAGTTTCCCCTTATACTTAGTTGTATTTTATTACATTATCACAGAATAAATGTCTCTTAGGCGGCCTTGTTTCTAGAGATTATTTAAGTAAATATGTCAAATTAAGAAGAGATTGTTTAGAAAAGGCTTGGCTCTTGAAATCCTCAAAATTGGCTAGCTACTGCTTTCTCAAAGACTGTAGAGACTTTACATAGAACATCCTCGCCTTCATTTCAATTTTCTTGGTAAAGAAAAAGAAAAGCTTCTCAAGGAAATTCTAACATATCATACCAAATTGTCCGCAAGCATAGCTCAGCTGGTTGAGGACTACCTTGCAACCATGGAACAAAGTTCCTGGAGGTTGCGGGTTCGAGTCCCGTAGCTGAGATTTGTTTCCCTTAAGGCCTTGAGTGGTCTATCCTCAAATAAGCCGAAACGTGGTAGAGGATTAATGCTCTTGACTGGGCTGGCTAAAAAGGGGGGGTCAGTGTGGCGGACAGCTGTATCCCCTAGCTCTACTCTCCGGAGTAGGGTTTATAAAAAAAACCATATCATACCAAATTAATATGCAGTCGTGATAGCCCTCTCGCCTAGGAATGGGACTATAGCATATATCCTCCAGTTATTACCCTAGAAGGTTTTAATGCCCTTACGATTCAATGGTTACTCTTTCAGCTGATTCCTTGAAAGAAGTCAAAACTGCTGTTTTTCCATTTTAAAAGTAATTAAACAAGTATTTGATTTTAACAATCAAATTGTACCTTTTGTTTTATTTCTTCTTGATTTGTAATTTCTATTGTTATAATAAATGAGATTGGTTAGTTGAGTCTTGAATTTACTTTTTGTTTAAATAGGAATCACAGCTAGCTATTGCACCACGCTCATCGGATTCCTTATCTCGCTTTACCAGCATCAAAGATAGATTGATTGTGGATGTTGAAAAGAGGCATTTACTGAAGGATCCTCTACCTTCTCGTTTTCAAGGAAATGCTAAAATATTGGAATGGCATAGGAGATATTTGCTTCAGAAGACAATTGTTAGAAACGTCAATGATCAGATCGCCAATCTTGAAGTGGACATCAAGAATAAGAATGAAATAATTTCCATATTGAAGCACCAAATTATATCGAATCCTTTGATTAATTTTGATCATAAGATGTTTGAGCTTCTTCAACAGATAAGCAATTTGGAGAATAAGTTAAAAGATAATCAAGCTCAATGCAAATCATTAGAATCCATCATGGGGGCCAACATTCCAAATATCGATTTACCAACTTCTCTAATCACCTCATTTGTCATAAAATCAACAAGGTCTTCATCTCTTGCAATTCAAAAATTTCCTACTATGACAAATCCTCCCCTAGGTTTAGATGATAAAGTAGTGGAGAATGGTGTAGGAAGGTGAAATTTAAATGATGATATATTTATATGATCGACATAAGGCGAGATACTCACAATGCATTAATGAATATGCAGCAAAGATTCAAAGACTTGAACATGAAAAGTATCTTTTCCAAAAGCACATTGCTGATTTAAAGAGACAGAACAAAACTCTTAAAGGTGCCAACAATGCTTTCTACCATGCTTTAAAGGCTTGTACTGATTCTGTCGATGATGTTGATGATATAAAGAAAAGGAAAAGAGGTTTAAAGAGGTTTTTTGTATGGCAATTCAGCATATCGTTGATCCTTTAATTGCTGAAAATCTAGAAAAGGTTATTCAGGACTTGTGAAACATATACTTGTGCTCTATACTTGTAAATAATTATGTAAATTTTGTAAATATCACCAAATCTAGTGTCTTTTCTTATAGTGTTGTTTCTAAATTCGTTTTCAGATAACTCGGACTATGGTTTTTGTATTTGTTGCCACATTCAGTCTTCATTGCAGATCTCATTTTCCTAAAAAGTACAAAGTAAACAATATTTTCTATCGCTAACTTGAAATCTATATAAGAATATGTTCAATAGTTTTTCCATGTCATTCGTGATAGTATTAGGAATTCAAAAGATCTAAGTAGTGGAAGTTAACAGATCGTTATGTGAACATAATGATAATAAGTGAGAAATAATTCCATAATTAGATACGGTTGAATGTCTTGAAACCCATCTTTCGTAATGTGAGAGAGAGCTCGAAATTCAACTCCAATTGTGTTGACAGGATACCAAAAATCTAATCGTAGAGAATCAGAAATCCAATTCTAGTTGAGAAATTCCTCTTCTGGAAATAACTAATAGAAAGTCGATAATAATTGTTTAATAAAAGTCCAGAATCATCATCTGGAAATAAATCATAGAAGATAGGGAATCTTTATAGCAGAAGGTCTGAAACCAAGTTTTTGGTGTTAACACGTGTAATTCAAAAGTTAAGAGATCTGAAACCCAGATTTGGGTATTAGTGAATAATCTCCATAATAGAAATCTAGAGCCCAGAATCGGGCATTAATGCGTGAAGTGCGGAAATTAATAGTAAGAGCCCTAAAACCCAGATTTGGGTATCGTAAAGACTGGAGATTAATAGTAAAAGACCTAAAACCCTGATTTGGGTATTAATAAGTGAAGTTCTAAAATTCTCTTTTGGGAACCAGTCGAAGCCTATAGATTCTTACTTAAGCCTTCTATTCTGCACCATTCTTTGGGTTTTGATTCTTTTGACATGTGCCACCCTTTAAGTCTTTTATGTTATCGTTGTTTGATATGCCGCTTCTCGGGCTTGGACATCTTAATTTATTATTTGATATGCCGTTTCTCGGGCTCCGACATCTTAGTCCTTTGTTGTTATCGTTCGATGTGCCGCTTCTCATGCTTGGACATCTTAATCCATTATTGTTTAGTGTGCTTGGTTAGCTTATTCACAAGCAGGACCTAAGGACTTACCCAACCTCCCTCCAAGAGGCACTCTAACCAAGCCTTATAAGTGGGATCGAAGGCTTGTTTATGCCTTTGCCAGGCCACAGCATGGTGGGACCAAGGGCTTACCCTGTCCTCCCTCCAAGGGGTGCCTTGATCTAGCCATAGCGTAGCGTGATCAAGGGCTTGTTGATTCTTTTACCTGGCTATAGCTTGGTGCGGATAAACGCTTACTCTTACCTCCCTCCAAGAGGCGCCTTGATCTGGCCATAACATGGTACGATCAAAGGCTTGTTGATGCTTTGACCTGGCCATAACATGGCACGGTTGATGTCTTATTCTAACTTCCCTCCAAGAGGCTCGTTGACCTAGCCAACTTGGCACGGACGAAGGCTCTAGCCTTATAGGTAGATTTTTCTTAGAAAAGTGGTGCTTTATTGAATTCGACTACAATTTCTTTATAAATCTATTGATTTTGTGTAACGACCCGAAAATTTCGATCTCGAAAATTCCAGATAGTTAGAGGAAAGAAGAAAGAGATAGAAGAAGAACAGAAAAGAATCACACAAACTCACATTCGTAGCGGATAAAATATAATAACAATAATAATAGTTATACCAAAAAAAACTTTATCTATCATATTACATTGATATATCAGAGTTACAACAATTTTATACAACATTGGATTGATACAATTTAACAATGTCTCAGATATATACAATATCATAGTGGAAAACTCTCCATACATTCCTGCCATCCAGCTCGCCTCTTGAGCTCCAGAACGTTCTTACCTGAAATCTGTAATACTCGGTCTGACCCGAGCATTACATCAAAGTAACACCCGGGTCAGGCTGGAAACCAACGTGAGTAAACTCATCTAACATGGAATACAAAAGCATACAACCTATATAAACCCGGGGTAACTCAGAGTAACTTGTATCAATTTACAACTTCACAAGTCATTATAGACATTACTTACATAACACATCAATTTCTAAGTACCAAACTTAGATTAAATGGTCCAATTCACTTTAATCATTCCATTTCATTCTATTGATTCCACACATCAAATTATAAAGAATCGAAGTGGTTTCGGGTATTTACTAATAACCGACTTAGGCCTCTTCGAAACCAATATCATCTTAACTTATATTATCCAAGTGAAATACAATTCAACTCTAAATACAGGATGTCATAGTAATTCATCAACAATAGATAATCACATCATCATGGTTTAAATCAAACATATTTTGTCACATAGCCTCACGAACCACATATTAGGGTTAACAATTAATCAAAGGCTTCCCATCTCATTCTATTTATCCCTTAATTAATTATCTCAATTAATTTGTCCTTAACCAAATACAGTAATTAACATTTAATTACTTCGCTAATTAATTATTAACCATAATTATTAATCGCCCTTGATTAATCTCATTTAATAATTAACTACCCTTAATTACTCATTCCATAAGTTAATTACCCTTAATTAATCCCTTGATTAATTACAAAGTAATTATATCCAAATTACTTTCATTATTAAACATCTTTAATTACATTCAGTAATTATCAATTAATTACTTTCCTAAGTAATTATACTTCCATTAATTACATTAAGTAATTATTCATCAATCATCAAGTGTTTAAATTAATTAACTTAATTAATTAATTTAAACCAATCACATTAACCCAATTAATTAAATTAAGCAATTAATCCATTAATTACTTCTATTAAGTAATTAAACATAAACAATTTCTTAAATGATTATTATTAATTTTATTAATCTAATTAATTATCAAAATTAATCGCATTAATTAATTGTTAAATAATCTAAAGTTAATGACCTTCATTAACAATTCTTTAATTACTTTTCTTAAGTAAATAACTCAGATTAACCATCATTAATTACAAATTAATTAATATTTAATTACCAATTAATTACTAATTAATACAACTTAATTAATCCTTAATCATTCGATTAATTAATCTTTAATCATTAATTAAAATTTAATTAATATTCCCTAATTACAGATAAATTAATCTTAATTAATTAATCTTAAGTCTTTAATTAATCAATTTAAAAGCTCTTAATTATTTAATTAATCATCCATACTATTAATTAATTAAATAATTAATTATCCAACTTAATTATTTAATGAATTCAAATCATTAAATTCTAAGATACAAATTTAACTTAACCAAGGTTTTAAAACAATTCAATACCTTGTATCTCATATGTTAAAGAAACAATCATTTTATAAGTTTAAAAGAATTTAAAGATCAAATCAATTTATACATACTCTTTAAACATTCCAAGATATTCAAAACAAATTCAATTTAAAAATTCCCTTAATTTCAAAACTAAAATACAGATCTTTATTCTAGATTTAACCTAAATTTTTAAAGTTTTCCTTACCATTTCAAATCTTCATTTTTTTTTTAAATTCAAATCATTTAACTATATTTAAAGTAATTAAACAATTTAAATTTAAACTTTATTAATTTTAAAAACTGATACTCAATCCTAATTTCCATATTTTAAAACTAGAATTTAAACTTATTTAAAATCTCTATTTTATAATTTAAAACTTACTGTTTAAATTCTAACCCACATATACTCTATACTAAAAAGTTTTAAATCCCAAATTTAGATTTCAAAACTTAAATTATTTCAAAATCTCAGATTCAATTCTTTGAATTCAGATTCGAATTCAGATTTTTAACTTAGTTTTAAATTTTTAGTTTACATTTTAAGACTTGCTTAAAGCTTAAAACAGAACAGGTTTTCTGTTTGTTTCCAAAATTTGTCACATATAATACTCGAGCAAATTTTACTTCGAGTCTACTCTAAAATGACTTCGGGTCACCACCTTATCTCCTTCGAGCAAATCCCTCCAAACCCCCGAGAATAACTCGAAACAATTCAAAGCCACAGTAAAAAAAAACAACAGCATTGACACGAGATCCATCCTCGTGCACATGCACCATCGCCAGAGACATCTCCAGCCATCCACACCACCCTCCACACATCGATCATCGATGCAGCAAACCTCTCCGATCATCAAATCATCATCACAGGCTCCGACCCAAAATTTAAGTAGTCCAGTTGAAACTATAACCAATCCCCATGGCAAAGACCATCTCGAACACACGTTCTTGACCATCGAACGACACGCGACCCCGACCACCCCATCACCGGTCATCCACGAAGCTATTACACTTGGTCCCATCGAACTCGATCTACCTGAGACTACGTACAGACCCCAAATCCAACCCCAATCCAAACTAGGGTTTAAGACGAGATCGCCAAACCACTGACGCCACGGTGAGCTATCACCCTTCCTTCTATTTTTTCCTAAACCACTAGTCCCTCCTCCACCCCCAGATGAAACCCCGACCATCCCGGTTACTTATATCATCAGAATTCCTTCAAAAACCCAATTCTGGTCATTTCCAAAATGCCCATTCATCTTAGTACTAAAAATCTTGATTTTTATTTTAAAAATCCTATCTTCCAGGAATGATTCAAGATATGTACTCGAATCGATAAATTTCAACAATTTTGTTTTATCAAATTATTAAGATTTTCTACTACATTACCAAATTCTAGCATATTTCAAACTTTAAAATACTTGAACATATTTTTATTTCTTAGATTATGTATAAATTATGTTATTCTGTTTGAAATCTGAAGTTTAACAGCAAACAAGTAAAAGAATTGGGATCTTTTTTTTTCTTGGATTTAAACTCTGTACTATGGAACAGAGAAGATAATTAAAATCAGTCATGCAAATAAGAATATATTCATATACAGATCTTACACTTATTCAAACGCATGCAGGCATCATCATTACAAAGATTACACAAGCAACAATCATTAACTTATTAAACTTTAATAAAAATGTTTACTCACAGGTTTGAGAAGAACCATGCTTTAGAAAATCTGGGGTTTGAAACTGTGAAAACTAAACTTGAGCTTGGAATTCTTTGTTTATATTTTGAGGTGGCCGATCCCTGAAAAATCTGAATCTTGGAGAAGAAATCTCAGAGACTGATTTACAAGGAGTTGCTTTGCTCGAATTCGTTGAGTTTGTCTTACAGGTTTGGCACCATTCTCTGGTTTGCATTTGTTAAAGAGAAGATGAATTTCAGGCCTTAGATTCAGGTTAGAGGAAATTTCTAGGTTATTTTGATTTGATGATTTTTTTCAGATTTTTGATTTGGAGATGGTTTAAAATGGAATGTTCAGCTGAAAGTTCTTTCTTTTAAGAATTGAAAAAAATAAGAAAAAGGGAAAGGGAAGAAAGAATGCATGAGTTTATATAACTATATTTATGATTTAAATTAAAATTAAAGAAAAATTAAAACTAAAATTTGACACATGGATTGAATCTTACATTTGTCATTCACTAAAGTTTATAAATCAACATTGAAAACCTAATATATACACTTGTAATTAGGTAACTTATATTTAATTTTAAAAATGCTTAATTTATTTATTGTTATGTATATAATTTCTTTTTATTGAAAATTTAACAAACAATTTATTTATTAATAAAAGCTTATACATATATTTTAAATCCGAATATTTAAAATACCTATCCTTTGA
Source organism: Allium cepa (assembly GCA_030765085.1). Classification (NCBI taxonomy): domain Eukaryota; kingdom Viridiplantae; phylum Streptophyta; class Magnoliopsida; order Asparagales; family Amaryllidaceae; genus Allium; species Allium cepa. Next base: position 119,608,978 of record CM060946.1, on the reverse strand, counting down.
ATTACTTAATAAATCCAAATTCATATCCAAATTAAATTTGAAAAATCTAATTTAAAATCAGGTCAACAATATTTTAAACAAACCTAATTCAATGTGTAATTAATAATGATATTTAAAAATTTATTTATATATAAATTCAGCATTTCTATTAATTACCCAATTATATTATTAATTACAATGCCCAGAAATCCGGGTTATTACATTTTGCCCTGTCTAAAAAAGTTGATCACCATTCCTTCAAGTGTTCGATATTGATTTGTTTCATGCCCATTCATCATATGATAGTGACGGTAGGCTTCTCCCTGATTCATTTCATATTTAGGCTTTTTTCTAGGATGTTCAATATTTGAGTTCCTCCTTAGTTAGAAAATAGATATTCTCAATCGATGTAGTCCGATTGCATTCATTAGGAAGTCTTGATTTAAAGCTAGTCTTTTGAGGATGGTTTCTAGATTTTTTATTGCTTGATGTTGAAGCTTCATCCTCAACGACCAATTTCCATTTCAGAACCTTTTGAATCTCACATGTAAGCAATGTTCCACTTGTTGCTTGAAGCCATTTTTGTGCAAAGGGGTTGTAATCAGTCATCATTCCCTCCTTTTGGTATAGAGTTGAATTGTCTACTTCATTTGGTCAATTAAGTTATCAGTCTTATCTTTTGTTTCCCCTAAAACAAAGATAGGTGTGTGGCCAATATGAAAAGAGTTTAAACTCCATTCGTATGGGTCATAAGATTCAACTCTCCTTTTCTTTATGATCCTTAAGGTTTCCAATCTCAACATTTGCTCTTCATGCAGTTTAGAATCATCAATTATTCTAGGAGAGAATCCAATTAAATGTGGCTCTAAAGATCCTTGTTTAGACTTTTTGATTTTTCTAAAAGGGTGATGTAAAGTTTGAAGTTGGTAAGCTTGGAATATAATAAGGTTAGAGGAAAATAAAGTTGGTAACTCAACAAGGTCGGAGGTTCAAGCCTTCCTTCTAGCGCGAAAATGACGACAAGAAAACTTGTAAAAACTTTAAAGCAAAATTTAAAGTGTAGGTGATTCCTTCGAAACCAACTTTCGAATAGATAGAGATAGTTAAGACCTTCCGATTCCCTTAAGTCCATCTTTCGGAAAGGTTGTGGCAATTGAAGTTCCTTTTTATATGACCTTTCAACATAGTCGAAACACCTTAATCTCTTTTAAAATACCTTTCGTACTAGTTGAATTGGTTAAGTGCCTAATTGGAACCTCCTTTTGAAGTGTTTGAAATGACTCAAGGTTTGGTCCTAATGATCTAAGGATATTAGTTGAATTAAAAGGTTTTGACTTCCTTGAAAGGTAGCCCATCAATCATGTTGAATACAAGCACATCATAATCAGAATGGCATAGAGGTATTAGATCAACCAAAATATCCAAAAATGCCATAAAATTGCTTTGATTATCTTTTCCTTTATTACTAGTAGCTTAAGTGGTACAAAGAAGTAAAATCCCCAATCTAATTTTAGAATTAGGGTTTCCAAATTCAAAAAAAGTACAAGTGTTGAGTGAATGAAATTGTATCCCCAAAACCGGACCCCCAGGGTCTTATTTATAGGCGTGGGTTGGCACCATTCGAATTCGTCCTCTCGACTTGGTCGAAAGGCGGCTTTGGAGACCTTTTGTTGTTGTTAACATTAGGGTGTTCTTCCTCTTTGCTTTCTAAATTGAACTTGAGTGCTTTCGAGCTGGTCGAAAGGTGTAGACATGCTCTCCACTTTGTTGTTGATGCGATGTTGCAAGTAGGAATGGACAAGGCTTTAAACTTTGTCGATAGGTGAATCTCTAGGGTTTCGAAGGAGTTGAGACGTAGAAGGTTTAAATGTGGAAGGTAGCATTTGATGGCATACTTGTTGATTGATGAAGGACCCCATCCTCTGGTGTATGAGAATTTTATATTGAACTTAATTAAGCTTTACCTTATAATTGTGAATGGACTCAATCGGTTCAAAATGATAATTTATGCTTTCAAATGAGTAGCCCTGGCCAAGAGTTCTTCTGTGGAATGTGAATGAAGGCGAAATTCATTGTTTCGAAAGGTTTGGCGCGCACGTGAAAGCTTGTAATCTTTTGCCTTCGAAAGATGTTCCTCAACTCATTTGAAATGTCTTTATGCATGAGGAAGCTACTATTTCAAAAGGAAACAAGTAAAGCGAAAGGGTGCTTTTGTCCCCTTTCGACCTATTCGAAAGCTCATAGCACATCCAACTTTTGCAGAAGCATCCTTTCGACTCTTTCGAAAGGTCCTTTAGCTGTTATCTCTCATTTTAAATCCTTCTTTTATATTCTTTATTGTTTTGACAAGGTTGATGCGACGACCCGGAATTCTTAACATTTGAATTGAAAATAAATATTGGAAGTTGTTTTTAAACTGGAATTTCAAATTTTACTATGAATTTGACAATCTAATTATTGAATTTAACTATTGAAGTTGGGTAAAAAAAATTAAATCTTCAGTTTGAAGCCGACTAAAAATATTTTAAAGGCTTAGAAAATTTATATTGATGATACTGAAGATAATAGAAGCTTCAGAATTGAATTTGAAAGTGATTTGTTCAGTTTTGAAATTTTATCGTTTAAATCGATATTTAAAAATAGCCTTCCAAGGCACAGTCTCGAAATTCGATGAAACCAGTTCTATTGGATCCGTAATAGTTAGTTACTATCGATTTTTAATTTCTGTAGCATCCAGAGTTGTCATGTGATCGTACGATAAGCAAACGTGCTGAAATTCTATTAAAAAAAACTAATTAATTTAAGAATTGGATCCAAAAAGCTATCTTCTCCATACGATCGAGTTAGGCCTTGAAACCTTTTCCATTACGTTCGAAATAATGGTATAACTTTATGAACGACTAGCGGCATGCCTCGAAAGGAGGTCAAAATTTTTAGTTACGTTTATCGAGACGATTTAAATTTTATATACATATATCTAAAAAAAATATCAAATCATCAGCCACCCTATGTTTTCTTTAGCCGACCTATTCCTCTATGTTAAATCACATTTCTATTGCCTTCTCCTACACGCTACTTCTTTTCCTTTTCTCCCAAAATCATTCGTTAAATGAAAGCAGATCGTTCAATTGAAAAAAATAATATGTATAATGGTCGCAAGAAATAAATCGCGTTCGTTCCCTTTTCTTCCCCCTGTCCTAAATAAATTCACGAAGCTCTTACTCTCCAAATTGAACCGTACTCCTTTCTCCCTCTTATTTCAGATCTTCATCAGATCAGGGAAAAAGGAAAAAAATCGCGTTCGAATCTGCGTGGACGGCTAGGGTTCGTCGTTCTATAAGGGATAGCGCGCGCACGGGGATTGGTGGCCGTGCATTTGTTCGATGACGAAGGCGACTGGGTCGCATAGTCAAACGTGGGCACGATGCTAGCAGCGTTCGAACGGGGATGGTGATGGCGGCGCGAGATGGAGTCAGGGGTTTCGACAGTGGAGACTGATATTTTTTATGCTCGGCTAGGGTTTCACGCGCGAGTGCAAGGTGGTTGTTCGAAGAAAAGGAATGCAGCGTCGATCTGAATCGTGCGCTAAGGTTTTACTCGGCTGTAGGTATATTTTACGAATTTTATTTATCTACAATTTCGAAAAAACAGAAGGAAAAAAAGTTAACATTGAAGAGATCATGTAAGTTATTTATTGAAAAGTGTATATATATATAAGTTTGATTTTTGATTTCTAAGTATATGTTGAAAAATTATTAAAAAGGATATGCATTTACACATTTTTAATTTACTAAATTATTTTAAAATAATGAACTTTTGGAAATTAATATATTAGTTAACCTAGGTAATTATTTTTGTTGCTAAAAGATTTTAAAAAATTTGTCTAAAATAAATTATTAGTTAATTAAATTTACCAAATGAAAATTGATTATTTGATTGGTTCGAGTATTAATAAATTTATATAATGTTTATACAAGGTCAAAATTGCAAAGAAAACAAACTGACATGGAAATGGACTGTAAAATAAAAGAGCAAAGGTGAGATCTTCTCACTCAAAGTAAACTGAAAATTCAGTTATTGTTTGACTGTTTGAATGTGATATTGGATATAGTAGGATATATATATATATATATATATATATATATATATATATTTGGAGTGATTGATTTCCCGCATTTTATAGCGGATGAGACCCTATTGCGCCGCATAATAGCGGATAATATTTTAGAAATCCCATATACCGCGATATTCCACTTCGAAGTGGAATTGGTATTTATTTGTTGTGCTAACATCTGTGGATGCAAGGAAACAGGTTGGAGGGATCCAACTGGATTCCTCAAACATTGAATTTGTTTCATATGTTGTGTGTTGATTATTTATAATCCCTGTGTGATTTTATTTTCGGTTAAAATCATTAAAGGCTATAATTTAACCGAATATATTATTGGTATCGTTGGATACCGGAAATAAATAAAAATTGGATTTTTGAAAATTCAAGTTGAAAGTTTACAGTAAACTTTATTTTTAAAGATTGGATAAATTTAAAAGAAGGAATTTTAAAAGGATAAAGTTTTGTTTTTAATCCTATTGAATAAAATTCCAAAATATGAGGAAAAGGCGTAATAAATGGATTTCGGGTAATATTATTCAAAGGTTGAAAATTTTATTTAAAATACGGATTTTAAATATTTGAAAGAGATAAAGGAATTTATTTCCAAAAAGGAAATAAATTTAGAAATTAAATTAGGGATTTAATTTGGAGTTGAAATAAATTTTGAAATCGATTTGGAAAATTGACTTGGTAATTGAAAATAAATCCTTGGGAAACCAACTTGTAATTAATTTGGTGTTTGAAGCAATTTTGGAAATCAATATGAAAATTGATTTGGTGTTCGAAGGGAATTTGATTTCGTGTTTTGAAAATAAATTTAGAAATCAATTTGGAATTTGATTTGGTGTTTGAAAGTAAAGGTTGGAAGATCGATTTAAAATCGTATATCGTTGATATTTAGAAATGTAAATTCACAATGGAAATTTATAAGGAAAAGGGAAATTGGTTTTAAAATAAACATTGGTTTATTTTTAAAGTATGGAAAAGATTTGAAACTTGTTTCAAAGGATGGGAAATCGATTTGAAATTTATTTTCAATGTGATGAAGTGTTAAAAATATATTCTACGAAGATACTTTGAAAATAACTAATTTGGGAAAATTATTTAAATCTGGTAATTGTTGTGAATGTTGGTCGATAGTTAAATAACTGACTATCAATGTTTTCCTTTTAATGGCATTTGAATTTCGATGCGACCGGGGGCCGGATTCCAAATGGATATTCGAAAACCACATCGAACCTTTGTGATTGTGATAGATCTTTTATTTAAAAGATCGAAGTGAAAAATTGTTGTGATTTGTTTGAAATCTGAATGAACACTTATTTTTAAAAATAAGCGCTCGTTATTCGGATTAGTCGGGAGAGGACCATTGTGTCATATAACCCATTCGAATAATGATGCGACGAAATGTGTAACGACCCAAACTCCTATCTCCAGGAAGTCGTATCGCTAGTAAGAAAGAAAGGGATAGAGAATAGAAAGAAAGAGAAGAAGAAGAAAACAACACATCAGAATCTAAACAGCGGAACGAATAAATTATATTGATAACATAAAATATTTACATAGTTTACAACCACTATTAGAGTACACGGATAATACAACACATACTAGATAGTTATAAACACCTGTCTAGTACTTACAACATAATACAATCTCAGAGTCAATCACAGAACACACAGCGGAATACTAATATCTAACGCAGAAGCCTCCTGCTCCATTGCTCCTCCAATATTCGTCAAAGCTAACCTGAATCCCTTGGCTACTCGTAAAAAATTTGAGTACCCAAGAGTTTATGGAAAACAAAAATAAACTCCGGGTCAGACATGGGTCTGGTGTGAGTAATAGGTTAAAGTTGCTTAACTTTCAAAAACCTTTTGAAAAGAAAGGTATCACGTAAGACTTCCCACACATAAACATGGAAAAGTTTTTACCTTACGCTAACCAAAACATTTGATAGGAAATCCAGTGACATTATAATAGGGACTAGGGTTTTCAAGTAAATATGAAATAGCCGAAATTGTTACATGATTAAATTCCAGCTACTAGCCACAAAAGTGGGTAATACAATCAAAACTGTTGGCACTTATTGGATTTTGGATTCCACACAATGGCAGGGCTACCGGGGTACTGCCCGTCACAGTACGTGGCCTAGATCAACGTACCGAGGAGTACTCCCACTCCCCTGCAACACAAGGCCGGACCCATTCCTTACTGAATAGTTCCGAACAAGACAACCCCGCAGTTGGCGCGCGATTCCAACTGCTCACTAAGCCGAAATAAAAGGGACCTCTAGACAGGGATCAATCTTGCTCTCCAGTGGGCGCTACCCACGAAGCCATGTTGCACCTCCCCTGTTTTAGCCATTCCCGGTTGATGAGGCTTGAGGCTACGATTACCTTTAGAGGACACATCACTTAGAATGCTCATCGTCCACCTGACGATGTTCTGAAAGCATTCAATCCCTACAAGTTCGTTCCGGGTTCGAACGAAACCGAAGGCATTATCTCGTTATACTTGTTTTGGAATCACCCTCAGAGTTAACGACGATAACCCTTGCACTCTGATTCACCATTTCGAATCTATAAGTACTATTCCGTCAAACTCATTACGGAATCACCCACAGAGTTATACTGACGTATAGCCCTTATACCTCGAGTCTTCACTCGCTCCACTTGGATTAACGACCTAACGTTTAATTGGAATCGATGTGGTTTTCGGATTCCAAATATGGAAACCGATCCCGGTCTCATCGAAATCCAAAGCGTGTCTTTTAGGTCCAAGTTGTTTTTAGAATTTTAAAACAATTCAATTATATTATCTATATACACAGGATAGATAATTCAAAGATTCACAACAGATAATTATCATTACCATAACCACAGATAATCAACATTATCACTATTAAAAGACAATCCATATCAATATCACCATGCAACCAATGCATCCATATCAATCAACATTACTAATCTCATTTCTGAGATTCAAACCATTCAAGATAACCAATAACAACCATTCATAAACAATGATCCATAAACATACTATTTATAATTAACTTAAAATGAATTAAATTAATTACATCATCTTTAATGAATTAAATTAATTATTCACCCAATATAAATCTTGCTTATATGATCATTAATTAATTACAAATTAATTAATTGATTAACCTCCAATTTATCATCTTAATTAATCAATCCTGATTAATTATACTCTAATTAATTCCACAAAATTAATTACCCTAAACCAAATACAGTAATTAACCTTTAATTACTTCATTAATTAATTAACTATAATTAATTATACTTAACCTTAATTAATTACAATTAATTAATTATCCTTAATTACTTATTATTGATTGATTAATATTAATTAATCAATCTTAATTACATCATTAATTATATTAATTAATGACTCATAATTATATTTAATTAATTACACTATTAAATTAACTACTTTCAGTAATTAATCTCACTTAATCCATAATTATTAATCACCTTTGATTATTTTCGTATTGTAATTAGCTACCCTTAATTACTTATCAAATTAATTTTTCCTTAATTAATTTCTTTAGTTAATCACTTGATAAATTATACAAATAATTTAATCCAAATTATTTTCACAATCCCAATATCATCTATTTATTACATTCAGTAATTATCTTTAATTACATACTGGGTAATTTCACTACATTAATTACATAAAGTAATTATTATCAAATCCCATGATTAAAATTAATTAAACGAAATTAATTAATTTAAACCAACCTTACTAAACTTCATTTATTACATTAAGTAATTAATGTCTTAATTACTTTCATTTAATAAATTTTATAATTTATTAACATTAATTAATCAATCTAATTAATTATTGAAAATTAATCATATTAATTAATTATCAAATAAACCTTAGTTAATGACCATCATTAACTATTATTTATTCCTTAATTATTTCTTAATTATCTCTAGTTTAAATTAACCCAAATTATTAATTAAATAAATTAAATAAATAAGTTACTTCTTCATTATCTTATTTATTTAATTAATTTAATATCTTAATAATTTTTAAGATAAACCATTCCTTATTAATAATTTCATAAATATTAAAATGTACTCAGAACATTTCATTTAAAAAAAATTAAATTTCATTTCCATTTTGAATCTAAAATTCAAAATAATATTTATTAAAGCATTATCCAATTTAAATCCATTCATATTCCTTTTTAGAATAAATGTAAATAACATTTATCACTTCTAATTAAAACTTATATAAGATAAGTCTTAATATACTTAATTTAATTAAAAATTAAGTTTAAAATACATTTAAATTCCAAATTCAAGTTAACAATCAGTTAACTTCCTTTATAAACCATTTATAATGATTTCATTTCAAAAAGAAAAATCAATTTAAATATTTGTTTGAAACAATTTTTATTTCAACTGAACAATTTAAATTTAAACTAATTTGTAGACATTCAAATTTTAAACTTATTCAAATCTCAGATTTTTAATTCAATATACTTGAAACTATTCCTTATTCAAATCATTTGTATTTTACACTTGAATTGAATTCTGCTTTACTTCTTGAATTTAAATCTTCTATTTAAAAATAAAAACTCGAAGATTAAAGAGCCTTAAGAAATCTGGACTTAGATTTGAATTCAACTGCTTGTTAAAAAATTTGTCTTCAGATTTAAAATGAAATTTCATTTTCAGAAACTGTCAGGTTTCATTTATTTTTTTTTAAAAAAAAACTGAAACATCTTCAAATTTGAACTTATAAGATTTTCAAAATCATTTGAAACCCTAAATTAGATTTAAGCTTAACTCAGAATTTAAAATCTTAACTTTATTTAAATTCAGTTTTAAATTTTATATTTAAAATTAAACAGATTATCAGGTTCTGCTAAAACCTGTTACCATACCAAAATCACACCAACCCAAAACTCTGCTTCGAGTAATCAGACCTATTTCTTCGGGAAAAACACAGAAATACTCGAGAGTTACTTCGAGTTAAAAATTCTGCATTACCCAGAAAACATCAAAACTCAAATTTTCTGCACGATGCACGTGCACTGTGCCTCCAGCGACCACCACCCACTTCCGGCGACCTCCAAAAATCAATGACCATCCTTACAATCAACCACCATTATCAGTTTTTCCTCCAAAATACAAAAATTGAATTCGAGATGCTTGTTCAAACCTGGAACAGAAGATACAGGTTTTAACCCCAAACCTGTCATTTCTTTTCCCACGGTGCTCCGACCATCAGAGACCACACACCTCCGGTCACAGTCCCACCTACGACCAAACTATCAACCCCTAAAACCCCGTTCAACTCGAACTTACATACGCGAAGTTCTAACTCAAACATGAGGCCTAGTTTAAACTAGGGCTACAGATAAATGATCACAACTGCTATTTCCCTGTTGATTCGTTTGAACAACAAATAATTTTCCCTGTATCAATGATAACTCAACTACCTTCAAGATGAATCTTGGTTCTCAAATTTGCAAAGATCATCCAAAAATCCAATTTCCCCCTTTACAGTTCAACACAGAACAGTACTCAAATTTCTAAACTAAAAATGTTGATTTTTATTCTAAAAATCGAGTTTTTATCTTAGTATTTGATTTTTAATACTGAACTTATAAATTATTCAGTTTGGATTTACACAAAATTTAACTTCCACTGTTGTTTTTATATTCCCAGTGAACCTTTCAATTTAAATTTAACTTAACACATCTATAAAACTTTTTTTTTACATAACAACAGTTATACTCAAATGCTAAGTACTAACCTAATGGATTTAGGAGAATGTAAATTTTTGAATCAACTCTTGAACTTTAAACTGGTAACATAGATTGAACAGAAACACTTTATACACATCCATATACATATTCAAAGATAAACTTATAATTGCATTCTCAATCCTATTTTGTTTCAGTGATAAAACATGCAACATAATTATACCTTAAACTATTTATAATATGAAGTTACTCAACTTAATCTGATGGGCAGAGCAATGCATTTGAAAAATGCTTTAAAAACTGGAAAAATCTGCTTTGCTTTAAGGCACTAAGTTGCTTCTTAGACTTGATTTTTAAAACTGCAGTTGATTTAGTTGAAGAAGCATGTAGATGCTTTGAAACCTGATTTAAAACTGCATGCACCTTTGAAACTCTAGATTCCAAGAAATGCAGATGCTTTCAACTTGCAAATGTGTAGGCTGCCTTGAATTCCAGAGATGCAGAAGCTTTTATTTTTGAACAAAAATATGCAGGATTGCTTGCATATGAAATGCAGAATTCTTGTTTGATTTCATGCATTTGATTCAATTTTGGAAAAAATGATATGCATGCTTTGGTTTGAGAAGTGGATTAAAGATTTGAAGAGGTCTACAGATTTTATCTTTGAATGGAAGTGCATATTTTTTTTCTTTTCAGATTTGCTTGCCTTCAAATTTTTGGAAGAAGAAGAGAAAATGAAGGAAAGAAATTCTATGTAAACTGAAATTATTAAAAATAAAAACAAAAGAAAATGTTAAAATAAATTTTGACACTTGTCTCACAATGTAACATTTGTCAAGACTTTATTTTATCATTTAACAAGTGTTATGTAAAACCTTAAGATGTTACACTTGTCTAAAAAAAATTAGTATTTAATTAAAAGTTTACTTAGTATTTATTTAAAAGTCAATTAGTATTAATTTAGTATGTTGTTATAAGATGGATGTAAACTTATGTTTTAAATGAATTAGTTAATCATGTATTTATTTACATGTAGATAAAATTTGAAATGAATAAATCAAACTATATTTATAAAATTAAACTTATACAAATAATTCAAAATCAAAACAAATTAAAAACATTTATATTTTAAATTTTTAAAAGCTTTGAGGAACAATTATTATATTTTTAGAAATAACAATATTTAATAACCATAAATAACTTATAAAAGAAATTATCTTCATATTAATAAATTATTTATTTTATCACACTATATTTTAAAGAAATCAAAATAACCTTATTGCTATTTATTTAAATTTCAAACTTGAGTTAAACATATTTTAAATCAGTTTAATATTTATCTTATGTATTTAAAAACATATTTTATTTATTGAATAGCTTTTAAAAAGTTTAACTTTTAAATAAAAATCATAATTTCCAATTTTACTAAAGATATAAATTTTATAGAAAACAGGATTCATTCAAAACAATACCTATTTACAATATATACAATATCCTATATATATTATAAATATAAAACAATTTATTAGATTTTAAAAAGATAAAACCTTATCAATTAACTATTTATTTTATTGAATTAAATTAATTCAAATCCTATTACAAAGATTATCAATTCAATTTAATTTTTATTACAGATTATTAAATTGATATTGCTTTAAAATTCCGGGTCATCACATTCCTCCTCCCTTAAAAGAATTTCATCCCCGAAATTTAAAACAAAGGTAATTTAATAATCTATTTAAAGGATTAAATTTTAAAACACAAGCATATACCAATGATTTGCAAACAATCCTAGCAATCAATACCCAAATCAAACAAATCTAATTGTCCAGAAAAATTCTGGATAATAATTTACGAGTTTCCCCGGTAAAAATATCGGGATACTCGCTTTATAGATTCCAAACAATCAATACAATTAAACTACAGAGCTCCTATTCATCTATATCTACAGAACTCGATAGCATATCAGACTACAGACGAGTCTGTCTCAACAACCAAACTCCATAACTGCTGGTTCTAAAACCAGAGATAGACCATACACGTACTTCCTCAGAGATACGTGAAACTCATTGAATTCCAGTTATCCAAACTGACAATTCAATTCTGAAAAACCAAACACCAATCCAACCAAAACACAGAGAAGAGATCCAAACATCACTGAGCTAACTTTCCAGATTTACCAAAACTTATAGCTCCTGAATCAGAGAAAACTCCAAAAATAACGAAGTCTCTAACTTTGAATTCCAAATTTCTCCGTCCCTTATCCACAAAAGTCTTCAGACAATCCTGGGCTGCCAACATCCAAACTGATCAGCTCAACCCTTGCTGATTCCTCTAGAACAATCAGAACTAAAAACAACCCAACATAATGATCTCCTCAAGATCAATCCAACCCAAAACACAATCCTACTCCAAAACCAGCAGAAGACAACAGACTTCTCCTAATCCACAAAAGACAATCAGAAACACTATCAAACTACTTCCGCTGCACAACTCTGATCCGAAGTAGATAAGAAAATACTGATGAAGAACACAAACACCAACTGGACATCACCTTCCAGAAATATGGTTCTACAGATTCATAAAGAAAAACTCATAAATTCCTCCAAAACTGAGTTACTCCATCAAACTCCATCTCTAGGAATCATTCCCCAACTAAACAGAACCACCGGTTGCACTCCTGGAATACTAGTCGATAAGAGAATTCAATTCCAGATATAGACAAATCTCTGTCTTCCCAGAAGACATCCATAAAATCTTCAATAATCCAAGAGAATATTCAAACAATCACAAGTCACTTTTGCGATCAATCCAGATAGATTTCCAAAGAAAACTGTTCTCTCTTTACCAACAGAACAGCTTACACTGGTCTAGTCAATCCATTGAAGAAACGGATTCACTCTGCAGCTTTCTGAATTCCATCTTCAGAAAACTACTCAGCTATGACCTTTCTTTCGGCTCACAGAACATTCTGAGCTGCACTGCTGTCGCCAATACCAAACTTCCTGATTCAAAGTTCTTCGAGAAACTCGGACTTCAAAGCAAACAGAAAACTCCACAACATCTTGCTGACTTCATCCACAACATCGAAGCAGACACACTTCCAAAATTTGTTCCAAAGAAAATATCTTCGGAAACAATCCATAGTTACTGCATCTCATCATGCAGTTACAACTTCCTGAGGTATCAAAATACCTTCACTTGCTCCAGCTCAACTGACAGAGCCAAACCCTACTCACCAAACTTTGTACTTCAAAGATGACTCCGAACCTTAACAGGTTTCCTTCAGAGATCAATGAAGTTCTTCATCACTACAAAACTCACTCGAGACGGTATTACGTCTACAGTCTCGACAGATACACTTCCAACCTCTACATTCAAACTCCAACCAATGGCAGTAATCGTGTTACATACACTACTACCTTATCTACCTTTATAACCTATATTGGAAAACCCGAACAGGTAACCCAACAGATAGATAGAAATAAATAAATATATATATAAAATTACAAATACGCTCTCTCAAGATAGACACCACTACAGAGCCTAGGTATTTACTCAACCTAACGCTCTGATACCACCTGTAACGACCCAACCTCCTATCTCCAGGAAGTCGTATCGCTATTAAGAAAGAAGGGGATAGAGAATAGAAAGAAAGAGAAGAAGAAGAAAACAACACATCAGAATCTAAACAGCGGAACGAAAAAATTATATTAATAACATAAAATATTTACATAGTTTACAACCACTATCAGAGTACACGGATAATACAACACATACTAGACAGTTATAAACACCTGTCTAGTATTTACAACATAATACAATCTCAGAGTCAATCACAGAACACACAGCGGAATACTAATATCTAACGCAGAAGCCTCCTGCTCCATTGCTCCTCCAATATTCGTCAAAGCTAACCTGAATCCCTTGGCTACTCGTAAAAAATTTGAGTACCCAAGAGTTTATGGAAAACAAAAATACACTCCGGGTCAGACATGGGTCTGGTGTGAGTAACAGGTTAAAGTTGCTTAACTTTCAAAAACCTTTTGAAAAGAAAGGTATCACGTAAGACTTCCCACACATAAACATGGAAAAGTTTTTACCTTACACTAACCAAAACATTTGATAGGAAATCCAGTGATATTATAATAGGGTCTAGGGTTTTCGAGTAATATGAAATAGCCGAAATTGTTACATGATTAAATTCCAGCTACTAGCCACAAAAGTGGGTAATACAATCAAAACCGTTGGCACTTATTGGATTTTGGATTCCATACAATGGCAGGGCTACCGGGGTGCCGCCCGTCACAGTACGTGGCTTAGATCAACGTACCGAGGAGTACTCCCACTCCCCTGCAACACAAGGCCGGACCCATTCCTTACTGAATAGTTCCGAACAAGACAACCCCGCAGTTGGCGCGCGATTCCAACTGCCCACTAAGCCGAAATAAAAGGGACCTCTAGACAGGGATCAATCTTGCTCTCCAGTGGGCGCTACCCACGAAGCCTTGCTGCACCTCCCCTGTTTTAGCCATTCCCGTTTGATGAGGCTTGAGGCTACGATTACCTTTAGAGGACACATCACTTAGAATGCTCATCGTCCACCTGACGATGTTCTGAAAGCATTCAATCCCTACAAGTTCGTTCCGGGTTCGAACGAAACCGAAGGCATTATCTCGTTACACTTGTTTTGGAATCACCCTCAGAGTTAACGACGATAACCCTTGCACTCTGATTCACTATTTCGAATCTATAAGTACTATACCGTCAAACTCATTACGGAATCACCCACAGAGTTATACTGACGTATAACCCTTATACCTCGAGTCTTCACTCGCTCCACTTGGATTAACGACCTAACGTTTAATTGGAATCGATGTGGTTTTCGGATTCCAAATATGGAAACCGATCCCGATCTCATCGAAATCCAAAGCGTGTCTTTTAGGTCCAAGTTGTTTTTAGAATTTTAAAACAATTCAATTATATTATCTATATACACAAGATAGATAATTCATAGATTCACAACAGATAATTATCATTATCATAACCATAGATAATCTACATTATCACTATTAAAAGACAATCCATATCAATATCACCATGCAACCAATGCATCCATATCAATCAACATTACTAATCTCATTTCTGAGATTCAAACCATTCAAGATAACCAATAACAACCATTCATAAACAATGATCCATTAACATACTATTTATAATTAGCTTAAAATGAATTAAATTAATTACATCATCTTTAATGAATTAAATTAATAATTCACCCAATATAAATCTTGCTTATTTCATCATTAATTAATTACAAATTAATTAATTGATTAACCTCTAATTTATCATCTTAATTAATCAATCCTGATTAATTATACTCTAATTAATTCCACAAAATTAATTACCCAAAAACAAATACAGTAATTAACCTTTAATTACTTCATTAATTAATTAACTATAATTAATTATACTTAACCTTAATTAATTACAATTAATTAATTATCCTTAATTACTTATTATTGATTGATTAATATTAATTAATCAATCTTAATTACATCATTAATTATATTAATTAATGACTCATAATTATATTTAATTAATTACTCCATTAAATTAACTACTTTCAGTAATTAATCTCACTCAATCCATAATTATTAATCACCTTTGATTATTTTCATATTGTAATTAGCTACCCTTAATTACTTATCAAATTAATTTTTCCTTAATTAATTTCTTTAGTTAACCACTTGATAAATTATACAAATAATTTAATCCAAATTATTTTCACAATCCCAATATCATCTATTTATTACATTCAGTAATTATCTTTAATTACATCACTGGGTAATTTCACTACATCAATTCCATAAAGTAATTATTATCAAATCCCATGATTAAAATTAATTAAACGAAATTAATTAATTTAAACCAACCTTGTTAAACTTCATTTATTACATTAAGTAATTAATGTCTTAATTACTTTCATTTAATAAATTTTATAATTTATTAACATTAATTAATCAATCTAATTAATTATTGAAAATTAATCATATTAATTAATTATCAAATAAACCTTAGTTAATGACCATCATTAACTATTATTTATTGCTTAATTATTTCTTAATTATCTCTAGTTTAAATTAACCCAAATTATTAATTAGATAAATTAAATAAATAAGTTACTTCTTCATTATCTTATTTATTTAATTAATTTAATATCTTAATAATTTTTAAGATAAACCATTCCTTATTAATAATTTCATAAATATTAAAATGTACTCAGAACATTTCATTTAAAAAAAATTAAATTTCATTTCCATTTTGAATCTAAAATTCAAAATAATATTTATTAAAGCATTATCCAATTTAAATCCATTCATATTCCTTTTTAGAATAAATGTAAATAACATTTATCACTTCTAATTAAAACTTATATAAGATAAGTCTTAATATACTTAATTTAATTAAAAATTAAGTTTAAAATACATTTAAATTCCAAATTCAAGTTAACAATCATTTAACTTCCTTTATAAACCATTTATAATGATTTCATTTCAAAAAGAAAAATCAATTTAAATATTTGTTTGAAACAATTTTTATTTCAACTGAACAATTTAAATTTAAACTAATTTGTAGACATTCAAATTTTAAACTTATTCAAATCTCAGATTTTTAATTCAATATACTTGAAACCATTCCTTATTCAAATCATTTGTATTTTACACTTGAATTGAATTCTTGCTTTACTTCTTGAATTTAAATCTTCTATTTAAAAATAAAAACTCGAAGATTAAAGAGCCTTAAGAAATCTGGACTTAGATTTGTATTCAACTGCTTGTTAAAAAATTTGTCTTCAGATTTAAAATGAAATTTCATTTTCAGAAACTGTTAGGTTTCATTTTTTTTTTTAAAAAACTGAAACAACTTCAAATTTGAACTTATAATATTTTCAAAATCATTTGAAACCCTAAATTAGATTTAAGCTTAACTCGGAATTTAAAATCTTAACTTTATTTAAATTCAGTTTTAAATTTTATATTTAAAATTAAACAGATTATCAGGTTCTGCTAAAACCTGTTACCATACCAAAATCACACCAACCCAAAACTTTGCTTCGAGTAATCAGACCTATTTCTTCGGGCAAAACACAGAAATACTCGAGAGTTACTTCGAGTTAAAATTTCCGCAGTACCCAGAAAACATCAAAACTCAAATTTTCTGCACGGTGCACGTGCACCGTGCCTCCAGCGACCATCACCCACTTCCGGCGACCTCCAAAAATCAACGACCATCCTTACAATCAACCACCATTATCAGTTTCTCCTCCAAAATACAAAAATTGAATTCGAGATGCTTGTTCAAACCTGGAACAGAAGATACAGGTTTTAACCCCAAACCTGTCATTTCTTTTCCCACGGTGCTCCGACCATCAGAGACCATACACCTCCGGTCACAGTCCCACCTACGACCAAACTATCAACCCCTAAAACCCCGTTCAACTCGAACTTACATACGCGAAGTTCTAACTCAAACATGAGGCCTAGTTTAAACTAGGGCTACAGATAAATGATCACAACTGCTACTTCCTTGTTCATTCGTTTCAACAACAAATAATTTTCCCTGTATCAATGATAACTCAACTACCTTCAAAATGAATCATGGTTCTCAAATTTGCAAAGTCATCTAAAAATCCAATTCCCCCCTTTACAGTTCAACACAGAATAGTACTCAAATTTCTAAACTAAAAATGTTGATTTTTATTCTAAAAATCGAGTTTTTATCTTAGTATTTGATTTTTAATACTGAACTTATAAATTATTCAGTTTGGATTTACACAAAATTTAACTTCCACTGTTGTTTTTATATTCCCAGTGAACCTTTTAATTTAAATTTAACTTAACACATCTTTAAAACTTTTTTTTTTACATAACAGCAGTTATACTCAAATGCTAAGTACTAACCTAATGGATTTAGGAGAATGTAAATTTTTGAATCAACTCTTGAACTTTAAACTGGTAACATAGATTGAACAGAAACACTTTATACACATCCATATACACATTCAGAGATAAACTTATAATTGCATTCTCAATCCTATTTTGTTTCAGTGATAAAACATGCAACATAATTATACCTTAAACTATTTATAATATGAAGTTACTTACCTTAATCTGATGGGCAGAGCAATGCATTTGAAAAATGCTTTAAAAACTGGAAAAATCTGCTTTGCTTTAAGGCACTAAGTTGCTTCTTAGACTTGATTTTTAAAACTGCAGTTGATTTAGTTGAAGAAACATGTAGATGCTTTGAAACCTGATTTAAAACTGCACGCACCTTTGAAACTCTAGATTCCAAGAAATGCAGAGATTCAATTTTGGAAAAAATGATATGCATGCTTTGGTTTGAGAAGTGGATTGAATATTTGAAGAGGTCTACAGATTTTATCTTTGAATGGAAGTGTATATTTTTTTCTTTTCAGATTTGCTTGCCTTCAAATTTTTGGAAGAAGAAGAGAAAATGAAGGAAAGAAATTCTATGTAAACTGAAATTATTAAAAATAAAAACAAAAGAAAATGTTAAAATAAATTTTGACACTTTTCTCACAATGTAACATTTGTCAAGACTTTATTTTATCATTTAACAAGTGTTATGTAAAACCTTAAGATGTTACACTTGTCTAAAAAAAAATTAGTATTTAATTAAAAGTTTACTTAGTATTTATTTAAAAGTCAATTACTATTAATTTAGTATGTTGTTATAAGATGGATGTAAACTTATGTTTTAAATGAATTAGTTAATCATGTATTTATTTACATGTAGATAAAATTTAAAATGAATAAATCAAACTATATTATAAAATTAAACTTATACAAATAATTCAAAATCAAAACAAATTAAAAACATTTATATTTTAAATTTTTAAAAGCTTTGAGGAGCAATTATTATATTTTTAGAAATAACAATATTTAATAACCATAAATAACTTATAAAAGAAATTATCTTCATATTAATAGATTATTTATTTTATCACATTATATTTTAAAGAAATCAAAATAACCTTATTGCTATTTATTTAAATTTTAAACTTGAGTTAAACATATTTTAAATCAGTTTAATATTTATCTTATGTATTTAAAAACATATTTTATTTATTAAATAGCTTTTAAAAAGTTTAAATTTTAAATAAAAATCATAATTTCCAATTTTACTAAAGATATAAATTTTATAGAAAACAGGATTCATTTAAAACAATACCTATTTACAATATATGCAATATCCTATATATATTATAAATATAAAACAATTTATTAGATTTTAAAAAGATAAAACCTTATCAATTAACTATTTATTTTATTGAATTAAATTAATTCAAATCCTATTACAAAGATTATCAAATCAATTTAATTTTTATTACAGATTATTAAATTGATATTGCTTTAAAATTCCGTGTCATCACAAAATGGGATTGCATTTGAAGACGGTGTTGAAGACCGGGTATTTTCGTAAGCGAAAGGATTACCCGTCAAATGTCTCTGCACCGTGTTGCTCCGGTATAGAGATTTTATCACCCTTTGTGATGGGGATTCCAGACGTGATTTATGAATATCCGGATTGCAAGGGCTTCTTTGGAAGTGCCTTCGGTTCCGTTCGATCCCGAAATGGACTTGTATGGATGTATAGCTGGCGTACACTTTGAGATGTAAAGCTGGTTTCTATCGAATACATTTCTGTTCGTGGCGGAGAATATATTCTCTTAGCTTAACACCCTTCTCTGAGACGTACGAGCTCAGAGGTTATGTAGTTGATGGTTACTAGTGATATATTCCCAATTTGGTAATGTGGCACTGTGACGCCCCACCTCTATACCCACGCTAGCCAAGAACATTACTGTGAATGCTGTCAACTAGCACGGAGAATAAGGCTGTTGAGGAGCGACCATCTGTATAATTGCTTTGTGCGAGTACCGATATACCGGATAAAAATATAACTTTTCATCTCAAGAGGAAATCCGACATACCGACCCAAACTCAAAACTACTACACAGTGGCTATAATATCTTCGAAAACAAATATAGAAATAAACATAACACAAATCAGTCACAGACAATTCATATCACAAAGGCGGAAATAGATATGAATATTACATATGAAAGTGTATATCAGAGTAGTGGTCTAAAAAGATCCACAATATCACAAAAGAATAGTTACATGAACTAAACAAAAGAATAAGTATACATTATGGAGTCTATATCTCGAATGTATACACCAAAATAAACTACTAATCTAAGTAGTTAACCAAAAGTCTGAGAAATCAATCCCAAGAGAGAAGTCAAGCAGAAGCACCTGTAACATCTCGGTCTGACCCGAGTATTATTTAATAAGAAAATAATAAACGGATCAGTCTAGCTATAAATATCAGATGAAACGATATAGAATAAGAGATATGACTAAACACATAATAATCACAATTCCAAGCTGTGATATATATAAGTAATTGAAAATCAACGAGAGATTAATCAATATCACCAAATCTACACAAGAATCAAAGAAATGCCATACTCCTTATTTCGTTCATCAAACCATAAATATTGACGATCATATCAAAGTCAATCACAAAAGTCAATGACACACAAATTCACCAATACACAAATATTGATAAAACTTATCAATGGAAATCACGAAAATTGGTGAAGCACAAATTCCAGAATTCGACACACGAAAATAGAAGGAAATTCCAGAATTCGACACACGAAAACCAGAAATCACACAAAAAAAGGGGGGAGTCCTATCACACGAACGGGAGCATGAAAACTCACCAACAGCTGTAACATATGAACGAGAAGCTATCTCATGGTAGCTAGCCATTAATTTGACACACGAATGGTCCGAAGACCTGACACACGAATGGTCCGAAGACCGTGGGTTGCTACCCCACCCAAATTAGCGTAATCGCTACACAAGCGTGCAAATCCCGACTTTGGGCGAGTAGGTTCCGGGTTAGCTCCAGCTGCTTGAGCATTTGTCACTAAATCAAGAAGCTGTTGAGCAGTCATAAAAACTCCATCTCGGGGTGGAGTGCTAGATGGCACGGCTCTGGGGCGGCCTGGTCTAGACATTTCTCTTCCTTTAGAAAGAAAGAAGAAGAAGAAAAAGGTTATTCACCAAATTGAATATCAAGCAATCTTGATAGATAAACAAGGAATCATAAGGAAAATAGGATGAATCGGTACGAAGACTCGAATTAAATCCTAAAGCACGACTCCTAAGATGGACTTAGGACAATGATCCTTGTTATAATATTCCATATTGTTCCGAAGTTTGGCTCTGATACCAAGCTGTGACGCCCCACCTCTATACCCACGCTAGCCAAGAACATTACTGTGAATGCTGTCAACTAGCACGAAGAATAAGGCTGTTGAGGAGCGACCATCTGTATAATTGCTTTGTGCGAGTACCGACCGGATAAAAATATAACTTTTCATCTCAAGTGGAAATCCGACATACCGACCCAAACTCAAAACTACTACACAATGGCTATAATATCTTCGGAAACAAATATTGAAATAAACATAACACAAATCAGTCACAGACAATTCATATCACAAAGGCGGAAATAGATATGAATATTACACATGAAAGTGTATATCAGAGTAATGGTCTAAAAAGATCCACAATATCACAAAAGAATAGTTACATGAACTACACAAAAGAATAAGTATACATTATGGAGTCTATATCTCGAATGTATACACCAAAATAAACTACTAATCTAATTAGTTAACCAAAAGTCTGAGAAATCAATCCCAAGAGAGAAGTCAAGCAGAAGCACCTGTAACATCTCGGTCTGACCCGAGTATTATTTAATAAGAAAATAATAAACGGATCAGTCTAGCTATAAATATCAGATGAAACGATATAGAATAAGGGATATGACTAAACACATAATAATCACAATTCCAAGCTGTGATATATATAAGTAATTGAAAATCAACGAGAGATTAATCAATATCACCAAATCTACACAAGAATCAAAGAAATGCCATACTCCTTGTTTCGTTCATCAAACCACAAATATTGACGATCATATCAAAGTCAATCACAAAAGTCAATGACACACAAATTCACCAATACACAAATATTGATAAAACTTATCAATGGAAATCACGAAAATTGGTGAAGCACAAATTCCAGAATCCGACACACGAAAATAGAAGGAAATTCCAGAATTCGACACACGAAAACCAGAAATCACACAAAAAAAGGGGGGAGGCCCATCACACGAACGGGAGCATGAAAACTCACCAACAGCTGTAACACATGAACGAGAAGCTATCTCATAGTAGCTAGCCATTAATTTGACACACGAATGGTCCAAAGACCCGACACACGAATGGTCCGAAGACCGTGGGTTGCTACCCCACCAATTTGAGTCGAAACTCCACAAAACGAGGTTTAATCTCCCACGCAGTCAAAGAGACATCGCACATTGCTAGTCTAAATCACAAAAATGATCATCATGATCATCGAGAAGTGTCAATTACACTAAGCTAGTAAATATATGAGTTTAGCTTCAGGTCCCATAACCACTTGCTTAACTTAAATATTTACGAACAAACTGTAGATCTCCACTATAAAATTGTCACAAGAGATTCAATCGAACAAGTCCAAGAATTAACTGGACAAGTAAACGCAAGCGTTTCGTACCACTTGTTTTACTAAGCCGTTTAATTAGATTTCTCATACGAGTGAGGTAAAGTTTTGTATATACTAATAGATTGGAAGACGGTTTAAGAAACGAGCTTTGTTATTGAAAATAGAGTTGAAATCATTTTGTTGAAAGAGTTTTGATATTTACTACTAGTATTGAAACGTTTATATTTTTAAAGTGACAAATCACAAAAATGATTGTAGAACAATCAATCACTAAAATTCACATTCGAAGACGTGAATAAAATCCAATGAAATCGATACCAAATCCATAGAAATGGATATTCCCAAAAATCACGAAGAAAATGTCATCAAAGTCAATACAAATGATAACAACAAAAAGGGAATCAACACGAATCGATTAAAGTTGGAAATATACTCAAAAATAGCCAAAATAGGCAAAACTGCACATTCCAGACGTCTGGATTTTTTCTCTGGAAATAACCCAGAGAACACTCAGACGTCTGAAACCTCAAGTCAGACGTCTGAGACCTATCCAGACGTCTGGTTTGATGGTTCAGACGTCTGAAAATAGTCTCTGGCTTTTTTTTATAATATGCGTGCATACATTTTTCTCCAGGTTGCAAAACCAGACGTCTGGCATTGGTCTCCAGACGTCTGAAAACCTGGTAAGGGCAACAATTTGCCTAGGCCATATGGCCAAAATGATGTCGGGAGCGATCGAGCGGGCAATGACGACTAAGGATTTACGTCAAATGACAGCCCGGCCTTATAGGCTCTTCGATACACCCCAAATATCGTAATCAAACATCCATAAAAGGATTTTCACAAAAATTGGAATATTCACCCATTCGATCCAAATCAAAAGCAAATGAATATGCACAAATGTTACGAATTCATACCTAACCACAAAGATGGATATAGACATAGATGTGAGATAAAAATCTCACCTTTTCACAAAATCAAACAAGAAGAAGCTTGAAAGCAAATGGAGAATCAACCTCTCTTCAACACAACCCAATTGAGCTTGAATCTAAGCTCAAAAACAAGAACATTCCCAAAATTAGGTTTAGGAATTTATGAAATTGGTAAGAGAATAAGTTGGAGAAGAAGAAGAGAAGCTTACCAATGGGTTCTTCTTGAGTTTGGAGCTAGGAATTTGATTTGCAAGAGAAACTAGGGTTTTGGAGTTTTTAATTTCCAATCTCTCCCACCATTAATGTTATAAAGACTGAAAAGAGAAGAGAATGAGGGTGAGTGGGGAAGAGTGGCTCAGATTTGAGCATAAGTTAACATAGGGCTGAGCCCAAAACCAAACCCAAAGTGAAAAGTAGCAAAAATCAACTTTCTCCAAACCTATCGAAGCTTATACTCAAAAAGGTCGCAAACGGTATTTTAAACTCAATGGGAGTGGTCCCGAGTCCTAATTCGACCGTATGCAAAAAGTAGCTTTTCGGACTAAAATCCGACTAACGATAAAATATTTAAATAAAATATTTAAATATAAAATCGATAAATATGTGGGTTGTTACAGGCACACAAAGTGCTGCTGCTCATTTGTTGATCAAAGCATGACTTTGTGAAAAGTGTAGCTTTGTGGACGAGACCTCATCGGACCTCACACCCCGGAAATGGTCAAAACAGGAAAGATGCGGCAAGGTTATAAGGGTCGCGCCCTTTAGGGTATGTCATTTCCTTCTGGAAAAGGGTGGTGTCAGGTATGGAGCCCTGATATTTAACCTGTGTGGTTACTGGAAATACTTTTCTTTGTGGTTGTTGGTATAGAGGATCCTCGGATAAAGGTCCCAAAGGACCGGGGGATGGCATACTCGTGTAGTAGTTACCTAGTTACAGAGGTAACCCGACCTTGTGTTGGCAGAGAGCTGGTTAAGTTCTCGGGACGTCCAGCCAGATGCATACCCATGTGGCCGTAGGAAGTTCCTTAGCCAGACCATTTGCTGGAAATCGAAAGAAACAATACGAGCCCTGTACAATTTTAGTTGTAGAATCTACCACTTAAAATGGTAGCTACAGCAGGCACAATATAATGGTACCTATGCTGGCTAGGATTAATATTATACTTTCGAAAGGTTTTCTACACTGTGTACTACTAATAATAATAATATCAAAGAATTTTGCGTAGTAAGCATATTTGAATATCATAAGGAGAAATCTCCCCCATGTGTGTGATTGCATTGTGTGTGTGCCGGGAGGCCTTATGGTAGTTTCATTTTCCAAAAGCATAGCAGGTTTCTTTGTATTTTTTATTTTTTTGTGAATATAACTATTTTTAAGGTCTCACACCAGTCCCACGACTGACCTGGAGTTTATTGTTCCCTTTCTATACTCTGGGTGCCCACAATTTCCATACGGGCAGCCTAGAGTCAGGTTATGAGGTAATTCTGGAATTCAGAAGATGCTGTGGAAATCAGGAGTTGGAGCTAGATGGCGAGGCGTATCCCTTATATATGTAATATTTCTTTCCGTTGTTCGTTATTGCACACTCTGATAATGTAATGTGATGTGATGTAATAACTGATATGGTAACTTTTTAAAGATATTTATTAATCTACTATATTTGTTCCGCTGCGATATGTGAGATTCTGTTATTATTTCCATTTCTTCTTCTACCTCTTCTTCTTTAAACCCTAAAGATCGTAAGTTTGATCCTCTTTGGGCTGGATTGTTGTGGAATTATGCCAGCTCAAAAGGGTACGGATTTGCGGATCTTTACAGTTGAAGTGAAGACTAATGGTAACAAGATGTGTTGACATTTTTCCTTTACATAAAATGTCAAGGAAAAATGTCAAGTTTTATGGTAAAAGTTAGTTGTAGAACTTTGAAATTTAATTTATGTGTTTAGCGCATAACCAACTTTTGACGACACTTAAATTGTGGCTTGATTTATCAAAAAATTTAAGAAGGAAAATATTTTGAAAAGTTTCCCTTGTTTTGAAAAGTTTTTTCTTGAAAAAAATATTTTTTGATTCTGGTTATTTTTGGCTCTTAAATTAGTTTTAGAGTTTTCGTTCAAAATTTTATTCAATGGAAAATGTACATCTAAATTTTTTGGGACAATATTTTGACGTACGAATTTAAAAAGAGAAAGATTTTTGTGAAATCTTTGATTTTGAAGGCTATATGTTAGGCATAGGGAAGATAAATAGAAGTATAGCTCGTAGATTTAGCTATGCATTTGGATCGATGCTGCGATAAATGTAAGTGGTAACAAGGGAAAACCTGTTTTAGCCTTGAAATTTATATTTCTATACCTTGTTGATGAAGCATGCGAGTCTATTTTTAGACTTCATTCTGTTTCAGCACTTGAATTAAGCATCCTTGTGCGTTTGTACGTGAAAAAATTTAGTGTACATCCAGGGCAGTGAGGAAATTTTCACTGTACTACGGGAATAGGAAATTATAAGTGGTAAGAATGTTAAATACTCCACTTAAATTCCTTTTTTCCATCATAGGAGTAAAGTTTAGGAAGCGGTTTTTAGATGCATTAGAATATTGGAGTAGAAAGTGGATGCAAAATTGGTTGCTTCATACCTCTATTCCTAGGAGTATGAGGGTTTTGGTTGAAAAGATTTTTCAAAAAGCTGCATACCTATAGAACTACCAGTATATATGTATAGGTTGCTTATATCATGTTTCCAAAAGTGTATATATGTATAGGTGATGAAATTCTTTTTAAGGGGGGAAGAATGTAACACAATGTAATTTGGCAATAGTTATTTAATTAGTTAGTTAATTAATTACTTTGCTCCAAAAGTGGAATTGGCACAAACGATGGAATTTGACCATGAAACTTATACCATTACATTTGTGGCAAAATTCTGAGTAACTTTCCTATTTTGAATTTTGCGATCGAAGTCCAAACAAAAAATTTACGGACGAAAAAAAGAGTTTTGAACCGAAATAAATAAATAAGAAAAATTACTGTTTATAGTTATTCGCCCAAGCCCACAGGCCGACCGTTCACTACGACTAGTCAACATGTGGCGGTGGACCGGTGCAAATGGGGCGGTCAACTGTGTAACCGTGGGCACAACAAACCTAGGCTACAATGGCATAGATTTAATATATTTCGATTTGATGGTTGTGGTTGATTCTAACTTCTATAATTTTAGACGTAGCCCTCCCTTCTCTTCTCATATTTTTCTAGAACTAGTAGTGAAGCATTACCATTTCTAATTCTCTACTTTCTATCTAAATTATAAGAATAAGATATTTAGATCTATATTCATATAAATTGTAGAAGGATAAAAATGTAATAAAAAGGAGAAGAGAAGAGAATCAAATATATGTATATTTGAGGTAATTTATATAATTGGATCCATTTTCCCTCCCAATCCCAGATCTCTTCACAGACCTGTAATTCTAATGCATGTATATACCCATTTTATACATATTTCTTGAATTAAAATGTGTTTAGAGATGTATTAATGGTTCTACTTTAAATCTGGAGATTTGGATTGCTATTAGAGGGTGAGCAGGAAATTTTATAGATTATAATATGAAAATTATCTCATCGTTGTTTATTTGATTATTATGCCTGGCTGGATAATTATATATGAGTTGTAGATAACAAATTGAACATAACCTGGATATAATAAATATCGCCTATATATTCATGTTTATGAATTTATTTAGAAGTGTTTACAACTTGATCTGAAAATCAGTCCTAAAATTATGAATTTAGAATATTGATTTGAATGAAATTTATTATAGATCTGAAAATAGGTTGTATAATAATGTTATGAATTTGGATTATTGGCCCTAATGTCAGTGGAATGTAAACCTTTCTATGTTTAGAGTTGTTGGAATTTGGGTCCATTTAATACTTGTAAACTAGTTTGTTTTCTTTCCCTTTTTGGAAAAATATAGCAGTTGATCCACAAAGGGATAGATGCAAATAAAAGAGGAAGAGATGTGCAAAGTATAAATTCATTGTAATTTACACTATTTATTTCAGTAATAAAAAGAAATGATTATTCCTTGTTTTAAACGATGTAATCTTTTATATTTTAAAGTTAAATCTTTTATTTTGGACTGATTTATAGAAATTACAGCGAATAATCTTTTTAGATATGATTCCAACAATTGAACATGGAAAACAATATTATAGTTATATAACTAGAATATATTTGATAAAAGTAGATATTTGTACGTAATTTGTCATACTTATAATAATTAAATAAAACTTAGCTAATAATGACGCTTACATATAATATTCGCATTTAGGATAATTAATTAATGGGAAAGTAATTTATATGGGTTGTAATAATTTGATAGGGTAAATGCATTAACGGGACTTATAAATATAGAAGTTGAATTAATAACTATGGAATAATTAAAAAGGTTACTAATTTGAAATTGGTAATCATACATAAATGTCTTAGGAAATGTCCATTAGGATTTTATGGACAAATTGACATTTATGAGCATATAAAGGGGATTTATGGGTAGATAAGTATTTAAGGTAAATCTTATTGCCTTAAATAAAATGGGAATTAGTAAGCTAAGTTCAATATCTACCTAAGATAATATAACTTAAGACTGAGGATGGTTAATTGGAATTAGTAGGTTAGTGATGCGAGGTAAGTAGAGTCACTCGTTGAAAGATTGCCCTTCACTTTGAGGCTACCAATAGTCGAGTGCACTTACTACTAATTTGATATATCACTAATCATAGGACCCATGATGACGTGAGAGGTTGGGCCTACTTTCTTAATTGAAAGTACTAAATGGTCCAAATTTGGAAGTAGGAGCGGTGATGGATATCATTATAGGGATTCGCTTCTGGTTTGAGGTACTAAGTGGTTGTAGGGTCTGCCTCTCTCCTAAAAAGAGGTATTAAGTAAACTAATGAGATTCCAGGAAAATAAAGATGTCTCTATAAGGGTTTACTTCAATGTTGAGGTATTAAGTTACATTAGGGCCTGCCACCTTACCGAAAGAAGTAACCTAATGAGATTCCATATTTATAATTAAGTGTTATAGTGGATATCTCAGGAAGGGTTCGCTTCAAGTTTGAGATATTAAGTGCCTGATCTAAGGATTCGCCTCTCTCCTAAAAAGAATTATTAAGTAACCTAGTGAGATTCCAAGCGATGTCACCTAGATAGTACTAGTGAGGAGTCCACCTCAGGGTTAGGCATTAAATGACAAAGGTCTACTTATAAATAGGAGTTAAATGATCGGAGATCTGTCTAGTCATTATAAATGGGGTATTAAGTGGCTTGGGTATAGTTTCTCATATTGTTATGGCCGTAATAATGATAGTACCAATGAGGAGTCTACCTAAGGATAGGTAGTAAGTGACGTAGGACCTGCCTATTATTTATGTATTAAATGGTTTGAAGTCCGCCTAGTCCTTTTTAAAGGTATTGTATAGCGTGGGTACTGGCTCTTACATGGCTATGATTTTATTGGCAATAGACATGGTAATAGTTGGACATAAATGTCGGAAGCCTTAAATAATGGTTGGAGGTATTTGTTGCTAGGACATACCCACGATAGATAACATTGTTAGAAAACCACCTTGAAAATAGGTCTTAAATGAAGGGGTCTACTTTGATTGAGGTCTTAAATGGTAGAGTCTTCCTATTTCTCTTTTACAAGTATTTTATGATAATTATAGAAGCCCGCTTTATTTTTCGAAGTATCAACTAGGAAATGGGTTTGGAAATATTGGTTGGTTGATAAAGCTTCATTAGTATTTTGTACTTTGGGAAGGGGTAAGTAAGTAAGCGCATGTGCAATGCAAGGTTAGGTTACAATTGCTATCCTTGATGGATTTAACTTAAATGGAACCAAATCAGTGTCAATTTATATTATGAAAAGTTTATAGATTTTCCAGCCGCTAGAACATTTTTCTAACTCCCTCCTTATTATAACCTGTAGGATAGATTTAGAGGGACAGGTCGCTGGAGTCGGATGTGTTTAGTTGTAGGAGAAGAAGCATTCCTTTCTCTTATGTTCGATACTGATGTGACAGTCTACTATCAAAGGAATATCATTAATTCCACGGTAATAGTCATAGTTAGTATTCTTATCCCATTATTGTTCCCACTATAGGTTTAGATTTCTACCAATATCTGATAATGCTCATGCTTTTTTGCAGATACCAAATCTAACGATCTGTGCTTTGATGGACTTGGGTTTCGATTTTGTCAAAACTTAGGCCCATTAAGGTATAGGTTATTATAGGATTAAGATTCCATAATTGACCCCAAATGGAAGTGAGAGACTGAGCTAATGGTATGCCCTAAGGTTAATTCTGAATTTTGTTACATTTATCTTACTCTATATTCAATCTTATCCGTGATAAAGGTTTCTAATTTATGTTATATACATTGTTATATTGGGATATAATTAATTAAGTTATTCATTTAATTATATAAATGATAAAACCTTTAAATAAAACTTTATGTGAATATAGTTGCAAATAGTTACAATCATGAGTATATGGTCAGTCAAAATAAAATAACATTTTATTTTAATAGTTTTGATGAAGGTGTTTCAAAAAAGGATATCAAGACATCGTTGAGACTAGAGTATGTAACGTTCTCCAAATTTTAGGCAGTGTATTACTCATAGCTGGTAGAGGAATCAAGGGGTTACGTACTTATAGTTATTGGATAACCATGTGGAATGACTCGTCTGGGAGTTTTCTATTGGTTGATGACTACTAAGTCTAACAGGAAATATCAGTGTGATAATGTTACACACTTCCTCAACTTGAGAATACTATAGAACTTCAATGTTAATACTCCACATTAATTATAGTTAAATTGCAGTATGGTGATCCTTCAAGAGATTAGTTGGGTATGAGTTGAAGCACTGAAAGTGAAGCACTATTCAATAGAGAATCCATCCCCTTAGTTGTGTGAGGTTATTATCACAGGAAACTGTAGTCAACCCAAAGTCAAAATCTCTTGCCAAAGTAGAATACTTAATAATATATGCTATTGCAGAACCAAAGACATTATGATGGACTAACCGAGTTAAATGTAGGTAATATTAGAGTTTTGACCAATACCGGGCATGATACATCCTAAAGTGTTGTAGTGTTGGCGAAGAGAATGTGTATAAGTCATTATCACCATTGGTACCGCTTATGATACTATAGAGTATGATTTTCCAAAGAAACTATCTATAAGCGATGAATTCAACCAAACTTTCACACCAACAGCCATGGTGACGTGCAAATATTAGTATTTTAATTGCTCGGTGACAATCATTGACTTAATTCACATATCTAAGTCTCACGATAGTATTTGTGAATTCTATGAATTGCACATGATTTAATTAGTTTCTAAAATAATATAAATTGATCATATTATTTGATATTTAAGTAATTTATTTGATGTTTTGGGTGTTGTTGGTAATCATTGGGATATACTAATATATGTGTGTATCTTCATAAAATATTGGTATATATATAAATGAGCTTTAAATGGGGATAATTACTTAATGGATTTTTTGAAATATTTTATCAATATGAGCAAGATATTGCCGCCGCGCTAGGGGGTGAAAGGGAGGCATGATTTGAAAATTAAATAGGACTTAAAATTGAATAGATTTAATAAAGAGAATTCGAAAGGTTTCATTCTCCCTAGTAAAAAAAATTCCCTGATTTCATTTCTTACTTTAAAATTTCTTTTCCATTTTTCCTCCATCCATGGTCCCCAACCCTATTCCAATTACATGATCTAAATTTTCTTCTTTCACTCAAAACTAGATCAAATAAAACAAAACATTGTGGTTCATCCGATTCTAGCTAAATTTGTGTGTTGATTCAAAGAATCTAAGAATAAATTTGCAGATCAAGGCGTAAAAAAGGGCTTGATCTAATGTAGGTATATTATGTTCTCCTAATTTTAATATGGAAAAAATGTATTTTGTGGGAATTTAATTATATTAAGTTTGTTTGCAACTTTTGATACCTTCTAAATATTAAATTTCTATAAATTATGAATGAACATTGTTTGTGGATTTATATCAGTGTTTGATTTGGTTATGATTAGGTTATCTCATTCAAAAATAAAATTTTGATTTTATCTAAATTATATATATGTATATAGATGTGTGTGTACATTTAATACACATAAAGATTAATATACACTTATTATAATATGTTATGTTGAGATAAACTACACATTTAACATGTTCAGATCTCAAACATCTAAGTCTATTTACTTTTCTATTAGATTTGAAATTCATTTATTGTATGGTATGTGTGTGTATATATATTAGATTTGGAGTTGAATACGAATATTGGCACCATGATATAAATGTTTGATTGTTTTCAATTGTATTATTATTTGAATGGTGATATGATTTCCAAATCTTCATATGATGTTTTAAATCTAGCATTCATGCAACGACCCAGAATTTAAGTCATTTGAAATTCGTATATTTAATTGATTTTAAATATTCACAAGTTAATTTTATAAGCTGAATAACTTATATTTTGAATATAGTGATTTAATTGGATTATTAAACCGATATTTTAATATTTGAAATTGTTGAAATAACTGGAATTTGGATTTAATGTGAACGAAAATTATTTGTAAAGTTGAATTAAATCTTATTTTAATTAGAATGATGTTAGAGAACTTTTAAAATTGAATTAAAAGTTAAATTGCAAATATTGAATATATTAATATTTAATTGACGAGTAAAAATAGCCGTTTTTCAAACAGTCTCGGATTTTGATGAAACTAGTTTCATTGGATCCGTAATGTTAAATTGTTGTCAGATTTCAAATTTCATGTCAATCGGATTTACGGTTTGTCCGGGGCAAGCTAAAACGCGTAGAAATCAGTTTAAGTGAATTTTAAATTTAAATAGTCGATTTGAAAACCTATCTTCCAAATACGATCGAATTAGCTCCCGATATATTCTATTGTGTTCAGAATAGGGGTAAAACATTATAAATGCCAGGCGGCATGCTTCGTTTCGAGTTCGGAAATTTTAGGGATGAATAATGCCGTGTAATTTTCTATATAAGGCCATATTTTTCACCATTTTTCACAAAAGCCTAACGGGCTAGGGCTAGCCACCGCCTAAATTTCCATGGCCAGAATTATACCTCATTTCTCCATCATTTTCCTCATATCCATCCATCTATACGAAAATCTATCAACTACAATGTTGTAGAGCTCCACGAGCTCGACAAATCCAATGGTCAAGATCGAAATTCAAGCAACGGATCGTCGGCAATTTGCATTTGAACATGCAACGTTCATGCACGTTTTTCTGTGCTGTGGCACGTCTGAGCTCCTCGGTACTCGAGCGAGACTAGAGCACGTGAAGGCTGTTCAAATGGCGGTCCTTGAACCTTGCCTCGACGTTCGTAGTGATGGCAATAATTAGGGTTCGAACTGCCATATGGATTTTGTGCGTGCATTTTTCACCTGAAGAGAGGATACACATGAGAGAAAAGGAAGGGGTGGCTTAGATTTGTGGTTGAGGAAATCAACGGCCACGATGCAAAGGTTTTAAAATTAAAAAGAAAAAAGTAATTTATATTATAAAAATTCATACAATGTTTAAAACCACGTAACTTTGTCGTACGAGGTCCATTTCTGACGAAACGAATTGCGTTGGAACCGTATTGACGAGCACTACAGTATGGAGCTAGATTGGGTTTTATTTGAGATAGTGTAAATTTTGGTTGAAATTAAACAAGTGTTTAATTTTAATCAGAATAAATCGCTATCGCGACGACTACAATCAATGTGAGTGAAACTCACTCTTTCTGACTCGCTGATATTTTAATATAAGTGAAAATAAATATTATTTATGATGATTGATGATTGTTTGGATGATATATGAAATATTGATTGATATTTGGATATATACATGCCTAGTGGAGTAGATGACCCTATACGTTCCCGTGTATGAGCGGATGACCCTTTGTACGCGCGTCTGTCTTGAAGCGGACATTGTACGCATATTCTAATATGTATATTTGTTGCACGTGACAGGTTGGAGGGATCCAACTGGATTCTTCGCTAGTATTGATTTGTTTACAGATATTGTTATATATTCTGTTATCATATAATATATAATGTTTGGATGTTGTGATTGATATATTTGATGCTGTTGCAGCATTGGGCCATATTTTGGAAATTTAAAAATGCTAAAGTGATGATTTCCAAATTTAAAAGGATTTAAAGTGATTTAGAAAATATACGTTTTGTTGAATTTTGAAGTGTTAAATAAATGGATTTATTTTAAGTAAACAAATGTTATAATTTTAATGTTACAAAAATTAAGATTTTTGTGAAATAATACTTAAGTATGATTTTGGAGTTATATAAGCTTTAATAACAATTTGTAAATTATTAAAAGAATAAGCTTGTTCAAAGTGGGATTTTTGAATAATTATAAATGGTTATATATATATAAGATTTATAAAGTTTATATTTTTATAAATCAAAATGAGGAAAATATAAAGGAGTTTTGTAAGTGTTAATGAAGTTATAAATGGAGTTTATAAGTGAATAAGATTTATAATTGTAAAGTTATAAAATAAATAAATTATAAGTTATTAACTTGTAATTTGGATTTTTTTGGCATATAAATGATATAAATGGAGTTGGTTAATAAAAGTATTTTATAAGTGGAAGTTTTTATAAAATATAAATGGAATTTATAAATGTTATTTTAAAAATCAAAAATCAATTGAATTTGATAAGTTAAATATAGAAGATTATTAAAGGCATTATATCCACGATTTTGGACAGTGGGTAATCCTTTAGTTTAAGTTTGCAATCGTGATAAATTTGGTAAAGGCGTTATATCCACGATTTTGGACAGTGGATTATCCTTAAATTAAATGTGTAGAGATATTAAACTGGGTTAACGATTGTATTCACGATTTTGGACAGTGAATATTATATTAAATGAATATTTTGGAAAGTGATATTTTAAAATAGAGTTAAGTGTCTTAAAGATGGTTTTAAAATGTGTTAAGGAACGAAATCATAGATTTCAACATTCATTGTTGAAATAGGCGTTTTTGAGAAATAAGGAAATGATGGACTATAACATTATTGTTATAGTAAATGATTTCCGAAAGGAAATGTTTTTATATAGTATGGGATTTATATATCTATCTTATTTTCGAATCCTATACCAGTGATTTTGGGTTGTCGTAATGATGTTTTACGCAACATTCGTTTTGACCCAGTAAATGTGTTTAAAGAGAATGTTTTCCTTAAAGAATAAAATATATACTTAATCGTGATTTAAGTATATGTAATATTTATATACTTAATCGTGATTTAAGTATATGTAATATTTTCTAAGTGCGGAAAATAAATTGATTTGTGAATTACTTATTGTTAAATAAGTATTGGAAATATTTTCCAATATAGAAATTGAAATGTTTTGAGAATATATCTTTTTAAAGATAATTTAAAGTGAACATTTGGCAAGTAATTTAATTAATAAAGGATTAATTAAAAGGGCCTAGTGATTGGATACGATGCTAAATATTTTTTTGTTTGCTTTGATAGTTAAATAATCAACTATCAAACATTAGCGAAATTTTAGTTTCTCAACTTGATGTGGGAACTATTTAGTCGTACACTTAGTATGTAGCCTTCTATATAGGCTTGATTATCATTTGTGTTGAGAATGTTGATTCGTATAGTGCGAAGTATTACTCCAATCTATCGAGCTTCCTTCTTGGCCCGAAGGATAGCAAGTTGAAAGTTGGAGACGTGATAAATCTATGAGACTTAGTTGCTGTGTGAGGTTGAGAAACGTTTTTTCGTTGTTGGTGCAAAGAGACCGGGATCAGATTTATCTGAAAACCACTTCAGACCAACGTATATGCGACAAATGTGCAGGTTGCTTGTGATGATATTGATATTCCGGAGTTTCATAGTGGGGGACTGCTTGTTGATCGTTTGGGGTTAAAATCCCAATATACATCCAGCAGCCGTGGTCTCTTCATTATGAAATATCAAATGCAAGGACTATTCACTACTAATCCTGGGGATTTCCCGAGAGGATGTTGCAGGAAAGTACCTTCGGTTTGTCCTATTCCTGGACAACTTGTATTGATGTTTGTTTAACATTGCATTTCTAAAGATTACGTACATAGGTTTTTGCAAAAGTACATCAGTGGTGGCGGAGAAAGCAACTTCTCTTAGCTTAACACCCTCCTTGAGACGTATGAGCTTAAGGATTGTATTTTTGTGGAAGACAATTAGTAGTCAAAGGAAATGGTCGTGTGGAATTCAAAGTGATGTGATATGCGATTGTGAAAGGTAATCGTTACCTCGTCAGGCCTCATCAACCGAAAATGACCAAAATAGGGTTAGATGCAGCAGGGCTAAGTGGGTCATTCCCATTAGGATATGATCATCCTCTTCTAGATATATCTTTGCACACTATGACGTCGTGTATCGGATTTCTATGGTTTGTATGCTAGAGGGCCCTCGGTAAAGGTCGGTAACGACCGGAGGATGATATATTCAGTACCATCTAGTTATAGAGGTGGGCCGGTCTTGTGTTGGTAGAGGATCCTTTGTGGTGGTCCTCGGTACATTCTTCTAGAGATGTACTATTGGAAGGTAGTCCCTTCACCTGGTCATTTCTATGGAAATCCAAACCCCACTACGTGTTTGCCATTTTGATTGTATTACCCAATCTGGCTATATGCTGAAATTTAATCAATGTAACAATTTCGGCTATGATTAACATTATTTGTATATAGTAGACACTACTATAATATAAGAGGACTTGATATGATATGTCTTAGTTATCGTAAGGTAAAAACATGTCCGTGTTTATGTGTGGACTTGTCTTACGAGATAAGTTTGCTTTGATAAAGGAAAGGTTTTGGTAACTTAATAATTTCAGTTGAGTGTGTTTCTCATGCTGATCCGGGCATTCTTCCCTTTCAATGCTCGGGCCAGACCGAGTATATTTACAGGTCTAGATTTGATGCTTTTGGAGCTTCAGCAGGCGAGCTGGAGATCTTCATTTCGTATACGCGTATCTATTTTGATTATTGGTTATCCGCTGTGTTTTGTTTGTTGTTGTTGTATATTATCGGCAATTGTGAGGACGGATTATTATAACTGTTCAAGCTGATAACTATTGATTAAATGTTGAACTCTGATTGATGTGTATTTATACAGTTTCAATTTTGTAAAAATCATTGATATGATATTATATATATTCTGTTGCAATGTGAGATTCTGTATTGTTCTATTTTGTTCTAGCTTCTCTCTTTCTTCTCTTCTCCTCTTCTCTCTTCTTTTCTTTCCCTTGACTTTTCGTTAGTTTGTGCTCTTTTGGGTCGGACATGAGTGGATTATTGTCGATACAAAGGGTACAGATTTTCGGGTCGTCACAGCTGGTATTAGAGCTTAGATTTTGTATATTCCTTAGCTTTGATGTGTACTCATTATAGATAGGGACAGTAGCACCCTAGATTGAGTTTGAGTGTATTATATATATGAGCGCGTATTTGTTAGTGATATAAAAATGTTTTATATTGTGTTTACATATCCGTTGAGCTGTTTGTGAGTTCTGGTCGGTATGTAGGACGCCATATTATCGATAGGGGTTTCTAAACACTTAAACGAGGCAAGTCGACATAGTATTATTTTAAGTTGGGTAAATGAAATAATTTTACCTCAATTATATTTTATATATAAAGAAATAATTTTTCAGAATTATTAAGGTGTATATAAATTGATTGTTTGGTTGTTTGAAAATCTAAATATATATAAGTTAATGAAAGATGTTTGAATAATCTAAATAAAAGCAACAATTGTAAAAGAATAAATTATATAAGCAAGGGAATTATAAATGTGGAATTATAATTAATATGATTTACAATTACGAAATAATCTTATATATAAGAAATGAAACTATTTGAGTTGTAAATGAAAATGGAACAACCTGAATATATTTATAAATATGTGTTATAAATAAAAATGAATTTAGACTAAGAAATTGAAAATTTGAATTCCGTTTATTTTGAAAGTTGTTTTTGAAAG
Source organism: Allium cepa (assembly GCA_030765085.1). Taxonomy (NCBI): domain Eukaryota; kingdom Viridiplantae; phylum Streptophyta; class Magnoliopsida; order Asparagales; family Amaryllidaceae; genus Allium; species Allium cepa. The sequence continues at coordinate 119,571,433 of CM060946.1, read as the reverse complement.
TTAAAGATGTTATACTATTATAAATCTAAATAAGATAAAAGAATTTGGAACAAATCTTTTATAAGTGAAGTGAAATGGTGAAATTTTTAAGTATAAGTTTGTAAACGTGATTTGTAAATAATAAAAGAATTTTTTTAAAAGAACATAAAGCACTGAATTCACTATTGTTGCTGGAAAATAATAAGGGTGATGACTGCAACATCATCAGTATCATTTTCGAGTTTCTGTGTGATGGATTTGCTACCAGTAGTAAATTGAAATTTAAGTTTTTTGTGATAAGAAAATTTGATTTAAAATCCAAGTTGTAATTGATAAATATAAGTAAAATGAGCTTTGGATTTATAATAAGAAATAAAATTTTAATTTGGTAAAGTTGACATAAATGTTAGTTAGCATAATAAATATATGATTTGAAATTTAACTAAAGGAAAGTTAATAAAGTGAATTGGATTTGAATTTATAAAGAATGAGTTTAGTTAATGGAAGTGAACTAAGGTAGATGTTCATGGAATTACGAATAAGTTTTATAACTTATAAAATGTGAAAAGGTAAGTAGAACCAATTATTAAAATGGTTAAACAGTTCTAATTTGAATAAGTAATGAAATTGACTTAAGTAAAATTTAAATAAAATAGAATTTGAAATGAATTAGTTGTGAACTTAAGTTGTATAGTGAAATTAAATGCAAGTAAGAAGTAAATGAAACATAACTTAAGTAATGTTGAACGTAGTTGATTTTGATATCAAAGTAAATTAATAATGTGAATTAATAAAGTAAAGTGATGAATATGAACTTGAGTTATATCATGAAATTCAATTTTAATTGTAAAGTGAATTAGTAAATAAAATATGGATTGAATGTAATTCAATCGAATGTAAATAATTGATAAGCAATAGTAGATGTAAGTATTAATTCATTAAAAACCTAATGAAGTTGAGAATTGAATAACAATGAAATTCAACTTTAATTGTTAAAGTGAATTAGTAAATGAAATATGGATTGAATGTAAATAATTGATAAGCAATAGTAGATGTAAGTGTTAATTCATTAAAAAGCTAATGAAGTTGAGAATTGAATAATCGAATGAAAGTCAGTTGAATGTTAAACCAATTGGAATTAAATATGTTGAACCAAATTGAATGAATGTAAAGTAAATTAATTTGGTAATGTTGGATATGCATTGATTGTTAGATGGATGCTAGTTGATTGAATAAAAATTCATATGGAATTGAATTAATAAAATTTAAAGCTATAGATAACTGAATCCAAATTGGAAGTTAAGTGAATTTAAATAGAATTAATTTGATTTGATTTAGCAGTGAACAAATTGGGGTATGAATTAGTGAATGTAAACTAACTGAAAACCAATACAATGAATATTAATAGGAAGTGAATGTATATTGATTTGTTTATGGAGTTGTTGGACGATAGTTGTTAGATGATTGGATTTGTTGTTTTTGATTGCATTTGCTATATTGGCATATATAGTTGTTGTAGTGGTATATGTTGTGTATTTATATTATTTTTATATATATACATGTTTCTCATTTGTTTGTAAAGTGTTTACTAGGTGTGGATGACGCTTGCTTCACTTTTGGAGCTCGCTTTCATGCTATATTAGTCGTATATGCTCGCTAATAATATATAAGGTACATATCTTGAATTACATATCGTACTTTTACACTTTTTCCCCTTTAGGATGCCTCATCCTTGATGATGAGATGTTATTTGTTATATATATATTGCTATTTTTTTGGATCGAATCGCGTAAAGGAGACGCTGGCAAATTTTTTTGAAAATTTAAGACGTTAGAAATTTTGTAGGAAAACTGGAAAACTTTTGGTAACTAAAGTTTGATTTTTGAATTAAAAGTTAAACGATAGTTTGGTTTTGGAAAGATAATTGTGAATGTATTTGAAAACTTAGAAAAAAATTTGTAAGAAGTTTAACTAATGGATTTTGGAAAAAGTTAAAATGTTAAATAGATTTGGTAAATCTAATTTGAACGAATTGTTTTGAAAATTTAATGGATATTGTGACTTTTTCTTACTTTGTAATTTCGAGGACGAAATTTTTTTAAGTAGGGGAGAATGTAACGACCCAGAATTTTAGTTATTTGAAATTCGTATATTTAATTGATTTTAAATATTCATAAGTTAATTTTACAAGGTGAATAACTTATATTTTGAATATAGTGATTTAATTAGATTATTAAATCGATAACTTAATATTTGAAATTGCTAAAATAACTGGAATTTGGATTTAATGTGAATGAAATGATTTATAAAGTTGAATTAAATCTTATTTTAATTAGAATGATGTTAGAGAACTTTTAAAATTGAATTAAAAGTTAAATTGCAGAAATTGAATATTTTAATATTTAATTGACGAGTAAAAATAGTCATTTTTCAAACAGTCTCGGATTTTGACGAAACCGATTTCATTGGATCTGAAATGTAAAATTATTGTAAGATTACAAATTTCGTGTCAATCGGATTTACAGTTTGTCCGGGGCAAACTAGAACGGTTAGAAATCGGTTTAAGTGAATTTTAAATTTAATAGTCGATTTGAAAACCTATCTTCCAAATATGATCGAATTGGCTCCCGATATATATTCCGTTGCATTCGAATTAGGGGTAAAACTATATAAACACCAGGCGGCATGATTTGTTTCAAGTTCGGAAATGTTCGGGATGAATAGTGCCGCGTAATTTTCCATATAAGGCCATATTTTTCACCATTTTTCACAAAACCCTAATGGGCTAGGGCTATCCGCCACCTAAATTTCCATGGCCAGAATTATACCTCGTTTCTCCTTCATTTTCTTCAAATCCATCCAACTATACGAAAATCTATCAACTACAATGCGGTAGAGCTCCGCGAGCTCGATAAATCCAACGGTCAAGATCGAAATTCAAGCAACAGATCGTCGGAGATTTGAAGTTGAACGTGCAACGTTCATGCATGTTTTTCTGTGGTGTGGCGCATCCGAGCTCCTCGATACTCGAGCCGAGATTAGAGCACGCGAAGGGCGTTCAAATGGCGGTCCCTGATCCTTTCCTCGACGTTCGTAGTGATGGCGATAATTAGGGTTCGAACGACCATATGGGTTTTGTGTGTGCGTTTTTCACCTGAAGGTAGGATACGCGAGAGAGAAGAGGAAGGGGCGGCTCAGATTTGTGGTATAGTAAATCAACGGCCACAATGCAAAGGTTTTAAAATTAAAAAGAAAATAGTAATTTATATTATATAAATTCGTACAGTGTTTAAAACTGTGTAACTTTGTCATACTAGGTCCGTTTCTGACGAAACGAATTGCATTGGAACCGTATTGATGAGCACTATAGCATGGATCTAGATTGGGATTTATTTAAGCTAGTGAAAATTTTGTTTGAAATTAAACGCTTGTTTAATTTTAATCAGAATAAATCGCTATCGCGACGACTACAATCAATGTGAATACAACTCACTCTTTCTGACTCACTGATATTTTTATATAATTAAGAATAAATATTATTTATAATGATTGATGATTGTTTGGATGATATAAGATATATTGATTGATATTTGGATATATACTTGCCTAGTGGAGTAGATGACCATATACGTTCCCATGTACGAGCAGATGACCCTTTGTACGCGCGTCTGTCTTGAAGCGGACATTGTATGCATATTCTAATATGTATATTTGTTGCAGATGATAGGTTGGAGGGATCCAACTGGATTCCTCACCAGTATTGATTTGTTTATAGATATTGTTATATATTCTGTTATCATATAATATATGATGTTTTGGATGTTGTGATTGATGCATTTGGTGCTGTTGCGGCATTGGGCCATATTTTGGAAATTTAAAAATATTAAAGTGATGATTTTTAAATTTAAAAGGATTTTCAAATGATTTAGAAAATATAAATTTTGTTGAATTTTGAAGTGCTAAAGAAATGGATTTATTTTAAATAAACAAAAGTTATAATTTTTATGTTACAAAAATTATGATTTTTGTGAAATAATACTTAAGTATGATTTTAGAGTTATATAAGCTTTAATAACAATTTGTAAATTATTAAAAGAATAAGCTTGTTCAAAGTGGGATTTTTGAATAATTATAAATGGTTATATATATATAAGATTTATAAAGTTTATATTTTTATAAATCAAAATGAGGAAAATATAAAGGAGTTTTGTAAGTGTTAATGAAGTTATAAATGGAGTTTATAAGTGAATAAGATTTATAATTGTAAAGTTATAAAATAAATAAATTATAAGTTATTAACTTGTAATTTGGATTTTTTTGGCATATAAATGATATAAATGGAGTTGGTTAATAAAAGTATTTTATAAGTGGAAGTTTTTATAAAATATAAATGGAATTTATAAATGTTATTTTAAAAATCAAAAATCAATTGAATTTGATAAGTTAAATATAGAAGATTATTAAAGGCATTATATCCACGATTTTGGACAGTGGGTAATCCTTTAGTTTAAGTTTGCATTGGTAATGAATTTGGTAAAGGCATTATATCCACGATTTTGGACAGTGGATTATCCTTTAATTAAATGTGTAGAAATATTAAATTATGTAAACGATTGTATTCACGATTTTGGACAATGAATAATATATTAATTAAATGTTTTGGAAAGTGATATTTTAAAATGGAGTTAAATGTCTTAAAGATGGTTTTATAATGTGTTAAGGACTGAACCGTAGATTTCAACATTCATTGTTGAAATAGACATTTTCGAGAAATAAGGAAATGATAGACTATAATATTGTTGTTATAGTAAATGATTTCCAAAAGGAAATGTTTTTAAAAGAGAATGTTTTACTTAAAGAATAAAATATATACTTGATCGTGATTTAGGTATATGTAATATTTTCTAAGTGTTGAAAATAAATTGATTTGTGAATTACTTATTGTTAAATAAGTATTTGGAAATGTTTTCCAATATAGAAGTTGAAATGTTTGAGAATATATCTTTTTGAACATAATTTAAAGTGAACATGTGGCAAGTAATTTAATTAATAAAAGATTAATTAAAAGAGACTAGTGATTGTATACGGTGCTAAATATTTGTTTGTTTGCTTTGATAGTTAAATAACCGACTATCAAACATTAGCCAAATTTTACTTTCTCGACTTAATGTGGGAACTATTTAGTCGTACACTTAGTACGTAGCCTTCTGTGTAGGATTGATTATCATTTGTGTTGAGGATGTTGATTCGTATAGTGTGGAGTATTACTCCAATCTATCGAGCTTCCTTCTTGGCCCGAAGGATAGCAAGTTGAAAGTTGGAGACGTGATAAGTCTATGAGGCTTAGTTGCTATGTGAGGTTGAGAAACGCTTTTGCGTTGCTGGTGCGAAGAGATCGGGATCAGATTTATCTGAAAAACACTTCGGACCAACGTATATGCGATGATTGTGCAGGTTGCTTGTGATGATATTGATATTCTGGAGTTTCATAGTGGGGGACTGCTTGTTGATCGTTTGGGGTTAAAATCCAAATATACATCCAGTAGCAGTGGTCTCTTCATTATGGAATATCCAATGCAAGGACGATTCGCTACTAATCCCAAAGATTTCCCGACAGGATATGGTAGGAAAGTACCTTCGGTTTGTCCTGTTCCTGGATAACTTGTAGGATGTTTGTCTGACATTACATCTCTAAAGATTACGTACATTGGTTTTTACAAACGTACATTAGTAGTGGCGAAGAAGGCAACTTCTCTTAGCTTAACACCCTCCTTGAGACGTATGAGCTTAAGGGTTGTATTTTTGTGGAAGGCAATTAGTAGTCAACGGAAATGGCCATATGGCATTCAAAGTGATGTGATATGTGATTGTGAAAGGTAATCATTACCTCCTCAGGCATCATCAACCGGAAATGACCAAAACAGGGTTAGATGCAGCAAGGCTATGTGGGTCATTCCCATTAGGATATGATCATCCTTTTCTAGATATATCTTTGCATGCTGTGACGTCGTATATCTGACTTTTGTGGTTTGTATGCTAGAGGGCCCTCGGTAAAGGTCGGTAACGACCGGAGGATGATATATTCGGTACCATCTTGTTATAGAGGTGGGCCGGTCTTGTGTTGGTAGAGGATCATTTGTGATGGTCCTTGGTAAATTCTTCTAGAGATGTACTATTGGAAGGTAATCTCTTCATCTGGTCATTTGTATGGAAATCCAAACCCTACTACGCGTTTGCCATTTTGATTGTATTACCCAATTGGGCTATATGATGGAATTTAATCAATGTAACAATTTCGGCTATGATTAATATTATTTTTGTATAGTAAACACTACTATAATATAAGAGGATTTGATATGATATGTTTTAGTTATCGTAAGGTAAAAACATGTCCGTGTTTATGTTTGGACTTGTCTTACGAGATACTTTTGTTTTGATAAAGGAAAGGTGTTGGTAACTTAATAAATTCAGTTGAGTGTGTTTCTCACGTTGGTTTACCGGACTGATCCGGGTGTTCTTCCCTTTCAATGCTCGGGTCAGACCGAGTATATTTATAGGTCTAGATTTGATGCTTTTGGAGCTTCAGTAAGGGAGTTGGAGATCTTCATTTCGTATAACCGTATCTGTTTTGATTATTGATTATCTGATTTGCTTTGTTTGTTGTTGTATATTATCGGCAATTGTGAGGACGGATTACTATAATTGTTCAAGCTGATAACTATTGATTGATTGTTGAACTCTGATTGATGTGTATATATACAGTTTCTATTTTGTAAAGATCATTGATATGATATTATATATTTTCCACTGCGATGTGAGATTCTGTATTGTGCTGTTTTGTTCTATCTTCTCTCTTTCTTCTCTTCTCTTCTTCTCTCTTCTTTTCTTTCCCTTGACTTTCTGTCAGTTTTTGCTTTTTCGGTCGGACATGTGTGGATTATTGTCGATTTAAAGGGTACATATTTTCGGGTCGTCACAATTCAACATTAAATTTTTTTTGTAGATATATCATGTTATATTCTCTTTTTGACCTAAAGATAAAAATTTCTCAATTAGGAAAAAATTATGCAAGAAAGGTGAATTTTGTTTCCCTTTTTATTAATTGCCTAACCTTCAATTATGCTGAAGGCATCTAATTTAATATTTTATTTTCCATTAATATTCAATCAACAAATCATGAATTATGCATAAGATATCTAACTTTATATGTATAGTTTCAATTTTAAACTACGTTTATAAACAAATAATTAGCAACAAATGATGTGTGTATATATGTATGTATGTATGTATGTATGTATGTATGTATGTATGTATGTATGTATGTATGTGTGTGTGTCTGTATGTATGTACCTATGTGTGTCTAAACTATATATATATATATATACACATACATACATATATTCACACACACGCACATGCACGATGTACTATAAACATCTGAATACAAACAATATGCGCATACTATAATACACACACACACGCTCTCTTAGGCACTTAAAGTCCTGATATTCATATGAATCATATGCGTGTTTAAGTATGATATATATATATATGCATATCAATAGATATAAATCTTAATATCTGTATAAATCTATGTGTGCATAGTTATACAAATGCTTACACTTCATTATACTATCTTGCCTTGTTATTGAAATATTCGAATAAACATTTAATTAAATTAATTAATATGATTAATTAATAAATATAAAATAATTTTAAATAAAATAATATTTTATTTAATAAATATATTGGATTTAATGCTAGCATATGCCTATTAAGATCTAAATAGTGAATTTTTAAAATTTACCTATTTTTAACAAGTGCAAAATAGGCCGGGTTCCATAACACTATAGTTGATGTATTTAAAGGTTGCTCTAGGGCCAATTATATGATTTGATTATATGATTTGATTCTTGTAATGAATCTTGTTTGAATAGAAGTAAGTTTTTTTTATTATATGTTCATATATGTGTGTGCATAATTTTTTATAAGTATATTATAACAGACTACTAGAAATCTCTAGAGCATAGTATTCAACTGAATGCACTTACAAAAGAGTTCGTAACCAAGAGAATTGATGAGAATAAAGAAAGACACACCTTTAAATGTACATTCATAAGTAATTCAAGAACAAGATATCGATATATTAACAAAAGTAGTGTATGTAATGCTTCATAAGACGAAAAATGATTTAGTGATGATTATTGCAGTAACCAAGCGGTTATGTACCTACGGTTGATAAAGAACAACTACATATTGACTCATCGAGAGTCTTTTATTAGTTTTTGTATCTTAGTCAAATGGAATATCACATGTAACTTGAGACCATTATCTTGATTATGGAAAATCAAGAAATAATAGAAGAATTAGGTATGTGTAAAAACTCATAAAGGGAAACATCACTCAAGAGAGAAATTGACTCCTTTGATACTGAAGGTCAGTGTCTTTGTATTTGGAAGTTGACACAAAATCATGAAGAAATTGAACAAGTTATATGGTTAGTTGGTAAGTTATATTGGATTGGATCAAGTGATTTCAAAGGTTAATTTTTGCTTTTAAATAAGGATCTTATTAAAGTATTGACCATTAATTGAGTTCCAGATGTCTAAATGACGTAATGTTGATGAAAGGACAAAAAATGCAACACATATCATTTCATGATTGTACAACTTAAATGAATATGAAGTAGGAATTCACCTAGATGACCTTTATCTATTTGATCTTGCATTTTTATCGTATGCTGCTAAAGTATGTACTTTAATGTTTAAGTTATTAAACCATTACTGAGAACCAGACACTTATTTGGCCAATCAGACAATCTAAATTCACAATGTGCCATAGATACAAGGTTAAAAATCTTTGTGCCTTGGGTTGATTCATGTAACATATTTTGGATATTATAAATTAAAAAAGTTACAGTTAAAAGTATTTCTTTAGATCAGGAAAAAAAATTGTAAACTTTGCAGCTAAAAAATTCACATTATTTGAGTAAAAATTAAAATTATAAAAGTTATAATTATGAAATTCAAAATTGTATTAAATATAAATTAAAATTTATGATTACTGTAAATAAAACTAAAAGCGTTTAACAATATATATTAAGCTAAAACTAGAAGGAAATAAAAATAATATATGAGTAACGGATGTATGCATGTAATGTAAATAAAATGTAAAGATATTTAAGATCATTGATTATTTTGAATATTCATCATCCCTTACAATCCATTTCCATATTTTGAATTCATAAAATTTTAAATTTATAGTTCCTTTCTATCAAAACATTATATAGTAAAGTATGAAGACATATATATGGTTATTGAGCACACTGAAGCTATATATCTCCTTTTAATGATATTGTGAATATCTATTGATAGGCAACACAAACTTTGTACCATTTTACCTACCCTCAAGGGTAATAAACTTGTACTCATACAATCGTGAAATAGTGGATCATGAATGTCCGATGTACTTTAAAGCTTATCAAACATAATCAAAGTCGCAAAATGATTAGGAGCAAAGCATAGTTTGGAGCTATAAATGAGATATGACCAGTAGTGTAGTCATTCACCATTTACGGGGACCATACTTTGTAGAGCACACTCAAGGTCATGCTAGCATGATAAAGGGTACTAACACCTACCAAATAATTGTTTGGAATTCTCTCATCTCCTTTATAATTTTAGAAGACATGTAAGTAAAATTAGAGTTTTATTAAAAGAATAAATCATTTTAATAAGTATATAGCAACATGTGCAATAGAATTCAAATCCACATTAAAAAATTTACAATAACTATTCATTAGAAATAACATATTGAATGAATCGAGCTATTACAAATCAACTAAGAAATATGAAAATATGCTCAAAAGAAATTCTATCTTTGGCTTGTTGTCACTCTAAAGCCTATGCAAAAGTCGAATGATACAACCACCATTATATGAAATAAAAAAATAAATAAAATGTTAAACATGAAAAGATTCCTTAGGAAGCCTAAGTACGATAACTCATTAATGCATGTTAGCTAAGCAAAAGGAGGGGGAAATCTTTTGAAGTATAAGGGCTACTTGCTACTAATCCTCAAGGTGATTCCGAAATGGATGTAGTAGAGGTAGTGCCTTCGGATTCATTCAAACCCAGAATGAACTTTTATAGATGAATGTTGGCATTGCATTTTTGCTTGGAGGGCATTGTTAGAATTCCAAGATGGTTTTCTATATAAAAGGTGATTGTAGTGTAATGACATGACCCGCACTTCAACCTTCGAAAATCGGCATCCAATACATCACCCGTGTTCGAAATGCCGGAGATTCAAACGTTGAGTTTGGTTCGCCGGAGCTTAAAACAACATAGCGGAAACAAAAGAAGAATAATTTTTATTGACAAACCAAATGGATTACAACAAATGAAAAACATCAGATATCAAATATACAACAGCGAAAAAGAATAACAGTGGAAAAAAAATCTACAACAAAGTCTTCAAGAGAGAGAGAGCGAGAGAATCCAACATACTGCTTCTTCATTTGCCAAAGCTCCAAAGACCAATGTTTAAAACCAAAGGCTCCAAAGACTAAGGCTTCCAAACCAATAGCTTCCAAAGACTACATCTTTTATCTGAACTAGCTCTAGAAACTACTGATAACTTGACTCTAGGCTGCCCGTGTGGAAAATTATGGGCACCCAGAGTTTAGAAAGGGAACAATAAACTCCAGGTCGGTCATGGGATTGGTGTGAGCTAACAAAAAACAGTTATCTGAACAAAAGAAAGGAAAAAGAAATCCATTATGCTTTTTGGAAAATGAAACTACCATAAGGCATCCTGGCACACACACAATGCAATCGCACACTTGGGGGAGATTTCTCCTTATAGCAGTCAAACATGCTTGATACATGAAAATCCTTTTGATATTATTATTAGTGCATAGTGTGGAAAATATTTCGAAAGTACAATATTAATATTAGCCAGCATAGGTACCATTATAGTACGCCTACTAAAGCTACCACCAAAGGTGGTAGGTTCTACAACTGAAATAGTAAAGGGCTCGTATTTGGTGATTGGATTTCCAACAAATGGCCAAGGCTAAGGAACTTCCTTTATCTGAATGGGTACGCCTCTAGTGACCGTCCAGAGAACCTAACCGGATCTCTGCCAACACAAGGCCAGGTTACCTCTGTAACTAGATAACTAAATGTCACGAGTATGCCATCCCCCGGTCATAACCGACCTTTATCTCGGGACTCCAACAAATTCCAACAACCACATAAGTAAAATATCTGGGCTCCATGCCAGAATACCACTTTTTATGCAGAAGGAAATCCACATGCCCTAAGCGGCGCGATTCTCATAACATTGTTGCATCCTTCCTGTTTTGACCATTTTCGAGGTGTGAGGTTCGATGAAGTCTCATCCCACAAAGCTACGCTTTTCACAAAATCCATTATTCGATCAACCAATGATCAGCACTTAGCATGCCACATTACCATGTTAGGAATATATCACTAGTAACCATCAACTGCATAATCTCCGAGCTCATACGTCTCAAAGAAGGGTGTTAAGCTAAGAGAATAAATTCTCTGCCACCAAACAGAAATCTATTTGATAGAAACCAGCTTTATATATAACGACCCAGAATTTCTGTCATTTGAAATTCATATATTTAATTGATTTTAAATATGCACAAGTAAATTTTATAAGATGAATAAATAATATTCCGAATATAGTGAGTTAATTGGATAATTAAATTGTTAATTTAATATTTAAAATTGCAGAAATAATTGGAAATTGGATTTAGTGTGAATGAAAATGATTTGTAAATTTGAATTAAATTCTATTTGAATTAGAATGATGGTATAAAAGTTTTAAAATTGAATTAAAAGTCAATTTATTAAAATTGAATATTTTAATATTTAATTAGCGAGTAAAAATAGTCATTTCTCAAACAGTCTCGGATTTCAACGAAACTAGTTTCATTGGATCCGTAATGTTAAATTATTGTAAGATTTCAAATTTCGTGTCAATCGAATTTACGGTTTGTCCGGGGAAAGCTAAAACGCGTAGAAATCGTTTTAAGTGGAATTTTAAATTTAACATAATTCAATTTGAGAATCTATCTTCCAAATACGATCGAATTGGCTCTCAATATATATTATGTTGTGTTTGGAATAGGGGTAAAACATTACAAATGCCAGGCGGCACGCTTCGTTTCGAGTTCGGAAATTTTCCGGATGAATAGTGCGCGTAAATTTTCTATAAAAGGCCAAACTATTTCACAATTTTCATCAGACCCTAATCCTCTAGGGCTAGCCGCCATGTTATTTTCAATGGCCAGAGATCTTTGATCTTTCTCCTCCATTTTCTTCAAATCGGCGTGTTATTACGAGAAATTTTCAACTGGAAAAAGGTCAGGCTCGTCGAGATCCATCGATCCAACGGCTATGATCGTCTATTACGAAGTGGATCGATAGAAATTTCATCGTAAAATCTCCACGTTCGCACACATTTTATAGAGGAAGACATGACCGAGTTTCAAGTGCGCATCGCCGAAGGTAGAGTGGAGCATGAGCTTTCAACTAGTGGTAGTTGATCGACGTATAATCGACGATGGTGGCGCGGCTAGCTAGGGTTCAACGACGGCGGGATGGATTTCTTTGTATGATTTTTTAACCTGGGGAAGAAGAAACTATACACGACCCTGATGTACTGCAGCAAAATCAACGGCCAGATCAAAAAAAGGTTATAAAAAAATAAGAATGTTAATTGATGTATATTAAAATTGTGTAATTTTTAAAAATGCGTAACTTTGTCATACTAGATCGAAAATTGACGAAACAAATTGTGTTGGGTCCGTATTGACGAGCACTACAGTATGGAGCTTGATTAGGATTTATTTGAGCTAGTGAAAATTTTGGTTGAAATTAAACGCATGTTTAATTTTAATCGGAATAAATCGTTATCGCGGCGACTACAAGCAATGTGAGTATAACTCACTCTTTCCGACTCACTGATATTTTTATATAAGTGAGAAATAATTTATTATATGATGATTGATGATTGTATGGATAATATATGATATTTTGATGAGTATTTGGATATATATATATATATATATATATATATATATATATAAGCGGATGACCCTATACGTTTCCATGTATGAGCGGATGACCCTTTGTACGTGCGTCTGCCTTGAAGCGGACATTGTACACATATTCTAATATGTATATTTATTGCAGGTGATAAGTTGGAGGGATCCAACTGGATTCCTCACCCATATTAATTTATTTATAGATATTGTGATATATACTGTTATCATATTATATATGATATTTTGGATGTCGTGATTGATGTATTTAGTGCTGTTGCAACATTGGGCATATTTCTGAAATTTTAAAATGTTAAAGTGATAATTTCCAAATTTAAAAGGATTTTAATGTGATTTTGGATATAAATGTTTTATTGATTTTTGAATTGTAAAGGAATTGAATTTATTTTGAATAAATAAATGTTATAATTTTTATGTTACAAAATTATGATTTTTGTGATTTATAAAATCAAAATGTGATTTTTGAAATATTGAGTTAATGATTTGATAAATAGTTTAAATTGAGTTTTTGAATTATATTAAATAGTTTACATATGAGATTTATAAAATTGATATTTTATAAATCAAAGTAACTGAATTATAGACAAGTTTTGTAAATGTTAAAATGAAGTATAAATGGATTTTATAAGTGAATAAGATTTGTGAATTTATGAAGTTATAAAAGAGTGAAAATTATAAATAAATAATTTATAAGGAATTAACTTATAAATTGGTTTTTGGCATTTAAATGAGATATAAACAGAAGTTGTTAATTAACGGATTTTATAAGTTGAAGTTCTTACAAAATAATAAATGGAATTTGATTTTATAAATGGAATTTATAAACGTTGTTTTATAAATGTGAAATCAACTTATTTTGATAAGTTAAATATAGTAATGAATTTGATAAAGGAGATATATCCACGATTTTGGACAGTGGATTATCCTTAATATAAATGTGTAGAAATATTCAATTCGGTAAACGGTTTATATTCATGATTTTGGACAGTGAATAATATACTAAAGAAATGTTTTGGAAAGTGATATTTTAAAATGGAGTTAAATGGTTTAAAGATGTACTAAAATGTGTTAAGGATCGAAACTATATATTTCAACGTTCATTGTTGAAATAGACGTTTTCGAGAAGTAAGCAAATGATGGACTATAACACTATTGTTATAGTAAATGATTTTCAAAAGAAAGTGTTTTACATAGTATATGGGATTTATATATCTATGTTATTTTCGAATCCCTATACTATTGATTTTGGGTTGTCGTTACGATGTTTTACGCAACGTTCATTTTGACCCAAATAAATGTGTTTAATAAGAATGTTTTCCTTAAAGAATAAAATATATACTTAATCGTGATTTAAGTATATATAATATTTTCTAAGTGTTGAAAATAAATTGATTTGTGAATTACTTATTATTAAATAAGTGTTTGGAAATGTTTTCTAAGATAGAAGTGAAATGTTTCGAGAATATATCTTTTTAAAGATAAATCGAATTGAATAATTGACAAATAATTTAATTAATAAAAGATTAATTAAAAGGGCCTAGTGATTGTTATGGTGTTGAATATCTGTTTATTTGTTTTGATAGTTAAATAACCAACTATCGAACTTGGCCAAATTTTAGTTTCTCGACTTGATGTAGGAACTATTTAGTCATACACTTAGTATGTAACCTCTTGTGTAGGCTTGATTATCATTTGTGTTGAGGATGTTGATTCGTATAGTACGGAGTATTACTCCAATCTATCGAGCTTTCTTCTTGGACCGAAGGATAGCAAGTTGAAAGTTGGAGACGTGATAAGTCTATGAGAATTAGTTTCTCTGTGTGGTTGAGAAATGCTTTTACGTTGTTGGTGCGAAGAGACCGGGATTAGATTTATCTGAAAACCACTTTGGACCAACGTATATGCGATGATTGTGCAGGTTGCTTATGATAATATTGATATTTCGGAGTTTCATAGTGAGAGACTACTTGTTGATCGTTTGGGGTTAAAATCCCAATATACATCCAGTAGTAGTGGTCTCTTCATTATGAAATATCCAATGCAAGGCTACTCGCTACTAATCCTAGGGATTTCCCGACAGGATGTGGTAGGAAAGTACCTTCGGTTTGTCATGTTCCTGGACAACTTGTATGGATGTTTGTCTGACATTGCATTTCTATAGATTACATACATTGGTTTTTGCAAATGTACATCAATGGTAGAGGAGAAGGCAACTTCTCTTAGCCTAACACCCTCCTTGAGACGTATGAGCTTATGGGTTGTATTTTTGTGGAAGGCAATTAGTAGTCAACGGAAATGGCCGTGTGGCATTCTAAGTGATGTGATATGTGATTGTGAAAAGTAATCGTTACCTCTAGCCTCATCAACCGAAAATGACCAAAACATGGTTAGATGCAGCAGGGCTGAGTGGGTCATTCCCATTAGAATATGATCATCCTCTTCTAGATATATCTTTGCACGCTATGACTTCGTGTATTTGATTATGTGGTTTGTATGCTTAGAGGGCCCTCGGTAAAGGTCGGTAATGACGGAGGATGATATATTCAATACCATCTAGTTATAGAGGTGGACCGGTCTTGTGTTGGTAGAGGATCCTTTGTGATGGTCCTCGATGCATTCTTCTAGAGATGTACTACCGGAAGGTAGTCCCTTCTCCTAGTCATTTGCATGGAAATCCAAATTCCATTATGTGTTTGCCATTTTGATTGTATTACCCAATTGGGCTATATGCTGGAATTCAATCAATGTAACAATTTCGGCTATAATTAATATTATTTGTATATAGTAGACACTACTATCATATAACACGACATTTGATATGAAATGTTTTAGTTATCGTAAGGTAAAAACATGTCTGTGTTTATATGTGGACTTGTCTTACGAGATACTTTTGTTTTGAAAACTAATGAAAAGTTTGGCAATTTAATAAATTCAGTTGAGTGTCTTTCTCACGCTAGTTTACCAGACTGATCCGGGCATTGTTCCCTTTCAATGCTTGGGTCAGACCGAGTATACATATAGGTTCAGGTTGGTGCTTTTGGAGCTTCAATAGGAGAGTTGGAGATCTTCATTTCGTATATGTGTATCTGTTTTGATTATTGATTATCCGCTGTGTTTACTTATTGTTTTACATTATCATCAATTGTGAGAACAAGTTATTGTAACCGTTTAGGCTGATAACTATTGATTGATTGTTGAACTTTGATTGATGTGTGTATATATATATACAGTTTCTGTTTTGTAAAGATCATTGATATGATATTATATATTTTCCGCTGCGATGTGAGATTCTATATTGTTCTGTTTGGTTCTATCTTCTCTCTTTCTTCTCTTATCTTCTTCTCTCTTCTTTTCTTTCTCTTGACTTTCTGTCAGTTTGTGCTTTTTGGATCGGACATGTGTGGATTATTGTCGATTCAAAGGGTATGGATTTCCGGTCGCACACATCGTATCAGAGCTTAGATTTTGTATATTCCTAAGCTTTGATGTGCACTCAGTATAGATAGGGACAGTAGCACCCTATATTGAGTTTGAGTGCATTATCTATATGAGCGCGTATTTGTTAGTGAATATAAAATATTTTATATTGTGTTTGCTTATCCGTTGAGTTGTTTGTGAATTCTGGCCGGTATGTGGGACGCCATATTATCGATAGGGATTTCTAAACACTTAGACATGGCAAGTCGACATAGTATCATTTTAAATTGGGTAAATGAAATAATTTTACCTCGATTATATTTTATATATAAAGGAATAATTTTTCAAGAGTTATTAAAGTGTATATAAATTGATTGTTTGGTTGTTTGAAAATGTAAATATATAAAAGTTAATAAAAGATGTTTGAATAATCTAAATAAAAGAAAAAATTGTAAAAGAATGAATTATATAAGCAAATGAATTATAAAGTATGGAATTATAATTAATATGATTTACAAATGTGAAATTATTTTATACATAAGAAATGAAACAATATGTGTTATAAATAAAAATGAATTTAAACTAAGAATTTCGAATGTTGAATTCCATTTATTTTGAAAGTTGTTTTTCAAAGTTAAAGAGATTATATTGTTATAAATCTAAGTAAGATAAAAGGATTTGAAATGATATTATGTAAGTAAAGTAAAATAGTGAAATTATATAAGTAAGAGATTTATAAATGTGATTTATATAAATATAAAAAGGAATTTTAAAAGAATATAAAGCACTGAATTCACTGCTGTTACTGGAAAATAACAAGGGTGATGACTGTAGCATCATCATTATCATTTTCGAGTTTCTATGTGATGGATTTGCTACCAATCGTAAATTGAAAATCGAAGTTTTGTTTTGATAAACAAATTTGATTTAAAATCCAAGTTTAAATTGATAAATATAAGTAAAATAAGTTTTGAACTTATAATCTAAAATGATAAAGATTTAGCTTTGGTAAAGTTGAAATAAATTTGAGTTAGTATAATAAGATATATGATTTAAAAGTTAACTAAAGGAAGGTTAAATAATTAGAATTAGATTTTAACTGGATGATTTAAGTTATTGAAATGGGAAATTAAACTTAAGTGGTAGTGATTATATAATATGAATTGGAAAGTTTGAATAAATAAGTTGTATAACTTATAAAGTGAGAAAATGTAAGTAAACGCAAGTGAGAATTGGAACGAAATATAACTTAAGTAATGAAGTTGATTTTTGGTATCGAAGTAAATTAATAAAGTGAATTAATAAATTGAAGTGATCAATGTGAACTTGAGTTATATAAAGAAATTCAACTTTAGTGGTAAAATGAATTAGCATTAAAAATGTTGTTGTCAAGAAGTTGTGAATTAATAATAATATTGGAAGTGTCGTATAAAAATGTGAATATAGTGAATACTAGAATTCAATCTAAATTGAATGTTAAATCAATTGGAATTAAAAGGGTTGAATCAAAGTGAATGAATGTAAAGTATATTAATTTGGTAATGTTGGTTATGCATTGGTTGTTAGATTGTTGTTAGTTGATTAAATAAAAAATTCATATGAAATTAAATTAATGAAATTGAAAGCTAAATAATTGAATTCAAATTGGAGTAAGTTAATCTAAATAGAATGGAATTTTTATTTGATTTTATTTGGAAGTGAACTAATTGGAATATGAATTAGTGAACGTAAACTAATTGAATAAATGAATGTTAATAAAATCCAATGTTAATGAATCAAATGTGATTTAAATTGAAAAACCAATTCATTGAATATTAATGAGAAGTGAATTTATATTGATTTGGTTATGGATTTGTTGGATAGATATTGGGTTATTAGATGTTAGTTGGATGATAGTTGTTTGATGGTTGGATTTGTTGCTTTTGAGTGCATTGCTATATTGGCATATATAGTTGTTGTATTGATATATGTTGTATATTGATATTACTTTTCATATATACATGTTTCTAATTTGTTGTTGATTGTTTAGTAGGTGCAGATGGCGCTTGCTTCGCTTTTGAAGCTCGCTTTTGCGCTACATTGGCCATATATGCTCGCTAATAATATATAAGGTACATATTTCGGATTACATATCGTACTTTTACACTGTTTTCCCTTCAGGACGCCTCATCCTCATAAATGCGATGTATATTTGTGATATATATATATATATATATCTGTGTGTGTGTATGTGTGTGTGTTGTGATCCTACTACGATAGAACCACGCAAAGAAGACGCTGGCGAATTTTTTTGAAAATTTAAGTATTAGAAATTTTTTGGGAAAATTGGAAAACTTTTGATAACTAAAGTTTTGGTTTTTGAGTTAAAGGTTGAACGGTATAGTTGGTTTTGAAAAGATAACTATATATGGATTTGAACACTTAGTAAAGTTTTTGTAAGAAGTTTAACTAAATGATTTTGGGAAAGTTAAACATTTAGAGATTTGGTAAATCCAGTTTTACAAAAATTGCTTTTGAAAAGTTAATGGATTTTATGACTTTCTCTTACTTGGTAATTTCGAGGACGAATTCTTTTAAATAAGGGAGAATGTAATGACCTAGAATTTCTATCATTTGAAATTCGTATATTTAATTGATTTTAAATATGCACAAGTAAATTTTATAAGCTGAATAAATAATATTCTGAATATAGTGAGTTAAATTGGATAATTAAATTGTTAATTTAATATTTGAAATTGAAGAAATAATTGGAAATTGGATTTAGTGTGAATGAAAATGATTTATAAAGTTCAATTAAATTCTATTTGAATTAGAATGATGTTATAAAATTTCTAAAATTGAATTAAAAGTTAATTTGTTAAAATGGAATATTTTAATATTTAATTAGCGAGTAAAAATAGTCATTTTTCAAACAGCCTCGGATTTCAACGAAACTAGTTTCATTAGATCCGTAATATTAAATTATTGTAAGATTTCAAATTTCGTGTCAGTCAGATTTGCGGTTTATCCGAGGCAAGCTAAAACGCGTAGAAATCGGTTTAAGTGGAATTTTAAATTCAAAATAATTCAATTTGAAAACCTATCTTCCAAATATGATCGAATTGGCTCTCAATATATATTACATTGCATTCGGGATGGGGATAAAACATTATAAACAGCAGGTGGCATGCTTCGTTTCGAGTTCGGAAATTTTCTGGATGAATAGTATGTGTAAATTTTCTATAAAAGGCCAAACTATTTCACAACTTTCACCAAACCCTAATCCTCTAGGGCTAATCGCCATGTTATTTTCAATGGCCAGAGATCTTCGATCTTCCTCCTCCATTTTCTTCAAATTGGCGCGTTATTACGAGAAACTTTCAACTGGAAAAAGGTCAGGTTCGTCGAGATACATCGATCCAACGGTTATGATCGTCTATTACGAAGTGGATCGATAGAAATTACATCGTAAAATATCCACGTTCGCACACGTTTTTATAGAGGAAGGCATGACCAAGTTTCAAGTGCTCATGGCTGAAGGTAGAGTGGAGCACGAGCTTTCAACTGGTGGTAGTTGATCGACGTATAATCGACGATGGTGGCGCGACTAGCTAGGGTTCAACGGCGGCGGGATGGGTTTCTTTGCACGATTTTTTAACCTAGGGAAGAAGAAACAGTACACGTCCCTGATGTGCTGTAGCGAAATCAACTGTTATATTAAAGAAAGGTTATAAAAAAAAGAATGTAAATTGATTTATATTAAAATTGAGTAATCTTTAAAAATGCGTAACTTTGTCATACGAGGTCGAAAATTGGCGAAATGAATTGCGTTGGGTCCGTATTTACGAGCACTACATTATGGAGCTGGACTGGGATTTATTTGAGCGATTTAAAATTTTGGTTGAAATTAAACGCTCGTTTAATTTTAATTGGAATAAATCGCTATCGCAACGACTACAAGCATTGTGAGTATAACTCACTCTTTCTGACTCACTTATATTTTTATATAAGTGAGAAATAATTTATTATATGATTGATGATTGTTTGGATGATATATGATATATTGACTGGTATTTGGATATATATACCTGCCTAGCAGAGCAGATGACCCTATATGTTCCTGTGTATGAGCGGATGAACCTTTGTACGCGCGTCTGCCTTGAAGCGGACATTGTACACATTTTCTAATATGTATATTTATTGCAAGTGACAGGTTGGAAGGATCCAACTGGATTCCTCACCCGTATTGATTTATTTACAGATATTGTGATATATGCTGTTATCATATTATATATGATATTTTGGATGCTGTGATTGACGTATTTAGTGCTGTTGCAACATTGGGCCTATTTCTGAAATTTTAAAATGTTGAAGTGATGATTTCCAAATTTAAAAGGATTTTAAAGCGATTTTGGAAATAATTTTTTATTGATTTCTGAATTGTAAAGGAATTGAATTTGTTTTGAATAAATAAATATTATAATTTTTATGTTATAAAAATTATGATTTTTGTGAAATAAAATCAAAATGTGATTTTTGAAATATTGAGTTAATGATTTGGTAAATAGTTTAAATTGAGTTTTTGAATTATTTTAAATGGTTTATATATGAGATCTATAAAATTTATATTTTACAAATCAAAGTAGTTGAATTGTAGACAAGTTTTATAAATGTTAAATTGAAGTATAAATGGATTTTATAAGTGACTAAGATTTGTGAATTTATGAAGTTATAAAAGAATGAAAATTGTAAATAAATAATTTATAATGAATTAACTTATAAATTGGATTTTGGCATTTAAATGAGATATAAATAGAAGTTGTTAACTAAGGGATTTTATAAGTTGAAGTTCTTATAAAATAATAAATGGAATTTGATTTTATAAATGGAATTTATAAACGTTGCTTTATAAATGTGAAATCAACTTATTTCTTTAAGTTAAATATAGTAGTGAATTTGGTAAAGGAGATATATCCCCGATTTTGGACAGTGGATTATCCTTAATATAAATGTGTAGAAATATTAAATTTGGTAAACAATTTATATTCACGATTTTGGATAGTGAATAATATATTAAAGAAATGTTTTGGAAAGTGATATTTTAAAATGAAGTTAAATTGTTTAAAGTGCACTAAAATGTGTTAAGGATCGAAACCATAGATTTTAACATTCCTTGTTGAAATAGATGTTTTCGAGAAGTAAGGAAATGATGGAATATAACACTGTTGTTATAGTAAATGATTTTTGGAAGAAAATGTTTTATATCATATATGGGATTTATATATCTATCTTATTTTCGAATCCCTATACTATTGATTTTGGGTTGCCGTAACGATGTTTTACGCAACATTCGTTTTGACGCAAATAAATATGTTTAATAAGAATGTTTTCCTTAAAGAATAAAATATATACTTAATCGTGATTTAAGTATATATAATATTTTCTAAGTACTGAAAATAAATTGATTTGTGAATTACTTGTTATTAAATAAATATTTAGAGATGTTTTCGAAGATAGAAGTGATATGCTTTGAGAATATATCTTTTTAAAGATAAACTGAAGTCAATATTTGGCAAATAATTTAATTAATAAAAGATTTATTAAAAGGGCCCAGTGATTGTTATGGTGCTGAATATTTGTTTGTTTGTTTTGATAGTTAAATAACCAACTATCAAACTTGGCCAAATTTTAGTTTCTCGACTTGATGTGGGAACTATTTAGTCGTGCACTCAGTACGTAGCCTTCTGTGTAG
This sequence comes from Allium cepa, assembly GCA_030765085.1. Taxonomy (NCBI): domain Eukaryota; kingdom Viridiplantae; phylum Streptophyta; class Magnoliopsida; order Asparagales; family Amaryllidaceae; genus Allium; species Allium cepa. The sequence continues at coordinate 119,549,207 of CM060946.1, read as the reverse complement.
GCTTCATTATCATATGTGTTGAGGATGTTGATTCGTATAGTGCGGATATTACTCCAATCTATCGAGCTTCCTTCTTGGCCCGATGGATAGCAAGTTGGAAGTTGGAGACATGATAAGTTTATGAGATTAAGTTTCTGTATGAGGTTGAGAAACGCTTTTGCGTTGTTGGTGCGTAGAGATTGGGAACAGATTTATCTAAAAACCACTTCGGACCAACGTATATGCGACGATTGTGCAGGTTGCTTGTGATGATATTGATATTTTGGAGTTTCATAGTGTGGGACTACTTGTTGATCGTTTTGGGTTAAAATCCCAATATACATCCAGTAGCCATGGTCTCTTCATTATGAAATATCCAATGCAAGGACCATTCGCTACTAATCCTAGGGATTTCCCGATAGGATGTCGTAGGAAAGTACATTCGGTTCGTCCTGTTTCTGGACAACTTGTATGGATGTTTGTCTGACATTGCATTTCTATATATTACGTACATTGGTTTTTACAAACGTACATCAGTGGTGGCGGAGAAGGCAACTTCTCTTAGCTTAACACCCTCCTTGAGACGTATGCGCTTAAGGGTTGTATTTTTGTGGAAGGCAATTAGTAGTCAACGGAAAAGGCCGTGTGGCATTCTAAGTGATGTGATCTGTGATTGTGAAAGGTAACCGTTACCTCTAGCCTCATCAACCGGAAATGACCAAAACATGGTTAGATGCAGCAGGGCTAAGTGGGTCATTCCCATTAGGATACGATCATCCTCTTCTAGATATATCTTTGCATGATATGACATCTTGTATCTGATTATGTGGTTTGTAAGCTTAGAGGACCCTCGGTAAAGGTCGGTAATAATCGGAGGATGATATATTTGGTACCATCTAGTTATAGAGATAGGCTAGTCTTATGTTGGTAGAGGATCCTTTGTGATGGTCCTCGGTGCATTCTTCTAGAGATGTACTACCGGAAGGTAGTCCCTTCACCTGGTTATTTGTATGGAAATCCAAACTCCGCTACGTGTTTTCCATTTTGATTGTGTTACCCAATTGGGCTATATGCTGGAATTTAATCAATGTAACAATTTCGGCTATGATTAATATTATTTGTATATGGTAGACACTACTATAATATAAATCGATATTTGATATGAAATGGTTTAGTTATCATGAGGTAAAAACATGTCCGTATTTATGTGTGGACTTGTCTTACGAGATTCTTTTGTTTTGAAAACCGAAGAAAAGTTTAGTAATTTAATAAATTCAGTTGAGTGTGTTTCTCATGCTGGTTTACCAGACTGATCCTGACGTTATTCCCTTTCAATGCTCGGGTCGGACTGAGTATATTTATAGGTTCAGATTGGTGCTTTTGGGGCTTTAGCAGGAGAGCTGGAGATCTTCATTTCGATATGCGTATCTGTTTTGATTATTGATTATCCGTTGTGTTTAGTTGTTGTTTTATATTATCAGCAATTGTAAGGACAAGTTATTATAACTGTTCAGGATGATAACTATTGATTGATTGTTAAACTTCAGTTGATGTGTGTGTATATATATACAGTTTCTGTTTTGTAAAGATCATTGATATGATATTATATATTTTCTGTTGCGATGTGAGATTCTATATTGTTCTGTTTGGTTCTATCTTCTCTCTTTCTTCTCTTATCTTCTTCTCTCTTCTTTTCTTTCTCTTGACTTTCCGTCGTATTGTGCTTTTTGGGTCGGACATGTGTGGATTATTGTCGATTCAAAGGGTACGGATTTTCGGGTCGTCACATTATATCTCAAAGTGTAACGTCAGACATACATCCATACAAGTCCATCCTGGGTCTGAATGGAACCGAAGGCACTTCAAAAGAAACCCTTGCAAATTCGGATATCCCTAATCCCGACCGGAGTCCCCATCACATAGGGTAATCTCTATACTAGGGCCACTCGATGCAGAGACAATCAACATGTAATCCTTTCATTTTCAAAAATACCCGGTCTTCAACCACCTTCTTCAAATGTTGTCCCATTTCGTCATATCATTATCCGGAATTGGTTTTATGACTTAATGTCCTCTCCCGTCTTAACCGAATAATGAGCGCTTATTTAAAAAACATATGGGTACATTAGGATCTTATTTAATTCACAACTTTTAGCCCTTATTTCCCAAAACCTTTCCTTTTGAATGGTTTAAACAAATTTCCATTTTTAAATCTTTTAAACAAAAGATCCATCCATAAGATCCTCTTCAATTTGAAACAAGGTTTACCAAATCTTTAACAAAGATTCATTTATAGCTTTCAAAACTATTTCCATTTCAAATTTGATTTACCCATAACTCAAAATCCTTTCAACAAAAACTGGAAATTCTTTCTTTTTGTGAAAGCTATTATCATTTGAAAACAAAGATTTTTCGTTTCGGGAAAATCCGATCAAGTTTGCTCAAGTTGTGTCCTTTTAAAGTATAAATCGGAAAATCAGCGAACTGATGTACTCTCGGCAAGCTCTATTTAAGTTAAATTTAAATTCCCAAAATAATTCATTTAAAATACTTTAAAATGGTTCAAAATCCTTACATTATATAACCTTTAACCGTTTTTAAACCATAGTTTCCAAAATTTCAAATTTTCAAAATTAATTATTTATTTAAAATAAATATACAAAATAATTTCTTAATTTCAAAACTTACTTTTCAAAAGTTTTTCATATTTAACCCAATGTCACTTCCAAACCATTTTGGATTCAAAATTCAACTTTTAAATCTTTCACCATTTTGAACAAAATAATATTAAATTCAAAATACCCGTGACTTAACCAATTTCCCGTGAAATCCATATTTGTGTTATGTTTGTGTTGTCTAAGGGTTTTGCATCCAACAATAAAATATCACAACCATCATAAATTTCAGCACAACAATATCAATAAGCGGTATAATCCTATAACGCTTATTTTCCATTCACAGATAAATATGTAAATTCATCACAGATAAATAACTTACATTTATCACAGCTCAATCCAAAGCAATTCATATCACTGAACATCACATTTCAGAGATATCAAACAATTCAAGGCATTCAATATAATCCAATCATCCATAAGCAAGATTAATCAATTACATAATTTTATAATTAATTTAAACCAAATAAATTAATTGCTTATGAATAAATTACTTATCCCTGCTTAAATAACATTAATTTCAAACCAATGGTTATTATATAAATTAATTAATGAAATTAATTAATCAACCTTAATTATCCATCTTAAGTAATTATCCTTAATTACTTACATTAATTAATTATCCCTTAATTAATCATATAAATTAATTAACCTTAAGTTAATTACATTAATTAATTAACCCTTAATTAATTACATTAATTCACTAACCCTTAATTATTAATTAATCTCATTAATTAATTAACCCTTAATTAATTGACAAATTATCCTTAATTACTTTCATTTAGTAATTATCTTTTAATAATTTGATTAATTAACCTTTAATTATTAAATTATCCTTTAATTACTTTCATTAAGTAATTATCTTTTAAGTAATTAATTATCTTTTAAGTAATTAATTATCTCCTAATTACTTGCATTAATCAATCACTGATTAATTACATAAAGTAATTATCCTTTGATTACTTAATCCATAATTAATTAATTATTCTTAATCAATTGCTTAAATTATTAATTAATTAACCTTAATTAATTATAAATTAAACTTTAATTATTCAGACGTTAATTAATTAAGATAAACCATTTATCTTAATCAATTACTTAATTACATCATTTAAATCTTCATTAAATTAAATACTTGAAATTAATAATACAAAATCACTTGAGACTTTAACACTTATCTAAATTACTTTAATCACACTATTAATTTCCATTTGAAAACACTTAGGAATCACATTTTTTAATTACCTAATATATAATTTAAAAACCAAAATAGTTAATCGTAGAAACATTTTTTTACGTTTTAATCTTTGAAACCTGCTTGAAAAACTTGATCAATATCTTGCTTTGAAACTTGGTCAATATTTTCTTTGAAACATATATATTTCTTTTTTTTTATAAAACTTGATTAAAACAAAAGGAACCCGAGCCCACAGCAAAACTCCCCGAACAAACACTCGAACCAACTTGCCAAATTCCCGAGTTCAACCCCGAGCCACTTTCCCTTTTCTTTTTTCCTATTCTTTTTTAAACTTTGTTTTAGTTTTAATTTAAAAATCCGTTATACCGTTAAATACTGATGTGCTACTTTGAGCCAAAGCTTCATCTTCCCGAGACAAAACTCGAGACAACACCCTCTCGAAACCATCAGCAAACAAACCCAAGCCTGACACCACGTGCATGTGTACATGAGTTCGTCGACGTTCTGACTAACTTCGACATCGCCTACAGATCGTCAACGACCCATACTAATGCTCCAATCAACCGACTCCGACAATTAGGCTTGGAAACAAAAACAAGTAAATCGAGCAACCATAAACCCAAAAATGATCAACTAAAATCGCCTCGTGCCACCACCTGCGACCACCAGGCACCTCGCCATCACACAAGAAGCTGCATCACTGTTTGGAGCTTCGATTCCCCCACCACCGGTTTTCTCCGAAGCGACCATGACTACGCGCGAACGTCCCAATCATCATTGACCCAAACAAGTCGTTAAACCCTATATCACCATCGTTCGGCCACCATGGTGGTTGATAAAATCTCAGACCATTTTTGCCGTGATCCTCATCGTACCAGCTTCCTCCACCATTAAACGCGACACCTACACTTCACCGATCATTGAGAAATCAACTGAAGTTTAATTTCTATTCAACCAGAGATTCCTCTTTCAAAACACAGTTAAAAATCTTGATTCCACTTTTAAAAATCATAATTTTTGGAAACGAATTAGATGATATAATTGAAGCAAGAAATTATTCCCTCGATTTTCCAACATGTATTGAGTTATCACTGTATTTCCTAATTTCCAGCAAAACCACTTGATAAGTATATTTGAAAGTATTTTTAAAACTTAGATCTTGTAAATTCAAACACTTTTTGTTTAGACATCATACTCTAAAAAGAACTAGGAGATGAGGATTTGAATTTTGAAATTGTTAAAAGCCTGTAAGGCTTAGAACAGAGGCCTCTCTGCCTATAACACAGACATGCATACAATTTCCTACATATATACATACGTGTAGGCAATATTTACATCTATACAAAAATTTTTACAACATACTTCAGATATCAATCACAAACAATCCAGATATAAATAGATTTTAGCTTTTTAAATATAAGTTTACTCACCTGGAATTGAAAAATAAAGAAGCTTAAGACTGGAAATGATTTGAAAACTAAAATAGATTTTGATCTTGAACTTGAAATCTGGCATTTGATCTTTGCTTTGCTTGATAAAACTGAATTGAACATGCATGCTTTCAGGTTGAAGACTGTTTATTGTTTGGGATGATCTTGCTTAGACTCAGGTTGCATTCTTTAAGGTTTTAAGATTTTGAGATGTTTTTGATTTAAGCTTCAGGTTGTTGCTTTGTTTTTGCGATAGATCTTTGATCTGAAACTTATTTTGATTCAGTTTGGTTGAAGACTTGAACAGGTTTTGAATTAGTTTGAGATGCATTTGAACTTGATTGTTTTTGTATTTCTTTTTTTTTTCTTTTCTGGTTTGCTTTTTCAAGTTTGAGGTTTGGAACATATGAAAGAAAAATGAAAGTAGAAGTATAGATGTGTGCATATATAACTTTGTCCTCATTTTATCTATTATTTTTAAAAATAAAAAGAAGATGACATTTGTATTTCAAACTAACACTTGTTGAAATTCTTGTTAAAAACACCTACACTTGTTAAATCTTATGTTGTAATTCTTACACATGTCTCCTTATTCATGTTATTAATATTAAATATGTTTATAAAAATTTTACATTAAATTTACATTATATTTTCAATTTTAGATAAATACATTTCTTTTCATCAATTTATGTTTCATATTTATATATATACAAACTTTATTTGTTCATATATAATTTTAAAAGAAAGTATATAAACCTTTTTATTAAATTTATTTCAAACTAAAGCTATTATATCTAATATTGATAAATATTTATCTATAGAGTTTTTAAATATAGAATTTAACTTTTAAATATCTTTTGAAAATTGTTATATTAAATTCAAAATATAATTTCCAAATCACAATATATACATATATTATATATATATATATAATTAGAAAACAAACTTTTATTAATTTAAAATACAGTGTTTTCAAATCAAAATATTTATTTTTGAATTTCAAAATCAAAATTCTATTTACAATTTATATATATGTATACATAAACAAACACATTTCTTATTTATTTTTGGAAAAATTCAAATTAATTCACAAATTAATTCCAAAAAATATATTTATTACTAAATTAAATTTTGTCTTAAAAACGGAATCGTTACATGTAGCCTCAAGCTTCACAGTGGTAAATGAATAAAGCAGGGATGTGCCGCAAGGCTATATGGATAGCTCCCATTAGGGTATGATCATCCCATATCTAGTGTCGATATTTATGTAAGCTTTAGGACCCATAAGGGTTGTTTATCAACCAAGGGATGATTATATTCAGCACTATCATGTAAGGGATAGGATCGATCCTGAGCAGTAGTGAAGCAACGTATTGTAGCCTCCCGTACATTTTATCTGGAGGCATACAGATTTGGTGGGTAGAGCTTTACCATTTCATAGTTGGAATCAATTTTCCAATACAAGCCATCAGATTGATTATATACCTACTATGTTGGAATTTAATTAATGTAACAATTTTGGCTATGGTTAATATGTACTTGTACCTTAGAAATTATAATGATATCACTAGATTTTCTATAGAAAGTATTTTGGTTATCGTAAGGTAAAAACTCGTCCGTGTTTATATGCGACATGGTTTTATGAGATACCTTTGGTTTTTAAGGATTTTACAAGTTATTTGAGTTTCTTACACTGGTTGTACCAGACTGATCCAAACATTATTTTGTTATAATGCTCGAGTCACCAGAGCATATTTTCAAGATTTAGTTGAATACTTTGAAACTTTCAAACGATGAGCTGGATTTTCCAAGACGTATTCTGTTTCTTACATTCTTCCACTGAGCTGGATTCTCCAAGATGTATTCTGTTTCTTACATTCTTCCGCTGTCCTGTTTGTTTTGTTCTTATTTATATTCAACGAAAATTGTTAGGACGGACTATTATAACTGTCCAAGCTAATAATTGGTTAATTTACTCTGATGTTGTGTTTAATAACGAGGATTTCCTTTTGTAAAGACTTATTTTATATTATATATTACTCATTACGTTTTGTGAGATTATGTTTTATCTTCTTCTTTCTTTAACCCCAAATGAATTGACTTATAAACACTTAAATAATCGGCACATGAATAATGTGGATGTATTAAGTGTCGTTTTCAGGTGTAAGAAAGGCATATCGTTACAAAACTTTTATAAAGGAATTCGGCCCAATTCTTGTATTAATGGGTTCCATTTCTTCTAAAGGTTGGACGTTTAATAAAAAGAAGCAATAGTCTAAGTGTGGAAGTAGTAAAGGTGTGGTTAGAGAAGCCTAAAAGGGTAATGTCACCAACGCTTGAAGAAGATGGTAAAACTAGAATTGTTTGAATTATTGAAGACAATTAAAAACAGAAAAGAATTAGATTCCTCTTCTGAATTATAATAAAAGATCGTACGTCTATGACTGCTGCGTTTAGGTTAAAATCCCAGATATAGAATTAGCATATGTGATTATTTACATGAGCTTAAACGTAGAAGACCCATGATAAAAGGTTTGATGGAACTTCATAATGCAAATAGTGTCATTGTATTAGTTAATAGAGTGGGAGAAAACCATAATGTTGATCAGAAGCATTGTACAGTGGGTTATGCAGTGTGATTAAATTTCTTTCCTTTTTAAAATAAATGCTCAAGATCATAGGTTTCACTATAAACAAATTTTATCCTATATTAAATCAAGCTAAATATGTTTTAGGGCTTTTTTGGAATTTAATCAATTTTAAAATAAGTATATTTTGTTATTAATAGGATATTTAAAATTTTATTAGTATCAAATGGAGGCTACATGGAAGTGTACATACAGAGAAGAATGACATTTCTCATCTATAACTCGTTTATTACTGCCACATACTCGTGTACTAGACAACAAGTAACTCATCCACCATTTTCCTTAACTTTTGAACTCCAAAAACCCTCATGGCTGGCATATTATGTGGGCTTATGGGATTAGACCAACAAAATTTAGATCGTTATCTAATTAGTTTATGTGCTAGTTTAATTTAAATGTTTATATATGATAATTTATACATTTAAATTCAAATTTCAATCTTATAACGATTAAATAAATTAATACATAAACACTACGTATGAAATCTCCATATTATTTATAAGACTTATAAATTATTCTGTTAAAATGATTTTGAATGAATTATGAGAGGCATAGTTCTATAACTCCTAGGTGCGACACCTATCTTCAATGGTATTTTGTAAATTCAAGCAGTAAAGCATGTATGGTCTATGTTGAAGCATAATATTAGACACGAGGTCATTCAATTATAGATCATCTTGGTGAATTCCTACTTTGTTATCATTTTTAAAATGACACGCTTAAGCAATGATAGATTGTGCATGTGATATTCACTTCGTCGGGACAATGTCATTGAGACATCTAGAGCTTGATCGATAGCCAAAATTTTAATAATATGTCTATAGTTAATTTCAAAACTTGACTTCCAAAGTCGCTTGATTCAATCTGATAAGATTTATTGATTAACTAAATTACATAGCTTAAAATTTTATGCATCATGTCAAATTCCAATTATGTTGACACTAACCTTCTATATCGAAGAATATGCATCTACACATGAGTAGTGTTTCACTACGCGTATCTCAACACATATCAAACTTTATTGTAACATGATCCAATGTTATATGATTTTTCCATAATCAAGGTATGCTCCTAATACATATGATTTATAGAACACTTAAGTTGAAAGACCACAACACATTGTCACATATGGTCTTCTATTTGATTTAGATATATTTACCATGTAGAAGATTGTCAATGAATATTATGTAGTTATTCCTCAAATACTACACATATTTAACCTATTAGCATCCCTAACAGGCATGAATAAATCATTATCTTAATTTGGTCTCACATGTGTACCGATATCCCGTTCTTGAAATACCTTTGAATAAGAACACATAAGGATAAATGTTTACGTGTATGACTGATACTCTAGTTGCAAACAAAACTGCAATCGACTAAACACTTCTAATTGCATTTGTAAATGTATTAATATTCATAGTAATAAAGCCATACAATAGAAACAACATTCAGAAAGAACATTTTTATGTCAAAAAGGATTCATTTATAAGTGTAGAGTATGATAGAGTGCAATCAAATTACATATTTAATCCCATGGCATGCATTAATTCTTTCAATCTCCCACTTGCACTTGGGGAAAGTAACAAGGCTTCATGCCTACATCCTCGTAGTTTTCCAAGGTTAACTGAGATAGTGCCTTTATGAATAGATTTTCAATGTGTTCTTTCATTTCTACTCCTTCGACAACTAATTCTCCTTCGCCAATAAACAATACCTCGTGAAACCATTTTGTAAATAAATAAATGATCATTTTGACTCTCTGGGTTCTCATCACGAAGAAGTAGCCCATCCAGACAAGAGTGGGGAATTAGACAAGTTATCCGGTAAGAGCACTCTTATTGTATGGAACTTACGAATAATCTATCTCAATATATTATGAGATCTGGATCCCATTACAATTTTTTTGTCAAACTATCGTCGCAATAGTCTAGCATTAGATTTCAATCATTGATGCTACTCATAGTTCTCATATAAATTTGCGCATCCAAATTGACTCATTTATAGCATCATTTAAGGCAATTTACTTACCTACATAAATTTGCCACAGGTTCTTATTAGGCAATTTTCAAGCTCATGGCATTTCCATTGAGGATCAATGCAAATGTTAAAATTAACTATCCACTATCATTATTGCTCTAGATGCTTGGGTCTGCGTGCCTTTTCATAAGGAGTTCATAGTTTTCCTATATTAGAAAAAATCTCTAATATTTCCCAAAAACATGGGAATTCTCTATTAGAAAATCTCTAGTATTTCCTATATTTCAGAATTCATCGGAAAAAGCGGGATATTTGTCATTAAAATGGTTACATGCTTCTCCATCTGTACGAGGACATAAAACCATATAAGAATTAATGGAAGATGATGCAAACGGGTGAATTGTACACCTTTGGTATTGCTTTTTTCTTTTTGTATCTTATGTCACCATAGAATTTACAATGTGAAACATATTTATCTTCCTTCCAATATAGCATGAATCCACTTCAACATGTGTTAACCTTTTCATATGGCAATCTGAATGTAAATACTTCTACTAATGAATAAAAATTCTGCACCAACCTAATCATTAAATTGTATGGGATTATATCTATAAGAAAACTAATAACATCATTTTTCAATTTCTACGTACCATTATAAGCATTTTATAAAAACTAACCTACATGTTGTTGCCAACTCTGTCACTAGACATCCATTAAAAAGTGGTCGTTTTGATGTTTCATGTTTTTCATCTACATAAAGTAAATCCATCTATACACTCAAATTGCGGTAAGAAAGAACATTTCAATCATTGTATTCTTTGAACTAGAACATTAAAATCGATATCAATGTTTTCATTATCATCATCAATAACAATTGCTTAACCATACTTAAATCTTCACTAAGAAATTTCCTTATATAATAAACTTCCTTAAAGCCTTTTTTGTCAAATGGATCTTCATGATATTCATGATGTTTTGAGATCCATCCTTCTTACATGAACATCAAATATCCATCATTTTTTTTTCTTTCACAAGATGATACTTACATGAATCTATAAAGGCCTTAGAAAAGAAATTGCATTATAAAAATGTGCCTTTAATTGCATTTATTGGTTGTGTTTCAACTGTAAATGCAACTACTATTATTTCTTAAATAACATATAATTTCCTATTTTCAGCGCAACAAAAATTTACCGCCCTTCCCTACCTAAATGGTTACCTTGTTATGTTTTTATATCTCATTCCCATCTCCGCTCTTTTTCCCTCTTCGCTTCATAAAAATGTGGCTCACCCTATGTTTCCTCCATCGTCGTGCTACTCCTCTCCAATTCGTCGATCCACTCCTCCATGAATCTGCTTCGCTTTCTACACAAATCCAAATCTATTCACTCCTCCTTCATTCTCACCCTACATTTCCAGACAAATCATAAATCAATACTAAAAAAATTGAGGCTTGCAAAAATCCCGATTTAGTTGAGGTATTTAAATTTCGTATAACATAGTCTGTTATTTTATAAATTTCAGTAAATGTCACCTCTACTTTAGTAGATAATTAATTATGAATGATTTTTTTGATGGTTCCATTACAATAGAATAATTCATATTTTCATAATTAAATATCCATCTTGCTATTAAATTATATATATTTTCTTAATCCAAAATTGTTGCTTTATTTAGGTATATTCATTGTAATTTTATTACTCGTTTTTGAATTAATAGTTTTAACGGATTCTTTTCTACGGTAGCTTTACATTATTTGTGATGATACAATTATTTATGTGAACTTGTAGCAAATATTTTTAATTATTTGGAAATAAATTAAAGATGATACAATTTTGACTAAATTGGACATCGTATCTAATGTTGTATGTAGTCCTCTTTTTACTCTTAGTCAATCTAGAATAATATGCACTGTTTCTCCCCTTTTCTGAAAATATGGAATGGATAATTTTAGTAACTATTATCAAAAAAAAGTTAGTCCATTATTGCTCTATCACTTAGTGTCTTTTTAGGTTGTCGTCTGCCTTTCTTGCCCATATTAACCAAACTTTTGCTACTCATTAATGGTAATGCAAATACATTGCTTATATGATTTTTTTAAGCTTTGTCTTGAATCTCCATACAATGTTTATATAACCATTGCCAGATTTTTAGCTACTTAACGATGCATTACATTTTAGTGCTATTAATTATAAAATCTTGATTATAGCACGCACAACAATATGTTGTTTATTTTTTAACAAAAAAGAATTTTCATTATATCTTGGTCATATGTACTCACTCGGATATTGAATCACACCATAGACATGAACCGCTCTTTTAACATCTAGCATATAGGACCAATATTGGAAAATATTATATTTCAAGGTCAAAGTACACCTGAATAGGCCAGTAGTGATCAATCACACTAACTCTATTGAAACTATTGGTCTATTACTGTCTTTGTAGGATGCATCATCTTATGATAGATCATATAATGTTTTTTCATTGTAGATTGTATCTTTCAATAGTATTCTATGTCTATTGGTCTCATCCTAAATGGTAATGATTGTCTTCTATTTGATGCTATAGCTTATGGTGCATCACCAATAAAGGTTATTGTTTTCCGGCATTTTGACCCGGCTATACTCAAACTGACTGGACAAGTTAGACTCAACCGTCATTAAGGCCAATAGCCTAGACCAATGATTGTAGGGTCCAAAATCAAGCATAGATGATAGTATGAAGCAGAAGCATAAAGCTCACTACTCCCTGGAGATGGATCAGGTACGATCCATATTCAACACTATGGATCGTATTGTATCTATTCCACAACTCAATTTTGCAGCGATCGTTGGTAAATAACTTAATATCTACACATCCTATCAACATGAAACATGGAGTAAAAGCTTACTACAACATATGAAACACCTCTTAGGGATCTCATTCCAATTGGAGGAAGTTGGAAGGATCGGCATAACTCCCTTTCGAGGGATCGACATAAATCAGAATTTAAGCAACACTACTTCATGGAAAATGCAAAATCTCACATACCGTACATTGGAATTGCATGAAATTTAGAGAGAAAGTAGCTAACATTATGGGGCATCCCTCATAGTGATCGTAGCCCTTTTGGATGCACTAATAGGGATTGGTATCGATCCTAATTGTAGGACCCGATTGGTCTGCAAATTTTTGAGTAGCCTCGTCTTAGTCTTTCGAACCTTCTGCAAAAATTTCAATTCGATCCATATACGTCTACCCCTATAAATACAGCTAGCATGGTGCTAGAAAAGGGATCACGCTTTCTCTACTATGGCTTTGCCATTTTTATTCTTCACTTTTGTAGTAATGGATCCTCGCTGATCCAAACATTTTTGTAATCATAATCAAGTGGAAGATCAATAAAAATATGAAGTGGACGTAGGCCAAGATTGTCGAACCACTATAAAAATCTCCATGTTCTTTTATGATTTTTGCTTTGTTTTAACTTCATTCTTCATTTAATCTCTATTAGATTCTATTGGGTGTTGATGCCCATTTTTGCGTCAACATTTTGGTGCTTTCATTGAGAATTGAATTCTTAGCTTGACTGGATCTCATTATCTACTTATGGATTCCCAAATTCGTGAGACAGATCTAGTTATTAACCAAAAAACTTCCCAATCTACTCAAAGTTAAAAAAAATCTAAAGGAAGTTGATAGCCATGGTTAGTGGAACTAAGTCTACTTCCCATGCTTTTGGAGGATTTGATTGTGCTTGTGCTCTTGTTTTGGAGTTATTCATATGTTCATGTCCATTTAGAAGGGATTGGATTTACTCATGTATGCAAATTCTTGGGATCAGATGCTGAAGTTCGCACTCAAGTTAGTCAAAATAGTCGATCCCTTTGTCGTGGCCAAAATGGTTGATCCCTCTCTCAAGGCTAAATGGCGGATCCCTAAAAAAGTCGATCCCTCTGTCAAGGCCAAACTGGCCTATCCCTCTCTCAAGGCCAAAATGATCGACCCCTCCGTACCTACTACTGATCCCTATTTACATGTACATTCTCAATACCAATCCCTCCAAAGACATCAATATTGATCCCTCTGAAACAGCTATATTGATCCCTTCAACATATGTCTATACCAATCCCTCTAGTATATACATCGATCCCTCTATAAGGTATATATACCGATCCCTCTCCAAGGTCTATATACCGATCCTTCTCCAAGGTATGTATACCAATCCCTCTGCAAGTATACGACCCCTATTACACCGTTCCTTCATATTACCAATCCCTCCATACCCAGTATGATTTTTCTCTCTCATAAAACATTCGGTACTGATCGCTTAGGGATCGGGCATTTCATAATTGATCGGTCCACCCACTATCGATCCTTATGTCACATTTGTCCAGAACCGAACCCTTATTTAACCGTTCCCTACTCTAAAAAAATATGGATCGAGTATGACGTATTTTATAAAAAATATGGATCGAGTACGATCCACTTTTATTAAAAAAAAGGTCTAAAAGACAGTGCGCAGTGCCCCGGTGCCGCAGCGTAGTCTCGCGGCATTCGAGATTTGAAACTCAACTTAAAGATGGTGCATTTTATCTGCTTCCCTTACATCCTATGAACGACCGGGGCATAGAGGGTCAAGCGGCAGCTGCTGAGTTACAAGTAAGGAATTACTACACAAACGATACACCCAAAGGCTGGAAAACTGCGATGATAAGACACGAACTAGGATCAATTACTGGATCAGGCTTCTAGGGTGGATTACGACTGCTCTAAGTAACCAGCTTCCAAACGGCTGACTTGTCAGCTATGATACGATGGCTTGTGTGACGACTGCCCTACTTCGCTTATTATACCATCTCAAAGTATAACTATCCATCATCAAAGTCAAACTAGAAGTAGTCACCCATTCAACTCGAAGCAAACCTAGGAAGTTATGGCCTAAGGTCAAACTCGGATAAAACCAATATTTTCTCTAAGAAAACACCATTATTACTCCAAGCACCGTTCATCACTAACCCAGCATTTCAACTTCAGTGACTCCAAGCGAACCAGGGGCTAACTCTAAACAAATAGAAAATTTTCTCAGGTCGAACTCCAAGTGAATTATCACAAATCTGTCACACGTTGGACAATCATGCATGTAACATTAACAAGCATTAAAAACTTTCGTAACTTGAAAATGGACCGGACTAATGACGACTAGAGCATTTCCCCACTCAAAACCCATTCACTGAAGCCATTCAATATGCAAAATATCCCAAGAGATTCGATGCTGCAACTATGCCTATATATTCTTGAAACACAGACCTATAAAAGAGAATCTCATGAAATGTGAAGGGCACATGAATTTTGCCAGAGCGACGAATGTAGTTAAATAATGATTCTTTCCCATATTCCTCGAGGAAGTAGCGATCAATCGTGTGATTCCTGCTATTACCGCCCAGTCCCTCTCTTTGTTTAATCAACTGGCTCATGCAATTCACTCCAAAGATGCGGTGTCATTATCCAACTTATCCCAAGTGTTGGGGGAGTCGCTCAAAGACTTCTAGCAAAGATTCCACATCATCATCCCTAAAGAAAGCAATCCAAGTGAGAGTATCATGTTGGTGGAATTGAGACGGGGAATTGACCACAAGATAGACTTTGGCGACTAGTAAGCTGGAGAGCCACCATCGACCTTGGATCATTTCTATTACAAAGTGAACCGGAACCTAAGCAAGGAGGAGATAGAGCATACTAGAAAAAAGAACTATGCAGGCCCATTGGCTGAAGAAATTCAGAGCAAAGGCAACATTGAGGTGTTAGATGAGGACTCGGATTCTAGGAGACGAACCAGAATCCCAAAATTCGACTCATATGCTCCTTGAATGATTCAATCGAAAACATATACTTGAAGACTCACAACTTAGAGCAATACTAGAAACTAGCCTCGAGAGATTCCATCGAAACCCAAAAGATGTGTGGGATGTGCTATACATTTCAGGATACACATGGTCATAACACTGCTGATTATAGACACCTCCGAGATGTGATCGGAAAGCTGATCCAGAATGGAAATTTTAAGCAATATGTGCATGCCCCATAGAATGGCAGGTAGGGAACATCCGATTCCTATCAATAAAGAAATTTGATTATTAATTGGACCGCCGACGGTCGATATCCCATTGAAAGGAGCTAGTGGCAAAGTTGAATAGCAAGCATATGATGCTACTTCACCTATCAATGAGATTTATTCCCGTCTTCTTTGAATTATTTTACTTCAATTTCAATTATGTTGCAAACTACGACCAACTTGAATTAAACTACTTACATGTGATGTAGGTTGCCAAGTATCTGGTGTTGGGCACCAACCAACCTCCATGGACCATAATTGGACCTTCGAAGCACCATGAGGTGAGCATGATTCAGCCACTCATTAGCAGTCGTATGCCCCTAACTTGGGAGAAGCACTCAAAATGGAAAGTGTGTGTTACCCCACCATCCACTTCATACTTCATGCTTCAATTGTGCCAGAACATCTATGATTTACTTAGGCCCGACA
The DNA here is from genome assembly GCA_030765085.1 of Allium cepa. Lineage (NCBI taxonomy): Eukaryota > Viridiplantae > Streptophyta > Magnoliopsida > Asparagales > Amaryllidaceae > Allium > Allium cepa. The sequence goes on along the minus strand of CM060946.1, from coordinate 119,532,771 downwards.
AGATCAATGAAAGACTTGGAGTGGATGCAACCCAACCATCCAATCCCTAGCTCATACTTGAAGTTCGTCAAAATACATATAGCTCTCCCGAAGCTTAGCACGACCAAGGTCTAAATAAAGTGGATGAGGTTCGATTATCCATACATTAATTCCTACCCTGGACATAGGAGAGAGTTTGAAAACTCGACTTAAAGTCGGCGTGATTGACAACCTACTCATCAACCACCACCCTCAACACGTGGACTCGACTACAGCTTGAGGTGGATCATCCACCCGAAAACTCTCTCTCTTGACATGTAAGGAGGGGTACGAAACCAAAAGATGGTGTGTTTCGACTGACCGTCACTCACTCTGGTTCCTAGAGCGGGAACCGGAGTATAAACATCAAACAGGTGTGACTGACCATGTAATACCCTTGATTTTTGATAACATTATTCAGGAGATCTAATTAAATAAATTAAATAGAATAACGTATTTATAAGCGATAAAAGGATTGAGACTTCAATTAGTTAACTAAGGCTGTGCCTAATAAACTAACCAAAGGGATAAAGAATGGTTTAAGGTTAATTAAATTACATAAGGGTATAATTGGAAACTTCCACCCAATGACCCTTACCCATTTATATGTTCGTACCTACCTTATTCTTCGCATTCACATCATTTTAAAAACTAAAATGCAAGATAGAGGAAGGCCGACCATTAAGAGGAAGAAGAAAATTCAAATTAAAAGCCAGAGATTCAAGCTTGGGGATAATCAATCTCAATCCAATCTCCTTATCTAGATCAAGGTCAACTATAATTCCATCTCTACTTTGTTTAAAATCATATATTTTCGAATTTAAGGGAAAATTTGTTTTTATGATATATTAGATGAAGTTATGCTTGTTATGATTTATTTGATTTAAACAAGATTGTTTAAAGAAGTTTTTATAGGTTATAGGTCAAAACCGAGATCTATTGATGTTTAAATGCCATGGGAAAATTTTATGCTATGAGAAACATTATCCTGAAGTTGGGCTACATTTTTGATAATTTTCTAAGTTATGGAAAGATTATTATGAATTTTCAAAGGAAAATATGGTTATTTTGGTTTACAATTTATTATGGAAAATATATAGAGAATTTGGGTCTTGAATTTTCATATATTAGATAACATGATCAAAGTGTATTTCTAGAATTTTTGGGGATTATTCTAAAGTGATTTGCTATGCAAAATAAGTTGTTTTAGAAGAGGGACTTCTTTGCAAAAATTGGAAGCGCTTAACTGATTAACTAACCATGGTTTAGATCTGGATTACCAGTAGTTTTTCTGAAAAAGAATTTGAAATAGTTAAGGCAACCAATTTGGTGTTGACATGTGGCAGGTTAGTTGAAGAAAAGTCTGCTTAAAGTAGTAAAAACCAGGTTTACATCAGAAATATTAGTTTTTCCTACATAAGAAAGCAACTTTCGACACAGATTCTCCCGCCTTTATCTTAGTCGAAACCTACACTACCGAAACCAATACACAAGCTATCACTAAGATGGTGCGCAGTTGATTGGAGGAAGGCGGAAGGTAAGGTGTCGAAAGAATAGCTTTCGAAGGAGTCATAGCCATGGTTTGTTTTCAAAAAGAAAACGTGCCTGCCTTTGTTTAGATTTAGCCTTCGACGGAGTTGAAGCGTTTGGTTTTGAAAGAGGATTTTCAAAATTTTCGTAAGTGTTTAACATTAACTTAAGATTTCTTTTGATTGGGTTCCTTACTTATGAAAGAATATTTTGAAAGAAGGAGTTCTGACCTAATCGAAACCCTGCTGCCATTCTATAGCCTTTCGATGGTGTTGAAGATATCAAAGCTTTCGGAAGGTACTTTGTTTCATAAAGTTTAAGACACTTCCTAAAGCTTTTGAAAGGGGTTAGGGTTTTCGAAGGTGACAGTTTTGAAAGAGGTTTCGACTCAAACCTTCCAATGTTTTACCCCAAATGTTTTATGCTTTTGAAAGAGATAGTGCCGATGCCATCAAGTTTTCACCAATAATTTTATATGATAAAAGAAGGTTTCGGAAGAGTTGCTTTCGCCTATATTCACTTTGACCCAAATAATGTTTTAAGTATAAATCCAATGCTTTCGAAAGGGGTACTTTCAATAATTTAGGAAGGGTTACTTCCAATGGTGTCAAAATGGGTACTTTTTACTGGTTTCGAAGCTAAGCTTCTAAAGTTTGATGCTAATACTTTAATGTATTCAAAAGGTTATGAAAGGTGTATTTTAACGTATTAAAAGGAAGGAGCCTAATGTTTTGAAGATAGATTTTTTAGGCTTTCGAAGGAGGCTATCCTATGAAGTCGAAAGCTAGGTTTCGAAGGTATCGAAAGGTTTAATGACGCAAACTATATTTTTAAAGGAAAAACCCATGGCTAAATTAAATGAGTTTTATAATTTTTTAAAAAGAAGCTATCTTTGATAAATTTATAGGTTGAAGGGATTAACCATGTTTTATTTTAAACACACAGGAGTGCTTGTTATATTGCTTCTTCTAATATGAATACATTCACTTTATAATGGACCCATAACTGCCGTTTAGGGATAAAGGGTGGGAGAACCAGTTAGGTTAATCCAGTAGTGAATATAAATTTATCAAACTGCTGAATGAGTAGATTTTCATCCAGGAGATCAGGAAGACCGGAATATAGGATGCTAAAATATAAATGAAAGATATTGGCAGGGGCCAATAGGTCCTTGCCCATGAAAACTGTGTATAGGAAAAGATATTAGCAAGGGCCAATAGATTCATAGTTAGCCCATGAAAACTATGTACAATTGAAGATGTCAGATAGAAAGGTTCATAGTCAACCTATGAAACTATGTATAAAGGAAGGTGTTAGATAGACAGGTTTATAATATGCCCATGAAAATTATGAGTGGATACTGGCAGGGGCTAGTAGGTTTATAATTAGCCTATTAGAACTATATCCGGATGAAATATTGATAATTGTCAATAGGTTCCTAGTCAACCCATGAAAAGTAGGATAAGAGTAAGTTATTGGAGTTACCAATAGGTTCATAGTGATCCCATAAAAACTATGTAATTGGACAGGGAGTCCTTAAATGTTTAACTGTTGATTAGTTAGCCCATGAAAACTAATAGGTTAATAGTAATCCTCGAAAATATAAACAGATAGTATAAAATGAACGGGAATAGGTAATCCAGAATTGGTTCATTTGTTTTGCAAGAGCATAGTATATCGTTTTATGAAAGGTTTTGAGATACTAGTGAGAGGAGACCCGTTCCACTAAGTGGCATGGTCTTACTAGATGTCTAAATGATTTGAGATGGTAGATTATTATTCATACTATGATTTATGTCTGACTCGAAGTTTATGTTTTTTCCTTAAACTCTCGGGTACTCAATTGATTTTGAGTAGTTTGAGAGTTGAGGTTTTAAGGTACCTTTTAAGAGGAATAAGCTTACGGAGACGTGCATGAGCCACGATAGCTATTTAGAGTTTCCTTTTCTTTTGATTTCGCTGTGTTGATTGTAATGGCAAAGTTTTTATATTGCTATTATATACTCTGATCATCCAAGTGGGCATCTTCATATGTCGCTCTTGGGCATAAGTTGTAATAAATATATTTTCTCTGAAGGAGACTTGCAAATTTAGGATTAGTTGGAAATATTTTGAATGAAATGTGATTCTATTTGAAGTTTAAATATTTCCATATTTATGTGTTTCCTTGCATCAATGAATCTAACACTGCAGTATTTGGTCGCCAAGGATTAATAACTATGGATGAGGCAGCATCCGTAGCCGTTAGTTTTGGGCCTCCAAGTAAGGGGATGTTACAAGTTGGTATCAGAGCATAGGTTTATGAAACTTTAAAAGAAAGTTAAACCTAAGAGCTTTTGAAACATAATCTAAAGATTTGAAAATATAATCGGCGTTTGGGTTAGCGCTATAATAATGTTCTTGTATTTGATTGATATATATATATATATATATATATATATATATGCAGGTACATATTCCCCTCTCTCTTAGACCGTTCTTCTATATCTTACTAAGACTCGTATGCAAATTTAAAAGAAAGATGTAATGGAAGTAGGAAACGGAAGATGAAATCTAGGTGGAGGAAGAACCACAACCAATGGTAATGCTCGATCTAATACCTAGAGGAACCAAGGTTGATAGGATAATGCTAAATCAAATGCTGAAGACAATGTAGGTGTTGAAAATCCGGCAGTAGATGTGGGGATGGTGTATTAGTTGTTAGCCAATATTTTGCAAGCTGGAGTTACCGATAATGTTGGAGGAGCCAATCATATGACTCCAATTAGGAATAACTATGCTAAGCTAAGCAGAGACAACATCAGTTTGGGTGGAAAGCTGTTTGTTGGAATGCAAGATGTAGTTGAGTTTGAGAATTGGCTACTAAGCTGTGAAAGGATATGTTCTGTTCTAGGTTTAGATGATGAGATAAAGAGAAGGCTGGCCTCTAGGCATTTGCAAGGGGCAGTGTTTCATTGGTGGAATAGTGTGACACCTGGAGTATCGGAGGAAGAGCTGACATGGGCTGATTTCCAAAGACGGTTTAAACAGAGGTTTCTGTCTGAAGTTGTTAAGTCGGTATCGAAGAGGAAATTCATGGATCTAGTTCAAGGAGACATGTCGGTGGTCGAGTACACTACTAAGTTTGATGAGCTATCACGATACGGATATGATTCGGTTGACACTGATGTCAAAAGGATTGAAAGGTTCATTCGAGGACCGAGACCTGAACTTGGTAGAACAACCAAGACCCATATCCGAGAACCTTCTAATGTGGTGGTGTAGATGGTCATTCGCCATGAAAAGATGCTTGTTATTTCTACTAGAGAGAAGTCAGTTGAATCCCAGGGTCCTTAGGGAAAGAAAAGGATATTCTTTAAGAAGAAGGGTGCCCAGAAAAAGGATGCTGCCAAGAAGGAAAAGGCAGATTTGGTATGCTATAAATGTGATAAGAATGGTCATTATGCAAATGAGTGTCGGTCAGGCAAGAGGAAGAAGACGGCAGACAAGAAGAATGTGAAATGCTTTAACTGTGATCAAGTGGGACATTACAAGAACCATTAGCCAGCCAGGGCAGACAAGGGGAAATTTTTGCTGTTGGATTGTTAGTTAAGCCCACTGCAGCTGATAAGGGAAAGACTATGATGGAAGGTACGTTTTTGATTCAAAGTATACGAATTAGGATACTTTTTGACACCGGTGCTTCACATTCATTTATATCCCAGTATTTGGTTGATAGGTTATGCTAAGAACCCACGTAACTTTTTTACTTCCTTAAGGGTTGCGAATCCAATAGGACGGTGTGCAACTCTGGGAAAATATGTGACCAGTTAGAACTTGATTTGTTAGGTTATAAGTTTGCATGCAGTTCGTATGTGCAAGATTTCATAGATTTAGGATTCATTTTGGGTATGGATTGGTTGAGGAGGTATGAGGCCAAGATATTCTACTAGGATGGGGAAGATATCTTTGAGACACCCTGATAGTCATAACCATTATATTCTCAGTAGAGAATTTTGTCCGGAGTAGCTATGCTTTATTAAGTGCAATGAAAGTAGGATAAGATTTAAGTCAGGTCCGAATTGCAAGAGAGTTTGCAGATGTCTTTGAGCCTGTCACAGGACTACCATCGAAGCGAGCTGTTTAGTTTCGAATAGATCTTGTGCCAGGAGCTGAACCTATGAGTAGATCACCTAGTAGAATGGCACCGACTAAGTGAAGGAATTGAAGGTGCAGCTAGTGGAGGAAGGAATTTTACTAGACCAAGCATTTTTCCTTTGGGAGCGACAGCGATATTCATGAAAAACCAGATGGGTCATTGAGGATATGTGTCGACCATCGTAAGCAAAACGAAAGGATGATAAAGAATAAGTATCTTTGTCGAAAATTGACGATCTGTTTTTCCAGTTAAGTGGAGCAAGAGTGCTTTCCTAGTTGGATTTGGCATAGGGTTCCATCAGTTGAGAGTGGTGGAGGATAATATAACTTTGACTGCATTTCGGACTAGATATGGTTTGTATGTGTGGTTAGTGATGCCATTCGTGTTGACAAATGCATTTTCTTTCTTTGTGGATTTGATGAACCGAGTCTTCCGAGAGTATTTGGATAGATTCGTGTTGGTGTTTGTAGATGACATTTTGGTACACTCTAAGGTTGAGAGAGAGCATGAAGATCATCTTAGAGTTGTGCTAGAGATGCTGAGGTAGAATCAACTACAGGCGAAGTTTTCAAAATGTTATTTCTGGAAGAACGAGGTTAAGTTTCTTAGTCATGTGGTTTTAGAGAAAGGATAGTCAGTCAATCCAGATACGATCGAAGCGGTGAACAATTGGAAGAGACCAGATATGGTGACCGAGATCATAAGTTTTGTTGGACTTACTGGCTACTACCGAAGACTCATCAAGGATTTCTTACGAATAACAGCGCCTTTGACTAAGCTTACCAAGAAGGAAGTGAAGTTTGTTTGGTTTGACAAAATGTGAGGAAACATTTCTTAAGTTAAAGCATTTTTGACCAATTCTCTAGTGTTAGTAGTTCCAGATGGAAACCAAAGGTTGGTAGTATACACTGATGCATGTGGGACTAGATTGGAAGCAGTGTTGATGTAGAGAGGCAAAGTTATTGCGGCAGCTTAGACCGCAGGAAGTAAGATAACCTACTCATGACTTGGAGTTAGCTAAGGTGATTTTCGCCTTGAAGATTTGGAGGCATTATCTCTTGGGGAGAGATTTGACTTGCATACGGATCATAAGTCTTTAAGATATCTATTCTCTTAGAAGGAGTTGAATATACGATAACAGAGATGGTTGGAATTTTTGGCTGTTTATGATTTCAGCATAGATTATACACCAGAGAAAAGTAATAAGGTAGCGGATGCTCTCAGTAGAAGACATTAGAATGTGGTGTTAGCTATGTCGTAGAATAGAAAGATCTAAAAGCTTTGGCCAGTTATGGTATGCAGTTAAGATCGACTATTAGTTCTTGTCAAAGTACTGCCATGTTGTCCTGTTTGGAAGTTCGACCAGTGTTGATCGAAAGGATTGCTTCCAAATAGAAGGAGGATCCATTATTAGCTGAGAGGATTAAAAGGCATGAGGCTGAATTGAGATCGAAGATTTGAAAGATTTTTTTGACCGAAGAGGATGTTTAAGAAAGAAGGGATGGTTATGTGTTGCAGATGTAGAGAACTTAAGAAGAGAAGTTCTTGAGGAATGTCATCTATCCAAGTTTATGATTCATCCAAAAGGAACCAAGATGTATCAAGATATAAAGAGGAGCTTCTATTGGGAAGGAATGATGAGGGATGTTGGCTTATGGGTTAGGCAGTGTGTAAACTGTCAAAAAGTGAAAGCCGAACATCAAAACCGAAGTGGGTTACTTCATCCTCTAGAGATTCCAGTATGGAAATGTGATTCGATATCCATTGATTTTATTGATGAGTTGCCAAGGTCAAGGAGAAGAAAGGAGAGTATATGGGTTCTTGTGGACAGGTTACGAAGAGTGCCCATTTCATTTTAGTAATGTCAACCAAGACGGAACCTGTTTTGGAAAAATTGTTCATGATGAATATGGTTAGACTTCATGGAGTTCCTAGTAGCATAGTCAACGATAGAGATGCTTTATTCACTAGAAAATTCTGAAAAACTCACAAGGATATGTTAAGCACTAAGCTCAAGATGAGTATCGCATGTCACCACAAACAGATGGGCATACAGAAAGAGTCAATAAGATGCTCGAGGATTTATTGAGAGCTTGTGTGTTGTATTTTGGTGGATCTTAGGAGGATCACTGCATTCGATTGAGTTTTCCTATAATAATAGTTGTCAGACTAGACTAGGGTGGCACCTTTTGAAGCTTTGTATGGAAGGCCATGCAAATCCCCTGCATATTGGTTGGAGACTAGAGACAGATTGGTTTTAGGTCTAGATTTGGTAAGGGAGGCATCAGAGAAGATCGAGTTAATCTAGATATAAGATTTATGCAGATAAGAGGCGTAAAGATCTAGAGTTCTCGGTTGGAGATAGGGTTTTCATAAAGGTATCACCAATGAAGGGTGTGGTACGATTTGAAAAATGAGGAAAGTTAGCCTCGATATATGTTGGTCCATTTTAGATTATAAAAAGGATTTAAAAGCTTGCATGTAGAGTAGAGTTGCCGAGTAGTATGATAGGTGTCCCTAAGGTGTTTCATGTGTCTCATCTTTGCAAGTATTGCATGATCCAAAGTCCACCATTCCTTAGAAAGAGTTAGAGGAGTTGGTAGTAGAGCCTGATTTGACTTTTGTGAGACAACCAGTTTAGGTTATTGCAAGAGATGAGATAAGAATGAGGAACAAAACAGTCAAGATGGTGAAAGTTTAGTGGAGCGACAACGAGAAGGACTGTTATAGGGAGATAGAGGACAGGATTCAAGATACTTATCCTGATCTGTTTTTAAGATTATGTCTATATTAGTTTTATATAGATAATTCCTAGTCAGGTAAACTAGTATGGTTGTTAGGAGTCATTACAAATGATTGCTATATTTAGTATTTAGTCCTTACTTTAAGGACGAAATTCTTTAAGGAGGGTAGCCTGTAACACCCCTATTTTTCTATTATATTATTCAAGAGATTTAATTAGATATATTAAATATAATAATGTAAATGTTAAGTGATAAAGGGGATTGAGACTTGAATTAATTAATTAAGGCCGCGCCTAATAAACTAACCAATAGTATAAAGAATGGTTTTTGGTTAATTAAATTACTTAAAGGTATAATTGGGAATTGCCTCCGAATGACCCTTGCCTATATATATGTTCGTTCCTACCTTATTCTTCCCATTCATGTCAATTTAAAAACTAAAACGCAAGATAGAGGAACGGTCGGCCATTAAGAGGAAGAAGAAAATTCAAACTAAAAGCTAGATATTCAAGCTTAGGGGAAATCAATCTTAATCCGATCTCCTTACCTAGATCAAGGTGAATAATAATTCAATTCTATTTTGTTTTAAATCATATATTTTCAATTAAAGGTAAATTCGTTTTTATGATATATTGGATGATGATATGCTTAGTTTATGATTTATTTGATTTTAATAGGATTGTTTAAAGGAATATTTATATGGTTTTAGATCAAAAACAAGATCTAATGATGTTTAAGTGCCATGGAAAATTTTATATTATGAGAAACATGATTTTGGAGTTGGGTTTCAATTTTGGTAAATTTCTAAGCTATGGAAGGATTATTATGAATTTTTCAAAGGAAAATATGGTCATTTGGGTTTATAATTTATTTTGGAAAATATACGGAGAATTTGGGTCCGAAATTTTGATATGTTAGATAATATGATTAAAGTGAATTCTGGAATTTTCAGGGACTTTTCCAAATGATTTGCTATGCAAAATAAATTATTTTAAAAGAGGGACTTCTTTTCAAAAATTGGAAGGGCTTAATAGATTAACTTAACCAAAGTTTAGATCTGGATAAGCGGTAGTTATTTTTGAAAAAGATTTTGAAAACTTTAAGGCAACCAATCTGGTGTAGACACATGGCAGGTTAGTTAGAGATGCTTAAAGCAGTAAAAACCAGGTTTATATTAGAAAAATTGGTTCCACCTACTTAGGAAAAATACCTTCGACATAGATGCTCCCGCCTTTATCTTAGTCGAAACGTACTTTGCCAAAACCAATGCACAAGTTATCACTAAGTGGTACGTAGTTGATTGGAGGAAGGTGGAAGGTAAGGTGTCGAAAGCATAGCTTTCAAAGGAGTGTAACCATGATTATTTTTTAAAAGAAAAGACGCATGCTGTTGTCTAGATTTAGCCTTCGACGGAGTCGAAGCTTTTGGTTTTGAAAGAAGATTTAAAAAGGTTTCGAAAGGGTTGCCATTAACTTAAGATTGCTTTTGACTTGGTTCCTTACTTATGGAAGAATGTTTTGAAAGAAGGGGTTCGAAACACTGCTGCCATTCTATAGCCTTTTGATGGTGTTGAAGATATTAATGCTGCTGGAAGATGCTTTGTTTTATAAATTTTAAGACACTTCCTATAACTTTCAAAAGGGGTTAGGGGTTTCGGAGGTGATGGTTTCAAAAGGGGCTTCGACTCCAACCTTCTAATATTTTACCCAGATGTTTTATGCTTTCAAAAGAGATGGTGTCAACACCATCAAGCTTCCCCCAATATTTTTATATGATAACGGATTATTTCGAAAGAGTTTCATTCGCCTATATTCCCTTTGACCCAAATAATGTTTTAAATATAAACCCAATGCTTTCGAAAGGGGTACTTTCAATAATTTTGGAAGGGTTACTTCCAATGGTGTCAAAAGGGATACTTTCAACTGGTCTCAAAGCTAAGCTTATAAAGTTTGATGCTAATACTTTAATGTATTCGAAAGGTTTAGAAAGGTGTATTTTAAACTATTAAAAGGCATGATCCTAATGTTTTGAAGATAGATTTTTGAGGCTTTCGAAGGAGGCTATCCTATGAAGGCAAAAGCTAGGTTTCAATGGTATCAAAAGGTTTTATGACCCAAACTCTATTTTTAAAGGAAAAACCCATGGCTATATTAAAGAATTTTTATAATGGTTTTAAAAAGAAGTTATCTTTGATAAAGTTATATGTTAAAGGGATTAACCATGTTTTATTTTAAATCTGCAAGAGTGGTATTGCTATGTTGTTATATTACTTCTTCTAATATGAATATGTTCACTTTATAATGGACCCATAATTGCAATTTGGGGATGAAGGGTTGGAGAACCAGTTAGGTTAATCCAGTAGTGAATATAAATTGATCAAACTCCTGAATGAGTAGAATTGCATCTAAGAGGTTAGGAAGACCAGAATATAGGATGCTAAAATATAAATGAAAGATATTGGCAGAAGCCAATAGGTTCTTAAGTAGTCATAAAAATTATGTGTAGGAAAAGATATTGGCAAGGTCCAATAGGTTCATAATTAGCCCATGAAAACTATGTATAATAGAAGATGTCAGATAGATAGGTTCATAATCAGCCTATGAAAACTATGTATAAAGGAAGATGTTAGATAGACAGGTTCATAGTAAGCCCATGAACTAATTCTGCTAACCCAAGAATGGGAATAAGAGTACAAACTACTACAAGCTGAGTACGACATCTTACTATAGCTCCGGTTGGGTGATCTTTACAACTTAAGGCAAAGACTGCAAAGAGGCGTCAATACAAAACCAATCGTAATGACATCCGAAGTTATGGGTGATCGACTGTATCGTACAATCAGATTGAGGGTCAATACTGATCTGCACCAACCATAAATGGATGTGACCCGAATGTCCATCGGATAACTTCGGTCACCAGAGCATAGAAAGTGAATAAACCACAAATGAGTGCGACTTGATCATTAATTCTTTAGCACTCTCCTTCGATCTGTCGTGAGGAGTATGAAACTAGATGAGCACAACCCGATTGCAACTGATCCAACTCTGTCCCTAGATCTGGCAAGAGAATTGAATCAAAATGGTCATGACTGACCGTTCAGCTCTGAATGAATGCGATGTGATTGTTCATTTGTTGACTCTTACCATAGTCTGACTAGAAGAGAAATACGAAACGGACGTGGATTGACCATCCACACATTGATCCTTGCTCTTGTCGCGCAGGAAGAACATTAATCACTGATTGGACATGACTTATCTTTCTACTTATCGAAGTATGCCTTAGACTTAGGGGCATGAGCGAGAAACAAGATGAATGTGAACATGCCATTCATCGATCATCTCTAAGTCTTTGGAGCTTAATGGGAGTATAAATATGATTAGGACGAGACTCGACCGTCTATGCAGTACACTTCTCAACCTAAGACCAAGGGTGGAAGTGTGATCATCCAAAGACTGACTGCGGTAATTCAATACTATGATTCATACCTAGTGTTTACAACGACTCTAGGCTACGACTGAAAGGATTCCTAGGGATAGAATCATCAAATAATTACCCAAGCTCATGGTAAACTGATCGTCACTCTAACCCAGACGACGAGTAATGGATCATGAGCACGTTGAATGGAAAGTACGTTACTCGAATATACAAGAAGATTCAAACTCAAAGCAAAAGCCAACTATGCAGTTGCACGCAACACGGGGCTGAACCCTACTCAATATTTGATTCAATGCTCCTTTAAGCCTGATCTTTAACCATCATAGATAATCGCTAAAACCATCTAAAACCTGTCACTATCAGACTCAACAATTCATGATAAGACTCTATGATTGACCGGAGTGACCATCATCATTGAGCATCCTAACCAGATTTCACGTTGATTGTTATGCAAAATAATTACGTTTGAACTCAAGGATCGGCTATCGGCATATAGGAATATATTGTTCATATTCAAGTTCACTCAAGGCACATGCTACAATCTGTACATGCACAAATATGCTAATCTGTTCAAGTCTGAAGTGGTAAATATCTGGTTCAATGCCATATGATAGTTCAAATGTGCAAGTCATATATGGCATATCACGTTGTTTGATTTCAAGTTCACATAGTCTAATATGTTCATGTCAAATTAAAAACTGCTAAGTTCCACTAAAACAAGGGATCGAAATCGATCCCCTTGCTTGGGCAAATCCATTTAAGAATTTTTCAGCTCATAACATAAAGCCAATATCAAGCAACAACAGCACAGTCGATTCTATGAAGATATAGACCACAAAGATCAAGAAGAGGAGCCTAAAGAATCTAAGGCCGCATCCGATGAGCTAATGATTGACATACGGTCAACCGTGATGACCCATCATGGGTCCAGAAGATTAGATCACAGCTCAGTGCAACGATGATGAAGGAATTAGCTTGTTTTCTCTTAACGAATCTTGATGCGTTCACTTGGACCCATTCTGACATGTGTGTGATCTCACCGACTATCGCGAGCCATGCATGGAACATTGACTCATGGCATGTCCTACTGAAACCAAAGCAACGCGGCATGGATCTAGGGGGATTTGCTGCACTTAAAGAGGAGGTGAATAAACTAAAAACAATAGGTTTATCTGTGGCATCCTCTACTCGAAATGGGTATCCAACCCAGTTCTAGTGAGAAAAATCTAATGGAAAATAGCGAGCATGCATCGACTACTCTTACCTGAACAAAGCATGCCCAAAAGATAGCTTTCCACTTCCGAGGATCGACTAGGTGGTAGACTCAACCGCTGGATATGAACTGCTTTCATTTATGGATGTGTACTCAAATACAACCAGATCCCTATGCACGTACTCGACGAGGAGCACACCAACTTCACTACAGATCTAGGGCTATATCATTATGTTGTGATGCCATTTGAACTAAATAATGCTAGAGCTACTTACCAAAGACTGGTCAATGGGATGTTCAAAGACCAGATTGGGCGGTCAACGGAATTATATGTAGATGATATGCTCATGAAGTCACGACAATCAAATGACCACATCAATGACTTAGTGGAGATGTTCAGCGTTCTACAAAAATATGGAATGAAAATAAATCCCTTAGAATGCTCTTTCAATGCCGCGTCAAGGAAATTTTGGGGTTTCATCATCAAATCTCACAGAATCGAATCCAATCCTGAGAAGATTCAAAAAATTCAAAACATCTAGGTACTGAAGACGATTAAGCGGGTACATAGCTCAAATGAGAATGTCGCCACCCTAAGGTGCTTCATCTTCGGGGCTACCGACAACTGTATTCCTTTCTTCGACTTGATCAGGAGAGGGAAGAGGAACTTTGAATGGATGCAGGATTGTGTAGTTGAATTTTAAGGCTTGGAAGATCACTTTAAGAGACCACCCATTCTATCCAAGCCACTGGATTGTGAAGACTTATACATCTATTTATCGGTGTCAGTATATAGCATAAGTGCCACACTGTTACGTGAAGAGAATTAGATCAAGAGGCGGTATATTATGTTAGAAAGTGGTTGACAGGAGTTGAGAGAAACTACACAAAGCTAGAAGAGCTCGTGAACTGCCTGTTAATTATGTCATGAAAGCTTCGCCCTTACTTCCAAGCTCATTCCATCACTATCTACACCGACCAGCCGTTATGACAGGTCCTACACCAACTTTAGACGTCGGGAAGGTGGCTTAAATGGAATATCGAGCTAAACCAATTTGATGTCACTTATCTCCCTAGGAGAGCTATCTAAGGACGGACATTAGAAGACCTTATAGTTGAATTCACTGAATTAGATGACTATCCGAAGAGCAATAGAGAACCGACCAACCGATAGAAAATGTACATGGATGGAGCATCCAATGATCGGTGTTCGAACATCAGAGTTGTGTTAATGACTCCTGAGGAACGATCGATCTGTTACGCCTTGAAACTCGACTTCCCTTCAACAAATAACGAGGTTAAGTATGAAGCCTTGGTTGTCAGGTTCAAACTTTCTAGAGAACAGGGAGTGAAAATTTTACATATCTTTTGTGATTCCTAGTTAGTAGTATGCCAAGTCAAGGAAGATTATCTTGCTAGGAGGCAGCGTCTTGCTCCTTATCTCAACTGGGTCCAAGGAGTACTGGATGACTTTGAGTATTACACCATTACACACATCCTTAGAGAACAAAATGAAAATGCCATGTCACTGGCCAACCTGGCCAGTTCTAGGGAGGCGCAGCAAATAGAATTGTCTTGGTTACATTCCAAGCATTGACAGATGGAGTAGATCTTGAAGATGGAGCCAGAAAAGGAGTCATGGATGACTCTTATCAAGATTATCTATAAGAGGGTATTCTTCCTAAACAGAGGAATGAAAAATGATAGATCCTCCTTAAAGCTTCATGCTGCATCATCCAAGAAGGAGCCATGTATAGAAAGGGCTTTCTCCATGTTGTGCTTCGGTGTATCGCTCATGATGATATCAAACGAGTCTTGAGAGAAGTCCATAAAGAAGAATGCGACGATCAAACCAGGGGGCGAACCTTGACAAATAAAATTCTCTGCTATGGGTATTACTGGCCAACAGTCAATCGAGATGCAACTGATCATGCTAGACAATGTGATGTTTGCAAAAATTCCAAGGGCCTTCGCCGATGGAAAATACTCAAATGGTAACTCCATAGCCATTTTCCACATGGTGTATCGATAACATTAGCTCCTTATCAATTTCTAAAGGTGTGCGAAATACGCCATCATAGCAGTGGATTACTTCACCGAATAGGATAAAGGTAAACCTTTAGCTGCGATCACAACAGAAAAAAAGTAATAAATTTCATTGTCCGGAACATCATTTGTCATTTTGGCCTTCCACGAACCATTTAACTGATAATGGAACCCAACTCAACCGCGTTAAGTCCAAAAACTTCTGTTGGCGGCATTAAATTAAAAGAGATTTGCGGCAGTTTCTCACCCTCAAGCTAATGGACAAGTCAAAGCTATTAACAAAATCATTAAGTCCATTCGAAAGAAGCGTTTGGAAAAAGATAAAGGAAAGTGAATCGCCAAACTCTCATCAGCATTATGGGCATACAGAATCGCCCACAAGTCCATGATTGGCCATACTCCATTCGCCCTTGCTTACGGCTCCAAGATCATTATCCCTGTAGAACTTAAAGTCCCCATCATCGAAGACTTTTTACAACCCCTATTTCAATGTAAAATAAAATATAAATAGGGAAATGAATCAAGTTGCAATCAAACTAGAAGGAATTGGTGACGATTCGTGAGCGTACAAATACATATGGGAGCCAATGATAAGAAAGTGTACCTGAACGTGCATGTGTATACTCAAAAATTTTGATTTCTTGAAATAGACGAAAATTGAATTTTCACCTAGAGTTATTAAAATAAAGACTACATCAGATAGCTAGATCTTACTAGTTCCATAAAACCAGGAACAAATAACAACGGATGTTATACAACTCAGAATTTATACTATTGGAAATCGATTAAGTGTCATGACGATCAAAGAGGGATACAACACTTTGGGAAGGTAATTCAACAGAAGGATGGCGACTACTCAGGAAAATGGATGGATTTCTTTCAGGCAACCCTAACTTACTTCGATTCAAAGCACGCTATGTACGCAACAAGACGTATTTTGGGTGGCAAATGCTATCCGGCATTTCGACCCGGCTATATCTAAACTGACTGGATAAGTTAGACTCGACTGTTATCAAGGACAATGGCATAGAGCGATGATTGTGGGGTGAAAAAATCAAGCATGGATGCTCACTACTCCCCAAAGATGGATCAGGCATAACCATATTCAACACTATGGATCATATCGATTTCACAACTCAATTTTGCAGCGATGATTGGTAAGTAACTTTAAACCTACACATACTATTAACATAAAACTTGGAGTATAAGCTTACTACAACATGTGGAACTCCGTCTAGAAATCTGATTCCAATTGGAAGATGTTGGAGGAATTAGCCTAACTCCCTTTAGAGGGATCAATAGAAATCACAATTCAAGCATCAATACTTCATGGAAAATGCGACGAAATTTGGGGAGCAAGTAGCTAACATCATAGGGCATCCCTCATAAGGCTCACAGCCCATTTGGATGCACTAGTAGGGAGCGATATCGATCCCTGTTGTGGGCCCGATGGGCTTACAAATTTTTGGGTAGAGTCATCTTGGTCTCCCAAACCTTCTGCCAATTGTCCGATCCGTGCATGTCTTCCCCTATAAATATAGTAGGCATGGAGTCAGAAAAGTGATCAAGCTTTCTCTACCGAGGCTCCACCATTTTTATTCTTCACTTTTGTACTAATGGATCTCAACTGGTCAAAACATTCTTATGATCATAATCAAGTGAAAAATTAATAAAAATATGAAGTGGATGTAGGCCAAGATTGTCGAACCACTGAAAAAATATGTGGGTTCATTTATAAGTTTTGCTTTTTCTTAATTTCATTCTTCATTTAATCTCTACTAGATTCGATTGGGCGTTTATGCCCATTTTTGGCATCAATGGTTGGTTAGCTTTTAGATACGAATTGATGGTGCTTATATGTGGTTGTTTAACATAATGGACCAATCTATTAACATGTAAAACATTTCACTGGAATATTTGCATGGCAATTATATTCTCAACTACTCAAACTCAACTCAACAATTCCATATATGATTAAAATCAACTCGACATTGTTAGTCATGTAATATTACCTTTTCTCTTATTAACTTCCATCCAAAAGTTATATGAAAAAAATTATTTTGTACCATTTATACTATTTGATTACAATATAGAAAAATATATTTTGTTTTAAATAACTACAAACTTTTATACCAACAATGATACTATTTTTGTCTTATAGTAAAAAACATTTTCATTTTCATTTCAACTTCAGCCTGCTAAGGATGGAAAAAGGAGGATCTAGGGTCTAAATACGATAGACTTTCTTTTGTTTTGACTCGGCAAGACCACCATACTAGGTCATCGAGGTGGGTATTCCCATAACCTGTTCTTAAGAGCACTAGGCCTAAGGTCGGATGGGCACTTGGTTGTCTCGCTCTAACCCGACCCATACCACTAAGGTATCATAAAATTGCTTTATTACTTCAAGATGATTTTTTAACTATTTACACATAAGTGGCTATAACAAGGATATTATAATGTTCCATTCAATTAGTTGTATGATTTTTATGATATAAGTTGCATCACTAATAATTATATAATAACGTACGCATGTTTTTCTTTAACCATTATCATGCACCTCATTTTATTACATTATCTATCATTGTAAACATATTGATATCAATATTTACTGTATCACTTAGTGGTAGTACCTCTTACAAATAAAATAAACAAATATATGTACATTAATACATAATTTTGAATAAATATGTAAATCCTCACTGGGTCTTGGAGCGAGGCGAGTCTATCATAACCTGTATGGATTTTGGGTAAGGGGCAAAATTCCTGACCCGCATTAGGTCTACGGGATGGGTCTGTTTTAGGTTTTAAAAAACACGGTATGGGTCTGAGATATAAAACAACCGCCCTAACCCACCCCATTGCCATCCCTGTAGCATATTGCAAATATTCTACCTCCCTTTCTTCATTTTTGCATTTCTTTTCCTACATTCATTTTTTATTTGACCTATTGAGAATTTGTATGCAAATAAAGACTAAAAATATGGTATTAATAAGAAAAAAGACAGTGTACTCTAGGATGTTTTTGGCAACACACAGTGTATATGTTAGTACCTCAAGCATTGGTTTTGATGACAGTAACAATTTGACATTATATAATATATATATACGAATGTTTTTAGCAAGTTATATATAGTATATAGTGAAGAATATTAGAAAGGTGTTGATTTAAAAGACTGTATAGTACCAAGAGAAGTTCAAGAGGTTGATCTAGAGATTCAACAGTTAGAGATTGAAGACACATGAGTTTTGAACATTCGAGATATCAAGATAAGTTATAGAGTCATGGATAATTTTAGTAAAACCCCAGTAGCACTTCTTTGATCTCTCTTCATTTTTCATAAAGGTTTTTAAATCTACTCTATGATTTTAAATGATTTTCAAATATTCTTAATTTCAAAAAGGATTTTTAAAGAATCCCTATTTTTAGCATGATTTTTCAAAATTGCCTTAAAATGATTCCTAATTTTTGATTAGAAAATTATTATATTTTGAGTAATTCAGTTTTTAAGTATTTTATTTTAAATATACTTTTAATCCATTATACTTTGATATAGTTTTAGTTTATGTTTTCTAAATGCTTATAATATTTAAAATATATTTTGACATCCGTTAAACTTTGATTTTAAATATATATTCACTTATACTTTATATATATACACACACTTTTAAAAGAGATTCATATTTAAACACTTTATATATTAAAATAATTTTATAAAATTAAAATTTTATTGTGACTAAAATGTGTATAAACTATGTTTAACTGATTTTACAAAGTTGTAACGACCCTACGCTACGTCCAGTTTAGAAAAGAACATTACAAGTAATGTCATCTGCTAATCCGGAAAATAGCGCTGGTTAAGGGCAATCGAATGTGAATATATCTTTATACTAACACTTATACGTCTTATTTACCTTTTTTAGGATCTGAACTGAAATTTAGATGCGTACAGTATTAATACAAAGTAATAAACACAACGATTAAAAATATTCAAAACTGTATATAACATAGATAAATCAGAATCAAAGCCACACACCACAGCGGAATAATATACATTATTATATACATAATAGAATCCGAGCCTACAAATATGAGCACTACACCTACATAAATATATATGTCATATCCAAAATCTTATATCATGTACAAAGTCACTACTATATAATATAGATGACATAAAATTATAAAACTCTAAATAATTGAAAGTTTGATAGTGTTGCGGCTTAAAAAGCCAATTAGACCCTTTAAAACCCAAAATCGTTTAAAAAAAATACTTACTGTAATTTTGTTTTGGGTTTGCATGTCCACTCCTCTTCTTAACTTCAGGTTCTTAAAGCTTTTAGTGAAGTAAATGCTTCTAATTTGCTGTAATTTTCTTGTATCTTCGCTGTAAGGTGAGTGACAATCACAATTTTGGCTTAATTCAATTTGCATGTTTCTTTTGGTTGTATTGGATGAATCTACGGTTGAATTTGTTAATTTGGAAGATGATTTTTTGTTTTTATGCTTGCTAAAAATGCATTAGGAAAATGCATAGAAGTAAAATAATGATATTATACACATTTTAAACCCATTTGAGTTCATTCTTTTTTGGTTAGGAGTTACGATTTTTTGAAACATTATAGAAATTCTTTCTTCCAAAATCTCTTTATTATTGAGAAATATATATTTATAAATACTAAAATATGCTTTAGAAAAATATTATTTCTAATAGAAATATTTAGAAAAATATTAATTCAAAACTAGCTAGAATGCAGTCCACGTAAGCAGTACACAGTTTTATGCTAGTAGAGGCAAAAATAAATGCCTCTAAAAGCTTCATCAAAGGCAATAAAAAAATGTCAGTAATGTTGTGGACAATTTTTAACTAGACATAGTACACTTATAACAATATATACCTCTATTGGTATATTAATAATGAATGAAAGATTACCTAGAACATAGACATAATAATATACAACTATACATCTACAAACTTAACAGGCAATAATATATGCATGCATCACAATATGTTCTACACAAGTTACATTTCAGCACTAATGAATACAGACCAAAAAATGAAAGAAGATCCAAAATATAATTCACATAACAAAATTGAATTACATGGTTAACGCGGTACAAAAAATATAACAAGTTTATTGGGTTAAAAGAGTGCAAATTGCATCCTTAACAAAACAAAGAGTTTACTGATATAAATACAAATTAAAATGTGTTCACTTGATAACAATGTACATAAAGTTGAATAGAACCAAATCTCGACGTAAAAAGTATTTCGACAATAAACATGCTTTCAACCTTATTTCAAGTCTCACCCCACCACTAGCTTCAACAAATTACTGTAAATAAGTGCCTGCAAAATATTGTATTAATATTATAAATAAGCATTGCAATGACCAGCCATGGACGATCATAAACCAAAGGGGATTTCAAATAACATTTGTTTGTTATTAGTTAAAATGAGGTTTATTCAATTTTGATTTAAAATTTTATAGGTATGTACATGAGAAAATATATTATTTGATTCAAACTTACATGATAAAATATTTAGTGAGCCTACAATATAGTTAAACTATTTTGATATGAGATAAACCAAAGAAGATTTAAACAAGAGAATAAATCAGGGCGTATCAATGTTGAAACATAAGGACTTACACTGCTAAAAGAAGGCACATCTGATGCTTAAATGCATATTGAAAAGGATTATAAAGCTGAGGCAATCATGAAAAATGTGTTAGGATGAATAGAAATGTAAGAAAAATGATATCAATTTTCAGTAATAGCAATTGGAAAAGTGAAATTATAACAATGCTATAT
The DNA here is from genome assembly GCA_030765085.1 of Allium cepa. Classification (NCBI taxonomy): domain Eukaryota; kingdom Viridiplantae; phylum Streptophyta; class Magnoliopsida; order Asparagales; family Amaryllidaceae; genus Allium; species Allium cepa. The sequence goes on along the minus strand of CM060946.1, from coordinate 119,511,832 downwards.
ATGTAAATATTGGTTTTGTCTGTGCAATAAAATTTGTTTTTATATTACATGGGATATTCAGTGAAAATAAATGCAAAACATAAACATGGGTACACGAGTATGTGAGAATAAGTGTTACTAATCAGAAATCATTAAACATGAGCATATGAGGAGAACTGTAAAATATTTACATCAAACTTTAAACTAATTTCAGTTTTTAGTATGCAAATGAGAAAATTTAGAATTATGATTACCATGTTTAAAAACAGGTAATAAGTTTATGGTTATTATGTTTAGATGGATTGAATAAAATGTTTGGAGTCCATAGAGCATTTACAAGAGATACTGAACTAGTTCAATATCTATTTGAAGTGTATAACCACCCTAAGAATTTGTCCTACTAAAACCATCAAACCCATTTAAGACATTGAGAAATTGCTCTGAATTTAAAGGCAGTAATAACAGTAAAAGCATAATTCAATTGCACCGGTCAACATAGTTAAAACAAAACGAAGAACTGTATGGAGGATGAAACACAGAAGATCGAAGACCATATGATAAGTAGACAATTTATTAAAAAAACTCATCCTGATGTGCAATTGAATGGTCATGCACCCCCTCGACCACCTCGAACTACTCCACCACGACCAAACTTGAGTCTGTAACAAGAAGAAAATATTTGATATATCATGTGTTAAAAATAATCCAATAGCAAAACGAACAAGTACATAATTTTCAATCCAATAAAAAATAAACACTTGGGAGAAGATATATTATATACGAATGGTATATGAAGGGGGTTGGTATATGAAGGGGGTCTGTCACACATATACATGGAGAAGAAACAAAATTATTAGTATATTTCGAATAAAATTTCCTATACCTGCACTTTTACTTTCTTGCATATGATTATTACAGAAGGGTATAAGCTCATTTTGTATTCAGCTAGCATTTTCAAAAAACCTGGAAAGAAATAGAGAATAAGGTAATAAAGTCGTTAAATATTGGCTAAAAGTACCAAACTTACTACTATTCGCTCAAAAGTATCATTGGCTTAGCTCATTTCTTCATTTCCAACAAAAATCATGTGCCTCAACATGGTGTGGTTCAGGAGAATAAATTTCCTTCCTTTTCAGTGACAAATATTGAGTACTCGCTAATAAAAGAGATGACAAGTAAGCATAAGAATGGAAACAATTCTCATTCATTAATAAAAATTAAAATGGAGCAAGAAATAGCACTAACACTATATGCATAAGAAAAACAAATATGAGAGTGTTGAAAATGATGTATGAAAGAGTAAAAATAATAATGAAACAAATTTTAAATAACTTACATTTTCCCACCATCATATCTAGCAATAAACAATTGTGCATATTTGGATATTCTAGATTTCTTGCAACAAGATTGAGATACAAAAGTTCACATTCAAACATAGAACATAAAGGCTCATGTGTTTGTATTTGCAAACATAGAACATAAAAGCTTGTGTGTTTGTATTATATGCCTTGACCCATATAATTGATATTCTAGACTTGAGTTATGGTATTGATTTCATCTAGTGAAAGTGCATTGTATTATAACCTCACTTTTGTTTGTTCGTGTTGCAACTTATTTCAAGCAACATGCATGAATTCAACAATTGTTTTCTGTACTGTTAGGTTAGTGACTTACCTAGCTAACTCTAGTTAAAAGCAGTAATCAATCTTTTTACTTCTCAATGGTAGATAAAATCAAATCATCCCAAGTATATTTCTTTACCCGTATAACTTTTCAAGGTTAACTAAGGATCACATCTGTTTCTAGACACATTAGATTTAAATTTATATCATATTATTACTTAACGTTGAAAAAAAAGGAAATTCTACAAAACCTATTTAAATGGAGTTATTTTTTATATCGGTATAGTGCAATTCATGATAGTTCAAGCATCTTAGTTTCAAGCGTAACTATTACTCATTAATGATTGCCACATAACATTTTGTGTGCTTATATAAACATGTTTCACTTGATTATGTATCATACACATGAAAAAAATAAAATCTTATCTTTTCAATGAAGTTGCATATGTTAAAGTGGAAAAATAATTTGTTGCTTTAGGCTAATGACCATGAATCTTTCAATTAAAGATTTGAATGTTAATGAAAAATTAATCTCTCAAGTACATCTTCAAACAAATCATTATCCCTGTTTATTTTTTTCACCTATGAGCTAACAACTTTGTGTACTAAAATATCATAACTTTGCATCTGAAGGTAACAATATGTGATATTATCAATTACAATAACAATAGTCCAAATAATTTAAGGAAGAGCGAAGGATTTGCAGATGAATAATTAGTATATAAATGAATAAGCAGTATATAATAGAAATCATAGAACCACTTAAGAAAAAATGTCCCAAACCTTCGTTTCTAAAGTCTTTATGCAGTCTTCACTTTGCGACTTCAATGGATGCAATCAAGTCAATGATTGCTGCCCTAATCAAGGATAATCACATCCTAAATCAGTAATATCCAACCGTAATCTGAGATAGCTATCCACAAACCAACGGAAGATGCTCGTGATGCGTAGTCTTTGGTCCAAGTGACGGCGGCGTCTATAAACTAAAATAGGTTTTAGGGTTTGAGGGGGGAATAAGAGCGATAATTTGAGCGAAAATGGAAATTTTTCATATCGAAAATTTATAGTTTGTCACAATTGATATTTCCGCCCTTAATTAGAGCGTTAAATTATAAAAGAATTGGGTTTGCATTAGAGGCTCTTCGTTATGCCTTTATATAGAATCAGTAGGGTAGATTTTTAGATCTGCCTCAAATCCACTATTATTAGGATCTTTATGTTTATTTAGCCCCTGCTTGAACGCCCCTAACATTCTTCAATTTGGTAGTGGAAGAAATGAAAAGGATGATGAAAGAGATGTAAGATAGGATGATAGCTCAATAAGAGGATCAATGAATAACATCTGAAGTAGTTGGAAATCAGAATCAGAGGCCAAAAAGCAGAATAAATGCACCTAGAAATGGAGCAAAGCAAGTTAAAGCTACCCTCATAGAGGCACCTTAACTCAGCACAAACTTGAGAACCGAAGTAGGTATCGATCGAAGAAGTCAGGGCATCATGATTGATTTGAATTTGATTTTAGGTGATGCACGATTGAGGAATGATGTTGAAATGCAAAGCGGAGGTCAGAACGCAAAAGTTTAACAGCAAGAGTTGGAATTAGGAGCCTCTCATAAGAATAGGGCTAGGATAATTGTGACGACCCAGAATTTTTGGATGTTTGAAATCGAAATATTTAATTGATTTTAAATATTTAAAGGTTAATTTTTAACTTGAATTTCAAATATCACTATTTATTAGGTAATTTAATTATAAAATTATCTGAAATTGGGTAAAATGTTGAATCTGGAGTTTTAAGCTTGTTAAAAATAATTTGAAGGCTTATAAAATTTATATTGATAGCATTGAAGGTAGTGAAAGTGTTGGAATTGAATTTGGAAGTGTTTTGTTAAGTTTTGAAATTTTATCGTTTAAATTATATTTAAAAATAGCCTTCCGAGGCGCAGTCTCGGAATTCGACGAAACCAGTTCCATTGGATCCGTAATATTGTATTATTATTGGATATATATTTCCATAGTGTTTGGAGTTGTTGTGTGAGCATACGATATATAAACGCGTTGAAATCTATATCGAAAATTAAATAGTAACTGGGTTCAAAAAGCTTTCTTCTCCATACGATCGAATTAGGACTCGAAACCTTTTCCATTGCGTTCGGAATAGGGATATAACATTATTAACGTCTGGCGGCATGCCTCGGTAGGATGTTAAGATTTAAAGTTGCGAATTCAAGTCGATTTAAATTTAAATTTAAAATTTAAATATAATGTTCTGACCGGTTAAAATCCTTTCATGTCAAAACTTTTTCCATTTCTTTTCAAGGCACTGTAGCCTAACTTCTCAAATACGCCATCCTATATCCATTCCTCAGCATGCTACCTCCATTCTTCTCGTTTATAAAAAAAGGGGAAACCGTGGCCTTGCTTCCATCATCAAGAAAAAAATGGCCGAAGTTCAACATTTCAAAATTAAAAATAAAATAAGTTGCTCGTTCATTAAAAATGGCAGCGTTCCCTTTTATTTCGATTCAAAGGAATAAATCGCGTCCATGCACCTGCAAGTCAGATGTATTCTCGTTCGAGATTTTGAAGCCGAGATTCAACTCAAGCTCGGAGGTGATTTTGTGGGTCGCGATGGTGGGGGGATTTCGCGGCTTCACCATCGACCGCATCCTTCAGCGATTGATCGTCGATTGATATCAGTCATGAGCACGGGGGCGGGGTAGCAGCGATGCTTGGCCAGTGGTAATGGCGGCGGCTTCAAGTCGAAGTTCTGGGTTATTTTCAAGCTCGCGTGGTGATAGGACAAGGACCCATCGCGTAGCTCGATGGGCGGCGACTCGAAAGCATCAGGGTGGGCGAGTTCCACCAGTGTTCTCAAGGTTTAAAATTTGTTATTTCACCTATTTAATTTCTTTTGATTCAAGCTCGAATTGTTTTCAAAGGGATCCTGTAAGTAAAATAAGTTCTGGGCAATTTTAATAAATTAGAATGTCTGAGAATTTAAGGTTAGTCTGGAATTGAATTTGGAAATTAAATAAGCGAATAAACTGATAATTTAATACTTATAAAAATGATAAACTAGGATTATTTATTGGGTCACGTTATGAGAATTTATAAATTTATATTTAAGGCTGTGGAAACTCCAGTTGGAATCAGTTAATAATCCAGTAGGGTCGTCATAGTATATTTTGATCTAGACCTGTTACATGTAAGTGTAATACCCTGTTATAAACTTATTATCAGTTTAAAAATAAATTATTAGTAAATTAAATTATTGGTTAATTAAATTTATTAAGTGGTAATTGATTAGTTCAAATGATAACAAACTGTAAATTGTTATTCAAGGTCAAAAAAATCAAGAAATCAAGGCAATATTGGACTGGGTTGCAAACAAATCAAAGGTGAATTAATCTCACTCATCTGGGTAGTTATTTAAATTTAAATGGTTAAATTTAAATAATTGGTTGAATGACTGAATTCATTTGATGTGCTATATTTATATAGTATATATTGGAGTGATTGATTTCTCGCATTATGTAGCGGATGAGACCGTATGCGCCGCATAATAGCGGATGATTTATATTAATCCCATATACTGCGATATTCCACCTCAAAGTGGAATTGGTATTTATGTTGTGCTAACGTCTGTGGATGCAGGGAAAACAGGTTGGAGGGATCAAACTGGGTCCCTAAAACATTTATTTAAATTATTTAATATTCTCTATTGTGATTAGTTGATATTCTATGATGAATTATATTAGAATATTCAATGCTATTGTTTGATTGGATATATTTGGGTATAATGAATTACCAAAAATATATAAATTGGATTTTGGAAAGAAAATAGAAGAAGTGAATTTGTAAGCGAAATAATTATAGAAAATTTGAATAAATTAAGAATGAATTGAAAAGGAAATGGAAGTGATATTAAAATACAAATAAATAACTTCGAGTATGAAAAGAAACAAGATTTTAAATAAACAGAAATTAATGAATTGTAAAATTAAGTGATATTATTTTAAAGGAATAAAGAATTATTTTAAAATTTAAAGTTTAAATTTATTTAACAAGGATTAAGAAGTAAGTTGAGAAATCTAAAATTGGTATTTTCAGTTAAAGTATTTTAAATCATAATTAAGGAATAAAATATGAAATTAATGAATTTTGGGATAAAAAAGGGGTAAATTGGAAATCAGTTTGGAAATTGATTCAAGTGTTTGGAACTGAAAATTTAAAGAAGAATGTGAAGAGAAGTATATTTCTCTAGATAGCCAAGTACGTTCAAAATAATTTTTTGAATATAAGATAAAAGGTTTTAAAAAGCATGTTTTTGGAATTTATTATTTCTAAATGTCTAAATTCTAAAGTAAATATCTTTCAAATCTATTATTGTAGTAATTATTTAAAAAGTGACTTAGTATTTTGTTTTAAAATGTGAAAACCTAGTTTTATATTTTATAAAGTAACCTTATTTTAAAATATTCATATAGTACGTATTTTTAAAAAATTATTGAAGTAGTTTTTAACTTAAATGTTTTAAAGTATATTTCAAAGTAAAGCGTTTAAATTATTTTAAAATCTTAATTTTTGTGCTTGGTAATTTCAGTGAAAATAGAAAATACTTGGAAATTTTATCCTGAGAAAGGAAGATAGTTGGAAACTATTTTCAAAGGGGTTTGAAAGTGAAAATATATCTTGTGAAGATATTTTTGGGATTAATATATAATTTGGGAAATTATTTATTGTTTGATGGATATTGTGAATTTTAATTTATAGTTAAATAACCGACTATCAATATTGGCCAAATGCGTTGATCGTTTCGAAAAGACCGGGATCGGGATTTATTTCTCGAAAATCACTTCGATTTGGTTTGTACGTTTTCGTGGAAAAACGAGTTTGGATTCGAAGTTGGAGCAGTGAAGTGCAAGGGCTAGTCGCTACTAATCCCGAGGATGTTTCCAAAATGGATGTAGTAGGAATAGTGCCTTCGGTTCCGTTCGAACCCGGGACGGACTTGTATGGATGAATGCTTTTGTAACATCGTCAGGTGGACGATGGGCATTCTAAGGGTTATGTTCTAAAAGGTAACGCTTAGCCTCAAGCCTCATCAACCGGGAATGACTGAAAATCATGGGTTATGCAGCATGGCTTGGTGGGCAGCACCCATTTCCGGGTAAGGTCATCCCTGTCTAGATGTCTCTTTTTATTTCGGCTTGGTGGGGCGGTTGCTGATCCCAACCGCGGGGTGATCTTACTTGAGACTATCCAGTAAGGGGTAGTCCGGGTCTTGTGTTGCAGGGGGTTGGGAGTGAACCTCGGTACGCTGATCTAGACCAGGTACAGTGACAGGTGGTACCCAGTGCCTAGTCATTGCTTGAAAATCCATTCTCCCTACATGCCTTTTACGAGTTTGTTTGCATTACCCACTCTGTGGCTAGTAGCTGGAATTTAATAGATGTAACAATTTCGGCTATTTTAATACGTATTTGTATATAGACCCTATTATAATATCAGAGGATTTTAATATAAAACTGTTTTAGCTATCGTAAGGTAAAAACCCGACACGTTTATTTTTTGCATGGTCTTACGAGATGCTTTTGTTTTCAAAAGATTTTTGAAACTTTAATAATCAATTTGAGTGTGATTTCTCAAGCTGGTATTCCAGACTGACTCGGGTGTTATTTAACTGTAATGCTCGGGTCAGATCGAGTATCATAGGATACAAGATATGATGCTGTGGAGCTCAGAAGACGAGCTGGATGACGATACATACTTCCGTACTTGTTTTATATATTCTGCTGTGTTGTTTAGTTGTGTACTCAGTTGTATGAGGGCAGGTTATGGTTTCAGCCAATTGTGTGTTTTGTGATTGATGCACTCCGATAATGTAATGTATAACAGATATATGTTTGGTTTTGTGTAAAGATCTGTTATTATATATTATATTTTATTCCGTTGCGTTGGTTAGATTCTGTTGTTGTTTTCTGTTTTCTCTTCTTCTACCTCTTCTTCTTTAACCCAAATGGTTCGTATTTCTGTCCAACTTGGGTTGATTGATGTAGAATAGTGTTGACTAAAGGGGTACGGATTTGCGGGTCGTTACACTTGGTATCAGAGCTTAGGTTGGTGATAACCTTGGCTCTGGTGGGAATTACTCATAGAATAGAGTCCATAGTACTCTAGAATGAGCTTGAGCGTATTAATAGATATGAGTGCGTATTTGTTAGTGAATATAAAATTGTTTTTATATTGTGTTGATTTATCGGTTGAGTGTTTATGGATTCTGGTCGATGTGTGGGACGCCATGTTATCGATAAGGATCTCTAAACTCTTAAACAAGATAAACCGACACAGTATTGTTTTAAATAGGGTAAATGAAATAATTTTACCCAAAATTATTTTTGTATATAAAGGAAATGATTTTTCAAAAATTGTTATAGTTATATATGGATGTTTGGTCGTTATAAAGTGATAGTATTAAATTATTATTATTGTATAAGAATTGAATAAGATATTGAAACCATAATTAAAACTAAGAGATCAATTTGTATACAAATGAAATTTGTAAAAATAAACTAAATGTGAATTATAGTGTGATTAATAATTAAAATAAGATAAAATTCCAAAGTAAAGTTTGAATATAAATTTAAAGGATTTGAAAATTTGGAAATTTATATTCCTTTGAAGTGAAAATGATTCTCAAAAAGTTGAGAAGATAATATATATTGAGAAATATTTTTGAATCGGATTTGAAATCTGAAGAGATTTGGAATTTAAAAATATTTGAAGGGTTTTAAAAGAGATAAAAGCATTGAACTCTTTACGATCACTGGAAAATAATCTCGATGATGAACGCGACATCATCGGTGTTCATTTTCGAGTTTCCAAAAGGGGAATTGCTACCTAGATGTTTTAGATTAATGTTTGTTTGCGAAATTGGGTTTGATTTTGAAAATGCAAGGAATTTTGGATATAGGTGATTTCAAAGGGAATTTTGAAATGTTGAAAGATTGTTTAAATTTTGGAATTTTAACTAAGAATGTTTATGGCATATAAAACGTTTGATAACTTGTAAATTTGGAATTTGTTGAAATAAAATTCAACTCGTAAGTAAGTAAAGTGAAAACTGCATACTGGAATTTAAAATCTGAATTGTGCTAAATTATGTGAAATGGAAAAATTAGTCAAGTTGGACTAAATAAAACAAAGTTTTGAAATTTAAAATTAGTAAGTAACTGAATGATTTATATGGTATGCAACTGAAATGAAGCTGAATATTGGATGATGTTTGAATCAAAATTGTAAAAAAAATAAGTGCAAAATTAGTTCAAATGGATTAAAAATAATTAATATTTGGAAATAAAATTTATTGGTTAGAAATGAATTAGAGAATGAACAAATGAATTTATAATTATAAGTGAATAAACTAAAAATTGGATATTGTAATGATATTAAATGGAATTAAGTCCTTGCTTAATAAATTTCAAAGGAATGGTATGTAACAAGATTTAACTGGGGTTAAGTTAAATAGAATTGAATTGGCGTAAAATTCAATTAGGTTATGGGTGTTATTGAATGGAATTAGATTCTTACTTGAATAAATGGAAGTAAGTTGGATAAGAAATAAGTTGGAATAAACAAATTAGAATAGTTTATAAAAGAATTAAAAATCCATAGAATAAAACATACTTGGGCTATAAATAAGCGTAAATCTTGAGTTAAAAATAAAAGGTGAATATATTCAAGCCTAGAATGAATGAAAATGTGTAAAATAATAAGTTGTGACTTATAAAATTGAAAAGTGGGATAGAAAACCCAAAATAAATATTTTGATGAATTGGAAAATAAAACGAAAAATCCAAACTTGAATTATAAAATAAATTGCACTTAAGAAATTTAATGAAGAGATTCTGAGATTAAAAATCAAGTATTGAATTTGAACCAAGGGAGAACTAATTAGATAATAAATTAGTTGATGAAATATGGAAATGGAACTCGAAATTATTAAATTAGAATTGAATTGTGAATAGATAATTGAGTTTGCAAATGAAGCTTGAGTTATAAATAGAAATTCAACTTAGAATTGCAAGTGAATTAAATATGAATTGAAGTTGTATGGAATTGGATTAAAATAAAAATGATTTGAGATGAAAATAAATCTAATTCGAATATGAATAAATTAAAATGAGAATGAACTTAAGTTATGAAATGGGAGTGAATTGAAGTAAATTAACTTAAGTTTAAGGTTAATAGAAGCATGGGATGATGTCGAGTATAACAAAATGGCTTTGAACAAAACCAATGTGAAACGGGATGGAATGCAACTATACGGTTTGTAAATAAGTTTGTTTGGAATGGAATTTATATGCATTGAGTTGGAATCAATTTAAATGGTTAAAAAGCTTAAGTGATTATTTATTCACATTAATATTGTAGAATTGCATAAGGAAGTGGATCATTTGATGTAAACGAGATTGGATAAAACTCTATGAATCAATAGAAGTGAAATGAGATGATTTTGAAATCAATTGGTATGTAATTTGGATGCAAACAATTTAAAACTAGTGTCGAAACCCTGCATATGTACTCATTAATGTATATCACATGCATTACTTATGAAATCTATGTGTTAGCTATTTGAATATAAATGAAATGCTAATAAATTGCATATATTTAGTACTTACATATTTAAATTGAGTAAGTACAGGTTCAGGGAAGCCGTATGGATGGATTTGATCGCGCTAAATACTAAAACAATAAGCCGCTTGCTTAAAATGCTAAATAAATGTACGCTTACGCAATAAAAATAGGAAATATGAATTGTTTTTAGATTTTTTGACCGTGTGGGTCGATGTATACATATTTATATCTTTTGTCAAATTGCAAAAGCTCCTCCGTACAAAGGAGACTCTGCTAAAAAAAATCGAAAATTTTGGGAGTTAGAATTTTTTTGAGAATTTTGGAAATTAGTTAACGACAAAAAGAATTCAAATTGAAAATTGAAATAAATTAGGGAATGCAACTAATTTAAAACAATGACATGAATCAGTATAAATGGAAGATAAAATTTGATATTCAGAATCGAAGACAAATTGAATTCATATGAAAATGGAAAAACCAATTTGAATAAAAGTAGATATAAGCTAAAGTGGTGAAGTGAAAATAAATAAAGAAGCATATTAAATGCTTATACTAAACTTAAGAAAGGAATGGTGAATTCTTAATTGGAAATTGATATTACAAATATATTCTAAGTTAATATTTGAATGAATAAATATTGACAATTTGTAAGGAAGTCGATAAAATGTTTTGAAAGTTGTGATTGGATATTATTGCTAAATAGGATATGCTGGTATTAGAAAGGGAAAGGAAATTTGGTTTTGATTTCGGAAGTTAAATTTGAATTGCTCGACAAAAAGGTATGTGTTTGAATTTCTATATGAAATTTGATTGGGTTTTTGATCTAGCCACTTGGCTTTTGTTTTCTTTTGAAATCTGGGGGCCCTTAGAGGCATTTTGTAGTTGTACCGAGCTAGCCGCGCAAAGGAGACGCTGGCGAAATTTTTTGAAAATTTAGGGAGTTAGAAAATTTTTGTGAAACTTTGAAATTTAAAACTTGGTTTTAAATTGAAATTTGAATGTTTGGGTATATGATATTGGTGGGAAGTTTGGAAAGTTAGGAATTGTGATAGGATGTTCTTAATAAAAAGATTATTTTGGAAAGTTGACAAAAAACTATTTGAATTTGGAAAAGAGTAGAGGGTGTGGACCATTCTTCCTAACTAGTATCTTCGGGGACAAAATTCTTTTAAGGGGGGAGGAATGTGATGATCCAGAATTTTTGGATGTTTGAAATCGGAATATTTAATTGATTTTAAATATTTAAAGGTTAATTTTTAACTTGAATTTCAAATATCACTATTCTTTGGTAATTTAATTATTAAATTAAATTATCTGAAATTGGGTAAAATGTTGAATCTGGAGTTTTAAGCCTGTTAAAAATAATTTGAAGGCTTATAAAATTTATATTAATAGCACTGAAGGTAGTAAAAGTGTTGGAATTGAATTCGAAAGTGTTTTGTTAAGTTTTGAAATTTTATTGTTTAAATTGATATTTAAAAATAGCCTTTCGAGGCGCAGTCTTGGAATTCGACGAAACCAGTTCCATTGGATCCGTAATATTGTATTATTATCGGATTTCAATTTCCATAGAGTTTGGAGTTGTTGTGTGAGAATACGATATATAAACGCGTTGAAATCTATATCGAAAATTGAATAGTAACTGGGTTCAAAAAGCTTTCTTCTCCATACGATCGAATTAGGGCTCAAAACTTTTTCCATTGCGTTCCGAATAGGGATATAACATTATAAACGCCTGATGGCATGCCTCGGTAGGATGTCAAGATTTTAAGTTGCGAATTCAAGTCGATTTAAATTTGAAATTTAAATAAAATGTTCTGACCAGTTAAAATCCTTTCATGTCAAAACTTTTTCCATTTCTTTTCAAGGCACTGTAGTATACCTTCTCAAAAATGCCATCCTATATCCATTCCTCAGCATGCTACCTCCATTCTTCTCGTTTATAAAAAAAGGGGAAACCGTGGCCTTGCTTTCCTCATCGAGAAAAAAAGGGCCGAAGTTCAATATTTCAAAATTAAAAATAAAATAAGTTGCTCGTTAAAAAAATGGCAACGTTCCCTTTTATTTCAATTCAAAGGAATAAATCGTGTCCATGCTCCTGCAAGTCAGATGTATTCTCGTTCGAGATTTTGAAGCCGAGATTCAACTCAAGATCGGAGTTGATTTTGTGGGTCGTGATGATGGGGGGATTTCGCGGTTTCACCATCGACCGCATCCTTCAGCGATCGATCATCGATCGAACTCAATCGTGAGCACGGGGGCGGGGTAGCAGCGATGCTTGGCCAGTGGTAACGGCGGCGGCTTCAAGTCAAAGTTCTGGGTTCTTTTCAAGCTCGCGTGGCGATAGGACAAGGACCGATCGCGTAGCTCGATGGGCGGCGACTCGAACACGTCAGGGTGGGCGAGTTCCTCCAGTGTTCTCAAGGTTTAAAATTTGTTATTTCATCTATTTAATTTCTTTTGATTCAAGCTCGAATTGTTTTCAAAGGGATCCTGTAAGTAAGATAAGTTCTGGGCAATTTCAATAAATTAGAATGTCTGAGAATTTAAGGTTAGTCTGGAATATAATTTAGAAATTAAATAAGCGAATAAACTGATAATTTAATACTTATAAAAATGATAAACTAGGATTATTTATTGGGCCATGGTCTGAGAATTTATAAATTTATATTTAAGGCTATGGAAACTCCAGTTGGAATGAGTTAATAATCCAGTTTGGTCGTCACAGTATATTTTGATCTAGACCTGTTACATGTAAGTGTAACACCCTGTTATAAATTTATTATCAGTTTAAAAATAAATTATTAGTAAATTAAATTATCGGTTAATTAAATTTATTAAGTGGTAATTGATTATTTCAAATGATAACAAATTGTAAATCGTTATTCAAGGTCAAAAAAATCGAGAAATCAAGGCAATATTGGACTGGGTTGCAAACAAATCAAAGGTGAATTAATCTCACTCATCTGGGTAGTTATTTAAATTTAAATGGTTAAATTTAAATAATTGGTTGAACGACCGAATTTATTTGATGTTCTATATTATATATATAGTATATAGTATATATTGGAGTGATTGATTTCCCGCATTATATAGCGGATGAGACCCTATGCGCCGCATAATAGCGGATGATTTATATTAATCCCATATACCGTGATATTCCACTTCGAAATGGAATTGTTATTTATGTTGTGCTAACGTTTGTGGATGTAGGGAAAACAGGTTGGAGGGATCCAACTGGGTCCCTCAACATTTATTTAAATTATTTAATATTCTTTGTTGTGATTAGTTGATATTCTATGATGAATTATATTGGAATATTGAATGCTATGGTGTTATTGGATATATTTGGGTATAATGAATTACCAAAAATATATAAATTGGATTTTGGAAAGAAAATAGAAGAAGTGAATATGTAAGCGAAATAACTATAGAAAATTTGAGTAAATTAACAATGAATTGAAAAGGAAATGGAAGTGATATTAAAATACTAATAAATAACTTCGAGTATGAAAAGAAACAAGATTTTGAATAAACATAAATTAATGAATTGTAAAATTAAGTGATATTATTTTAAAGGAATAAAGAATTATTTTAAAATTTAAAGTTTAAATTTATTTAAAAAGGATTAAGAAGTAAGTTGAGAAATCTAAAATTTGTATTTTCAGTTAAAGTATTTTAAATCATAATTAAGGAATAAAATCTGAAATTAATGAATTTTGGAATAAAAAGGGGGTAAATTGGAAATAAATTTGGAAATTGATTCAAGTGTTTGGAATTGGAAATTTAAAGAAGAATGTGAAGAGAAGTATATTTCTCTGGATAGCCAAGTACGTTCAAAATAAATTTTTAAATATAAGGTAAAAGGTTTTAAAAAGCATGTTTTAGGAATTTATTATTTCTAAATGTCTAAATTCTAAAGTAAATATCTTTCAAATCTATTATCGTAGTAATTATTTAAAAAGTGACTTAGTATTTTGTTTTAAAAAGTGAAAACCTAGCTTTATATTTATAAACCAACCTTATTTAAAATATTCATATAGTATGTATTTTTAACAAATTATTGAAGTAGTTTTTAATTTAAATGTTTTAAAGTATATTTCAAAGTAAAGCGTTTAAATTATTTTAAAATCTTAAGTTTTGTGCTTGGTAATTTCAGTGGAAATAGAAAATACTTGGAAATTTTATCCTGAGAAAGGAAGGTAGTTGGAAACTGTTTTCAAAGGGGTTTGAAAGTGAAATTATATCTTGTGAAGATATTCTTGGGATTAATAAATAATTTGGAAAATTATTTATTATTTGATGGATGTTGTGAATGTTAATTGATAGTTAAATAACCGACTACCAATATTAGCCAAATGCGTTGATCGTTTCGAAGAGACCGGGATCGGGATTTTTTTCTCGAATACCACTTTGATCCGGTTGTACGTTTTCGTGAAAAAACGAGTTTGGATTCGAAGTTGGAGCAGTGAAGTGCAAGGGCTAGTCACTACTAATCCTGAGGATGTTTCCAAAATGGATGTAGTAGGAATAGTGCCTTCGCTTCCGTTCGAACCCAAGATGGACTTGTATGGATGAATGCTTTCGGATCATCGTCAGGTGGACGATGGGCATTCTAAGGGATATGTTCTAAAAGGTAATGCTTTGCCTCAAGCCTCATCAACCGGGAATGACTGAAAATAGGGGTTATGCAGCAAGGCTTGGTGGGCAGCACCCATTTCCGGGTAAGGTCATCCCTGTCTAGATGTCCCTTTTTATTTTGGCTTAGTGGTGCGGTTGCTGATCCCAACCGCGGGGTGATCTTACTTGAGACTTTCCAGTAAGGGGTAGTCCGGGTCTTGTGTTGCAGGGGGTTGGGAGTGATCCTCGGTATGCTGATCTAGACCAGGGACTGTGACAGGTGGTAACCCAGTGCCTAGTATTAGTTTGAAATCCATTTATCATACGTGCCTTTTACGAGTTTGTTTGTATTATCCACTCTGTGGCTAGTAGCTGGAATTTAATAGATGTAACAATTTCGGCTATTTTAGTAAGTGTTTGTATATAGGCCCTATTATAATATCAGAGGATTTTAATATAAAACTGTTTTAGTTATCGTAAGGTAAAAACCCGACATGTTATGGCGTGGTCTTACGAGATGCTTTTGTTTTCAAAAGATTTTTGAAACTTTAATTATCAATTTGAGTGTGATTTCTCACGCTCGTATTCCAGACTGACTCGGGTGTTATTTAACTGCAATGATCGGGTCAGACCGAGTATTATAGGATACAGGATATGATGCTGTGGAGCTCAGGAGACGAGCTAGATGACGATACGTACTTCCGTACTTGTTTTATATATTCTGCTGTGTTGTTTAGTTGTGTACTCAGTTGTATGAGGCCAGATTATGATTTATGCTAATTGTGTGTTTTGTGATTGATGCACTCTGATAATGTAATGTATAACAGATATATATTTGTTTTTGTGTAAAGATCTGTTATTATATATTATATTTTATTTCGCTACGTTGGTTAGATTCTGTTGTTGTTTTCTGTTTTCTCTTCTTCTACCTCTTCTTCTTTAACCCAAATGGTTCGTATTTCTGTCCAACTTGAGTTGATTGATATAGAATAGTGTTGACTCAAGGGGTACGGATTTGCCGGTTGTTACAATAATGGGATGGATCGGAGACTTCCATTGGATGACGATGATGGAATTGCTGAAATGATAAGATGGGTACTGAGAAATTGTAATGACCCGCTATTTCGAACCATTCGCATCCGCATATGTCGGACTTGAATTGCTCAAAATATCTTATTGTTGATTTTTATTTGGTAAAACTCATCATATACAGTAAATAAATCAATTACAGAATCACAGACATAGAGTAATACCACAATATGCAGCGGAATAGATAAATAGTATTTTATGAAGCTACTATAAAACATCAGAGTCTGAAACAAAATACAACAGAATCTCAAATAAATGAATCTCTAATACATAAGCAACCGACGAGTCTGAACAAACAACTGGAAAAGCTGAATAGATAAGACAGATCTTTAAGAAAAGCTCCAATCTTTAAAGGTGAGTCTCAAATGATGTGACACTCAGTTTGACACGACCATAAAGAAAAACACAAAACACTCGAGTCAGGATTAACATTCTTATATTAATAAATTCAACTCAAGTGAAAATGTCTTCCGAAGTACAAGTAACTTAAAGGATGTTTGGAATGTCCATTCTAGGATCCGTGGAACTATCTAGTATGTAGTACATTATGCTATTATAATATAACTATAGTAAAATAAAGTATGAAAATAGCCTTAAGGCGTTACCCATATCCTCCTTAACATATTTTTATATATTCTCATAGTCTATAAAGTACAGTAATTCCTCCGTAAACTGGAGGGTTATCTAAGGGCACTCCATAGGTGTAGTATAAACCAAGCTTGTAGAAGACGCTATAGAACATGTGACAAGGCACGCGAGGCAATGCCAGGGTAGATATACCATTTGCAGATCTGAACTAGTGGTAACGCATGGTAGCTACTACCGCCTGCCTAGAGACAGACTCCCAAATCAAATGTGCACCCAATCACATCACAAAAGTAATAGAACGGTATCGAAGAAATGTGCCCGATCGGGGGAATGACCTCACTTGGCCTGGCGTGGCTCCTGTTTTAGCCACATCAAGCTGACTCACGAGAGTCAGAGCTGCGCTAATACCTCATATAGATTCGTCGCCAAACCATCCTATTTCATTCTGCAATCTCCACCACATACACAGCTGTTAAAGTGGTTTTCGATATTGGCAGAAATATGACAATATCTAATCCCGGTCTCTTTAACAACCAAAAGCTTATTTCACACTGTGGTCATTTCATTTCATATAGTTTATACTTCATGTCAAAAATATCATATTCATTTCAAAACTATATATAATTTGATGTCATTATTCACTTTACATAATATTCATTTCCAAAATTATAATAGTTTCGAAATTATAACACTTTTCGAAGTTATAACACTTTAGAAATCATAACACTTTTGAAATCATAACACTTTGAAAATCATAACACTTTTGAAATCATAACAGTTTCAACTTGAACAGTTTAGATATTGAAAATAGTTATAAATTAAAATAGTATATATAGTAAAAATAATATATATATTAACAATACTTTATATAATAAAATTAGTTTCCTCTAATTTCACAAAGCGATTCAAATTAGCTTGAATTCCAAAATTGAATTTGAACAAATCTCTATTCAACACTTTCAGTTTAAAAGGTTAAAGATTCAATTCAAATTCTCAATAAACCATTTCAATTTTTTTATTGCTTTCAAATCCAACTTTGAACTTTCATTTCAATTCCAATAAGATATAAGGTTTAAATATTCAAAAATTTCGATATAAGTTTCATTTATATTTCACCATTTAACTTTAATTTTATTCAAATTGGCAAATATTCACTTAATCACTTTAATAATAATTAAATAAAACCTCAATCAATAAATTTAAATCAATATCAAATATTCAATCTTAATTTTATTTAAAATTGGGAATATTCATTTAACCACTTTTTATCAAACCAAGTTAGAAATCTTATTTTTAAAAATCTCAAAATCAATAAGTTCAAATAAATTATTAACCAATTTAAATTCCAAGTCAACATTAATTTATCTTCCCAACCTTTGTTATTAGGGTTATAAAATCTATTTATATAATATTAACATAAATTTAATAAATACTTAAAATATTATAAACCAATTAAATTAAATTTTATTAAATTAAATCTTATTACTAAATGTATCTTGTATTAAATATTATTTTATATATTTTTAAAATAATAAAATTACAAGTAAAATCTTAAAATATTTATTTTCCAAAAATAACTTATAAATTAAAATTTTCAAAACATATTAATTTAATATCTATTTTTATACATATATACAAATAGCATTCATATATTATATAAAAACAATATTTATAAAAACCCATATATTTCCTTTCAAACATTGGAAATCATTTTCAAAGTATAGACCAACTGTGTCCATATATAATTTTCTATCATATGGTCAAGTGATACAGATATTTATCATTTCAATCTGCAAATTTAAAATGTATGGGTATATATCATTTCAACCCGCAATCCCAAAATTTCAAAATCAATAAAAATCTCTTGGGTTTATCATTTCAACTCATAACGATTTTCGCCTAATCTATTATATCATTTGGGTATGTATTATTTCAACCCATATGGAATTCTAAACTAAAAGGAAACTTACAGAGTAAGGACAAATATGATAATAATATAATATATCAACAACAAACATATATTATCAGTAACAAATTAAACAAAATATACACAACAGGATATGGTGTCATATATCGCAGGTGAACAACTGCAGATAATGGCATATCATATTTAACAATTAAACTAATAATAATTGAAATTTAACAACATATTTCAATCGTCATTTCATGTGAATTAAATTTACTAAATATAAGAATGTTAATCATCAGTGATTGCTCACTATTCGATGCTCGAGAAATTTGACAACACGACAAGCTACGAATTAAATCACTAACTAGACAAATGACCAACCCAAACGATAAATCTCAAAGCAGAGTAAGCTGAACACGGATTTGACTAACAAAGTTGATGAATAGGAATCGATGAGAACAAATCAACTAGCCTGAAAAAAATATGTTATATATACATATATATTTTTCTCAAAAATAAATATAAAACATAGATTTAAAATAAAATCTATCAATATTTAAATTAAACACATATAAAATAAATAAATAAACATATTTGAAAACCAACTCATGTATACTTATATATATGAACTAATATATAAACATATATATATAAACATACATACATATTATATTTTTAAATCAATATTTATTAGAAAAATCAATATAAACTTACTATTATAAACTCAAAAGATCATATTTAAACTTATATACAACACACAGGTTATATATGACTTATATAGACTTATGTACATAGCAACATATTATATACAAATTTATATAACTTAATATATATATAACAGATTATACCACTTATATAACTTTTACATATAAATAGATCTTATTGTTTATATACTTCATATAAAACAAATAAAACCTATACATTATAAATCAGTATCAACTACATAAGCTAATATATATACAAACTGTATATATAAAAAGAGTTGAGCGAGTTTCATATATGAACAGGCAACAACTTTTAAAGTGTAATATTTATATATAATATTTTTCTCTACTTTATAGTATAGATATGAAATATATAACAGCTATTAAATCTCTATAAACTGTAAAACTGTAAAAGAAGAATAAACAAGATAAAAGAATAATCGCAACTCATATATACAAATATATATACTAACATATTACATATATATATTTTTTCCTTCTTTTGAACACAAGATAACTTACTGTATATGTATAACTTACTTTTTATATAAATTGAAATTGAGATAATATATGTAAATACCTTAAACATACAAATTCTAGATTCTATAAATATACATATGTGTGTGTGTGAAGAAGGCTAAAGAGTGTCATCATGAAGGACGCGAGGAGGTAACAAGGTGGAAGCGAGATGGATGCGATCAGTGGTCGGCCTGGCGGAGGGTCTGTGTGCGCCACGTGAAGGAGAGGGAGGAAGGTCGATGGCGCTGATTGATAAGAGGGGAAGGCGGCACTGGGTGGTTGGGTTTAGGTTGGCGATGATCGACAGGTTGTGTGGGCTGCGTTCTCAATTGTGGGTGAAGAGGAGAGTGAGGCGAAGATGGCTTCGATGCTCGAAAAAAGGGAGGCAGGCAAGTGGGAACGAGATGGCGGTGATGGGTTTTGTGCGGGTGTGGTGGTTGTCACGTGATGGAAGATTAGTAGGGTGGTGATCCGATGGTGAGTTCGACTGGGGTTGCAAGAATGTCAGGCCGCAGAGGAGGTCAGACGATGGCTTAGTCACTAGCGTAGGTTGGAAGGGTGATAGGCCAGAAGTTAATAGGAGATGGTTAAGCAGGCGGTTGATCGCGTTTGGCGAACTGGGTGCTGTGCTTGGTTGGACGGTGATAGGCTAAGGATGGTGGTAGGTTTTCAGGTTGCAATGCTAGTGTCGGGCGGTTGGTGGAAGGGGGAATGTAAGTAGGGGAGAAACAGGCAGAGCACGGCATCTCCATGCAATTTATATATATAAACCTTATCTTTAATTCTTAAAAGCCATAAAAATGAAAAAAAAGAAGGAGATGGAAAAGAAGTGGATGATGACAACAATGGAAAAAGCAGAGGCAAGATGATGACATGCTACAGGAAAAATGAGAACGCTTCATATATAAACCTTTATATAAATTTTTCCTTCATAGTGAAAAGGTGCAGAACTGATAGAAAACAAAATGAACCAAAGATTTTGTTGAACAAAGGGAATAGTGAAGGTTAGATAATATTAAATTCTAAGAATTTAAAACGTGGTGACCCTTTGTTTTCATTCCCTTGAAAATTGAATGGTTATGAAATATCAAAAGCTCCAAAATGGATACCGACACGGCTATCCATTTCCATGGATTTCGCTGCGTACCAGACTCCGAAATGCACAAATGAATATACTGTAAAGATCAACACGACGAGATGAATGGAATGGTACACAGATGTCAGCGATATGACAATCCTCTCAAAAGTCGATATTCGCTGCCAACTAATGCAAATTTTCCGAAAATAAGAAAAACAGGGCCAAAGAAGTCCAAATTTAATGAAACTAATTATAACATCTCACTCAAAATATGATTTACATTTTTATTATATAAAAATATTCAGATTTCGAAAATAATTTGTTTCGTTAATTTTACCTGATTGAAATAACACAACAGAACTAACATTCATATTTATCAATGAAAATCTAGCATTTGCTATGTTTGAATAGACCTATACCAAATACCAAATTTTTCATTGCTAAATTTAATTATTTTATTTTCAAGAAAAATTCAGATAAATACGTTATTAAAACTATTAAAAATTATGGGTCGTAACAGAAGTGGACCCCAAGAACCAAGCTTGGAGGGTGTGAATAGGAATCCATTCACCCTAAATATCTGGTACGTAAGGAAACCACTTAATTTCAAGCCATCGACGCTAGAGACATACGATGGAAGGTCAGATCTGACCATTCACTTGATGGGATATATCTGACATATGGAGGCGTTGAGTGCTTCTGAGGAGGTAATGGGATGGTGTTATCCATTATGTTTGACGGATTTGGTAGTAGTGTAGTTTAGACAATTGGAGAATGGGCCCATTAGCATGTGGATTGGATTGGTAGACACATTCATCAAATAGTTCAGAGTTCATATTGCACGATCAAAGAACATGATGGTGCTTTTGGTCATGAAGTAAAGGGCTAGGCAGTCCCTATGAATTTATTTTTCCAAGTTCAACGTAGCAGTCATTGTAGTTCATAAGCCAGATCCATCGATAGTTCTTATGATAGTAGTTTTAGGAGTTGCGAGTAGGACTAATTTCAAAGTTGCTCTGAAGAGAGATCAACCAGTGAATCTAGTATATTTTTATTATCAAGCTAAGAGATATTTGTGCTAGAAGGATGCAGAAGTTAAAATTAATGATGTGAATTTTGTAAGTGTTAGAGGATTGTTCGAAATAAGATACGGAAAGGATAAAGGAAAGCAGAAAGCCAGTAGGGGCTTTGGAGGACCGAGTGGATGAAGAGTGGACCAAGGTTTTGCTCTTGTACCGAATTGAACGAAACTCGAAGAGGTTTTACTTGGATACAAATGGAAGATTCCCTACCGAAAACCAACAAAAAGAAAGCTCGTGTATTGAAAAAAGAGATATGGAACGTTGTTCCTATTCCATGAACGTGATAGGCATGAAACGAATAAGTGCAAGCACCTACAAGATTTGATTAAGAAGAAGGTTCATAGAAACCAACTAAAATAGTATATAAGGAATCAAACTACAATGTCGTAGCAGGAACAACTACTATCTACAGTAGACACATCTGGATACGGTCATGGGTCTGGGTCGAGACTGGTAATCCAGTGTTTAGGATGGATCGAAGTCTGGTTTAATTTCTGTATCTTACTTTCTGTCTAAATAAATGATATAGGAGCGTCATCGGGTCGCTTACTCATTTATGGGATCTCTATCAGTCCCAAGGCATGCTCTATGTAGGAAGTCTAGGTGTGATCCAATACGAGTTTTATGTGTTGATGTTTGTTGCTTTAGTTGGACTTTGAGGGTAATTCAAATATGATAAAACACCAACTGAGATTGGATGCCCCTTGAAATTGATATATAAATTGACTGTACATGGTTCCCCCTACTGAAGAGTCAGAACAATGAACCATGAAGTGGAGGATCTCTTGTCAGAGATTGGGTGGATAGACTTATAATGGATAGTAGGTCCCATTACCGGAGAGTGAGCAAATGGACATGCTCGGATGTCAAGTCCCCTCATTGAAGAGTGAGCATATAGAGTCGTATAGGATAGCTAACTGCCTCGTTGGGGAGTGAGTAAATAGGCATGCTCCGATAGCAAACCCCTTCGCCAAAAAGTGAGTTGATTGATGTGCTTGAATAGCAAGCCGCTGAACTAAAAAGTGAATGGATGGGTGTACATGGATAGCAAGCCTCTTCACAAGAGATTAAATGGATGGGTGCGCTCAGATAGCAAGCCCCCTCATCAAAGAATGAGTGGATGGGTGCATTTGGATAGTGAGTATGACGACTGCCCTACACCACTGTCACCCAATGTACATAAGATAGTGCACTGCTGACGTACTCAGCAGATGCAGAATGATTATCAGGGTTCTAAATGAACTAAACATCAAAGACCTTGTCATATATCTCACGGAATATTAAATAAAATATAATATACATCATAGATATAAAATAGGAGAAACAGTAATAACTTAGTGCTCCAAATATCAGAGTACTGATTTAGAAAATTACATAACTAGTAATAAAGTTCATAAAACGGAAATAAACTCAAATGATTGTCTCATAATGATAAGTAAGCATTGCTAAGGCTCTACAGCGTTGCAAAGCAGAACAAGCAAAGAAATCCATATATAATACGAGATAGCTCCATCCAGCTCGTCTTCTGGACGGCTACTACATCGCACATAGACCTGCACTCTAGTCTACTCAATTAAGAGTACCCGAGATAATAAGAAGAAAAGCATAAAACCTCGAATCGGACAATAGTTTGGTGTAAGCAATACATGAATCCCAAAATACTATACAAGCTAATATAGTAAGGAACAAGGGTATTATCACAGCCCGCAAATCCGTACCCTGGAGTCAACGCTATTCTACATCAACCAACTCAAGGCGAACAGAAATGCGAACCATTTTGATTAAAGAAGAAGAGGTAGAAGAAGAGAAAACATAAAACAACAGAATCTAACCAACGCAGCGGAATAAAATATAATATATATTAACAGATCTTTACACAAAAGAAAACTATACCTGTTTATACATACATCATCAGAGTACATCATCAGAGTTCCATATCAATAACATACATCTGAATATATAGCTAATCAACACAGCGGAATATATATAAAACAAGTACGAAAGTACGTATCGTCATCTAGCTCGTCTCCTGAGCTCCGCAGCATCATATCCTGTATCCTATAATACTCGGTCTGACCTGAGCATTACAGTTAAATCATACCCGAGTCATTCTGGAATACCAGCGTGAGAAAATCACTCCCAATTGATTATTGAGTTTCAAAAATCCTTTGAAAACAAAAGCATCTCGTAAGACCACGCCACAAATAAACATGTCGGGTTTTTACCTTACGATAGCTAAAACAATCTTTTTATAGAAATCCTCTGATATTATACTAGGGTATATATACAAATACTTATAAAATTGCCGAAATTGTTACATCTATTAAATTCCAGCTACTAGCCACAGAGTGGGTAATACAAACAAAACTCGTACAAGACTCGTAGGGAGAATGGGTTTCCAAACAATGACTAAGCACTGGAGTACCACTTGCCACAGTACGGGGCCTAGATCACCATACCGAGGAGTACGCCCGCTCCCCTACAACACAAGACCGGGACTACCCCTTACTGGATAATCCCGAGTGAGATCACCCCGCGGTTGGGATCAACCACCGCCCACTAAGCCGAAATAAAAAGGGACATCTAGACAGGAATGACCTCACCCTGCTTGGGTGCTACCCACCTAGCCTTGCTGCATAACCCCTGATTTTCAGTCATTCCCATTTGATGAGGCTTGAGGCTAAGCGTTACCTTTTTTAGAACATATCCCTTAGAATGCCCATCGTCCACCCGACGATGTTTCGAAAGCATTCATCCATACAAGTCCGTCCCGGGTTCGAACAAAACCTAAGGCACTATTCCTACTACATCCATTTTGGAAATATCCTCAGGATTAGTAGCGACTAGCCCTTGCACTTCACTGCTCCATCTTCGAATCCAAACTCTTTTCCACGGAAAAGGTACAAACCAGATCGAAGTGGTCTTCGAGAAATAAATCTCGATCCCGGTCTCTTCGAAACGATCAACGTATTTGGCCAATATTGATAGTCGGTGATTTAACTATCAATTAATATTCACAAACAACCATCAACCAATAAATAATTTTCCAAATTATTTATTTATCTCAAAATATCTTTACAAGATATAATTTCACTTTCAAAGCCTTTTGAAAACAGTTTTCAAACTATCTTCCTTTTCTCAGAATAAATTCCGAGTATTTCCATTTCCACTGGAATCACCAAGCACAAAACTTGAGATTTTTAAAATAATTTAAAAACACTTTATTGTAAAATATATTTAACATTTAATTTAGAAGAATTACTTTAATACTTAATTTAAAATAATACTCTAGAAATAACTAAACAAGGTTACCTTATAACTATACATTAGATTTTCTTCTTTAAAATACCAAATCAGTCTTTAAATAATTATTACGATAATAGATTAAAATAAAATACTTACTTCGGAATTTACTTTAAAACATTTAAGTTAAGACTACTTCAATAATTGGCTAAAAATATATATACTATATGAATAATTGAAAATAAGGTTACTTTATAAAATATAAAACTAGGTTCTCACTCTTTAAAACAAAACACTAAGTTACCTTTTATAAATAATTACTATCATAATAGATTAAATGGAAATACTTACTTTAGAGTTTAAATATTAGAAATAATAAATTTCCCAAACCTTGCTTTTTAAACAACTTTAAAACCTTTAACTTATATTTTAGAAATTCACTTTGGAAACGTACTTGGTTATCCAGGGAGAATTTCCAATCTTAATCACTTAAATAAATTTCCCACATTGATTTCCAATTTACTCCATTTGAAATAAATTTCCTTACTTACTCAATTTATTTCAAAATTCATTAATTATGGACTTATTATTAATGTTATTATTTTCCGTTTAATTTTAAATCTTTATCTGAAATATACCAATTCCAGGTTATTCCCAATTTATTCTTCTTCATTCTTCTTAAATAATTTAAATCTTAATTTTAAATAAATGTTTTGTTCTTTTTAAATAATAACACTGAAGTTTAAAATTCAATAATCTTTTGATTATTCAAAATTTCCCTTTCTATACTCAAGATTTATTTATTAGAATTTTAAAGTCACTTTATTTCTTTTCCAATTCATTCTCAAATTTATTCTATAATTATTTTACTTACAAATTCACTTCTTTTATTTTCTTTTCAAAATCCAATTTATATATTTTCGGTAATCCATTATATCCAATTATATCCAATCGAACCATAGCATTCAATATTCTAATATAATTCATCATAGAATATCAAATAAATCACAACAGAGGATATTAAATATTTTAAATAAATATTGAGGGATCCAGTTGGATCCCTCCAACCTGTTTTCCCTGCATCCACAACGTTAGCACAATATAATATACCAATTCCAAAATATCATACTATATCACATCAATCAATTCAACCATTCAAATAATTATTTAAATTTAATCATTTAAATTTAAATTCACTGAGCGAGATTAACTCAACTTTGCTTTTTGTTTTGCAAACCATCCCATCTCAACTTGTTTTCCTCGATTTTCAGACCTAGTAAAATCATTAGATGTTTTATTAATATTTGATCAATCGAACTAATTAATTTCCATTTGATAATTTAAACTTATTTAACAATAATTTTATTTAAATCAAATTTTTGTTTAAGAAATTAGTTTCAGAAACTAAAATAAATTAAATATGCTAATAAAACAAATTAATTATCATAATACATATTTTTTTTCATTTCAGTAAATAGCAAAATAAATTTCTACTTTACTGTTTATAAATTCCCCAACTTATATATATTCATACATACAAATTTAAACTGAAATAAACATACTGTATATACCTATTTATTAAATTGAAATGAGAATAAAATTTCCTTTTGTATATAATGAATCAATTTTAAATTGAAAAAGAATCGAATATTCCTGCCTTACCGAACAAGATTTAAATCGTGCGACCCTCCAGAACGTTCGCCAAACCTCCATTGACCATCGCACGCAACCCCTTGAGCACGACGCCACCGCGCCACCGCCATCGGCCACTGCCACGACCTCCTTCGCAAACTATCGCGAGCTTCCAGTCGCTTCGACTTCACCTAGCTGTCGAGAAACGCTGTTGAAACCCTATTCATCTGAATCGCGCCTCAAAGCCCTCTGCGCCACCACCGCGATCCCTTCCCAATCGCGCGTCAAAGTCGTCGACCCCCCTTTATGCTTAGAACCCTAGACGCTACGGCCGAGCACCTCAAACGACGTCGCGCCTCCAATTCGTACATGATGGCGATTTGATTTCCCCTTCATCGCCGTTATCAGTGCAAAGGCTTCGGCCGATATTTTTTTTTTCAAAGAATATGCGAAATCGATTTGGAGATTAAGGCCACGGCCATTGTTTTTTACTGATAAAAGGAAAAGGGAGGAAACGATAGTTCGAGAGTGATCTTAGATTGGCTTGTAGAGGAATACTCGGCTAAAACAAACTGATGCAAATCATTTGACTAGGCAATAATTATAGGGTTTAAAAATTTAAAATTTTGAATCAAATTAAAGTATTAAATTTTCGTTATTAATTCTGGCGCGTTTATAAATTGTACGCTCACACAACGACACCAAAAACTACGAAATTTGAAATCCGGTAATAATACAATATTACGGATCTAATGGAACCAGTTTCGTCGAATTCCGAGACTGTGCCTCGGAAAGCTATTTTTTTTAAATTCAATTTAAACCTTTGAAATTTTAAAACTGAACAAACCACTGTTCATTTCAATTTTACAACTTCTATTATCTTCAGTTCTATCAATATAAATTTTCCAAGCCTTCAAATTATTTTTAATAGGCTTAAAACGCCATATTGAACAATTTACCCAACTTCACTTATCTAATTTAATAATTCAATTATCAAATAAATTGTGATATTTGTAATTCAAGTTAAAATTACTCTATTGAATATTTAAAATCAATCAAATATTCTGATTTTAAATGCTCGAAAATTCCGGATCGTCACATTCCTCCCCCTTTAAAAGAATTTCGTCCCCGAAATTACCAGTTAGGAAGAATGGTCCAATACCCATTTAACTTTCCTCAAAACCAACAATTCAACATCTTACTAACAATCTTCTTATAAAAGACCCGTTATCTTTCTTACTAACTTCCCAGACTTTTCCTTAGTTCCCAACCAACTTTAATTATTCAACTATTCAAATTATAATTCAAAACCAAGTTTAAAATTTTCAAAATTTCTCAAAAAAATTTCTAACTCTCTAAATTTCTGAAATTTTTTGCCAGCGTCTCCTTTGCGCGGCTAGCTCGGTACAACTACAAAATGGCTCTACGGCCTCCCAAATCAAAAAAGAAAACAAAAAGCCAAGTGGCTCGATCCAAAAACCCAATCAAATTTCACACCAAATTTAAATACATACCTTTTTGTCGAGCATTTCAAATTTATCTTTTGAAATCCAAACCAATTTTCTTTACCTTTATTTTACCTACACATCTTACACGGCAATATGTCCAATCACGATATTAAAAAACATTTTATCGACTCTCTTACGTATCAATATCTATTAACTCAAATGCCAACTTAGATTATATTTGAAATATCAATTTCCAATTGAGAATGCCTCATTCCTTACTTAAGCTAGTATAAGCATTTATGTGTTTCTTATATTTATTTTCATCTTACCACTTTAGTTTATATCCATTCCTATTCAAATTGATTCTTCCATTTCCATATGAATTCAATTTATCATCAACTCTAAATTTTAAATTTTATTTTTCATTTATACTAATTCATGTCATTATTTTAATTAGTTTCATTTACTAACTTATTTCAACTTCCAGTTTGGAACCATTTTGTCGTTAACAAAAGTTTCCAAAATTTTCAAAAATTTTCTAACCCCCAAAATTTCTGAAATTTTTTGGCAGAGTCTCCTTTGTACGGAGGAGCTTTTGCAATTTGACAAAAGAGATAAATATATATACATCGACCCACCCGGTCGGAAAAACAAAAATAGTTCATATTTCCTATTTTTATTGCGTAGGCGTACCTTATTTAGCATTTTAAGCAAGCGGCTTATTATTTTTAGCAAATAGCACAACCAAATCCAGCCATACGGCTCCCAGGTACTTGTACGTACTGAATTTAAACATGTAAGTGCCAAATATATGAAGTTTTACAACGTTTCACTTACTTGCAACAGTTAAACACATGAATTCTAAAAGAAATGCATATCAAACATTTCTCCTTAAGCAACTTGTACAATTTTCTTACTAATTCCACTGTTCCAATTAATTTATAACCATTTTCATTCAATTTGAATGGTTTTCAATTCATTCGTATACAACTTCATCAATTTGAATAGTTTAAAACTCAATCGCTTACATTTAATTTATTTTTAAGCAAACCGAGCTCATATTTAATTCAATTGTTCTCAAAATCAATTTATTTTTACTCCTATCAATTCATAGCATCTTAATTACTTCCATTTACATCAAATGACATTTTATTCTGTGCAATTCGATGAGGTTAATGTGAATAAATAAGTATTTATGTTTTATAACCAATTTAAATAGGTTTCATCTCAATTTATACTCAATTCTATTCCATTTTTAAATTTATTCACAATCCATATATTCTCATTTTCATTGCATTTTAAATTTGAATCCATTCACTTGCATCTCATTTTACTAACCAAACTAGTTCATACAAAACCATTAACAACTTAGGTTCATCTTCATTACCAATTAAATTTCCTTTTATTTTAATTCACTCACGACCATTTATTTAGCTCGACCCATTCCAAGTTTGCACATTACTAACCATTCCTGAATTAATTCAAACTAAGCTTCATTTTATGGTCTTCCAATTTTCACTCTTAGTCGAGCTTCTAATTACTCTCAACTTAAGTTAATTTACTCAATTTATTTCACTTCAAACTTAAGTTCACTTCCATTTGATTCTTATTTATTCCATCCATTTATTTATTTCAATATAATTAGTTTACTCACTCAAACCATTATAAATTTTCATTTCCTTAAATATTATTCATAGCCCACCAAATTCTATTTCGATTCAAATTTATTTTCACTTGTTTTAAATCCAACCCAATATCATTACACTTAGTTTTAAGTTGAATTCAATTCAACTCTCTTCTATTTGTTTAGTTTTAAGTTAATTCACTTCAATTTATTCAAATCTCTCTTTTTTTCTATACTTAATCTCATTTCATTTTGCAAATAAATTTCTCTTTTCAATTTAACTTGATTCTATTTTAATCCAATCTCATTTCAAACTACAAATTTATTTGATTAGTTATTACACATTTTAACTTTTTAGATTCAGCTCACTCAATTTATTACAAGGCCATTTCCAATTTATTTCCACTTATTTGGATTTATTTGCAATTCAAACAATTACTATTTCAATCCAATTTCATTTTTTATTCGATACATTTCTAATTATATTTAATTTGTTAACACTTCAAGTTAAATTTTAATTTATAACTCAAGTTCTCACTCCACTATCCGTTTTCAATTTACCACCCAATTTCATGAACTCACAATTCAATTATATTCTCAATTAATTTTATTTAATTGCAAGGCTACTTTTAATTATATTTCTTCACTAATGATTCATGTCAAATTTGATTTATAACTTGAGTTTTATTTTCCAACTTCATCACAAACTCACAATTCAGCTTCTATTTAACTACATTAGGTTTCCACTACATATTTATTTAAATACTTTATTATCAAATTAGTTCTTCCCCAATTTATAGATAGAACTTGATTTTAATCTCAAAATCTCTTCATCAAATTTTCTTAAGTTCAACCTTTTTTTTAAAACACCCAACCTTTGGTTTCAAATTATTTTGGAACCTCCAACATCACAAATCACATTTCTCAAAAATCAAACCAATCCTGGTTTTATTCCCAGCAAATTTCCTTTGAAATTTCAAAAACAAACAGGTTTTCCTGAACAAATCAATTTGGCAGCAATTCATCACTTAGAAACACGAAAATGAACATCGATGATGCTGCAGTCATCACTGAAGTTATTTTCTAATGACTGAAGTGAATTCAATGCTATATCACTTCCAAAATCCATTTAAAACAAATTTCCATTTAGAAATATCTCCAAAATAATAATGCTATCATTTATCTTTAAAACACTTCGACAAACACTTCCAAAATCTTCGGGATTTTAAATTTCCAGATCTTGCTTAAATAAATCTTAACTACAATTCATTTGCACAGCTTATGCTCATACAAATTATCATTTAAATATATTTCAATTTATAATTTACATTTATAATCCATATTTACAAATTTCATTTTTATTATGGAAATATTCCCTTAAACTTTGGTTATATTTCAATTTCTAGTTAAGTTTTTACACAACAATGATAATACTTTAATATTTTCTTCCTAACATTCACACAACCATATATTAGCTAAAATAGTTTACAAAAACTTTCTTTATATCAAAATATTTTTGGGTAAAATTATTTCATTTACCCACATTTAAAACAATACCGTGTCAATTATTCTATTCAAGTGTTTAGAAATCCCTTCGATACAGTTGTGCAGACTGTGCCGACGAAGGTTCATACACCACTCAATAAACCAATCGACACAATATTAAAACAATTTATATTCACTAACAAATATGCGCTCATATCCATTAATACGCTCAAACTCATTTTAGAGTACTACGGACTCTATTTGAGTAATTTCCCACCAGAGCCAAGGTTATCATCAACTTATGCTCTGATACCAAGTGTAACAGCCCGCAAACCGGTACCCCTGAGTCAACGCTATTCTACATCAATCAACTCAAGGCGAACAGAAATGTGAACCATTTTGATTAAAGAAGAAGGGGTAGAAGAAGAGAAAACATAAAACAACAGAATCTAACCAACGCAACGGAATAAAATATAATATATATTAACGGATCTTTACACAAAAGAAAACTATAACTGTTTATACATACATCATCAGAGTTCCACATCAATAACATACATCTGAATATACAGCTAATCAACACAACGGAATATATATAAAACAAGTATGAAAGTACGTATCGTCATCCAGCTCGTCTCCTGAGCTCCGCAGCATCATATACTGTATCCTACAATACTCGGTCTGACCCGAGCATTATAGTTAAATAATACCTGAGTAAGTCTGGAATACTAGCGTGAGAAAATCACTCCCAATTGATTATTAAGTTTCAAAAATCCTTTGAAGACAAAAGCATCTCGTAAGACCGCACCACAAATAAACATGTCGGGTTTTTACCTTACGATAGCTAAAACAATCTTTTTATAGAAATCCTCTGATATTATAATAGGGTCTATATACAAATACTTATAAAATAGCCGAAATTGTTACATCTATTAAATTCCAACTACTAGCCACAGAGTGGGTAATACAAACAAAACTCATACAAGGCTCGTAGGGAGAATGGGTTTCCAACCAATGACTAGGCACTGGGGTACCACCTGCCACGGTACGAGGCCTAGATCACCGTACCGAGGAGTACGCCCGCTCCCCTGCAACACAAGACCGGGACTACCCCTTACTGAATAATCCCGAGTGAGATCACCCCGCGGTTGGGATCAGCAACCGCCCACTAAGCCGAAATAAAAAGGGACATCTAGACAGGAATGACTTCACCCTGCTTGGGTGCTACCCAACTAGCCTTGCTGCATAACCCCTGATTTTCAGTCATTCCCATTTGACGAGGCTTGAGGCTAAGCGTTACCTTTTTTAGAACCTATTCCTTAGAATGCCCATCGTCCACCCGACGATGTTTCGAAAACATTCATCCATACAAGTCCGTCCCGGTTTCAAACGGAACCGAAGGCACTATTCCTACTACATCCATTTTGGAAATATCCTCAGGATTAGTAGCGACTAGCCCTTGCACTTCACTGCTCCATCTTCGAATCCAAACTCGTTTCCACGAAAACGTACAAACCGGATCGAAGTGGTTTTCGAGAAATAAATCTCGATCCCGGTCTCTTCGAAACGATCAACGTATTTGGCCAATATTGATAGTCGGTGATTTAACTATCAATTAATATTCACAAACAACCATCAACCAATAAATAATTTCCCAAATTATTTATTTATCTCAAAATATCTTTACAAGATATAATTTCACTTTCAAACCCTTTTGAAAACAGTTTTCAAACTATCTTCCTTTTCTTAGAAAAAATTTCGAGTATTTCCATTTCCACTGGAATCACCAAGCACAAAACTTGAGATTTTTAAAATAATTTAAAAACACTTTATTGTAAAATATATTTAACATTTAATTTAGAAGAATTACTTTAATACTTAATTTAAAATAATACTCTAGAAATAACTAAACAAGGTTACCTTATAACTATACATTAGATTTTCTTCTTTAAAATACCAAATCAGTCTTTAAATAATTATTACGATAATAGATTAAAATAAAATACTTACTTCGGAATTTACTTTAAAACATTTAAGTTAAGACTACTTCAATAATTGGCTAAAAATATATATACTATATGAATATTTGAAAATAAGGTTACTTTATAAAATATAAAACTAGGTTCTCACTCTTTAAAACAAAACACTAAGTTACCTTTTATAGATAATTACTATCATAATAGATTAAATGGAAATACTTACTTTAGAGTTTAAATATTAGAAATAATAAATTTCCCAAACCTTTCTTTCTAAACAACTTTAAAACCTTTAACTTATATTTTAAAAATTCACTTTGGAAACGTACTTCGTTATCCAGGGAGAATTTCCAATCTCAATCCCTTAAATAAATTTCCCACATTGATTTCCAATTTACTCCATTTGGAATAAATTTCATTACTTACTCAATTTATTTCAAAATTCATTAATTATGGATTATTATTAATGTTATTATTTTCCGTTTAATTTTAAATCTTTATCTGAAATATACCAATTTCAGGTTATTCCCAATTTATTCTTCTTTATTCTTCTTAAATAATTTAAATCTTAATTTTAAATAATGTTTTGTTCTTGTTAAATAATAACACTGAAGTTTAAAATTCAATAATCTTCTGATTATTCAAAATTTCCCTTTCTATACTCAAGATTTATTTATTAGAATTTTAAAGCCACTTTATTTCTTTTCCAATTCATTCTCAAATTTATTCTATAATTATTTTACTTACAAATTCACTTCTTTTATTTTCTTTTCAAAATCCAATTTATATATTTTTGGTAATTCATTATATCCAATTATATCCAATCGAACCATAGCATTCAATATTCCAATATAATTCATCATAAAATGTCAAATAAATCACAACAGAGGGTATTAAATATTTTAAATAAATATTGAGGGATCCAGTTGGATCCCTCCAACCTATTTTCCCTGCATCCACAACGTTAGCACAATATAATATACCAATTCCAAAATACCATACTATATCACATCAATCAATTCAACCATCCAAATAATTATTTAAATTTAATCATTTAAATTTAAATTCACTGAGTAAGATTAACTCACCTTTGCTTTTTGTTTTGCAAACCATCCCATCTCAACTTGTTTTCCTCGATTTTCAGACCTTGTAAAATCATTAGATGTTTTATTAATATTTAATCAATCGAACTAATTAATTTCCATTTGATCATTTAAACTTAATAACAATAATTTTATTTAAATCAAATTTTTGTTTAAGAAATTAGTTTCAGAAACTAAAATAAATTAAATATGTTAATAAAACAAATTACATAATACATATTTTTTTTCATTTCAGTAAATAGCAAAATAAATTTCTACTTTACTGTTTATAAATTCCCTAACTTATATATATTCATACATACAAATTTAAACTGAAATAAACATACTGTATATACCTATTTATTAAATTCAAATGAGAATAAAATTTCCTTCTGTATATAATGAATCAATTTTAAATTGAAAAAGAATCGAATATTCCTGCCTTACCGAACGTGATTTCAATCTTGCGACCCTCCACAACGTTCGCCAAACCTCGATTGACCATCGCACGCAACCCCTTGAGCACGACGCCACCGCGCCACCGCCACCGGCCACTTCCACGACCTCCTTCGCAAACTATCGCGAGCTTCCAGTCGCTTCGACTTCACCTAGCTGCCGAGAAACGCTGTTGAAACCCTATTCATCTGAATCGCGCCTCAAAGCCCTCTGCGCCACCACCACGACCCCTTCCCAGTCGCGCGTCAAAGTCGTCGACCCTCCCTTTATGCTTAGAACCCTAGATGCTGCGACCGAGCACCTCAAATGACATCGCGCCTCCAATTCGTACATGATGGCGATTTGATTTCCCCTTCGTCGCCGTTATCAGTGCAAAGTCTTCGACCGATATATTATTTTATTTTTTCAAAGAAGATGTGAAATCGATTTGGAGATTGAGGCCATGACCATTTTTTTTACTAATAAAAGGAAAAGGGAGGAAACGATAGTTCGAGAGTGATCTTAGATTGGCTTGTAGATGAATACTCGGCTAAAACAAACTGATGCAAATCATTTGACTAGGCAATAATTATAGGGTTTAAAAATTTAAAATTTAAAATTTTGAAGCGAATTAAAGTATTAAATTTTCAATATTAATTCTGGCGTGTTTATAAATCGTACGCTCACACAACAACACCAAAAACTACAAAATTTGAAATCCGATAATAATACAATATTACGGATCCAATGAAACTGGTTTCGTCGAATTCCGAGACTGTGCCTCGGAAAACTATTTTTTTAAATTCAATTTAAACCTTTGAAATTTTAAAACTGAACAAACCACTGTTCATTTCAATTTTACAACTTCTATTATCTTCAGTTCTATCAATATAAATTTTCCAAGCCTTCAAATTATTTTTAATAGGCTTAAAACGCCAGATTCAACAATTTACCCAACTTCACTTATCTAATTTAATAATTCAATTATCAAATAAATCGTGATATTCGTAATTCAATTTAAAATTACTCTATTGAATATTTAAAATCAATCAAATATTCCGATTTTAAATGCTCGAAAATTCCGGGTCGTCACAGGTATACAACCATACCTGTCTGTCCCTATAAACAAAGTGTTAGCACATAATGATCATAATATGCTACTTTGCAAATATAATAAAGGTACGCTGCAAACCAAGTGTGTGGATAGGTGTCCAATAATGACATCCCTAAAGTGATATATTATGGAAGAACAGTCAAGACAACTATAGTATCCATTGAATAATCCTTATCATCACTCATTGTACTCTACATATATGATAACTCCTATAACCTTTTGACTGTCACGGATTAATGGAAATACCCATTTTCAATGTACTCTCTTTAGCCTGAAGCTGATACTAGTATCGTTCAACTGATCCAGGGTACACCGATCCATTGAACTTATCCAAGGTAACCTTTCAACATACCTATGAGCATCCTTACAATACACCTGCTTTGAGTACATCAGAAAACACTCCAAGTATCAACGAACCCTTAGCATGCATGCTTGAGGAATTTCTTTGCTCAATCGAATTTCCATTATCCTCAAGGAATCATTCTACGTTCCTCTATTCCATGTTAGAACCATTCAGTCATTCTATCCACGGGTCAGCTTCCATAGAACCCGCACTTTATGGATAAGCATTCTCATGAATCCATTCAACATCGAGCCGCCATCATCGAACCTAACTCCTTTCATCATCGAATTGTCATCAAAGTCCTAAAACTATCATCATGCCATTATGTAGCCATCAAACCCCAAGTGAAGGAATGAACTTGTTCAGCACAACCTACAAGGTCTCTATTGCATTCCCTAGAAGTTTCACATCCATTGGACCCACCAAAACAAATCGGCACCAACCCATATACTTAGCCAATTTTGGCTAAGTCTTCTTTTTTGCTTCTAGTGCTCCATTCTCAGATGCTTTAAACCCTGACCCATCCATCAAAATAACCTGTTCCTCACTTCAAAGCATTCTACTTCAAATTATCAAAACAACTCATCATAGTATCCAATACTTAGCCGATCTCTTACATGTTGACATGGACCATCTTCACAAGCCATGCTCATTCATCCATCAAGTTTACCGATCCATCTGAGCCGTCACAATAACTCATGCCGAGTTGTGTACATAGTGAATCTTGAAATGCGAATTATACTGCAAACTCCTCCCTTGCTCCAAAGTCTCTTCTTCAAATTTCGTCCAATTTCCGACCAACTTTGCCTCCGATTTGCCAAACTCTCCAACCTATCTTCCTAAGAATCCAAAACACTAGCAAACAACATAAAATCACAGCATACAAGCATAGAATAACATGCACAATAATACATAAGGATGTGATAAACAAGCCAACCTAATCTAGACCAACATATTACATGCACATATGAATCTGAATAAGGAGAATTACATAATCAACTTTTTGAAAACCATTTTAAAGATCCTCTAATTTAGGTTATAAACATATGGTAACATGTAATTAAAGGTAGAAAAGGCTTTAAGGTCAAAAATCATGTTAGAACATATAGTTCTACCATATAAGCAAGCATAATAGAGTGAGAGGTCAAGAACCACTTACGAAATACCCAAAATACCCATCTTTCTCCTTAGATCTGAACTGGACAGCAAACAAGAAGGATTCAAATCACCCAAAATGGTAATCTTTATATTTGTATGCAAATCACCCCTCTAATCAATGATTTGTCTAAGATTAGTAAAGAAAATATTTGATTTTTGATGAAATTAAGGTTAATAGAGGTTCAGAACTATTCTAGAGAAGATGGAAATGACCTAAATCAGTTCCTACAGTCTACCCTTAGCACAAATTTCATAATAGGTTGGTGAGCCTAAGCACGGGCCTAGTCAATTTCCCACTAAACTATCCAGCAGCGGCCAAAACTTTAAACAACTATAAATTTCAAATCATAAGTCTATTTCTCCATTATGACCACTTTACGAAATGGTAAACCATAATTCTAAACCAATGAAATTGGTTTGAGATTCTATTTCTCTATCAAAAATTATATTCCAAAAAAAGTATTCAGTGCCAAAATGTTTGCATAGAAATTCGGTAAAAATCAAAGATGTGGAAACTTTCATTAAAAGTTACTTTCCAAAATTTTAGAGTCATACGATTTTATATGGATAAAATAAAAATATTTTACGATCCTACTATGTGTAAGACATGGGTCATTAAACTCTCCCCCACTTTAGGTATTTCGCCTTCAAAATCCACAAATAATTTATGAAACAATCAACCATAGTTACACCATATGCCTATCAGTCACGCACAGCCAACAAACATATCAAAAAAGCAGTCATGCAATCAATAACATAAGCAAACCCATACTAGCATGTGAGGTACTATACCCTATATGATATCAAAAGGGAAAGCAAATGCAATAAACAGAAGGCCTTACCATACAAAGAGCTCCAAATGAGTGGCCTTCATGCTCTTCTCAGTTTTCCATGTGTAATCGCCTTCACTTTCGCCCCCATTGAACCTTCACTAAGTCCAACATCTTCTTCCTAAACTATTTCGTATAGCATTCGACAATATGAACCAGTCTACGAGGTTTCGAAGCTCTTGGTTCAATTTCGATATCATCCAGTTGGTTCGGTGTAATTATCTCATTTAAGTCGTGCAAATACTTTCGAAAGTAAGAAACATGGAAGACATTGTGCATATCTACCATCTTGTAAGGTAAGTCAACCCTCTATATGCTAGGTTACTAATCCTCTCTTTTATCGAAAAAGAACCTATGAATCTCAATACCAACTTCCCCTTACTACTGAATCGAATAGCATTCTTCATAGGAGAAATCTTCACAAATACCATATCACCAAGACAAAACTCCAAATCTTTACGTCTTCTATCGGCGTAGCTTTTTTGCCTATCTTGGATAGCTTTCATTCGCTGACGAATGATCTCTATCTTTTCTAAGGTTTCCCTAATCACTTCTGGCCCAAGTATCAATTTCTCAGCTGCTTTCCACCAGCATGAAGGAGCGTTATTCGGTTGACCATACAATGCTTCATATGGTGTCATACCAATACTAGACTAATAACTATTGTTGTATGCGAACTCTACCAAATGCAGGTGGTCATCCCACGAGCCTCCAAAAATTGAGAATGCAAGCTCGTAAGAGATCTTCTAATATATGATTCACTCTCTTGGTTTTCCCATCCGTTTGCGAGTGATAAGCTATACTAAGATGCATCTCGGTACCCAACGCCTCCTGTAAGCACTTCCAAAACCCACTAGTGAATAAAAGGTCTCGGTCTTTCACAATGTTCTTTGGCACGTCATGAAATCATACTACCCATTTCACATACAACTCGGCTGGTTTGGCTGCCCTCCTACTTGACTTGATGGGTATAAATCGAGTGCACTTGGTCAATTGATCGACTATGACCTAGATGCTGTTACACCCTGCTCGAGTCCTCAGCGGTCAATCTATGAAGTTCATCTATAACTGCACCCATTTCTATTTGAAAATTTCAAGCGGTTGTAACAACCCACTTGGCTTCTTTTGCTCTACCTTCACCAACTGGTAGTTCGTACAATTCGAGAAGAATGTCTCGATATCCTTCTTCAGCCCTTCCCAATAATAGGTTTGTTTCATATCACGGTGCATCTTATTGCCGTCGGGATGTATGGTCAACCTAAAATGGTGAAGCTCTCGTAACATCTCATCTCGCAATCCATCAACACCGAGAACGAATAGTCTCCCATCCTTACGGAGCCAACCTTCTCGATCAAGTTCATATTGCATCATATCTTAAGAATCTATTCCTCCTTCTATTTTCGCCACGATCTCTATTGGTCTATCATCTTTGCCTTTGACTAGTACCAATCCGCTCAATCTAAGTAGACCTGATAGTCAAACTTGCCAACATCCCTGGCTCTAACTCACAATGGGGTATAAAGTCATAGCCAGAAATATACAAATCATACTACCCATTTCACATACAACTCGGCTGGTTTGGCTGCCCTCCTACTTGACTTGATGGGTATAAATCGAGTGCACTTGGTCAATTGATCGACTATGACCTAGATGCTGTTACACCCTGCTCGAGTCCTCAGCGGTCAATCTATGAAGTCCATCTATAACTGCACCCATTTCTATTTGAAAATTTCAAGCGGTTGTAACAACCCACTTGGCTTCTTTTGCTCTACCTTCACCAACTGGTAGTTCGTACAATTCGAGAAGAATGTCTCGATATCCTTCTTCAGCCCTTCCCAATAATAGGTTTGTTTCATATCACGGTGCATCTTATTGCCGTCGGGATGTATGGTCAACCTAAAATGGTGAAGCTCTCGTAACATCTCATCTCGCAATCCATCAACACCGAGAACGAATAGTCTCCCATCCTTACGGAGCCAACCTTCTCGATCAAGTTCATATTGCATCATATCTTAAGAATCTATTCCTCCTTCTATTTTCGCCACGATCTCTATTGGTCTATCATCTTT
The DNA here is from genome assembly GCA_030765085.1 of Allium cepa. Classification (NCBI taxonomy): domain Eukaryota; kingdom Viridiplantae; phylum Streptophyta; class Magnoliopsida; order Asparagales; family Amaryllidaceae; genus Allium; species Allium cepa. Next base: position 119,471,563 of record CM060946.1, on the reverse strand, counting down.
GCCTTTGACTAGTACCAATCCGCTCAATCTAAGTAGACCTGATAGTCAAACTTGCCAACATCCCTGGCTCTAAATCACAATGGGGTATAAAGTCATAGCCAGAAATATACTGCAATTGTTTTCACTCAATAAACATCGCCCCCAAACTAGCATGTCTTTTGCTCAATGCATCGACAACCGTATCTCCTTCACCAGGTGTATAAGAAATCCTGAAATCATAGGCGAATAAGAATTCCAACCATCACTGCTGGTGAAGATTATGATCCTTTTAGGAGAAAATGTACTTCAAGGATTTATAATCCGTGAATAGCTCGAACCTTTCTCCTAATAAGTAATGCCTCCAAAACTTTAAAGAAAATGTTATAGCTACCAACTACAAATCATGAGTTAGATACTTCCTCTCGTGCAGTTCCAGCTGTGGACTAGCGTAGGCGACAACATTTCACTTCTGCATCAGTACCGCACCTAATCCAGCACCACAAACATCTATGTATACTCTCATCTCTTCATTCTCGCTCAAAATGGTTAATGCTGGAGCACTTATTAACCTCACTTTTAGACTAACAAATGCATGCTCACATTTCACATGCCAGACAATGGTTTGATTCTTCCTGGTCAAATTGGTCAACGTTGTTGCTACCTTTGAGAAGTCCTTGATAAAAAGACTATAGTATACCTACAAGTATAGCAAACTCCATACATCTATAGCATTCTTGGGTCGGTTCCAATCCTAAACTGCTACAAACTTGGTAGGATTTACTGCGAAGCCCTGCTCCAATACAACATTACCCTAGAACCTCACCTCCCTTCTTTAGAAGTGACACTTTGAAAACTTCGCTTCCAACTTATGCTTTCTCAACACCTTAAGCACAATCCTTAAGTGCGCCTTGTGTTCCTCCTACGTCATAGAATAGATCAGAGTATCATCCACGAACAAAAACACGAACTTGTTTAGACAATCCCTGAAGACACGGTTCATGTAACATTGCTGTTTTTTTAAAAATTTAAATTTGTAATTAATTTGATTCCTAGATTAAATTAGGAATTAATTTTGTAATTTAATATAAAATTTTGATTAAATTATGAATTGATTAAGAATGAATTTGAATATTTTGGGATAAAATAATAATTGTATTTGGAATATGATCTAATAAATAAATTAGATTAAAAAAAACTTTATTAATTAAGAATTATATATGTATGATTATTTATAAATTGTTTTCAATTCATTTTCCTTTATAAATTTTATATAATTTTAAATGAAGGCTTTAAAACTTACATATATAGGTGTATATATCTATTGAAAATTATTTTAAATTGAATTGTGAGATTGGGATACAGGAATTGAAATTTAATTTTTTATTTGGAAATTTTAAAAGTATAAGATATAAAAATAAATATGAAAAGTTTAATGTTATTTCTTTTAAAAAAATATACATTTGAATTAAGGTTTGTGTATGCATTTAAAACATTAAAACATAATAGTTCAACTTGAATAGGATTTGATAATTTGATTTCAAATCATGTGTTATTAAATTGCAAATAAAATATGTGTTTTATAAAATAGATTGAAAATAAAACTTGAAATTTAGATCCAAAATTAGATAAGGTATATATTTATGTAAAAGAATTAATACAAAGTTTAATATATATATATATATATACACACACAGATATCTTTTAGAAAATAAATAAGAAAACATGAAATTGATTTGTAAAATAAAATGAAGCAAGGATTTAAAACTAAATTTTAAAATTAATTGAACTAAAGGACCAAAACAAAGTTTATAAAATAAATTCAAGACAAAGATATAAACATAAATATACAAAATTTTACAAGTGTAAACTATTTAAAATGCATTTAAAAACATTTGTAATTAAATTAGCTTGCATAAAGACAAGTGTCAAAGTTATCTATTTTCATTTTTATAATAGAATTCAAGCTATACATCTATGTTCTCTTCTCAGTTTTCTTTCTTGCATCTAAAAATCTGAAAGAAACCAGAAAATGAAATCCAAAACAAAACCATCTCAACTCAAAAACAAATTTCAAAACCTGGAAGAAAACAAGGAAATAAAACAGAATGAAAACAGAAGGAAGAAATGGCAGTTTAAAATTCAAGAATGCAAAGGTTTTCAATCTGAAAGCAAATCAACTCAAAGTTTCAAAAAGTAGAAATTCCAGGCTCGAGTTCCTTTCTGATCATCATCTCAAATTTAAAAACAAAAAATTCTGTTCAAAAAGGAATTGAGCAAGCAAAAGTTCAACCAGGAAAAAACTAGCAGTTAAAAAAATATTCAAGAATGCAAAAGCTTTCACCTGGAAATTACAAATGAAGATAGAATGAAAAAGTTCAAAGCAGAAGTGGAAACAAATAAAGTGAGCTAAATCAAAATCCCAGATTTATCAGAAAAAAAAGTCTCTACTTCCAAACATCAGGTGAGCAAACTCTGATTTTTTTAAAACCAACTCCTTTGACCTTTTATGTCTGTGATAGTGATGATTGTAATATAGTTTGAATGTTTATATATTTGCAAATATAGATGTGTTTATATGGGTGAAGTAGGAGGTGCATGTCTGTTGTCAGGAAAGAAAATTGCCTCTGTTCATACATAGCAGAGTCCAAACAAAATAGAAAAATCAAATCTTGTGATCTTGTCTCTGTTTAAAATTAAGTTTCAAATGAAACTTATTTGCTTAATCATAAATTTTAGTTTTAAAATTATACTTAAGTTAAAATAATAGATAAATGCCTCTGAAAGCTATAACAGATGATCAAACTTTAAAATAAGTGAAAAATTAAAAATCACAATCTATTGTTTCAGGAGTAGGATCTGAACCATTATACAAAATCATAATTTTTAAAAACAAAATCACAATTCCTAGTTATGGAATTTGGAAGCAGTTCTAGCTTGTCTGTATTTTTCTTTTGGGGTTATCTCTGGTGATCCCCATGGTCGGAGAGGCCGTGGTTGTTTCAGGAGGTAGAGGAGTAAGTAGTAGGGCCAGGAAAAATGGTAGAAGGATGGTCTGTGGCCGGAGGTGACGGTGGTGGCTCATTTTGGTTGCTAAACCTAGTTTCGACTAGGTCGGGTTGTTTCGTTTGGGACGGAAACTATGGTGCATCGAGTTCGTCTGAACTCTGGGATATTGAAGTCTGGCTGATGGTGAATGTTTTGGCCGTAGGTGCTGAGTTCTGGTGATCGGAGGAGTTGGTCGTGGTGATTTCCAGGTTTTGTTTTCTGGTACCTGTATCGAGCTTGAATGCTCGATTTTGTTTTGATGATTTCATCATCTATCTGAGGATCAGAATAGGACTGAGGGACGATCGCCGATGTGGGAGGGTGGTCAACGCTGGTCGGAGAAGGCTAGAGCCACGGTGCATGTGCACCGTGCACTTTCTGATTTCTGGTGAAATCTGGAAGCAGTGTAGAGGGAGACTTGAGTTTTTCTAGAGTATTCATCATGTTTTGCTCGGAGTGGTTTAAGTTTGGACTCGAAGCAAGTTTGTTTGCCTCGGGATATTTTTGTATGTTACAGGTTTTATAAAACCTGTCTGCAAATTTAATTTAAAAGAAAATTTAAAATGGAATTTAAATTGTGGGATAGATTTAAAAATTAGTTTAAATCTAGTATGAAGTTTAGATTCGAATAAACTTTGAATCTTAAAATTTTAAATTATTTAAAAGTGGTTTTTTTAAGGTTTTTAAAACCTGACAGTTTTCAGATTTTTAAATTTAATTTAAAATCTGAAAACAGAATTTAATCTGGGTTTAAATTCAAAGTTATGTTCAGTTTTCAAATAAACTTTTAAATCTTAAAGTTAAAATGAAATTTGGGTTTTAAATTAAAGTTTTAAATCAGGATTTTAAAACAAAGTTTAAAATCAAAGTTTAAATCAAAATTAAAATATGGATTCAAGTCTCTTTGAATCCAAATCTGGAAATTTAAATTAGTTTTAAATCTAAATGTGTTTTAAACAAGTTTAAATTAAATAGCTTTTAAAAGTATATTTGTTTTCAAACAAATGTTTAACTTGATTTTGATAAAATTCTTTTATAAAGGTTTTCTTAATTTTGAGTGAAGAGTTAAATAAATTGTTTTAACTTGAATTTGCAAGATAAAATGTAATGTATTTTAAAGCTTAAAATTTTAAATAAAAATTTAAGTAAATTAGTTAGAACTTTTTCTTATATAGGGTTATAAGTGGATATTTAAATTTGGTAAATGTTTAAATATAAAATCACTTTGAATTTTAAATTCAAAATGGAATTTGAATCTAAATTTAAAGTGCAATGTTTAAAATACACTTAAATGTTAATAAAATCATTAATAAAGAAATTAACTATCTTAGAGATAATTAAGGTAATAAAATGATTTAATTAATAAGGTAATTAAAGAATGATTTATTTAATTTATAAATAAATAATTCAGATTAATTTATAATTAGAAATGATTAATGATGAATTAATCTAAGATAATTCCTTAAGAAAGTAATTAAAGAAATGTTATTAGTTAATGAAGATAATTAACTAGGGATTATTAAGTAATTAAATTAATGTGATTAATTTTGATAATTAATTAGATAAATTAATTTAGATAATCAATTATACATTTTTGAATGTCATTACTTAACGAAAGTAAATAAGGGATTAATTACTTATTGTAACTAATTTTGGTAATGTGATTAATTTAAGTTAACTAATTAATTTATTTTAATTAATTTAAGAAAATCATTTGATAATTGGATAAGTGTAATTACATAGTGTAATTAATGGAGATAATTACTTAGGGAAGTAATAAATGATAATTACTGGGAGGTAATTATTGAATATGATTTATAAATGAAGTAATTTGGGTAATTACTTTTGTTATTAATCAAGGATGATTGATAATTATGTTTAATTAAAGATTAATTACTTAATGTAATTAATTTAAATTAAGTAGTTTAATTTAAATATAATTACAGATCGTTAATTAATATAATTAATGATGTAATTTATAATGGACTAATTAAGGAATAATTAACAATGAGGTGATTAATTGATGTAATTAATTAAGGTGATTGATTAATTAATTTATATCAAATGATTTGTAATTAATTAATCAGGATTGGATAATTAATTCTTAAGTAATTAATTTAATTGGAAATTAATTGAATTAATTAGGATTAAACAATTAATTAATCCTACCTATAAATGATTATTGAATGCTTGACCTTGCTTATGAATGTTTGCCTTGTATGAAATGCCTTGAATTGATTGATCTGTGATATTCTGTTCTGTGAATTGAGCTGTGTGTAATTTATTTATTTATTCATCTGTGATACATTTATCTATGAATCTGTAAATGAAGATAAGCGTTATAGATTATACCGCTTATCGATATTTCTGCGTTTGAATCTGTAATGATTGATGATGTTGCACCGTTATTGGGTAAAACCCCTGGACCACACTGTACACACACAAATATGGATTTCACGAGGAAATCGGTTAAGTCACAAATATTTGAATATAATATTTTGAAATGGTTTTAAAGTTTGAATTTTGAATCCAAATAACTTTAGAAATGGAATTGGGTTTTCTGAAACGGAAACAAGTAGTTTCAAATAATAATTATGATGAAAAGATTTCAAATTTGAAATTGAATGGTTTTGAAATCTAAAATTGAATCTTTGTGAAAGATAGTTGAACCCTATTTTAAAATTGAAGAGGATTTTAAATGATGTATCTTTTATATATAAAAGATTCGAAACCGGGAATTGTTTTGAAAGTTATGAATGAATCTTTGGGAATTGCTTTGAAAAGCTATGAATGAATCTTTGTTTAAAAGATTGGTAAACCTTGTTTTAAATTGAAAGGGGTCTTAAAAGTAAATATTTTGTTTAAAAGATTAAAGTGTGGAAATTGTTTAAACCATTGAAAGGTTTCTGGAAGTGAATCTTTTTGTTTAAAAAGATTTGTAAATGGTAATTGGTTTAAACCATTTGAAAAGAAAGTTTTTGGTTTTTAAAGTTGTGACTTAACTGAAAACCCATTATCCATATGTTTTTAATTTTTGCGCTCATTATTCGGTTTAACCGGGAGAGGACCTTGTGTCATATAACCCATTCTGAATAATGATACGACGTTATGGATAGCATTTGAAGACCGGTGGTGAAGACCGGGTATTTACGAGAACGATAGGATAACCTATCGATTGTCTCTGCACCGAGTATCTACGGTATAGAGATTCCTTAAGTGATGGGAAGTTCGATCAGGATTGTGGATTCCTGGATTTGCAAGGGCTTCTTTGGAAGTGCCTTCGGTTCTATTCGAACCCGGAACAGACTCATATGGATTGTATGTCTGACATTATAAACTGAGATATAAAGCCGATTTCTTTCAAATACATATCTGTTGGTGGCAGAGAATTTATTCTCTTAGCTTAACACCCTTCTCTGAGACGTACGAGCTTAGAGGTTGTGTAGTTGAAGGTTATTAGTGATATATTCCCAATTTGGTAGTGTGGCATGCTAAGTGCTGCTGATCATTTGTTGATCAAAGCATGGCTTTTGTGAAAAGCATAGCTTTGTGGACGAGACTTCGTCGAACCACACAACCCGGTTATGGTCGAAACATGAATCGTGGCAGCAAGGTTATTTGAGGGTAGTGCCCTCTGAGGGTATGTCCATTTCCTTCTAGATTATAAGTGGTATCATGGTATGGAGCCCAGATACTTACTTTGTGGTTGCTGCAAACTTATTGCTTTGTGGTTGTCGGTTGTGAAGCGCTTTGGATAAAGGTTGGTAACGACCGGGAGGTGGCATACTCGTGTCAGTTGTTACCTAGTTACAAAGGTAAGCCGGCCTTGTGTAGCAGAGATCCGGTTAGGTTCCAGGGTCGTCCCTCCAGAGGCGTTCCATTTTTTTTATATGGGAAGTTCCTTTGCCCGACCATTTGTTGGAAATACAATCATGCAATACGAGGTCTTTACGTTTTTAGTTGTATAACCTGCCATTTACTTATGGTGGTCACCAATGTTTAAATAATAGCTATAGTAGGCATAGTACGAAATATCTATGCTGGCTAAGATTAATATTATACTTTCGAAATGTTTTCCACTATGCACTTATAGTAATAATATCAAAGGATTTCGCGTATCAAGCATTTTTGACTATCATAAGGAGAAATCTCCTCCAAGTCTGCGTTTGCATTGTGTGTGTGGTGGGAGGTCTTATTGTAGTTTCATTTTCTTAAAAACATTGCGGATTTCAAATTTTAAATTCTTTTGTTTGTTTTAAAGATAAAAACTATTTTGTTTGCCTATACCAGTCCCATGACTGACCCGGAGTTTATTGTTCCCTTCCTAAACTCTGGGTGCCCACAATTTTCCACATGTGCAGTTTAGAGTTGGGGTTTTCAGATAATAGATATCGATTTGATGCCCTTCAGCATTCTCTTTAGAATTCTTTGGAGTCTTTGGATTCACGGACTGGACTTGCTTAGCTTGGTGCAACATGATGGTGGTTCGAGCTATTTCTGGATTGATGCTTTGGAGTTAGAGTTGCTGTTGCTGTTTGGAGTTTTTTTGGTTCCGCTGCTATATCATATTGTTATCTTGTATCTCTGATATTGATTCATATTGTATCATTGTTGTATCGAATGTTGTATATCAATGATATTCATTTCTTTTTCTTCCGCTGTGTTGTTTTACTTGATGTGTTATAAGCTCTGGCGAACCAGATTCGACGTTTGGATCTGCGGCATTTGAATACGAGTGTTGTATTCGGTGCCAATTTTCGAAGGTCGAGTCAGGGTCGTCACATTTGGTATCAGTGCTGAAGGTTGAAACTTTAGCTCAGGAGTATAACACATTAAGTAACTCATTAGAGATTGGGTGAAGTATACCCTAGAATGAGTATATCCCTAAGATATCTGTTCGAATGCCTCAGTAAATTCTCTTACTATTCACCGATAGTAAGTATGAGTGCAAGAAGAGGACGAGATAGGGGACAGGGGAGTACCACTACAAATGGTCAGTACCCTACAACAGCGGAAACAACTTTCTCTATCAATCTCCTTCGATTCGTCTTTTCAATTCTTTGATGATTCCTGGCAGCTCTAGGAAGAAGCTTTGATTTTGCATGGGACATAAACTCCAGATGGGTCAGAATTGTTTGTTTGGATGAATTGTTTGCTGTGGTTGCTATGGTTGATAGGTATATTTTGGTTGTTTAAACTAAAAGTTTTGGGATTGTATCCATGTATCTGTCTATTCTTTGCGTCTCGATATATTCTACGAGGGATTAGTTATCCTTTGAACTAATCAATTCCCCTGTATATTTTGTAGTTCTGGTGACCTGAGTATCTTGATTCGTTCTCGTATCTATTTTTAATATTCTGATTTGGCAAGCCAAATGCAGAATAGATGCCCAGTTTGATTTGAAAACTGTTTCTCTATCTTTGTGTATCCATCCTTGGTTTTCTCCCTACTTCCAAATTACGAGGACGAAATTTTCTTAAGGGGGGAATCTGTAACATTCTTGTTTTTAAACAAATTTAAATTTGAAACTAATTTGATTCCTAGATTAAATTAGGAATTAATTTGGTAAATTAATATAAAATTTTAATTAAATTATGAATTGATTTAGAATGAATTTGAATATTTGGGGATAAAATAAAAATTGTATTTGGAATATGATCTAATAAATAAATTAGATTCAAGAAAACTTTATTAATTAAGAATTATATATGTATGATTATTTATAAATTGTTTGCAATTCATTTTCCTTTATAAAATTTATATAATTTTAGATGAGGGCTTTAAAACTTACATATATAGGTATATATATCTATTGAAAATTATTTTAAATTGAATTGTGAGATTGGGATACAATAATTGAAATTTAATTTCTTATTTGGAAATTTTAAAAGTATAAGATATAAAAATAAATATGAAAGGTTTAATGTTGTTTCTTTTAAGAAAATATACATTTGAATTAAGGTTTGTGTATCTATTTAAAATACTAAAACATAATAGTTCAACTTGAATAGGATTTGATAATTTGATTTCAAATCATGTGTTATTAAATTGTAAATAAAATAAGTGTTCTATAAAATAGATTGAAAATAAAACTTGAAATTTAGATCCAAAATTAGATAAGGTATATATTTATGTAAAAGAATTAATACAAAGTTTAATATATATATACACACACACACACACAGATATCTTTTAGAAAATAAATAAGAAAACGTGAAATTGATTTGTACAATAAAATGAAGCAAGGATTTAAAACTAAATTTTAAAATTAATTGAACTAAAGGACCAAAACAAAGTTTATAAAATAAATTCAAGAAAAGGACATAAACATAAACATACAAAATTTTACAAGTGTAAACTATTTAAAATGCATTTAAAAACATTTGTAATTAAATTAGCTTGCATAAAGACAAGTGTCAAAGTTATCTATTTTCATTTTTATAAGAGAATTCAAGCTATACATCTATGTTCTCTTCTCAGTTTTCTTTCTTGCATCTAAAAATCTGAAAGAAATCAGAAATCAAATTCAAAACAAAACCATCTCAACTCAAAAACAAATTTCAAAACCTGGAAGAAAACAAGGAAATAAAACAGAATGAAAACAGAAGGAAGAAATGGCAGTTTAAAATTCAAGAATGCAAAGGTTTTCAATCTGAAAGCAAATCAACTCAAAGTTTCAAAAAGTAGAAATTCTAGGCTCGAGTTCCTTTCTGATCATCATCTCAAATTTAAAAACAAAAAAATCTGTTCAAAAAGGAATTGAGCAAGCAAAAGTTCAACCAGGAAAAAAATAACAGTTAAAAAAATATTCAAGAATGCAAAAGCTTTCACCTGGAAATTACAAATGTAGATAGAATGCAAAAGTTCAAAGCAGAAGTGGAAACAAATCAAGTGAGCTAAATTAAAATCCCAGATTTATCAGAAAAAAATGTCTCTGCTTCAAACATCAAACTTCAGGTAAGCAAACCCTAATTTTTTTAAAACCAACTCCTTTGACCTTTTATGTCTGTGATTGTGATGATTGTAATATAGTTTGAATGTTTACATATTTGTAGATATAGATGTGTTTATATGGGTGAAGTAGGAGGTGCACGTCTGTTGTCAGGAAAGAAAACTGCCTCTGTTCATACATAACAGAGTCCAAACAAAGTAGAAAAATCAAATCTTGTGATCTTGTCTCTGTTTAAAATTAAGTTTCAAATGAAACTTGTTTGCTTAATCATAAATTTTAGTTTTAAAATTATACTTAAGTTAAAATAATAGATAAATGCCTCTGGAAGCTATAATAGATGATCAAACTTTAAAATAAGTGAAAAACTAAAAATCACTGTTTCAGGTGTAGAATTTGAAACATTATACAAAATCATGATTTTTAAAAACAAAATCACAATTTTTAGTTTTGGAATTTGGAATCAGTTCTAGCTTGTCTGTATTTTGCTTTTGGGGTTATCTCCGGTGATCACTGTGGTCGGAGAGGCCATGGTTGTTTCAAGAGGTAGAGGAGTAAGTAGTGGGGCCAGGAAAAATGGTAGAAGGACGGTCTGTGACCGGAGTTGACGGTGGTTGTTTGTTTTGGTTGCTAAACCTAGTTTCGACTAGGTCAGGTCGTTTCGTTTGGCATGGCACCTATGGTGCATCGAGTTCGTCTGAACTCTGGGATATTGAAGTCTGGATGGTGGTGAATGTTTTGGCCGGAGGTGCTGAGTTCTGGTGATCGGAGGAGTTGGTCGTTGTGATTTCCAGGTTTTGTTTTCTGGTACCTGTATCGAGCTTGAATGCTCGATTTTGTTTTGATGATTCCATCATCGATCTGAGGATCGGAATAGGAATGAGGGAAGATCGCCGATGTGGGAGGGTGGTCAACGTTGGTCGGAGAAGGCTAGAGCCACGGTGCATGTGCACCGTGCACTTTCTGATTTCTGGTGAAATCTAGAAGCAGTGTAGAGGGAGACTTGAGTTTTTCTAGAGTATTCATCATGTTTTGCTCGGAGTGGTTTAAGTTTGGACTTGAAGCAAGTTTGTTTGCCTCAGGTTATTTTTGTATATTACAGGTTTTATAAAACCTGTCTGCAAATTTAATTTAAAAGAAAATTTAATTTAAAAGCAAATTTAAATTGGAATTTAAATTGTGGGAAATATTTAAAAATAAGTTTAAATCTAGTATGAAGTTTAGATTCGAATGAACTTTGAATCTTAAAATTTTAAATTATTTAAAAGTGGGTTTTTAAGGTTTTTAAAACCTGAAAGTTTTCAGATTTTTAAATTTAACTTAAAATTTGAAAACAGAATTTAAACTGGGTTTAAATTCAAAGTTAAGTTCAGTTTTCAAATAAACTTTTAAATCAAGATTTTAAAACAAAGTTTAAAATCAAAGTTTAAATCAAAATTAAAATATGGATTCAAGTCTCTTTGAATCCAAATCTGGAAATTTAAATTAGTTTTAAATCTGAATGTGTTTTAAACAAGTTTAAATTAAATAGCTTTTAAAAGTATATTTGTTTTCAAACAAATGTTTAACTTGATTTTGATAAAATTCTTTTATAAAGGTTTTCTTAATTTTGAGTGAAGAGTTAAATAAATTGTTTTAGCTTGAATTTGCAAGATAAAATGTAATGTATTTTAAAGCTTAAAATTTTAAATAAAAATTTAAGTAAATTAGTTAGAACATCTTCTTATATAGGGATGTAAGTGGATATTTAATTTTGGTAAATGTTTAAATATATAATCATTTTGAATTTTAAATTCAAAATGGAATTTGAATTTGAATTTAAAGTGTAATGTTTAATATACACTTAAATGTTAATGAAATCATTAATAAATAAATTAATTATCTTAGAGATAATTAAGGTAATAAAATGATTTAATTAATAAGGTAATTAAAGAATGATTTATTTAAATTATAAATAAATAGTTCAGATTAATTTATAATTAGAAATGATTAATAATGAATTAATCTAAGATAATTCCTTGAGAAAGTAATTAAAGAAATGTTATTAGTTAATGAAGATAATTAACCAGGGATTATTAAGTAATTAAATTAATGTGATTTATTTTGATAATTAATTAGATAAATTAATTTAGATAATCAATTATACATTTTTGAATGTAATTACTTAATGAAAGTAATTAAGGGATTAATTACTTATTGTAATTAATTTTGGTAATGTGATTAATTTAAGTTAATTAATTAATTTAGTTTAGTTAATTTAAGAAAATCATTTGATAATTGGATAAGTGTAATTACATAGTGTAATTAATGGAGATAATTACTTAGGGAAGTAATAAATGACAATTACTAGGAGGTAATTGGTGAATATGATTTATAAATGAAGTAATTTGGGTAATTTCTTTAGTTATTAATCAAGGGTAATTGATAATTGTGTTTAATTAAAGATTAATTACTTAATGTAATTAATTTAAATAAAGTAGTTTAATTTAAATATAATTAGAGATCATTAACTAATATAATTAATAATGTGATTTAGAATGGACTAATTAAGGAATAATTAATAATGAGGTGATTAATTGATGTAATTAATTAAGGTGATTGATTAATTAATTTATATCAAATGATTTGTAATTAATTAATCAGGATTGGATAATTAATTCATAAGTAATTAATTTAATTGGAAATTAATTGAATTAATTAGGATTAAACAATTAATTAATCCTACCTATAAATGATTATTAAATGCTTGACCTTGCTTATGAATGTTTGCCTTGTATGAATTGCCTTGAATTGATTGATCTGTGATATTCTGTTCTATGAATTGAGCTGTGTGTAATTTATTTATTTATTCATCTATGATACATTTATCTATGAATCTGTAAATGAAGATAAGCGTTATAGATAATACCGCTTATCGATATTTCTGTGTTTGAATCTGCAATGATTGATGATGTTGCACCATTATTGGGTAAAATCCCTGGACCACATTGTACACACACAAATATGGATTTCACGAGGAAATCGGTTGAGTCACAGATATTTGAATTTAATATTTTGAAATGGTTTTAATGTTTGAATTTTGAATCCAAATAACTTTAGAAATGGAATTGGGTTTTCTGAAACGGAAACAAGTAGTTTCAAATAATAATTATGATGAAAAGATTTCAATTTGAAATTGAATGGTTTTGAAAGCTAAAATTGTATCTTTGTGAAAGATAGTTGAACCCTATTTTAAAATTGAAGAGGATTTTAAATGATGTGTCTTTTATATATAAAAGATTCGAAACCGGGAATTGTTTTGAAAATTATGAATGAATCTTTGGGAATTTTTTTGAAAAGCTATGAATGAATCTTTGTTTAAAAGATTGGTGAACCTTGTTTTAAATTGAAAGGGGTCTTAAAAGTAAATCTTTTGTTTACAAGAATAAAGTGTGGAAATTGTTTAAGCCATTGAAAGGTTTCTGGAAGTGAATCTTTTTGTTTAAAAAGATTTGTAAATGGTAATTGGTTTAAACCATTTGAAAAGAAAGTTTTTGGCTTTTAAAGTTGTGACTTAACTGAAAACCCATTATCCATATGTTTTTAATTTTTGCGCTCATTATTCGGTTTAGCCGGGAGAGGACCTTTTGTCATATAACCCATTTCGAATAATGATACGACGTTATGGATCGCATTTGAAGACCGGTGGTGAAGAGCGGGTATTTGCTAGAACAATAGGATAACCTATCGATTGTCTCTGCACCGAGTAGCTACGGTATAGAGATTCCTAAGTGATGGGAAGTCCGATCGGGATTGTGGATTCCCGGATTTGCAAGGGCTTCTTCTGAAGTGCCTTCGGTTCTGTTTGAAGCCGGAACAGACTCGTATGGATTGTATGTCTGACATTACAAACTGAGATACAAAGATGATTTCTTTAAAATACATATCTGTTGGTGGGGGAGAATTTATTCTCTTAGCTTAACACCCTTCTCTTAGACGTATGAGCTCAGAGGTTATGTAGTTGAAGGTTATTAGTGATATATTCCCAATTTGATAGTATGGCATGCTGAGTGCTGCTGATCATTTGTTGATCAAATCATTTGTTGATCATTTGTGGATGAGACTTCGTCAAACCTCACAACCCGGTTATGGTCAAAACAGGAATCGTGGCAGCAAGGTTATTTGAGGGTAGCGCCCTCTGAGGCTATGTCCATTTCCTTCTGGATTATAAATGGTATCATGGTATTGATCCCAGATACTTACTTTGTGGTTGCTGCCAACTTATTGCTTTGTGGTTGTCGATTGTGAAGCGCTTCGGATAAAGGTTGGTAACGACCGGGAGGTGGCATACTCGTGTCAGTTGTTACCTAGTTATAAAGGTAACCCGGCCTTGTGTAGCAGAGATCCGGTTAGGTTCCGGGGACGTCCCTCCAGAAGCGTTCCATTTTTTTATATGGGAAGTTCCTTTGCCCGACCATTTGTTGGAAATCCAATCATCCAATACGAGCTCTTTACGGTTTTAGTTGTATAACCTGCCATTTACTTATGGTGGTCACCACTATTTAGATGGTAGCTATAGTAGGCATAGTACGAAATGTCTAAACTGGCTAAGATTAATATTATACTTTCAAAATGTTTTCCACTATGCACTCATAGTAATAATATCAAAGGATTTCGTGTATCAAGCATTTTTTACTATCATAAGGAGAAATCTCCTCCAAGTCTGCGTTTGCATTGTGTGTGTGGTGGGAGGTCTTATGGTAGTTTCATTTTCTTAAAAACATTGTGGATTTCAAATTTTAAGTTCTTTTGTTTGTTTTAAAGATAAAACTGTTTTATTTGCTCATACGAGTCCCATAACCGACCCGGAGTTTATTGTTCCCTTCCTAAACTCTGGGTGCCCACAATTTTCCATACGGGCAGTTTAGAGTTGGGTTTTTCAGATAATAGATATCGATATGATGCCCTTCAGCGTTCTCTCTGGAATTCTTTGGATTCTTCGAATTCACGGATTGGGCTTGCTTAGCTTGGTGCAAAGTGATGGTGGTTCGAGCTATTTCTGGATTGATGCTTTGGAGTTAGAGTTGCTGTTTGGGATTTTTTTGGTTCCGCTGCTATATCATATTGTTATTCCATTGTAGCATTGTTATCTTGTATCTCTGATATTGATTCATATTGTATCATTGTTGTTTCGAATGTTGTATATCAATGATATTCATTTATTTTTCTTCTACTGTGTTGTTTTACTTGATGTGTTATAAGCTCCGGCGAACCAGATTCGACATTTGGATCTGCGGCATTTAAATACGAGTGTTGTATTCGGTGCCAATTTTCGAAGGTCAAGTCAGGGTCGTCACAGTTCATAAGGTCAATAACATTTGTCGGAGCATTGGTTAGCCTGAAAGGCATAATCAACCACTCATGGAAACCAGACAGCGTACGAAACATAGTGGTCGGTAGACTCTCCTTCAATACTCTCAACTAGTGAAATCCCATCATAAGGCTCAATTGGGAGAAAACCTTCGCACCATGAAGCTGATCGAACAAGTCATCAATACGTAAGAGTGGATACCATTCTTCGTCACCTTATTTAGCTCACGGTGATGTGTACATAACCTCAAGGGGCCATTTGCCTTGGTGAATACCATAGGTGCACCCCACTCAGATATGCTTCTACGAATGAACCTCCTCTTCAATAGGTCATTCACTTGCACCTCCAACTCCTTTTTCTCTTTGGGTTTCATATTCCTCAAAGGCATAACTATCGAACTAGCATCCTTCACTAGGTATATCCGAAACTCAGTCTCTCTATGCGATGATAATCTGGTTACTTCCTCAAACACATCCGGATACTCTCTATTGGTAGGCATAGATGACAATCCATCATATAAAGTCTCAAGCGAAAATAGAAAGCTAACCATAACCCCATCCTTCGGCAGGCAGCCAATCACTGTCGTCCGCCCCTCAAATATCCCAATCGTTACCAACAGCCTCTCACAATCCACTACCACAGCATACTTCCTTGATCAATCCATTCCTAAGATAATCCCAAACCCAAAAAAATTCAAAAAAAAGCAATCATAAATAAAAGATCAACCATACCTCGATAAGGTCAAACCACAACAAAACATGCACAGGCTGGTATAGCCTCCAATAGGGTTGGTCACAATCAAAGTTCGGTAAACTATTTCGGGTTTCAATCCAAGACTACCTACCAAATTACTAGATATGAAGTAATGTGAAGCTTTGGTATCAAATACAACATGTTTGGAAACATCAAAAATACAAAGCAAACCTTAAACAACGTTGTTCCCCTTCTCTTTAGCCGAGGGAGCACTTGATGAAGTCGAAATAGTGTCCAAGCATATGCCTTTACCACTATTCCTATTATGGAAGTTCGAGACAATTCGTCAGTATATGCATAGGTTTGCCATAGTTAATACACTTCTTCTTTCAACCGGCTTTGCAGTCTCTAATTAGGTTACCCAAATCCTTACAACTATAATAAATATGATCCAATTTATCCCTCTTTTGAGTGTTCTTTCCTAGAGACTATTACCTCTTTCCATTCTATTTCTTCTTGCACCCACCACTTTGCTACAGTTTCAGCTCTTCCTTAGCAACCACATCTAATTTGGACTTGGGGTATAAACTCTACTAACGAAGAGCTTTCTCGATAAGTCTCTTGAATGACTCATCGATATGACTAACCAACTTCTGGCACAAGTAGTCATCCAAACTCGTAATGAACTTTTCAATCTTTCTCAATGGAGTATCAATGAAATACATTCCATATTTCGACAAAGCATCAAACCTAGTAATATATTCGAAGACAGACATATCACCCTGCTTCAAATCGCTAATTTCCTGAATAATGCCGACTTCTGAGTGGCCAGAATGAACTTCCTCCCAAACCTGACTTTGAGCTGGTCCCAGATAAGCTGATCCTTGGGTGTAGCAATGGTAATGGCATTCCACCAGTTCATCTGCCCTTCAAGCTGTCAAGAGGCCAGCTTCCTTTTCATGACATCGTCCACTTCCATACCACCAAAGATACACTCGTAGGTGTCCAACCAATCCAGCACTTCGATAGCCGACTCTATTTCAAGGAATTGTTTGCCTCCCAAGATGGTGTAATCCTTGCATACCTTGGCAAAGTCATCTCTCAACACTTTCACTTTAGCACCACCACCAATAGAAACATTTGAAGAGGCCACTTAGGCAATTTGAAGCATGCTTTCCATCATCGTATTGAACATAGCTTGCAAATAAGGGTTTGTAGCCCCTAATCCCCCTCCTTCCATAACTCCAAAGATGAAGTTCCTTATAATATTTCTTGTTTGTCGGCTCATTCTTGATCTGTAACAAGAATGATCAGTCTCTCAAAAAGAAACTGTGTTAATGATACTTGTGTGTGCATGCGACTTATTTATTATATAAACCACTATATAGTTTTGGAAAACAAATTATAATAAATGCACGCTCTTATATATATACATACATATATACTCTCGTTCCAGTCTAGGGTGAGACCCCTTCCCTATCTCTACTGGACCACGGTATCTACTCAGGTTACCTGTGAAACCAAAGCTATGATACCAAATGTGACGATCGTCCTACACCACCAACACCTAATATACATAAGATAGTGCACTACTGATGTGCTCGACCGATGTAGAATGATCATCAGGGTTTTAAAATGAAACAAATATCACAGAACCTATCGTGTATCTCACAACACATGGAATAAAATATAATATGCATCAAAGATGTAAAACAGCAGAGACATTAATAACTTAGTGATCCAACTATCAAAATACAGATTCACGGAGTTCTACAACTAGTAATAGAGTTTATATAACAAAATAAAATCACATAACTGCCTTATAATAATAAGCAAGTACAGCCAAGGCTCCACAGTGTTGCACAACGGAATAAGCATAAAAATCCATATATATAATACAAGATAGGTCCATCCAGCACGTCCTTTGCATAGCTACTGTGTCGCACCTAGACCTGCTATCTGGTCTACTCAGAGTATTCGAGATAATAAGAAGCAAAGCATAAAACCTCGAGTCAGAAAACAGTCTGGTGTCAGCGATACATGAATCTCAAAATACTATACAATTTGATATAGTAAGGAACATGGGTGTACAAACCATACCCGACCTATCCCTGAAACCAAAGAGTTCCCACCTAACAAACATAATATGCTACTCTACAAACATAGTAAAGGTACGCTGCAAACCAAGCATGATGACAGGTGTCCAAGTATTCCTATCTCTAATGCCAATCTATAATGACATCCCTAGAGTGATAGACTATGGAAGAACAATTAGGACAACCATAACATCCATCAAATGGTCCTCACAATCACTCACCATGCTCTGGGTATATGATAACACGTATGACCTTTTAACAGCCTAGAACTCAAGGAAATCCCTATTTTTAGTGTACTAACTTTAGCACGAAGCTGATACCATACCTATTCAACCGGTCTAGGGTGTATGGATAAATACAACCAATCTAGGGTAATCTTTCAACGTACCAATGAGCATCCTCACAATACCCCTACTTTGACTACATCAGAAAACACTTCGAGTATCAACGACCCTTTAGCATGCATGTCCAAGGCCTTTCTTTGCTCCATCCATTTTCCTTTATCCTCTAGGAACCATTTCTATATTCCTCCATTCCACGATAGAACCATTCAACCGTTCTGTCCATGAATCACCTTTTTAGTCACCACCCTTTATGGATAACCATTCTACAGACTCCTTTCAACATCGAGTCATCATCATCGGAACCAAACTCCTTTCATCATCGAGTTATCATCAAAATCCCAAAACTATCATCATGTATGTCGCCATCAAACCGCAAGCGAACGAACAAACGCCTTCAATACAATTTACAGGGTCTTTACTGCATTCCCATAAGATTCACATCCATTAGACCCACCAAAACAACTCGGCACCGACTGATATACTTTGCTAATTTTGGCTAAGTCTCCTTCCTTCTAGTATTCCATTCCTAGATGCTTTACACCCTGACCCATCAATCAAACAAATTCGTTCCTCACTCCAAAGCACTCTACTTCAAGTTCAAGAATTAACTCATCATAGTATCCAATACTTAGTCAATCTTATGCGTCTTGCTCTGGACAACCTTCACTAGCCATGCCTTACTCATCCATCAATTTGACTTATCCATAGAACCCCTTAAAATAAATCAATGTTGAATCTTCAACTTGGTGTCGAGTTGACTAGTTAATGAATCTTGAGGTGCAAATTATATTACAAGCTACTCTCATGCTCCATAGCCTCTCCTTCGAGTTTTGTTCAATTCCGATCAACTTTGCCTCCGATTTGCCAAATTCTCTGACCTGTCTCCCTAAGCATCTAAAACACTAGCAAGCAACATCAAAGCACAACATACAAGCATAAAATAATACACAAACATCCATTCATACAAACAATACACAAGGAAGTGATAAACAAACCAATTGTAATCTAGACTAACATATTGCAAGCACATATGAATATGAATAAGGAAAATTACTAAATCATTTTTCAAAAAACCATTTCAAAGATTCACTTATTTAGACTATAAACATATGATAACATGTAATTAAATTTAATAAAGGCTTTAAGGTCAAAATTCATGTTACAACATATAATTCTACCATATAAACATCATAGTAGAGTGAGAGGTCAATAACCACTCACCAAATACCCAAATACCAATCTTCTCATTAGATCTAAAATGGAAAGCATTGTAACAACCCTATTTTAAATGTAATAATTGTAACATTATCGATTTTTCGTTGCCGAAAAACCGAATAGTTAGGGTTTTAAAAAGAATTTAAGAAAAGAAAACGAGAGAAGAATAAAGAAAGGATAGGAAAATAGGGAGAAAGGGAAACAGAAAATAGAACGGAACAGAAAGGAAACACAGAACAACATCAGAATCTCACAATTCGCAGCGGAACAACATATAATAATAAATGAATAATCTTTAAACAAAGAACTATATCAGTTATTACATCACATCACATTTATTACATCATATCATCAGAGTGTACAAAAACATACAACAACAAACAGCGGAAAAGAAATACTATATACTAGTAATACGCCATGCCATCCAGCTTGCCTCCAGCAACTCCAGAATATCCAGAATATCCTGATAAACCTAACTCTTGACTGCCCGTGTGGAAAATTGGTGGGCACCCAGAGTTTAGGAAGGAAAACAATAAACTCCGAGTCAGTCATGAGACTGGCGTGAGAACTCAAAATAGTTTATTTATCTTTAAAATCAAAATAGAGGAATATTTTAAAATTCAATTCGCAATGCTTTTTAAAAATGTAACTACCATAAGACCTCCCACCACACACACAATGCAAACGCAGACTTGGAGGAGATTTCTTCTTATGTTAGTCAAAGATGCATGATACGCATTAAAAAGAAAACCTTTGATATTATTATTAGTGCATAGTGTAGAACAAATTCTTTCGAAAGTAGAATATAAATCTTAGCCAGCATAGGTACCATTATATTATGCCTACTAATAGCTACCATATTAGATGGCAGGTTCTACAACTAAAACCGTACAAGTCACGTATTGTTTCTTTGGATTTCCAACGAATGATCAGGCCAAGGAACTTCCCATTGCCACATGAGAATGCCTCTGGATGGACATCCCCGAGAACCAAACCGGATCTCTACCAACACAAGGCCGGGTTACCCCTAACTGAGTAACAACTGACCGAATATGCCATCCCCCGGTCCTTTGGGACCTTTCACCGAGAGCTCTCTAATCAATTCACACAATCATAATAGTAAAGTGTTTCAACATGAGTAAGTATCTGGGCTCCATACCATGATACCACCCTTTTCCAGAAGGAAATGCACATATCCTAAAGGGCGCTACCCCTCATAACCTTGCTGCATCTTTCCTATTTTGACCATTTCCGGGATGTGAGGCTCGACGAAGTCACGTCCACAAAAACATACTTTATACAAAAGCCATGCTTTGGGTCAACAAATGATCATAGAAATGATCACCAAGATAGACGATCAAATAAATGATCCTATCACAAATAATCAACACAATGATCATTTCAGCATCACTCAGCATGTCACATTACCAAATTGGGAATATATCGCTGATAACTTCAATTATATAACCTCTGAGCTCGTACGTCTCAGAGAAGGGTGTTAAGCTAAAAGAATAAATTCTCCGCCACCAACAGAAATATATTTGAAAGAAATCGGCTTTACATCTCAACTTGTAATGTCAGGCATACAATCCATACAAGTTTGTTCCGGGCTCGAACAGAACCGAAGGCACTTACAAAGAAGTCCTTGCAATCCGGATATTCACAATCCTGATCGGATTTCCCTTCACATATGGAGAACTCAATACCGTAGCTACTCGGTGCAGAGTCAATCGACAGGTCATCCTATCGCTCTCACAAATATTCGGTCTTCAACACCGATCTTCAATGCAATTCACAACGACGTATCACATATTCGGAATGGGTTATACGACCCCATGGTCCTTTCCCGGTTAACCCGAATAGTGAGCGCTTATTCAAAAATAAGTGTGGCATTCAAATTCAAACAAATCATATCCAATACCCATTCAAAGGGAAATATTGATAGTCGGCTATTGAACTATCAATGGATATGCACACATCACCAGATTCCAAATAATTTTCCAAATTATTTATTTTCCAAAATATCTTCACTAGATATATAATTTCAATTCTTCAAAAATAAATCAATATTTATTTTTAAACAACTTCCCTTTTTCTTTTATAAATTCCATAGTGGATTTATATTTCACAATATCTATGAATATACGGTTTCAATTATTCATTTCAATTTATCTTCAAAAAGATAAATTCTCAAAATATTCCCTTTATATCGGGAAAACAATTCCATACTTATTTATTCATAAGTAATTCACAAATTTTATTTATTTTCAACACTTGGAAAATATTCAATATACTTAAATCAAAATTAAGTACATATTTCATTCTTTAAGGAAATCATTCTCTTAAACATATTTATTTGAGCCAAAACGAATGTTGCGTAGAACATCGTTACGACAACCCAAAATCACTAGTATAGGGATTCGAAATTAAAATAGATATATAAATCCCAATACTATACAAAACATTTCCTTTCGGAAATCATTTACTATAACAACAGTGTTATAGTCCACTATTTCCTTTTATTTCTCGAAAACGTCTATTTCAACAATAAATGTTGAAATCTATGGTTTCGAATCTCAACCCAATTAAAACATCGTTAACTTGTTTTAATTCTATTTAAAATATCACATTCAAAACAATTTCTTTAACATATTATTCACTATTCAAAAACGTGAATATACTACGTTAACAAATTTCATCCTTTTATTCATTTTATTTCAAAGGATTATTCACAGTCAAAACGTGAATATAACTCCATTAATAGGTTTCAACAATTTACTTTTTAAAATAAGTCGTTTTCGAATTTATAAAACAACGTTTATAAACTCCATTTCTATTGTTTTTATAACTTCTTTCTTTATAAACTTTCTTTATTAAACTATCTCAATTCATATCTCAATGATATACTAAAGATTCATATTATAAGTTAAATACTTATAATTCATTCGTTTACAAAAACCGTTCCTTGGAACTTCATAATTATAAATCCTATAACTTATAAGATTCAATGATTTATTCAAAATCTATTCTTTTAAATAACTTTACAAATTTTATAAACCTACTGTTTATAAAATTCCATTTATAACTTCACCGTTATAATTCTATAATTCCAATTTATGAAATTCATTTACAATTTATTCTAATACTTGTAAAAGCTCGTTTTATAATTCCAATATTTTAATTTATAAATATCAATTTATAAATCTTTTAATATAAAACAATTTATATTACTATTTTAAAACGTCTTTCAACTCCTTATAATTTCATCATTTTGATTTATAAAATAATCAAATTTCATAAATTCTATAGATTTCATTCATTTATGAAATCCATTTACAAATCATTCTATCACTTATAAAAACTCGTTTTATAATTCAAGATATTCTAAATTTATAAATATCAATTCATAAATCTTTTAATATAAATCAATTTATATTATTACTTTAAACATCTTTAAACTCTTTTATAATTTCATCATTCTAATTTAT
Source organism: Allium cepa (assembly GCA_030765085.1). Taxonomy (NCBI): domain Eukaryota; kingdom Viridiplantae; phylum Streptophyta; class Magnoliopsida; order Asparagales; family Amaryllidaceae; genus Allium; species Allium cepa. Next base: position 119,448,403 of record CM060946.1, on the reverse strand, counting down.
AAAATAAAAATTTTATAAGTCCTATTTTTAAACTTCTTATAATAAATTCAGAAATCCCAGTTCAAACTATTTTATAAAATCATTAATCTCATATTTTTCAAAAATCAACTTTTAACTGAATTTCTCAAAAATCATAATTTTTATAATATTAAAATTATAACGTTTATTTATTTAAGATGAATAAATTCCAAAAATATTTTATAAACGTATATCTCCAAAAATCACTTTAGAAATCAAAATCGTTATTCTTAAACTTCAAAAATTGGATCCGATGATGCAACACATCAATAGTCAATCACGACTTTCAAACATCATATATCATCCATGATAACAATCAAATATCACAATATATGAATCAAACAAATATTTGTGAGGAATCCAGTTGGATCACTCCAACCTGTTTCCCTGCATCCACAGACATTAGCACAATACCATTCCACTTCGAGGTGGAATATCGCGGTATATGGGATTTTATAAAAATATATCCGCTTACTAACGACGCAATAGGGTCTCATCCGCTAAAAAAAATGCGGGAAATCAATCAACTGCAATATATACATATGCCAATATATATATATATATATATATATATATATATATATATTGCTATATATATAATATAATACCAATTCCACTTCGAGGTGGAATATTCCAATATATATATATAACAATCATCATTCAAGCCATCAATCATTCAATCAACAAATTTTAAATCTAACTAATTAAAATTTAAATAAACAATAAAATTCCTTTTGAGTGAGAAGTTCTCACCTTTATTCCCGTTTGCAATCTACTTCCAATTCAACTTGTTTTCTTCATTTATACCTTGTATAAATATTTGCACAATTTATAAATATTCGAACAGATCGAATAATAAATTTTCATTTGATTGTTTAATTAATCAATAGTTTTATTTAAATCAGTTTCTTCTTTAAAAAAAATTTATTTTAACAAATTTTCCTTTTATAAATTTTAAATCAACTAATTTTTCTTAAATAAAATTATTTTCTTTTCAACCAAATTTCTGTTAAATAAATTTATTTAACTAAACATTTTATTTTCAAACTAACTTTCCTTTTTAATAAATTTGTTTAACTAAGAATTTAAATTTTTAACTAAATTCCTTTATTAGCAACTATTAAATCTTAGTATTAAATTTCTATTTAATAAATTGATTTAACTAAAAATTAAATTTAAACTAAATTTATTTTCAATATTTATTTCCCAACTAATGAATTAAATTTCTTTTTACTTACCAAAATTATATTTTTAACTAATTTTCCCTTTAAAAATAAATTTGGCAACTAACAATTAAAATAAACTTATTAACCCCTTAAGTTATCTTAATAAATTATTTTTAGTAAAATAAATAATTGAACAAGTTAATTTCTATTTTATAAATTTAATTTAATTAACTCAAAAAGTTATTTTAAAATAATTTATATGTTTTTAAAATCAATTTTCTCTTTAATCATTTCTAACAATAAATCCTTCTTCTTCTTTTTTTCTTTTTTTTTTTACTGTATACAAACATTTGAAATTTCTTCCTACTGTTTAAAATTTTTCTTCGAATACATAACATTTATTTTACCACTTTAAATCAATAACGAAAACAATAAAAATCATAATACCTTACTGCCTCCAGTTGCTCGCGATCACGACGTCGCCGTCGCATGCTCGAATCCCTAACCCCATCGCGCGCCTCTTTGAATCGCCGAGCGCCGCCGTTCCCTTCACCTCGCCTACGCGCGCGCGCTCGCCTCCAACGTCGCAACCTCTCTGCGCACGCACGCGCAAACCCCCACGACACGCTCACCGCCTCGTCGTCGCCGCTGTCGCCTACTGCGCACCCTCCTTCACGAACGCCGCCGTTTGTCGTCGTCGCCTCGCGTGCCGTGCCTCGCGCCGCGCCTTAACCTCGAGCGCGCGCCCCATATAAGTTCACGGCACCCCAATTTGACCGCGACCCCCATACGCGTCGCGTGCCGCGCCATTGATTAAATTTTTTTTTATCTGATGTAAATTGAGAGACAAAGGGAAGAGGGGAACGGAGGAAATAGGAGAGGGAGAGTAGAGGTAACAAATTTTCTTCCCTCTCTTAATTTTCTGGCTTCGGCCATTATTTGTTTGCTCTGAGTCGAATAGGCTTCGGCTTTGATTTTTTTTTTTTTCGTTTGAAATGGTGAAGGAAGAGGGGGTTTTTAAAAATGGAAGGAGGCATGCTTTACACGATCATCATCGTGATATTGGCGTGATTTTCTGCGTGAGAAGAGGAGAGTAACGTGTGTTAGTTGACTAAATTTAAATTTAAATTTAAATTGAATCTAATTTGATTTCGACGCGTTTATCTCTCGTACGCTCACATAACAGCTCCGAAAAATACGAAATTTGAAATCCGGCAATAATTCAATATTACGGACCCAATGGAACTGGTTTCGTCGAATTCCGAGACTGTGCCTCGGACGGCTATTTTAAATATCGATTCAAACGATATAAATTTCAAAACTGTACAATTCACTTTCAAATTCGATTCTGAAGCTTCAGTTATCTTCAGTATTATCAATATGAATTTTACAAGCCTTTGAAATAATTTTAATCGGCTTAAAATTGAAGATTCAAATTTTTATTCAACTTCGATAGATTAAATTCTATAATTTAATCGTCAATTTCAAAGTTATATTAAAAATTCAATCCAAACCATCATTCAAATATTTAAAATAAATTAAATATTCTCAATTTAAATTATTTAAAATTCTGGGTCTTTACAATAATATTATATTAATTTAACCAAAACAAGACTATAAACATATGATAACATGTAATTAAAGTTAGTAAAGGCTTTAAGGTCAAAAGTCATGTTACAACATATAATTCTACCATATAAACATGCATAGTAGAGTGAGAGGTCAATAACCACTCACCAAATACCCAAATACCAATCTTCTCCTTGGATCTAAAATGGAAAGCGTTGTAATAACCCTGTTTTAAATGTCGTAATATTATATTAATTTAACCAAAGCAAAAGTGTTTGAATTCGATTTTTGATTATTATTATTATTTTGGAATCAAATTATTATAACATTTAAAGTCTATTTAATAAAAATATTGTTATAATAAAATTTAAATACTTAATAAATTCATTTTAGATAATATATTAAATATCTAAATGAAAGATTTAATAAATATAAAATAGTTTGAAATGTAAGTAATTTAATATACTTGGAATAGATGAAAAGAAGATTTATTAATATTTAGTAAAATCATTAGATCGACAAAGATGAATAAATTTATTCTAATTTCAGTATAGTGAATATTAAAAAAAATTAACGAAATTGTGTTGTTGCCGAAATATATCTATTACAAAATGAAGCATGAACCATTTTAAATCAAATCAAGAAATAGTTATAAATATATGAAAAGGATAAATATTTATACTTTAAATACAAAAGAGAATAATTCAAGCTAAATTGAACTGTAATCTTTGCCCATTCAAGTTAAGCCCATTCATTATATTCAAACCAACTCGTATCCTTATTCTTATCCATATACCCATTCTTCGTTATTTTTTTCCAAAGCCCTAGAAATCAAAATCTAAATTCGAAAGGAAAAAAAATGCATATTCTCATACGCGTCTTGGATGGCATGTCGTCGATCGCCAGTGGAGAAAGACGTCGCACAGACGATAGAAGGCCGATGGCGATCGGAGGATAGCACAGCGATGGCTGGAACGGCGATGACGCGATGGATGCATGATAGGCCCACTTGTCATTCATATGGAACTTGGATATCATTTTCACGGAAATGGTGTAAGATAGGGAGAAAGAACAACAGGTAGTAGCAGAGATTGCAGGCTAGATGTAGGTAAGAACTGATAGGGAGAGAGATTAGCAAAGAATTTGTAGGAGAAGAAGGTGGAGAGAACACCAGGAGGTCGGTAGTAAGAAAATTACAAGAAATAAGCAGAATAATTTAAAAGAAATTGCATGAAAAAGAAGAACAGAATATTAGCCCAAATACAACCCGAGTTACATAAATGTTTTGGCCTAGATTTCATGAATTCAGCCCGCACCAATTCATTATTTATGTGTGCATCACCATGTACCCTTTGATACAAGCCTTCAGGTTGCCTTTCTCCATCAATTCCCCCATGCTGCCGCCCCTCCTGATTTTGATCATCTTCCAGCATGTTTACTAGTAAACTTTGGCCAGAAATTGAAAACCTGCAGTTTCCTTTCTCTTTTGAAGCCGACATCAAATTCTGGGCATAACACATCCTTATAGTTTTGGAATCCTGGCAGCCACAACCACTACCTAAAGCCATCTCTACCCTCACACGTTGCCGATAACCCAGGTCGCAGCCTCCTCAATCATTCGCCGCCCATGACAGCAACCACTAATGCATGCATTGTTATGCCCAGAATTTGATGTCAGCTTCAAAAGAGAAAGGAAACTACAGGTTTCCAATTTCTGGTCAAAGTTTACTAGTAAACATGCTGGAAGATGATCAGAATCAGGAGGGGCGGCAACATGGGGGAATTGATGGAGAAAGACAACCTGAAGGCTTGTATCAAAGTGTACATGGTGATGCACACGTGCACAATGAATTGGTGTGGTCGGAATTCATGAAATCTGGGTCAAAACATTTATGTAACTCGGGTTCTATTTCAGCTAATATGTGATGATGCTAATGTATTATAAATATGAATCCCTGGGATGTAATGTTGCATGCATGAAATGAAACTTTAGTTTGTTATTCTGTTCTTCTTCTTCTTGCAATTTCTTTTAAATTATTCTGCTTATTTCTTGTATTTTTCTTACGGTCAACCTCCTGGCATTCTCTCCACCTTCTTCTCCTACAAATTCTTAGCTAATCTCTCTCCCTGTCAGTTCTTGCCTACATCTAGCCTTCAATCTCTCCTACTACCTATTGTTCTTTCTCCCTATCTTACATCATTTCCGTGAAATTGATATCCAAATTCCATATGAATGACAAGTGGGCCTATCAAGTGGTATCAGAGCCAACTGATGCTCATCCAGATCATTAGAGTTCAGATCCTGTTGGTACTAGTGCATTAGAGATGCCTCATTTATATGAAGAATCAGATTTATGATGGAGGCAAGAGAGATTCAATAACCGAACATTTTTAAACGTTAGGCAATTGCAAGAATCCACTCAAGAATTGCAAGTAAATACAAAAGAATTGCACACAACTACACAATCCAAGGCCAAGATGATTGATGATATAACTGGTGTATTGAACTCGACTGCAAATAAACTCAAAATAATCAATAACTTCTCCAATAGATTGATGCAAGAAGGCCACCATTTTCAACGAAATTCAAGAACAATGAATGAATTAGAGAGAAACAATACAAACAATGGCTTAACTGCTCTAAATCATTGCCATACATACCTCTGTTCAGAATTTTCTCAAGAAATAATCAAGAAACAATGCATCAGCAGAATTCAGGCCTTCATATACATTCAAGAAACCACCAAGGCTCGAATTCCTATAACTCAAGAGTTGTACCACCATATGTTCCACCCAGTCAGAGAGCTCCTACCTTACCAATACCCCATGTCAAACCCTTATTTGTTTCAAAAACCAACACTACACATGGATATGCATCAAGGTAGTTAGGTACCAGCAATTTACAATTAAACAACAACCACCAAACTATTAATACAACTGAAAGTCAAAGAAATCTTCAAAACAAGACCAATTTGTGGGTTGTTTGTAAAAAATTGGGATAAAAGATTTGTTCCAGATGTAAGAGTGTTCGATATTGCTCCGAAGCATGCCAATCGAAGCATTGGAATGCAGATCACAAATTGAAATGCAGGCCACCACTCTCTTCTAAAGATTCACAACAATTGGGTTTTAAAGTAGGAACTAATCCTGGAATTTTTGGCAGAACTAATAGGTTTGGTGCCAGAAAGAATAGTGCAAAAGCTACTGATGAAATTCAGGCATTTTTTGGTTTAAATAATGCTAATATACCTACTAGTAACCCTATGGTAAATGATAAGGGTACGATTTCTGATAATTCGTATTCACTTAAAGTTCCTCATAACCCAGCAAATGAAAATTTAAACGACGAGCAAATAAATGCAATCAACGTTGAAGAGCAGAAAGGGATGGATAATTTAAACAGAAATGATTCGGAGATCTTCGAGCTATTAGTTCATTACAGTGCAGATAGAGTACATAGCACTTCTCTTGATGCTAATACACTAAAGTACAAAGATAGTTTTCAAAACACACTATCAGATGCTTCCAAGATTAATAAATTGGCTGACAAATATATTTTTGAGACCTTACCTTCAGATGCTAAGTTGGCTAGTACATTGAATGTTGTGGAAGATACAAAAATTTGAACAATTGTAGATAGCATGTTCAAAAAGAACTTGAGTGCTGATTCATGCCCAAGGCCACAACTGTATAAAAATTTAAGTTCATTTAGTTACAAAAATTTGTTGCCTTATCTTACAAGTCCTGTTAAAACTGAGACAAATGAGCTAGATGGAACCCAAAGTCAATCTCATTTGGAAAAGGCTAAAGAAGTTGTTGCTTGTTTTAAAACTTTTGGTTGGTTTGTATGCCTAGACAAGCATTATAATGAAAAGAAGATATTCGTATTCGACCCGGGTGGTAGCTCATTGATCAGTGCAAAAAAGCTGAAATCGCTGTAGATACTTCGACTCAACCTTGAGGACAAGGTTGTTTTTAAGGAGAAGGGAGATGTTATGCCCAGAATTTGATGTCAGCTTCAAAAGAGAAAGGAAACTGCAGGTTTCCAATTTATGGCCAAATTTTACTAGTAAACATGCTGGAAGATGATTAGAATCGGGAGGGGCGGCAACATGGGGGAATTGATGGAGAAAGACAACCTGAAGGCTTGTATCAAAGTGTACATGGTGATGCACACGTGCACAATGAATTGGTGCGGGCTGAATTCATGAAATCTAGGCCAAAACATTTATGTAACTCGGGTAGTATTTGGGCTAATATGTGATGATGCGAATGTATTATAAATGTGAATCCCTGGGACATAACGTTGCATGCATGAAATGAAACTTTAGTTTGTTATTATATTCTTCTTCTTCTTGCAATTTCTTTTAAATTATTCTGCTTATTTCTTGTATTTTTCTTACTGTCAACCTCCTGGCATTCTCTCCACCTTCTTCTCCTACAAATTCTTAGCTAACCTCTCTCCCTGTTAGTTCTTGCCTACATCTAGCCTGCAATCTCTCCTACTACCTGTTGTTCTTAAACCCTATCTTACACCATTTCCGTGAAATTGATATCTAAATTCCATATGAATGACAAGTGGGCCTATCAGGATGGTACCTGCACCAAGAGGATTAGGGATTGTGGCTGCTAGGGTGCTGCAGTTGATGTCGAAGGTGGAGGATGCGGTTGTAACCCAAGTTGCTGCAACATAGGCGGCATGAGCGTTCGTCCATTGAGATGGCACGACAAGTGTGGATGATGCAAGGCTGAGGTTGGCAATCTATAGGCAAGCGGTTGGAAGGGTGGAGGTTCAGGAGACCGATAATGGTTTGAAATAGCTCTTGTGCATGAGTATGAAGCAAAGTGGTTATGACTATGTTTTGGAGTGCAGATAATTATAATTGGATATTTCAGCTAGCATCAATCAAAGTTGAGTTATTCTTAACTCACGATTCTATATCTAGCTTTAGGAATTTTATTGCATGCCTTGAGATCGTTATTTGTGTGATAGCACTTGGGTGTTGTGATTGAGTTAAATGAAATCCTGTTGCATACAGTAGTTTGGTAGATTGTTGGATGATAACTGTTGATTTTTAATTATTGAATTAGTTAAAGTATAAAATGTATGCGATGAATTGTTTTATATTTCGTACATATTTTGGATAAACTTGATAGGATCGGGATGTTGATTCTTTAAATAGTTTAATAATGAAAATTTATAAATGCAATTCTGTCCATTTGTAAATTAAATTTGTATATTATGTCGTTACCTGTATATTGTCATGTAATCGGAGTTGTCGGAAAGCAACTCAGATCTCTAAGAAATTTCATACTATGAAATGACATATTATAGAGCATTGATGGCTTTAGAAGTTGAATTTTTGACTGAGTTCATTGTTTAAATGACTTAAATGTTTTTAAAAGAATTCAAATAATGCGATTTTATCTATTTTTAATCCTTATTGAAATTCAGTTTATATAGTTAAATTATATTATATTCTTAACTTGTTTCTTAATTCAAAATTTATATTCAAATTTTAATTTAAGATAAGAAATATTTATTTATAAAGCCTTTTAAAATTTTACTGTTATAAGTATATTGAAATTTTTGGTAATGTTTTCAAAGTAAAAGATAAAATATAGTTACTCTATAAAAGTTGTTACGAAAGTAATAATTTTAGTTTCAACCGATTTATTTATAAAAGGGGTTTAAATTATTTTTAAGAGTTCAAAAGCTTTTGTAAATGAGTAACTCCTCCTTAAAAATGAGTTTATGGATTTTAAAATGAGAAGTTTGAAAGTAAGTATATATAATAATTTAGAAACTAATTCCTATATGGTGGATTCTTATTATTTGCTTTCAAACTATAAACCCTTACTGGCTTTAATTGTGTTTAGCCTTTGATTAATTATATACCATTTTGATATTTCTTTGATGATTGTGTTTCTGTTGAATTTTATGATTTTCTATGAAACAAAGAATTTTAATAAATGATTGAATTATCGAGTGATATGTGACACTTTGTACGATTCTTTCGGTTATTATAATTTATTAAATAGAGTTTGAGTGGAAATTACTAGCTTTTAGTAAATACTTGAATTTACTATCCGGTATGGGACGGTTAGTTAAATTCTTGTGATTACTGAAGCGACAATAATTAACACTTGGAGTTGTATTATGTTAGTGTGTTCGGATTTTAAACCGATATATCTCTGAGAAAAGATAACTCATTTTTCCTCAATCTGGGAATCGATACATTTTTAGATTTGGGTAGGTAGACCTGTTTCTTGGGATTAGGTCTATTATGGTATAACACTGCGATCCTTTTTTGATATTGTAGCCCTATTAGTTTATTTTACAGTTGGACAATGTTTACCTATTTATTTTAGTTAGGTAAATTCACATAGTTTTGTCATAAACATGGCTACCTATTTCTTTTCGTTAGGAGTCGAGGTTTTTAACTGGTAGTCTATTTCTATCGTTAGAATATTGCGCTATGTGGTAGGGTTTATTTATTTTAGTTAGGCCCTATGTCAAACTGTATCACACTGACAGTTGACTGCCATTATTATTTCATTAGTGATATTAATGATTATTTCGTCAAAGATTTTAGGATAGATATTTAGTATCTTTTTGGTTCCGGTGAATTTTGAATTGGTCATCATCATATTTTGAGATGATAATCCATTAGAGACTTGATATGAATTTATGAAACGGTGGTTTTAATCAATATGCCTTATTTTGATTAATTGGTTTTAGGCATTTTAAGATGACTTATTTTAGTGTTAAGTCATTTACGGATTTATAAAGTAGTGAATTTAATTAATATGCCTTATTATTATTGTTTGTTCGACATATTTAATAAGTCTTATTATTTTTAAGTCATAAAGTTATGATATTAGTATCTCATCTTTTATTTAGATATAGTCTGACCTGTTTATTATTTTAATATTCGGGTCAAGCTGAGACTTTACAAGTACAGGGACTCATTGACCTTTGGATTTTGGGCTAGCATTGAAGTCGACTATTTAGAAAGTTTTAGTTTACTTCATACTTGTATATATTGATAGTTAGGAGCTATGTTATCTACATTATATAGTAGTGACTTTTTACCTGATACAAGATTTTGGATATGATGTATATATTTAAGTGGGTCTAGTACCGATATTTTATAGCCTCGCATTTTATTATGTATATGATGATGTATATTGTTTCGCTGTAATCTGTGGCTTTAATTCTAATTTATCTATATTATATATTGTTCTAAATATTTTTAGTCGGTGTGTTTATTGCTTCGTATTACTATTGCACATGTCATATTTCTTGTTCAGATCCTCAAAAAAGTAAATAAGACATGTTAGTGTTAGTATAAAGAGGTATTCACATTCGATCTCCCTTAACCGGTCTTATTCTCCGGATCAGCAAACGACATTACTTGTAATATTTTTTGTTAAACCGGGCATTGCGGTGGGGTGTCACAGCTTCGTATCAGAGCTGATTCAAAACATTATACAATATAATTGACACAGAGTCGAGATCTAAATCTAGATGACCTAAAGTCTCGTCCCTTGGGTGTGTAGTAGTTAGTAATTTAATTAACTATTTAGGAATAGGTATATAAATGATTGCTGGGAATAATCATTGGGATGTATTTGAAATTTTTTTTGATAATATTATATAACTTGTTGTTATGAAAATATTAGAACTCACTTCTGAGTGAGGTTTAATGGATATTATAAATAAGTAGTTGACTTAGAATTAAAATGTTGTGTCCTGATTTGTTAGTGATCAAAGTGCACAGCAGAAGCTGGAAAATAGCTTTCCGTTGAAGACGATTATTTGTTTATTTAACTGAAATATATTTTGTTTGCATGGATATTTATTTCATTTGTGCTTAATTTAAATGTGGAATTGAATAAGATGTTATTACACCAAAAAAAATTATGGGTTGATGGATGCTTATTTGTTTTAAAATTGTAAATGATTGTGCAAGATTAATATTAATTAGAAATTACTATTGAGAGTTAAAATTTTCTCAGTAATAGAAATAAGAAGTAGCAGTGTCTTCAGAAGTGTAGCTACCACATGAAATATTGAAAATTTAAATTTATATAAAATGAAATGTTAATTCATATGCATGACTAATTAACTCTTAAGATGAATTAAAAATTTGATTTGTGCTTGAGGTATATATTGATGAATGTGAGTGTTATGGAATTGTTATCAGTAAATTATTAATACTACGATAACTTTAAGAATGATTGAAAGAATATTAATAAAAGCAAGCATCTATTTAAATCAAAATATTTTTGATTTGGATACATATATATGGAATATTGTTATATTTATTATAAACAAGCAAATATTTGGAAAAGCCTAAAGTATTAAAAGAAATATGTATATCTTATAGAAAATAATTTTGTGTTAAATTGTCTGTCGAGTGGTTTAAGAATTCTGGTCGATGCGCCTGATCAATGTTATCAATATGAGTTTCTAAGCACTAGGACGTCACATTCGGATACAGCGTTTTGAGCAATAAAATATTTCCAGTAATAATAATTATTAAGTGTATAATATTTTTGAATTTTTTTATTGTTTTGAAGGTAAATTAATACTTTATAGAGGTGGATAAATTATATTTTTGAAGGAGATGCTTTGGGGTATTTTGTTAAATAAAATAAAGAATTTAAAAAAAAATGAGAGTGTTGGTTTGGGATCATATATTAGGTCTCGGTGGATTAACTTTTTTCTTTGTTTATTTATTAAAGTAACTAATGATATGTTATTATTGTGAAGAATTTTTGGTGATTTGAATCATGTTTCTTAAAATACCATGTGGAGTTTGTTGCATTGATTGAGTTAGTTTGAATTTAATACCAATAAGTTAAGAACAGGTTTTTGGTTAATAAAGTAGGAATTTAGTTGCTTTATTTGTAAATAGTTTCATAAGTAATTTGACAGTGTTTGGGTAAAATAGCTTTATCCTTAAGTAAGTGGTTGCATTAATCTCTAGTATTTTATTTGCAGTTAATTTATCTCCCCTTTTCTATTAGTTTTTTCAATTACAACAGCCTTGATAATTATGACACTGAAGTTTTATAGAAAGAGGACATGAAAGAGTAAAAAGAGCATCCAAAGAAAAAATAATAATAAAATATACGAGGATATATTCAAAGCATTTCGTAGGAAACCTTATAATACTTTGATTTTTAAGACTATGGAATAATTTCTGCAATGCCTTAACAAATTGGGAGACTTATGTCATTAAGGATCATTGCTTGGTAACAAACATTTCACCCAAAAGCTATGCTATTTTGTTGGAAATAACTATGTAATGGTTTCTAACAAAACAATTAACTTGTAAGCATAAAACAGATGAAGGTAATAATGGGTTTTGACTAAGTATATCTTGTCTGTCGATATTTTTCACAAACATCGTGTCCAAAAGCTATCTTAATCATTAGATTTAATTTAGGTGATATTGTGAGAGGAAAAAAGTTGAAGTATAAAAATACATTCCCACATATGAGTGTGTATGATAACCATTTCCCAATAGAAAGGTTTAAGACTTATCTTGTATTATCCTGTGTGCTGGCTAGTTCACCTAAAATTTATTTTTTGTTCCAACCTAGATTTCCTTTTTGTCTGCAAGAATTGATTAGATTAGTAAAATACTAAAGTTTTCAGAGTTTGGTTAGGTGAAGTTTAAAAGTTAATGGCTAATGGGTTTATCTTTTTATGCGTCTGTAATGGCATTTGTCATTAATTTGAATTGGTTATCTACTATCGCGTCAAGTATATTTTAAGAGAAAATATCTAATTAAATGATTGTTATACTAAGGTGGAATCATACATGGTTTGGCAATCAACAGCTATAATGTTTTTTAAGCCTAGCTCATACAAATTTTATATCATGATATATTTAATGATACTACAAAATATTGTTTTAGTTTGAACATCATGGAAATAGGAATTTAGCTTTATATTCTGTTGATGCAGGTTAGTGGTAGATTAGTTAGCTCGAACAATTATTAAATCATTCTAGTATAATCTTGTTTACGTTCTAAAAAAAATTAAATTAAATGGGTAATACCCAAAACTAGAATACTTAGGGTTGTTATGGTAATGGTTACCGTTACCATTTCACAAATACCGTTACCGTACCATTTTTACTGGTAAACGAAAATAGCTTACCGTTACCGTTACCGATAGGCTGGTATACCGAAGGCTGGTATACCGAAGGCTGGTATACCGATAATCTGGTAACCATTACACTAGTAATGGTAAATTACCGTTGGTCTAAAAAAGGTTAGTTACATAACACGTATTCACATCATAACGGTGCTTCATTATACAACTTATAGTTTAATTTATTCCAACGATTGGCTGGTAATGGTATGGTAATGATAAATTTATTCCAACATCTTACAACGTCCTCCATCGGATCTTCCAACGTCTTTCCAACGTCTTATTTGGTCAACATCTTCTTCCACGTGGACAACTTGAATGTTGTAAGACGTTGATGTATGCGCGTTGGGTCCGTTGGTTGAAATTTGAACGCCGTTGAAATGTATATCAACGGCGTTTCCAACGTCCATCAATGGCTTTCCAACGGCCGCCAACGTCTGGCCATCGTTGGAATGTATATCAACTATAAGTTGTACAATGAAGCACTCTTATGATGTGAATATGTGTTATGCAACTAACCTTTTTTAGACAAACGGTAATTTACCATTACCAGTGTAATGGTTACTAGATTATCGGTATACCAGCCTTCGGTATACCTGTAACAGCCCGCAAATCCGTACCCCTTGAGTCAACACTATACTACATTAATTTACTCAAGTGGAACAGAAATACTAACCTTTAGGGTTAAAGAAGAAGAGATAGAAGAAAGAAGGAACTAAATAATATCAGAATCTCACAGACGCAGCGGAATAAAATATAATAGTTAAAAAAATAGATCTTTACAAATAATGAAACTGTATCTGTTTTATACATCATATCATCAGAGTATCTCATACAAAAAACATTTACCAGTCATACAAATCCATACAATCACAGCAGCGGATATATATACTAGTACGGATAATACGTCTCGGACTCCAGCTCCTCTTCTGCTCCATAGCATCCTGTCTTGAACATATAACACTCGGTCTGACCCGAGCAATATAATGAAATAACACCCGAGTCACTCTAGAATACCAGCTGATAATAATGCATCCAAATTGATTATTAAAGTTCCAAAAATCCTTTTGAAAGCAAAAGCATCTCGTAAGACCACGCCACAAATAAACAAGTTAGGTTTTTACCTTACGGTAGCTAAAACACTTTTTATAAAAATTCCCTGATATTATAATAGGGTCTATATAAAAATACTTATAAAATAGCCGAAATTTTTACATGATTAAATTCCAGCTACTAGCCACAATGTGGGTAATACAAACAAAACTCGTAAAGGCTCGTAGGGAGAATGGATTCCAACTAATGACTAGGCATTGGGGTACCACCTGTCACAGTACGGGGCCTAGATCACCGTACCGAGGACCACGCCCGATCCTCTGCAACAGAATGTCGGAACCATCCCTTACTGGACAGTTCCAAGTAAAATCACCCCACGGTTGGGATCAGCAATCGCACCACTAAGCCGAATAAAAAGGGACATCTAGACAGGGATGACCTTACTCTCAAGTGGGGGCTACCCACGAAGCCTTGCTGCATATCTCCTAATTTTCAGTCATTCCCGGTTGATGAGGCTTGAGGCTAAGCGTTACATTTAGAATGTTTCACTTAGAATATTCATCGTCCACCTGACGATGTTTCGAAAGCATTCGTCCATACAAGTCCGTCCCGGGTTCGAACGGAACCGAAGGCACTACTCCTACTACATCCATTTTGAAAATATCCTCAGAATTACTAGCGACTAGCCCTTGCACTTCACTGCTCCATCTTCGACTCCGAACACGTTTTTCCACGAAACGTAAAAACCGGATCGAAGTGGTTTTCGAGCAATAAATCTCAATCCCGGTTCGAAACGATCAATGCATTTGTCCAATATTGATAGTCGGTGATTTAACTATCAATTAATATTCAAAAACATCCATCACACAATAAATAATTCCCAATTATTTATTTCCTCAAAATATCCTTACGAGATATAATTCCAATTTCAAAATTCCTTTTGAAACACTTTTCAAACTCAATTTCCTCATGGAGTAGATTCTCAAATCTTCATTCCCTCTGAAACATCCAAGTACCCATATTTAAGGTTTAAAATAATTTAAACTTTATCCCTCAAAATACATTAAACCCATTTATATCAATCTACTTACATACTTAATTTAAAATATACATATACTTCTAAAAATATTTCGAATAAATCTGCTTTATAAAATATGAACAATTAACTTTAAAATAAGTTAAGTCATACTCGTTTTAAACATCAAGTTATGAATCCTTATACAATTTAAAATAAAGATTTAATTGATTTTCTTTAAAATAGAACCAATTATAAAGTATAAATGATAATAATATTCTTTAAAACATGATTCTAATTACCCCTAAAAAATAGTTACTTCTATAACTACTTTAATATATGTTCATGTTAAAAATTCTTACAACTTAAACAATTTTCTTGAAACCATTCTTTAATATAACTTCAAACTCTAACATTTCAAAAATCTATTTTAAAAACATACTTGGCTTTCAGGAAAATACACTTGCATCTTAGAATAACCAAAGAATTCTTTTTATCAATCCAACACGTTTTATCCCAATTCAATTTTACGTTCATCCCGTGAAACCCTTTCCATACTTGAAAAATAGCTCCTTTTATTTTTAAAAACATTGCTATTTCCTGGAAATCATTTTCAAACATATGTTTAATTATTTAAAATAAGCTTCTAGAAATTATTTAATTGAAAATAATACTTAAGGAAATATATAGAGGTTTCCTAAGTAATTTAAGTCAATTTATCCTTTTAAAATAAAGTTATTAAATTAATTATTTATATTATAATTTGTTTTTGATAAGTTAATACTACATTACCATTTTCAAATAATTAATTACCATAATCACTTAATTAAATATTAACTTACTCTTTAAACAATTTAAAATATTATTTCTTTTTTAAAATATTCTAACTTATTTAAACTGCAGATTTATATTTTGAAAACTTTTCTTAAAAACATACTAAAATTTCCAAGAGAAAGCACACTTCCCATTCTTTAAAAATAAATCTCGCTATCCTTTTAAACAATTCACATTTCCTTTATAGATCACATTTTCAAACTTTCCAAATTATCAACAAATTTCTTGGATTTAATTCCTTTTAAATTCTTTACTTAGGAATTTCTTTTATATCCTTTAAACCCAATTCATCTATTTACATTTAAAGTTTTCAGGATGTATTCACCCAATCACAGCAAAACACAATTTAAATTTCAATTTAATTCATCACAGTGTATAAATAAAACACAGCATAACAAGATCTAAACAAATCATCACGGAATAATAAATAAGATATACCACAGAATATAAATTAATTTCTATTTGTGAGGGGTCCAGTTGGACCCCTCCAACCTGTTTTCCCTGCATCCACAGATATTAGCACAACAATATATCGATTCAATTTGATAATAATTATCATATTCAACCAGTCAAGCAATCATTCTATTAATGACTACTAAATTAACTAATATTCTAGATTGAGTGAGTTAAACTCACCTTGGGTTTTCGACGAGCATTCAAATTTAAATTAAATCGAACGGCGTTCGATTTAACCTAAATCTTTACTTGCTCAGAATGTATCCAGAATTGCACTATTGCGTAGTACGTGTCTCTGCGACTCCGGCGCTACCAAATTCGTCAAAATCTGACCAAGCATGTAAAAGTTACAGATTTATAAAGCTTGAATCAAAATTTAAAACAATTTTTTTTATTTTTTTTATTTCTTAGTATCGACCGCACCTAACCTTCTTCATTCAAGATCCTGGAACCAATAACCTATACACGAACGCGCACGAAATCCATCAGTCGCCCCTGCTCCTCAAATTTCACGACCACCTCGACGAACTTGATGTCGATCAACCCCTGCCAAACGAAGCCTCTCTACCACCTGACCCGACGTCTGTAGCCACGCCGAGCTCGGCACCCCATACGTCTCAGAATTTGTGCACGAACGTGCAGCCTTCGTGGCGTGATTTCTGACAATACACTCAACGATACATGATCATACCCGTTCACTTCGTAGATCTCGAAGTTCCTTTCGATACTCCAGTTGATAATTTTTGCAGAAAATTGATAGATAAGAAGAAAAGGGGAAGAGAAGGCACGACGATTTCGGCCATAGAAATAATAAGCGGCGGCCGTGAATTCCCCTTAGGGTTTTGCTAGAAAAACGTGCTTATATAACAATTATAAGTATTATTTCAATAATATTTCCACCTTAACAAGATTTTTGCAAACGAACTCCAGACAACGCATGCCGACAGGCGTTTTTAAGGTTTTACCCATGTTCTGAACACAATGGAACGTGTTTCGGAAGCTAATCTGGTCGTATGCGCGAGTTACGGAAATAAACGATCAATTTTAGTTTAAATCGATTAAAGTATTTTCTATGCGTTTTAAGCTGCCGGGGGCAAACGACAACTCTGATTGCTAAAAAATTTGAAATCCAATAATAACTAACTATTACGGATCCAATAAAACTAGTTCCGTCGAATTCCGAGACTGTGCCCCTGAGGGCTATTTCAACTCGTCGATTATTTCGAGCGATTTTCAAAATCGTCGAAATCATCTAAAATTTCACGTTTAAAATTTTACTAACTCTATTATAACTCGAATAAAATTTATATTCCCATTAGAAATCATTCTGATTCAGTTTAAATCAAAATTTGATTATTTGCATTATTATATTATTAAATTCCATATTAAAATAATATAAAATTCCAGATTTATTCTATCGACTTTTAATTCCATCCAACAGCCCAATATTATAATTCAAATCCAATTGGACCTAAAATAATTTTTAGAATCTATTTTTTCTATATCTATTTATACCCAGGTTCACCAATTATCCCAATTTCAAAATTAAATTATTATTATTCAATTTCAATTGAATTGCCATATTTGAAATTTAACCAATCTTATTAATTTGACCAAACTCTTTTATTTCAAAATCAAATTATAATCCATATTCAACATTTAAAATGAATTAAATGTTCAAATCTAGTGACCCAAAATTCTGGGTCGTTACACTACCAGCCTATCGGTAACCGTAATGGTAACGGTAAGCTATTTTCATTTACCAGTAAAAATGGTACAGTAACGGTATTTGTGAAATGGCAACGGTAACCATTACCATAATAGCCCTACTACAGCCTAAATATTGCAATAATATCTACTTCTTTGAAATAACATGTGTGGTCATGAAAACTTGTTTGTAACTGATTTTATGGTTGCATTACATGGGTCTCTACATTGTGGAAGTGGATTTCCAACTTAGTGGACTCTATATATGATAATTATTGGCTGAAGCTGAATCACATACTGTCATTGATTTTTTTTTTCCTTTTTCTTTTTCATTTTGATATTTTTTGCATTTCTTTGTTTTGTTGAGTTATTTCTTTTGGATTATATTTTATGATGATGAAAGATGGTCGTATATTTAATATTAGGGGGATTTATTGTAAAGGACAAAATATCCAAATAATTTATTCTCAAGGACACATGCCTATAATTTTATCCTCAAGGACAGGCCCAAAGCCCATTTTTTCTCAAATGCACAAATCTCTCTTCCCCGTGCCCATTCAATCCCGTTTTCTGCTCCGACCACCTTATCCCGCGTCAACGCCACCTCCTCACCAGCGCCGCCACCTCCTCACCAGTGCCACCATTGCCACCTCCTCCTTCACCCGTTTTGGAGCAACCACCTCGTGCCACCTCCTCCATCCGTTTTGTGTTCACCATCGCCGCAGCGTCACCTCCTCACCAGCGTCGTGCAACTAGCCCATGTCACCTCCTCCACCCGCCAACGCCACCCTCTCACCAGCACCATACTCTTAAAAGCTGATACTGATACCAGTTTTTAGGTATCAGTTTTGAAATTTTAGGTATCAGTTTTGAAATTCCTTCTGATGCAAACTCTACCCATCGCTTCCAAGTACCACACACTATACCACCACCTTCACCGTTTCGTCAAACCAATAACCCATCAGAAATTTTACACCACAAATCCATACTATTTCCTAAACCACCACAAATCCATACTGTTTATTTTATTAAAACTGATACTACATCGCATACAAAACCGATACTGTGTTATTTTATTAAAACTGATACCACATCGCATACAAAACTGCTACGCAAAAACTGATACTGTGTTATTTTATTAAAACTGATACCACATCGCATGCAAAACTGATACCCAAAAACTGAACACAGTAGAATGATTTCCATCCTCTCGTCATCGCTTCCTCCTCTCGTCCACGGCCTCCTTCATCGTCTTTTCGACATCCTCACTCACGTGCTTGATCTCCATCCCTAACTTTTCACGGTCGTCCTCCGCTTCCTTGCGTGCTCTTTTCTTCTCCGCGAGCTCCTTCATCTCAGATTTTTTCACAGACTCCATCTTCTTCCGAATTCGCCTCTCGAGCTCGAACTCCGCGCGCAGGTCCTTGATTTCTGCCAAGGTGTTGTCGAGATCCGAGAGGTCGACGTCTCGGTCGGAGTTTATTGGGTTGGAGAAGGAAGCGATGGTGTGGGTTTTGTAGCAAGATCTGGAGTTGAAGAGGCAAGTTGCAGTGATTTGTCCTTGAGGATAAAATTTTAGCGGGCTGTCCTTGTGATTAAAAAAGCTCTAATTTTTGTCCTTGACGATAATTCCCTCTTAATATTAATGTGCTCCATAGTATAGTGTTTAATTTGAGAAAAGAAAAACCACCTTTCGATTTTACTCTGTCAGCATAGATTAATCCAAAACAAATTACCATTTTGTCATTGTTGAAGTTGCACTTTAAAGTGCTGTATGAATATAATCATAACTTTTGATTTATTCATTCGATTTCAACGATCTTACACTTTCCGGAAAGCTAATAACTTAAGGAACAACATTTTTTCAAGTACATTGCAAAAATTTAAAATTTTCTAAGCCAAAAACATCATTCTATTAAGCGGACCTGCGTCTTTTTCTTATATATTAATAACTTATGCAATGCCTTCAGAAAATATGGCTATAATTCATTGGGCACTCAACCTTTTTATGATCTGGATATTGCTATTCAAGCCTGTACATTGTATAGCAATTTTTTATTTGGAACCCCCTTGTATAAATCCATGATTTTAGTCGTTGGAATCTTGTCGAAAGTTGCTTATGTACTTAAAGTTATTAGAATGTATATTGTGTTATTGAAAATTCATTTATACGAGACTTATACTTTTAATTGAGTGAAGAATAGGTACAAAAAGGCTACATGGATTGATATGCGCAAACTCGCTCTTGCTTGCATAAGAATTTAATAACTTGCTTTCAAACGCTAAATAAAGGTATGCTTTCGGATTAAATAAATCAATGATAGAAATATTGATATATATTGTGCTTTCGACCGTGTGGTCGACGTATATTGTTTATAATATAATTGTAAAATTGCAAATGAAGCTTCGAACAAAGGAGACTCTGCCAAAATTTTACAAAAATTTTAACACCAAGAAAAATTTCAATAATTTTCATATGCGAAAAAAAGAAAATTAATAAGTGAATCTATTTAAATTTATAACATATGATAAGTTTGATTCTAATGTTAACTGCTTAAGTTTTGATCAAGCTTCAACTTAATAGTAAAATTCGAAGAGAGTTCATATCTACATATGTTTCTGACGTCTTCCTATAAGAAAATGGAATGATGCAATTTTCATAAAGGGGAAGGTCTGTAACAATCATGTTTTAGAAGCCGATATTAAATTAATTTAATCAAAACAGGAATCAAATTTTTATAACACTTAAAGTCTATTTAATAAAAAATTTGTTATAATAAATTTTAAATACTTAATAAATACATATTAGATAATATATTAAATATTTAAATAAATATTTAATAGATACAAAATAGTTAAAATGTAAATAATTTTATATACTTGGAATAGATGAAAAGAAGTTTTATTAGTATTTAGTAAAATCATTCAATCGACGAAGATGAATAAATTTATGCTTATATCAGTACAGTGAATAATAAAACAAATTTAACGAAATTATGTCGTTGTCGGAATATATCTATTATAAAATGAATCATGAACCATTTTAAATTAAATAGAGAGATAATTATAAATATATGACAAATATATATATATATATATATATATATATATACTTTAAATGCAAAAGAGAATAATTAAAGCTAAATTGAAATGTACTCTTGGCCGATTCAAGTTAAGCCCAGCCCATTCCTTATTATCAAACCATCCCGTATCCTTATTCTCATCCGTATACTCATTTTTCGTTATTTTTTCCAAAGCCTCAAAATCTGAATTTGGAAGAAATAAATTTATGTACGCGCTCGTATTCTTCTTGGATGGCTCGATGTCGATCGTCGGTAGAGGAAGCCGCACTGACAATAGAAGCTGATGGAGGCACCGTTAGTCGTTGCTTTCATAGGGGGGGAATGATTGAGGAGGTCGTGACCTGGGCTGTCAGCAACGTGCAAGGGTAGAGACAGCTTCAGGTGGTGGTTGTGGCTGCTTCTGTGTCAAAACTGTGAGGATGGTGCCTGCTCCAAGAGGGTCGGGGATTGTCGCTGCTAGGGTGCTACAGCTGACGTCGAAGGTGAAGGATGCGGTTGCAACTTGAGTTGCTGCAACATGAAAGGCACAAGCGTTCGTCCATTGAGATGGCATGGCAAGTGTGGAAGGTGCAAGGCTGAGGTTGGAAATTTGTTGGCAAGCGGTTGGAATAGAGGAGGTTCAAGCGAGCTATAATGGTATGAAGCTGCTCTTGTGCATGAGTACGAGGCATTGTGCATGAGTACGAGGCAGAAGTGGTTATGGCTATGTTTTTTATTGCAGATAATTACAAATGTAATTTTCAACCAGCATCAATCAAAGGTTAGTTAATCTTAACTCACGATTCTATATCTACCTTTAGGAATTTTATTGCATGCCTTGAGATGGTTATTTGTGTGATGGTACTTGGGTTACGATTGCTTTGAGTGAAATCCCATTGGATATCATAGTTTGGTAGATTTTTTGGATGATAATTGTTGATGTTTAATTATTGAATTAGTTAAATAATAAAATGTATGCGATAAATTGTTTTATGTTTTATACATAGTTTGAATAAACTTGATTGGGTTGGGATGTCGATTCTTTGAATGGTTTAATAGTGAAAATTTACAAATGCAATTTCATCCGTTTGTAAATTAAATTTGTGTAGTATGTCTATGCTTGTATATTATCGTGTGATCGGAGTTGTCGCAAAGCAACTCAGATCTCTAAGAAATTTCATATTATGAAATGATATATTATAGATCAATGATAGCTTTAATAGTTGAATTTTTGATTGAGTTTATTGTTTAAATTATTTCAATGTTTTTAAAAGAATTCCAAAAATGAGATTTTATCTATTTTTATTCCTTATTGGAATTTAGTTTATAAAATATATAGTTAAATTATATTATATTTTTAATTTATTTATTAATTCAAAAATTTATATTCAAAATTTTATTTTAAGATAAGAAATATTTATTTATAAAACCTTTTTAAAATTTACTGTTATAAGTATATTAAAACTTCTCGTAATGTTTTCAAAGTAAATGATGAAATGTAGTATTATTTTATAAAAGTGACGAAAGTAATAATTTTAGTTTCAGTTGATTTAGTTATAAAAGGGGTTTAAATTAATTTTAAGAGTTCAAAAGCTTTTGTAAATGAGTAAATCCTCTTTAAAAATGAGTTTATGGGTTTTAAAATGAGAAGTTTGAAAGTAAGTATATATAATAATTTAGAAACTAATTCCTATATGGTGGATTCTTATTATCTTCTTTCAAACTATAAACCCTTACTAGCTTTAATTGTGTTTAGCCTTTGGTTAATTATATATCTTTTTGGTATTTCTTTGATAACTTTTGGAAAAATTGATTTTGAACAATTGATGCTTTCACTTGTATTTCTGTTAAATTTCTTGATTTTCTATGAAACAAAGAATTTTAATAAATGATTGAATTATCGGGTGGTATGGGACACTTTGTACAATTCTTTCGATCATTATTATAATTTATTAAATAGAGTTTGAGTGAAAATTACTAGCTTTTAGTAAATACTTGAATTTACTATCCGGTATGGGACGGTTAGTTAAATTCTTGTGATTACTAGAGTGACGGTAGTTAACACTTGGAGTTATATTATTTTAGTGTGTTCGGATTTCAGACCGATATATTCCCAAGAGAAGATAACTTATTTTTCCTCGATCTGGGAATCGCTCTATTTTTAGATTTGGGTAGGTAGACATATTTCTTGGGGTTAGGTCAAGTATGGTATAACACGGCTATCCTTTTTGGTTGTTTGGATAGGTGTTATATTGCAGCCCTATCACTTTATTTTACGGTTGGAAAATATTTACCTATTTATTTTAGTTATGTAAATTCACATAGTTTTGTCATAAACATGGCTACCTATTTCTTTTCATTAGAAGTCGAGGTTTTACTTGGTAGTCTATTTGTATTCGTTGGATTATTATGCTATGTGGCAGGGTTTATTTATTTTAGTTAGGCCCTGTGTCGTACTGTATCACACTGACAATTGACTACCATTATTATTTCATTAGTGATACTAATGATTATTTCATCAAAGGTTTTGGGGTAGATATTTAGTATCTTTTTGGCTTGGTGTATTTTGAATAGGTTATCACCATATCTTGAGATGATAATCCGTTAGAGACTTGATATGAATTTATGAAAGGGTGATTTTGATCAATATGCCTTATTTTAATTATTTGATTTTTAGGCCTATTTTAAGATGACTTATTTTAGAGTTAATTCGTTTATGGATATATAAAGTAGTGAATTCAATTAATATACCTTATTATGATTGTTTGTTTGGTATATTTAATATGGTTCATTATTTTGAAGTCATAAAGTTATGATATTAACGTCTCACCTTTTATTTAGATATAGTCTGGCCCGTTTATTATTTTAAAGCTTATTTAATTCTTATTTACAGGAATGAACATAATAAAAAAATTAATTGGATTTAAAAGTGATTTACTCGATTTTAAAAACAGCTCATTTAAATTAACATATAAAAACAGCCGTCCGGGGTACAGTCTCGGATTTCGACGAAACCTGTTCCATTGGATTCGTAATAGTGTATTATTATTGGATTTCCAATTTCATGGCGTTTGGAGTAATCATACGGGACATAAACGTTTTAAAATTAATATCGAAAATTCAATTTAATAATTGGGTTCAAAAAGCTATCTTCTCCATACAATCGAACTAGGACTTGAAACCTTTTCTATTGCGTTCGGAATAAGGGTTTAACATAATAAATGCCAAATGGCACACTTCGATAGGGGTTTGGAATTTAGAGATATGTAAATGAAGATATTTTGGAATTTAAAATAATATATGGTCTAGTCAAATATTCACATCAGCTCCTTTTATTTTCCTTCAAGTCATTGTAGCCAGCCACCTACGCCAACATCACTTCCCTTCCTTGTTTTTAAATGCACGCAACATACATAGAAGAGAAAATAAAAATAAATCAACTTCAAAAAATTCCTTCTCTCAAAATACTCAACAATAAATTCTAAAACTTATTCTAAAATCCTAATTTTTCATAAGCTTCGATCTGGTAGGCATATGGGTGGGTGTAATGGCGTAGGGTGGATGCAACCTGTAAGTCGAGTGCTCGGTTTAGCCAGGGTTAGTTTAACTTGAGATTTAAGCTTCGATTGTTGGCTTGGGCATCATATTCTTCATCGTAAGGAAGATTAGCACATAGGCGAGGATTTTGGGAAGGACCGATCATTTCTATGTGGTGGTCGTCACTGTAGCAACTCCACGTATGTGGTCAGGTCGCGATCCCTTGAGGGCAGTCGAGCGTGGGTTGAAGGGTATGGGCCGATGTAGTCGTGATCCTTTGATTTCGAAGATCGTAGCTTGGTATCACTCATTTTCATGCATGCCATTTGGGTTTAATTTGCGTGCGTAGGCAGTATTTATTTTGAGGAAGAAGGATCATAGTGGGTAGGGTTTGAATAATCTAGGTATGGGTTTTAAAATTCATATTATATTTGGGTTTAATATAATTAAATTATCATGTAACTTATAATATATATATATATAACTCTCACAAACGAGGTCGGATTGGGACGAGACTTTTTGCATTGCGATCGTGATGATGAGAGCTTCGCAATGTATCTATTTGGATGGATATGGAGCTTGTTATAATTTTGGGTTAAAATTGAATGCCAGTTCAATTTCAATTCAAAATAAAAAAAATTGGATGACAAAAAAAATCAAAGTAAGTAAATCTCACTCCCTTTTGGATTACAATCTTAATTTAAAATATTAAAAATATTATTGTTGGCTGAATTGATAAATTGATAATTATTATCATTATTTTGATGTTATAATATATATAGTAGTGTATATTAGTAGTTAGATTGATTATTCCAGCCTATTGGAGCGGATGAGACCCTAGGCACCCCGCATAATAGCGAATGACACTATATTATCCCGATATCCTGCCTCGAAGCGGGATTGGTATTTTTGTATTGTACTAACATTTTTGTTGCAGGGAAACAGGTTGGAGGGGTCTAATCAGATTCCTAAAAAATATTGAATTTTATTTCATATATAATGATATATGATATGTTTGAATAATCTGTGATAGATTATTGTGTGATTTGAATTTATTAGATGGTATGGTAGCTCTGGCCTAGATTTTGGTATTTCAAAATACCATAAAAAATATTTTGAATTTGAAAAGAAATTAAAGAGGGATTTTAGAAGTGAAGTATTTATATTTAAATTTGGATTAATTAAAGAAATTTATTTGGATAAAATAAATAGTTTGACTATGTACTTAACTATTCCGTAACATTTAAAATGGAGATTTTCGAATAAAGTAAATAAAGGATTTTAAATTTAATTCTTAAGTGATAGTTGTTGAAATATAAATGGTTTTAAAAATGAAGATTTTTAATAAATTGGAAATGTAAAAAGGGAATTTGGAAATGAATGTAAAATTGGTTACACTAGATCATAAATAAGATTTCTAAATTACGAAATAGAAGTATAATCGAGATTTAGTTGGTTTGGAATATAGTTTGGATTATTTTAGGAAATTGATGTGTAAATCGAATTTAATTTAGAAATCGATTTATAATGGATTTAAGTAATGTGAAACCATTGTAAACTAGAAATGAGACTATGGGATTTATACACAATATTTATAAATAAAGTGAAATGATTACTATTTAATAAAATTGATGACATAAATTCATGATAAGAATTTATAATGAGATGGGTAAATCAATTCAAAAGAAATGATAGATTTTACTTTTGGAAATGTAAAAAAATGATATATGAAATTGGGGACATAAGTCAATTGGTGATAAATGGAGGGAGATTTGTAAATATTAGATTGGTTATATTAGAATTGAAAAATATACTTTTATCGAGAAGATGAGTTGTTTTAAAAAGAGGATTTTTAATTATTAAACTAGGTAATTTAAAAGTTTTTAAAAATATTTCAAAAAATTAATTGTTTAAATATTTTTAAATTGTCAAAATGAATTATAAGTTTAATAGACAAGTTTTGTAAATTGGTAGAATTTTATTAATAAATCTGAATTAATAATCGTTTCAAAGATATGTAAGTATTTTAATTGTTTTAAAGTATATTTAATTATTAAATAAATTAAAGGTACACTTTTATGGCGAAATCGAAAGGCAGAGAATGCCTATGGTTAAGTTTGGATTTCTTTAGGATAGAGATGTAATCATCGAGCTGCGAATCCATGATTGATACAGCATGGTGCTTTCCGTATTTATTATAAAAAAATTCAAATATTTTTTAAAAGAATGGTTTAGGAACATACTTATTCCGATAAAATGAGTATATATCTTTGATAAAGAGATTTAATTTATTAAAATTTAAATTAAATAAGGCTTAGCGATTTCAGTGGGAAATGAATCTTTGATTGAATGATTGTTTATTTGATAGTTAAATAACCGACAATCAAATCTGGACCAAAAACATACCTTTGGGAATATTTAGGCGAAACATGGGGATTATATGGTACAGTTACCGTCGAAGGTGATATCCTGTACGTATAAACTCGTTTCGTTCTTTTAGGACGATGATAAAGAAACCCGTCCACTAACGGTTAGGAGATGATCTCCAATCTTATTTTCGCCTTTTTATTTCCTAAAGAACCGGGGTTGAGTTTGCTGGAAATATCGTACGTTGTTTAGAGAGATCGGGATCAGATAAGTTATCCAAAAACCACTTCGATCCAATGAATACGTTTTCGAAGTAAAGACAAGAGCATGGAATCGAAATTAGAGCATTGAAGTGCAAGGGCTAATCGCTACTAATCCTAAGGATGATTCCAAATTGGATGTGATAGAAATAGTACTTTTGGTTTCGTTCGAACCCAGAACGGACTTGTATGGATGAATGCTATCAATACGTTGTCATTTGAGGACAATGAGCATTCCAAGTATAAATTCCTTAAAAAGGTAATCATTGCCTCAAGCCTCATCAACCGGAATGACTGAAAATCAAGGGAGATGCAGCATGGCTAAGTGGGTCGCACCCAGTTAGGGTATGTTATCACCTTTCTAGATACCTTCGGATATATTATTAATTATGGATACGTTGGTGCATGGAAAAAGAGCTCACGATAAGGGTGGGAACACCCTAGGTGATAACATATTCAGTTCTATCCAGGTTAGGGATGGAGCCGGTCTTTCGTTGTAGGAGATCCCGGTGAGGTCCTCGATACATTTTCTAGACATTTATTGTGATAGGTGGTACCCTATTTCCTAGTCATTATATGGAATCCATTCTCCAATACGTGCCTTTACGATTTTGGTTGTAGAGCCTAGTAAGTTGGAATTTAGTAATGTAACAATTTTGGCTATTTGAATAAATACTTGTACTTGGACGCTACTTTAATATCAAATGAGTTTGATATAAAATGTTTTGGTTATCGTAAGGAAAAAACCCGCCTTGTTTATGTGTGGCGTGGTCTTACGAGATACCTTTGTTTTTCAAAGGATTTTGATAGCTTTAATAATTAAAATTGAATGTGTTTTCTCATGCTGCTTTTCTAGTCTGACTCGGGTGTTATTTTAGTATAATGCTCGGGTCAGACCGAGTATTGTAAATTCAGGTTAGGATGCTATGGAGCTAAGGATATGAACTGGATGATGAAGACGTATTATACATACTTGATTATATTCCGCTGTGTGTTTTAGGCTGGGTAGTCAGCACTAGTAAGGACAAGTTATTATAACTATCTATTATGCATGTGTAAATTTTTGTACTCTGATGATGTTATGTATAAATAGCAGTTATAGTTCTTTTTGTATAAAGGCATATTATTATTTATTATATATTGTTTCTCTAGGTTTTGTGAGATTCTGTTTTGTTGTTCTATTTTGTTCTATCTCTTCTTTTCTTTTTCCCTAACTATCAGGTTTTTCGGCATTCGATTGCTCAGCATATAATACAGTAGACTTATTAATGTCGATTTTCGAGAGTTGAAAATCCTGATCGTCGCTTTGGTATCAGAGCTGAAGGTTAAGCGAGAACCTTGCTTTTGATGGGGTAACTAATTAGAGATAGGGTCAGTAGCACCCTATAATGATTTTGAGTGTATTAATAGATATGAGTGCATATTTGTTAGTGATATAAAATGTTTTATATTGTGTTGGTTGATTTGTTGAGTAGTTTATGGATTCTGGTCAATACGAATAATTAATGTTATTGATAGGGATCTCTAAACACTTGAACAGAGTGACTCGACATGGAATTGCTTTGAAATGAGTTAAATGAAATAATTTTATCCTGATTAGTTTTATATGTAAAGGAATAATTTTCGAAAATTATTATGTGGTGTGCTTGGTTTTTAAGGAATAATAATATTAAACTATTATCATTTGTTGTTGTAGTGATTGAATAGAAAGTTGATATTATAGTCAACAGTTAAGAAATAATTTCATATAACAAAATGGAATTATGTAAATGTGATTTTGTAAATGTGATTTATAATTTGAAATGAAATGAAATCCAGATCTATATTTAAATATTATTTGTTAAAAGATTTTGAAGGTTGGAATTTGGAAATTTAATTGCCGTTGGTTTTGAAATTTTTTTCAAAGTCTTGGAAAATAATAGTGATATTATTGGAGAATATTTTTGATTTGGAAATATTTTAAAGGAATTTTAAAGGAATAGAAAGCATCGAGCTCACTTCGCTCAATGGAAAATAATTTCGGTGATGGCTGTAGCATCATCGAAGTTCATTTTTGAGTTTTCAAGTGAGGGATTGCTACAATTGGATTTTTGTTTGGTAAAACTGGCTTTGGTTTGAAATACAAAAGAATGATTTGATATACCAAGGGATTTTGTGTGTCTATATATATGATTTCAAAAATGACTTAGAAATATTTCAAAACAAGTGTTTAAACTATGGGATTTTCATGTTTTATTTAGAAACATGAGGAATAAATTGATAACTTATAAAATTTGTAAATTTCAAGATAAAGCAATATTTTAAAGTGTTGAATATGGATGCAAGAAAAGTAAAAATTTGAAATTTAACTATGGAATGAAATTTAACTTGAATTAAGTTAAATAAAGTGAATTTTGAAAATTTAGCCTAAGTAGGCTAAATGTAATAATCATTGGAAATGGAATATTGAGATTTGGAATAAATGAACTAATTAAATTGATTAGTTGTTTGGATATGGTTTGGAAGGTTGGTTGACAAAAATCAAATTTGAAATTGGAAAATTGAAATTGAATTTGATTAAAATGGGTAAGGAATTGAGTTGTGAAGTAGTAATAACCATAAGAAGTTTGTATAAAATGTTATAATAGACATAAGAAAATTTGATGGTGAAATTCTTAAGTGGAATTCGTATTTAAGGGATACACCAAGTAAGTAGGTGAATGTGAAGTATAAATGTGAATGATAACTTTGAATAGTTGAATGGAAATGAAAGTGAATAAAAAGAAATTGATATAACTAAGAATCAATAGGAATAAATACGTAAGTTGTACATAAATTATTTGCATAACGATTTGATCCAGATTCGAGCATACAATTTCGATATAATTTATATCGATCCGAATTAGGATTTTTCACTCGATTCTCAACGGCAAACCCTGGATATGGATTTTTGCTTGATTCTGGAATTCTCTATCATAGTATGTGACTATGCAAGGAGAATAACGGTTTCTAATTAAGAAATCAGATCTGAGCCCGCATTAGCTAGTCGTGTAGTGATACTAGTTTGGAAATAAAATTGTCTAATCAAGCGAGCGATCGGATTTGGTATTGCATACGAATGGTATATGTACATCATATGGGTTTTTATGAGATAAATGCTGGAAATTGAAAATGATAATAAAATGATTTTAACTTTTATGATTGGATATCAATGGTAAATAAGATATAGGCATTTAAAATCAAGAAAAAAATTGGATTGCCCGAGAAAAGGTATGTGTTTAGATTGTTAAATTGTGGATATATTGATGGATTTATGATTGAGCCATTTGGCTTTTGTTTTCCTTTGATATTTAGGGCCCATAGTGGCGATTTGTATTTTTTCGGATCTAGCCATGCAAAGGAGACTTTAGCGAAATTTTTCAAAAATTTAAGGAGCTAGAAAATTTTGGGGAAATTTTTTTATTTTTGGTTATGACTTGAAATAATTGAGAAAAATATATATTATTTAGGATCTATGGATGAGTTGGGAATTAGAAAAGGTGATAATGTGGTTTTAATAAATTAATTTTTGGAATTGATTTAACTAGTTGGTTTTGAGAAAGTTAATGGGTTTTAGGCCATTCTTCAGACTTTGGAAATTTCAAGGACAAAATTCTTTTAAGGAAAAGGAATGTAACGACCCAGAATTTTAGTTATTTTGGTTATTGGAAATTGGAATTTCTAATTGATTTTAAATATTTAAAAGTTAATTTTTAACTTGAATTTCAAATAATGATTTATTGGATAATTTAATTATTGAAAATTGAATATTTCTTAAATAAGCGAATCTTGGGTTTTTTAGCTTGATAAAAATAATTTCAAAGCTTTGTTAATTCTTATTTATAAGAATGAAGATAATAAAAAATTTAAATTGGATTTAATTGATTTACTTTATTTTAAAAATAGCTCGTTTAAATTAACATAAAAAATAGTCGTCCAGGGCATAGTCTCGGATTTCGACGAAACCTGTTCCATTGGATCCATATAGTGTATTATTATCGGATTTCAAATTTCGTTGCATTTGGAGACATCGTTTGATCGTACGGGATATAAACGCTTAAAATTAATATCAAAAATTCAATATAATAATTAGGTTCAAAAAGTTGTCTTCTTCATACGATCAAATTAAGACTTGAAACCTTGTCCATTGCGTTCGAAATAGGGGTATAACATTATAAATGCCTAGCGGCATGCCTTTATAGAGGTTTGAGATTTTGAGATACGTAAATCAATATATTTTGAAATTCAAAATAATATATTGTCTAGTCAAATATTCACATCAGCACCTTTTCTTTCCCTTCAAGTCACTGTAGCTAGCCACCTAAACGCCAACATCACTCCCCTCCCTTGTTTTTATATTCAAGCAATATACATAGTAGAGATAATATAAATAAATCAAGTTCAAAAAATTCCTTCTCTCAAAATACTCAACAATAAATTCTAAAACTCATTTCTAAAATCCAAATTTTCCATAAGCTTCGATCCGGTAGGCGTAATGGTGGGCGGGATGGTGTACAGCGGGTTCGACCTATAAGTCGAGAGCTCGGTTTAGCTAGGGTTAGCTTTATCATGAGATTTAAGCTTCGATTGTTGGTTTGGGCATAGTATTCTTCATCGTGAGGAAGATTTGCACCTAGGCGAGGAATTTAGGGGAGGGGGTATCAATCATTTCTTTGTGGTGGTTGTCACAATAGTAGCTCCATGTACGTAGCCAGATCGTGATCCCTTCGGGGCAGTAGAGCGTGGGTGATGGGTACGGGCAGGTGTGGTTCGAAACGGGGAGCGCAATTGAGAAGACGACATTTGATTTCGAAGATCATAGCTTGGTATCACTCATTTTCATGCATGCCAGTTGGGTTTAATTTGCTTGCACAAGAAGTCTTTGTTTTGGGGAAGATGGATCGTAGTGGGCCGAGTTTGAATAATCTAGGTATGGGTTTTAAAAGTTATATAATATTTGTGTTTAATATAATTAAATTATCATGTAACTTATGAAATGTATAACTCTCACATATGAAGTTGGATTGGGACAAGACTTTTGCATTGCGTTCATGAAGACGAGAGCTTCGCAATGAAACTAGTTTGAATGGATTTGGGGATTGTTATAATTTTGGATTAAAATTGAATGCCAGTTCAATTTTAACTCAAAATAAAAACGTTTGGATGACAATAAAAATCAATGAGAGTAAATATCACTCATTTTTGGATTGCTACCTTAATTTAAAATGTTGAAAATTTGATTATTGGTTGATTTTGATAAATTTATAATTATTATTATCAGTTGGATGTTATAATATATATAGTGGTATATATTAGTATTGGATTGATTATTCCCGCCTATTGGAGCAGATGAGACCTTATGCATCCCACATGATAGCAGATGACCCTATATTACCGTGATATCGCGCCTCGAAGCGGGATCGGTATTTTGTTGTATTAACATATGTGTGTAACGTTTCGATTTCTGTCCGAAGGTCGGCATTCTTACGTCCACTGTATCAAATGCCGCATAATCGAATGCCGGAAAACCGAATTGTTAGGGTTTAAAAGAAGAG
The DNA here is from genome assembly GCA_030765085.1 of Allium cepa. Taxonomy (NCBI): domain Eukaryota; kingdom Viridiplantae; phylum Streptophyta; class Magnoliopsida; order Asparagales; family Amaryllidaceae; genus Allium; species Allium cepa. The sequence goes on along the minus strand of CM060946.1, from coordinate 119,415,615 downwards.
ATAGAAGAAAAAGATAGAAGAAATAAGGAAACAGAACGGAAACAATAACAGAATCTCACATTCACAGCGGAACAACATATAATAGATAAATGAGTAATCTTTAAAATAAAGAACTATCTCAGTTATTATATTACATTATCATCAGAGGGCACAACAACAATATACAACACAACAAAATTCAATGGGCGGCTATACAAAATATGTCCTTACAAGTGAAATACACAGCGTAAAGATAACATCATATACAAGTAATACGCCTCGCCATCCGGCTCGCCACTTGATCTCCAAAGCACTTCTGAATCCAGAATGACCTGATAACCTGACTCTAGACTGCCCGTGTGTATGGGCACCCAGAGTTTTGGAAGTCCAGATCAGTCATGGGACTGTTGTGAGAACTAAAAACAGTTATTTAACTTTTAAAAACAAAACAACAAGGGAAGTGAAAAATAAAATAAAATAAAAATATCCGCATTGCTTTTGGAAAATGAGACTATCATAAGGCCTCCCCGCACACACACAATGCAAACGCAGAATTGGAGGAGATTTCTCCTTATGATAGTCAAAGATGCTTACTATGCAAAACAAATCATTTTTGATATTATTATTAGTGCATAGTGTAGAAAGCATTTCAAAAATAGAATATAAATCTTAGCCGACATATGACCATTATCGTATGCCTACTATAGCTACCATGTTCAATAGCAGGTTACCGCCACATTCCATGGCAGGTTATACAACTAAAACCGTACAAGGCTTGTACTGTTTCTTTGGATTTCCAACAAATGGTCAGGCTAAGGAACTTCCTACTGCCACATGGGATCGCCTCTGGCGGGACGTCTCGAGAACCTAACGTTACGGTTAGATCTCTGCCAACACAAGGTCGGGCTATCTCTATAACTAGGTAACTACTACACGAATATGTCATTCCCCGGTCCCTTTGGACCTTTATCCGAGAAATCGATAACCAACATCACACAGTAATAAATATAGTGTGTCAACATGAGTAAGTATCTGGGCTCCATACCACGATACCACCCTTTCCAGAAGGAAATGACATACCCTAAAGGGCGCGACCCTCATAACCTTGCTGCATATTCCTGTTTTGACCATTTCCGGGGTGTGAGGTCTGACGAAGTCTCGTCCACAAAGCTACTCTTTTTCACAAAGCCACGCTCTGATCAACAAATGATCAATAAATAATCATCACATAGCAACACTCAGCATGCCACATTACCAAATTGGGAATATATCGCTGATAACCTTCAACTACAAAACCTCTAAGGGTGTTAAGCTAAGACAATAAATTCTCCGCCACCAACGGAGATGTATTTGAAAGAAATCTGCTTTATATCTAAAAATGTAATGTTAGACATGTAACCGTACAAGTCTGTTCCAGGTTCGAACAGAAACAAAGGAACTTCCAAATACGCCCTTGCGATCCGGGTATCCACAATCCCTATCGAATTTCCCATCACAAAGGAAATCTCTATACCGTAGCTAAAAGTGCAGAGGCAATCGATAGGTCATCCTATCGTTTTCACAGATATCCAGTCTTCAACACCGGTCTTCAATGCTATCCATTACATCGTATCACTATTCGGAATGGGTAATCCGAATAACGAGGGCAATAATTTCAAAGTAAGTGTAGCATTCAATTTCAAACAATTCACAACAAATAGTCATTTAAGGGCCAATATTGATAGTCGGTTATTTAACTATCAATCAATATTCACAACATCACCCGATTATAAATAATCTTCCCAAATTATTTATTTTTCAAAATATCTTTACAAGATATATTTTCCACACTTCAATCATTTGAAAACAAATTTCAAATCATTTTCACCTTTCAATCTTTGAAAACAAATTTCAAATCAATTTCCTTAAACGGAAGCACTTCCAAATATTTATCCATTTTCAATTTAAAATGGTTCATTTAAATCAATCAAATAAATCCTTACCGATTTATTTTAAACTTACGTTCCAAATCCGTAAATTCATTTTCACACTTCAAAAATAAATCAATGTTTATTTCAAACAAATTCCCCTTTCTTTTATAAATTCCAAAGTGAATTTACATTTCCAAAATATCTATGAATATACGATTTTTAAATCGATTTCTAATATTCATTTTCAATTTATCTTTAAAAGATAAAATCTCAAAACATTCACTTCATATTGGAAAAACATTTCCATACTTATTTAATAATAAGTAATTCACAAACCTATTTATTTTCAACACTTGGAAAATATTCAATATACTTAAATCACAATTAAGTATATAATTTATTCTTTAAGGAAAACATTCTCTTAAACACATTTATTTGAGTCAAAACGAATGTTGCGTAAAACATCGTTACGACAACCCAAAATCATTAGTATAGGGATTCGAACTTAATAGATATATAAATCCCAATGCTATATAAAACATTTCCTTTCGGAAATCATTTACTATAACAACAATGTTATAGTCCACCATTTTCTTATATTTCTCGAAAACGTCTATTTCAACAATGAATGTTGAAATCTGTGGTTTCGATATCTAATACCTTTTAAAACAACTTCAAAACAATTAACTTCATCTTATAATATCACTTCCCCAAAACATATCCACTTTATTTAATAATATATTCACTGTTCAAAATCCTGAATATACTTCCCAACCAAACTCTTATTATTACAACATTTAACTTAAAGGATAGTTCGTTGTCCAAAATCACGAATATATCTCCTTTAATAAACTTCTATGTTTAATTTATCAAATTCAATTGATTTTGAATTTATAAAATAACGTTTATAAATTCACACACACACACACACACACATATATATATTATAAAAACTCCAACTTATAAAAATCCTTTAATTAACAAATTTTATTTATATCTCATTTAAACGCCAAAATCCAATTTATACGTTAATTACTTATAAATCTTTTGTTTTACAAAATCTATTCATTTTATAACTTCACAATTTACAAATCAATAAATTTCATTCACTTATGAAATCCATTTTAATTTCATTTTAATACTTATAAAAACTCGTTTTATAATTCCAATATTTTAATTTATAAATATCAATTTTATAAGTCTTTTATACAAATCATTTATAATAATTCAATAATCCCAATTTAAACCATTTTATAAATTAATCAACTACTTACTTCGAAAACGGTTATATTTCACAAAAATAATAATTTTTTATAACATAAAAATTACAACGTTTATTTATTTAAAATGAATAAATTCCAAAATTAAATTTTATTATGAATTCTCAACTTAAATTTTTAAAAATCCAATTTTATTTATTTTCGGCATCTAACGATACCAAAAATATATTTGGCTAAAATTTAACCTTTAATGATTTCAATCACAAAGATAATCACGCAGATTATAAATAGATCAATCAATAGATCAACACACAACATTGAAACAAATTCAAATGTTTGAGGAATCCAATTGGATCCCTCCAACCTGTTTCCCTGCATCAAAAGATGTTAGCACAATACCAATTCCGATTCGAGACTGAATATCGCGGTATATGGGATTTATAAAATATTATCCGCTTATTATGCGGCGCAATAGGGTCTCATCCGCTATATAATGCGGGAAATCAACTCCAAGTACATATATAATACCAATTCCATACAAGTTGGAATTATCGCGGTATATGTTTTTAATAAATAACCTCGGCTTAATATACGGCGTATAGGGTCTATTTCAAACAACAGATAACAATTATCATCCAAACACACAATCAAACAATTTTAAATCTAACTATTTAAAATTTAAATCGAAACAATTCGATTGAGTGAGAAGTTCCCACCTTGAGTTTCCGATAACAGTTGTAGCATTTATTTCAAATAAAATTAAACGTGCGTTTAATTTTACCCAAAATTTTCACTAGCTCCAAACGACTCCAATCCAGCTCCATTGCGTAGTGCTCGACGAAACGAAGCCAACGCAATTTGTTTCGTAAATTTCCGACCTCGTATCAAAAGGTTATAGCGTTTTAAACTTTACACAATTTTAATATAAAATTAATTTACATTTCATTTTATATTTTTATAACTTATAGCATCTGGACCGTTAGATTTGCTTCCTCCACATCAGGCTGTCGCACGCATTCTTCTCCATCTCCAGGCTAATGTCACGTTCCCTTAACCCATAGCCGCCTATTAGGGTTTCATTTTGCTCCTCCATCAACCAACTTGAACACGATCAACAACTTCCACTCCAAAGCCTTCGCCACCGTCTACCATCGGCTGCAACCTTGCAAAGCTCGGCCTCATCATGTCCTCAATTTCCATGCATGAAACGTTGGTGAACGCGAGCAGATAGCTCCTCCTTTAATTGACGATTCGCCAGATCTACCGTTGGATATATAGATCACACTATGCTCTTCAATTTGTTAGTTGGAAGTTTTTGATGATAGTGAGTAGATTAGAAGAAAAAGGAGGAAGAAGAATGGTGCTTTTTCGGCCATTGACGAAGTAAACGGCGGCTGAAGCCCTAGGGTTTTAATTTCTTTGCAAAAGTGAAAATAAAGGGGTTTTTATAGAAAATTTCACAAATTACTATTCATCCGAAATTTTCCGAACCCCAAATCTCGCGCGGTGACCGGCATTTCTAGGGTTTAACCTGCGTTCCGGACACAATGGAATATGTTTCGGAGGTTAATTCGATCATATGTGCAAGTTACGAAAATAAACGATCAAATTTAAATTAAATCAATTAAACTAATTTCTATGCGTTCTGGCTTGCCCCGGACAAACGGTAAATCCGATTGACACGAAATTTAAAACCTTACAATAATATAACATTACGAATCCGATGAAACTAGTTTCGTCGAAATCCGAGACTGTTTGAAAAATGGCTATTTTCACTAGTCGATTAAATATTAAAATATTCAATTTTCACAAATTAACTTTTAATTTAATTTCGAAAGTTCACAAACATTGTTCTAACTCCAATATGATTTAATATAACTTTATAAAATCATTTTTAATCACATTAAACCTGATTTTCAATTATTTACGCAATTCCAAATATTAAATTATCGATTTAATTATCCAATTAAATCTAAATATTCGAAAAATAATTTATTCGACTCACAAATTCTACTTGTTGATATTTAAAATCAATTAAATATCTAAATTTCAAATGACAGAAATTCTGGGTCGTTAAAAACTTCCCCTCTTAAAAGAATTTCGTCCTCGAAATTGCCAAGTAAGAAAAAGTTACAGAATTCATTGACTTTTCAAAACAAACCGTTCAAGTTTGATTTACAAATCTCTTAAGTGTTTAACTTTTTCAAAATATCAATAGTTAAACTTCTTACAAAATATTTACTAATATTTCTCAAATCTATATATAGTTAACTTTTCAAAATCAACTATATCGTTTAACCTTTAACTTCAAATCAAAGCTTAGTTTTCACAAAAAAAAATTCCAAAATTTTCCGAAAATTTTCTAACACCTTAAATTTTTAGAGAATTTCGCCATAACCTCCTTTGCGCGGCTAGCTCGGTACGACTACAAAATGCCACAATGGCCCCCCAATTTCAAAAACAAAACGAAAAGCCAAGCGGCTAGACAAGAAGATCATCAAATTTCATACTGAAATTCAAATACATACCTTTTTTGTAGAGCAATTCAATTTTTATCTTCAAAATCAAAATCCCAATTCCATTTCCTTTAATACACCTGTATATCCTACTAGCCATAATATCCAATTACAATATTCAAAAATCATTTTGCACAATTCAAATTGGTTTCCCATTTATGCATGTTTGATTTGTTAACATTCATTCATTCAATTTCAGTTAGTTTACATTCACTAATACATTCACTAATTTACATTCACCTTAGTTCACTTTCAATTCAAATCAAATTCAGTTCATATTCATTTACTTCCAATTTGGATTCAATTACTTTAGCCTTCAATTTCACTAATTCAATTTCATCAACACTTAATGAATTTATATACAATCAACTAACAACAATATAACAATAAATGTATATTCAATACAACCAAATTCATTCAATTTTCTTTACTTTACATTCAATTTGGTTCAACACATTTAATTCCAATTGGTTTAATATTAAATTGACTTACATTCAATTTATTCAATTAGCTTTTAATGAATTAACACTTATATTCATTATTTCATATCAATTTATTTATATTTGATTGATTAACATTCAATCCATTAATTAATTCAATTGCTAATTCCTTTTACATTTCAAGTTGAGTTTCATTACTTAACTCAAGTTCATATTTATCACTTTACTCATTTTACTTCGGTACCAAATCAACTTCCAATTCATTTGTCATTGACCCAAATTTATTTTTAACTTAATAAATTTTCTTTAAGTAATCATTTCACTTAGCCTCCTAGGACCCTTCTTTAAATTCACTTTATTTAATTGATTCACTTTATAACCCACGGGTCCCAGGATCGAAACCTGGCTCTGATACCACACTGTAACGTTTCGATTTCTGTTGGGATCCGAAGGTCGGCATTCTTACGTCCACTGTATCAAATGCCGCATAATCGAATGCCGGAAAACCGAGTTGTTAGGGTTTAAAAGAAGAGATAGAAGAAAAAGATAGAAGAAATAAGGAAACAGAACAGAAACAACAACAGAATCTCATTCGCAGCGGAACAATATATAATAGATAAATGAGTAATCTTTAAACAAAGAACTATCTCAGTTATTACATTACATTATCATCAGAGGGTACAACAACATTATACAACACAACAAAATTCAATGGGCAGCTATACAAAACATGTCCTTACAAGTGAAATACACAGCGGAAAGATAACATCATATACAAGTAATACGTCTCGCCATCTGGCTCGCCACTTGAGCTCCAAAGCACTTTTGAATCCAAAATGACCTGATAACCTGACTCTAGACTGCCCGTGTGTATGGGCACCCAGAGTTTAGGAAGTCTAGGTCAGTCATGGGACTGGTGTGAGAACTAAAAACAGTTATTTAACTTTTAAAACAACAACAACAAGGGAAGTGAAAAATAAAATAAAATAAAAATATCCGCAATGCTTTTGGAAAATGAGACTACCATAAGGCCTCCCCGCACATACACAATGCAAACGCAGAATTGGAGGAGATTTCTCCTTATGATAGTCAAAGATGCTTACTACGCAAAACAAATCATTTTTGATATTATTGTTAGTGCATAGTGTAGAAAGCATTTCGAAAATATAATATAAATCTTAGCCAACATACGACCATTATCGTATGCCTACTATAGCTACCATGTTCAATAGCAGGTTACCGCCACATTTCATGGCAGATTATACAACTAAAACCATACAAGGCTCGTATTGTTTCTTTGGATTTCCAACAAATGGTCAGGCTAAGGAACTTCCTACTGCCACATGGGATCGCCTCTGGCGGGACGTCCCGAGAACCTAACGTTACGGTTAGATCTCTGCCAACACAAGGTCGGGCTACCTCTGTAACTAGGTAACTACTACACGAATATGTCATCCCCCAGTCCCTTTGGACCTTTATCCGAGCGCTCGAAAACCAACATCACACAGTAATAAATATAGTGTGTCAACATGAGTAAGTATCTGGGATCCATACCATGATACCACCCTTTCTAGAAGGAAATGACGTACCCTAAAGGGTGCGACCCTCATAACCTTGCCGCATATTCCTGTTTTGACCATTTCTGGGTGTGAGGTCTGACGAAGTCTCGTCCACAAAGCTATGCTTTTTCACAAAGCCATGCTCTGATCAACAAATGATCAATAAATAATCATCACACAGCAATACTCAACATGCCACATTACCAAATTGGGAATATATTACTGATAACCTTCAACTACAAAACCACTAAGAGTGTTAAGCTAAGAGAATAAATTCTCCACCACCAACGGAGATGTATTTGAAAGGAATCTGCTTTATATCTCAAAATGTAATGTCAGACATGTAACCGTACAAGTCTGTTCCGGGTTCGAACAGAACCGAAGGCACTTCCAAAGAAGCCCTTGCGATCTGGGTATTCATAATCCTGGTCGAATTTCCCATCACAAAGGAAATCTATATACCGTAGCTCACGGTGCAGAGACAATCGATAGGTCATCCTATCGTTTTCACAGATACCCGGTCTTCAACACCGGTCTTCAATGCTATCCATTACGTCGTATCACTATTCGGAATGGGTAATCCGAATAACGAGCGCAATAATTTCAAAATAAGTGTAGCATTCAATTTCAACCAATTCGCAACAAATAGTCATTTAAGGGTCAATATTGATAGTCGGTATTTAACTATCAATCAATATTCACAACATCACCCGGTTATAAATAATCTTCCCAAATTATTTATTTTTCAAAATATCTTTACAAGATATATTTTCCACACTTCAATCATTTGAAAAAAAAATTCAAATCATTTTTCACCTTTTAATCTTTGAAAACAAATTTCAAATCAATTTCCTTAAACGGAAGCACTTCCAAATATTTATCCATTTTCAATTTAAAATGGTTCATTTAAATCAATCAAATAAATCCTTACCGATTTATTTTAAACTTACGTTTCAAATCCGTAAATTCATTTCCACACTTCAAAAATAAATCAGTGTTTATTTTCAAACAAATTCCCCTTTCTTTTATAAATTCCATAGTGAATTTACATTTCCAAAATATCTATGAATATACGATTTTTGAATCAATTTCTAATATTCATTTTCAATTTATCTTAAGATAAAATCTCAAAACATTCACTTCATATTGGAAAAACATTTCCATACTTATTTAATAATAAGTAATTCACAAACCTATTTATTTTGAACATTTGGAAAATATTCAATATACTTAAATCACAATTAAGTATATAATTTATTCTTTAAGGAAAACATTCTCTTAAACACATTTATTTGAGTCAAAACGAATGTTGCGTAAAACATCGTTACGACAACCCAAAATCATTAGTATAAGGATTCGAACTTAATAGATATATAAATCACAATACTATATAAAACATTTCCTTTCGAAAATCATTTACTATAACAACAATGTTATAGTCCACCATTTCCTTATATTTCTCGAAAACGTCTATTTCAACAATGAATGTTGAAATCTATAGTTTCGATATTTAAAACCTTTTAAAACATCTTCAAAACAATTTAACTTCATCTTATAATATCACTTCCCTATAACATATCCATTTTATTTAATAATATATTCACTGTTCAAAATCCTGAATATACTTCCCAACCAAACTCTTATTATTACAACATTTAACTTAAAAGATAGTTCGCTGTCCAAAATCACGAATATATCTTCTTTAATAAACTTCTATGTTTAGTTTATCAATTCAATTGATTTTGGATTTATAAAACGACGTTTATAAATTTACATACATACATACATACATATATATATATATATATATATATATATATATATTATAAAAACTCCAACTTATAAAAATCCCTTAATTAACAAATTTTATTTATATCTCATTTAAACGCCAAAATCCAATTTATACGTTAATTACTTATAAATCTTTTATTTTACAAAATCTATTCACTTTATAACTTCACAATTTACAAATCTATAAATTTCATTCACTTATGAAATCCATTTTTATTTCATTTTAATACTTATAAAAACTCGTTTTATAATTCCAATATTTTAATTTATAAATATCAATTTTATAAATCTTTTATACAAATCATTTATAATAATTCAAAAATCCCAATTTAAACCATTTTATAAATTAATCAACTACTTACTTCGAAAATCACATTTCGGTTATATTTCACAAAAATCATAATTTTTTATAACATAAAAATTACAACGTTTATTTACTTAAAATGAATAAATTCCAAAATTAAATTTTATTATGAATTCTCAACTTAAATTTTTAAAAATCCAATTTTATTTATTTTCGGCATCTAACGATACCAAAAGTATATTCGGTTAAAACTTAACCTTTAACAATTTCAATCACACATATTATAAATAGATCAATCAATAGATCAACACACAACATTGAAACAAATTCAAATGTTTGAGGAATCCAGTTGGATCCCTCCAACCTGTTTCCCTGCATCCAAAGATGTTAGCACAATACCAATTCTGCTTCGAGACGGAATATTGCAGTATATGAGATTTATAAAATATTATCTGCTTATTATGCGGCGCAATAGGGTCTCATCCGCTATATAATGCGAGAAATCAACTCCAAGTACATATATAATATCAATTTCATACAAGTTGGAATTATCGTGGTATATGTTTTTAATAAATAACATCCGCTTAATATATGGCGTATATGTTCTATTTCAAACAACAGATAGCAATTATCATCCAACCACAAACAATTTTAAATCTAACTGTTTAAAATTTAAATCGAAACAATTTGATTGAGTGAGAAGTTCCCACCTTGAGTTTCCGATAACAGTTGTAGCGTTTATTTCGAATAAAATTAAACGTGCGTTTAATTTTATCCGAAATTTTCACTAGCTCCAAACGACTCCAATCAAGCTCCATTGTGTAGTGCTCGACGAAATGAAGCCAACGCAATTTGTTTCGTAAATTTCCGACCTCGTATCAAAAGGTTATAGCTTTTTAAACATTACACAATTTTAATATAAAATTAATTTACATTTCTTTTTATATTTTTATAACCTATAACATCTGGACCGTTAGATTTGCTTCCTCCACATCAGGCCGTCGCATGTATTCTTCTCCATCTCCAGGCTAATGTCGCATTCCCTTAACCCATAGCCGCCCATTAGGGTTTCATTTCGCTCCTCCATCAACCAACTTGAACACGATCAACAACTTCCACTCCAAAGCCTTCGCCACCCTCTACCATCGTCTGCAACCTTGCAAAGCTCGGCCTCATCATGTCCTCAATTTCCACGCATGAAACGTTGGTGAAAGCGAGCGATAGCTCCTCCTATGGTTGACGATTCGCCAGATCTACCGTTTGATATATAGATCACACTATGATCTTCAATTTGTTAGATGGAAGTTTTTGATGATAGTGAGTAGAATAGAAGAAAAAGGAGGAAGAAGAATGGTGCTTTTTCGGCCATTGACGAAGTAAACGGCGGCTGAAGCCCTAGGGTTTTAATTTCTTTGCAAAAGTGAAAATAAAGGGGTTTTTATAGAAAATTTCACAAATTACTATTCATCCGAAATTTTTCGAACCCCAAATCTCGCACGGTGACTGGTGTTTCTGGGGTTTAACCCACGTTCCGGACACAATGGAATATGTTTTGGAGGCTAATTCGATCATTTGTGTGAGTTACGGAAATAAACGATCAAATTTAAATTAAATAGATTAAACAATTTCTATGCGTTTTGGCTTGCCTCGGACAAACGGTAAATCCGATTGACACGAAATTTGAAACCTTACAATAATATTACATTATGGATCCTATGAAACTGGTTTCGTCGAAATCCGAGACTGTTTGAAAAATAGCTATTTTCACTAGTCGATTAAGTATTAAAATATTCAATTTTCACAAATTAACTTTTAATTCAATTTTGAAAGTTCACAAACATTGTTCTAACTCGAATATGATTTAATATAACTCTATAAATCATTTTTAATCACAATAAACCAGATTTTCAATTATTTACGCAATTCCAAATATTAAATTATCGATTTAATTATCCAATTAAATCTAAATATTTGAAAAATAATTTATTCGACTCATAAATTTTACTTGTTGATATTTAAAATTAATTAAATATCTGAATTTCAAATGACAGAAATTCCGGGTCGTTACACTGTGGTTGAAGGAAAACAGGTTGGAGGGATCCAACTAGATTCCTCAAAAATGTTGAATTCAATTTCATATATAGTGGTATATGATATGTTTGAATAATCTATGATGGATTATTGCATGATTTGAATTTATTGGATGGTATGGTAGTCTGCCTAGATTTTGGTAATTTAAAATACCATAAATATATATATTTTTAATTTGAAAAAAAATGAAAAGGGATTTTGGATCTAAATTATTTATATTGACATTTGGATTAATTAAACAAACTTATTTGGATAAAATAAACGGTTTGACTTTGTACTTGACTATTCTGTGATATTCAAAATGGAGATTTTGGAATAAAGTAAATAACGGATTTTAAATATAATCCTTAAGTGATATTTATTGAAATATAAAAGGTTTAAAAATTAAGATTTTTAATAGATTGGAAAAATAAAAAGGGAATTTGGAAATGAATATAAAATTGGTTATTCTGGATCTTAATTAAGATTTCTAAATTACGAAATAAAAGTAAAATCAAGATTTGGTTGGTTTGGAATAATGTTTGGTTTATTTTAAGAAATCGGTGTATAAATGGAATTTAACTTAGAAATCGATTTATAATAGATATAAGTAATGTGAAACCGTTGTAAACCGAAAATGAGACTATGGGATTTATAAACAATGTTTATAAATAAAGTGAAATGATTATCATTTGATAAAATTGAGGATATAAATTCAAGGTAAAAATTTATAATAAGTTGGGTAAATTTGTTTAAAAGAAATGGTTGATTTTACTTTTGGAAATGTGAAAAAGGGATTTATGAAATTGGAGATGTAAGTCAATTAGTGATAAATGGAGAGAGATCTATAAATATTGGATTGGTTATATTAGAATTAAAAAACATATTTTTATCGAGAAGTTGAGTTGCTTTAAAAAGAGGATTTTTAATTATTAAACTAGGTAATTTAAAAGTGTTTAAAAATATTTTAGAAAATTAGTTATTTAAATATTTTTAAGTTGTCAAAATGAATTATAAGTTTCATAGACAAGTCATGTAAATTGATAGAATTTTATTAATAAATTAGAATTAATTATAGTTTCAAAGTTATGTAGGTATTTTAATTGTTTTAAAAGTATATTTGATTATTAAATAAAGTTTTCGGAAAGTAATGGTGTACTTTCATGGCAAAATCGGAAGGCAGAGAGTGCCTATAGTTAAGTTTGGATTTCTCTAGGATAGAGACGTAATCATTGAGCTCTGAATCAATGGTTGATACCTCATATTACTTTCCATATTTATTTTAAAAAGTTTTCAAATATTTTGGAAAAGAATTTTTTGTGAACGTACTTGCTCCGATAGGATAAGTTTATACTTTTGATAAAGAGATTTAATTTATTTAAATATAAATTAAATAAGGCGTAGTGATGTCAATGGGAAATGAATCTTTGATTGAATGATTTTTTATTTGATAGTTAAATAACCGAGTATCAAATCTGCACCAAAAAGATAACTTTGGGAATATCTAGGAGAAACGGAGATTATATGGTATAGTTACCATTGAAGGTGCTATTGTACGTATAAACTCGTTTCGTTCTTCTAGGACGATGATAAGGAAACCTGTCCACTAACGGTTAGGAGATGATCTTCGATCTTATTTCGCCTGTTTGGGTTTACCGAAAATATCAAACGTTGTTTCAAAGAGATCAGGATCTGTTATCCAAAACCACTTTGATCCAACGAATACGTTTTCGAAGTGAAGACAAGAGCATGAAATCGAAGTTAGAATATTGAAGTGCAAGGGCTAGTCGTTATTAATCCTAAAGATGATTCCAAAATGGATGTAATAGGAATAGTGCCTTCTGTTTCATTTAGGTTGAGAATGGACTTGTATGGATGAATTCTATCAGTACGTTGTCATTGGAGGACAACGAGCATTCCAAGCATATGTTCCTTAAAAAGGTAATCGTAGCCTCAAGCCTCATCAACTGGAATGATAGAAAACCAAGAGAGATGCAGCATGGCTAAGTGGTTCGTATCCAATTAGGGTATGTTATCACCTTTCTAGATACCCTCGGATGATACGCTGGTGCATGGAAAAAGAGCTCTCGATAAGGGTGGGAAGACCCGGGGTAATAACATATTCAGTTTTATCCAGGTTAGGGATGGGGATGGTCTTGTGCTGTAGGGGATCCCGGCAAGGTCCTCGGTACATTCTTCCAGACGTGTACTGTAATTGGTGATATCCCAATGCCTAGTCATTGGATGGAATCCATTCTCTAATGTGTGCTTTACAGCTTTGGTTATAGAGCCTAGTATGCTAGAATTCAATAATGTAACAATTTGGGCTATTTGGATAAGTATTTGTACTTAGACACTATTATATCAGATGATTTTGATATAAAATGTTTTGATTATTGTAAGGTAAAAATCTGTCATGTTTATGTGTGGCGTGGTCTTATGAGATACCTTTGTTTTTCAAAAGACTTTGATAACTTTAATAGTTCAAATTGAGTGTGTTTTCTCACGCTGGTTTTCCAAACTAACTGGGATGTTATTTTATTATAATGCTCCGGCCAGACCGAGTATTACATATTCTGATTAGGATGCTGTGGAGCTCAAGAGACGAGTTGGATGACGAAGATGTATTACACGTACTTGATTATATTACATTGTGTTTGTTAGGATGTGTAGTCAGCACTAGTGAGGACAAGTTATTATAACTGTCCATTATTCATGTGTAAATTGTTGTACTCTCACGATGTTATGTATAAATAGCAATTATGGTTCTTTTTGTATAAAGACATGTTATTATTTATTATATATTGTTCCGCTGCGTTTTGTGAGATTCTTTGTTGTAGTTCTATTTTCTTTTCCCCTAACTATCAGATTTTTCGGTATTCGATTGCTCGGCATGTAATACAGTGGACATATTAATGTCTATTTTTGAGAGTCGAAAATCCCAGTCATTACAGCACAGGCTTAGTTAATTACCCTATAAGCCAACTGCAGCCAAAATTTGAAACAGTTATAACTTTCATACGGTAAGTCTATTTTTCTATTATGAACACTCTACGAAATGAGAAACTATCATCCTAAAGCAATAGAAGTGATTTGAGACCCTTATTTGGCTCCTATTAAAATTTATAGTCCAAACAATCTTTTTAGGGTTAAAATAGTCATAAAGAAATTTAATAAAAAAAACATAGACATGAAATATGTCCCAAAGAGTCACATTCTAAAATTTTAGAGTCATATAACTAAAATTGAATAATATAAAAAGGTTTTACGATCCTCGGTTATGTAAAATAGGAGTCCTTACAGTGAGTCCCCTCCTTGGAGAGTAAGGGGATGGACTTGCTCGGATATTGGGTCCTTCGTTGGAGAGCGAGCGGGTTAGGCTCAATCTGGATATGTGATCCAGGGAAATGAAAAATTGGATTGGATATATGATCTAGAAAGATCATGAATTGAATTGGATACAGGATCCAAAGAGATCAATGATTGAACCAAATATGTGATTATGTGATCTGGAGTGATTAAAAGCTAAGCTAGATGTCGATAATGTGATCCGGAGAGATCAAAACCTAAATTGGACGTTGATTATGTGATTTGGAGAAATCAACAATGGGACATTGGGATTGGAACAAAGCTTGACCATAAAATGATTTGATAATGACTATTGGATTATGTCATTGCCTTAATTCGATTTGGACTTATTTATAATGTGGTACTAGGAGATTCTGGATGATTTATAAGTAACGATCCAAGTGGTGTTAATAAGCATTGATGATTGAAGATGCCTAGTCACATGTTATATAATATACTAAATCGTGGATGGATACGAGATGATTTGATTTATAATATAAGATGTATTGTATTCCAATGGAACACGGATTGGTTATGATTTATGAGTAATACATAGGCAAGGAATGTAGTCCTTAGCTGTGATGGATTCGGTGTGACCTTTGACTTATAACTGAATTTGAAGGATATAGATGCTTCACCACGATTGGTCTAGAAAACAGCTAGAGAGCTTGACTATAAATGATTGATCGTTTTATACTCTCTAGGCATGCCTTACATTCACAGGGCATACTTTTGAAGGCAAGTGTTACGACCAAATTTTCAGCCTTCGAACAGACTCAAACCATTAAACTGGACTGAAAACAATAGCGAAACCAAGTCCAAAACATAAAAACATTACAAGTTAGCAGATGAAGAAGTGTAAAGGAGATAACTAAAAATTCGGTAAGGTTTCACAACTTAGCCACCGTGGATCATCATCGAGTTAGAGCCTTGGACCATCATAGAATTGAGATCCTTGGGTCATCACTAAGTTAGGATCCTCGGATCATCACTAAGTTAAAGGCCCTAGATCATCATTGAGTTGAAGGCCTTGCATCATCACCGAGTTGAGGCATATAACCCATCACCGAGTTGTGAAGTCATAGGTTGGTTAGGTATGCGACTTTTATGGTTCGACATGGAGAATGCAACACCCCTAATTTTAGTTTAATATTATTCAAGATATTTAATTGGATAGATTAAATATAATAATGTAAATGGTTAAGGAGAATGAGATTTGTTTATTAACATCAAATTTAAGGTGAATAATGATAAACCATCTATCTATTTCTTGTTTGAATTTGGTTATGAGTAGTATCCGAATTATTTTGATAGATTTTCCCAAGTTACAGGAAAATATTCATTTTTTTGGATAGAATAATGAATTATAGGATTTTTATGAAATAGTTTGAATGAGTTTTATGGGTAAAACCTAAATGTTTAATCTTCAATTGCTTTTATTTTTTGAGATGTTGTGTAAAACGATAATTTGGAAATGGGTTTTTAATTTCATAATTTTCCAAGTCAAATTATTTATTTTATGAATTTTCTAAGGTGTAAATTAGGTTAATTTTAGAGTTTTAATTATTAAAAACAATTAACTATGGTTTTGGCCTCGAAACTTTTATATGTAAGAGAATATGATATTTCTGAATTTATATGATTTTTTAAGGATTTTTCCCAAGTGATTTCAAATTATTATGAATTTATTTTTCTAGATAAGCATTTAAATTATTTATTAATTAGGTTGGTAAATGATTTTGGGACTATAAAACAAGACGCAGAAATTTTTCTGGAAGGAATTGGTTAAAATGTAATATTATCCAATAGAAATTGGACAAGAGTTGAGATTTGGTGAAAAGAAATTGCTTTTAATGCTAATAAATCAGTTTTCACAATAATTACGAGAATGTTATGCCACTCTTAACAACGTCGAACTTAAGATGATGCCTTACTGTAAGAGTCGGGATCGATATGGAGGGAAGCATATGATAACTATTGAGGTAGTTATGCAATGATTCCTTCAATTTCAAAGTCGACATTGTCGGCAATTTATTATAAATGGCATTGCATCCTTGTGATTCATTTAAGTCTTTTTGACAATCTATTATAAACAACATCATTGAGGCCACCTCACTTATGTCGCCATCATTGATGTTGAATACCACCCTTTTGATTATTTTCGGTACCAACTATATAAAGGAGTTGATGTCGCCTTTTTCGACTTCAACCTTGTATATTTGGCAGCACAGTAGCTAAAGTATATAAAGTATAATATTTTATAATGATGCCGCTAGTTTTTGTGCCTCTATTCATCAATGTCAGCAAGGTTTTCTATTGCATTGTGTTGGCTACAATGCCGCATTTCTTCCTTTTAACGGCGGCTGGTTTAGTTTTTAGTAAAATGAAACTATATTTAAAGAGCGATATAGCCAATGTTCAAGAGGTTCGACAACCATATGATTTTGGCAGTTAGCCATATGATTCATAAATATCTAACGATTGGTTCTAAAAGGTGGATAGCCTATATCATATGTATGTCGACAACCTAGTTTTGATATAGAGTTTTATACCTAAATGGACTTAAATTTTTGGTTTCAACCTTGGATAGAGGTTTACATTGGTATTAACATCGAAAATATACTATATTGTCCTAATTAACGGCAATAAGCCATATGTTGTATGATTTCGACTTTGATCGTTGGGGATACCAACGTTTACATTGCTATATGATATAAGTATGCGAAGTTGACATTATTTATCGGGGTTACCAAGATAGAATAAAATCAACATTAATCATTGGGGATACTAATGCATATTTTTAATGAGTTCGACATGATCATTGGGGATACTAGTGTATATTTTTGTAAGGTGTTATAAGCTTAAGGGGTATACCACCTAGTTGGGGACACCAATAGACATAGGTTGAACACGTAGGTTAAAAATGAGTAAAATTGATAAGTGATGGGTTCATAGTCATTCTAGAAAAACTATGAGATATGAGATAGATAATCCACATCATGTCGGTGATGGATAGTCTCTATATGGTTAATGAAGGGTTTATAGTCATCCTAGGAAAACAAAGGGATCTGTGATGGATGTCCACGTGATTTTAATGAATAAAACCATATGTGAAGGATAGTCCATATAGAAGGGGATAGATAATCCTTAAACATTACATGTGAGATGGGCAATCGACATAAATCTAAGATGGATACTCATTTGTAATTAAGACAAATTATCAAATGTGAACCGGATATTCTAATAAAGTTGGGATGGGTAGTCCAAAGTGTGTTGCATGACTAACAATGCTTATCTTCTATGTTCTAACCATTATGGATGCAGTAGCACAATATATGATTAATATGTTTTGATTAAGATACTAGTGAGGGAAAAACCTGTTCCGCTCAGCAGTATGGTCTCACTGGATATCTATTTTCCGTTCGAGATGGTAGGTTAATATTCACACCGTCTATTTATCTGTCCCGAAGTTTTTGTTTTCCCCCTTAAACTCTCAGGTACTCAACTGAGTAGGTTCGAAGTAAGGGATTTCAGGTATTCAGATGGACGAATAAGCTTCTTGAGATGTGCAAGAGGTAATCGAGTTATTTAGAAGTTCTTATCTAATCTGCCATGTTGTTTGATTTTTTTTATATGGATGTAATGGCATGTTATATAATTGCCAAGTGTTAGACCCTGATCAACCAAAGAGGCATCTTAATATGTCGCTTTTGGAGTTTTTTGTAATAATTATATTTTCCTAAATGTGGGATTACAAAAGGGGTTATGTAACGAATATGGGAAGTCACTTATGGAATGAAATGTGGAAGTTTTCTATTAAATTATGTTTGAAAATTTTCATATTCACGTGCTTTTGATTATTGAGATGACTAATACAGCCGCATTTTGTCACCGGAATTAATATTATGGATAACTGCAGCATCTGCTGCACTCAGTTTCGGGTCACGAAATGAGGGATGTTACAAGTTGGTATCAGAACATAGGTTTATGTAAAAATTAAAAGATTAAAAGATATTTTTTAAACATAATCCTAATAAATCAGATAATAAGAATGGGGTATAGGATAACGCTAGAGTAACATACTTACATTGGCTATATATAAGTATGTATCCTATCTCTATTTTCCCCCACTCTTCTAGACCATTCTTCTTATCTTACAAAGGCTTATATGCAGATTACGAGAAAGCAATGTATGGAAGCATGAAATGGAAGAGTGAATCTAGGTGGCGGAAGCACCACAACC
Source organism: Allium cepa (assembly GCA_030765085.1). Taxonomy (NCBI): domain Eukaryota; kingdom Viridiplantae; phylum Streptophyta; class Magnoliopsida; order Asparagales; family Amaryllidaceae; genus Allium; species Allium cepa. The sequence goes on along the minus strand of CM060946.1, from coordinate 119,396,235 downwards.
AACAAAAATGCTCGACCCAACACTAGAAGAAATCTGGATCGATAGGCAATGCTAATCAAAATACAAAAGCTAATGTAGATGTTGGAACTGCACTAATAGATATAGGGACTATGTATCAGTCCTTTATTAATCCGATGCAAGCTGGAGCACATGCAGGAGTAGTTGGAGATAATGCTGCTAATGCGGCAGGAGTTAATCCAATAGCACCAGTTAGTAATAACTATGCTAAATTGAACCGAGATTATGCTATTCTTGGTGGGAAGCATTTTCTCAGAACTGAAGGTGTTATTGAAGTGGCAAATTGGCTGCTGCATTATGAAAGAATTTTTACAGATTTGGATCTGAATGATGAGAAGAAGAGGATGTTGGCTTCGAGACAGTTGCAAGGTGTTGCATTATTTTGATGGATATGGTGACCGTAAGGGTACCAGAGGAGGGTTTTACTTGGGTAGAATTTCAAAGGATATTTAAGCAAATATTTTTATCTGAGGGAGTCAAGTTTACCCTGCTCAGGTAGTTTATGGAATTGGAGCATAGGGAAATGTCAGCATTGGAATACTCTACTAAGTTTGATGATCTGTCTTGATATGGATATTCCACTACTGATGTCGTTATCAAGTGGAATGAGAAGTATATCTGAAAGATGAGGCCGGATATTGCTAGGGCAATAATTCCACATCTCAGGGATCCATCAAATGTAGTGGTGGAAATGGCTATTAGAAACGAGGAGATGCTTTCTACTTTTGGGAAGGAGATGCCAGTTGGAACCCAAAGTTCTTAGAATAAGAAAAGAAAGTTCCTTAAGGGAAACAGAGTTCAGAAGGGTGGAGCTGTCAAGAAAGGAAAAAGAAGATACCATTTGTTGTAAGTGTGATAAGAAGGGGCATTATGCTAATGAGTATCGATCGAGTGATGTCAAGATCGTTATGGGCAAGCAGAATGTGAAGTGCTTTAACTATTACCATGTCGGGCATTATGAGAACAAATATCCACTAGCAGTCAAGGCTAATAAGGGATAGGTGTTTTATTTGGCACCATCAGCATCAAGACTGACTGCTGTTGAGAAAGGAAGGTCCAAAATGGAAATTATGCATTTGATTCATAGCATACCGGTTAGAGTATTGTTTATTACTGGTGCATTCGTTTGTCTCCCAATGTTTGGTCGATAAATTATGTTTAGAACCATCATACATTGTTACTTCCTTAAGGGTAGCTACTCCAATAGGAGGGTACGTAACTCCTGGGACAATATGTGACCATCTAGAATTTGAGTTGTCGGGCTTTACTTTTATCAGTAGTTTTTTATGTTTGATTTTGTAGGTTTTGGGATTATTTTGGGTATGAATTGGTTGAGGAGATATGATGCTAGGATATTTTTCCAGGACAGGAAAATATCATTGAGATCCCCTAATAGTAGTGACCAAATTATATACTTAGTAGAAAAGTCGAGTGTGGATATTTGTACTTTATTGGGTGTAATGGAAGTAGAAGACGAAGTAAATTAGATTTTAGTCGCAAGAGAATTTGCAGATGTTTTTGAGTTGGTCGCATGACTACCATCGAAAAGAGCTATTATGTTTCGAATAGATCTTTTACCTGGAGCTAAACCTATGAGTAGACCACCTAACAGAATGAAACCTATCGAGATGAAGGAATTAAAGGTGTAACTAGTAGATTTAGTAGAAAAGAATTTATCAAACCAAGCAGTTTGCCATGATGAGTGACTGCGGTGTTCGTAAAAAAACCTGATGTTTCGTTGAGATTATTTATTGATTAACGTAAGTTGAATGTGAAGACGATAAGAATAGATGTCATTTGCTAAGAATTGATGATTTATTTGATCATTTGAGTTTAGCCAAAGTATTTTCCCAAGTGGATTTGACGATAGGGTTCCATCAATCGAGGGTAGACGAGGATAGTATTCCTTTGATGACATTTTGAATGAGATATGGTTCTTATGAGTGGTTAGTGATGCCATTCGTATTGACTAATGCACCTGCTTTCTCTATAGACTTGATGAACCGGATTTACCAAGAGCACTTGGAAAGGTTCGTGTTGGTATTCGTTGATGACATTCTGTTATATTCTAAGGAAGAGATCATGAGATTCATCTTAGAATAGTGCTTGAGACATTGAGGTAGCATCAACTAAAAGCAAAGTTTTCAAAATGTCACTTTTGAAAGAGAGAAAAGAAATTCCTTAGACATGTTATTTCAAAGAAAGGGCCATCCATGGATCCAGCTAAGACTGAAACTGTAAATAATTAAAGGAGATCCAAGATGCCGAGCGACATAAGGATTTTTCTTGGATTGGCTAGCTATTGTCGGAGATTTATCAAGGATTTCTCGCGGATAGCAGCACCCCTGACTAAACTAGCCAGAAAGGATGTAAAGTTTATTTGGTTCGATAATTATGGAGAAGCATTCCTTAAGTTAAAGCATTTGTTGACCAATGCGCCTTTGTTAGTATTGTACCAAATGGTAATCTAGATTTAATGGTATATGCATATGCATATGGAAATAGATTAGGAGCTATATTGATGCAAAGGGGTAAGGTAATTGCCTATGCTTCTTGACAGCTCAGACTACATGAAGCTAGATACTTGACTCATGATTTGGAATTGGCAGCGGTGATCTTCGCATTGAAAGTGTGTTGGCACTTACTCTTAGGAGAAATGTTCGAGTTATATATGGATCATAAACCTTTGAGGTATTTATTCTCTCTGAAAGAGTTGAATATGAGATTGCAAAAATGGTTGAAGTTTCTAGCAGCATATGATTTTGGTATTGAGTATACATTAAGGAAAGGAAATAAAGTTGTGGATGCACTTAGCAGAAAACATTACAATGTGGTGTTAGCTATGTTGGTAGAATAGAAGGATTAGAAGGCACTGACTACTTGTAAGGTGCAAGTAAGATCGACTGTTAGTTTTAGTCAAATACTGTCATGTCGTCTTGCTTGGAAGTTCGATCGGTATTAATAGAGAGGATTGCTTCTAAGTAGAAAGACGATCCATTATTAGTCAAAAATATTAGATAATTGGAAATCGGAATTGAGATTGATGATTTGAAAGATTTTAGCCTTGACCGGAGAGGATGGTTAAAAAAAGAAGGGATGGTTATGTGTTTTAGATGTGGTGACCTAAGGAAGGAAGTTTTTAGGAACTGTCATCGATCAAATTTTACTATACATCCTAGAGGAACCAAAATGTATTAGGATATGAAGATGAGTTTCTTCTAAGAAGGTATGAAGAGGGATGAAGACTTATGGGTGAAGCAATGTGATAATTCCCAACAAGTTAAAGCCGAACCTCAAAAGCGAAGTGAATTGCTTTAAATATACTAGTTTGGAATTTAGATTCGATATCCTTCAATTTTATTGACAGTTTGCTAAGGTCAAATAGGAGAAATGAAAGAACTTGGGTCACAGTGGATAGACTGACCAAGTATGCACATTTTATTCCCGTTAAATCAACTAAGATGGCACCTATATTGGCTAAGTTGTTCATGAATAATATTGTTAGACTGCATGGGATTCCTAGTAGTATATTTAGTGACAAAGACGCTTTGTTCATAGTAAATTCTGGAAGAGTCTACAAGAGATATTAGTTACCAAGCTTAAAAGGGGTATCGCTCGTCACCCACAGACGAATAGGCAGACAGAGAGAGTCAACAAGGTACTTGAAGATTTTTATAGAGCTTGTGTACTAGATTTTGGTGGGTCGTGGGAAGACCATTTGCACTTGGTTGAGTTTTTCTGTTTAATAGTTATCAGACTAGTATAGGAATGGCGCCTTTCGAAGCTTTGTATGGAAGGCTGTACAAATAACCATCTTGTTGGTTGGAGACCGGAGACATACTGGTCCTTGGTCCAGATATAGTTAGGGAAGCCATAGAAAAGATTAAGTTGATTCAAGCTAGGATGAGAGAAGCTCAATCTAACTAGAAAAATTATGCAAATAAGAGGCGTAAGGATATAGAGTTCTTAGTTGAAGATCATATTTTCATTAAGGTATCACCAATGAAGGGTGTGGTACGATTTGAAAAATCAAGGAAACTGACACCGAGATATGTTAGACCATTCTCTATTATAGAGAAGATCAGAAAACTAGAATACCTGATAGAGTTACCGAGTAGTTTGGCAGGAGTCCGTAAGGCATTTCATGTTTCTCATCTTAGATAGTATGTGCATGATTCAGGAACTACTATTTCTGCGACTACACTAGAGGATTTAATAGTGGAACCAGATCTGACTTTTGTAAGACAACCAGTTCATGTTGTGACGAGAGATGAGAGTAGACTAAGGAACAACACAGTCAAGTTAGTGAAAGTCCAGTAGAGTGACAATGAGAATTACCATACTTGAGAGACAGAGGATAGGATAAGGGATACTTATACTGAGCTGTTATGATGTTATGTTTTATATTTGATGTATATAGACTTTAAAGCTGGTAGGATATACTAGTATTGTTTTAATGTTTGATAAGCTTATTATGTTACCTTACCGAATTCCGAGGACGGAATTCTTTAAAGGGGGGCCTATAACAACCTTAATTTTATTTTAACATTATTCAGAATATTTAATCAGATAGACTAAATAGAATAATGTAAATGGTTAAGGAGAATGAGATTTGCTTATTAACAAGGTCATGCCTTAATAAATTAAACAATGAGATTGTTTTTAAGGACTTAACACATAAGAGAATATGCGAGAGAGGAAAAATACGTAGATCCATCTTTTAATCCTTAAACCTTCCCCCCTCATATCATTCTCGTTCTACTCACATAAAACCAATTAAAAGAAGAACATAAGGACGCTGACCATAATTATAGGAAATGGAAAAGAAATCAAAGGGGATTCACAGGATAAAGCCTAGGAAAACTAGAGCAGTATCAAATCTCGAATCCAACATCAAATTTAAGATGAATAATGATAAAATATCTCCCTGTTTCTTGTTTGAATTTGGCCATGGGCAGTATCTGAATTATTTAGATAAATTTTGCCAAGTTGTGGTAGAGTATTCATTGTTTAGATAGAATAATGATTTATGGGAGTTTTATGAAATTGTGTGAATTGGTTTTAAGGGCAAAACCTAAGGCCCCGTTTGGCTTGTCGTTTTTAGTTCTGTGTTTTCGTCTATACAAAAACGCGTCCTTTGTATGTATTGTTGAAAAACAAACAATTTTGAAAAACGAAATTAACATGTAAAATATAAAACAAGTTTATTTTGTTTTTCGTGTTTTGAGAGAAAAGAAAAGCACGGAGAACAATCTAACTCCTTCGTTGTTCGTTAGTCGTCGCAACGGATAAGAATTATAAATCTTCTTTTCTTATTACTTTCTGTTTCTTTAGTGCAAGTTGAAAACACAAAACTCAAAATACAAAACCAAACGGACACTAAGGTTTTAATCTCCAATTGCTTTGATTTTCTGAGATGTTATGTAAATCGATAATTTGGAGATGATTTATTAATTTCATAACTTTCCAAGTCAAATTGAATATTAATAAATTTCCTAAGATTGAAATTGGGTTTATTTCGGGTTTTTAATTATTAAAATAATTTAAGTATGGTGTTGCCCCGAAATTATTACATGGAAAAGAATATGATATTTTAGAATTTCTATGATTTTTGGGGATTTTTCCCAGGTGATTCCAAATTATTATGAATTTATTTTGCTAGATAAGTATTTAAATTAATAATTAATTAAGTTAACAAATGATTTTGGAATTTTAAAACTGGATGTGGTGGTTTTTCTGAAACGATTTGGCTAAGTATTGTATTATCTAATTGAAATTGGACAAGGGTTAAGTTTGGTGAAAAGAAATTGCTTTTAATGATAATAAATCAGTTTTCACAATAATTATGAGAATGTCATGGCACTCCTAAAAACGTCAAGCATAAGATGATGCCTCAGCTATGAGAGTCGGCATCGATATAAAGGGAACCATATGATAACTACTTGGGTAGTTATGGAATGATTCCCACAATGTCAAAGTTGACTTCGTCGGCAACCTATTACCAATGGAATCACATCTTCGTATTCACTTTAACTCTTTAAAGCTTTAATGATGCCGTTATTGAGGTCACCTCTCTTATGTCGCCATCATTAATGCTACATACCACCCTTTCGATTATTTTGGGTATCAACTATATAAAGGTGTTGATGCCGCCTATTTTGACTTCGACCCAATATATTTGGCGGTATAGTGGCCGAAGTATGCTAAGTATAATATTTTATAACGACACCATTAGTTTTGATGTCGCTATTCATCAAGTCGGCAAGGTTTTGCATTACATTATGTTGGCAACGATGTCGCACTGCGTCGTTGCCACATTTCTTCTTTATAATGGCAGGGAGGCTTAGTTTTATGTAAATTGAAACTATATTTTAAAGAGGTGATATAGCCAATTTTCAAGAGGGTCGACAACATTATGATTTTGGCACTTAACCATGCGATTTATAGAACTCTAAAGTTTTGTTTCGAAAGATGATGGTCTATATCAATGTATGTCGGCAACCTTGTTTTCGACGTAGAGTTTTATACTTAAAAGAACTTTACTTTTTTGACCTTGGATAGAGGCTGACATTGTTATTAACGTCGAAAATATTCTTTAATGTCCTAATTAATGGCGGCAAGCCATATGTTGTATGATTTCGACTTTGATCATTGGGGATACCAACGTTTTACATTACTATGTGCTATAGGTATATCAAATTGACATTATTTATTGGGGTTGCCAAGATAGAATAAATTTGACTCTAATCATTGAGGATACCAATGTCTATTTTTAATGCATTTGACATAGATCATTAGGGATGCCAATGTATATTGGTTTAAGGTGTTATAAGCTTAAGGGGTATATAATCTAATTGGGGACACCAATAGACATAGGTTGAACATGTGAGTTAAACATGAATTAAATTGATAAATGATGGGTTCATAGTCATCCTAGGAAAACTATGAGATGTGAGATGGATAGTCCACATCATGCCAAAGATGGATAGTCTCTATATGGTTAATGAAAGGTTCATGTTTATCCTAGGAAAACTATGGAATGTGTGATGGATACATATCATTTTAAATGAATAAAACCAAGTGTGATGGGTAGTTCATAAGAAAGAAGATAGATAATCCATAAACATTACATGTGAGATGGGAAGTCCACATAAATCTAAGACTAATAGTCATTTGTAATTAAGACAGATAGTCGATAAGAACTAAGATGGATAGTCTAATAAAGTTTGGATGGTGGTCCAAAGTGTGCTGCACAAGAGTAATAATGCTTATTTTCTATGTTCTAGCCATTATGGATGCATGATCACATTACAAGGTTAATGTGTTTTAATTAAGATAATAGTGAGGGGAAAACTCGTTCTTCTTGACAGTGTGTTCTCACTAGATATCTATTTTCGGTTCAAGAGGGTTGGTTATTATTCACACATTGTCTGATCCAAAGTTTTTATTTTTCCTCTTAAACCTTTGGACGCTCATTTGAGTACGTTGGAAGTAAAGGCTTTTAGGTATCCATTTCAACGAATAAGCTTCCAGAGATGTGTAGGAGGCATTGAAGCTATTTTAGAGTTCTTATCTAATCCGTCGTATTGTTCGATTTTGTTTATATGAATGTGATGACAAATTATATAATCACCAAGTGTTAGACTCTAATCAATTAAGGGTGCATCTTCATTGGTCGCTTTTGGAGTATTTTGTAATAATTATATTTTCTATGAAGGTGAGATTATGAAAGAGGTTATGTAATGAATATGAGAAGTCATTTATGAAATGAAAGGTGAAAGTTTGCTATTAAATTGTGTTTGAAATTTTTCATATTCATATGCTTTTGATTATTAGGATGACTAACATAGCCGCATTTTGTCATCGAAAACTAATAATATGAATGACTGCGGCATTTGTAGCGCTTAGTTTTGGACCTCAAAATGGGGGATGTTATAGAGAACGTGGAGATCATGCTGGAGCATTTCAAGAGATAATTTCGGGGATCTCCATCTATAAATAGGAGTAAAGATCACTTGGAAATGGATTATTAACTTCTTTCTAAACTCCTAATTTATACGAGTTGTTAATTACGCTTCTGAATTACACTATATTAGACCTTATCGAGTTGTAAGCAACTGAGTTGTAAGAACAGCTTTGAAAAACAAAGGATAATCAATAGAAAATGATAAGTAGGCGCAGGCCAAAGTATTTGCTTAAGCACTATAAAAACTTTGTGATATTCTCTTGCTTTTAATCTTTTTTCTTCTCTGCTTTTCATATTTGACAAAAATTGAATGTTTGTGCCGTCTTTGGTCCAAACAATTATAACTAATTCAAAATAATTTGGCAGTCCTAAAATTAACTCAATCAACGCCTAAGTAATTTGTTGACATGATAAATTTTCAGTGCCAATGGACTTTAACGATAATTTGATGACAAATTCTATTCAATGATATAAATAGTTCAGTTAAATTAACTAACATTTATGAAAAAACATTACCCTAATTCAAACATTAGGTTTGGTTTTTACCAGTCAAGGGATTCCCCAAATAATTATTTCCCAAGCACCCTGTGATTTACACATTTACAGAAATGAGATACACACACAAAGTTGATAGGATTGGATAATGCCTAAAAGGATTGGTTCTATAACACGAATTTACATTAACGGCTAATTCAACAAGGGGATGTGTTTTTAAGCAATGGTACAAGAAAAGACAAATCAGTTTTCATTCAAGTGTAATCACAAACCATGTACCAAGTGCAGAATCCATATCGATAAGTCAAGTTGTATCAGTTGAAACAAACTGAGCAAACTATCAAAGACAACTAGCATTCCTTACGCCTTAGTGACGCCATCCAAAAATTTTATTCGGAAAAACATAATGCTTCGCTAAGGTATAAAACAATTCTCTACGCCTTTGCGACGTCGTAGTGACACGAAAAGTATTTTTGATATCGCACTGATGGTGTCTCTATATGGAATCGCAAAAGCACATTGAAAAATATGATTTTCCCTACTAGTTATTAGAAAATAGACTTAGATTTTAAAATAAATACACAAACACTTTCAAATGTACGTGTACAGCTTTCGAATTTGTTCATGTGCATTTCAGGAATGAGCACATACAAATCTGAAAATGTACATTGCATATATCTAGAAAATGTGCATATTATAAATATGAAACCGTGTTTAATTTTTTTACTAAGTTTGATATCGATTCTATGAAAAATTAATATCTAAAATTTATCCACTACCAACATGTAACTTCGAAATCTTAATAACAATATCTACCTCAAATGTGTTTTTCTTAGATAATGAATCAATACACAAAACTACGGGAGACAAAGTTTGAACTTCACTTTATTAGTAGCTTATCCAGAAAAAGTAGAATAATATTGCATTGTGGTTCGATTATGGATTGACACTACATAGAATTTTACATTTTTCATACAACGAACGACAAATGCAAGACCATCCAAATGCAAAATCGAACTTACAAAACAGATATTTGTAGGATGAATTCTACTTCCACTTCAGACAGTCCACACCCCAAAAAAAAGTTGATTTTTCATACCCTCAAGTTTTCTCCTTTCACACCCGTACTTCTACCATTTTACACTTTTGTTCTATGCTTTTTAATTATTTTTTTACCACGTTAGATGGAAGCGTGGGTCATAATAACACCCACGTCCAAGCATGGAGTAAGTATAAAAAACACGATCATAGATGTGAGTTAAACCAGTATCCTCAATTTAGCCTAACGTGATTTTTCTTGAAAAAGTACCATCATCGTCAAGAACCAGCGTGGGTGCTGTCGTTATCCATGCTCGTGGCAGACGAGAGTATTGTTACCACCCACGTCATTCAACTATGATTTTTTTTCATAAAATTTTGTGGGGCATGAATAGTAAAAACATTTGGTGGGGCAAGAACCAGCATTCATTGTGCTGTTCATCATAAACTTCATATGAATAATAATTTGAGTTAATTAGCCAAAAGGGCAAACAATAATAAAAAATTTAGATGCAGTTCATAAGTTTTCAAATTTAGTCTTGAGGACAAAATTACGCTTTCTCTCTTCTCCACGTGAATCTCAAATTCGCTTCCTTTCAATTGCCGCTACTCTTATTCTTCCGCCAATACCACAGCCTCGTAGCCCCTTCTCCTCAAATCTCTATCGCCTTCAACAGCTCGACCTCGACCCACGCACTCTCAACTTGCACTGCGTCCTGCTCTGCCTCGCCGGCATCATTGCCGCTCTTCTCATCATCTTCGTCGATCTGTTGTTGGTTTTTCATCGCCACTCTTCCCATCGTCATTGCAGCTATCCTCTTCACTAGCGTCATTGCCTCGACTTGACCTATATTGTGCTCTGCTCCGTCTTTGCCGGCGTTATCTATGAAGTAGATTAAATCATCGTCGATCTGAATTTTAAAAAAATCAATAACATTATAAAATGCTAAATTAAATTAGCATGATATCATTGTAATGCTATATTCAAAAAATGCTAAATTTTGCTATCGTTTTTGCATACGTTAAACAGACTAGTGTACTTCATACTTAAAATGCTATTTCAACCTATCATTTCAAAACTAAAATGCTACATTAAACTATCATTTTGCATGTTTTAAAAATGCTAGTGTATTTCACAGCTAAAATGTCAGTTTAAAAATGATAAAATAAACTGACATTATCATTCCTTTTTATAGTTTGAAATACGCTAAACCGAATTAACATTATACACATATAATGCTTTATTCATTTTCACTTAAAGATAATGCTAGTTATATTTAGCATTTTCGAATGTTAACTGTTCAAAAAAAATCGATCGGCACCAGCTTCGGCCGTCTTCTCTTCCATCGTCGACGCCATGCTTCGCTGCTACGCCATCATCGACGCCATGTTTCGCCGCTACACCACCAACAATCTTCTCTTCCATTGCCTTCCAATCCACCTCGACTAACCACCTCGTCGCCTCTTAGGCTGCTACCACCTCATCGCCACGACCGTCCACCGTCACCATCCCATGCCCCAGCCACCTCATCGCTTCCTAACCCTTATCCCCCATGGCGTCGTCTACCAAACCACTACCATTTTAGTCGCATTTTAAGTTAGGCATTGCGATGTATTTTTACAGGAAGCTTGGCCTTCGTACTAAATATAAAACGTGTTGTCCTTGCGTCAAAATTTTCCTTTATGTTTGTCCTCCTCCCAGTTTTCCACTAATAGTTTATCGCTTTCTACCCAAAGGAGGAAATTTTTTCCTTCATTCTCAAAATTTTAGCAGAAATATGTTGCATAAAAATCTTTATAATTAAAAATTTGAGTAAGTTTGGCATACATCCCTGATAGGGTTTGAAAATACACAAAACGTTGCTCCATTATTTTAATAAGTTTCCACATGCGCACAAAGATCCATATACTCCTTACATTTTTACATTTCAAACGCGTACAACTTTCTGTAGAAATATCAGATCAGCATACCATTTTCACCAAAAAATCAAAAAAATTATGATCTTTAAAATGAAATTCATTGTTTATACAAAAAAATAAAAATAAAATCATATTTACAGTAAAGGTGCATTTATTCCATATATTTGCAGACAATTCTGCAAGTTTTAAAAATCTTCAATATTTCTTCAAATCTACAACTATTGAATATAATTGCAGACATTTCTATAACGATTATTTTTACATATGCACAGTGCTACTCTTTAGAAAGATAATATAATTTGTGGTTTAATAGTGAAAATTGTTTGTTAATACTTCGTTTCTACAAGAAGTTATTATGTTTTAAAGATTGATAATTAATATGGTGTAAAATTTAATTATGCATGCGAGAATAACATGAAGAATCAACATTGCTGCAATGGAGAAGAGGAGTATGCTAGAGAAGAAAATTATAGTATTTGAAAATAGGAAAATTTTATGTATTTAAAAATTGGAATGTGATTTATATCTTTTTTATAAGTAGGATGTTTTGTGTATTACGTTTGATTTTAGGGATTTGTTTTCAGTGAAAATTATTTGTATGTATATATAGCACAGCACATCTTTGTTGTTGCATTTGTCTTTGCACTAGATGTGTAATGGTATTAATGGTGGGTGGCTTTCTTAATACATACGCATTGGACATGCAAATCTATTTTTAAAACTAGAGAAAACAGACGTAAAGATTTGGTAATGTAGTAAGACAAAATTAAATTTTTTTTTAATAGAGATGGAGAAATTTAAATCAAACAGACAAATTTCATCGTTTCCTAATATTTCGAAATGGCTAAAGCAACATCAATCCATATTTGTCTCACCCAAAAATCAAAGAAGACTATTTTTTGAAAGACGTTGACAAAAAAAATGAAACATGACATCTGAGGTTGATGAACTACAGAACCATTTCATTAGAATTCTAGTCAAACCGACCGTTAGGGAGGTTTCTTACTGTCACCGGGCAAAATTAATTTATCTGAAGCAAAAAAATACCGCCGATGTTTCATCTTTGTTTACGTATTCTTCTCCTCCCCCAATTTTTCCCTTCACCGCGTATTCCACCATCCAAAAGTTTCGCTTCCGTTTTCGTCAGTTAATCTTTCCCTTCCTTTTCGCCCTAAACCAAAGCCCTAAACCAAATAAAACCCAAATCCACTGGCAGATATTGTTCCCCACGCCCATCTTCTCCAACGCTCCTCATCTCGAGCCTCCCCCTTTTGAGATTCGTAAGACGACCGAAGAGGCATTCGTGTGGACACAATAGAGATGCTATCCAGTGGGGTTGTGTTGACAATCCGCTGCATCCCAGATCTTCATCTCCATCACGTATTTCTGCACAAATTAAATTGGTACGTCTTTCTCAATTTATTGTTTTTTTCGCTTGGTTCCTAGTTTCAGGGATTTAGATTAATGTTTCCGCTGCAAAATTCGTTGATAAACCCAATAATGGTATCATAGCAACTTGCGAAATGATTAATTGAGATTAAATGTTTTATTCGATTTTAAATATATAACTTTGTGCAAGAATACATATTACTGGTATTGAGAATTTGTTTAATTGTCGAAAGAATTTTGTTAACTGTTAACAAATTTTAGGACTGTTTTATTCATATGATTCTTCTGGTGTTCAAACACCGCTGGCGTTATGGATTAATGTTGTTAACTGAAATAGAACATACATGATATGTGTTTTGAAAAAACAAAGTTAATGTTGTGTTGGATTTTCCATAAGATGTTTACTGTTAATTTTATGCTGATAACTCTGTTATATTATCTTCAATTATGTCTGTATCCATGTAGCTTTATGCTATGAAAATTCTTGATTTAACTTCCTGAATGATGCATGAATAAATCTTTAAATATTGATTTTATATAAGATGCTTCATGTTCTTCTGTTAATCCTGAAATCATTTGATAGACCTTCAAGTTGTAACCATTAGATTGATCTCCAAGTCCAATCTTGATACAGACTTAACCGTTTGGTAATTCTTTTATTTTTATTTTTCTTGGATCAACAATTTTTCAATTTATAGAATTGTAAAACCTGTGCACATTAGTGTAGAATACCTTGTACACTACTAATAGCAGTAATGTTCATGAAAGCGTATATTTTATTTACATAATTTGGCATTTGAATACTGCAAATATGATTTGCAATTGCATTCACTTCTGTTATGTGCATTTCAATGGTCATATTCATTCTTTGATCAAATTAAACTTATATTGTACCATAATTTAGTTATGTACTATATGTGGCAAAGAATCCCTTAAACTTATATATATTAAGTCTGAATCAGATGTCTTCCAATAAATAACACTCATCAATGCCTTGATCAATAGATGTGGGTTATGCCAAAACATTATTACACTATTTATTTTGGTTATATGGGATAGAGTAATTATGATACTCAAATTGTTAGAAAAAAATTGGGTCTGACTTAACTAGGCAGTCATAATAAGATTGTGGGCTTAGAGACATTGAGCATGAACAAATCCATTAGATGAAATTGAACAAAAGTAGTTCATGATGCTATCCAAGAATTATATGTGATATAATTGACATGAATTATCTACCTAAATAGTTATGTTTTGGGGATTAGCCAAAGCTAATTCAAGGCATAATGAAATATGGGTCTTGGCTCACTAAAATATTTATAAGAAATATTTTATTAACAAAGAGGGTTGTTTCTAAAGACGTTTTTCCTCTTTCTTTGAAATCCTCCAATAATATAACACCTGAAGAGAAGTTACACATCTGAGCATCTGCAATGGACCGACTAAATTTCATCAACCAAATATCACTAAGTAGACAATAAGGTGACTATTAATTTAGACTTTCATGTGATAAGTATGGCCAGACAATGTGAAATTCAATTAGATCATTCTTTTTATTGTATTATTTGGCATAACTCCAATGTTTGGTCAACTTAATTAAAGTATTTATTTTGTTTAATTGCTTACTTCCTGTTACCATGTTCAGGCACATATGACAAATAATTTGTATCATATTGATTTAAATACATCGCCTTCAATGAACAATGATGAGGAACCATTTGAAGATCATGACGATGATAAGCATGTGGTATCAACATCAATCTTTGATACGGTAATCATTTTCATTATCAATCTCTTAATAATTGCATGTTTTATTATTAAAATGTACTACAATGAAGCTTGTATATGAGTATGTTTCATTCTTAATGTATTAGAATAAAACTTGCATATGAGTAATGATTGATAATTCATACTGTGAGTATGAATGTATTTTTTTCTTCAATGAACCTATTTTCAAAAAAAAGACATCCATGCCATGTAAAATAATGGATAAACGTATATTTTTGTACTACTGATAATCCTACATTGATCATTCATGCACACTAACTTATTTCACATGTTCAGAAAAAATGGAATGCATAGTATATGTCCTATTGATTTGAATGCACTGCCGTTGTCTAGTAATGACGAGCAATTATATGCAGATTGTGTTGATCATATGCAAATGTTGTCAACATCGCAGTCGAATTTCTGTACGGTAAATTTTCTATAATTCTTGTTTAATTTGTCTTTCTGTCAAATTTATGTTTTATTTGTAATTTTTACGATACAAGATTATCAACTATCATATGATTAATTTTTTGATGATATTTGCACTAAAATGTTTAGAATCCGGATGAAGCAATATGTGAAGAACATCCAAGATCATCAGTAGTTGTCGCACTGTTCGAAGAAACTTCAGAATAGACACAAACTAACGATCAAGGTGACTCTTTTACCATAATGTACAACTGTATATTATATCAGTAAAAAAATAATTGTTGTCACTTTTTTTATAAGTTTCTGTGATGTTTTTAAATTTATTAGGATTAATATTATTCGTCTTCACCTGTACAGTTGATATGCATTGTATTGATCTAAATGCATCACCTTTGCTTGACAGTAAGGAGCAACCAATATCAGGTTATGTCAATAATATGCAAGAAGTGTCAACGACACGGGTGAACTTCCAAACTAATTTTTTTTCCCAAATTACATGTATTTTCATTTTAATGTTTAATTTTTATAGTAATCAAACATAATACTATAGTATAAATATTTAATGACACTTTGATAGTTTATGTCCCATATTACCCTTTTCCTTACTTTTTCAAGTGATATATACTTGCATAGATGCCACATGATGTACTACATTAACCTTTCCTCGTAGAACATCCATTGTCGTTCTCTTATGATTTGTATGGAGATTCTGTTCCTTTTGATGCGTCCAACAAGGTTGATTTATTCAACCCTTCTGGTTCAACTTCACCCGATGTTTTAAAAGAGTCATTTGATGCAATTTGTCCTTTGGACTTATCGTGCATCGTACAAAGGTATATAATGCTACATTTACTTATAATATGCAAATAATATATTATTAGTCCTACTATTTTTGAGTTATTTTTTAATTGAATATACATAGTTTATAATAGAGATTCACCTATATTTCGTCAATATGAAAAAATGATGGCTAAATACAATGAAAATCGGTCATCTAGTCAATGAGCAAGACGTTTGAGAGAAACTGATCAACAAAAACAACGTAGAAAAGGGTTGATGCGGCAAGACATAAATAAAAAGGAACTCATATCAAATCCTCAAACATCAACACTCCAATGTTAATATCTCCAGTTACAAAAATTACAAATGCTTACAAATTTATAAGCTCATGCCAAAAGATTAATTGGACAAGTTGTCAAACTTGTTCTCAATTTTTTTCGAATTTAATTGTTACGTCAAGTTCATGCTCTAATTGTCGTACTGATAAACCACAACATGGCCTTCCTACAAGTTTAGTTCTCAAAATCAAATGGAACCCGGTCCTGTTCCACCTGAATTATCCTGCCTTACTAATTTGGAGCGAATCCTTATTGCACGCATTCATCCAGTTATGTTAGTTTACGGTTTTAAAGGACAACAATATAAATATAGTGGAAATATTATTAATTTCCCTCAGGATATCAATGCAATAGCACGTTCTCTCCCTTTCAGGCCAAATGATTTATTGGCAGTATTAGTTATCAACAGAAGTGGAACGAACGAGAGTCAAGAGTTTCGTGTAAGGCGTGAACATGTTAGACAGGCACCACTTTGGCTTAAATCTAATAATATATTTTATTCCGATGTGCACATTAATGAAATATCTCTACATGAATTACCAGAGGATGGTATACCTTTAATCTTTCTCATATTCAAGATAATTTGCAAACTCAAATTCACAATGACGATTTTCATGAACCTCTAGAATTGGAAAGCGAAATAACTCACATTGGTGAATTTGAGATGTCAGGTGCAGCCACGGCTGTAGTACAACCGAACCACCAAGCCTATCTATCATCCTTTTTGGAAAATAAAGAAATAAATGTAACAGTTGTTCAAATGCCTATTTCTTCTATTTCTATTGATGAGTTTAATACTCATAGATATATCTCGATGGCATTTCCAACATTATTTCCATTAGGAAATGCTGATTTACGACAAGCACGACCAAGAAAGATTAGACCCCTAGAATATTTTCAATATTTAATGAAATTTCATGATCAAAGGTTTGCAAAAGATTCTAGATTTAGATATTTTGCATACAATTCAATTAGCAGGTGGCGTGCGTTACGTATTGGTAGCATATACGTATAAAAAAACCCAGATGATGGGAATTTATCTATAAATGATATCCCTGAAATGTTAAAACCGGGAGACAAGCAGTTGCCCCAACGCATTTCTTACTATGCAAAAGGCATTCGTGGAAGCCGTTCTTACTGGTCTGCAAGGTTAAAAGAGCTTACAGCTATGGTCAAACAATTAGGTGCGCCAATTATATTTTTCACATTAAGTTCAATAGATTTGCAATGGCTAGAACTTTATAAACTTCTCGATCAAACAAATGAATTGCAAAAATTAAGCTATAGTGAACAAATAAAAAGAAAGACACGGTTACTAAATGAAAATCCACTTGTTGCTGCATGGTTTTTCCAAGCAAGGGTTAAAACTTTTGTCCTAGATTTTTTAACGTCGGAATTTTCTATTAAGGACTATTCGTATCGTTTTGAATGGCAAAATCATGGAAGTGGACATATCCATGGCTTTTTATGGTTACATGATGCACCAGATTTAGCCTCTGTTACCGAAAGTTCATATGAAAATTCTACAATTATTGAATATTTTGATCGTCTTGTTTGTACAATAAACCCAAATATGGGTGGACCTTCACAGGAACAAGAGCATCCATGTGCACAAGTTATTCCACCTGACGCAAATTTGGATACAGACGACAACGACTATACAAATCTAGTTACTTAGGTTATACGTCATTCCAGGTGTGGAAACTACTGTTTGCGAGTACAAAGAATAACCAAACAATTGACATGTCGCTTTAAATATCCGTTTGACTTGCGTCCATGATCTAAAATTGTAGAAGATCCTCCAAATAATAAAATCTTTTGATTTATTTCACAATGCAATGATCCTCTGATCTGCTCACATCTTAGAAAAATACTACAGGTTTGGCGTGCTAATATTGATTGGTCTCCTATGTTATCTATGCATGCTGTGGTAAATTATATTGGAAAATATGCAGCAAAATCTGAACCAGTATTAAAGAGCTTTACAGACACATTCAGAATAATAGTTGAAAATAGTCATCGACCTTATCAAACATCAACTTCCGCCATCAAGAAACTACGTCTCAAGAGTGTATCCGAACGAGACATTTCTACACAAGAGGTATGCCATCTTCTGATGTCTTACCCTCTAGTAAGTTCATCTAGAAAAATAGTGCAACTTAACGTAACTGAAAAAAAACATGTTATCAACAATAATTCGACGTCGAAATACAACAATAGATGAGGATATCATTGATTCGGACCCAAATTTTATTACAAGGTATATGGAGCGACCAAGCAAACTTGAAAACCTTTCACTACTTGATATGGAAAAAAACTTCCGTTACTATAATAAAGGGTGGCATAAGTTTCGAAAAGAGGCAATTATACAAATAATACCAGATCTAAGTACCAATGTTCCTCCATTCGGTGAAAAGTGGGAATTTTATTGCGAACAACAAGTAGTGCAACTTCTTTGCTTTTTATTAGATCAAATTTTACAAATATTAATGATAAACTTTGATAATTAAAAATACATTGATTTTAATTATATTTAAAATATGAAATCATAAGTAAACTTATTTTTTAATATGAATACGGGTTCTACTACGTCATCACTATAGAAATCTTAATGAAGCAAAAGGAAACTTCAATGCTTGGTTTGATAGATATGTTAATTTAGGTTTGATTCAACATCAATCACTCCTAGATGCTATAGAAGATGATTTCGAAGATGATAGTATAAACAATGATGTAGAAGGACATCAAAAAGAAGAATGGATGATAGCAGCCGCGATGGGTCCAATGTTTTTTTCAGGAGAGGAAACAGAAATGGGCTTAAGAGAATTCAATGCTTTGCATAATTGGAATGAAGCACTCAGAGATACCCTAATATAGATATTGAATGTAATTTTATCCATACCAATTTACGTTCAATTATGGAACATGAAAGTGTGACCATAAACAGTTCTGCTGTTGTTCCTTTTGAGAGCGTGTCTACAGAACAGAGGATGCACATAATGTGATATTTAAAGCAATATCTAAAGGAAAATCAATTCGAATGATTATATATGGCGGTGCTGGTATAGGAAAATCAACGCTTGTAAATGCCATTGTTCAAACAATTGTTACTCATTTTGGAACCAGCAAAGCAGTTCGCATTATGGCTCCAATTGGAGTGGCTGCATTTAATATTGGTGGTAGTACAATTCATCATGAACTTCTAATCTCCATGGAAATAAAATCACCCTACAAAGAACTATCATTAGAGAAATGTCATCGTATGCAAGATGAATTTAAAATACAAATTTGATTATAATAGACGAATATAGTATGCTTGGTAGAACAATGATGGCAAATATTGATTTACAGTGTCGTGATATTTTTTCAATAAATGACTTATTCGGTAGTGTTTCTATTGTCTTAGTCGGTGATATGCGACAACTACCTCATGTTTGTGATAGTTCGTTATACTTGAAAGGTGGTAATCTCTTACAACAACGTGGTGGACTTGCATATATGAGTTTTGATAAGTGTGTAAGACTATCGTATATATTCCGTCAAGTTAGAGGTGAGCAAGCACCTTTAAGAGGAGCTTTAGAAAGACTGAGTAGAGGTGCATCTACTTTAGACGATTGGAAACTTTTCAAAACCAAAGATTGGTCAATTTTATCAAACAAAGAGAAGGAAACCTTAAGATTGCTCTTTGTCTTTTTGCAACAAGAATTGCTGCTAACGAACATAACAAAAACCGTTTGATTCAACTTGGAAAACCTATTGCACGCATTCCTTCTTTTAATAACTGTGAAGCAACATCTAATGCTTCGGTTGATGATGCAATAGGTTTAGAACGATGTATTTATCTTTCTGTAGGTGCTCGAGTGATGTTACGATCTAATCTTTCAGTGCAAAATGGATTGGTTAATGGTGCAATGGGTATTGTTATGGACATTGTATATTCACAGTCATCATTTCTCCTAACGATCTACCGCTAGCAGTCATAGTCGATTTTGATAAATACCATGGTACTCCATTTCGTGAGAGAACAAATATTATTCCAGTAACTTCGCAAATAGTAAATTGGAAAACTTCTTCTGGTACAACATGTATGAGAACTCGGTTACCTTTAGCTCTATGTTGGGCAATAACAATACATAAAAGTCAAGGAATGACACTTGATCAAGAAATCATTAATATAGGCGATCGAGAAAGTCTTGGTTTAATGTTTTTTGCTTTATCAAGAACTAGAAAATTAGGGGATCTTGCTTTCAATCCTATGTTTACTTTTGAAAGACTTGCATAGATTGGAAGATCCAAAGGCCTGCCTTCTAGATTATTAGAGGAAGAACGTTTGAATGCAATGTCTGTTGAATAAATGGTAAGTAAAGACAACTATTATTATTCTCAAAATTTCAAACAATTTTTTTCTTTTATGTTAAATTAAAAATTAATGAAACTTAAAAAAAAATCAACTCTTGTATTCTGAACTTCCAAGTCGAATGTTGCAGATTCTATATAGTGTTCCTTTTGCAATCGCATCAACCATTGTACAAACAAGAGGCGGTGGTCAAGGTTGGTAAATTATACATAAAAAAGATCCACTACTATTTATTATTATTTCTAAAAATAATAATATTAAGAATGTGTTTGTCGAATGTTATTTATAGGGTTGTGCATTGATGTTTTGGACATTCTGTATAATTTGTATACCTGCATCTTAAGGTCTATGTTTTGTGGTTTACAAACCATTGATAACTTGGTTTAGCTATTTGATATTCCATTTATCTTTTAATTAGTATCCATATTTTTATTTGCAGAAAATGGGTAGGATAAAGGTTGCAAAAAAAAGCTTGCTCACATACAAAAAGAACTAGAGGAGTCCGAATCCGCACCCAAGTACTCTAATGCTAGAGATGAGCATATCGAGTCAGACAACAATATTCGTCACAAAGACAACCAAAAACCATCCAAAAACATTGCAATTCAAACCTTTGTAAATTTTGAAAACAACGGTGCTCGAACTGAATGTAGGTCACATGTAGCTGAAGGTAATGCAGTGTAAACTGGAGGAAATTTTGATGCTGTGGACAAGGTAGTATGGTTTATTTTTAGTTTATATGAGCTTAATGATGCATCATTGTTTAAGATTTGGAAATTGTTATCCATAAATTACCTGTTGTTTGAGATTTATCTTGACTTTCATTGATCTATCACGTATTTGGTATTCTGTTAGTCATTAATCAATATTTTTTTTGTTCTATTTCCAGAAAATGGGTAAGGCTAAGGCTATAAAGAAGAAGGAACTTACTCACAAACGAAAAGAAATTGAGGAATCAAAATCTGCACATGAGGTGTCTAATGTAATGGCTAAGCATATTGACCCATATAACGATGTTCGTAATGAAGATGATCCATATACATCCAAAAATAGTACAGCACTAACGGTAGTAAGTTATGCAAACAATGGTGCAGTAGATAAATGGTTTAATAAATGTAATTCATTGGTCATTTTCACAACAAAAGTCCAATTTCAACCAACGGAACAGGGGACACAAGACTCGATATGATAGCATAACTGATTGTTCCTCGGCTAGGTTTATACTGACTAAGAAATCAGCAGAGCATAAGTTGTTTATAAATTTGTTTAAAGTCGAGTGTGTTCAATGGATTTTGATGCATCACAGACATGCCTAGTTGTACAAGGTGGTCTGGTTTATTTTCAGTTCATATGAGATTAATGATGCATCTATCCAAATGGATTTGGGAATTGCTAACTACATCATACGTCTTAATGTCGAATTCTTTCAACCTTTGTTGATCCATCAAAGCTAAGAGTTTAGCTATTGATATTACGTTTAGATTTTAATCGGTATCCTTTTTTTTTGCAGAAAATGAATAGGACAAGGGCTGTAAAAACAAAAGAATCTTGATCACATACAAAAAGAAATAGAGGAATCTGAATCCTCACCCAAGTGGTCCAATGCTAGAAATGAGCATATTGAGTCAGACAACAATATTCGTCATGAAGACAACCCACAAGCATCCAAAAACATTGCAATTCAAACTGTTGTAAATTATGAAAACAATGACGCTAGAACTGAAGGCAGCTCACAAGCAGCTGAACATAATGCAATGCAAACTGAAGGAAATTTTGATTCTGTGATAGACAAGGTAGTATGGTTTCTGCTTCACAACTTATGAAACAAATGTATTATTTCTTCATATGTTTAAAAAAGTTTATATGTTTTATCTAAAGGCAGCCAAGGCAGGCGCTGAGGTGGAGTCATTATCAAGGAGCTTGGTTGTGCTATCCTTAATGGATGATGAGAGACTTAGCTTCTGGCCTTCTACTGTAGCGGTTGGATTGGTTATTCTTGCTTGTCTTGCTGCTAAAAAAGAAGATTCTTGTCTTAGGTACATGGAGGTAATAAAATCTGATATTAATTATTGTTATCAGTTATGAAATTAGTTTGACCCGTGATCCATGGATCTGAATCGGAATGTAAAACACCGAGCTGTAGGTTTCGACTCCGTTTCAATATCAATGGGGAACTAATCAAAATTCTATTTCAAAGAACTATTGAACCTTAAATTTATAGAAGAAATTCAGAAGAAAATGAATAATTTTGTATGTCCAACAAATAAATATTCTAAAATTTAAAATTAACTCCAAAAATAAACAAAGTTACAAAATATATTAGTATAATTGAAAAAGTTGAAGATGAAGTAAATTTTAATATTTAATAAATATTGTTTTTTATATATGTTTTTTAATTAAAGATATGATTTAACACAAATGTATGTAATTGTATAAGAAAAAAATTGCGGAATCTGAAATCGAAAGTGTAATCGCAATTTGCGAAGTAGTTCAAAATTTCCTAAAATCACAAAATGAAATCGCAACCTATCCAAAGATCTTCACCTTGGTTAAAACTACAAGTATTAATCAAAATTAAAGGAATTTCTAGTCAAATATTCTATAGACTGCTGCTTGGTGCTTACTAACCGTTATTATGTTAATTTTTTATATACGATGTATATGCAGACCCATGTGCGTACTAGAATGGATGATTTACCAGAGTGTATTCAGGTACACAACCAACCCGCAGTTTTTCACATTTTCTAAAGTTGTTTATAAATCATACTTAGTTGCTGACCTTTTTTTTTCTTTTTCTTTTTACAGTGCCTGGATTAGTTAATTAAGCATGCATGTTAAATGATTGGAGCGTAGATACTTGTGCATTGGGGGAGACATATAGATAGAGAAATATAGGATAAAAATGTTATTATCTAACCAATTTAGTTCATGTGATTCCATTATCATATAGTATTTGGCAAACAGTTTTTTTTTTAGGTAAAGAAGCTTCATTTTGTTTTAATCTTTAGTTTGTTTTAAGCTTTTAGAAGGAACTAATTTGTGTTAAAAAAATTCATGTTGTAAATGAAAGAAATCAAAGAAATGCCTTTTTACGATTTTGAGTTCGTTGACTCCGTGAAAGTTCGTTGATCTATTGTGCAAAGTGATTGTTTGAGTGATTGCTTGATAACATCGAAAGTGAGGTAATAAATAACTTGACATATTTCTATCATCACGTATATAGAGGTTAATGTAAACTTTATATTCCCTTCAAGCTTTTGTTGTACAGGTTATAAGTGCGGTCGATCTCGTTCAAATTGGAAATGTAGCTCTTCAAAAAGCAAAATTACTGCAAAAGAACTCACGCAAATGGATGTGTATTGCAATTATTATTTTGCTCGTAATAATTGCTGTGATTGTCCTCTCTGTGCATCCCTGGAAGAAGTGATGCTATGTGATAAAAGATATTCTATGTATCATATATAGTCGTTGCAGAAGAATAGTATATCAACTCATTCTTATTACCGTTGTGTTTTTTTGAATTGGTTCTACAATTCTTTGTAAATATTGAAACTTTCGATTGAATATTGATCTTGTACTACTTAAGTATGGGAACATTATCTGTAATTAAGATGAAAAATACAGCAATGTAATCTGTTTCTTGTTAGTGTGCAAATTGCAACTGAATCTAGCGTTCATATGTTTTAAACTATTGTTTTCCACGTATGGTAGATAGAGTTAAGTAGTATGCATATTCTATGGATCAATTTGTGTAGAACTATAATTGTTCGACTGTCCCCTGTAGCAGGGCCATAACTGGTGTAAGTACAAATGGTAGACAAACCGAATTGTTAATGCTTATATTAATTTGCTACAGTTTTTAGGGTTGTACCTACTGCTTTTGAATATTGCTGCACTTACTCCAACTCCAGGTTATAGCCTCCAACAATAATAAACATATTTTGTTTAAACTATATTAGTACATAATCCATCTCATAAATAGTTGGGAGATTAAGAAATGTAATAAGAAGATAGATAGGGATACAGTACCGATGCCGGTGTTTCCTAGTCTGTTAGTTTTCGAAGCATTTTTGTATCGGTTTATTTGATGAAACAGACATTTGTATAATTGAGTAAAATCTTTCTACTACAACTGTTCTGATGAACTCATATTATTTATTTATTAAGGAGAGACAGATTTCTATACAACCAGCATAGTTGATCAATAATAGCATTCATTGATTCTGGATAGAATAAAAAACATATCCAAGCAAGCAATTTGGCAGATTTCAGCCTACAAGATCCAAGGATATAAGTCCCTACGCTAGACTGTTACAAATTCATCCATCACAACAGAACTATAAATGATTTCCTTAATAGTGAAAAAGTAAACAATGTATACTTGTAGTTTCAGCAACTAACCAAACTGAACAGAATCTCCGTTACATGTAAAGAAAATGAAAAAAAAACAAAACAAAAAGCATTATAGCACTAAAAAATGATCAGAACAGTCGTACTATTTGCAAACAGACTATCATTTGCAAATCCAATAAATTACAAGTAAACTAAATTCCACATCTATAATTGAATAACCAAAAAAAGTACAAATCTTCGCATAATCTAGAGCCAAAAAAATTCAAAACAATAACTATGAATCGTATAAGTCTTGAAAAAAATACCATTACCAACCATTATTTATTTGATAACTCAAAATCAAAACCGAAACCAACCAAATTATTCTGTAAAATCATGTTCCGTGTACCAAGGTCCAAGGATTGGTAGTTAGTCGTCCGTAATGGGCCACTACCATATAATTTATGGGCCAAAACATTCAGACATTTATTTCAAGAAATAAGCTATAATTCTTTAGCCACAGTGGTTTGCTACTCTTGTCATTAAATGCAAGTGCGCAACTGATACATGCAATGCAAAAGTGGTTGGAATTGAAGCCAGTACTTTGCCTAGTTAAATAATAATGTATAGTTCCAATGCAATAACTGAATCCCACACTTAGACTTACTAAAAAATTATGCACACGCAGCAGCATGTGCACCAGGTACCTGATGCCCATTCTATTACAATTTACACTTATATTTTTCTCCAAATGACAATAACATTATTGGTCCGCTAAATCTATGGCTTAAGGTACTCATTAGAGAGGAAGCTTAAACAAATTTATATTATATATTTTATATATACAATACTATTGAATATAATTGTTAAGTTGAGAATATGTTTGGCTGGTAATGCATTAAGATTCATCTATGAATAGCCAGGTTTAACCCATGGTAGGGAGCAACAATTTTACTTCAGAATTTGGCTCCAAAAAAAGGAAAAAAAGAAAATAAACTCATCCTCTGCCTACGGAGAAATGATGAACCGAGTCATTTTGAAGATAAAGGAAATGGTGCCTTTGCTGATGACAATGGTATGTCTAGTATCACACTATTCTTTTTCATTTTGTATGCAACATTCAAAACAACCAACGCATTTTTCATATCCAATCCAAGCGTTAACAAACCATAACATCATTGGAATCAAATGTAAA
Source organism: Allium cepa (assembly GCA_030765085.1). Classification (NCBI taxonomy): domain Eukaryota; kingdom Viridiplantae; phylum Streptophyta; class Magnoliopsida; order Asparagales; family Amaryllidaceae; genus Allium; species Allium cepa. The sequence continues at coordinate 119,370,208 of CM060946.1, read as the reverse complement.
TCCAGATCATGGTGTACATCAAACTGCTGCAGCTTTGGCGATCCGTACAGATAACGAATGCATTACAGACAGATTATTGGCAGTAAAGGTAGATGAATTTCATCTCAAAGTCATTATTGGCCTTTTATATCAAGATGGCACTAACCTACATAAGAATATATTATGCATTTTTTTGCATCACGCATAAATAAATGAGGAATTTTTTTATATCAACTTCATGATACTTATGTTCAGGAATCATACTACTCATTCAGAATACTTCAACTATCAACTTCCAAAAAGGAAGAATATAGAATAATGACATAAAACTGTAATACTTACATATCCTGCATCAAACTCAAGGTACAAAACTCGAAGAAAATAAAACTCATATTTACCTCCCACTATTCACATAGATGCTAACATTCCATCAACTATCCATTAAGAATAATGCGTAATGTGCATCATCTTTCTAATCCTTTCCAATATCCCATTTTCCTTTCTTCTTGCCTTAGAAGTTCCATTACTCTCAAGATCAGATATACTTCCATGAAAGTTCTCCACCTCTCCTGCTTCCTTCAACTTTATTCTACGATCAACACATATGGAATATATAACCACAATAGCATTTTCTTTATTGCGTGCACAAGTGCTTTCCCTTACTTATTGCTAGTAGAGCCTACACTCCATCTATCTCCACAATCTCTTCTGCAACCCTTTTATAACCAGATACTAAAGCAAGAATGGTCAGTAGGTCACCCACAAGCACTTTATCCATAATCAAATACATCAATACGGTAGCTACATTGTCTCCAACAACTCTAGTCTTGTTCTCTTAGTTAGTACAAAGGTTAAAAATGGCATTACTTATCTGTTATAATCGTATATATAATCGTATAAGTCTTGAAAATTTTATCGCAGGAAGAGAGCATTACTTATCTGTTATAATCGCCCCGTTCGGAGAACAGTGGAAGAAGATGCATAGAATCATGGTATTTTATTTTCTCCTATTTTTAACCATTAAAAGCCTACTCAAAAAGTCAGCCTATGAATTAGGAGAAAATATGTATGCTATTTCAACCAGGTGATCGCCTATTACCTGGTCCAAAATATATAAGTTAATTTAAGCTGAATTGATCAAGATATTTTTTAAACAACCTAAATAAACTGAACCCATCCTCATTTCGCACTACTATAAAAGCCAATACTGCTCAATATTATTTGTAGACTGCATAGAGGTACCTTTCTCAGTATTATCATATTTCTATTTCTTTTATCTTTTTGTTAGACATATTTGCTTTCATTTTTCAACTGCTAAATGATTAATTATATTGGTTTTCATTCTTGCCTACATGATTAATTGCCCCCAACATATTCAACTGTATAATATTAAATTTTCAGGTTTTATTTGCTATATACCATTGCAGCTGCATAATGTAATAGATTTATCACAAGTATACTATAGGTTTACAATTCAATTTGTAGATTATTTCTCTGTCTCATCCCATACAAAGTAGGCTATCAACTCATGTTTCATACCATAGATGAACATATCAGAGTATTTCAATTCTTTGCTATTACGAGAAATTTTATTTTAGTAATAGTGATCATTAAAATATTGAGCCATGTAGTTACAAGCATGGAGAACGTTTATGTATGTGCTTAAGGCCTCTGATTTTTCCAGAGCATATCTTTCATCTATGTGGCGCACCTAATGATAATTTCACTGATATACACATCAGTGTTCTATTTACATCATATTGGGATCGTGACTATTACGACACCGATTATAGTGAATCAGCTGTGTTATAACATAGATATTTAATATTGTTTTCCTTCTGCCTCAAAATTGAATTCAGAGGTAGAGCAATAGTATTGCTCTGTAACTGTGTTATAGCACATATCCTTTTCTCTGATATTGCGTATTACCCCTATCTACCAGGAATCATGTTTATAGGGCAAGCTAATTCCTTATTGCAGATCCGGTGACTTCTGAAAGCACTATTCCCTTGTCTCCACAGCAGCTATATAGGAAATATAATGAAAATAAGGTTTGTTTTCCCACGTTTTCTGATATACATAATTTATCAAGTTATATAGTTCATCTAGTGATTGAGTTTCTAACTATGAAAGCATATAAGCCTTTATTTGGGATTCTAAGTTTGGCTCATAGGCAAAATCACGATCACATGGTCACTTAACGCAGTACAATTTGGTTAATATATTCTACAGATTAAAAGAGTTTTGCGATGGAAAAAAATAAAAACGATGAATAGAAGTTAACACAGTCCAATTTGGTTAATCTTGTTGAGCTCACTTTGAGCGGTACTTTAAAATTTATTTTCATATTCTATTTCTTTTAAATGTGAAGCTTTTTTTTATTGTTTCATACACATATGCTGTCATTGTTGCATTATCATTTATATAATCTTGTTGAGCTCACTTTGTTTAAAGTTGTATTATGTATGTTTTCTAATATTATATTAATCAATGTTAGCTCTAGTACTCAAATGGATTTGGGTACAAATGTTGTTCCTCTTGCACTACTGAATCCGTGCCATCGTAATTGGATCATCAAAGTTTGAGTTACAAATAAAGGCAATTTGACATCTTATAAAAATATTAAAGGATAAGGTTGCGTGTTTAGTATAGAACTCACCGATGAAAATGTAAGTTTATTTTATCTTAATGTTGTCAATAATATTTTTTCTATTTGTGCTATCATTAAGTTATTGTTATAATAATTGTTCTCTTCAAATTCACAGGGTATTTGAATTCAAGCTACAATGTTTAATAAAGCTGCAGACAAGTATTTTCCTATATTTCAATGTGGAAAATTTATTATATTTCTAAAGGAACCGTTAAGCCTACGAATAAAGAATTTAGTAGTATAAAAAAACGAGTACGAAATTATTATAAATGAGTACTCATTAGTCGAATGGATGGATGATGCGAACTCTATTATACCCAATATCGTATACAACTTTGTAAAGATTAACCAACTTCAAAAATATATTGCAGGAAAGGAAGCTATAGGTAATGCATCCATATTATTAATTTTTATGCCTCATTGTATGTTTGCTTAACATAAGTATGTTTTAGATGTAATCGGCCTTGTTCAAAGTGTCTCATCAATCAAAGACATTCGAAGAAAAATCAACAATGAGACTATTCCAAAACGTGATATAACCATTGGAGTGATTCGTAAGTAAACATATTAAACCAATAAATATGTTTACTTAAAATATTTATGCATAGATTTAAATTACAGAAGCAAAACTGTTAATGTGACTTTATGGCGAGAACTTGCTATGAAAATTGGTGTTGAGCTGCTACAAATGGTTGATGAATGTCCTATAGTAGCTATTAAATATGCCAAAGTTGGAGATTTTCAAGGTAAATATTGTTCTATTTTTTTAGCTCGTGCCATGCCATCTTTTTTTAAGATTAATTAATCTTACTGTCGGTTTGTCTTTATCAACATTGAGTAAAAGAAATATATATATATATATATATATCCAAACATACTAGAAGCTAAAAAGCTTAGAAGTTGGTACAATTGTGAAGGCAAGAATACAAAGATCTTATCTACCACTTATGATAGAGTTATGCTTTCTCATATAATAAATGATCCAAAATTGGGTCATGACAAGATTTGTCCATATCATTTCGAACTATATCGTGCATTAATAATTTCATATTGATTGTTTATTTTTTTCCATACGTAGTCTGCATTCTTCAGCGTGTTTGCTTACATAACTTATATTAAGAGTCAGAAATTGTGATATCAAGCCTGTAAGAGTTGCAAAAAAAAAGTAACTGAATCTGCAAGATCGGGCTATTGGTGTGAAACATGCCAACAGAATGAAAGCTATTGTATTTTGAGGTAAAAATTTAAGAGCTAATAATAATAATAATTATTATTATTATTTGAAATGGCACTTTATATAGAACATATCATTGGGATAACATATCACATGTTAATAAATGTGCGAATCACGCTACGCAAGTTTCGAACTTGTGGCATGTGGCACGGAAATTGAGTTATTTATTTATAGTAAGCAATAATATATGTAATAATATGTTTATTTAATGCAGATATATTATGGTAATGAAAATTAATGATCCAACCGCTGAAGCTTAGATTACTGCTTTTAATTAATCAGCAGAGGAAATCATAGGTTGCAGTGCTGATGACCTTTATAAGATTAAGAATGATAAAGGTGAAGATATATACGAACAAAAACTAAAGGAGTTGTTATGGATCCCTCATCTTTTCAGATTTTGTGTTGTCCAAATTGAGTACATGAATGAAAAAAAACAAAAAATCAATGTTATGTCTCAATCAATTATTGATTATCTGGCGGAATCAAGCTTCTTGTCAGAAGAAATATCAACAATGACAGAATCCAAAGTATAGTTTATTTTTTGTTTCAGTAATTTTAGTTGTTTTCTTATTTTTACTTCAGCAATGTTAGTTTTTCATATAATAATGGTACTTTTAGGTAATTTATTTAAATACTGTAGTTCAATAATATGAGATTTATTTATTACATCAATTTTTTCATTAGTAGTCTTCTTTAATTAGGTATTGAAAAATATGATGATGTATGTAACGACCCAGAATTTATATTAATTAAAATTCTAATATTTAATTGATTTAAATATTAATAAGTGAAATTTATAAGTCGAATAATTTATTTTTCGAATATCTGGATTTAATTGGATAACTAAATCGATTATTTAATAGTTGAAATTACAGAAATAATTGAAAATTGAGTTTAATATGATTGAAAATGATTTGTAAAATTTTATTTGATCATATTGGAGTTATAGAGATGTTATAGAACTTTTAAAATTGAATTAAAAGTTTATTTGTGAAAATTGAATATTATATTATTTAATTATCGACTAAAAATAGCCAATTTTCGAATAGTCTCAGAATTGGACGAAACTAGTTCCATTGGATCCGTAATAGTTTGTTATTATCAGATTTCAATTTTCGTAGCAATCGGAGTTTTCGTTTGACCGTGGCAGCTCGAAACGCATCGAAATTGTCTTAATATTAATTTGGCGAGTTAAAATAGTCATTTTTCAAACAGTCTCGGATTTCGACGAAACCAGTTTCATCGAATCCATAATATGATATTATTGTAAGATTTCAAATTTCGTGTCAATCGGATTTACCGTTTGTCCGGGGGAAGCCAAAACGCGTAGAAATTAGTTTAAATCGATTTAATTTAAATTGATCGTTTATTGCTGTAACTCGCACAGGTGATCGAATTAGCTTCCGAAACCTATTCCATTGTATCCGGAATGCGGGTTAAACCTTAGAAACGCCGGTCACCGTGCGTAAATCGGAGTTTGAAAAATCCAAAATGAATAGTGTTTTTCGTTGTTTTGTATAAAAGGGACCTTATCTCTTTGATTTTGCAAAAACCTAACCCTAATCTATAGCAGGCTGCCATTGTCGTTTCGAAGGCCAAAAACGCGCGAGCTTCCTCCTCCATTATCTTCCCATCCATCAACTTTCACCAGAAACTCCTAACTAGAAAATCGTAGAGCACAAGGAGATCTTCACATCCATACGGTGGAGTAGCACGAAACTCGTCGTGGTGGCCAGAAATCGACCGTGAGTGACGCGCGTTCGTCCTCGATTTTCGTGAAGAGGAGGAGGCCGAGCTCGCCGCCGTTCATGCTGGTGGTGGAGTTCGTGAGGCGCTTCACGTGATGGTGTTTGATCAAGTTGGAGGTCGACGTGGTAATCGCGGCCATCGATTCCTTCTTACGTGTTTTATGGGTTGGGTTGCGTAAATTAACTGAACGGGGGAGAGGAGAAAGAGGATACGCTTCCTGGATTTCAACAAGGGAATGGACGGCCAGGATTAGCTGAGGGTATAAAAATTTAAAATAAAATTGCAATTTAGTTATATTTAAATTCGTGTAACTTTAAAATGATGTAACTTTTTGCTACGAGGTCGAAAACGCACGAAACCAGTTGCGTTGGAACCGTATTGTCGAACACTACGCTATGGAAATGGATTGGATTTGATTGGAGCTAGCGAAAATTTCGGGTAGCACGTTTAATTTTATTCGAAATAAACGCGGAAACTAAATTGAAATCAAGGTGAGAACTTCTCACTCAATCGAATTAGTTTCGATTTATATTTTAAGTAGTTAGATTTAAAATTGTTGATTGTATGCTGAATGATGAATTATTATCTATTGATTGTTAAAATAGACATTATGCGCCGTTAGTAATCGGATGTTATTTATTGAAAACATATACCGCGATAATTCCAAATTGTATGGAATTGGTATTATATATGTACTTGGAGTTGATTTTCCCGCATTATATAGCGGATGAGACCCTATTGCGCCGTCTATTAAGCGGATAATATTTTTATAAATCCCATATAACGCGATAATTCCGTACCGGAACAGAATTGATATTGTGCTATTGTTTGTGGATGCAGGAAAACAGGTTGGAGGGATCCAACTGGATTCCTCAACAATATTGATTTATTTACAGATATTGTGATATTTGTTGATTATCATATTGATATATGATGTTTGGTTTGTTGTGATTGACTATTAGGTGCTGTTGCATCATCGGATCCATTTTTTTGAAGTTTAAAATAAAGATTTTGATTTCTAAAAAGGGTTTTAAAATGATTTTTCAAAGTATACGTTTTATTAAATTTTGGAATTGATTCGTTTTAAATAATTAAAACGTTATAAAACTTAATATTATAAAATTAAGATTTTTATGAAATATAACCAAAAGGTAAACTTTAAAATAAATAGATTTATAAAATAGTTAAATTTGGATTTTTGAATTATTATAAAGGATGTATATAAAAGATTTTTAACATTGATATTTATAATAAAAATATATATACATATATATATATATATATAAAATATTGGAATTATAAAACGAATTTATTAAGTGTTAAAATGAAAAATAAAATGGATTTCATTAAAAATTATAGATTTATAAATTGTGAAGATTATAAAATGAATAGATGTTGTAAAATAAAAGATTTATAAGTAATCAACTTATAAATTGGATTTTGGGCATTTAAATGGGATATTAATAGAAATTGTTAATAAAGAACGATTTTGTAAATAAATGAATTACAAGTATTTAAAGGAGATTTATAAATCGAAGTTTATAAATAGAAATGGAATTTATAGACATTGTTTACAAATTTGAAATCAATGGAATTTGATAAATTGAATATAGAAACTTATTAAAAGAAGCATATTCGCGATTTTGGATAGCGAACTATTCTTTATATAAAATGTGTAGAAACGTTAAATTTGGTTAACGTAGTATATTCACGATTTTGGACAGTGAATATATTATTAAATAAAATGAATATGTTTTGCAAAGTGATGTTTTAAATAGAATTAAAACAATTTAAAGATGTTTTAAAATGTATTATGAATCGAAACCGAAGATTTCAGCATTTATTGTTGAAATATACGTTTTCGAGAAATAAGGGAATGATGGACTATAACACTGTTGTTATAGTAAATGATTTCCGAAAGGAAATATTTTGTATAGTATTGGGATTTATATATCTATTTTAATTTCGAATCCCTATACTAGTGATTTTGGGCCGTCGTAACGAGGTTTTACGCAACATTCGTTTTGGCTCAAATTAATGTGTTTAAAAGAATGTTTTTCGTAAAGAATGAAATATATACTTAATTTCGATTAAGTATATTGAATGTTTTCCAAGTGTTGAAAATAAATGGATTTGTGAATTACTTATTATTAAATAAGTATGAAAATGTTTTTCCAATATGAAGTGAATATTTTGATACTTTATCTTTAAGGATAAATTGAAAATGAATACTAGAAATCGATTTGGAAATCGTATATTCATAGATATTTTGGAAATGTAAATTCACTATGAAATTTATAAAAGGGAAGGGAAATTTGTTTAAAAATAAGCGTTGATTTATTTTTGAAGTGTGGGAATAAATTTACGAATTTGGAACGTAAATATAAAGTAAATCGTTAAGGATTTATTTAATTGGTTTAAGTGAACCATGTTGAAATGAAAGTATTTCCGCGTAAGGAAAATGTTTGAAATTTGTTTTCAAAAGTGGTAAAGGTGAAAAGTGATTTGAAAATTTGTTTTCAAATGTTGAAGTGTGGAAATTATATATCTAGTAAAGATATTTTGGAAAGTAAATAATTTGGGAAATTATTTGGAATTTGGTGATGTTGAACACGCCTATTGATAGTTAAATAACCGACTATCAATATTTACCTTTAAATAGGTATTTGTTGTGATTGCTTGAATTTGAATGCCACACTTATTTTTGAATAAGCGCTCACTATTCGGCTTAGCCGGGAAAGGATCTTGGGGTCGTATAACCCATTCTGAATATGTGATACGTCGTTGTGAATTGCATTTGATGACCGATGTTGAAGACCGGATATTTGTGAAAACGGAAGGATTACCGTCGAATGTTTCTGCATCGGCTGATCTCCGATATAGAAATTTATTACCCTTTGTGATGGGAAGTCCGGTCGTGATTAGTGAATATCCGGATTGGAAGGACTTCTTTGTAAGTGCCTTCGGTTCCGTTCGATCCCGGAACGGACTTGTATGGATGTGTGTCTGACATTACAATTTGAGATGTAAAGTTGGTTTCTATCAAATATATTTCCGTTGGTGGCGGAGAATTTATTCTCTTAGCTTAACACCCTTAGAGGTTATGTAGTTGATGGTTACTAGTGATATATTCCCAAATTGGTAATGTGGCATAAGAAGTGCTATTGATCATTTGTTGAAACAAAGCACAGCTTTTATATAAAGTGTGGCTTTGTGGACGAGACTTCGTCGGACCTCACACCCCGGAAATGGTCGAAACATGAAGGCTGCGGCAAGGTTATTAGGAGGTAGCTCCCCTTTAGTGTATGTCATTCCTTCTGGATAGAGGTGGTATCATGGTATGGAGCCCAGATACTTAACCTATGTTGTTGCTGCAAATTTATTGCTTTGTGGTTGTTGGAAATCGAGGATCCTCGGATATAGATCGGTTACGATCGGGGGATGACATATTCGTGTTAGTAGTTACCCAAATAGGGGTAACCCGGCCTTGTGTTGGCAGAGATCCGGTTAGGTTCTCGGGTCGTCTTTCCAGAGGCGTACCCATGTGGCAATGGGAAGTTCCTTGGCCTGACCATTTGTTGGAAATCCAAAGAAACAATACGATCTTGTACGGTTTTAGTTGTAGAACCTATCATTCACTTATGGTGGTCACCACTGTTTGGATGGTAGCTATAGTAGGCATAAGTGCGAAATGCCTATGCTGGCTAAGATTTATATCTTTATTTTCGAAATGATTTTTTCTACACTATGCACTAGTAATAATATCAAAAGTTTCTTTTTAATGCGTATCAAGCATCTTTGACTATCATAAGGAGAAATCTCCTCTGATTCTGTGTTTGCATTGTGTGTGTGTGCGGGAGGCCTTATGGTAGTCTCATTTTCTAAAAAGCATTGCGAATCTATTTTAAAATTATCCTGTTCTTTGTTTTGAAGATAATCTGTTTTAAGTTCTCACACCGGTCACAAGACTGACTCGGAGTTTATTGTTTTCTTTCCTAAACTCTGGGTGCCCACCAATTTCCACACGGGCAGTCTAGAGTCAGGTTATGAGGATATTCTGGAATTCAGGAGTTGCTGGAGGCAAGTTGGATGGCATGGCGTATTCACTAGTATATAGTATTTCTTTTCCGCTGTTTGTTGTTGTTTGTTGTTGTACACTCTGATGATGTAATGTAATGAAATATGATGTAATGTAATAACTGATATAGTTCTTTGTTTAAAGGTTATTCATTTATTTATTATATGTTGTTCCGCTGCGATTGTGAGATTCTGATATTGTTTTCTGTTTCTTCTTCTTTTTTTTCTCTTCTTCTATCTTTTTCTTCTTCTTTAACCCTAACGGTGCGGTTTTCCGGCAATCGTTTGCTCGGAAGTTGATACAGTGGACGTATTGATGTCGGTTTTCAAGCGTCGAAAAGTCGCGACGTTACATTTGGTATCAGAGAATATGGTTAAGCGACAACCATGGCTCTGTTAGGAATTACCCATTAGAGATGGAGTCAGTAGTACTCTAGAATGAGTTTGAGTGTAATAATAGATACGAGCGCGTATTTGTTAGTGAATATAAAATTGTTTTATATTGTGATGATTGCTTTGTTGAGTGGTATATGGATTCTGGTCAACACGAGTAATTAACGTTGTGGATAGGGATCTCCAAACACATGTACTGAACAATTTGACACGATATTATTTTAAAGCGGGTAAATGAAATAATTTTTCCCGAAAATTATATTTTGATATAGAAGGAATAATTTTCTGCAAATATTATATATCCTTGGATGTTTGGTTGTTAATGAAATAATCAAATATAAGAACTTAGAGTTTGAAAGGGTTTATAACCAAATAAAATTCTATAAGTATGATTTATCCTAAGGAAGAACAACTAAATTTGATTTAAACCAGAATTTAAATCCCGGGAAATTTGAAAAGTGTTTTAACTGTAATGAAAACAAAAGGTTTGGGGATTTAAAGCTCTTGGGAATGTTGAAATGTTTTCCAAAGTGTTTGAAGGAAACGATTGAATATTATTTTAGGAAATATTTTTGGAGGAAAATTGATTTAAAATGAATTTGTGGAAGTGAGGAAGCACTGAACTCACTTCGGTCGCTGGAAAATAATCCTGATGATGATGGCCACATCATTAGAATTCATTTTCGAGTTTCTAAAGTGATGGATTGCTTCCATAGAAAATAGGGTTTGAGTTGATTATAATTTCAAAAATGGTTTTGGAGAAAAAAACCGGGCAATTGAATTCTGAAAACTCTATCTAGATAAATGTGAAAAGTTAAAATGAACTAACTATTGAACCTAGTAAGTGATGTTGATATTAATAAAATAAACAAATAAAGATGAATGGAAATTTTAATCCTGGAATTAAAGTTTAACTTGAATGAATGGAAGTGAATAAAAATATATTTGAATTTAACTTAAGATGAGTTGAATAAAATTGGAATTTGAAATTAAGAAATGGAAATATAAGTTAAGTTAAACGAATGATGGTTGAAATGGAATATAACTTAAATAATGTTGAATAAAGTTGATTTTGGTGTCAAAGTAAATTAATAAGTGAAATAATGAAATGAAGTCATTAAAAATTTGAACTTGAGTTATACAAATGAAATTCAACTTTATATTGTTAAAGGAATTAGCAATTGAATTAATGAAAGGATTGAATGTTAATCAATCGAATGTAAATAAGTTGATATGGAACAATGAATGTAATTGTTAATTCATTAAAAGCTAATGTTATTGGAAGTTGAATAAATTGAATGGAAATTAATTTAATATAAACCAATTGAAAGTAAAAAAAAAGTGTTGAACCGAATTGAATGTAAATTTAATAATTTGGTTATGTTGAATCTACAGTGGTTGTTATATGATTATAAATTGATTATATGTATGATTCATTAAGTGATTAATGAAAATGAATTAATGAAATGGAAAGCTATGTAATTGAATTCAAATTGGAAGAAAATGAATTTGAATAAAATTGAATTTGATTGAATGGAAAGTGAACTAACTTGAATACAAATTAGTGAATGTTAACTAATTGAATTGAGAATATGAATGAATATTGATTTGGTTAAGGATTTGTTGAATGATAGTTGGATGATAGTTGATTGATGGTTGCATTTGTTGCTTTAGTTGCAATTGCTATATTATGTAGTTGTTATGTTACTATATGTTGTATATTGATATTACTTTCATATATGCATGTTTCTCATGTTGTTGTTGAGTGTTTAGTAGGTGCGGATTGCGCTTGCTTCACATTTGGAGCTCGCTTTCGCGCTATATTAGCCGTATATGCTCGCTAATAATAAATAAGGTACATATCTCGGATTAAATATCGTACTTTTACACATTTTTCCCTGCGGGATGCCTCATCACTTGATGAGATGTATATTTGTGATATATATACTGTCATTTTTTTTCAGATCGAGCCGCGCAAAGGAGACTATGGCGAATTTTTCCGAAAACTTAAGGCGTTAGAAAATTTTTGAGAAAATTGAGAATTTTTTTTTGAAAACTAAGTTTGGATTTGGAAACTTAGTAAAGATCTTGTAAGAAGTTTAACTATGAATTTTGGGAAAGTTAACCACTTAAGAGATTTGGAAAAAAAAATCCAATTTGAATGGATTGTTTTGGAAAGTTAATGGATTCTGTAACTTTTTTCTTACTTGGTAATTTCGAAGACGAAATTCTTTTAAGGGGGAAAGTTTGTAACGACCCAAAATTTATATTAATTAAAATTCGAATATTTAATTGATTTAAATATTAATAAGTGAAATTTATAAGTCGAATAATTTATTTTTCGAATATCTAGATTTAATTGGATAATTAAATCGATTATTTAATAGTTGAAATTACAGAAATAATTGAAAATTGAGTTTAATATGATTGAAAATGATTTGTAAAATTTTATTTAATCATATTGAAGTTATAGAGATGTTATAAAACTTTTAAAATTGAATTAAAAGTTTATTTGTGAAAATTGAATATTTTAATATTTAATTATCAACTGAAAAATAGCCAATTTTCGAGCAGTCTCAGAATTGGACGAAACTAGTTCCATTGGATCCGTAATAGTTTATTATTATTGAATTTCAATTTTCGTAGCAATCGGAGTTTTCGTTTGACCGTGGCAGCTCGAAACGCATCGAAATTGTTTTAATATTAATTTGGCGAGTTAAAATAGTCATTTTTCAAACAGTCTCGGATTTCGACGAAACTAGTTTCATCGGATCCGTAATATGATATTATTGTAAGATTTCAAATTTCGTGTCAATCGGATTTACCGTTTGTCCGGGGCAAGCCAAAACGCGTAGAAATTAGTTTAAATCGATTTAATTTAAATTGATCGTTTATTGTTGTAACTCGCACAGGTGATCGAATTAGCTTCCGAAACCTATTCCATTGTATCCGGAATGCGGGTTAAACCTTAGAAACGATGGTCACCGTGCGTAAATCGGAGTTTGAAAAATCCAAAATGAATAGTGTTTTTCGTTGTTTTCTATAAAAGGGACCTTATCTCTTTGATTTTGCAAAAACCTAACTCTAATCTATAGCAGGCTGCCATTGTTGTTTCGAAGGCCAAAAACGCGCGAGCTTCCTCCTCCATTATCTTCCCATCCATCAACTTTCACCAGAAACTCCTAACTAGAAAATCGTAGAGCACAAGGAGATCTTCACATCCATACGGTGGAGTAGCACGAAACTCGTCGTGGAGGCCAGAAATCGACCGTGAGTGACACACGTTCATCCTCGATTTTTGTGAAGAGGAGGAGGCCGAGCTCACCACCGTTCATGCTGGTGGTGGAGTTCGTGGAGGCGCTTCACGTGATGGTGTTTGATCAGGTTGGAGGTCGACGTGGTGGTCGCGGCCATCGATTCCTTCTTGCGTGTTTTATGGGTTGAGTCGCGTAAACTAACTGAACGGGGGAGAGGAGAAAAAGGATAAGCGGCCTGGATTTCAACAAGGGAATGGACTGCCAGGATTAGCTGAGGGTATAAAATTTTAAAATAAAATTGCAATTTAGTTATATTTAAATTCGTGTAACTTTAAAATGATGTAACTTTTTGCTACGGGGTTGAAAACGCACGAAACCAGTTGCGTTGGAACCGTATTGTCGAACACTACGCTATGGAACTAGATTGGAGTCGATTGGAGCTAGCGAAAATTTTGGATAAAATTAAACGCACGTTTAATTTTATTCGAAATAAAACGCGGAAACTAAATTGAAATCAAGGTAAGAACTTCTCACTCAATCGAATTAGTTTCAATTTATATTTTAAATAGTTAGATTTAAAATTGTTGATTGTATGCTGAATGATGAATTATTATCTATTGATTGTTAAAATAGACATTATGCGCCGTTAGTAAGCGGATGTTATTTATTAAAAACATATACGGCGATAATTCCAAATTGTATGGAATTGGTATTATATATGTACTTGGAGTTGATTTTCCCGCATTATATAGCGGATGAGACCCTATTGCGCCGTCTATTAAGCGGATAATATTTTTATAAATCCCATATGCCGCGATAATTCCGTACTGGAAAGAAATTGGTATTGTGCTAATGTTTGTGGATGCAGGGAAACAGGCTGGAGGGATCCAACTGGATTCCTCAACAATATTGATTTATTCACAGATATTGTGATATTTGTTGATTATCGTATTGATATATGATGTTTGGTTTGTCGTGATTGACTATTATGTGCTGTTGCATCATCGGATCCATTTTTTTTGAAGTTTAAAATAACGATTTTGATTTCTAAAAAGGGTTTTTAAATGATTTTTCAAAGTATACGTTTTATTAAATTTTGGAATTGATTCATTTTAAATAATTAAAACGTTATAAAATTTAATATTATAAAATTAAGATTTTTGTGAAATATAACCAAAAGGTAATTTTAAAAATAAATAGATTTATAAAATAGTTAAATTTGGATTTTTGAATTATTATAAAGGATGTATATAAAAGATTTTTAACATTGATATTTATAATAAAAATATATATACATATATATATATATAAAATATTGGAATTATAAAACGAGTTTATTAAGTGTTAAAATGAAGTATAAAATGGATTTCATTAAAAATTATAGATTTATAAATTGTGAAGATTATAAAATGAATAGATGTTGTAAAATAAAAGATTTATAAGTAATCAACTTATAAATTGGATTTTGGCATTTAAATGGGATATTAATAGAAATTGTTAATAAAGAACGATTTTGTAAATAAATGAATTATAAGTATTTAACTTATAATATGGACTTTTGGTATATATTTGAGATATATAAATTGAATTGGATTAATAAAGGAGATTTATAAATCGAAGTTTATAAATTGAAATGGAATTTATAGACATTGTTTATAAATTCGAAATCAATGGAATTTGATAAATTGAATATAGAAATTTATTAAAAGAAGTATATTCGAGATTTTGGATAGCGAACTATTCTTTATATAAAATGTGTAGAAACGTTAAATTTGGTTAACGTAGTATATTCACGATTTTGGACAGTGAATATATTATTAAATAAAATGAATATGTTTTGGAAAGTGATGTTTTAAATAGAATTAAAATGATTTAAAGATGTTTTAAAATGTATTATGAATCGAAACCATAGATTTCAGCATTTATTGTTGAAATAGACGTTTTCGAGAAATAAGGAAATGATGGACTATAACACTGTTGTTATAGTAAATGATTTCCGAAAGGAAATATTTTGTATAGTATTGGGATTTACATATCTACTTTAATTTCGATTCCCTATACTAGTGATTTTGGGTCGTCGTAATGAGGTTTTACGCAACATTCGTTTTGGCTCAAATTAATGTGTTTAAAAGAATGTTTTTCTTAAAGAATGAAATATATACTTAATTTCGATTAAGTATATTGAATGTTTTCCAAGTGTTGAAAATAAATGGATTTGTGAATTACTTATTATTAAATAAGTATGGAAATGTTTTTTCAATATGAAGTGAATATTTTGATACTTTATCTTTAAGGATAAATTGAAAATGAATATTAGAAATCGATTTGGAAATCATATATTCATAGATATTTTGGAAATGTAAATTCACTATGAAATTTATAAAAGGGAAGGGAAATTTGTTTAAAAATAAACGTTGATTTATTTTTTACGTGTGGGAATAAATTTACAGATTTGGAACGTAAATATAAAGTAAATCGTTAAGGATTTATTTAATTGGCTTAAATGAATCATGTTGAAATGAAAATATTTCCGCGTAAGGAAAATGTTTGAAATTTGTTTTCAAAAGTGGTAAAGGTGAAAACTGATTTGAAAATTTGTTTTCAAATGTTGAAGTGTGGAAATTATATATCTAGTAAAGATATTTTGGAAAGTAAATAATTTGGGAAATTATTTGGAATTTGATGATGTTGAACACGCCTATTGATAGTTAAATAACCGACTATCAATATTTACCATTAAATGGGTATTTGTTGTGATTGCTTGAATTTGAATGCCGCACTTATTTTTGAATAAGCGCTTACTATTCGGGTTAGCTGGAAAAGGACCTTGGGGTCGTATAACACATTCCGAATATGTGATACGTCATTATGAATTGCATTTGATGACGGTGTTGAAGACCGGATATTTGTGAAAACGAAAAGATTACCGTCGAATGTTTCTGCATCGGCTGATCTCCGATATAAAAATTTATTACCCTTTGTGATGGGAAGTCCGGTCGTGATTAGTGAATATCCGGATTGTAAGGACTTCTTGTAAGTGTCTTCGGTTCCGTTCGATCCCGGAACGGACTTGTATGGATGTGTGTCTGACATTACAATTTGAGATGTAAAGCTGGTTTCAATCAAATATATTTCCGTTGGTGGCGGAGAATTTATTCTCTTAGCTTAACACCCTTAGAGGTTATGTAGTTGATGGTTACTAGTGATATATTCTCAAATTGGTAATGTGGCATACGAAGTGCTGTTGAGCATTTGTTGAAACAAAGCACAACTTTTATATAAAGCGTGGCTTTGTGAACGAGACTTCGTCGGACCTCACACCCCGGAAATGGTCAAAACAGGAAGGATACGGCAAGATTATTAGGGGGTAGCGCCCCTTTAGTGTATGTCATTTCTTCTGGATAGAGGTGGTATCATGGTATGGAGCCCAGATACTTAACCTACGTTGTTGCTGCAAATTTATTGTTTTGTGGTTGTTGGAAATCGAGGATCCTCGGATATAGATCTGTTACGATCGGGGGATGACATATTCGTGTCAGTAGTTACCCAGTTAGGCATAACCCGGCCTTGTGTTGGCAGAGATCCGGTTAGGTTCTCGGGTCGTCTTTCCAGAGGCTACCCATGTGGCAATGGGAAGTTTCTTGGCCTGACCAATTGTTGGAAATCCAAAGAAACAATACGATCTTGTACGGTTTTAGTTGTAGAACCTATCATTCACTTATGGTGGTCACCACTGTTTGGATGGTAGCTACAGTAGGCATAAGTGCGAAATGCCTATGCTGGCTAAGATTTATATCTTTGTTTTCGAAATGATTTTTTCTACACTATGCACTAGTAATAATATCAAAAGTTTCTTTTTAATGCGTATCAAGCATTTTTGACTATCATAAGGAGAAATCTTCTCTGATTCTGCGTTTGCATTGTGTGTGTGTGCGGGAGGCCTTATTGTAGTCTCATTTTCTAAAAAGCATTGCGAATCTATTTTAAAATTATCACGTTCTTTGTTTTAAAGATAAACTGTTTTAAGTTCTCACACCAGTCACATGACTGACTCGGAGTTTATTATTTTCTTTTCTAAACTCTGGGCGCCCACCAATTTCCACACGGACAGTCTAGAGTCAGGTTACGAGGATATTCTGGAATTCAGGAGTTGCTGGAGGCAAGTTGGATGACATGGCGTATTCACTAGTATATAGTTTTTCTTTTCCGCTGTTTGTTGTTGTTTGTTGTTGTACACTTTGATGATGTAATGTAATGAAATATGATGTAATGTAATAACTGATATAGTTCTTTGTTTAAAGATTATTCGTTTATTTATTATATGTTGTTCCGCTGCGATTGTGAGATTCTGATATTGTTTTCTGTTTCTTCTTCTTTTTTTTCTCTTCTTCTGTCTTTTTCTTCTTCTTTAACCCTAACGGTACGGTTTTCCGGCAATTGATTGTTCGACAGTTGATACAGTGGACGTATTGATGTCGGTTTTCGAGCGTCGAAAAGTCGCGACGTTACAATGTATATTAAGGTGACATTTGTTTGATTTTTTTTCCCAAATTCATTAATACATTAGAGCTACAAATAAGCTCAAAATTAATTGTATATTAAACCTTCTTGGTACATATATGTGTGTGTCTGTCGGTGGTTCATATCAATACATTGATAGCACATCCTTAGTATCAAGTTGGCATATTGAATTTACGCAGTTTCAATTATTTTCATTTTTTTTAAAATGCATTTAATTTTTTATTAAATTAATAATAAAGAAAAAATTAAACAAATACCTTTTTCTTTGATATCAAATACCACAACGGTCGGTTTTTCCACCGTTGTGCGATTATACTAGTAGCTGTCAAATTCATATTATTAGCAGTCAAATTTAAACAATGAACAAAAATACACTGAGAGCAGAAGTTTTTGAAAACCAAATCAAACAAAAATTAACCAAGTGTCTATTATAAATCCTGAGCTTGGATTTACTAATAATTTAAACTGTACACTCTATCACTCTATTTTTCTTCTAAAAAAATGAAAATGAAAAGAAACAACCGGAAAACTAAAAACAGTTAAAACACCTTATCAGTCCATTCTCGTTACAATCATCACACCATCTAATTCTATCTTCATCTTCGTCATAAACTTTTTTACTCCCATTACAGCTCAAGCACAACACAAACCTCACCCCACCACAGCAGCGGCAAGTGTAAGAAGGATCTACTCTTCTGACGCCTTCCAGAACGTCCTCCAGAAGTCCGTACTCGTACAACCGCTGGACCTCGTCGGCGCCGCCGATGTGGCGGCCTCCGATGAAGAGCTGAGGGAGGGAGATATTGCGGCATTTCAGTAGGGACTTCAGCTCTTTCCTGAAGGAGGAGTCCATGGCGACGTCGCGCTCGTCGACGGCGACGTGGAAGCCGCGGAGGATCGATCGGACGTAGGAGCAATCTGGGAAAGTGCGTCGGATCGAATGAAGGGAAGTGACGTAGAGCATGACCGAGGGTTTCGATTTGGATTTGCAGTCATCTAAGGTTAATTTTTTGAAGAAGGAGTTTATAGGGTTTTGGTGTTGATAGGGTCGCGAGCGGGTGAGGAATTGGGTGACTGATTCCATTGAGAATGAAATTAGGTTTGAATACTTCTGGATAACTCGACGAAGGTCGAGGGTGAAGTCTGTGAGTGACGTTTTTTTAAATTGTGGGGGATCCCAGGTTTCTATGAAAACCAAGAGCATATAAATCGCTGTTTTATTTTGAAAATAAAAAAAACAAAGTACAACTTCGGTCCAATGTTTTTCCAGTTATATTTAGGAGCCAAAGTAAAATGATTTCCTATTTTATGTGAAATTAAAAGGTATGCTAATTTGAACTTTTCATTTTCCAAGTACACATTTCTCGGTTTTTTGCTTTTTGGAAACCACGAGGCGGAACGTTAAATGAAATCAAAGCCTAAATTTTAACTCGTTTTGTTTGTGCTATTCATGTTCCATATCAAGTTAGATTATTGAAAGTAAGGCCGTAACAAATTGTAAAGTAAAATTGTTATGTATGTACTTCAAAACAAGAGTATTCCATTTGAGTTGTGTATACATACTTAAAACTAGCAAATATGTACTATACAGTTAATAATAAATTTGGTTTGTTTTGGTCCGTAGCCCCTCTAAATAGTCATTTCTATTATATCTATCTTCAAACTGAAATTATATATTAAGATAGACAATTTAAATAAGTTTTACTACAAAAATGCTCGCTGGTCGTACAATCTCAATGGCTTTGTAAGAGTTTATCAAGCATAAATGTGAAACTGCTTGAAGATATGAATCTTTATCTTAAAAGGTTTCTCAATGATCTATTGTTCTTTCAATAAATATTCTTGGACAAATTTGGACATAATTAAACACAAGTTCTTTTTTTGTTTAGATGTACGTTTCTTCGGTGGGAAATGTGCTATAACATAAGTGGTTATAGGTGTTTTTGTCATTTTTCACACGAAACCGTTGATCAACGAAAAATGTGAATTAATGAACTCAGATATATGCAAAAACAAGTAATTAAGAGCCATTGTTTCAATTGTGGCAATTGTTTGGCTTAGTCTAAATAAATATTAACACATGTCATCATGAATAAATAAATAAACCAATTGAAAATCACATGTGGATATGATTATGCTTGTATATATGTTAAACATGCAAAGTAGTCTACTATATATAAATTATACTTATATTCATATTTTGAGTGAAACTAATATCATTGATTTAATAGAACCCAATAGAATTTCGAAGTTACTTCAAATTTGTTCCTAGTCCAATTTTATATTTATTCATCCCTGTAAAAATGAAAGTAGTATGATCCATGATATTTAAAGTATATTCAATTTGGATTTTGCTATCCTTTGTTAACCGTAATTTAGTTTCAGAGACAAGAAGTTTGTTTTTTAGGCTGAAGGACACTAATTAGTGTAAATCACAGAATGATAGTTGCAACTATTATTTTCAGTTTACATTAAAAAGTGTCCTTCAGACTAAAAATTAAACTTGTTGTCCCTGAGACTAATTTTTTTGTAATTTTTCCGTATGCCTATTTACCTGTAACTATAAATATCTTTTTTTACATCTAAATGTCAGTTAAAAAATTATTTAGCAATAGGTCCGAGCACATTTTTATCCCCACTTCATGTTTATACCTATTATGAAAGCCTTAAAAATTGCAAAGTACGCACAAAGATGTGAATGTTGCTATTTATCATAGGAATAGTGCTTTATGATGTTTATTTTTTTTTAATGTTCTCTCATAACAAAGCAGATAATTAACACATTAATTTCGTGCACAAATAAATTATACATTTTTTTGCTTAATTTAAAATTGTATGTTTTATGGTAGTAGCAAAATTTGTTTGAGAAGTGAGAGGCATCCATGCAAATATGCTTAGTTACATCGAAGAAAATTCAAAAGTATTGAATACTTACACAACCTACCATTGACTTTGTGTATGTCAAGTTTTTCTCCACATTTGTATCTCTAGTGCCCTTAGTTGTATATTTTATGTCATCCTCAATTACCATGATGAGTGGAAGAATTAATTTATTCCAAATTAGTGGTACCAATACGTAGAGTTGAATTGTTCTCGCAACATTTTTTTCTTACACCATAGTAGTTACAAAATTATCCTTAAAAATCACAAATGTTAAACATTTTGCTACATGATTTAATTTAATATTTTGTAGACATGGAAGATATGGCTTCTCAAATATTTGGTACATTAACTATTTTCTTTGTGACCGTTATTGCAAAAACGACACTGTCTTCATGCTCTCACAAACTCTTACTGGTCAGCCGCCCCAAATCAACCATACATAACAATTTTCTCAAGCTTTCTACAAATGACTTACCACTATACTCCTTTTCTCCTCCCCACCACAAAACATATGCCGATGTGCTTAAATTGCATCCCTTTCTCCCAACCTTCAAAATAGAACTCATGTATTCCCACCCAAGCCTCAATGCCCTGGATTCAGCATCAATCGCAACATCAGATCTGTTTACTTCCACTGTGGTGACAATGACTATCACACTTCCGCTTGTCGAACCCCTATCCGCTATTTTTACGGTGGAAAGGTAGGGCATAAAGCAGCTTTATGTGCTTGGAAAAGATTCTACTCATTGCGTGTAACAAAATGTATTTTACGCACTGGATGATTATAAAATATTATGTTTAAATCCATATCAGTTTGTATGATGCTGTAACTTAGATAAATGTCAGAACTTGACATTTTTGACCATTTAGAATTTTATTGGACGATTGTTCCCTTGAAAACTTATAACGACTACAACTTTTGATAGGAGCAGAATTTGGGTCCGAGACCACTTCCATTGAAAGAGATGATAAATGCTCTTTTGTTAAAGTAGTCATAATAGCCTTTTGGACTTACATTTGGAAGATATGACCGTTTGAAGTTCTAACCGATTTTAGACAGATTAGAGGATAATTACTGGGTGATTTGTGAAGCCTGCTAACTCGGCTCGGGGTTAGGGTTAATACCATCCTTCCTTAGAAGCCCCAGCTCATTTTTCTGTTGGAAGTAAACTTTTTTTTATAGAAAATATCAATTATATTGACTATAATCTTTGTATCGATGGAAATGTTAAAATAAAAATAGAAAACAAAATCTAAACTTACCAGATATGTAATTTGGAGTATTCCAGAATATGCTTAGTCAAGAAAATTCTAGAAAACGAAAGATTAAAGAAAATTCTAGATATTGTATCACACTATAAATAGGAATGATTCCTCTCATTTGAAGAAAAAGCAAACGTATTTCTAAGCAAGCAAAAAGAATAAAAGTGTAAAGAAAATAAAGCTTATTTCCTCCTTTACAAATTATTGTCTTAATCACCATTAGCAAATTAGAAGTTTCTTCCTCTTTCTTCTGTTGATACGCTATATTTTGATCAATGACAATGCGCTTCAACAAAAAGGAAGAGATATGTGCAAAGCTAAACGAAGAACGATGAAGACCAAGGGTAAACATGAGTATGATTTCTGTATAGGTCTTAGTTTAGATTTATTGTTAAAATCTATCCTCAAGAGGCTTGCACAAACACTAGAACACGTTTTATAAACTTCATTTTCTAGAATAAAAATTCACTGTGCAAAAATCAAAAGTTCAGTCGACTGAACAGGTATGCCCAGTCGACTGAACCTGTTACACATACACAAACATGCACAGTTTCAGTCGACTGAAACACCCTGCTCGGTCGACTAAATTTATTCCTGAAAATTTTACTTTACATTTTCAATCGACTGAAATCCTTACTCAGTCGACTGAATTTAAACCTGCGAATTTTTTCTGAAAGGACACCTTCTTCCTTCCAAGAGTTGCAACCATTCTCCAATGGAAATGGAAGCATCTCTTGTCTGCATCTCTAGACAACAAATGCATCTCTTCTACACATATAAATACATGGTTCTAACATCTTCAATTTACCAATTTTTTATGCTTTAATCTCACTACTTTCTTGAACATATTTTATATTCTCTAAATGTTTTCAAAGCAATCACCAACCTATTGCTTGATTCTCTGCTTTGTTTATAACATTCGTTTGATTCATAGCAATTCACATTTTCTAAATCTTCACAAACATATTGCATACTCTCGAGGATAAGATTATAGGAATATTGTACTACATTGGACTCATTAGTGTTGACAAGAACACAACAAGTCGAATAATTGTTTTTAGTAATTGAGTTGAAGTCCTCTTCAGTAGTTGAGGCAAGAAATCCAGTTCGGTTATTCGGGTAAGTTGTAAACTTATTCCTCCGGGTTAAGAGAGGGTTTTAATTAGTAGAATTCCTAAGTGAAGCTTAGGGACTGGACGTAGGACTAGAGGTCCGAACCAGTATAAAATCCTGGTGTCTACTTTACTTATTGCTTATTGTTATTTATCTATACTATCCACTATTCCATATTATATGATCCTACCACATAGCTTCTTTCAATTGGTATCAAAGCAAGGACGTCCTATAACCATAACACCGTTATTAGACATATTGATAATATGGAAAATAACGCAAGTACAAACACAACATCTGCCTATAGTTCTACATTTGCGGAAGGACAATCTACCCAAAGACCCCCCCTATTCAATGGACTAAACTATAACTACTGGGCTACAAGGATGAGGATTTATATACAAGTAACAAGTTTCGAAGCCTGGAATGCCACTCAAGTAGAGTTCGTTGTACCCACGACCGATTATCCTACATGGACACAAACTCAGAAGAATGAAGCAAGTGCAAATGCCAAAGCTATGAATATGCTATTTTGCGCCCTGGATAGAAATGAACTCAACCGTGTTAGCATATGTACTACTGCATATCGGATATGGGAAACACTTAGAGTCATACATGAAGGCACAAAAAGGGTCAAACAGACAAAGATATCCATGCTGAAGAACCAATTCCAAAACTTTAGAATACGACAAAATGAATTCATCAATGACATGTACTCGAGATTTCAAAACATTCATCATGCCTTAATAGGACTAGGAGAAAAATACACAGACTTTGACATTGTGTCTAAAGTTCTAAATTTACTCATTGATGAATGGGAGAGAAAAGTACTAGCAATCGAGGAAGCAAATGATCTATCTACAATGAAACCAGAGGAATTAATTGAAAATCTTATGTCATATGAAGTAAATATGCAAGCTAAGAAAGATCAAGCTCAAGAAAGAAAGAATGTAGCTTTTCATGCGGAAAAGGAAGAATCAGAGTCTGAAGATGAGGATTTAGCATTTATAGCCAAAAATTTCAAGAAATTCTTAAGATATAGAAAAAGAAATAAAAACGAATTCAATAAGAATTTCTCGAACAAACCTACATCCTCGAATATAGAATGTTTCAACTGTCACAAGAAAGGTCACATGCACAAGGATTGTCCAGAGCAAAAGAAGGAGAATCAGAAAGCTCTCAATAATAAAAACAAGAGAGAGAAATTCAAAAAGAAAGCGTTCTCTGTAACATGGGACTATTCAGATTCTTCTTCATCTGAAAGTGAAAATGATAGCGACAATGAACAAGCGAATGTATGCTTTATGGCTCAAGAATCCGAGGTTAGTAATTTAACTTTCGATGATTTAATTGAAGAAAATACTGAACTTTTGAGCACAATAAAAAGTCTTAAAAAGAAACAAACTCGTGAAAATAAAAAAAAAGCTGAATTTGAAAGGGATATGTTAAAAGATGAAAAGAAAATTCTAGAAGAAGAACTTGAAAAAGTTCAAGAATCTCATTCAAATTCGGAAACTCAATTATCACTTTTAAGTCAAGAAATTGAAACTCAAAAGACAAAGAATGATATAATTGTTTCTGAAAATCATGAGTTAAAAACTAAGATTAGTCAAGTTGAGTTAGAAAATAATAGTCTTCAAGCTAGATTAGATAACATCACTAAAAATGTTTCTAACTTTAACAAAGGAAGAGCAAATTTATCTAAGATTTCATAAACGTGGATTAGGATATAAAAAGGAGTCAAAAATTCCTAAAAAGAAAAATACAAATTTTAAGAGGAATATTGATTCAAAACAACAAATGTTATTAAGAGAACCTATTAAAACAAAAGTAGAAATCAAGATAGTCAAAATTTGGGTTTCAAAAACTAACTATATTTTAATTAGGAATAAATATATTAAAATATTTATGGATAGTGTTCGTAATAATAAAAACTATATTTATAAAAAGGATACTGGACCGAATTGGGTTTGGTTTCCAAAACTCTAACTTTTAGGACCTTATTAAAAGGTGGGTACCAATAATTTCATATTTATTTTCAGGTCCCACTCAAAAAAAAGAAATGGATACTAGACAGTGGTTGCTCAAAACACATGACCGGAGACAAAGATATGCTTACAAACATCACATACTTTGATGGTGACTCGGTTACCTTCGGAGACAATCCAAAAGGCTATATCATTGGCAAAGGAGACGTGAGCAATTACGGTACATCAAATTTACCTTTTATTACAAATGTTTCGTTAGTTGAAAATATAAAACATAATTTACTTAGCATAAGTCAACTTTGTGACAAAGGTTTTAAAATAACTTTTTCGAAAAATAAATGTAGTATTTTTGATCAAAACCAAAATCTTGTTTTCGAGGGAAATAGATATAGGAATATTTACGTTCTAATTATAAAAATTAATCATAATACAAGTATGTGTTTACTAGCCAAAGATAATGATCCTTGGTTATGGCACAAAAGATTTTGTCATATTAATTTTAAAACTATTAGAAAACTTTCTAAAAATGAATTAGTAAGAGGTTTACCTAAAATAAACTTTAAAATAAATAATCTTTGTCATAATTGTCAAAAAGGAAAATTAACAAAGTCATCTTTCAAATCTAAGAAAAATATTTCGACCTTACAACCACTAGAATTACTACATATGGATTTATTTGGACTAACACAAGTTCAATCCATTAATCATAATCGATATGTGTTTGGAATAGTTGATGATTTATCAAGATATACATGGACTATTTTTATGAAAAATAAAAGTGATACTTTTGAGCATTTTAAAACATTTTTCAAAAGAATTCAAAACACTAAAGATTTGAAGGTTAAAAATATACGAAGCGATCATGGAGGAGAATTCGAAAATGAAGCTTTTGAATCTTTTTGTAAAAAGAAAGGAATGAATCATAATTTTTCATTTCCTAGAACTCCTCAACAAAATGGAGTTGTAGAAAGAAAGAATAGAACATTACAAGAATGTGCAAGAACATTATTAAATGGAAGTTTTCTACCAAAACATTTTTGGGCAGAAGCCGTAGCTACTGCATGTTATGTATTAAATCGTATATCAATTAGACCATTAACTAAAAATACTTAACATGAACTATTTAATAACAAAAGGCCAAATATATCTTATTTTAAAATATTTGGATCAGAATGTTTTATTTTAAATACAAAAGATCAACTTGAAAATTTTGATCCAAAAGCCGACGAAGGAATTTTTGTAGGATACTCAGAACGAAGTAAGGCGTATCGAGTATTTAATAAACGAACAAACATAATTGAAGAAACTTTACATATATCTTTTGATGAAAATTTCAATAAAAATTTGAGTATAAAAGATGATTAATAATTTATAAATATAGAAAATACAAACCTTGAAAATTGTAATAATGAACTAAGATCTCCACCAAGAATATTACGAGATCACCCAGCACAAAATATAATAGGTGAAATGAATTCTCAAGTTAAGACAAGAAGTCAACTAAATCAAATGGGACATGTTGCTTTCATTTCAACAATAGAACCTAAAAATCCTAAAGAAGCATCAACAGATGATTACTGGATTGTTGCTATGAAAGAAGAATTAAATCAATTTGAATGTAACGATGTTTGGGAGTTAGTTCCCCGTCTTAATAATCAATCAGTTATAGGAACAAAATGGGTTAACAAAAATAAAGTAGACGAACAAGGTAATATAACTAGGAATAAAGCTAGGCTAGTAGCACAAGGATATAATCAAGAAGAAGGTATTGATTTTGAAGAAACTTTTGCTCCCGTTGCAAGACTTGAAGCAATACGTATTCTATTAGCCTTCGCATGTTTTCATAATTTTAAACTTTATCAAATGGATGTTAAAAGTGCATTTTTAAATGGTTTTATAAAAAAATGCATACGTAGAACAACCTCCTTTATTTATACATGAAAAATATTCGGATCATGTATATAAATTAAAGAAAGCACTATATGATCTTAAACAAGTACCTCGTGCTTGGTATGAAAGACTTAAAAGTTATTTACTAAATTCGGGATTTCAAATTGGAAAAGTAGATCAAACTCTTTTCAATAAAAATACTACTAAAGATATTCTAATAATTCAAATATATGTAGATGGTATTATATTTGGTTCGACAAAAGAAAACTTATGTAAAGAATTTTCAAATATAATGACTAAGGAGTTCGAAATGTCTCATATAGGAGAATTATCCTATTTTCTTGGACTTCAAATTAAACAATTAACAAATGAAATTTTCATTAACCAAGAATATTGTGCTAATCTAATTAAATGTTTCGGAATGGAAAACACTTCTGCTAAGCCTACTACTATGAGTACCACTACTCATCTCGATCGAGATGAAAATGGCAAAAGTGTAGACCAAAAATTGTTTAGAAGTATGATAGGCTCCTTACTTTACTTAACCGCTAGTAGACCAGACACAATGATGAGTGTATGTCTATGTGCACGTTTTCAATCTAACCCTAAAGAATCACATTTAAGAGCTGTAAAACGAGTTATGTGATATCTTAACTATACTAAAGATTTTGGTCTTTTCTATCCAAAAGAGTGTCCATTCGAGTTAGTATCGTTTAGTGATGCTGATTTTGGTGGATCTCAAACAGATAGAAAAAGTACAAGTGGTACGTGCCATTTCATTGGAAAATAACTTATATCTTGGTTTAGTAAGAAACAAAATTGTGTTTCGCTTTCCACGTGTGAAGCGGAATATATATCAGCCGCCTTAGCATGTACTCAAGCCATCTATATGCAACAAACACTTAAACATTTTAATATAAATTTAACAAATTCTACAATATATTGTGATAATGCAAGTACAATAAATTTATCTAAAAATCCGGTAAATCATTCTCGTACAAAACATATTGATATTCGTCACCATTTTCTACGTGACAATATCGAAAAAGGAATCATGAATTTAGAACATATATAAAATCCGGTAGAACATATTTCTACCGAAAATCAGATTGCCGATATATTTACTAAACCTTTATTAGAAAAATCATTTATAAAATTATGACGAGAGTTAGGAATAATTTCTTTTAAAGATGTTTTATAGCAAATATTATAAAAATTATAAAACTCAGTCGACTAAACAACTCTGCCTAGTCGACTTAATAACAAAAACAAAATTATTCAATATATATGTTTCAATTCAACTACATAATACATAATATATTAAAGGATGTCTCTAATCCATCCATTTCTAACCAATTTTTTAAACCAATGAAACAATGATTGGTTCCAAAACCTTATTAATTTACCACCACATTTTTTGGCATTTTTATACTATATATATACGTTTATACATATGTTATTTTCAAAAATTAAAAAGTTTGAAAATTCTATACAAACATGTTTTCCAACAACTTATACTCTCCAATCAACATCACCTCCTCAGTTGATAACTCACCTACATCACCAAAACTTCCTACGCCAACACCAAAGCATGAACCGGTTTATAAATAGGAAAACTATCGAACTGGCTACACACCAAAATCGAAGAAGGCAAAACATGGACTTTTTATCTCACCTGATACGAAAAGAAAGATTGATGAGATTCATCACTTTCAACAACAACAAATTGATCTTCAACGAGAATTATATTTTGAACAAAAGGGGCTAGACGATTAAGCTTTCTTGAGCAAATCGGTTTATGTTTTTGTAGCTCGAAGAAAAACGATGTGACTGAGCCTCTACCTCGACCAGTTAGTTCGTATGATCCATCTTCGTCATACCGTACACCAGTCGATCCTGTGAATCCTTGGATGTCGCCAAAAACTCCTCAATATAGTCCAAATTCATGTGACAAAAACTATATGGCGAATGAAGGAAATAAACCGCAAAAGAAAAATAGTCCATCTCCAAAGAAATGATTATTTTTTATTTTTGGTCAAATCATGTTGTTATATTGTAATATGTCTATACAATTGTAATCGTTTCTTTCAATCAAAATCTTTTTCTTTAAAAATTTAGAACACCAAAAACACAAGGTTCAGTCGACTGAACCTTACTGCTCAGTCGACTGAATCTAAGGCAGAAAACAATTATCCAATAGTTCAGTCGACTGACTCCCTCTGCGCAGTCGACTAAAATTGCCACAGAAACTTTCAGACAACAGTTCAGTCGACTAAAAACACTGTTCAATCGACTGAATTTAACACAGAAAATTTTCGGCCTTCAATTGAGTCGACTGAACGCCAATTCCCAAGCTACTTTTTGCCTTTTTATCACCAATTTCTACCTTCACTCTTCACTTTTACCATTCCAAAAGCAACTTCTTCCCCATTATTCTTCAAAACCCTTGCCCCCAATCCTCCTTTTTTGTAAAATTACTCTCAACACACTCACAACAATGGCTCCAAAAAGATCAAGGGCTTCTACTTCAACCTCCTCTGAGCTAATTGATGCTCAAATTGCTCAATGGCTCTATGATGGAGTGGCGGTCACACGGTGGAATAAAATGAAGAATTCTCGGATCTTTGAACACTGCTTCGTTGATTTTCATAGTCCCCAAACGTACAACATACAAGCCTTGACGGATCAAGCAGGTTTAACTTCTCTCTTAGACATCAAACGAAATGACCATGCAATCAATCACATTATGGTCAAATTGTTCTATACAAATCTTAACCTTGGACACCAAACTCCAAGAAATCCAAACGATAGTGTTTGGAGTATGGTGTGCGGCAAAAAGGTATGGTTCTCCCTAGACCGAATTGCACACATCTTAGGATCTCCTAACATGGGAAGGAAGCTTGAAGAAATAGAATTTAATCCACATATCCGAGACAACATAAATCATCAATTTTTTGGATGATAACATCAACATCCGGGATATTAAGTCAACTTCCTTACGACCAAGAGCAAGACTTCTTCACAAAGCTCTTATGCAGACAATCACTCCTCGAACGGGCTCATATGAAATTGTATACCCAAACAATTATAGAGCACTATATGCTATTTGAGGCAATATTCAAGTCAATTGGATCCAACTAATTCTTGATGAATTTCTTACTTTTAATAATGGCAAAATGCAAACGATATATTTTGGAGAGTATATCATGCGACTTCTCCTCAACATTGATACGCCATTACCAGAGTCCGAAAATACTATGGTTCATCAAATTAACCAACGAACTATAAGCCTTATGCAACTCCCGGCTAGACCTCCTCGCATCATATCTCTTGCCGAATGGGAAGCTAGACATCAAGAACCGCAACAACCTCCTCAAGCTCAACATGGAGAACCTTTCGACCAAGATGATGAAATTCGTATCATTGAACCAAGTTTTACTACCAATCAATCGTTAGGAATTTTATCAAGAAACCAACAAATTCTTGATAATCGCCTCAAGAAGGTAGGCCACAAACTTGATAGAATTAAAGGGTTCTTTAATAAATTATGGGATGCCATCTCATGCATGAGCTTCGCTACTACTTCAACCTCCCGTGCAAGTGTACGGCACCAACTTTCACATGGACGTCATCTGAAGAAAATCCAAGCAGCAGCACAAGTGGGAATAGCGGTGGTCAAGGTGGAAGAGCTTATAGACCACCCACAGGTGGACCCGTTATTCGCGAACCGGGAGGAGGGAGAGAAGGCTCATATGATTGGGATAAAGATGAATAACTCTCTTATGGTTTGATTTTCTATTTTTTTTTAAACACTATTCAAAAGGCTTGTATAAATAGCCTTCTATGTTTCATTTATTTATGCTACATTCTAAATTTTTGAAACTATAGTTATGCATATCAGTGATTGTTTTGATAATATACTTCTGCAATTATTACTTCCTTTTTGTCGATGACAAAGGGGGAGAAATCCATGTTACTAACCCTTTTTTGTAGGAAAGAAAGTGCATATATTCAAGGGGATGAAATAATTACATCTCTACACGTTTCAGTATTGTCATCAATCAAAAAGGGGGAGAATGTTGATACGCTATATTTTGATCAATGACAATGTGATTCAACAAAAAGGAAGAGATATGTGCAATGCTAAAGGAAGAACGATGAAGACCAAGGATAAACATGAGTATGATTTCTATATAGGTTTTAGTTTAGATTTATTGTTAAAATATATCCTCAAGAGGCTTGCACAAACTCTAGAACACGTTTTATAAACTTCATTTTCTAGAATAAAAATTCACTGTGCAAAAATCAAAAGTTCAGTCGACTGAACAGGTATGCCCAGTCGACTGAACCTGTTACACATACACAAACATGCACAGTTCCAGTTGACTGAAACACTCTGCTCAGTCGACTGAATTTGTTCCTGAAAATTTTACTTTACATTTCCAGTCGACTGAAATCCATGCTCAGTCGACTGAATTTAAACCTGCGAATTTTTTCTGAAAGGACACCTTCTTCCTCCCAAGAGTTGCAACCATTCTCCAATGGAAATAGAAGCATCTCTTATATGCATCTCTAGCCAACAAATGCATTTCTTCTACACATACAAATATATGGTTCTAACATCTTCAATTTACCAATTTTTTATGCTTTATTCTCACTACTTTCTTGAACATATTTTATATTCTCTAAAAGTTTTCAAAGCAATCACCAATCTATTGCTTGAATCTCTGCTTTGTTTATAACATTCATTTGATTCATAGCAATTCACATTTTCTAAATCTTCACAAACACATTGCATACTCTCGAGGATAAGATTATAGGAATATTGCACTACATTGGACTCAATAGTGTTTACAAGAACACAACAAGTCGAATAATTGTTTTTAGTAATTGAGTTGAAGTCCTCTTCAGTAGTTGAGGCAAGAAATTCCGTTCGGTTGTTGGGATAAGTTGTAAACCTATTCCTCCGGGTTAAGAGAGGGTTTTAGTTAGTAGAATTCCTAAGTGAAGCTTAGGGACTGGACGTAGGACTAGAGGTCCGAACTAGTATAAAATGCAAGTGTCTACTTTACTTATTGCTTATTGTTATTTATCTATACCATCCACTATTCCATATTATATGATCCTACCGTATAGCTTCTTTCATCTTCTTCCCATAGAAATTTCCCAACAGTGGTATCAAAGCATGAAGATCCTCCTAAAGTTTCCAATAGTGGTATCAGAGCCAGGTTGCTAATCAAGAAAGATGGAAAACAGAACGACTCTTTTTCAAGTTCCTTTATTAAAGAAGGAAAATTATGAAAGTTGAAGTATATGCATGAAGGCGCTGTTTAGATCGCAAGATGCGTGGGATATCGTAGAAAATGGGTATGAAGAACCCATCGGTATTTCCACTTCATCCCAAATTGAAAAGGATAATTTGAAGAATTTGAAGAAGAAGGATCGAAAGGCTCTTACGCTCATCTACCAAAGTTTGGATGATGCTACGTTTGAGAAAATAGATAATGATTAAACTATCAAGAAAGCATAAGAGAATTTAGAGAACGGTTTTAAAGGAATCGATGAAGTGAAGAAAATTAGACTACAAACTATGCAAGGTGAGTTTGAATTTTATATATGACATCATTAGAATCAATTGATGATTATTTTTCTCGAGTTTTATCTATTATTAATCGAATGAAAAGATATGGAGAAAAATAGAAGACTCTAGAGTTGTCGAGAAAGTTCTACGATCTTTAGATTAAAAATTTGGTTACATGGTTGTAGCAATTGAAGAATCTAAAGATCTAGGATTCATGACTGTTGATCAACTCATGGGTTCACTTCAAGCGCATGAAATTTTTTTGAAGAGAAAGGTTAAAGAAGAGTCATTAGAGCAAGCTCTTCAAATAAAACTTACATTGCGAGAAAATGAGACATTTAAAAATGGAAGAAGTCGAAGCCAAAGTGAAAGAGGTCATAGTCAAAGCAATGGAATAAATGACAATCATAGAGGAGAAAAGGAAAAATATATACACCCTAAGAGGTCGAGGAAGATGAGGAAATATAAAGGAAATGGAAGACCAAGGTATGATAAATCACAAATAAAATGTTATAATTGTAATAAATTTGGTAATTTTGCTTCCGATTGTAGGTCCACTTTTAACAAAGTCAAAGAGAACAAATTTTGCTAAAGAAGATGAAGATAATTCCGCACTACTATTGGCACATAAAGGAGATGAAACTAGCGATAAAAATACATGGTATTTGGACACGGGGGTAAGCAATCATACGTGTGGATGGAAGAGCATGTTTATTGAGCTTGATGAATCATTAAGTGAAAACATTCATTTTGGAGATGAACCTAAAATTCCAGTTAAACGAAAAGGAAACATACAAATTAAGTTGAAGAATGGAAAGAATGACTTTATTTCTAATGTTTACTACATGCCTAAAATAAAAACAAATATATTAAGTTTGGGGGCAACTTTTGAAAAAAGGATATGATATACACATGAAAAATAAAATTCTTTTAAATGAGAGATGGCAAAGGAAATTTAATTGCTAAAGTGGAGATGTCAAAAAATAGAATGTTTCCATTAAATATATCGAATAATGTTGCTAAATGACAAAAATCATGCTATAAAGATTCATCATGGCTTTGGCATTTAACGTTTGGGCATCTTAATTTTGGAGGCTTAAAATTATTAAAAAACAAAAACATGGTGAAAGGTTTATCATCAATAAATCATGAGAACCAAGTATGCGAAGGATGCTTATTTGAAAAACAACCAAGAAAATGTTTTCAAAACTATCAACCACAAGAGCCAAAGTACTATTAGAATTAGTTATGCAAATATTTATGGCCCTATAAAACCATGCTCACTTGGAAAAGTAACTATTTTTCACTTTTCGTTGATGATTTTAGTAGAAAAACATGGGCTTATTATCTCAAACAAAAATCAGATGTATTTGATGCTTTTAAGAAATTTAAGGCCTTCATAGAAAATGAAAGTGGTTGTATGATCAAAGCCATGAGATCCGACCGAGGTGGAGAATTTACATTAAAAGAGTTTGAGAAGATTCGTGAAGAAAATGGAATTCATCGTCCATTAATAGTCCCATACACTCCACAACAAAATGGAGTTGTAGAAAGAAAGAATAGATCTCTTCTTAACACGGCACGAAGCATGTTAAAAAGCAAAAATGTCCCAAAAGAGTTTTGGGCTGAAGCCACTGAATGTGCAATGTATTTGTCAAATCGCTTTACAACTTGAAGTGCATGGAACAGAACCCTCGAAGAAGCATGGAGTGGTAGAAAGCCATGTATATCTCACTTGAATGTATTTGTAAGCATCGCATATGCCCATGTGCCAGATCAAAGACGCTCCAAATTAGATGATAAAAGCGAAAAATATATTTTCATTGGCTAAAGCTCACGGTCAAAAAGATATAAGTTATATAATCCTATTAATGGAAAAGTTGTTGTTAGTCGAGATGTGAAGTTCGATGAAGAAAGTGCTTTGAATTGAAACAAACAGAAGATGATCATAGTTTCTTTCCGCTTTATGAAGAGGAGCGCAACGATAATGTGGAAGAAGAGCCCATTATTCCAACGCCGTTACCTCCTTCAATTATCCATCAAGAGTATCTACTTGACGAAAGCAAAAATGAAAGACCATAATGCATGAGATCTTTGCAAGATTTATACTAGGTAGCTCCAATTTCCAACGATGTTACCTTATTTTCACTTTTTGCCAATTGTCAACCAATAGGCTTTGAAGAAGCGAAGCAAAACAAAAGATGGAGGTAAGCTATGAATGAAGAAAGTAAAGTAGGCGAAGATGATGCAAATGATGTAAAGCACAAAAGCAAAGGAAATGAAATTCAAGAGATTAGTGGAGATTTATAATATGAGCAAAAATTTGAAGAAATGAAAATAGAGAATATTAAAGAAGTAAAAAAGAAAAAGGTCAAAAACGAAGTCAAAGAGAACAACGATGAATTTCACGAAGATATTGGATTGGTTAAAGATCGTAAGAGCGGAATTAATAAAGAATGCAAAAACAACACATATGGCTCATTCGAAATTTACAACCCTGGAACAAGTTGGATATTTAAATACCCAATTTTCTAGAATATTCTACTGTAACGATGGAGAACGAAACGAATGGAGTACAAAAGGGGTTTGTAAAATTGCATCGAAGATCTTGCCAATGGAAAAGAAGAACAACGCAATAAAGAAATATTGGATATTTTTTTCATTCCTACAGAAGCACGTAAAATACAAAGATTACGAGACATTCTCGAAGTTACAAAACCAAGTTTACGAGAGAATGTTGGAAATAAACTTGGTTTTTAGAAAATGTCAATTATATTGATTATAATCTTTGTATTAATGGAAATGTCAAAATAAAAATAGAGAAAAATATGGACTTACCAGATATGTAATTTGGAGTATTCCCGAATAAGCTTGGTCAAGAAAATTCTAGAAAACGGAAGATTAAGAAAAGTCTAGATATTGTATCACACTATAAATATGAATGATTTCTCTCATTTGAAGCAAAAACAATTGTATTTGTAAGCAAGCAAAAAGAATAAAATTGCAAAGAAAATAAAGCTTATTTCCTCATTTACAAATTATTGTCTCAATCTTCATTAGCAAATTAGAAGTTTCTCCCTCCTTCTTCTACCTATATAAATTTCCCAACATTTTCATCTACCCAAATTAAATGTAAACCACCACTAAAAAATTTCTTAGCTAAAATCATCTCTAATCTCTTCCAAATCATTCCAAATTCATAGATTAAGGGCAGATTAGTAAAAGAATTAACAAGAGACTTCTATAGCTACAATTTTGAGAAATTTCGGAGTTTTGTTGTATATTCTTGGATTTGTCTCATTTTGCCATCGATTTTTTGGTATTTGATGGGTGATTTATCATCTTCAAACTTTCTATATAAATGCATCAATATGTTTTCTTGGAACCATGTCAAGGCATAACAGAAGTTATGGGTGAATTTCAATTTTTTTACCGTGTTGATCTTTGTTGGACCTACGAAGTCTATTTTATTTAAAACGTTTCTAAATTTCTTTTAAATAATATTTGTTTTCTTTAAATTTATAAAGTGATGGAGCATTATTTAATTCATATCATATATACACACACACCCAACGCACGTGAATTATAAAAATAATTGTATCACTATAGAAAAAAGTCAACAATGAGACGACTATAGCTTTGTCCTCGTCTTATTTTTCTTCTTTCTTAAATAACTTAATTCTCGCTCCTCCCATCGCTTCCATCCCTTCCTTAAGATTTATCGATCCACGTTTTACCCTTTTTCATTCTTATGCTCAAGCTGTGAAGGATTCAAAGTGTTCGGTGCCAAAGAATTTCAGCCATAAAATTGTCTTCAAGAATTGCATTGATATCAAAAAGAAAAGGGAAAAACTTATTTACGATGTGGGACTTATTCTCATTTCGCTAAGGATTGTCGTGATCCAATTTGTTGCTTTAGTTGAGGATTATTCGGCCATAAAAAAGATTAATGTTTGAGGAAATCAGTTGCAGGCATAAAAAAGAGATGATCGATTATTGACCATGGCTTAATCTTTGTGATAAAATGTATGAAACTGAAGCGAATCTTGCTTATTCGTCTATGGATGCAAAGAAATGAAGGCATCGAACTCTTAAAGGATATGTTAAATATTTTGATGTGATAAACGCTATTAATATCGGTGGCATTTTAAAGAAAAAATTGGAGACCCTGATAATTTTTCAAACAGTGATCATGGTTTAGCAGAAAAGATTTTCAAAATTTGAAATGAATGGTGTTATTTCAGGTGGTCTTACGGTTGATAAATTTTTCTCGATTGGTCGAGGCCAATATTAAGGTTTTGAGGGAGAATTAGTTTCGTTTTTTTATGTTCTGATCCATTACTTTTTGGATCCAAAAGTTATGAAATATTGGTCAAATTCCATCTTTAGGAAATTGTTAATGTGTTTACTTCAAGCCGTGCGAATCATTTGATGGAGTTTGATCAAGATTTTAGTAGTGACAATGATTTGAGTTTTGATTACACAAAAAACAGAAAACATAAAACAAGATTTTGCAAAGTGGCAAATTTTGAGATTGTTGAGGCTGATAATAGGAAAGTTGCTATACATGATGAAGTTGTTGAAGATTTAGTTAATGTTACAGAAAATGTGCATAGAGATTTTGTTGCCTCAAATGTGCACAGTAATATAGCTATTGTCAGTTCAAGAATGATACAAATTTTGTGCATGAATCAGTTTTGTATGATTTAGACATGAATTCAGAGATGAATTAGAAAGTGGTGTTTGTTGTGATGTCATGGCCAGTTGCTTAGACGATGAATTGGTGAGGAGGCTGGTAATAGGAAAGTTGTTATTTGTGATGAAATTTTTGGAGATTTACATAATGATACGGCAAATGTGCACGTAGATATTGTTGCTTCAATTATGCATAGTAATACTGCAATTGTCAGTTCTGATTTGATGCAAAGATTTGTAAATGAACGTGCTTTTATGGTAACACCAGTTTTACAATGGAATTTGAGAATGGAAATGTTAACGAACAAAAACATACAGTTGTGGGAAGGGTGACTAATTAGGTTCAGGGATAATTACGGCTGCAAGGACAAGAAGATATTATAAACAGTAAACAAACTATTATTTTCACCGATCGAAAGGAATGGCTAGAAGAGGGAAGGATACAAATAAGAGCAATCATACAGGGCATGCGGTTCATGGTGATATTTCTGGCAGCCTTGTGAAGAGGAAGCAAAAAAATTCTAAAATGGCAAGTTCAGGTTGTAGTGCAGTTGATTTCATAAAGCATGGGGAGGCTGGTCCTAGCTCTAAAGGGCATAGATCAGTGAGAATGAGTGCTCATCTTTGTAGATTTGATACTAGGGTTTTGATAACTGTAACTCAGGTATGGATTTTGCTTTGGGTAGTACTTATGGTTCATGTGCTTTGATTAGTTTGTCCACTACCGATAAACATTAATTATCTAAAAGTTCCGAATTTGTTTTTGAAAATATTCAGTTAGACTCTGACTATATTAAGAGTGAGGAATTAGAACGGTTAGAACATATGTATTATGAGATTCAATAGTTGGAATGTAAATGGTTTACATGATTTAGGTAAGTGTAGTAAAATTATATCTTTTTTCAAAGATAATAATTTTGATATAGTATTACTATAAAATACTAAAATAGAGCATCATGATCATTGTATTTATAGGTTTCTAGGGGGTCGTTACATAAATCATTAGTCCTATCTTCCAGCTAGGGGTAGTCCAGAAGGACTAATGTTGTGACGACCGCCCATGACTCCCGCACGAAACAAGAGAATTGTGCGCTGAAAAGTGTGCCAGGCGGTCATGGACGATAATCAGGGTAAGATAAAACAGAATAGTCTATCGTATTACTCACAGCGTATGAATAAAATACAATAGAAATATACATAGTGAAGCTTTATAGAACAGAAGTC
Source organism: Allium cepa (assembly GCA_030765085.1). NCBI lineage: Eukaryota > Viridiplantae > Streptophyta > Magnoliopsida > Asparagales > Amaryllidaceae > Allium > Allium cepa. The sequence goes on along the minus strand of CM060946.1, from coordinate 119,331,708 downwards.
TCATCATATAAACTCATAATAGTTTTATACAATCATCTGAATAGTCAATACATCAAGCCTCACTACATAACACTCAGAGTATCATACAAACAGCGGAACATCCAGTACATATAGTAAGAAAACAATATGCAAAAGCCACCAGCTCGTCTTCGTCATCAACATCGTTGGTAGCCAAGAACAGTACCTGTCACCTGCTGCCTAGTCTGCCCATCCCAACATGGATGAACAGCCCAAGTTAATAAGAGTTGAACATAAAATCTTGAGTCAGACAGCAGTCTTAGTGAGCAGTAAATCAACTATCAAACATACCAAAAGAGCATAAAGGGTAAAAGGAATAGGAACTCAAGCATCCCACTCCACCTCATCCTACAGTGATAGCCCTCAGACACACTAAGCAGAAACAAGCATAACAAAGCAGACATTTAAAGTAAAGTAATTATCACTCGAGTCAAGGTCGATGTTTTCCAAGTACAAACCCCCAAAGCCTAAACCAAGATCAGATAAGCACCCAGAAAACATCGCTCTTGAGTCCGAATGACGATACAACCAAACATCCATAACTCTGGCTATCACTGTTATCATTGCCTCGATATCATCGTTAATTGAATGACCGACACCTTCTTTCAGCCGTCCGTCAAGGGCTAATGGCAACCCCGGTTCTAGACATAACTCCGCACGTCGTCATGACCCGTGCCTAGGACTATCGCATCTTCCCAGAGTACTAGCACGTCATCGTGACCCGTGCTTGGAACGTCATCGTGACCCGTCCCAACGTACTCTTGCTTTGAGCATGCTAGAACCTTCAATAACGATAAGATCCAAGCCTCCTAGTCATCCTCCTCGACGACTATTCTCATACTAGCTCAAGCGCCTCTCGAGCCCACCATTATCCACAAACCCGGACCGCATCACCGAGTTAACAACATGCTTGGGATGATCCCGTCTGGATTAAACCAAGGCTTTCACACATCATGCTTTGTTTCAACGCATTATAGCAAAGTCTCATCTCAACATCATGGTTTGCCTCATCGCATCATGGCAAAGTCCCATCTCAACAAATCTATCTATATGAGTTTCAACATTCGCTTCATATGCCACAGGCAGCTTTCCTTATTCAAGAGCCTTTCCACTTAGCTTTTGAATCATTTTCGACCAACTTGTCCAAATCAAGTTATCAATCAACTAATCAGTCAAATCAAACATTAATACAAGTAATCAATCATTCAAACAAGATCTAAATAAACAATTATAACAATAATGGCAATTTCGTAAATAAAGAGCCCAAATCTAACATGCAATCTAACAAGAATGAATCATGAACAATATCTCTACAACTTGATGAATAAACTTGCATAAGTGAACATGTAGTAAAATAGGTGTTGAATCATCATTAACCATAGATCTACATGCAGACTTAAGAAAATGCACGAAATCACTATCTTTAACACATAAACAAGCCACCGATCCAATATTCTCCTTTGGGTCCGTGTGAGAGATAACCACCACTCACCGAATCACCTAAACACCTCAAAAACAACCAACTCCAGATCAGGATAGCAAAGAATCAAGCTTGATCCTCCAAAGCTCCGCTTCAAACGATAAAATCTCTCTTCGATAGATGGAGATCTTCAACTTTGGCTCTTGGATCTTCGATTTGATCTTCAATCTAAATGGAAGGAATCACAAGATTAAAGTGGAGAAAAGAAGTGAAGAAGTGTTGTAGTCGAGCTCTCAAAATGGCAGCACTTTGTCGCTTCGAAATCCGGTGCCAAAAAGTGAGCCAAACCCCTCTATTTATAGGCAGAAATTCCTTAAGTCGGCCGCTCCTTAGGTCGTTGCCGACCTATAAACCCCACGACTCACGACTCAACAGTGCCACACGACCTACCGACTCATGCCTGAACACAGCTCAATGCAACCACGACTCAACACACACTACTTACGACCTAAGACACTATCGCATCTCCTCCTAAGTCCTGAGTCGTATGGATGACTCAACGACTCAACGCCTTACGACCTAAAACAAGAGACGACTTAACGACTCACGACTCAACCCCAAGACCGACTCAACGACCTAACCAAACGCCGAGCTAACTCCAACACAGGTTAACCACTAGGTCGGTACCTACCTTAGGTCGGTCACACCTTAACTCGGCCATTCCTTAACTCGGTGAAAACCCTATAAGCCGTTAACTCTTAAGCCGTTAGCTCCCTTAGGTCTCTACAACTATTAGGTCGCTCACTCTCCTAAGCCGCTCACCACTAGGTCACAACCTTCTCTAACTCGCTAACCCGTAAGTCGTCAACTACCTTAGGTCGCTCACACGAGCTAACTTCCACACGACCTAAGCACTAAGTCGTTGACTCCCATAAGTCGTTCCACTATTCAAACTACAACACGACTTAAACTCTGGACGACTTATCAACACTAACGACTTAAATTTCAACGACTTAACGGCACTAACAATCTAATAACAACAATTCTACGATCTTTCGATCCGTAAAAATACGGGTCGTTACATTCTCTCCCCCTTAGGAATTTCGCCCCCGAAATTCCATACAAACAAGAGCAATCTAAACTATTCTGCATGCCTACCATCCATAGCAATCAAAAACCCATGCATCCAATTACTAACCTAGCATGCAGAATTCTAAGATTAGAACAAGTTACAAATTCATGAGATGCCACGACACCTTAGGGCCATACCTCGAAGAGTTCAGGATGAGCCGCCTTCACCCTCTCTTCCTCCTCCCATGTACAGTCGTTAACATCATCACTCCATTGTATCTTGAGCAACGTAATCGTCTTCCTCCTAAGCTGTTTCGTGTCGGTTTCAACAACACGAAGCGGCTTACGAGGTCTCGTAACAACTGGATCGAACTCTAAATCTTCACAGCTATCAGCAAAAACCACCGTATTCGAGTCATGCACATACTTCCGTAGATAAGATACATGAAAAACATTGTGCACACCCGCCATCTTTTCTGGTAACTCCAATCTATAGGCGAGCTTTCCAATTCGCTCGATGATCGGGAATGGTCCAACAAATCTCGGAGTCAATTTTACTTTCTTCCCGAATCGAATAACATTCTTCAATGGAGAAATCTTCACAAAAACCATATCGCCTACGTCGAATTCCAAATCCTTACGACGATTATCGGCATAACTTTTCTGACGGTCCTGGGCTGCCTTCATTCGTTGCCGAATGATCTCTATAAAATCCGTAGTCTGTCGAATCATCTCTGGCCCAAGTATCATCTTTTCTCCAGTTTCTAACCAACATGTCGGAGAGTTACACGGTCTTCCATACAGTGCCCCATATGGTGCCATACCAATACTGGACTGATAACTGTTATTATACGCAAATTCCACCAAATGAAGATGATCTTCCCACGATCCTCCGAAATCTAAAACACATGCTCTCAGGAGATCTTCCAAAACTCGGTTGACTCTCTCGGTCTGACCATCTGTTTGGGGGTGATAAGCTGTACTCAAACACAACTCGGTTTCCAAAACTTCCTGGAAGCTCTTCCAGAATCCACTAGTGAACAATGGATCTCGATCGCTCACTATACTCTTCGGAATACCATGGAATCGAACTATCCACTTAACATACAACTCAGCCAACTTCGATGCAGTCCTAGTTGATCGAACAGGAATGAATCTTGCACTCTTAGTCAAACGATCTACAATGACCCAAATTCCTTCATTTCCTGCCCTGGTTCTAGGTAGACCATCGATAAAATCCATCGATATCTGCTCCCACTTCCATGTAGGAACCTCTAATGGCTGAAGCAATCCACTTGGCTTCTTCTGCTCAGCTTTTACCAACTGGCAGTTCATACATTTGGAAATAAAATTTCCAACATCCTTCTTCATACCTTCCCAGTAGTAAGTCCTTTTCATATCCCGATACATCTTATTTCCACCTGGATGAATTGTCAACTTCGAGTGATGACTTTCCTTCAGAACTTCATCCCTCAATTCATTTATATAGGGAACAACCAGTCGTCCTTGTTTCCGAAGCCAACCCTCTCGATCGACCTCGAATCCATTATCATTCTCTAGGTCCAATCCAGATTCCAAATCGCGGATAATCTTGACAAGCTTATTATCTCGCTTTTGGCCCTCGCCAATTCTTTCCACAAGAGTAGGTCTTATTGATAAGTTTGCCAACATCTCAGGTTCCAATTCACATCTGGGACTTAAGTCAAATCCAGCCAAATACTCAAGACTCTTCCATTCCGAAAACATGGCTCCCACTCCTGCATGTCTTCGACTTAACGCATCTGCCACTGCGTTACCTTTTCCCGGAGTATAGGCTATACCAAAATCATATGATGCTAAAAACTCTAGCCATCGTTGCTGCCGAAGATTCAAATCCTTTTGGGAGAAAAGATACTTCAACGACTTATGATCCGTAAACAACTCGAATCGAACTCCCAATAGGTAATGTCTCCACATCTTCAGAGCAAAAACAATCGCCGCTAACTCCAAATCATGAGTCGGGTAATTCCTTTCATGCGGCTTCAGTTGTCGACTTGCATACGCAACAACTTTATCCTTTTGCATTAGCACTGCTCCAAGTCCAGTACCACATGCATCGATGTAAACCACCATCTCATCATTCCCACTTGGAATAGTCAAAACAGGAGCACTTGTTAGTCGCTCTTTCAGGATTACGAAAGCTTGCTCACACTTATCATCCCATTTGAACTCTTGGTTCTTTTTCGTCAATCCTGTTAACGGTGCAGCTATCTTGGAAAAGTCTTTGATAAACCAACGATAGTATCCTGCTAATCCAAGAAAACTTCTCACATCAGATGCATTCTTAGGTCTAACCCAATCCTGTATTGCTACCACCTTAGCGGGATCAACCGCTATTCCATTTCCAGAGATAACATGGCCTAAGAACCTCACTTCACTCTTCCAGAAGTGACACTTCGAAAACTTAGCCCTCAGCTGATGTTTCCGCAAGATTTCCAAAACAATACGCAAGTGCGTCTTGTGCTCTTCTTCAGTCCTGGAATAAATCAGAATATCATCCACAAACACAAGTACGAACTTGTTCAACTGATCTCTGAATACTCTATTCATAAGATCCACAAAATATGCTAGTGCATTGGTCAATCCAAACGGCATTACCAGCCACTCATAAAAACCGGATGGTGTCCTAAAAGCAGTCTTCGGCACACTATCCTTAGCCACTCTCAACTGGTGAAATCCCGTTGCCAAATCCATTTGAGAAAACACCTTAGCTTCGTGAAGCTGATCGAACAAGTCATCTATTCTCGGCAATGGATACTTGTTCTTCTTAGTCACTTTATTCAGCTCACGATAATCCACACACAACCTCAACGATCCATCCGCTTTGGTTGCGAACACAACCGGTGCACCCCATTCGGACACGCTACGCCGAATGAATCCTTTCCGTAAAAGGTCATCAACCTGCACCTTCAACTCTTGCTGCTCCCTAGGCGCCATCCGCCTAAGAGGCATCACAACAGGTCTGGCTCCCTCAACTAGATCGATACGAAACTCGATCTCCCTATGCGGCGGTAACCCTTTGACCTCGTCAAAGACGTTCTCAAATCCATTCACAATAGGCACCGATGACAGTCCATCCCGTGGAACAACCAGCGAATACATGAAGCTCATAAAGACGCCTTCTTCATGCTTACATCGTATCACAACCTTTCGCCCCTCCACATTCTCGACTGTCACCTCCAGCCTCTCACAATCAACCCTTGCCGCATATTTCCTAAGCCAATCCATCCCCAAAATAATTCCGAACCCCGCAAAGTTCAGAACAAAACAATCACAAACAAAAGAGCAATCATGACTCGACACAACTAGACCACGACATACCATACACAAACGAGACGAACCCCCAACTGGATTAGTCACAACCAAAGGTCTATCAACAATATCTGGTTCCAAACCCAACCGGCCTACAAGTTCACTACAAACAAAAGAATGCGACGCTCCAGTATCAAACAACACTCTAACTGGAACACCACAAATGGAAAGAGTACCTTGAACCACCACACTCTTTCCTTTCTCATCTACGGTAGGAGCTTTCAAAGATGATGGAACAGCCCCCAAAGCATAAGCTTGCACAATCTGCTTATCTTTCCTCGGTTCTGGACAGTCCTTCCTGATATGCCCTAGCTTATCACAGTTGTGGCACTTCAACTACACCTTTGGATTCTTGCAATCCCTAGAGAAATGACCCTTCTGCCGACAATTGTAGCAGATCACTTCGCCCTTCGGCTTCTTCTGACCATCCTTACCCTTCTGCTGTTGCTGCTTCCTCTTCTTGTTCCCACCCTGCTGTGGTTTGGACTCTTCCTTGGTCACAGCAACAACAGACCCTTCCTTAGGAAACAAACTCTCATGCCTGAGAGCTTTCTCCACAAGCTTCTCAAACGGATCGTCCAGATGATCCACCAACTGCCTCCCAAGATAACTATCCAAGCCTGTCACAAACTTCTCATTCTTCTGATAGGGAGAATCAATATACGACCGAGCATACTTGGACAAAGCTTCAAACTCAGAAACATACTCAAGAACTGGTCTTCCACCTTGCTTGAGTTCCACAAACTTCTCAAACAAAACAGATTTCTGAGCCGTAGAAATGAACTTAGCTTCAAATCTAACTTGGAATTGCTCCCAAGTAATCTCTTCCTCTGGAGTATCAATGGTGATAGAATTCCACCAATCCGAAGCTCTCCCTTGAAGCTGTCTTGATGCAAGCTTCCTCTTAGTTGCATTCTCAATTCCCAAATCACCAAAGATCCTTCTACAAGCATCAATCCATCTCTGCACTTCTATGGTTGATTCTGTTCCCAAGAAAACCTTTCCTCAAAGAGCAGTATAGTCCTTGCACAACTTAGCAAAATCCACTGGTTTTGGAGCTTGAACTTGAACTCCAACATCTACTGACTGTCCTGAAGTTGGCATCCTTCTCATGATCGAAGTCATCATAGCTTCGAACATTGCAGCATAGTCGGTAGTTTCCCCAACAGCACGACTTTCCCTAGCAGCTTGTCTCTCACTTCGACTCATCCTTAATATCTACAAAAAGGAATGATTTAGAACACCTTGAGAAACAACTATATAAGGAGTTCAAATCCTTCTAAACTACTACATTATATATAGTAATCATCCATCAAATTACAATTACGTCTCTCATACGTAGTTACGTCAGCGAGCGTTGGCTAAAATCGATTAACCAAAGCTCTGATACCAAATGTGACGACCGCCCATGACTCCCGCACGAAACAAGGGAATGGTGCGCTGAAAAGTGTGCCAGGCGGTCATGGACGATAGTCAGGGTAAGATAAAACAGAATAGTCTATCGTATTACTCACAGCGTATGGATAAAATACAATAGAAAATATACATAGTGAAGCTTTATAGAACAGAAGTCTCATCATATAAACTCATAATAGTTTTATACAATCATCTGAATAGTCAATACATCAAGCCTCACTACATAACACTCAGAGTATCAAACAAACAGCGGAACATCCAGTGCATATAGTAAGAAAACAATATGCAAAAGCCACCAGCTCGTCTTCGTCATCAACATCGTTGGTAGCCAAGAACAGCACCTGTCACCTGCTGCCTAGTCTGCCCATCCCAACATGGATGAACAGCCCAAGGTAATAAGAGTTGAACATAAAATCTTGAGTCAGACAACAGTCTTAGTGAGCAGTAAATCAACTATCAAACATACCAAAAGAGCATAAAGGGTAAAAGGAATAGGAACTCAAGCATCCCGCTCCACCTCATCCTACAGTGATAGCCCCCAGACACACTAAGCAGAAACAAGCATAACAAAGCAGACATTTAAAGTAAAGTAATTATCACTCGAGTCAAGGTCGATGTTTTCCAAGTACAAACCCCCAGGGCCTAAACCAAGATCAGATAAGCACCCAGAAAACATCGCTCTTGAGTCCGAATGACGATACAACCAAACATCCATAACTCTGGCTATCACTGTTATCATTGCCTCGATATCATCGTTAATTGAATGACCGGCACCTTCTTTCAGCCATCCGTCAAGGGATAATGGCTACCCCGGTTCTAGAAATAACTCCGCACGTCGTCATGACCCGTGCCTAGGACTATCGCATCTGCCCAGAGTACTAGCACGTCATCCTGACCCGTGCTTGGAACGTCATCGTGACCCGTCCCAACGTACTCTTGCTTTGAGCATGCTAGAACCTTCAATAACGATAAGATCCAAGCCTCCTAGTCATCCTCCTCGACGACTATTCTCATACTAGCTCAAGCGCCTCTCGAGCCCACCAATATCCACAAACCCGGACCGTATCACCGAGTTAACAACATGCTTGGGATGATCCCGTCTGGATTAAACCAAGGCTTTCACACATCATGCTTTGCTTCAACGCATCATAGCAAAGTCCCATCTTAACATCATGGTTTGCCTCATCGCATCATGGCAAAGTCCCATCTCAAAAAATTTATCTATATGAGTTTCAACATCCGCTTCATATGCCACAGGCAGCTTTCCTTATTCAAGAGCCTTTCCACTTAGCTTTTGAATCATCTTCGACCAACTTGTCCAAATCAAGTTATCAATCAACTAATCAGTCAAATCAAACATTAATACAAGTAATCAATCATTCAAACAAGATCTAAATAAACAATTATAACAATAATGGCAATTTCGTAAATAAAGAGCCCAAATCTAACATGCAATCTAACAAGCATGAATCATGAACAATATCTCTACAACTTGATGAATAAACTTGCATAAGTGAACATGTAGTAAAATAGGTGTTGAATCATCATTAACCATAGATCTACATGCAGACTTAAGAAAATGCACGAAATCACTATCTTTAACACATAAACAAGCCACCGATCCAATATACTCCTTTGGGTCCGTGTGAGAGATAACCACCACTCACCGAATCACCTAAACACCTCAAAAACAACCAACTCCAGATCTGGACAGCAAAGAATCAAGCTTGATCCTCCAAAGCTCCGCTTCAAACGATGAAATCTCTCTTCGATAGATGGAGATCTTCAACTTTGGCTCTTGGATCTTCGATTTGATCTTCAATCTAAATGGAAGGAATCACAAGATTAAAGTGGAGAAAAGAAGTGAAGAAGTGTTGTAGTCGAGCTCTCAAAATGGCAGCACTTCGTCGCTTCGAAATCCGGTGCCAAAAAGTGAGCTAAACCCCTCTATTTATAGGCAGAAATTCCTTAAGTCGGCCGCTCCTTAGGTCGTTGCCGACCTATAAACCCCACGACTCACGACTCAACAGTGCCACACGACCTACCGACTCATGCCTCAACACAGCTCAATGCAACCACGACTCAACACACACTACTTACGACCTAAGACACTGCCGCATCTCCTCCTAAGTCCTGAGTCGTATGGATGACTCAACGACTCAACGCCTTACGACCTAAAACAAGAGACGACTTAACGACTCACGACTCAACCCCAAGACCTACTTAACGACCTAACCAAATGCCGACCTAACTCCAACACAGGTTAACCACTAGGTCGGTACCTACCTTAGGTCGGTCACACCTTAACTCGGCCATTCCTTAACTCGGTGCAAACCCTATAAGCCGTTAACTCTTAAGCCATTAGCTCCCTTAGGTCGCTACAACTATTAGGTCGCTCACTCTCCTAAGCCGCTCACCACTAGGTCACTACCTTCTCTAACTCGCTAACCCGTAAGTCGTCAACTACCTTAGGTTGCTCACACGAGCTAACTTCCACACGACCTAAGCACTAAGTCGTTGACTCCCATAAGTCGTTCCACTATTCAAACTACAACACGACTTAAACTCTGGACGACTTATCAACACTAATGACTTAAATTTCAACGACTTAACGGCACTAACAATCTAATAACAACAATTCTACGATCTTTCGATCCGTAAAAATACGGGTCGTTACAAATGTTATGTTAGAAAGATCGTTGTGTTAGACTTTTGCAATCTATTATTAAAGATCATTCGATGCATTTGATATTTTACAGCATTAGCGATGATTCTATACTATATATTAGAAATGGTTATGGGCTGCATGCTAAGATAGATCGTAGAGTTTATTGGAATAAATATTTAGAATTTAGATCACTAGCTCCAGAACCATGGGTTATGAGGGGTGACTTTAATGTTACTAGATTTTTAGAAGAAAGATCTCATAGGGAAGGAGATTTTGTTTCTATGGAGGAGTTTTACCAGTTTATTATTAATTACAACTTAATTAAGATAAAATTAAGTAACAGACAATTTACTTGGTCAAATAGTAAAAAATCTATCAATGGCATGGTTATATAGATTTTTTATAAGTGATGTAATAGAAGACAAATTTCCTACTTTTAAGGTTCTAGGTCTTCCGAAAATATAGTTGGATCATTGTCCAATTATCCTATCCTGTACTAACCTAAATATTGAAAATATAATTTTTAGATTTGAAAAGATATTGATGTTAGAAAATAATTTTAAAAACTTAGTTGCAAAGAAACGGCTTTCTATGAATAATTACAATTACATATTTCCAAGCAACATAGTCAACATATTGGTTAGTAAACTTTGAGATTTTAGGTTATTTCTTAGGAAATGGAGTAAAAATGTTTTTAGTAACATTAGAATTTAAAAGGAAAAATTAATAAAATAAATCTTAAATTTAAATAAAATTGAAGAATTAAGAAAGTCGAATATTTCATAAAAAAATTGTGCTTTCAAATTTAAAAAAATTAAATAAAATTATTGTACAAGAAGAAGTAATGTCAAAACAAAGATGTAGGGTCCAATGAATGGATGAGGGAGATATGAATACTAATTTTTTTTCACATAGTTGCTAATGGTAGAAAACATGGTATTACCATTAAATCCATATCAATTAGTAGTATTTTTGACCAAACAGAACTTAACACTGAAAATTTTGAAATATCAAATAGAGATAAATGGGATATGTTTACAATGAAGATACTAAGGTTGGTCTAATAATGTTAGATGTTCCTTTTATGGTAGAGCAAGTTTGGAACACTACAAAGAATATGCCTAATGATAAAGCTCCAGGTCTAGATGGATTTTCTATTTTATTCTATGAAACTTTCTGGAATGTGTTAAAAGAGGGTATAGTAAAAATGTTCAATGAATTTTATGATAGTTCGCTTCAGTTAGGTAGGTTTAATTTTGCAAATATAATTTCGTTACATAAGAAATTAAGTGCTAACCAATTAAAAGATTTCATACCTATTTCATTATTAAACTTTCTTTTAATACTATTTCTAAGGTTTTAACAATAAAAAAATACCAAAATGATGAGGTAATAGATAATACACAAATAGTTTTTATTAAGGGTAGAAATATCACTGATAGGTAGTAGTAGTTCATATATTAATTGCTGTTGTGAAAATAATATGACTTGTGCGTTTTTAAAACTTAATTTTCCTAAAACTTTTGATTCAGTTGATCCTTCTTTCCTTAAAGATTTATTAATAGCTAGGGGTTTTAGCGCTAGTTCGGAGTTGTGACATCCCGCAAATCTCTTTGAATCGACAATAAACCATACATGTCCAACCCAAAAAGCACATAATGACGGAAAGTCATGAGAAAGAAAAGAAAAGAGAAGAAGAGAAGAGAAGAAAGAGAGAAGAAGAAAATCAAACAGAACAATACAAAATCTCACATCGTAGCGGAATAACATATAATATCATATCAATGATCTTTACAAAACAGAAACTATATATACGTACATCAATCAGAGTTCAACAATCAATCATTAATTATCAGCCTGGACATTAATAATAATCTATCCTTACAATTGTTGATAATATAAACAATAACAATGCAGTGGAAAAATAAACATATAGGGGACTACGATATTAAGACTTCCAACTCTCCCGCTGAAGCTTCAAAGCACCAAATCTGAACCTGTAAATGTATTTGGTCTGACCCGAGCATTGAAAGGGAAGAACGCCCGGATCAGTTTGGTAAACCAGCGTGAGAAACACACTTAATTAAATTTATTAATTTACCAAACTTTTTCTTTTTAAAACATAATTATCTCGTAAGACACGCCCACACATAAATACGGACATGTTTTTACCTTACAATAACTAAAATATTTCATATCAAATTCTGTTATATTATAATAGTGTCTATTGCACAAATAATAATTAAAATGACTGAAATTGTTACGATTATTAAATTCCAGCATATAGCTCAAAATGTGTAATACAATCAAAATGGCAGGCATGTAACGGAGTTTGGATTTCCATACAAATGACCAGGTGAAGGGACTACATTCCAGCAGTACATCTCTAGAGGAATGCAGTGAGGACCATCACAAAGGATCCTCTACCAACACAAGACTGGCCTACCTCTATAACTAGGTAGTACCAAATATATCATCTCCCTATTGTTACCGACCTTTCTGAGGGCCCTCATAGCATACAAGCCACATTAATTTGCATCCCCAACGTCATAGCGGGAAGAAACATATCTAGAAGAGGATGATCATATCCTGATTGGGAATGACTCACATAGCCCCGCTGCATCTAACCCTGTTTCGGCCATTTCCTTTTGATAAGGCCTATGGCAGCGATTACCTTTCACGTATCACATATCACATATCATATCACTTTGAATGTCACATTGCCATTTCCGTTGACTACTGATTTCCTTCCACACAATACAACCCTTGAGCTCGTACGTCTCAAGGACGGTGTTAAGCTATAGAAGTTGCCTTCTCCGCCACCACTGATGTATGTTTGTAAAAAACAATGTATATAATCTTATAAATGCAATGTCGGACACTCGACCATACAAGTTGTCCAGGAACAGAAAAATCGAAGGAACTTTCCTACCACATCCTGTCGGAACATCCCTGGGATTAGTAGCGAATAGTCCTTGCATTGGATATTTCATAATGAAAAGACTACTGCTACTGGATGTATATTAGGATTTTAACCCCAAACAATCAACAAGCATTCCTTCACTATGAAAATCCTAAATATCAATATCATCGATAACCTACATAAACGAACGCATATACGTTGGTCCGAAGTGGTTTTCAGATAAATATGATCTCAGTCTCTTCGCACCAATAATGCAAAAGCATTTCTCAACCTCACATAGAAATTAAGTCTCATAGACTTATCATGTCTCCAACTTTCAACTTCTTCGGCCAAGTAGGAAGCTCGATAGATTGGAGTAGTCACTCCACACTACCTGAATCAACATTCCCAACGCAAAAGATGATCAAGCCTACACAGATGGCTACGTACCAAGTGTACGACTTAATAGTTTTCACATCAAGTGGAGAAACTAAAATGGCCGAATTTGATAGTTGGTTATTTAACTATCAAAGCAACAAACAAATATTTAACACCATAAGCAATCACTAGGCCCTTTTAATTAATCTTTTATAAATTAAATCACTTTCCCAAATATTCACTTAAAATTATCTTTAAAAAGATATATTCTCAAAACCATTTCAATATTTCACTATTTGGAAAACATTTCCATATACTAATTTTAATAACAAGTGAATTCGCAATTTATTTTAATTTCAAGCCATTCAAACTTCATTTTAAAATATCACTTCCCAAAACATTCATTTTAATTTAAAAGTACTATTCATTGTCCAAAATTATGAATATAATGCCTAACAAAAATCATTGCTTCTACACATTTAATTAAAAGGATCATCCACTGTCCAAAATTGTGAATATAATTCCTTTAAAAAGCTTTCATATTTAACATATCAAAATAAATTGATTTCACATTTATATAACAATGTTTATATGTCTTATTTATATTTTACAAAAACTTTCATATATAAAATTCTTTTATTAACCAATTCCATTTATATCTCATTTATATGCCAAAATCCAACTATGAGTTTATTTACTTATAATTCTCTTATTTACAAATTCATTTCTTTTATAACTTCATAAATTTATAAATCATCTTATTTACTTATAAGACCCATTTATAACATCATTTTAATACTTATAAACTCGTTTATAATTCCATTACTTTTGTTTATAAAATATCAATTTTATAAATCTTATATATATCATTTATAATAAGTTCAAAATCTAAATTTAACTTAATTTAAAAAATAGTTATCTCCGTATTTCAAAAATCATATTTAAATATATTTTATAAAAATCATAGTTTACACATATTTCACAAAAATCATAATTTTTATAACATAAAAATTATAACTTTTGTTTATTTAAAATAATTTCATTTCATTAACAATTGAAAAATTAATAAAACATATAATTTCGAAATCACTATGAAATCCTTTTTAAATTTGAAATCATCATTTTAATATTTTAAGATTCCAAAAACATAGCCCAATGCAGCAACAGCACTAAATAAGGTTATTCATATCAATCATATCAACCCTGGCAACCAAATATCATATATTATATGATAACAACATATATAACAATATCTATAAATAAAAATCACAATGGTGAGGAATTCAGTTGGATCCCTCCAACCTATCACTTGCAACAGATATACATATGAGAAAATATGTACAATGTCCGCTTCGAGGCAGACGCGCGTACAAAAGGTCATCCATTCATACATGGAAACGTATAGGGTCTCATCCGCTAAAATATGTGGGACTATATGCAAACCAATCAATATATATAATATATCATATATCACCCAAACAAGCATCAATAAACAAAAAATAAATTTATTCCCATTTATATAAAAATATAAGCGAGTCAGAAAGAGTGACTTATACTCACATTGCTTGCGGTGGTCGTTGCAGCGTTTTATTTCAAATAAAATTAAATGCGCGTTTAATTTTACCCAAAATTTTCTCTAGATCCAATCAACTCCAATCCATCTGCATCGCGTAGTATTCATCAATATGAACCCAACGCAACTTGTTTTGTGCGATTTCGACCTCGTATGTGAAAGATACATATTTTTAAAGACTAAACGATTTAAATATATAACTTTTTACAAAAAACTTTTTATTAACCTTAGTAAATCGTGGTCGTTGATTTCAATACAATAGATCGTGGCCGTATTCTCTTTTCCCTTCTTCTTTCCTATGTACGCAACCTGCTCGAGAAACCCAACATCGCCCTTGACCTTTTGGTTGTCGCGCCACCTCCCTACAATCGGAAGTCGATCGAGCAATGCCAAACAAAAGCTCTTCCTATGAAGCACCTCCGCATCCAACAATTACGAACATGGCCCCATATCCATCTCGAAAAACATGTGTGAACGATAGATCTATGAACGGGATTTGCTGACGATCTACTCAATTAAACTCAATCACCACCGTTGATCTCATAGATCTCGCTACCCTCTACAATTTCCATTTAGATGCCGAAGCCTAAAAGTGAATGGATTGAAAGAACTTGAGGGGGGAAGAATCGAACGTTCTTGGCCATTAAAATTGAAGAATGGCGGCTAGGGTTTAATAGATTAGGGTTGTGCAATTATGAAGTGGCCAAGTCCTTTTATATAAAATTTCAAAACACTATTCCCCCGAAAAATTTTCGAACTCCAATCGAAGCGTGCCGCCAGGCATTTGCAATGTTTTACCCCTATTTCGAACGCAGTGGAATATATATATTGGGAGCCAATTCCATCATATTAGGAAGATAGGTTTTCGAATCGAATTATTTAAATAAATTTCTATGCGTTTCAGTTTTGTACGACCAAACCGTAAACCCAGTTGACACGAAATTTGAAATCTTATTATAATATAACATTATGGATGTAATGAAACTGGTTTTGTCGAAATCCAAGACTGTGTCCAAAATGGCTATTTTTACACGTTAATTAAATATTAAAATTTCCAATTCCTTTTAAGTCACTTTTAAATAAAATTTAAAAGTTTACTAACTTCATTCTAATCTAAATAGAATTTTTGTCAACTTTATAAATCATTTTCATTCTCATTAAATTCAAAATCCAAATATTTCCACAATTTCCAATATTAAATTAACAATTTAATTATCTAATTAAATTACTATATTTGAAATATAAGTTTGCAACTTTATAATTTTAACTTGTGAATATTTAAAATCAATCAAATATCTGAATTCTGAATGACTGAAATTTTGGGTCGTTACAGTAGTGATGGATTATGTCGTTATTTAAAACTTGTAATTCAAGTACTTTTGTTAATGTATACTTGGAAATAAAGTTCAATCAAAACGTGGACTTAGGCAAGGTGATACATATCACCTTTATTATTCAACTTAACTACCGATGTATTTTCTAAAATTATCAAATTGGTCATGAGTAATAGAATTTTAGACATTATAGTGAGATCACTAGCAATGGTCTTTCAGTTGTACAATTTGCAGATGATACTTTGATTTTTATGTTCCATTGCATATACATATTATTATGCTGAAATTTATTTTATACAGTTTTGAACTTCAATCTGGTTTAAGGATTAAATCAGACAAAATCACAGTGCTAGTTTTAAATGACATAAATAATACATAAAAACCAAATTGCATGCACATTGAATTATAAAATGTTGATATTCCTTCCCTATCAAATATTTAAGTTTTTTAATTTGACCTCAAAAACTGGAACATGATGATTGGATAATCATAATAGATAAAATAAATAAAAGATTGTCCAAATGAACTAGTAAATAATTATCAAGAGCATGCAGGATTATTCTCATTAGCTCAGTTTTATCCACACTACCTATTTATTAGATATCATTTTATCTTTTTCCAAATGGGTAGTTGGTAAAATAGATAAAACTAGAAGAGATTTTGTATGGGGTGGAGATAATTCGAATTGTAGCTCTAAGTGTCTTCTTAATTGGATAATGGTTTATAAGTCCAAAAATGAGGGAGAGGTTAGGAATTATAAATTTACATAACTTAAATATATACTTATTAGGAAAATGTTTCTGGAAATCAATGATAAAAATGAAAATTTGTTATGGAAAAAATTAATATCGAACCAATGGTCTAGAGGCACTTTTAATTTATACCACACTACTACTAATAATATATCCTACTTTTGGAAATCGATCATATTAAAATTTGATATTTATAATTTAGGAATCAATAATGTTTGTACATTTTGGTAATAACGCTTCT
Organism: Allium cepa; assembly: GCA_030765085.1. Taxonomy (NCBI): domain Eukaryota; kingdom Viridiplantae; phylum Streptophyta; class Magnoliopsida; order Asparagales; family Amaryllidaceae; genus Allium; species Allium cepa. The sequence goes on along the minus strand of CM060946.1, from coordinate 119,314,584 downwards.
TTTTGGCATAAATGCCGGATTTCAATTATTCCACTTAAAGTGGAACTTCGAGAGTTATATGAAATATGCAATTTCAAATATTTACTAATTTCTGATATTTATAGGCCTAATTTATTTTTTTCTTGGGAATTTAGTTTTAATCTTATGTTAACGGGAAATACTTCAGCGTAATTTTCTTTATTGTGTGCTAAACTAGAATTATACAGTATTGATAATATAAAAGACATTAATATAAGATATTGGGATATATATTCATTTTATAATTTTATAAATTTTGTAAGAATTAAATTGAAACTATTTAAATACATTTGGAGAGTTAGTGTCCCACCTAAAGGCAAAGTGCACAGTGGTTAACTTTACACGGTAAATTAAATACTATAGAACTTTTAAAAAAGAAAAATATATTTAATAATAAAATTGCTATTTTTGTAACAATAAAATGGAAAATATTGTTCACTTATATTTTGGATGTAATATAACTAGATTTATTCTTGTAAAAATTCTCAATTTGTTCGATTCTAATATAAATTTTAGACATAATAATTGTGAGTTATATTGGAATAATCTAAAATTTTATTATAAGGGTCATAATAGGTTTTACTTGAACAATTACTTACTCATATTTTCGGTTTGAAAGAAACCAACGAGTGTTTAATGTTATTAATTTTGGTTTGGAAAATTTAATATATATGATTTCTCTATTTAGTTTTAATTTGATTTCAAATCCAAGCTATAAATTAAATAAAAATTTAATTTTGAAAGAGTATCTTAAAAATGTAAATTCTCATATTGAGTTTTTGAAGAAAAAAATCATTCTAAATAATAGATATAATAGCAAGAAGTTAAATTTAGTTTCTTTGGACAACCTTACCAGGGCATCATTTGATTTTTCATTTTTATTAGGATACTAGTATTGTTGTTAATTTTATGTTAATTTGCTTTTAATTTGTTTCTTTTTGCGCAATATGTTTGATTTATACTCTTTATTATTCCTTGCATAGTGTTAATCATAATTTTTGATCGTCCTATGTATTTTGTTTTTAAAATAGTATATGTTTATTTTTTGCATATATATGTAAATAAATATAAAATTATTAAAACAACGCATAACTTAATGGGACTAAATTTCGACAAAAATCGAAATCCAAGTCCATCAAAGCATAGATAGTTGGATTTGGTACTTGCAAATAAGCATGGCATTATCAGAGATTGATAGAAATCCAAACTCACAGTAGAAACAATAATAGGATAAGAATATTGATTATGACTACTGCCTTAAAATTAATGGTATTCCTTGAATAGCAGATTGACACATCACCATCGAATATGAGAGAAAGAAGACTCTCCAACAACTAAGCACAGCTCTGGTGACCCGTTCCTCTAAATTCTATCCTATGAGTTATAATGAGGAGTGGGTCAGAACAACGTTCTGGTGACTGAAAAAATGCAAACTCTCCGTAACATAAACTTATACTGTTAGGTTTCCATTTAATTATTATGTCTATTACGGTTAGCAATTCTAATCTAACATTACATTGCACACACGATTACATACTTACCCCTTCCTAAGGTATGAAATATTATTGAAGCCATATTAACCACTCAATAATTCCAAACTCATTAGCCACTTAATACTTCTAAGTATAAAGTGGGTTTCTGTAATACTTTTTAAAACAGAATTATGTAGGCTCTATCATTTATGCCTTAGTTTAGGTAGACTCCTTCATTTAAGGCCTACTCCTAAGGTGTTTTCCTAAAAATGTTGTCAATGGTCAGTGGGTCCTAGCTATAAGACATCTAACCACTATTTAAGGCTTCAGACATTTAATGTCCCACTATCACGACAATTATTACCAATAAAATCATAGTCATGTAATAAACAGTACTCAAGCTATTTAATACCTTTTTATTAGAAAATAGGTAGACCATGGACATTTAAGTCCTTAATTAAGGTAGACCCCATCATTTAAGGCCTATCCCCATGGCATGCTCCTAAATGGTACTATTGTTATTTTAGCTTTAGCAATGTAAGAGACTGTACCCAAGTTACTTAATACTTCACAGTGGAAAATAGGTAAACCTAGTCATTTAAGACCTACTTCCAGAAGCATGCTCCTCAATGCTTTTCTAACTGTCGATGCATGGAAATCTCATTGGATAGATTAATACTTCTTTTATTATGAAAGAAGAGGACTTTATAGTCACTTAAGACTCCAAACCCGAAGCGAACCCTTCTCGAGATATCCACCCACCCTTTAATTATGAATATGACATCTCATTAGGTTTTTAGTAGGGAGGCAGACCCTTCAGCTACTTAAGACCTCAACATTGAAGTAAACCCTTTTTAGAGACATCCTTATTTATTTGGAATTTCACTAGGTTACTTAATGCTTCCATTGAGGAGAGAGTCGACCCTTCAACCATTAAGAGCTCAAACCAGAAGCGAACCCCAATGGAGATATCGCTCACCGCTTCTAATTCCAAATTTGGACCATTTAGTACATTCCAATTAAGAAAGCAAGTCCTATCTCTCACGTCGTCACGGTTCGTTGGATTAGTGATATCTCATATTAGTAGTAAATACACCCTACTGTTGGTAGTTTCAGAGTAAAAGGCAGTCTTCTGTCGAGTGACTTTATTAACCTCGCATTACTAACCTACTAAATCCAATTAACCATCCTAAGTATTTATTTATATATCTTAGATAGACATTAGACCTAGCTTACAAATCCTTTTTTTTATTTAAGGCAATTAGATATACCTTAAATATTTTTCTACCAATAAATCCCCATTTAATGCTCACAAATGTCAGCTTGTCCATAAAATCCTAATGGACATTTCCGAAGACATTTATGTATGGTTACTAATTTCAAATTAGTAACCTTTTATATCTATTCCATTTTTATCAATTCAACTTCTTTATTTATCAGTCCTATTAATCTATTTACCCTATCAAATTATTGCAATTTCCATATTTATTACCATTTATTGGAGTTACAACCTTTTAGAATCTTTTCTCATCAGTTAATTATCTTAAATGTGAATATTACATGCAAGCATTGCTATTAGCTTTTTATTTAATTATTATGAGCACAGTGATTATGTACAAATATTTACATTTATTAAATATGTTTTAGTCATATACCTTTACTAGAATATACTTTTCCATGTTAAATTGTTATAATCATATCTAAAAATATTACCCATTATAATTTCCATAAATTAGTCCAAAATAGAAGATTTAACTTTAAAATACAAAATGTTCATCATCTGAAATTACAAGGAATAATCATTTCTTTTTATTATTGAAATAGACAGTGCAAACTATAATGATTCGTACTTTACACATCTCTTTCTCTTTCTATTTGCATCTATTCCTTGTTAGATCAGACGCTATATCTTTCTTGAAGGGAAAGAAATCAATATAATTTACAATATTAAATGGATCTAATTTCAACGTCTTCAAATATAGAAAAGTTTACATTCTAACAAGATTTAGTTAATAATCCAAATTTATAACAATATTATACAACCTATTTCAGATCTGGAATAAATTTCGTTCAAATTAATATCCCAAATTCATACTTTTGGGATTGATTTCTACATTATGTTGTATACAATGCTAAATCAATTCATCTACAATACTAAATCAATTCATAAAGAAGAATATATAGGCGATATTTATTATATTCAGATCGTATTCAATTCGTTGCCTACAACTCATATACAATAATCCTATTAGGCATAAAAATCAAATAAACACTAACGGGATAATTTTCATATTATAATAATCTATAAAAATTCACACTCACCTTTTAAAAGCAATCTGAATCTCCAGATCTGAAGTAGAACCTTTAATTCATCTCCAAATCCTTTTTAATCCAGAAAATATGCATAAAAAGGATATATACATAAATTAGAATTATAGATATGAGAAGAGATTTGGGATTGTGGGAGAAAATAGATTCAAATATATAAATTATCAAAAATATGCATATGGTTGAATCTCTTCTCTTTTTTATTAGATTTCCACTTTACTCCGATTTGTTTGAATATATGTACAAATACCTTATCTTTATAATTTAGAAACAAAGTGGAAAAGAAGAAATGATATAACTTTGCTACTGCCTCCATAAAAATATGAGAAGAGAAGGGAGGGTTAGACCTTAATTTATAGGCGCTAGAATCAACCAGAAGCGTTAGGTCAAAATATATTAAATCCGGGCCATTGGGGCATTGGTTTACTGGAGCCTCCAGGTCACTACGGGTCGACTTCCCTTGGGTAACCAGTCAACCACTAGGGGTTGACCATCTCCAGTGATGACTCAGCCTATTGGCCCGATTAACTAATATAAAAACATTAATTATTTCTTATTTAATTATTTTCGTTTTGAATTCGATTTTCGTCTGTAACTACTTCGTTTGAACTCCCATCTCAAACCTCCAAATATGAAAGTTGCTTAGAATTTCACTGCGAAGCAATAGTGCAAGTTTATGGTCAAATTCCATCGTTTGCATAATGTTGGCATCAAAATTGGCCACCAACACCTAATTATAAGTGAAAGCACCAATATCCAGCCACGGATTACAGATAGAGTATAGGTAGAGAATATAATAAGAAGAATAACCAAGGTTATAATGAAAGCAAGTAAAAAAGCTAAGATTTATAGTGGTTCGGCTAACTCTGACCTACATCCACTCCAGAAAAATTCTTTTTAATATCAGAAATTTGATTACAGTTACAATCTGGAATTTCTGAATAAATATGGAAGAGTAACCTCTAGGAGGATGATAAAGAGAAACAAGTGAAGATCCCCTTTTTGAAACCACGCCTGCTATATTTATATAAGAAACTCCAGCTACAGGACCTCCTCACCTACATAGGCCCGTCCTAACAATCGCTGAGCCCAACTCGTCCATCCTATGCCTACCCGAAGTAGAACCCAAAGTAATTCCTTTGGTGACCCGAAGTAGTTCGTATGCCGACCCCAAGTGAAGTCTAATGCCGACCTGAATTGTAGCCAATGCCGACCCCAAGCGAGGTCCATGCCGACCCAAAGTGAAGTTCACGCCGACCCGGAGCAAACTCTTCACCGGCCCGAAGTCCGAACCAACGCCGGCTAAATGTAATATGCCGACCCCAAGTAGTACCCAACGTAGAACTCAAAGTAATTCCTTTGGTGACCCGATGTAGTTCATATGCCGAACCCAAGTGAAGTCTAATGCTGACCTGAAATGTAGCCGTTGTCGATCCCACGCAAGTCCATGCCGACCCAAAATTAAGTCCACACCGACCCGTAGTAAACTCTTCACTGACCCTCGAAGTCCAAATTAATGCTAACTCCATGTAATATGCCGATCTGAAGCCATATGCCGGCCCCAAGTAGGAGTCGAAGTAAACACCATGCCGACCCAAAGTAGGACCCGAAGTAAACCCTATGCCGACCCAGAGTGAAGTCAATACCAACCTGACCCTACCTCTTCAATGCCGACCCAGAGTTGTAACGAAATGCCAACCTCTTGTAACTCTTATAGCCGACCCCTTGTGACTTCTATAACCGACCCGAGGTATTGGACGCCGACCCGAAGTAAACAAGGTGCCGACCCAAAGTAAACAAGGTGCCGACCCCAGGTGACTCAACCAATGCCAACCCGTAGTTGAAACCATGTCGACCCGAAGCAATGGCTTTGGTGACCCAAAGAAACTTCTTGGCTGACCCGAAGAAACTGTTTGGCTGACCCAAAGCTACCCGACCTTTGCCGAAATCCATATTCCAAGTAACCGACGTCATTTACCCATCAACCATGCTTTATCCCAGTTTCATGTTCATTTTTATTATCCATAATTGATCATCCATCCATTTACTCGAATCAAAACCATAATCTTCCAACCTCGCTAACCGTGCAGTCGGTTGGGTTGAATCTGTCTCTATGCTGCCTTGCCAAAAGGTGGGTTAACGCGCAAATTCAACTTTTGGAGCCTAATTAACTAAATAACTAATACCAAACTATGGGGTTCTACGTTCTTCCTCCCTTAAAAAGAATTTCGTCTTCAAAATTTCACCAATGACTAAGTTAAGTTTTTGACTCCTAATTATCCTAAACTACACGACCAATGAGTGTACAACAAATTTCGCAACCAAACATGCATAAGTGCATAGTATATTACTATATCACCATACATGAAATATGTATGTAGAATAATCCTAAATCTGACCCCCTATATGAATGCATTTCTTTTGAAACCATTTTCGGAAAACATCATGCAAACAACCCACATATATACTGGCGGATCTACATGCATATAGATTTGTGGAAAATCTTTTCAACCAAAACCCCCATACTCCTACAAATAGAAGTATGAAGCAACCAAATTTGCATCTACTTCCTATCATCCAGTAATCTAATGTATCGAAAATCACTTTCTAAACTTTACACTTATGCTGGAAAAAGGAATTTAGGTGAAGAATTAAACATTCTTACCACAATATAATCTTCCAATTCTCTATTACAGTGGAAATTTCTTTATTACCCGGGATTCACTCCAAATTTTCCATGTACAAAATGCATATGGAGGCTTATTATCATGTTCTAAAATGAAATTAGGTCTAAAAATAGACTTGTGCGAATCATGGACAAGGTATGGAAATAGAGATTCCAAGGCTAAAATAGCTTTTCCCTTGTTATCGCTTGCATTTATCACATCGTCGACCCTAATGCACCGTTAAATTCACAAATTCTAACTCAATTTACCTTCCGTACGCCTAACATAGGCCCTTAAAATCAAAGTTTTCACAATATCCTTCTTACTTTTCAAATTTTTACATCATTTGAAAAATAAAATCCAAAATATTTAGACGCACATTTTCTCTTAAAATAAAATTTTGAACAAAACTCTAAAAATAATTTAAGACTCAAAAATAACTAAAACACAAATTTTTTTCTTACTCTCTTCTTTTTTTCAAAAGGGAACTTTTCAAATCAAGAGAAAATTTTCTAAAATATTTTTCTTCTCAAAATTTTTGATAAATCAAGCCACATTTTTTGCGTAGTCGAAAGTTGGTTATGCGCAAAACACATAAACCAAATTTTAAAATTCTACAACTAACCTCTATCCAAGAATTTGACATTTTATTTAAAAATGTAAACACGTTTATTATTCAAAAAAATTGCTTTTTAGGAACATGAGAAATGGCCCACGATATTACAATAACTTTGTCACGTCCTTTGCTAAAATTTTCAACTATTCTAAACTTCCAGTCTTACATTGCATTTACTGTTAGTTAAATATCTTTACGAGATTCCCATATTTACATTGTTTCTCTATTATGCATACATATATAGGAGCAGTTCGCATATCTAGAAAGAATAACACAGTAAATTAATAAAAACTCATAATGTCGTGAGTGCCTTTTATAAGAGACAACCAACAGTTTTGCAACCCAACAACACAAAAGAAAAGAAAAAATGCTGGAAATAAAAAGATACAACCGTAACGACCCGATTTTCGACCCTTGAATATCGATACTAATACATCCACGGTATACGTATGTTGAGCACCAAAGTACTGGAAAGACAGAAAATTAGGGTAGAATAAAAGAATAGAAAAGAAGAACACAACATCAGAATCTCACAGCGGAATAATTATTTATAATATCAAAAGATGAGTACAAATGTTTACTCTAAATACAAGATTTTTAGAGTTACAAAACCTTACTATCATCAGCCTGGACAGTTATAATTGTCCTCCTTACAACGTTGATATATGCACATAGCCAAAAGGGAACAACTGAAATAGAAATAGATAGATAATGGAAGTCTTCGACTTGTTTTCTAAACCCTGAAGCGTCCAAGGTAAAACCTGATACTCAGCCTATTCGAAAGAGCACACGAGGAATTTAGGGAAAACAAAATCAAGCGTTAGATATAAGTCTGGTATGAGAAAACTTGAGATACATGAACGTATGTAACAGTGACTACTGTGACCGAATGGATTCTCGTAATGGTTCCCCTCAAAAGAAACCAACCTTTAATTAGGTTTAATATAGTGATATGATAGATAATGTCTAGGGTGTGGGGTATTGTAATATCAAATAGCTATGGTGCTTACGTTGGTCACACCACAACATATTAGGTTACATTTAAATCCACCAAGATTCATTTGCATAATGGATTTTCCACGGGGATCTCTTCGGGAGAGCCGAATCCAATCTCCATGCACAATGATCAAAAACCACCTTCTGAGCGTCTTATATTTCTAGATAAAATATACCATAAGGTAAATAAAAGTGGCCCAGCATCCAAACATAAACATAAACAACATGAACAAAATATCATAAACTCCTCCTGGCCAGTAATCGATAATCATCTCAAGATATAGAGTTGGTAACATCCCGACATAAGGTCGCTAACCCCAAGTTATGCATCCTACTTTACCTTTAGCCATTTTCGATGTCGAGGTTTCGTTCGACATCTTTCGCTCCAGTCTTCATCACTTGAATGGAACACGAATCCCCAATTGGATTCTCATATCTCGAACAGATCACGAATCACTACATGGATTCGACCATCTTAAATAGATCTCAAATCTCCACATAGATTCCTTTTCTTCAACCGCTTTCAAAACGTAGAACTGGTATGCTAGTTTTGAAGTGGTATTCAATAAGTAGAACACTTACCAATCCTGGATTCTTCAAAACTAATCGATGAATTTTCGGTAAACTCAATTTCGATTCTTTTAGAAGTAAGCAAAAGCTAGAGACGTTTTGTAACAATACTCCTCATCGAGGGTTCTTATTGGTATAAAATCATGAAGCATTTCGATAACTTCCTAAGTTAATATTAGGTAAAGTTCGATAATCGACTAATCAATTGTCTAATCGAAATAATTGCTTATACAAATCACAATTCGTACGCTTAACTCATTTCTGACATTCCAACTTAACTATTCCCCACTTAAGAGCAAAGCTAGGCAAGTTTGGGCACTGGTTGATCTAAGCCTTCCCCAGACACTTTAGTCTTGAATCTTACAAATTGATAAGTCTACCTCTTCAGCTTTTAGTGTTAAGTATAGCTATAATGATTTCCATAGACAATAAGGAATCAACTTGATTAACACGTTTATGATATTTTCACTTACCTATTCCTCCGTTAAGAGGGAATTCCGATAGGTTAGAGCTCTATTGCTCCGTCCCTACTCGACATCAATCTTAATTCTCACAAATAGATAAGATTACTCCGTCGGTTTTTAGTGTTAAGCATAACTAATTACTTTTCTAAAAATTAATTAAACAATTAACTATTTGGCCATTCAGCAATTCTAACCCCTTTTCGAAATCAATTAAATTACTTGGAAATACTTATAATAGGTTTGTAACAACCCTCACCTGGAGCCCCAAAACTAACGGCTATAGATGCTACAGTCATTCATAGTTATTAATTCTTGGCGACCAAATACGGTAATTTTAGATACATTGATATAACAAAAACGCATGTATATGGGAAAATTTTAATAACTTTCACATTTCATTTTAAAACATTTCAAATTCATTGCCTACCTCAGATTCGAGAACCATGCTCAAAGAAAATATAGTTATTACAACATACGACAATAGCAACATGTGAAGATACCCCTTGGATGATCAAAGTATATAACTAGGCAATTAAACAAGTTTGCCTTTACAACAAAACACAACGGATTCAAAATAGAAAAGAACTCCTAACAGCTAGCTTGCCTCCTGCATGTCTTCGAAAGCTTATTCGTCTAAAGAGGTACATGAAAAACTCAACCCTCAAACTATTCAGAATTAATTGAGCACTAGAGAGTTTAAGTGGAAAACATAAACTTCGAGCCAGATATAAAGCTAGGTATGAAAAATAACCTACCATCTCAAACCATTTAGATATCTAGTGAGACCATGCCGCTTAGCATAATGGGTTTTACCCTCACTAGTATCTTATTAAAACTCATAATAATCATATACCATGCTCCTACATCCACAATGGTTAAAAACATAGCAATTTAAAATATTATGATGATATAAAAACAAGTGAATTATTTTGGATTTCCCATCCCCATTCATTTGACTATCTGCCATAGTTATAGTTTCTAAGGTCGCTATTAACCTATTAGTTTTCATGGGCTGAATAATAACCTGTTTAAAGTTTATGGACTACCTGTTCTATTTCATAATTTTAATGGGATGACTAAGAACCTATTACCCCCGCCAATAACTTCACACATTTATTTCATGGGTTCTCCCTAAACCTATTGGTATCTCCAATAACTTTTCCTATATCATATTTTTCATGGGTTGACTATGAACCTATTGACTTTTGTCAATAACATAATCTGGATATAGTTTTCATAGATTCACTACAAACCTATTGGCCCATACTAATAACTCTTTCTAAATATAGTTTTCATGGGTTTAAAATGAACCTATCTATCTAACAACTTCTTTGTTCGGTATTTAGGCTTCCTATATTCTGGTCTTCCTGAACTCCTAGATGCAATTCAACTCATTTAGGAGTTAACTCAATTTACATTCACTACTGGGTCAACCTAATTGGTTATTCTACCCTTTCTCCCCTAATTACAGTTATGGGTCAATATATATATATATATATATATATATATATATATATATGTATGTATATATATATATATATTAGAAGAAGCAAACATAATAACATAATAACACCAACATCTATGGTTTAATACCCTTGAAATCATTTTCATATGAAACATGGTTAATCTTTTAAACCTATTGCTTTATCAAAGAAAGTATCTTCAAAAACGCCATACTTAAAAGCCATTTCAAAACTCATTTATTTTTGCTATGAATTTTCCTTTAGAAATGAGATTGGGTTCTTTATTTTGAAAACTAAGGCTTTCGAAACCTTAAACCTTTACTTTCGAAACCATTGGATAACCTCCTTAAAAAGCATTCAAATCTTCTTTTCAAAACACTAAGCATATTCCTTTCGAAACGCTTTAAAAATCTCTTTCGAAACCATCAAAAACATACCTTTCAAAAGTATTAAGGCATCACTTATTAACTCACAGAAGCATAGCTTTGAAACCATTTGAAAGTATCTCTTTCGAAACCATTTGAAAGTACCCTTTCGAAACCATTAGGTTTAATTCTTAAACGTATCTTTTGGGTCAAATTGAATATAAACGAAAGTACCTCCTTCGAAACCATTAACCTTCATATAAAAGAGTTTGGGGAAAACTGATGTTTCTTCGAAACCATCCTTTCGAAAGCTTAAATCATTTAAGTAAATCATTTGGAAGGATAGCTTCGAAACCCCTATCGAAACCTTTACCTTTGAAACCCTATTGTGGCTACTGGAGCCCTTTCAAAAGCTTTGGGAAGTGGCTTATTATATTTAGAAAACAAAAGCTACCTTTCGAAAAAGTTGATGGCTTTAATTCATTCGAAAGGTATAAGGTCGGAAGCATGGTTTTAACTGGGTTTAAACTACCCATTCGAAAGCTTTGATTTAAAAGCAGGATAACTCATTTGAAAGCTACACTTTAACAAAAAGTTGCCAACCCATCAGTATTAAAGTAATTCAACCCTTTCAAAAGCATTCTTTTGAAAACAAGGCAAGTGGCATCTTCAAAAGCTATTTAAATAGGCATTGGCCCCTTCGAAAGCATGATTTCGACTCCATACCTGTCGCCGTTCTCCAATTCACTACCTACCATTGCATCGATACCTTGTGTATTAGTTTCGACTTGGTTGAGATGGAAGTAAAGGGTCAAAAGGTCCTACTGGAAGTGGCGAAACCATGCTTCTGTATAAAAACTATTTTATTGCCTTTTAACGTAATTGCTTTTTAACCAAACTGCCAATTTGTAAAAATTTAATTGGTTGCCATATACTTTTAAAATTCTTTTGAAACTAAAAATGCCGCATTAGTTTCAGATCTAGTTAAAATAATTTAACAAATAAGCCCTTCCTTAAAAAAACAAATAAAACATTTAATTCCTCCATTTAAAATTATTTAATTTCCATAGTAAATTACTTAGGAAAAATCACCAAAAACCATAGAAATTAACTTTCAATATGTTATGTGACGTATAGAAATTTCAGATCCAAATTCCTTCATATAATAATCGAATTAATTTTAAACCCAATTTGTTCATTTCTTCCTTCAAAAATTCATAATAAATTTTCCATAGCTTGGACAATTACAGAAAATTAAACCCGTCTCCAAAATAATGTTTTATATAACATATTAAATTATAACGGCATTTGAAACCTAATATGAATGATTTTAGCCTTATAATCAATTAAAACATTTATCATACAAACTTGTTTGAATATAACATATCATGAAATTCAAGCATATCATCATCAGAAATCTTCATAATGGATCTAAACTTAAACCTAAAATCATATGCCCTTTAAAAAAAAATAGAGATGGTTTATTATTCACCTTCATTAGAATAAGGAACTTAAGGTTTGCTCTTTGATTAATTCCCCTTGCTTGATTGCTTAGCTTTAGTTGATTTTCCCCTAGATTATGTCCAGCTTGCATTTCTTCTTTTCTTTACGTTTTTTAATAATGAAAATATGAACGTGAAGAGAAATGGAAACGTGTGTTTTAAGGGTTATGGGATCATGGTGCGAGAATTACCTAGTAAGCCCTTCTTTTATTCTCTTTTTGGTTATCTAATAAACCATTTCAAGAAACTCATTCATTATTTTTAATTAAGCATGGCCTCTAGTTAAGTTTTCAAATCTCAATCCCCTTGTCACTCTAATATTTACATTATTCTATTTAGTTTATCTAATTAAATCTCATAAATAATGTTATTAAAAAGTAGGGGTGTTACAGGCTCGCCTCCCTAAAGAATTTCATCCTCGAAATTCAGTAAGGACTAAATACTAAATATAGAAATAATCTGCAATAGCTCCTAAGTATCATACTAGCCTACCTGACTAGCAACAGTCTATAGAAAGCAAATATAGAACATAACCTCACGATAGATCTGGATAAGCATCTCTAATCCTATCTTGTGTCTCTCAATTACAGTCCTTCTCAGTTTCGCTCCACTGAACTTTCACCAACTTGACTGTCTTGTTCCTTAACCTTTTCCCACTCTCGCTACAACCTAAACTGGTTGTTTAACAAAAGCCAAATTCGGTTCTACTATCAAATCGTCCAACCACGGTGGAGGAATAGTTGTCTTTGGATTATGCACATACTTCCAAAGATGAGACACATGAAATACATTATGGACCTCTACCATACTGCTAGACAACTCTACTCTATATGCGAGCTTTCCGATTCTATAACTTGGAATGGACCAACATATTTCGGTATTAGTTTCTCTAGCTTTTCACATTGCACTACACCCTTCATTGGTAATACTTTAATGAAAACCCTATCTCCAACTACGAATTCTAGGTCCTTACGCCTCTTTCCTACGTAACCCTTCTGTCTAGATTAAGCTTCCCTCATCCTTTCTCGGATTAACTCAATCTTCACTGTCGCCTGTCTAACCAGATTTGGACCCAAGGCTAATATGTCTCCAGACTCCAACAAACATACTGGTGATTTGCATGGCCTTCCATACAAAGCTTCAAAAGGCACCATTCCTATACTAGTCTGATAAATGTTATTATAGGAAAACTCAACCAAATATAGGTGATCTTCCTAAGATCCACCAAAGTCCAACATACAAGCTCTTAAGAAATCCTCGAGTACCTTATTGACTCTCTCTGTCTACCTATCCGTCCAAGTGTGATACGTAGTACTCATCTTAAGCTTGGTACATAACACATCCTGTAGACTCTTCTAGAATTCACTAGTAAGCAAAGCATCTCTGTCACTGAATATACTACTAGGAATTTCATGTAGTCAAACTATATTCTTTATGAAAAACTTAGCTAAAACTTGTAGCATTCTGGTCAACTTAACTAGAATGAAATGGACACTCTTGGTCAACCTGTCCACTATGACCTATATACTTTCATTTCCTCTATTCGACCTTGGCAACCCATCTATAAAATCTATGGATATCAAGTCCCATTTTCAAACAGGTACCTCCAAAGGTTGAAGCAACCCACTTGGCTTCTAATGTTCGGCCTTCACTTCTTGACAGTTTGCACACTGCCTAACCACAAGCCTACATCTCTCTTCTGACCTTCCCAATAGAAGCTCCTCTTCATGTCTTGATACATATTGGTTCCTCCAACGTGAATCGTAAATCTGAATCGATGACATTCATTTAGAACTTCTTTCCTTAGGCCCTTATCATTCGGAACACACAACCGTCCCTTCTTTCTCAACCATCCTCTTTGGCCAAGACAAAAATCTCTTAGATCATCGATCTCAGATCCAACCTTAATCCTTCTAATCCTATTGGCTAATAATGGATCCTCCTTCTGCATAGAAGCAATCCTTTCGATCAACACTTGTTGGATTTCTAAACCGGACAACAAGCGGTGCTCGGACTAGAACTAGTAGTCGATCTTTCCTACACAATACAAGTAGTCAAAGCTTCTAAATCTTTCCATTTTGCCGACATAGCTAACACTACATTCTGATGTCTTCTGCTAAGTGTGTTTGCTACTTTATTTCCTTTCCCAGGTGTATACTCTATACTAAAATCATAAACTGCTAAAAACTCCAACCACCTCTGCTGTTTCATATCCAACTCCTTCTGAGAGAATAAATACCTAAGGACTTATGATCTGTATGCAGCTCAAATTTCTTCCCTAAGAGATAATGTTTCCAAATCTTCAATGCGATTATCACCGTACCCAACTACGAATCATGAGTAGGATATTTCACTTAATGTAGTCTAAGCCGTCGTGAAGCATATGCAATAACTTTACCCTTCTACATCAACACAGCACCTAACCCAATTCCGCATGCATTGGTGTGCACCAGCAACCATTAGTTTCCGTATGGAACTACTAACACAAGTGCAATGGTCAACAAATTCTTTAACTTAAGGCATGCTTCCTTACATTTGTCAGACCAGCCAAACTTCACCTCCTTCTTGGTTAACTTAGTCAAAGGTGCTGCTATTCGTGAGAAATCCTTAATGAATCTCTGGTAATAGCCAGCAAGTTCAAGAAAACTTCTAATCTCAGTCACCGTCTTTGGTCTTTTCTAGTTATTAACAGCTTCGATCTTATTTGGATCAACTGACAAGCCTTTCTCTGAAACCACATGACCAAGAAACTAAACCTCTTTCGTCCAAGAAATGACACTTGAAAAACTTTGCTTTCAGCTGATGTTGCCTCAACGTCTCAAGCACTACTCTAAGATGATCTTCATGCTCTCTTTCATCCTTCGAGTGTACTAAAATGTCATCTATAAACACCAATATGAACCTATCAAAATACTTTTGGAAAACCCGGTTAATCAGATCCACAAATAAACCAGGTGCATTCGTTAACCCGAATGGCATTACTTACCACTCATACGAACCATGCCTAGTTTGAAATGCTGTCAATAGAGTAATGTCCTCTGCCACTCTTAACTAATGGAAGCCTGATGCAATCCACTTGGGAAAAAACTTTGGCTCCAATATAACTGATCAAATAGATCGTCAATTCTCGACAAAGGATACTTATTCTTAATCGTCTTCTTATTCAACTTACGATAATTGATACACATTCTCAACGACCCATCCAATTTCTTCATGAACACCGCCGCCACTCCCCAAGGTGAGCTACTTGGTCTAATAACATCCTCTATTCTAGATCCACATAGCACCTTCAAACCCTTCATCTCGGTCGGTGTCATCCTACTATGTGGTATACTAACAGGTTCATCTCATAGCACAAGATTTATCTGAAACTCAACAGCTCGTTTCGGTGGTAGTCCTGTAACCGGCTCAAGAATATCTTCAAACTCTCTTGCTACCAGAATCTAACTTAAATCTTATTCCAATTCCATAGCACTTATCAAAGCACAAACACTTCGGTCAGAATTCTCCACTGATAATATGATTCGGTTATGACTATCAGGGTGTCTCAACGATATTTTCCCATCTTCGCAAAAATATCTAGCATGATATTTATCCAACCAGTCCATAACCAAAATGATCCTAAATTCTACGAAATAAAAAACATACAGACTGCATGCAAACTTATAACCTAACAAATCAAGTTCTATCTAGTCACATTTTATCCCTAGAGTTGCATATCCTTCTATTGGATTTGCAACCCTTAAGGGAGTAACAAGGTAGGTGGGTTCTAAGCATAACCTATCAACCAAACACTGAGATATAAATAAATACGATGCACCGGTATCAAAAAGTTCCCTAACCGGTATACTCTAAATCAAAAGTGTATCTTCCATCACGGTCTTTCCTTTTTTAACCTCACTTGGCCCGTTAATTGCTCCTGTTTTAGCCACCTTAAGCTAACTCATGGGAATCAGGTCCATGCATATACCTCAAATAGAATCGTCGCCAACCATCCTACTTCATTCTAGAATCTCGACCGCGTATACGATTGTTAAAGTGGTTTTTGATATTGGCAAAAAGTCTAACAATAACCGATCGCAGTCTCTTTAACAACCAAACATTATTATAATACTGTAGTCATTTCATTTCAAATAATTCATATTCCAAAACCAAAATATCATATCCATTTCAAAACCATATCAATACGATATCATTATTCACTTAAAATATATCCGTTTTCAAAATCATAGCACTTTCAAAGTTATAACACTTTCGAAATTATAAAATTTAGAAATTATAACACTTCGGAAATCATAACACTTAGAAAACATAATACTTTGGAAATCGTAAAACTTTGAAAACATAACACTTTAAAAACCTAACTTCCCACTTAAATAGTTTATATATAGAAAATAGTATATATAATAAAATAGTTTATAAAATAAATAGTTAGTATATTAAAAATAGTTATAAGTTAAAATAGTTTGTATTATTAAAATTATTAGTATATATTAAATAGTTTTATATTAAAATAGTTTAAATGATAAAATAATTAGCATATTCAAATAGTTATAAGTAAAATGTTTATATTAAAAATAGTTCATATATATTAAAATAACTTATAAAATAAAATATCTTCTTATATTAAAATGCTTTATATAATAAAAATAGTTTCCTTAAAGTTCAAAAATCGATTTAAATCAACTCAAATTCCAAAATTCTAATTAAATCAAATCTTAGTTCTTCCTTTTCAATTCAATTCAAATCTCAATAAATCATTTTGTGTCGATTTCAAATATAGATTTGAAATACAAACATAACTATTTTATATCAATTTCAAATATAGATTTCAAAGTTTAAAATATACAAACCTTTACAACAACTCAATTTGATAAATTCATTTATATTTCGAAATTCAACTTTACCGTTATTTAATATTGAAATATTCACTTAGTCAATCCAATATCATTTAAATAAACTTTCAAAATATATATATCTAAATAAAAATAAATTATCCCATTTAAATTTATTTAAATTTGAAAATATTCATTAAATCATTTTACATCAAAATCAAGTTATAAAATCATATCCTTAAAAGCTTGAATTCAATAAATTTCAAATCAATCTTATTTAAGTAATATTCTTAAAGAATACGATTTCAAATCAATTTAAATTTTTATCTTTCCAACTTTAATTTCTTAAAATTATATAAAAATCTACTTTCAAAATACAATTTTAAATAAATCCTTAAAATATGTTATATGCTAATTAAACTAAACTTTATTAAATTAAAGCTTATTATTAAATCTAATTTATATTAAAACTAATTTATACATATTTTAAAAAAGTAAATTATAAGCAAATTCTTAAAATTTATAATTTCAAAACTAACTTATAATTTAAAAATTTTAAAGCTTATAATTTTAAAAACCAAGAATTTAAACATATATAAAATAACATTTATATAATATTTTAAAATCAATATTTATATAAAACCATATATATTTCTTTTTAAACCTCGGAAATCATTTCAAAATATATAGACCAATGATGTCTATATATAATTTTCTATCCTATGGTCAAATGATACGGATATTTATCATTTCAATCCGCAATTTAAATATCTATGGACATATATCTTTTCTACCCGCAATCCTAATTCAGAGTAAATGAAAATCATTTGGGTTTATCATTTCAACTCATAACGATTTTCTCCTATTCTACAAGATCGTTCGGGTATGTATCATTTCAAACCAGAGGGAATTCTATACTAACAGGGAACTTGCAGAGTGAGAAAAGTTATGAATATAATATAACATATCAATTACAGGCATATATCACCGGTGATAATAAAATACAAATAACAGGATATGGTGTCATATCTCACAGGTGAACAGTTACAGATCATAGCAAATAATTAACAATTCAATTTAGCAGCATATTTCAATTGTCATTTCAAATGAAATCAAGTCTAATAAATATAAGAATGTTAATTTGAGTGATTGCTCGCCTTTCGAGGGTAGAGAGAGAACGGAAAGAGATGAGTTACGAATCCAAGCACGAATTCAAAAGCAAAGCAAGATTTGCATGAATTTGACGACAAAGCTGACAAATAGGAATTGATGAAAACTAATCAGAACCATCTTGATATAACTGAAATAAAATATATGTTATAATTTTTTTGCTACAAATTTTGAAAACAAACATTTAAAATATGATATATATTTATATTTTTAAATCAATATTTTAACTCTAACATCTTTAAAATATATATATATATATATATATATATATATATATATATATATTTGAAAAACTAAATTCACAAACACTTACGTATAAATTAATATATATAAAAAGCTCATATATGTGACATATATTATATGTATTACATATTTAACAAAAGAAGCCACCGGTTAATCCTAAAACAAATATACATAGTTAAACACCTAACATACATATAATAAAACGTTTAAAACACATATCTAAAATAATCTATCTATATATTATATTTTAAATTTCAAATCAGGACGTATACTTTGTCAAATTCCCTTTAAAGTTTATAAAACCCATATTTTCTTTTCAAAAGATTTGCGAATATTAACATCGATATTCTTCCAGACAATATCAATTATATATATACTACACACACACACTTCAGGCTAATATGTAGACCGAACATATAAACTCTATATAGCTGACGTGAACTTTGCATATAACCAACATATTATAACAGTAAAACAAAAGGTAAAGTAGACAATACTACTCATATAATATAAGCTGTAAACTATTTATAATATATACCTATGCAGTGGACCTAGAATACTCATATATACTCATTTAAAATCAAATACTAATATAGATCTTACTCAAAAATCTCTACAGACAACACATACACAAATTCACATACATATTACATTTTTTTAAAACAATATATATAATACTTCTTTAACAAAATAATGTACTGTAACATATATACATATATCACAACCGAAATCGATATATATATATATATATATATATATCAAGATCTTTATTAAACTTGACACATATATTAATATATATATATATATATATAATATTATACTTACCGTATATGACATCATCACTTGAAACTAAGATATTATGTGCATAATAGTAAATATGCTACAGTTATGTACTGAATCAACAAAGAGTTTACACTTTGACCCATATATATATATATACATATACATACATATATATATATATATATATATATGTAACGACCCGGAATTTTGGGCAATAACAATTTAATAATCTGTGTTAATAATTTAATTGATTTGATAAATTTTTTTATAATTTTAATTTAAATTTGGCTAATTTATTCTTTTTAAGGTTAATAAATATTTAATCTGTTAATGGTAATCAATATCTTTCTGACAATTTAAATTTGATAAGAATTATTTTTCAAAGCTAATTAAATTTTTTTTGTTTTATTCTGTTTGTAATATATACAATTGATATATTGTGAATAGAAGAGCTTTTGTTTTAAATTAAAGATTTATTTTCAAATTGTAATATATATGTTTGTATATGTTATAATTTGAGTCATTTTGAAATTTAATTTAATAAATTAATAATTTATATATGTACTGTAATTTAAAGCTTTGTTTTAAAACCAAATATTTTTCAAAAGTTAATTCAAAGATCAATTCATTTGTTTTCAAAATGTAAGATAATTGTTTATTTTAAAATGTGATAGTTTAAAAAGGATTTAAACAAGTTTTATTTTGTTCTCTTTTAAAATGTTTAATTTTAAATGGTTATAAATACAAATGTTTAGATTTGTGAATACATGTATACGCAATTCGTTTGTGTTTAAACTAATTTTATAATATTCTCTTTTAAAGGTAAATTTATATTCACATATATAAGAATTTATTTATTAAGTAACTTAAATAAGAAAGCTTATATTTTCTTTTAAATTAAATGAAAATCTATTAAATATACTTAAATACATGTGTAAACATGTTAACTTCCTTAATAAACACATGTAAGTTAATTAAGTAATAAAGTGACAAGTGTCTTTATTTTGAATTTCATTTTCTTTAATTTTAATAAATATTGTAAGAAGGAAATTAGTTTTCTTTCACAAATACTTTTCTCTTTATTTTCACTTCTAAGCTCAAAACAGAAATTTCTTTAAACTTGAAACTAAACCCAAAAACGAATTTGAAATGAAGATCAAATCTGAAGCAAAATTGAACCTGTAATGCAAAGATTCAAATCAATATGTAATTCCAATCTGCAATATCTACTTCAACCTGAAAATTCAAATGAAGATTTACTCAGCAAGTTTAATTCAACCTGCAATCTGTAATTTCAACATGCAAAGGGTAATCAACAGCAAAATTGAAAGCATGCAAAAGTTTTCTTCAGTAACAGCAAGAAATTAAAAGCAAATGCATTTTTCAAAATTAAAGAATTCAAGCCTGGAATTAAAACTGTTGTTCCCTGCTCTGCATTTTTGAAATCAGGTGAGTAAATGTTTTTTATAAAAAACAGTTGAATCTTATTCTAATGTCATGCATGTGTTGTTATTTACCTGTATTAAAATCCTATAGCTTGAATTTATATGGATTAGTACCTATATGTTATGAGTGTTTGTTTGAATACATGCAAATGTGCTTACTGTAAATGATCTGTTAAAAGAAAAAATTCAAAATCTTTTAATCCAAACAATATTAGATCTTGATATGTGAAGAAAAGTTGTCTATAATCATATGAATTTTCATCTAAAAATGTTTATAAGTTTTTAAAATGAAATAATAGTTCAGAAGTTTCAAAATTACAGTAAAAATCAATTTGGGCTAAAAATTTATGAACTTAATCTTAAATTTTGATTGTATGATTGGAATAGCAATGGAAATTCATGATTTTTAATACTTGTATCATGATTTTTAGTTGTGTAAATAGGGAGAATTTGGGGTTTATTCGTAAATTGGGTTTTAGTGAATTGCCGATTATCCATACTTTGATTTGGTGTGAAACTTGGATTGAAGCTGGTTTGTAGGATATTGATGTTAGGAAAAATACCAAAGAATTTTTATAATGGCTGTGATGTTTGAATTTGGGTTAAGTAGGGTTTTACCTGTTTTCGGCTGAGCTTGGTTGTCGTGATCTTTGCGACATGAAGATGGGACCGGAGGCGTTCGCTTTTCCCGGGAGGGTAGTTAGGGACGTAGAGCTTCGATGGAGAGGGTCGGCAAGGTTTAACGTCGTCGCGATAGTTGGTGGTGGGAGGATTTATGAAGGTGGTCTACTGCAAATTTTCGAGCTATCGGTCGAAATTTCGACTCGCGTATTGTTTAGTGTTTCTGGGTTCGATTCTTGGCTCATGAGCGTTAGCGTGATCGTCAACGTCGATCGCGATGATCAAGGGCGGCCGGCGACGAGAGTACATGTGCATGCGTGTTATCGTGTCATCTGGTATGTTAGTGAGTTGAGGAAGAAGGTTTTACTCGGGGGAAGTCTCGGGTTGTGCTCGCGTGTGTCTCGAAGCAGTTTGGGTTGGAAGATTAGTGGGGAAAACTCGAAGAAGCGCTCGTGTTTTCTTCGAGTATGACTCGAAGCAGGGGAGGTGGCTCGTTTGCTTCAGGGTAGGATCGAGCTGTGTAGGTGATCCACTCGAGTATTGTTGGGTTCGTGAGTTTCTGGTTGTTCTGGAATAGCAGGTTGCTGTTTTTAAACCCTGTTAAGGAAATATAGGTTGCAAACTTAACTTGAATTTGAATGATTGAAGGTAAGCTCCAAATATTATAACAAGTCTGATAAAAGAAACAAGTGGATAAAGTTAAAACCTGTTGTTTTAATCAAGCTTTAAAATGTAAATTGAAATTTACTTCCAAATTTAAAAGTTAAGATGATTTCTATGAAGTAATTTAACATAATTAAAGTTTGAATTTTAATATAAAAAAATGCTTTGATTAAATCAAAAGTTTTTAGTAATATCTTAAACTAAGTTTTCAAAATTATATTGAAATTGGAAGTTTAAATTAGAAAATTTAATTGTTTTAAATTTTAAATTGGATTTCTAAACGCCTTATTTTCAAATAAAATTATTGTTTGATTTTGAAATCCAAATAGGATAAGTTGATTAAGTTGTTAAATTTGATTAATTTCAAATGACTTATGTATAAAGATAAATGATGTTAAATTATTTTGATTTGGATTTAAGAATACTTAATAAATATGATTTATTAATGTTTTCTTAATTAATTAAGGATTTTTAAATCTAGGAAGTTAATTAATTAATTGTTTAATTAATTTTAAATAATTAGTTAATTATTTATTTAATTTTAAATAATCACTTAATTATGGATTAATTAAGTGTAATTACTTAATGATTAATTGTTGAATGTAATTAAGGAAGTTAATTACTTATGGAAGTAATTAATGATAATTACTCATGGAGTAATTAGTTGAAGTGATTATTGGTTAATCACTTAATAATATCAATTAAAGAATTGATTTATATAATTGTTTTGAAATTAATTAATTATGGAGTAATTAATTAATTAAAGAATGAAGAATTATTTAATGATGTGATTAATTATTTGTTAAATAATTAATTAAGAGATTAATTAAGGTTTATTAATGAAAGTAATTAGAGATAATTACTTATGTAAGTAATTAAGAGTTAATTACTTAATTTATTTTAGTTAATTAATTAATGTGATTAATTTAAGATTAATTACTAAAGGTAATTAATTAAAATTGTAATTAATTAATAAAGTAATCAAAGATTAATTGTTAATTTAAATTGATTAATGAAGTAATTAAAGATTTATTAATTTGATTAATTAATCAAGGATTAATATAATTAATTAAGAAGATAATTAATTAAGATAAGTAATTACAAATTGTTAATTGCTGATTAAGATTAATGAGATGATTAATTATAAGTTAATTAATTAATTAAAGTATTATTAATTAATAAGAATCATTAATTTATGTGATTAATGATATTAATCAAGGTTGATTAATGTAAGTGATTAATTTAAATGTGATTAATTAATTGAAATTAATTAAGAATCAATGTAATTGATTATAGTTAATTAATTACTGAATGATCATTAATTATTGAAATTAATGATAGTAATCAAAGATTTAATTACTGAATATGGTTAAGGATACTTACTTGAATGTAATTAAATATAATTAATCAAGGAAGATTAATTAAGGAAAATCATTAGAGATGATTAATTTATTTTATTTAGAATAATAATTAATGAAGAGGGATTATGGTAATTCAATTGATTAAGAAATAATCAATTCTGTTTTGGATGTTTGATTAATATGGATTAATTGATAAGTATTGGTTAATTGATTGATATTAAATGATCAATATTTAGAGATTGATGATTCGTTGATATTGGATGTTTGATATTGGTTTGATACTGGATGATTTGGATATATCTGTTATGTGATATGTTGCTTTGTGAAGACGAATATTGATATGAATTATCTATTGTGATAATATGATTCATCTATCTATTTACATATCATCCTGAATTTAAGTTTAAACTGTTTAAAACCTTAAGTATAACTTGGACATTAAAATGGCGTTTGGTTTCGGTGAGACCGGGATCGGATTTCCATATTTGGAATCCTAAAACCACATCGATTCCAATTAAACGTTAGGTCGTGTATCCAAGTGGAGCAAGTGAAGACTCGAGGTGTAAGGGCTATACGTCAGTATAAGTCTGTGGGTGATTTCGTAATGAGTTGACGGAATAGTGCTTATAGATTCGAGATGGTGAATCAGAGTGCAAGGGCTATGGTCGATGACTATGAGGGTGATTCCAATAATGAGTGCAACGAGATAGTGCCTTCGGTTTCGTTCGAACCCGGAACGAACTTGTATGGATTGAATGCTTTCAGAACATCGTCAGGTGGACGATGAGCATTCTAAGATAAATGTGTTCTATAAAGGTAATCGTAACCTCAAGCCTCATCAACCGGGAATGGCTAAAACAGGGGAGGTGCAGCAAAGCTTCGTGGGTAGCCCCCACTTGAGAGCGAGATTTACCCCTGTCTAGAGGTCCCTTTCTATTTCGGCTTAGTGTGTGGTTGGTCGCGCCAACTACGGGGTGGTCTTGTTCGGGACTGTTTAATAAGGGATGGTTCCGGCCTTGTGTTGCAGGGGAGTTAGAGTGGCTCCTCGGTACGTTGATCTAGGCCACGTACTATGACGGGCGGTACCCCAGTAGCCCTGCCATTGTATGGAATCCAAAATCCAATAAGTGCCTGTGTGGTTTTGGTTGTGCCCAACTATGTTGGAACGTGAGATGTAAGCATTCCAGCTATATCTGTATTTTATTTTAAAAACCCTAGGCACTATTATAATATCACTGGATTTCCTATCAAATGTTTTGGTTAGCGTAAGGTAAAAACTTTTCCATGTTTATGTGTGGAAAGTCTTACGTGGTACCTTTTCTTTTCAAAGGTTTTTCTAAAGTTAAGCAACTTTAACCCGTTTACTCACACCAGACCCCTGTCTGACCCGAGTGTTTATTTTCTGTTTTATTAAACTCTTGGGTACTCATATTATGTATGAGTAGTCAAGTGGATCAGGTTAGCTTGACGAATTCTGGAGGAGATATGGAGTAGGAGGCTTTGACGTGTAGTTATATATATTGATTCCGCTGTGTATGTTGTGTCTGTATCTTGTATACTTGAGTTGTATAGTTAGACAGAAGTTTATAACTGTCTATTATCTGTTGTTTAAGTTGTGTACTCTGATGTAATTAGATACTATGTAATATTTTATGAGATATATTATATTTTATTCATTCCGCTGTGAGTTCTTTGATGTTGTTGTTTCTTTCTTTCTCTTTCTTTTCTTCTTCTATCCCTTTCTTTCTTCAAGATGATGCGATTTTCTGGAAGTAGAAAGTCGGGTCGTCTCATTTGGTATCAGAGCATTAGGCTGAGTGAATACTTAGCTCTGAAGTGTATCTTTCTTTAAGGAGCATTAGGTTGAGCGAATACCTAAGCTCTGGAGTGGTGTCTTCCTTGAGAGTGCGTACTTGTAATTTATATATATATATATATATATATATATATATATATATACCTGAACTGTTGGGTTAACTGTTCGGATTTTCCAACATAAGTTTTAGAGGTAGATGGAGTAGTGGTGTGTGTGTGTAACACGACTACCACTGATGAATGAGGTCCATATGTTGAGGTTGGAAGTACATTTGTTGAGACTGTAGAGCTATTACCGTCTTGAGTAAGTTTTGTAGTTTGGAGTAAGGATTTCTCTGATATCCGAAGGAAAATCTTTTTGAAGATTCGGAGTTTATCTTTGGAGTATAAGTTTAGATTTCGCTCGGGTAAGCAAATTTTTCTAGTGTTTGGATCTATCGGAAGTGCCGAAATAAGTGATGGTATCTTGATAACTGCGTGATGAGATGCAGTATCCTTGGATATTTTCTGAAGGTGTTTTCTCTTGAAGCAGTTTTAGAAGTAGTTGAGAAGCAGTCTTTACCTGCTGAAGTGAAGACTCGTCTGTGTAGAAGTTGTTTGGATCTCTAGCAAGGAGTTTGGCTGTTTTGGAATATAAGACTAAGGTCTATAAGTTATTTGCTTTGGCATGGTCTCATTGTTATTCCTTAAGGTAAGTAAGATGTAGATGCTTGGTTTGGAGTCTGAGTTTCTTAAGAAGTTTTCTGCCATCTTGGAAGTCAGTTGTGTGGTTTGTTGAAGGTTTTGGGTTTTGGAGAAGCCTTTGGATTTGAAGTCTTTGGTTAGCTATGGTAGCAGTTCAACTCGAAGTGTTCGGTGTGCTGACGAGGAGATCTTTTGGCTTTGCAGTATCATCGAGGTAGAGTTTGGAAGCAGCTGTGTGGCTTGTTTCTCTGATGGTTCAGAAATCTTGGTGTTTCTTCTAGCAGCAGCTTGGGCAGTTGGTGGAAGTTATCTTGAAGGGTTAGCTTTGTTTGGAAAGCTTTAAGCTGTTCTAAATGGGTAAAGAGGGGACAGTTTTATTTGGAATCCAAACTAGGTAGGATCGCAAAAGTGGCTTGCGATTAGTTGGGAATTTTCTTAGGCTATCTTGGGTGATCTGTTGTTTAAGACTGAGGATTCTCATATGGAAGTAGGAGCTACTGATGTGATCAGAAGGTTGTATGCATCGGAGTTGAGTTCCATATTTGTTTTGGTTCCAGAAGTAATTTTGGTAGTCAACCTAGTAGTAGAATTGGAGTAGTAGCTCAGGAATTTATTTTTGGAATTGGAATTGGACTAATCTAGCTCTTGATTGGATTCTGTTATAAGGTTGTGTGACTGAGTCAGACGTGTCACTCAGATTTTTATGGATTTGATGAACATGGTTTCCCGGAGATAGTGGATAAGTTTGTATTCGTATTCATCAGCAGTACTCTCATCTATTTCCAAATCAGAGTTGTGCAGCGGAAGCGAGGTAGCTGCTGTGCAAGGAAGGAAGCGAGTTTAGTTTGATATTGCTTGAGTAATAGAGCATATGTTTTGGATTTCGATGGATTTTGGAAGGCTTTCTGTTGAATAGGATCCAGGAAGTGTTTGCTTTGGTCTAGTTGTTTCTGGAAGTATCATCATTGGTTGAGATAATCAGGAAGAAGTTTGGCAGCCTTGGATTGTCTGTTGAGTTATGCAAGTATGGAATAAGAAGTTTTGGCATTCGAAGTTGGAGACTTCATTGTTGTTAAAAAAATATTCTCTGGTTAAGAGAACAGATATTGGATAAGATTGGTCGATTAGTGCTATGGCATTTGAAGATTTCTTATCTGTGTTTTTGATAGGATAAGATAGAATTGCCAGTTTGGATAGCTGGAATTCATTTTGTAACACGTGTCTCTGAGGGAGTACGTGTATGATTCATCGATTGATTATTGAATCTGTAGTTCAGTTGGAGTTGGATTTAGAAGTTGAGCTGGACTTGGGTATAGTCTGATGTTCTGTTCAAATTGATGGATCTAGAGATGAGTGGAGTTCTGGATTTTGGTAGTATAGTTAGTTTGTTTTTGTGGAGCGAGTATACCGGTGATTTATCTTGCGAAACTCGAGATAGTATTAGAGTTATCCTGATTTGTGTCAGAATAATTAGTTAAGTTTGTTTGTTTATTTGATTGCTATGGATGTTAGTAACTGGTTGATAGGAATGCTTTGCAGATTGAAATTAAAATATGTACTGGATTATTAAATTACCTTTGCTTTTAAATTTCGGGGATGAAATTCTTTTAAGGGGGGAGGATTGTAACGACCCGGAAATTTGGGCAATAACAATTTAATAATCTGTGTTAATAATTTAATTGATTTGATAATTTTCTTTATAATTTTAATTTAAATTTGGCTAATTTATTCTTTTTAAGGTTAATAAATATTTAATCTGTTAATGGTAATCAATATCTTTTTGACAATTTAAATTTGATAAGAATTATTTTTCAAAGCTAATTAATTTTTTTTATTTTATTCTGTTTATAATATATACAATTGATAAATTGTGAATAGAAGAGCTTTTGTTTTAAATTAAAGATTTGTTTTCAAACTGTAATTGTTTGCGCCAAAATTGGTCACAAACCCCCAAGCATTGTGAAAGCACAAGTGTTGGAATATAAATCAGCAATATCCAAACACAAATCACAGATTTAAGCATGCAACATGCAGTAAAATAGAAATTATGAACAAGAACACACAATTTATAGTGGTTCGGCTATCTCCGGCCTACGTCCACTTCAAAGGTTTTAACTTTTATTGATGTTTTTCGCTGATTACTCTTGATTACAGCGGATTACAGTTGATGATAGCCTTGAAATTTGAATACAACAATGATAATGAAGTGTGTAATTCAATCCGGCAGAGTCTGGACGTTCAATGGTGGAAGCTCCCCAAAAGTCCCCCTTCTGTTGGCTCTGGGGCTCTATTTATAGGCGTTGGAGGCCCAGATCTCGCTCAAACTTTGGGAGACTTCTTCTGGCACGTGAGTGGGCCCACGCGACCGACCCCACCAAGTTTCGTCTCGATCTGACATCGTTTCGAAGTGATTTCGAACCCATCAAGAAATGGTCTAATCGAGCTGAAACTTGGCAGGAGAAATCTTTATCTTGTATGTAAACTACTGTGAAAATTTCATTGCATTTGGATCAGTAGATTGGAAGATATGATGGGTTCAAAATGGGGTTTATTGCATGGCTGTTTGGTTCGAAACCATGCTTTCGACCCGATGGTTTCGAATCCATGGTGGCACGTGTCTTCATGTCGACGTGGAGCGCACACTTCGCTTCGATCCGGGTTCGCTCCAAGTTGAATGCTTCGACTCCATATATCTCGGCGCATTCGAACCGATGGAAGACACGTCATCATGGTTGGTTGTCCCAGTGGGTTCGAACTGGACTTCGTGATGGGTTCGAACTGGACTTCGTGATGGGTTCGAACTGGACCTCTGTGATGGGTTCGAACTGGACTTCATGATGGGTTCGAACTGGACCTCTGTGATGGGTTCGAACTGGACCTCGTGATGGGTTCGAACTGGACCTCGTGATGGGTTCGAACTGGACCTCGTGATGGGTTCGAACTGGACCTCGTGATGGGTTCGAACTGGACTTCGTGATGGGTTCCAATTGGACCTCTGTGATGGGTTCGAACTGGACTTCGTGATGGGTTCGAACTGGACCTCGTGATGGGTTCGAACTGGACTTCGTGATGGGTTCGAACTGGACCTCTGTGATGGGTTCGAACTGGACTTCGTGATGGGTTCGAACTGGACCTCTGTGATGGGTTCGAACTGGGCAACGTCCATTCCTCTTAACTCGAATCCATCATAACTTGAGCATACGACCTCGGATTGACTTGAAATTTGAGATGCGGACTTCTATGATCTCTCCTGTCATGTCCTATCAATTGTGGCCCGATCCGGACTCGGACAAAATTCATCGATATCCATGGTTATCCTGCAATGCATGGTCGACATTCAAGAATAATAATCATCGATCTTTAGTAAATTTTGGGTATCTCAACTTTGCCAAAAGTTGGGATAACATTTTGCCCCCCAAAACATGCCTTTTTGTAAAAGGTATGTTTTGAACGGTCTTATATCAAGTGTAATAAATTCATGTTTCATCCATAGCTGTAGTGTTATCAATCAAGTTTATGGCTGTTCGAAGCCAAATCAGCATCCGTTCTTTCCGTAGAAGTTGAGGATAAAGTTTCATAGTCTCTCTGGACTATTATTGGCTACTCTGAAACCTTACTAAGTCCATTCTAGACTTAGTGATTGAATAGAAAGATCCTATTGCACTCTGGCGTTGCCTTCTATCCCTTGCACTCTTGTCCCGGTTAGGACATATAGCAATGT
Organism: Allium cepa; assembly: GCA_030765085.1. Taxonomy (NCBI): domain Eukaryota; kingdom Viridiplantae; phylum Streptophyta; class Magnoliopsida; order Asparagales; family Amaryllidaceae; genus Allium; species Allium cepa. The sequence goes on along the minus strand of CM060946.1, from coordinate 119,284,783 downwards.
CATGGTCATTCTGGACCGATCATAACCTCTCCGGGCTCTTGCTGGATCCCATCCTGTCACTTTCTGGTGAAGGGGAAACAGCGCTTAAGTGAGTTGATCCTGTCGCTCTCCGGCGAAGCAACTCACTTCTTGCACTCCGGTTCAGTGTATCTGAACATTAAGCGATGTCTTGGTCGTTCGAGACCGATCATAGCCTCTCCGGGCTCTTGCTGGATCCCATCATGTCACTCTCCAGTGAAGGGGAAACAGCGCTTAAATGAGTAGATCTTGTCGCTCTCCGGCGAAGCAACTCACTTCTTGCACTCCGGACCCCGCCTCTCCGGGTAGGGTCATAAAGCGATCACGTTTATATTGAAATTTAATGTTCATCCTTTGACTCTCCGGTCAAAAGGTTTATTGCAAGAGATTCTAATTTATTTATTAAAATTCGAGTTCTAGATGTTCAATCTCAAACATCAGAAAAAAGCTAAACATTGCCTCTCCGGGCATATCAGTTTATCTCCATCTCAGAGCATGCCTAGGGATCTCTCCGGTTCCCGTACATGTGTAAGTGGAGTAACCGTTTATTCTGAAAACAAATCTAAATAAAATTATTTGACCAAAGTCCAAACCCTGGACTTGGCCCTTGCCATCTTCGATCAGTTGATGACGAGTCGTGATCCCGATCCAGGATCGTTCCTGTTAGGTGGAGGCGGTAGTCGTTCAGATCTTGCTGCCGTTGTTCGTTCTCTGACAAATTGCGGCAATCTATCACCCCTGGCATGTTCTTCCACCTCATCCTTTAGGTGGCGGCACTCATCTGTGGTGTGCCCATCCAGCTCATGGAATAGGCAGTATTTTCCAGTCCTGCGCTCCCGCTCGGTGGGATCCCTTATAGGTGGCTTTCGATGGGGGAGTTGCCCCCTAGTTTCAGTGTAGATTCTTTCTAGGCCTGCAGTCAGATCGGTGTACTGCCTGAATCTTGGTTCACGGAATTTCTTCCGTTTATCAGGGCCATCATATCTGTCATCCTGTTTTCTTTTTCCCTTGTCCGTTCCGGACTGTTCTCTAGAGGTTCCTATGCTTTGTGCGGTATTTATTTCACGACTCTCGACTCGTGATTCTTCTAATCGGATGAACTTTTCAGCTTTATGAAAGAATTCTCCAAGATCTTGCGGTGGATCTTTAGTTAGAGAATCTTTAAATTTGGTACCTTCCGCGACTCCTGCCACCGCCGCCATTAAAATCATTGATGGATCCGGGCGATCTACAGAGGTCACGGTCACATTGAATCTTAATAGAAAATCTTTTATGGACTCTCCGGTCCTTTGCTTGATCGAGGCTAAAGTCATTACACTCTTGGGTCGCGTCACATGGACCCTGAACTGTCTCATGAAGTAGTCAACAAGCTCGCTCCATGTTCCTATCGATCCAGTTTCAAGTTGTCTGAACCATAGTGCAGCTAAATCTGATAAATATAGAGGGAAGCATCGTGCCATCACTTCCTCGGATGCCCCCAGTACTTCCATGTGCCTGATATATCTGGTAATATGCATGGTCGGGTCTGATCTCCCATCATAAGGTTCTAGCGTTGGCAATTTGAATTTTGGAGGGTTCCTTGCGTTTCGGATATTCGGAGTGAACGGACTCCGACTAACTTCTTCCAGCCCTCCGCTAGGCAATCCTCCTCTCATGATTCTTCGCATCAGGCCAATCATTCTCTCATCTCCGTCTAGGGGTTGGCCCCTGGTTAAGTTCCTATCCTGCCCCCCGAGCCTTGAAGGGAATTCTGGTACATATTCTTCTGGTGGCTCGTTAGCATATGCATTGGCTCCCGCTTGTTGAGCTCCGTCCGTTGGTCTTCCAGTATCGGATCCCGAGGGTCTGCCCCCAAGTCCTTGTTGATCACCTTCAACTCCTGCATTCTGGTCTTGAACCTGACCCTCATTAGCTCCCGCAATCCTGATTCCTTGTCCCGCACTCGCAGTTGTTGTAGTTGGTCCAAGGTTTTGCACGTTCGCCGCCCTCATTTGCTCGAGGAAATTCTGCAGCATCTCCTGTTGACTCTTCATCATGCTTTCGCGCAATGAATTAGCCATAGCCTCCATCTCGTCTCTTGTGATGTAGACGGAAGCTTGTCCTTCTCTTGATCCGGAGGATGCTTCTTGGCTTCCTCCTTGTTGGCTCCTATCAACCCTTTGTCTTGTTTGTCGAGTCATTGTCTCTGAATTGGAAGTCTTCGAAATCTTGAATCTGAACTCTGAATGTAGCGGGTGCTAGTCCTTCTCAGTGAAAGCACCAAAGTGTTTGCGCCAAAATTGGTCACAAACCCCCAAGTATTGTGAAAGCACAAGTGTTGAAATATAAATCAGCAATATCCAAACACAAATCACAGATTTAAGCATGCAACACGCAGTAAAATAGAAATTACGAACGAGAACACACAATTTATAGTGGTTCGGCTATCTCCGGCCTACGTCCACTTCAAAGGTTTTAACTTTTATTGATGTTCTTCGCTGATTACTCTTGATTACAGCGGATTACAGTTGATGATAGCCTTGAAATATGAATACAACAATGATAATGAAGTGTGTAATTCAATCCGGCAGAGTCTGGACGTTCAATGGTGGAAGCTCCCCAAAAGTCCCCCCTTCTGTTGGCTCTGGGGCTCTATTTATAGGCGTTGGAGGCCCAGATCTCGCTCAAACTTCGGGAGACTTCTTCTGGCACGTGAGTGGGCCCATGCGACCGACCCCACCAAGTTTCGTCTCGATCTGACATCGTTTCGAAGTGATTTCGAACCCATCAAGAAATGGTCCAATCGAGCTGAAACTTGGCAGGAGCAATCTTTATCTTGTATGTAAACTACTGTGAAAATTTCATTGCATTTGGATCAGTAGATTGGAAAATATGATGGGTTCAAAATGGGGTTTATTGCATGGCTGTTTGGTTCGAAACCATGCTTTCGAACCGATGGTTTCGAATCCATGGTGGCACGTGTCTTCGTGTCGACGTGGAGCGCACACTTCGCTTCGATCCGGGTTTCGCTTCGAGTTGAATGCTTCGACTCCATATATCTCGGCGCATTCAAACCGATGGAAGACATGTCATCATGGTTGGTTGACCCAGTGGGTTCGAACTGGACTTCGTGATGGGTTTGAACTGGACTTCGTGATGGGTTCGAACTGGACCTCTGTGATGGGTTCGAACTGGACTTCGTGATGGGTTCGAACTGGACCTCTGTGATGGGTTCGAACTGGACCTCTGTGATGGGTTCGAACTGGACCTCGTGATGGGTTCGAACTGGACCTCGTGATGGGTTCGAACTGGACCTCTGTGATGGGCTCGAACTGGACCTCGTGATGGGTTCAAACTGGACCTCGTGATGGGTTCGAACTGGACCTCGTGATGGGTTCGAACTGGACTGCGTGATGGGTTCGAACTGGACTGCGTGATGGGTTCGAACTGGACCTCTGTGATGGGTTCGAACTGGACTTCGTGATGGGTTCGAACTGGACCTCTGTGATGGGTTCGAACTGGGCAACGTCCATTCCTCTTAACTCGAATCCATCACAACTTGAGCATACGACCTCGGATTGACTTGAAATTTGAGGTGCGGACTTCTATGATCTCTCTTGTCATGTCCTATCAATTGTGGCCCGATCCGGACTCGGACAAAATTCATCGATATCCATGGTTATCCTGCAATGCATGGTCGACATTCAAGAATAATAATCATCGATTTTTAGTAAATTTTGGGTATCTCAACTTTGCCAAAAGTTGGGATAACAGTAATATATATGTTTGTATATGTTATAATTTGAGTCATTTTGAAATTTAATTTAATAAATTAATAATTTATATATGTACTGTAATTTAAAGCTTTGTTTTAAAACCAAATATTTTCCAAAAGTTATTCAAAGATCAATTCATTTGTTTTCAAAATGTAAGATAATTATTTATTTTAAAATGTGATAGTTTAAAAAGGATTTAAACAAGTTTTATTTTGTTCTCTTTTAAAATGTTTGATTTTAAATGGTTATAAATACAAATGTTTAGATTTGTGAATACATGTATAAGCAATTCGTTTATGTTTAAACTAGTTTTATAGTATTCTCTTTTAAAGGTAAATTTATATTCACATATATAAGAATTTATTTATTAAGTAACTTAAATAAGAAAGCTTATATTTTCTTTTAAATTAAATGAAAATCTATTAAATATACTTAAATACATGTGTAAACATGTTAACTTCCTTAATAAACACATGTAAGTTAATTAAGTAATAAAGTGACAAGTGTCTTTATTTTGAATTTCATTTTCTTTAATTTTAATAAATATTGTAAGAAGGAAATTAGTTTTCTTTCAAAAATACTTTTCTCTTTATTTTCACTTCTAAGCTCAAAACAGAAATTTCTTTAAACTTGAAACTAAACCCAAAAACGAATTTGAAATGAAGATCAAATCTGAAGCAAAATTGAACCTGTAATGTAAAGATTCAAATCAATATGTAATTCCAATCTGCAATATCTACTTCAACCTGAAAATTCAAATGAAGATTTACTCAGCAAGTTTAATTCAACCTGCAATCTGTAATTTCAACATGCAAAGGGAAATCAACAGCAAAATTGAAAGCATGCAAAAGTTTTCTTCAGTAACAGCAAGAAATCAAAAGCAGATGCATTTTTCAAAATTAAAGAATTCAAGCCTGGAATTAAAACTGCTGTTCCCTGCTCTGCATTTTTGAAATCAGGTGAGTAAACGTTTTTTTTAAAAAAACAGTTGAATCTTATTCTAATGTCATGCATGTGTTGTTATTTACCTGTATTAAAATCCTATAGCTTGATTTATATGGATTAGTACCTATATGTTATGAGTGTTTCTTTGAATACATGCAAATGTGCTTTCTGTAAATGATCTGTTAAAAGAAAAAATTCAAAATCTTTTAATCCAAACAATATTAGATCTTGATATGTGAAGAAAAGTTGTCTATAATCATATGAATTTTCATCTAAAAATGTTTATAAGTTTTTTAAAATGAAATAATAGTTCAGAAGTTTCAAAATTACAGTAAAAATCAATTTGGGCTAAAAATTTATGAACTTAATCTTAAATTTTGATTGTTGGAATAGTAATGGAAATTCATGATTTTTAATACTTGTATCATGATTTTTAGTTGTGTAAATAGGGAGAATTTGGGGTTTATTCGTAAATTGGGTTTTAGTGAATTGCCGATTATCCATACTTTGATTTGGTGTGAAACTTGGATTGAAGCTGGTTTGTAGGATGCAGATGTTAGGAAAAATACCAAAGAATTTTTATAATGGCTGTGATGTTTGAATTTGGGTCAAGTAGGGTTTTACCTGTTTTCGACTGATCTTGGTTGTCGTGATCTTTGCGACATGAAGATGGGACCGGAGGCGTTCGCTTTTCAGGGGAGGGTAGTTAGGGACATAGAGCTTCGATGGAGAGGGTCGGCAAGGTTTAACGTCGTCGCGGTGGTTGGTGGTGGGAGGATTTATGAAGGTGGTCTGCTGCAAATTTTCGAGCTATCGGTCGAAATTTCGACTCGCGTATTGTTTAGTGTTTCTGGGTTCGATTCTTGGCTCGTGAGCGTTAGCGTGATCGTCAACGTCGATCGCGATGATCAAGGGCGGCCGGCGACGAGAGTGCACGTGCACGCGTGTTATCGTGTCAGCTGGTATGTTAGTGAGTTGAGGAAGAAGGTTTTACTCGGGGGAAGTCTCGGGTTGTGCTCGCGTGTGTCTCGAAGCAGTTTGGGTTGGAAGATTAGGGGGGAAACTCGGAGAGGCGCTCATGTTTTCTTCGAGTATGACTCGAAGCAGGGGAGGTGGCTCGTTTGCTTCAGGGTAGGATCGAGCTGTGTAGGTGATCCACTCGAGTATTGTTGGATTCGTGAGTTTCTGGTTGTTCTGGAATAGCAGGTTGCTGTTTTTAAACCCTGTTAAGGAAATATAGGTTGCAAACTTAACTTGAATTTGAATGATTGAAGGTAAGCTCCAAATATTATAACAAGTCTGATAAAAGAAACAAGTGGATATAGTTAAAACCTGTTGTTTTAATCAAGCTTTAAAATGTAAATTGAAATTTACTTCCAAATTTAAAAGTTAAGATGATTTCTATGAAGTAATTTAACATAATTAAAGTTTGAATTTTAATATAAAAAAATGCTTTGATTAAATCAAAAGTTTTTAGTAATATCTTAAACTAAGTTTTCAAAATTATGTTGAAATTGGAAGTTTAAATTAGAAAATTTAATTGTTTTAAATTTTAAATTGGATTTCTAAATGCCTTATTTTCAAATAAAATTATTGTTATGATTTTGAAATCCAAATAGGATAAGTTGATTAAGTTGTTAAATTTGATTAATTTCAAATGACTTATGTATAAAGATAATGATGTTAAATTATTTTGATTTGGATTTAAGAATACTTAATAAATATGATTTATTAATGTTTTCTTAATTAATTAAGGATTTTTAAATCTAAGAAGTTAATTAATTAATTGCTTAATTAATTTTAAATAATTAGTTAATTATTTATTTAATTTTAAATAATCACTTAATTATGGATTAATTAAGTGTAATTACTTAATGATTAATTGTTGAATGTAATTAAGGAAGTTAATTACTTATGGAAGTGATTATTGATAATTACTCATGGAGTAATTTGTTGAAGTGATTATTGGTTAATCACTTAATAATATCAATTAAAGAATTGATTTATATAATTGTTTTGAAATTAATTAATTATGGAGTAATTAATTAATTAAAGAATGAAGAATTATTTAATGATGTGATTAATTATTTGTTAAATAATTAATTAAGAGATTAATTAAGGTTTATTAATGAAAGTAATTAGAGATAATTACTTATGTAAGTAATTAAGAGTTAATTACTTAATTTATTTTAGTTAATTAATTAATGTGATTAATTAATAAATGTGATTAATTTAAGATTAATTACTAAGGGTAATTAATTAAAATTGTAATTAATTAATAAAGTAATCAAAGATTAATTGTTAATTTAAATTGATTAATGAAGTAATTAAAGATTTATTAATTTGATTAATTAATCAAGGATTAATATAATTAATTAAGAAGTTAATTAATTAAGATAAGTAATTACAAATTGTTAATTGCTGATTAAGATTAATGAGATGATTAATTATAAGTTAATTAATTAATTAATTAAAGTATTATTAATTAATAAGAATCATTAATTTATGTGATTAATGATATTAATCAAGGTTGATTAATATAAGTGATTAATTTAAATGTGACTAATTAATTGAAATTAATTAAGAATTAATGTAATTAATTATAGTTAATTAATTAATGAATGATCATTAATTGTTGAAATTAATGATAGTAATTAAAGATTTAATTACTGAATATGGTTAAGGATAATTACTTGAATATAATTAAATATAATTAATCAAGAAAGATTAATTAAGGAAAATCATTAGAGATGATTAATGTTTTTTATTTAGAATAATAATTAATGAAGAGGGATTATGGTAGTTCAATTGATTAAGAAATAATCAATTCTGTTTTGGATGTTTGATTAATATGGATTGATTGATAAGTATTGGTTAATTGATTGATATTAAATGATCAATATTTGGAGATTGACGATTGGTTGATATTGGATGTTTGATATTGGTTTGATACTGGATGATTTGGATATATCTGTTATGTGATATGTTGCTTTGTGAAGACGAATATTGATATGAATTATCTATTGTGATAATATGATTCATCTATCTATTTACATATCATCCTGAATTTAAGTTTAAACTGTTTAAAACCTTAAGTATAACTTGGACATTAAAATGGCGTTTGGTTTGGGTGAGACCGGGATCGGATTTCCATATTTGGAATCCGAAAACCACATCGATTCCAATTAAACGTTAGGTTGTGTATCTAAGTGGAGCAAGTGAAGACTCGAGGTGTAAGGGCTATACGTCAGTATAACTCTATGGGTGATTCCGTAATGAATTGACGGAATAGTTCTTATAGATTCGAGATGGTGAATCAGAGTGCAAGGGCTATGGTCGATGACTCTGAGGGTGATTCCAATAATGAGTGCAACGAGATAGTGCCTTCGGTTTCGTTCGAACCCGGAACGAACTTGTTTGGATTGAATGCTTACAGAACATCGTCAGGTGGACGATGAGCATTCTAAGATAAGTATGTTCTATAAAGGTAATCGTAACCTCAAGCCTCATCAATCGGGAATGGCTAAAACAGGGGAGGTGCAGCAAGGCTTCGTGGGTAGCCCCCACTTGAGAGCGAGATTTACCCCTGTCTAGAGGTCCCTTTCTATTTCGGCTTAGTGTGTGGTTTGTCGCGCCAACTACGGGGTGGTCTTGTTCGGGACTGTCCAGTAAGGGATGGTTCCGGCCTTGTGTTGTAGGGGAGTTAGGGTGGCTCCTCGGTACGTTGATCTAGGCCACGTACTGTGACGGGCGGTACCCCAGTAGCCCTGCCATTGTATGGAATCCAAAATCAAATAAGTGCCTGTACGGTTTTGATTGTGCCCAACTATGTTGGAACGTGAGATGTAAGCATTCCAATTATTTCTGTATTTTATTTTGAAAACCCTAGACACTATTATAATATCACTGGATTTCCTATCAAATGTTTTGGTTAGCGTAAGGTAAAAACTTTTCCATGTTTATGTGTGGAAAGTCTTACGTGATACCTTTTCTTTTCAAAGGTTTTTCTAAAGTTAAGCAACTTTAACCCGTTTACTCACACCAGACCCCTGTCTGACCCGAGTGATTATTTTCTATTTTATTAAACTCTTGGGTACTCATATTATGTATGAGTAGTCAAGTGGATCAGGTTAGCTTGACGAATTCTGGAGGAGACATGGAGCAGGAGGCTTCGACGTGTAGTTATATATATTGATTCCGCTGTGTATGTTGTGTCTGTATCTTGTATACTTGAGTTGTATAGTTAGACAGAAGTTTATAACTGTCTATTATCTGTTGTTTAAGTTGTGTACTCTGATGTAATTAGATACTATTTAATATTTTATGAGATATATTATATTTTATTCATTCCGTTGTGAGTTCTCTGATGTTGTTGTTTCTTTCTTTCTCTTTCTTTTCTTCTTCTATCCCTTTCTTTCTTCAAGATGATGCGATTTTCGAGGAGTAGAAAGTCAGGTCGTCTCAATATATATATATAAAACAAAACAACAAATATAATAATATAAGTAGTACTGCTAAAATCTGAATATATATCTCCTCTATAATGTTATATATATAATATGAACACACATATATACTAGAACAAAGCAAACATGGAATATATATATATACATATACATATATATATATACATATAAATTTAAAAACATACAAAAGAGGCTGGCAAGGTTCGAGCTGAAGCAGTGCCTTTGGGTGGTGTTGCGCCTTCGGTCGAGCATTAGCTGTTGATGGGAGGGGCAAAGTTGTTGGCATTGGAGAGGGGTTGCACGGGACAGTGGCGAGAGCGGGAGGAGATGGCTCGGCGGGAGGGTGGCTATGATGGTGAGAAGATGGTGTGGCAAGTCGGAGTTTGTTCGGTTAGGAGCTGGGTATGGCGGTTGTGCGAGGGGCAGTAAGCGAGGAGGTTGATGTGAAAGGTGGCTTGGATAGCAAGGTGTGATAGATATTGGTGAGAAGGGAGGCGCACAATTTTTGGGACGTGGCAGGGTTGAGGGGCTCGGGTTTCAACAGGGGAATAGGTTTCCCCATGCAATAGAAACTATAAAAATATTTTCAAATGGAAGAACAGAACATAGAAGGAAAAGGAAAAAAATAAAATGTAGAATAGCCCACTACAACGAAAAGTGTCTTTTATAGCGGCATATAGCCGCTATTAATCACAACCATAGCGGTTTGATAAGCGATGTATATCGACATGTTATAAAAAACTGTTGAATATTTATTACACAAAATATGTCGCTAGGATTGAGCTTTGTTTTATAACGCAAATTCGCCGTTATGGTACGTTAATTCAATAGCTCATTATAGCCGCTATAATACAGCTAAATCTCAACGGAACTGGAAATCTTTATAACACCATTTTGCTGCTATAAAATATTTATTCAATAGCTCATTGTAGCCGCTATAATACAGCTAAACCTCAACGGAATTGGAAATCTTTATAACACCATTTTTCCGCTATAAAATATTTATTCAATAGCGGTCATTTCACGCTATTAAATCAACATGTTATAGTATTGATAAATTCTTTTACAGCTCATATATGCCGCTTTAAAAATCATAGATACACTTTTCAAGAGCTATGCCTATATATTACATTTTAATAATAGTAATCAAACTGAATCTTCATAAACGAATAAAGATTATAATCAACAAATATAACACAAGAGCATGCTCAGAAAGAAATGTGATATATTTTTCATTACACAGTACAAACATTAAAGCAATCTTTCCAAATATTACAGAGTACAAACGTTACAGAGTTCCAACATGCAAGATCTGATCTAGTTATCTTCCCATTTCAAAATAAAATTCAGTTATCCACTCCCTTGTTTTTTTTAACAAAACAAAATATGAGATATCGTGTCACTTGCAAAACCCCTAAATTATGTCCTCCTTTTGCGACTTCTTTTTTTTTGGACATTTCAGAACTACCCTATCTTCCCTGAACTTTGCAATTCTTTCCATCCTTTATGATTGCTATTTTCTGCCTTATCTTTTGACAAAATACGTGAAAGAGTTCAAAGCCTCTGATACAACTTCATGTATGCTGCCTTCTGTTTCTTGGAGGACAAAGACATTTGACCATCAAAAATTCATTTTCGCATCCTAAGTGATCATGACAAGGTAACTGCCATGTTTTAACCTCCTTTGCTATTGTTTTACTCCTCTTTATTTTTTAAAGCCGGCTGTCTGTAGTTAGTTCTGTTCAAAATCAACTAGTTGTCCTACATCAATGCTTTATAACAGAAAGGGTTAATGCACCACCTACTACTACCTTACTACTATTTGACAACTGAATGATTTGTTAATATCTTTATTTATATAATGAAACTAATTTTTGTGTATGTATGCGAATGGGGTAGACAATATTTATTTTATGACAGAGGATCGTATACACGCATCCTGTTTAAAACTGAGAACACTGATATTGAACTTTTGTCTAAATGACTTTATTTATCACCCTCACACACCATCGTTGTTGATGTATTTTAACTTTGTTGATATTGGCAGTAATGATTTTGGCTAAAGCATTGTAAATTAAAATTTTCGTACTATATGTAAAAAAGGAGTTCCTGCAAATTTCAATTTATTATACTACGCTTTGTATGTGTATAGTTATTTGTTGTGGAAAATTTCACAGTTTTAAATTTAGAAAAAATATCAATTGCTTGATTTAAATATTATAAGGGTTGGTCATTCGTTGTTATACCTATCAGTTGTAATGTGTAGGAATACAATAAAACAAAGCATTCTGCTTCATCACGAGGTCAGGTAAATATTTGTACCTTTATGAGTAAACTGATTCTCAACCATGCAACACAAATTTCCAACCAGGTTGAAGTTACTCAAGATTGTTTTACATTTACTTTAGTTACTCTAGAATTCCATTTTTATTTTTCGATGGTTAGTGCATGTGAAAATCTGCAATTATTAGCATCTAAAAATATTGTTCATTACATCATGAATTTTTCTCTCTATGCTATCTGATCTAGTTTCTCATATTTTACTTTGTTAAAAAAAATTCCGATGTAAAGGGAAATGAAGAATTATCTGCAGGAGAATCTTCTTCGATTGCAAAATCCCAAGATAGCATTACTATAATTCCTGAGAAGAAAAATGGTAATGATATGGACGCATTAGATGTTAATATGAATGACTTGGAAAATTCTAGGTCTACTACAAAGAAGAAAAAAGGGAAAATAAATTTGAACTACTTAAAAGGGGAAGAAGTCTTAATTAATGGAGAGCTATTTGTTGAAACTAATGAGCTATTTGTTGAAACTAATAAAAAAATAGAGCAATTTAGTTTCACAAATCAAATCCAAATCTAAATCAAGAAAAATGGAAGATAGTGGCTACCGTAGTGGTGTGTCAACCAGGGGTATCTCAAAGAACAAGTATGACATTGCTATTCTGGAATGTGAGGGGATTGAACTCTGTCACGAGACAAAACGATTTGTATGATCTGTTAAGAAGCAAATAAATCAACTTTATGTCTATTGTTGAGCATTAACTCTCTAACTAATCTATTACCAACTATGCTTTAAAATTTAATAATTGGGATTTCTTAAACGATAATTCAAATGACTCCAAGTCAATGTTCTCCAATAAAAGTAAAAGAGAATGTAAGATTTATACTTAAAGAAAAAATGTTCATCGATAAGGGGAATCCAAGTCAATTGTGGATTCCAAGTCAATTGTGCGAATCCGTATCATTTGATCTATTTTTTTCTTCCTATTAGCTTTCCTATTCAAATGTCTTGTGGTTATAGGTATCAAAGAATAATGTTTAAAAAGCAGGATGCTTCTGGATACATTCATAAGATTTGTTAATGATAAACTTTATATTAAAATTAAAAAAATTCAAAATTTCTCCCATTTGAATTTTGTAATGTTCACCCGAAAATTTACATGTAGTTTTAGATGTATCTTAGTCTACTTTGACTTGAAACATATACTCATCAAATTTGGAAGTTAGAAACATCAGCCATAAATTTCTTGAGCATATAGTATAAACAATAAATAAAAAGTATCAGTGTAATACAAAATGAGGAAGAAAAAAAGATAAAAGAAGAAGAAGAAGAAGAATGATAAAAAGAGTAAACCGACCTAAGCCTTTATTGAGCAATTCCTCTTTCTGCATTTCTTCACTAGTCGAAAGGCCCATAAGTTTCTGCCTCTGATCAAGCTGCATTACAATTATTATTTGAAATTTACATCATAAAATGGAAAGATAGTTCATCTTAATTAAGAAGCTAGGTTGTAACTTAATTACCATCATCTTTTCAACTGTCAGGCGAGTCTTCGGTTCCAATTCAGAGAGTCTCCTATTTGCAGGTTCAACTTTCTTAGTATCGATTTCAGGGTCACCTATCACCAATGAGTTCCACCACTCCATTCGATTCTAGATAACAGTATCGATATATTTTTTCCATCTTCAATGTTCAAGAAACAGTCATCAGACTTGACAGTGTTGTATAGTTCACCCTATAAACATGACAATTCAAATAAGTCCACATTTAAGTCAGTAATTAATACATATATGATGATTCAAATGTAAGTGGAAAAGTGAAGTTCATGAAGTAGAATACAAGTAGAAATCACTACCTATGTGAATAACAGGAATATTATTTCACTGATCGAATAAACCTAATTGATCAATTTATTTCACATAGAGAATCATGGTAGTTTACAAATAGAGAGCACATCAAACTCTGTTTATTTCACTATATATGTGAAGCCTAACTCCATTGGATTCCTTTGCTGTTAAATAAGACGGACTTCTAGCACTTAATGGAGACAACGAAGAGGTGGTTCAACCTTAGTTCATCGTCATCGTCATTTATTATTATTATCATCATTATTTTAAACTTAGTTCATTTTTATAAAACTTGGTATATTTATTATTGCTATTGCTATTATGATTGTTTGGTTTTTGGTTATTATTATAAACTTTGTAAATTTTCATAAAAATTAGTTAAATTATTATTAATTTAGTTAATTTTTATAAGCTTGTTTAATTTTTGTATAACTTAATAAACAAAGTTAATTTTTATAAACTTAGTTAATATATCATCATTATTACAACATAAATTTAGTTAACTTAAAAAAATAGTTAACTTTGTTAATATTTATAATTTATTATTATTATAAACTTAGTTAATTTATATAGAACTTATAATTAATTTGTGTTATTGATGTTTCTGTTGTTGTTTATGATTGTTATTACTGTTGTTGTTATTAGCGTTATTCTTATAAAATTAGTTAATTTTTATAAACATTAGTTGTTGTTGTTGTTATATAAATTTAGTTAATTATGCAAAACTTAGTTAATTTTTTAATATTTTATAATTCATATAAGTATCAGTATTTTTGTTATTATTTTAAACTTAGTTGATTTTTATAAAACTTAGTTTATTTATTGTTATTATTGCTATCATGATTGTTATTCTTGTTAGTATTATTATCATAAACAGTTAATTTTCATAAACAGTTAATTTTCATAAACATTATTTAAATTATTATTATTATAATTATCGACTTAGTTAATTTTTCAATAACTCAATAAATGAAGTTAGTTTTTATAATATTAGTTAATTTATTATTATTAGACGGGTTGACCCGACCAGTTTACGACCCAACCTGACCCGATCTGTTTATAATCGGGTTATACAGGTTGGGTCAACCCGTTTATAATCGGGTCGGGTTTGAGTTGAGCTATTTCTAACCCGTCTAATAAATGGGTTAACCCGACCATTTAAAATCAACCTGAATCCGACTTGAGCTGAACCCAACCCGACCAGACCCATTGACAGCCCTGGTTATATGCACATTCACTCCTGATTATGATATAGTATCCAACAATCGAGGCGCCTAAATTCATTCTTCTGAAGCTATGAATTTGGATTAGTATCCAATAATCGAAGTGATGGTTGTTGTCAAACATCGTTTCCAATAACACTAAACTAGCATAAATGAACTCTAATACATTTTTGTTATTTTACCATGGTCATCTAGGAAATGATCTTTCCCTGAATAAATGCAAATCCGTATACAATAGAAGGTACTAACCTGAAAATAATGAAGGATAAAATAGAGAAAAATGCACGACGCTTGAAATTTTCCTTCTTTCCCAGTTTCATGTAGCACTGACTTTGTGTTTGATGTGTAGTTTCCTCATTATTTATGCCTTTTTTCAATTCAGAAAGCTGTGTTGCTAACGTTACATCAATCAGAAAACATATGTAAAGGGAATCAATGTAAATACTAGATACAACAACGCTTACATCATGAGATATCAAAAACAACACGCTGACCAAATTTTCCAGCCCCAATACACAGATATTCATTGCAGAAGTGACAACCGGAAATATAAGAGCTAGGCCTTAAGTTTAAAATAAAAGATAAGAATAAACTTAAAAGATGATTGTCTACCACCTACCATACATCAACATGTACATAAATACATTTTATCTATGTATGTATGTACATAGATATTGGCATGGGCACAAGCACATAGGCGTGCATGTTAAAATAAAATAAAAAGTAGAGACTGATTGATACTCACGAGTAGAAGAACCAGCCCCAGCTGCAGACGAAACTACGCTGAGGCTAGTAGTTGATTTAATCAACCCACCATGTACAATGCTTTTCAATATATCCCATTCCCGTCTCGTTGATGCTAAGACTTCTTGCACATCAATGTCTAAAACTGTGCTGTCAGCAACTACAGGTTTTTCTGGAGTAGGAACAGTCAGATTATTTCCTTCAGGTCTCTTTGGCAATAGAGGTTGTCTGATACCATCATCTACAATATTTTTGGCAAAAACACAAAATAAAGCTAATGTATATATGCATATGGTTTATCTATGGATACGATTGAAAAATGTTTATATTTTACAGTTTAAAGTAGCAAGGCTAATTTTACACCTACTGAAGGTGGGGCAATGGAAATCGGTAGTCGCCATCTTCGTGAACAGGTGGTTTAGCTGGAGGTCCAGTTGGTATGCTGTCTTTATCTGCATAAATTAAGTAACAGGAAATGATTTATGTTCCATACAGGAGTTATTAAAACTATCGTCAAGGCCATATAGTTCTGAATAGTTAGATACCCGTCTCACTGTTTTTGTTGTCGCTTAAAGTTGATCCGAAAAGGAAGCAAATGCAGTTCACTTTCTTACCAGATGCAGTGTTCGGCCTTTGCAAATTACTGTACACTTCACTTTTCCATAAGCCGGAAAAAATATTAAATCCTCCTTCTATTCAACAAAATATTCTGTTACACAATCTATTTAAATTCATCTACAGAAATATATGGTAGCATATAAATTTATACCAATTGGAACAAAGAAGCTGAAACATGACAAGCATCTGAACACTTCCTCATCTTGGTTAGGGTTCTTGGCTTCAGTTGGAGCATTCCTTACTTCAGGTGGAGTATCGTCGACTTCAGGTGCAACAACAGGGACATTCGGTTTTTTCTGAGGCATAAAATCAATAGGCTTTTGTCATGGCATTCATTTTCTTTTGCGTAAAATAACTCTTTTGGTGATACAAGAATGACAATTTGGGCAGAACAAATCATGTATTTCATGTTCTGCTACAACTCTCTCAAAGTCATAATCTACAACTTGTTCAGCTTCTTCAATTTCAGGTTCTTTCTTATTTTCGATAATAATCCGAGATTCCAATCCATTTTCGGTTATTTTGTCGCTTAAATTACAAATTTTGTCTACAGATACGTCATTGAGATCTTTGTTCTCTTTAGTGCCATCGACATCTGAAAAGAATTCACAAGCATATACTACATGTTAAAATCAAAATACAGGTAATAGTCGAGATTAAATGAGTATAAGTGCTAACTAAAAATGACAGGATGGCCTAGAATGACTGGAATTATGGGACAATTCATTATTAAATTGGGAAGAATCAGGCAGATATTGATGATGAGCGAAATTGAAGATCGAAGACAGGAGATTAGGGCTCCTGACGCCGTCAACTTCACAACTGTTGAAGAGCGAACCGTGGAAGATCGGGGCTGGAGTACAATAGCTAAATTCGAAGATTGGAAATGGAGATGAAGCAAAACTTCGATTAGGGTTATTTTGTTTTAGGATGGAAACCAAAATTGCTGAGTGTTACTTCGGAGGGAGACGAAATTGGGTGTATTTTTGGGAGGGAGACAAAAATTTAGGGTCGGAGCATTCCATATGTACATACAAAACAAATTGTGTAATAAAAACAAATATTTAAAGGTAAAAAATAACGCTTAAGAATAATGCGTTATTAAATGGTGTTATTAATAATATATTTTCTTGTAGTGGCCGAACCTGAATTTTAACGAAACAAGCAAATATAAAATTACGATGGGAATGATAAATATTAGATATTGATTTTTGAAAATTTCAAAGACAGGTGTCTTTCTAATTTCAATAGGTAGACAAACGAAAGGTCACGGAAGTTAAAAGGTTCGAAAACGGCTACCGATACGGCAATCATTTTACTAATTTCGTGGCGTAGCAGACCCCGAAATAAACAAATGAATATACCATGGAGATCAACACGATGATACGATCGAAACGGTATACAAATATCATTAATACGACTATTCTATCAAAAGTCGATAATCGATGCCGAAAATATTGCTAAAATGACGAAAATAAGATAAACGGGACAATAGCAATCCAAATTTGGCGAAACGAAATATGACTCACATTCAGAAGATGATTTACAAATTTATTATAGAAAAATATTCAGGTTCAAAAAAGATTTTATTATCATCGAATAGAAACTGATTTAAACTTAAATAAAATTACACAATAAAATAAACTTCCATATTAACTGATGAAAATTTACAATTTGCTATGTTTATATAGACGTATTCCAAATATCAAACTTTTATTTCTAAATTTAATTATTTAAAATTTCAACAATTTCAGTTAATTACGTTATTAAAATTATTAAAATTTATGGGTTGTTACACTCTCCCCCACTCAAAACTTTTTGTCGTCGAAAAGAAAGGAGGCAGGATAATAAAAACAACCAGAAAGAAAAATAGATTTGAAATACAAAATAAAAAAGTTAATTTAAACCATATAAATTTCATTTATTTCAAAATTGGTTTATATTCAATTAATTTGGTTTGAATCCATTTTATTTCACTTAAGTTAAGTTCACTTAGAATTCGATCTTGACTATTCCTAAATTCATATTTACTTATTCATTATCTTATTATTCAATTTATCATAATTAACATTTTCTATAATCATACATTAGGTGTGTAATCATTTATTATAATCATATTTCATTCCAGAAATTGATTCTTTCTCTCCCCAATTCAGTAATTCAAAATTTAAATATTCATTCAAAAATTTGGCTTCATTTTAATAATTGAAAACATCCTTTAACATAAATTTAAGAGTTACATTTTCAATTTCAATTCAAGTCATTTAGAGGTAAATGTATGTATGTGTGTATATATATATATATATATATATATATATATAGTGTGTGTGTGTGTATATTATATATCAAATCAAATCAAAAATCATATACCTATATATATTATAAGTCAAGTCATACTCAAGAAATTTAAATCAAATTCATTTTCCGAAACAAAAGTGTAGCAAAGCTACTAAGTGGTCTCTCCGCTTTGAAACTTGAAAAGGAATGTCGATGATATTGTAGTCATCACCGAAATTATTTTCCAATGATAAAAGAAGAGAGTACTACTTTAAAACCTTTAAAATTCTTTGGAAATGATTTCTATTCGAAAATAGTTTAAATAATATGCCCTAGGATTTTTAAAGCCAAATTTCCTGAAGTACCAAAAATTAAATTCTCAAATTCTTAATTTAAATTCATTTAAATTCCAAATCAAATTATAACCATGTTTTATGATTTCATTAATTTATATCATGATGCAATAGTTAATATTTTACAAAACAATAAATGATAATCAAATATTATCATTTCTAATAACCAATTCATTTAACCATTAAATTTCAAAAAATATAATATAATCATATAAAAATTATTTCATTTACCAATTTTTGAAAACAATATTATGTCAATTTGCTCTGTTCAAGTGTTTTAAAATTTCTATCGATAGCGTTGATCAAACGAATCGATCGAAACCCCCAATCCACCTTAGCAACTCAAACAACACACTATAAAATATTTTAATATTAATTACAAATACACTCTCTTACATGATGATACAATAATAGATAGAGAACCAGGATAAAGATTCAAATAAAGGGGGACTCTAATCGAAGAGATTTCTAACCAAGATGATAGGCTTGAGACGAAGATAAGATGGTTAATTTGCAAAAGAGACAAGATGGATATACTAATGTTAATCATGGGCAACCTTAACCAGGTCAACCGTGACTTCAAGAATAAGATCGATGCAGAATTCTAGGGCAAATCAACAATCGATCGCAAGAGATAGAATTCGGGCATAGCAAGAGATAGCAGCATCTAAACCGAGGATACAAGAAATCTTCGGTGAATCAATGCTCGTTGTAAAGGAGTTTCACCCATTTACAAATCATTCTAAGATTGTCGGGATCGCCGATTTATTATACAGATCATCCGAAATGGAGTTATGGGATACTCCAGAATTAAGAAAACACGAACAGGGAGAGACAAGAATGGATTTCAGAACGAATGTGGAAGTTTCAAAATTCAAAGGAAACGGAGTCAAAGAGGAGAACTCAAACTCGAACGAAGGTGATTTCGTAATTAAATTTACCTTATATACCAAGTTTTACTTAAAACCAGAGCTCTGGTACAACATGTAACATTCCGATATTTTCAACCATTCGCATCCGCACATGTTGGACTTGAATTTCTCATAATATCAGATTGTTAATTTATATTTGGGAAAACTCAGCATATATAGTAAATAAATCAATCACAGAATCACAAACATAGAGTAATATAACAATAAGCAGCAGACACATATGAATAGTAGTTCATGAAGCTACTATATATATAACAGAGTTAAAACAAGATACAACAGAAGTCTCGAATATATAGAAGTCTCAATACAATAGTCAAATAACAAAATATGAATATATCAGTGGAGTCAACTGAATAACTGAAAACTGAATAGATCTAGATGGATCTCCAAGCAAAGCTCCAACTCCAAAGGTGAGTCTCAAATGCTATGACACTCAGTCTGACCCGAGCATAAAGAAAAACACAAAATACGAGTCAGGATTAACATTCTTATATCAATAAATCCAACTCAAGTGAAATATCAACTGAAATACAAATAATTCAAAGGATGTTTGGGATACCCATCCTCTAAGGATCCATGGAACTATCTACTATGTAGTACAATATGCTATTATAATATGTTTATAGTAAAGTAAAAGTATTAAAATAGCATTAAGGTACCCATATCCCCCTTAACACATTTTATGTATTCCCATAGTCTATACAGTACCGTAATCCCCCCGTACTTGAGGTCGTCAGAAGGCAGTCCATACGTATGGTACAAAAAAAACTCGTAGCGGTCTCGATAAGGTAGGTGACATGGCATAATTAGGCAATGCCAGGGTAGATATACCAATTATACTTCCGGGCTGGTGGTAATGCATACCCATAACTACTGCCCACCTCGATCCACACTCCCAAAAATTCGAGGGTGCACCCAATCAACCACATAGTAATAGAATGTACCGAAGGAGTGTGTCCGATCGGAGGAGCTACCTCACTTGGCCCGTCAATTGCTCCTATTTTAGCCACCTTAAGCTAACTCACGGGAGTCAGGTCCACGTATATACCTCAAATAGAATCATCGCCAGCTATTCTATTTCATTTTAGAATCTCCACCGCGTACACGGCTGTTAAAGTAGTTTTCGGTATTGGCAGAGAGTATGACAATAACCGATCGCGGTGTCTTTAACAACCAAACGTTATTATAACACCATAGTCATTTCATTTCAAATAATTCATACTCCAAAACCAAAATATCATATCCATTTCAAAACCATATAATTATGATATCATTATTCACTTAAAATATATCCATTTCCAAAATCATAGCACTTTCAAAGTTATAACACTTTCGAAATTATAAAACTCAGAAATCATAACACTTTGGAAATCATAACACTTTGAAAACATAATACTTTGGAAATCGTAAAACTTTGAAAACATAACACTTTAAAAACCTAACTTCCACTTAAATAGTTTAGATATAGAAAATAATATATATAATAAAATAGTTTATAAAATAAATAGTTAGCATATTAAAAATATTTATAAGTTAAAATAGTTTGTATTATTAAAATTATTAGTATATATTAAATAGTTTTACAATAAAATAGTTTAAATAATAAAATAATTAGTATATTCAAATAGTTATAAGTAAAATGTTTATATTAAAAATAGTTCATATATATTAAAATAACTTATAAAATAGAATATCGTCTTATATTAAAATGCTTTATATAATAAAAATAGTTTCCTTAAAGTTCAAATATCGATTTAAATCAACTCAAATTCCGAAATTCTAATTAAATCAAATCTTAGTTCTTCCCTTTCAATTCAATTCAAATATCAATAAATCATTTTATATCGATTTCAAATATAGATTTGAAATAAAAAAAATAACCATTTTATATCAATTTCAAATATGGATTTCAAAGTTTAAAATATACAAACCTTTACAACAACTCAATTTGATAAATTCATTTATATTTCGAAATTCAACTTTACCGTTATTTAATATTGAAATATTCACTTAGTCAATCCAATATCATTTAAATAAACTTTCAAAATATATATTTAAATAAAAACTAATTATCCCATTTAAATTTATTTAAATTTGAAAATATTCATTAAATCAATTTACATCAAAATCAAGTTATAAAATCATATCCTTTTGAGAAAAATGTGTGATCCTCTACGCGTAGAGGAGAGCACACATGTGAATATATATATAACACGAATATAACTGCCAACATGCCTGGCAGGTAACAAGAGCAAAAATACATAAAGCTAAACTCAGGTACACCTAAGAAGATACCCGGCGGTGCTACCACCCATCACACCTCGATATCAAATTCCGGCAAGGCCACCACCGGATAAAAGATGATGAAAGTACCGAAAAGGCTAAAGGGAGAAGCATCTGCTCCGAATAGGGTCTGCTGAAAAAAGAGACCACTCTGAAGGCTCTGAGCAAAAAGAAGGAGTACCGAACCGGAGAGTAGAAACATCCTGGATAGGTACTCCCTGGTGAAGGTAGCAGAATCCCATGACCGAGGGGATATCTGCGAGAAGTCCTAGGTGAAGAAACTCTGCTCTGATGACCTCTCTACAAACTGATACCCCGCAATCTGAAGACAAGAGAAGCCTGCAAAATGAACCTGATAACCGGACGCCCAAAGCTTGCATCTGAAACAATACTAGGAATAAAAGCTTTAGAAAGATACATATATATGTATATTTATTGAGAAAATATGCATATATATGTATCTATAATAAATGATATAAAATAAAACCAAAATAAGCCAAACTTAAGACAAGAACAAAGACAAGAGAAAAAGTTAAGACGGATCATAATTATTTATCATTAATCATAAGTAAGCTATTATTTAAAGTGGGATTATCATATGAATTTGGAAAGATATCATTAATGCTATTATTAGTGCTTTGAATGTTGTTCTTATGTTTAAAGAAGTTAATATTATAGCTAACCTTATTAAGATACCGTTTGAAAAGGAAATTTTTAGCTAATTTATATTTGGGATTAGAAATCCAATTAAAACAGAATGTAGAAATTAAGAAAATCAATTTGGTGAGATGACTATTATTATTGTTAAAAATTCTTTGATTTCTCTCAAACCAAATAAACCAACTAATAATAATAAATAGAGTGTCTAGTAAAAATCTAATATTTTTATTGAATTTGAATCTATAATTAAATTCTTAAAAGAATATCCTTAAAATCTATAGTTAAACTAATAATAATAATGTTATAAAATCATATCCTTAAAATCTTAAATTTAATAAGTTTCAAATTAATCGTATTTTACAATAATCTTAAAAGAATACGATTTCAAATCAATTTAAATTTTCATTTTTCCAACCTTAATTTATTAATATTATATAAAAATCTACTTTTAAAATATAATTTAAAATAGTTTAGATATAGAAAATAGTATATATAATAAAATAGTTTATAAAATAAATAGTTAGTACATTAAAAATAGTTATAAGTTAAAATAGTTTGTATTATTAAAATTATTAGTATATATTAAATAGTTTTATATTAAAATAGTTTAAATAATAAAATAATTAGTATATTCAAATAGTTATAAGTAAAATGTTTATATTAAAATAATTCATATATATTAAAATAACTTATAAAATAAAATATCTTCTTATATTAAAATGCTTTATATAATAAAAATAGTTTCCTTAAAGTTTAAAAATCTATTTTAATCAACTCAAATTCCAAAATTCCAATTAAATCAAATCTTAGTTCTTCCCTTTCAATTCAATTCAAATCTCAATAAAATCATTTTATATCGATTTCAAATATAGATTTGAATACAAAAATAACCATTTTATATCAATTTCAAATATGGATTTCAAAGTTTAAAATATACAAACCTTTACAACAACTCAGTTTGATAAATTCATTTATATTTCGAAATTCAACTTTACCATTATTTAATATTGAACTATTAACTTAGTCAATCCAATATCATTTAAATAAACTTTCAAAATATATATTCAAATAAAAACTAATTATCCCATTTAAATTTATTTAAATTTGAAAATATTCATTAAATCATTTTACATCAAAATCAAGTTATAAAATCATATCCTTAAAATCTTAAATTCAATAAGTTTTAAATTAATCTTATTTTATAATATTCTTAAAAGAATACAATTTCAAATCAATTTAAATTTTTATTTTTATTTTTCCAACCTTAATTTATTAATATTATATAAAAATCTACTTTTAAAATATAACTTAAAAGATAGTTTGTATTATTAAAATTATTAGTATATATTAAATAGTTTTATATTAAAATAGTTTACATAATAAAATAATTAGTATATTCAAATAGTTATAAGAAAAATAGTTTATGTTAAAAATAATTTTTATATATCAAAATTACTTATAAAATAAAATATCTTTATATATTAAAATGCTTTATATAATAAAATTAGTTTCCTCAAAGTTCGCAAATCGATTTAAATCAACTCAAATTCCAAAATCTCCTTAAATCAAATCTCAGTTCTTCCATTTTAATTCAGTTCAATTCTCAATATACCATTTTATACTGATTTCAAATATAGATGTGAACTACAAAAATAAACCATTTTATATCGATTTTAAATATAGATTTCAAAGTTTAAAATATTCAAACCTTTACAACAACTCAATTTGATAAATTCATTTACATTTCAAAATTCAACTTTACCATTATTTAATATTGAAATATTCACTTAGTCAATCCAATATCATTTAAAAAAAATGTCAAAGTATAAATTTAAATAAAAAATAACTACCCCATTTAAATTTATTTAAATTTGAAAATATTCATTAAATCATCTTAAATCAAAATCAAGTTATAAAATCACATCCTCAAAATCTCAACTTCAATAAGTTTCAGATTAATCTTATTTTATAATATTCTTAAAAGAATACGATTTCAAATCAATTTAAATTTTTATTTTTCCAACCTTAATTTATTAATATTATACAAAAATCTACTTTTAAAATATAATTTTAAATAAATACTTAAAACATATTATATACTATTAAACTCAACTTTATTAGATTAAATCTTATTATTAAATCTAATTTATGTTAAAACTAAATTATACATATTTTAAAATAGTAAAATTATAAGTAAATTCTTAAATTTTATAATTTCAAAACTAACTTATAATTTTAAAATTTTCAAAACATATAAATCAATAATTTAAACATATATAAAATAACATTTATATAATATTTTAAAATCATATTTATATAAAACCATATATATTTCTTTTTAAACGTTGGAAATCATTTCATACTATATATAGACCAACGGTGTTTGTATATATTTTCTATCCTATGATCAAGTGATACAGATACTTATCATTTCAATCCACAATTTAAATATCTACGAGTATATATCTTTTCAACCCGCAATCCCAATTCAGAGTAAATGCAAATCGCTTGGGTTTATCATTTAACCCATAACGATTTTCTCGTATCCTACAAGATCATTTGGGTATGTATCATTTCAACCCATGGGGAATTCTATACTAACATGGAACTTGCAACGTGAGAACGCTTATGAATATAATATAACATATCAATAACAGACATATATCATCAGTGATAATAAAATATAAATAACAGGATATGGTGTCATATCTCACAGATGAACAGTTACAGATCATAGCATATCATATATAGCAAATAATTAACAATTCAATTTAGCAGCATATTTCAATTGTTGTTTCAAATGAAATCAAGTTTAATAAATATAAGAATGTTAATCGTGAGTGATTGCTCACCTTTCGAGACTAGAGAGAGAACCGAATGAGATGAGTTACGAATCCATGCACGAATTCAAAAGCAAAGCAAGATTTGTACGAATTTGACGATAAAGCTGACAAATAGGATTTGATGAAAACGAGTTAGAACCATCTTGATATAACTGAAACAACATATACGTTATAATTTTTTTCTAAAACCAAATTTTTAAACACACATTTAAAATAAGATATATATTTATATTTTTGAATTAATATTTTAAATAACATCTTTAAAATCAATATATATATACATACATACATACATAAATATATATATATATATATATATATATATATATATATATTTGAAAAACTATGTTTATAAATACTTGCATATAAATTAATATATATAAACAACTCATATATGTGACATATATTATATGTATTACATATTTAACAAGAGAAGCTACTGGTTAATCCCAAAAGCAAGTATACACAGTTAAACACCTAATATACAACATATAATAAAACGTTTAAAACACATATATAAAATTATCTGTCTACACACACACACTATATACACACACACACAAATATATATATATATATATATACACACACATACACACATATATATACATACTTCAGGCTAATATGTAGACGTTTTGCAAATATTAACATCAATATTCTTCAAGGCAATATCAGTTATATATATATACTATACACACACAAATACATACATATATATATGTATACACACACACACACTTCAGGCTAATATGTAGACCCAACATATATATATATATATATATATATATATATCATATTATAACAGTAAAAAAAGGTAAAATAGACAATACCACTCATATTATATATGCTGTAAACTATTTATAATATATAACTATGCAGTGGACCTAGATCATACTCATATATACTCATTTAAAATCAAATACTAATATATATCTTACTCAAAAATCTCTACAGACAGCATATATACAAATTCACATACATGTTACATTTTTTTTAAACAATATATATAATACTTTTTTTGACAAAATAAATATACTACATCATATATACATATATCACAAGCGAAATATGTATATGTATTTCTCAAGATCATTATTGAACTTGATGTTATTCACACAGAAACCCTAATGTATAAATTGGGGCGAAATCAATTTGGGCAAAAAACCCTAACCTTAATTTTGCAATTGGGTTAACAGGAAAAAGAAGAGCCAAAATGCAATTCGTGCCGTTCAGTATTCTGGTTGCAAGTCGTATTTTTGTATCCGAGTCCAGCACGGTCGCTGTTCCCTTAAAACAGATTTGCTCCCCCTACGGCGCAATGGGTTGGCGAGCAACTGTTTCCCAAGGTGAAACGGAACCAGAGCCTGCAAGGTTGCGCTGACGACGCAGGCAGGGACGAACTCAAGAGAGTTGCTTATTTCAGATCAGAGTATGCAGAGAGAATAAGAAAAATCGAATCCTTTGATTTTGGTTCTGCATGCATTTAAATAGGGTTGGGGGCTGCCTGTTCGGGAAGAGTCGCGGCTGTTCGAATGGCTGCGACCGCTGGAAAGGTTGCGATCCTTTAACCAACGGATGCAACCGTTTTTGGCAGCAAAAAACGGATCAAAAATTAGCCGTTTTAGCGCAGCCCAGGTAGCAAACGAAGGCCCATTTAATCATCAGACCCCAAGAGCCCCAAGGCCCAAGGCCCAATCTTTGACCATATAATATTTATATATATATGTATATATGAAAGCCTTCAAGCCTTCATGCATGATCCATTCTTTCTCCTCATTTTCTTTTGATATCAATTACCGAGCCTTAGTATATAAGGTGGAATTGATATGTTTATTCCCCAATGTGGGACTCTAGCCACTTATTCATTTCTAACAATCCCCCACATGAATGAGTGGTTATTTAATATGTTCTGAAATATTTCGAAACATTTATCATATCGGTAAAAGTAGCATAGAAGCTTTGAACTTTTCCTAGTGTTTTATCATTATAACTTACTGGCGAATCAGTGGACTAGATTGTCTTTGAACTGTAAGCCTTTTGTGTAAGCTTTATAGAGATAACACATGATAAATGTTTTTAACTCCTTGGTTCTCTGTTTGTGTTCGTTTTAGCCATGAACACCTGCTTGGTCTCATGAGTACTTAAGAGAATCAGGCCTCGTTAATTCACCTTGAAGCGGCGCCTTCGCACTCACGTAGGTGATCCTATAAAGAGTATTCCGCAATACTCCACTTGGTTCTTTATAGCTCCAAGTATAGACATCATTAAAAGCTGAGCTTATCCTTTTCTCCGGCGGCATGTGCACTGACTTATCTTAGGAATGTCTAAATGTTTGATTTTTACAGTGCTTCTAAGTTTTAACCTTAACTTAGTTGTCCCTTTGAACCTAAATCTTGGGATCTCCAGTCAATTAGGTTGGGTTTCCGTTGAGGAAAACTTTTTAGTCAATAGGCCTTAAGCCCATTCCTATCGATAAGGTTTGAACTCTCTCCTTAGGCAAGCCTTTCGTTAGTGGATCCGCAATGTTATCTTTCGACCTTACATAGTCTATAGTGATAACTCCATTAGAGAGTAGTTGTCTCACGGTTTTATGTCTACGACGAATATGTCTAGACTTACCATTGTATAGTGTACTGTTAGCTCTTCCAATAGCTGATTGACTATCACAATGTATACAGATTGGTGGAACAGGTTTATTCCAATTCGGAATATCTTCTAGAAAACTTCTAAGCCAATCTGCTTCTTCAGCGGCTTTGTCTAAGGCAATGAATTCTGACTCCATTGTTGACCTTGCTATACACGTTTGTTTAGAAGACTTCCATGATATAGCTCCATTTCCTAGAGTAAATACATATCCACTTGTGGATTTGGTGTCATTTGAACCAGTTATCCAATTTGCATCACTATATCCTTCTACTACGGAAGGATATTTAGTGTAATACAAGCTGTAGTTCTGAGTATATTTTAAATATCCCAGAACCCTTATTATTGCTTTCCAATGATTTTTACCAGGATTGCTTGTATACCTACTTAGCTTACTTACAGCATATGCAATATCTGGTCTAGTACAATTCATTACATACATTATACTTCCCAGTATTCGAGAGTATTCAAGTTGGTAGATTCCATCACCAGTATTTTTAACCCAATTTTGGTTCATATCAACTGGCGATTTAGCAACAATTATATTATGTTGTTTGAACTTTTCAAGTATTTTGGCCACATAGTGTGATTGAGATAGTACATAACCTTCTGACGTCTTTAAAATTTTAACGCCCAAAATCACATCAGCCAATCCTAGATCTTTCATATCAAATCTAGATGACAACATATCTTTTGTTGATTTGATTATGGCATTATTATTGCCTAGTATCAATAAGTCATCAACATATAGGCAAACTTTGACATATCCCATATCTACATTCTTCATATAGACACATTTATCTGATTCATTTATTCTGAATCCATTTGTCATCATAGTTTCATCAAATTTTTCATGCCATTGTTTTGGCGCTTGTTTAAGACCATAAAGTGATTTTACTAACTTACACACTTTATTCTCATTTCCTGGGCTTAGGAACCCTTCAGGTTGCTGCATGTATATTTCTTCCTCTAACTCACCATTCAGAAATGCAGTTTTTACATCCATTTGATGTATTTCTAAATTCAGTATAGAAGCAATAGCAATAAGCATTCTAATGGATGTTATTCTAGTTACTGGTGAGTAAGTATCAAAGTAATCTAGATCTTCCTTTTGTCTAAATCCTTTGACTACCAGTCGGGCTTTATATTTATCTGTTGAGCCATCAGCTTTAAGTTTTTTCTTAAAGATCCATTTATACCCTAATGGTTTCGATCCTTTAGGAAGATCTACTAGTTCCCATGTGTGGTTTTGTAAAATGGATTCAATTTCGCTATTGACAGCTTCCTTCCAATAAGGAGCATCAGGTGATGACATTGCTTGTTTATATGTTAGAGGTTCATTTTCTGCCATGTATGCATAGAACTTAGGCCCAAAGGTTTTTGACGTCCTTTGTCGTTTGCTCCTTCTTGGTTCCTCTAACACTTGATCATTTTCATGATCAACACGATGTTCAAGAGTTTCTTCTTCTCTTGATCTCTTTTGGATACTAGTACCATTGGATTCTTTTAGTGGAAATATGTTTTCAAAGAACCTTGCATTTCGAGATTCAATTATGGTGTTTTCATGAATGTCATCAATTTCAGATTTATGCACCAAGAATCGGTATGCACTACTATTGTGAGCATATCCAATAAATATGCAATCTATAGTTTTGGGTCCAATTTTGACCTTTTTAGGCTTAGGTATTTCTACCTTTGCCAAGCACCCCTACACTTTCAAGTATTTGTAAGATGGAGGTCTGTTTTTCCACAGTTCATGTGGTGACTTAAAGGTCTTTTTGCGAGGTACTTTGTTCAGTATATGATTAGCTGAAAGTATCGCTTCACCCCAGAAATTATCTGGTAATCCAGAACTAATAAGCAGAGCATTCATCATTTCCTTTAGGGTACGATTCTTACGTTCTGCTATTCCATTGGATTGAGGAGAATACGGTGCTGTTGTTTGATGTATTATACCATTTTGAGCGCAAAATTCCTCAAATGGAAATTCGTATTCTCCACCTCTATCACTTCGCAAGGCTTTTATCTTTTTGTTTAGTTGATTTTCAACTTCTGCCTTATATTGTTTAAATGTTTCAAAGGCCTCCTCCTTGCTTCTTAGTAGGTACACATAACAGTACCTAGTGCAATCATCGATAAAGGTAATAAAATACCTTTTACCTCCTCTGGTTTGACACATCTTTAGATCGCATACATCAGTATGTATTAAATCTAACGGCTCGGTATTCCTTTCAACATGATGAAAGGAAGTTCTAGTTAACTTTGCTTCAGCACATGTTTCACATTTATAGTTATGATCTATAGTAAACTTAGGTATAGAATCTAAGTTGACCATTTTCCGCAGAGTATCAAAATTCACATGGCCTAGTCTAGCATGCCATATATTAAATGACTCAGCGATATAAACAGAAGAATACATTTTATTCATATCTTTTGGTACAACAGTCATTACATTCATCTTGAATAGACCATCACTTACATACCCTTTACCCACATACACTCCATTTTTAGACAATACAAAATTATCAGAAACAAAGACCAACTTGAAACCATTCTTGCTCAGCAATGATCCCGAAACTAAGTTCTTACGAATGTCTGGTACATGCAGAACATCATTCAAAGTGAGTTCTTTTCCAGAAGTCATTTTGAGAACCACTTTTCCTTTTCCTTCAACCTTCGACGTGGAGGAGTTTCCCGTGAAGAGTTGCTCTTCTTGTGTCGCAGGCTTGTAGTTGGAAAACATCCACTTGTTGGCGCAAATGTGTTTTGTTGCACCAGTGTCCACAAACCATTCCTTCGTGTTGCCAACTAAGTTGCATTCTGAGATCACGGCTGACAAGTTCATTTCTGAAACTCCATCCGAAAGCCTATCATGCTCCGTAACAATGGCTTGGTCTTTCTGCTTCTTTGGTCCTCGGCACTCACTTGCCTTATGGCCTTTCTTCCCGCAATTATGGCAGTTCCCTTTGAACTTCTTAGCCTTCTTTGCATTCGGATTATTTTCTCTCTTTCTTTTGTTGTTCTTGTCGGTCTCAACAACGTTTCCTTTTGCCACCATGGTGTTGGTTGACTTCTTTTCAGATTTTCTGTTATCCTCTTCAATTCTGAGTCGAACAACAAGATCTTCCATAGTCATTTCTTTCCGTTTGTGCTTCAGATAGTTCTTGAAGTCCTTCCATGATGGAGGCAACTTCTCGATAGCAGCAGCAACTTGAAATGATTCGCTTAACTCCATCTTCTCATCATGCATCTCATGGATGATAACCTGAAGTTCCTGAATATGGCTGACTACTGTTTTGGTGTCGACCATTTTGAAGTCTAGGAATTTGCCGACTATGAACTTCTTCATCCCGGCGTCTTCAGTTTTGTACTTTTTCTCGAGGGACAACCAAAGAGTCTTTGCAGTTTGGACAGTGCAGTACACATTGTACAGACTATTGTCCAAACCGTTGAGAATATAATTCTTGCAAATGAAGTCAGACCCCTTCCAAGCTGTGAGGGCCTCGACCTTGGTGGCGTCGGGCTCAAGTTCATCTACTTGTGGAGGGTCCTCTGTTAGGTATTTGGCCAGACCTAACGTAGTCAAGTAGAAGAGCATCTTCTGTTGCCAGCGCTTAGAATCCTGGCCATTGAATTTTTTCGGCCTCTCTCCATGTGAGAACGGTACAGGCTGGGTGACAAGTGGTGCTGTCGGAAAAGGGCTTATAGGATGAGCCTGAATGCATTACATATGTCACATCGGCAAACAACATGCACATTACAACCTCGATACATTTATACGTGCAATAAAATCTTGTGTGCAGATGATAATGTACTTAGGCATGGTATTTTAGGAACAATAGTTGGTGTAGCAGATGTTAGCGTATGCCTAAATTTATCCCCGTCCTCCGTAGGTTCTATCGCGCACCTTTGTATTTCTGGCTTTTTGTATGAATTTTTACCAATATATTATAAATCTCACATATTTAGATATGGCATGCACAACTACAATATTTTTACCACACGTGTGCGAAGCATGAGTTCGCACTAGTTAATACAGAAAATATGGTTTATGTTGAAGCTAAACGAATTAACGTCGCATGTCGAATGCAGACAATATAGAATGTGGTAAGCGAAACCAATAACTGGTAGGTGGTTTGCCATCCATTCCCCTGCAAACATTCAAAATATTAATAACATTAATTTCCAGATTTCGATAAAAATTATTTTTGAAATATGAAATTCAAATCCGTCTAGGTATTCTGGTCGTTTTCGAACATTCGGATGTTTGGGCCCTCTTTCTACCGCCAAAATATTAAATCAAAACTTGGTTCAATATGTATACAAAGATGCATGTCCAAAGAAATTCCAACAATCCATCTTGGTTTTACAGTATTCAGAAGATTATTTGAAACACAATTCATAAATTCAAATGATAAAATAGACAAATCCAAACATGTAATTACCGAATTGCATAAGCCATTGTTTACAAAATATGTCATCTTCTTCCTGATAATCTTTTATGTCATTAGTTTGTCCTCAAGTTGTTAATGAAGAGAACTTTAAGAAGTTCCTAATTAGAAAAAGTGCTAAGAGTGAAAAGGGGTTAAGGGCATCTTTCCATGAGGGGTGGATCTCTATTTATAGTGGTTGAATGGAGGTAGGCTCGCTTCCATTGACGATTTAGGACTTTATGGTGCCACTTTGTGATTCCTGGAATTTTGGACAATAATTATTTGATAATTTCCATTGATAATTATTTTAAAATGTGCAATATTGATTTAATAATCTAATTTAACAAAATTTATCTTTTCAAAACTAATAATGACAACAATTTAATTTGGCAAATTTTATTCTTTTCAAAGTTAATAATATTTAATTGATAAAAATTATCTTTCTAAGCTAATAAAAAAAATCTATTTATAATGTATATATGTATATACATTGTGAAAAGGAAGTTTGGTTTCAATTTAATTTTAATAAAAATGTTTTCAAATTTATTATATATACATATATATATGAATATATTTTGATTTGTAAAATTTTGATTGAATTTAATATAAAAACTTTTCAAAAGCTATTTAAAAATTTATCTTATATTTTCAAAAACACTTTAAGTAAATATTTATTTTGTTTAAAAATATGATAGCTTAAATTAGTATATTACAATAAAAGTTTAATATGTTTTCTTTTAAAAATTGGTTCTTGAAATAAATGTAGTTTATATATATATATATATATATAGTACAATGTTTTTAGCTTAAACTTTAAAATAAGATTTAAATTTAATGTCCATTTCTTTTTAATTTTCTTTCTTTTAAATTTAGCTTTGGAAAATGTATTTTTGAATATATATAAATAAAACATAAATTGAAGTAAACATAAAACATGTTAATAAATAAAAGAAATTAATTAAAATAATGAATTTTGAACACATGTAATATAAGAAATTATTATAATATATAAATCAAACATGTGTAAGTTCGTGAAAACATGCAAACACACTTCTAAGCATTTTACAACTTAAGTTAACAAATGGCAACACCTTGTTTTAAAGAAAATTAAGTATATAACAATGTTTAAAGAGGAAAAGCCTGTTTTTTTTCTCCAGTTCAATTTTCCTCTATACTATTCTTTCCTTCTTCTTCATAAACATATAACCTAAATACATCATCAGTTCAAAAACTTTCAAACCTAAGATCTTGCAAACAAAAATGAAGATTAACAACAATAATCAAAATAATAGAGCAACTCAACTTAAAGGATTCAAGTGCCAGATCTAAAACAAGCAAACCCAACTTTAATAATCAAATCAAGCTCAAAGTTCAAGGAAATAAAACAGAGCTGTTCTCTGCTTCTAAATTCCTGTGAGTAAACCCTTTATTTAAAAACAGTTTTATTTTTAATATGATATCATGCTGACATATATGGAAATTGTTGAAGTAGCAGAATAAATGATGTAAATATGCATGTTTGCATGAATGTCTTTAACTTGAAACTGGTTTAAATTCCTGCTATGTATTGAAGCATGCCTGTATATGTTCTCTGTGAATGTCAGGTTCAAGAACAACTATAGAAAAATTCTTATCTTTCCAAATAAACATTATTACACTTTGATTACTAAAAAGAAAATGATAATAACAATGTGATCTTGTTTTTAAAAATGATTTTAAGAAATTATATTTACTAAATATGGGAAATGAAGATTTACGGTAAAAAGGTAAATTAGGTTGAAAATCAATATCTATGATTTAATCTCCATATTATCGTATAAACGAATCATCAATTTTAATATATATTTGGTAGTTTTTAACTTAGTATTGGTTGTGAATTCATGAGTTGTTCGAATTTGGGCTTTTGGTCGATTGTCATCGGTCGGCGACAAGGGGAGGTTCGAGTCCACTGTTGGAGGAGGCTTGGATATGGAGGGTATCGGGAAAAATATGCGAATATTATTTTGATGGACAAGGTGAGCCATCGGAGGTGATTTAGGGTTGTGAACCTGTTTCTGGTCTGGGTCGAAATCAAGGCGAACTTGACGCCGTTGATGCATCGGGTCGAATCGCATGCTGGGAATGGGATCAAGGGTTTGAGACACGACTGTGGTCGAGGCGGTAGGTCTTCTGGTGGCGGTGTTCACCGTCGGCCAGAGTTTTCTTCGATCAGGTTTATTTCCTGTTGATGCCGTGGAGCTCATTTCTGTTTCATTGGTAGATTCGCCGATCAGTGTGGTTGAGAGGGTCGATAGGGACGGGGACGTCATGTCGATGGTCGTGGTGATGATCATCGATGATCGGAATCACCGTGCACGTGCATGGTGATCGATTTGTGCATCTGGAGTTTTGTGGGTTTGGGTAGATGTTGTTGCTCAGGACGTTTTCATGTTGGTTATGAGAGTGTCTCGGGGGAGGGGGGAATGCAAGTGATTTATGCTCGCGGAAGTTGTGGGTTTTCTCGAGGGTTTTGCTATGTTTGCTCGGGAATGATTTTATTCCAAGGTTTTGACCTGTCCAGATTTTTTTAAACTATAAAATGAATTTCAAAATTTAAAGCAAAGCTTAATTTTAAACTAAGTTTTTAACCAGTTTTTAAGATGTATGAAATGTTAAGTTTAGAGAATGATGTTTTAAACAAATTTAAGTTTTTTTTAAGTATGGATTTTTCAAAGTTTAAATCTTGTTTTAAAAATTGTTTGGTTTGTATAAATATTACATTAGACTAATTTTGTAATTAGTTCATAAATGTTTTCAACTAAAATGTAATTGTTGAAATTTAAATATGATTAAGTGAAAGGTATATAACTTTAATAATCAAAGGATGATGATTTTGTATAAACCAAATTCAAGCTTTTAATTCAATTTAAATGGTAGGTAAGAGTTTAATATAGAATATGGGTTATCTTAATTTAATAAAGTTTTATTAACTAAGGTAATTAAAGTATAATTACTAAATTAACTAAAATGATTAATTTAGGTAATTAAATTAAGATAAATTAATTTTTGTAACTAATTAAGGGTAGTTGATTACTTAATTTAGGATTGATTAATCTAAGTAATCAAAGGTTAATTAATTAAGGAATAATTAATTAATGGATGTAATTAGGGGCAAATTACTTAATGTAAAAAGGGTTATTACTTAATGAAGTAATTAAAGGAATTAGTCACTCGATGTAATTAATTAAGTTAATGTAGTTAATTTAAGTTAATTAATTAGTTTAATTAATTAAAGATAATCACTTGATGATTGGTTAAGTATAATTACTTAATGTAATTTATAAAGTGTAATTACTTAGTGTAAGTAATTAATGGGTAATTACTGGAAAGTAATTAATAAAAGGGGAATCACTTGATGGAAAGTAATTAAAGAATAATTGCTTTGTGGAGGTACTTAAGCGTTAATTACTGGATGTAATTAATTAAAGGATTTACGAGTATACTTAATTAAGAAGTTAATTAATTAATGTAAGTAATTAAGGATGGTTAATAACTGAATTAGATTAATCAAGGTTGATTAATGAATGTGATTAATTAAAGATTAATTATTAAATGTAATTAGAAGAAAAATTAATTAATGAAAGTAATTAGAGGATCATTAATTAATGTAATTAATGAGAATAATTAAAAGGTTAGTTAATTAATGAATATGATTAAATTAAAGATAATTAATCAATGAAGTGATTATAGTATAATTAATTAATATAATTAATTAAGGATCAATGTAATTAATTATAGTTGATTAATTAAAGAGAGTAATTAAAAGTTAATTAATGTGAATGGTTAAAGAATAATTAATCTGTGTAATTAATTCAAAGGCTAATTACTTAATATAATTATAGAATAATTAATCAAGGATGATTAATTAGGAGAATAATTAAAGGATAATTAATCTGTAATTAAAGATTCATTAATTGGTTTATAAGGTGATTCAAGAATGATTAATCAATTAAATGGTTTGTAATTAATTAATGATTGAGTAGGGTTAGGTGATTAATTCTCAAGTAATTAATTTTAATTAATTTAATTTTAGATGATTAAATTAATAATAATATGGATTGATGATTCCTATTTATGGATGATTGTTTGAGTAAAATGTTTGGATTAATTGATACTTATAGTTTGATAATCTGTGATGTTCTGTGATGTGATATTGGTGATAGCTGTGATAAAAGTGTGATATTTATATGTGAATGACGCTGTGTGAATTCAATATTTTAAATTGTTTAAATTTAAATAACTTGGACATTAATATAGCGTTTTGGATTTCGGTGAGACCGGGATCGGATTTCCAAATTTGGAATTCCGAAAACCACATCGATCCAAATTTAACGTTAGGTCGTGAAATCTCAAGTGAAGATCAAGATGAAGATTCAGCGGAAAGGCTATGGTCGTTAACTCTGAGGGTGATTCCAAAATTATTTAACAGAGATGGTGCTTTCGATTGAGATGAAGATCCAGAGTGCAAGGGCTGTGGTCGTTAACTCTGAGGGTGATTCCAAAATGAGTGTAGCGAGATAGTGCCATCGGTTTCGTTCGAACCCAGGACGGACTTGTATGGATTAAATGCTTTCAGAACATCATCGGGAGGACGATGAGCATTCTAATATTGATGTGTTCTATAAAGGTAATCGTAGCCCCATGCCTCATCAACCGAGAATGGCTAAAACAGGGAAGGTGCAGCAAGGCTAAGTGGGTCGTGCCCAAGTAGGACGAGATTTTCCCCTGTCTAGAGGTTCCTTTTTATTCGGCTGTGTGGCAGTTGGTCATGAACAACTGTGGGGTTGTCTTGTTTGGGACTATCCAATAAGGATGGTTCCGGCCTTGTATTGCAGGGGATTTAGGTTGGATCCTCGGTATGGTGACGGGCGGTACCCCAGTAGCCATGCCATTGATGTAAACCCATTTTTCCTACGTGCCTTTACGGTTTTGATTGTATAACCCACTTTGTGGCTAGTAGATGGAATTTAATAAATGTATCAATTTCAGCTATTTTATGTTTTACTTGAAAACCCTAGACCCTATTATAATATCATGGGATTTTCTATCAAATATTTTGGTTATCGTAAGGTAAAAATTTTCCGTGGTTATGTGTGGGAAGTCTTACGAGACACCTTTTGTCTCAAAGGATTTTCAAAGTTAAACAAATTTAACCCGTTTATTCACACCAGACCCACGTATGACCCGAAGTTTACTTTCTATTTTATTAAACTCTTGGGTACTCAAATTTTGTACGAGTAGCCAAGGGATTCAGGTTAGCTTTGACGAGTTCTGGAGGAGATATGGAGCAGAAGGCTTCTGCGTTTGTAGATATAAAGTGGTTCCGCTGTGCTAGTGTTATGTTGTATTTCTATGATGTACTTGAGTTGTAATGACTAGACAGGTGTTTATAACGTCGAGTTTGTGTTGTAAGAGCTGTATAACTCTAATGTATATGATACTATGTAATGTCTTATGTGATATAATATAATTTATTCGTTCCGCTGTGAGATTCTGATGTTGTTAGTTCTTTCTTTTCTATCTTTTCTTTTTTCTATCCCTTTCTTTCTTATTAATAATGCTTCTTTCTATGGAATGAAAGGTGGGTCGTTACATTGTGGTATCAGAGCACTAGGTCGAGTGAATACCTAGGCTTTGGAGTGATTTCTTTCTTGAGAAAGCGTACTTGTATTTATATATATATATATATATATATATATATATATATATATACACACACATATACATATATATACACCTATTTTGTTGGGTTACCTGTTCAGGTTTGCCAACATGAGTTCTAGAGGCAGGAGAGGCAGTGGTGTGTGAAGCACAACTACCAATGGAAGAAGTCCGAGTGTTGTGGTGGAAGTGTATCTGCCAGGGCGGTATTTGGCATCTTGAGTAAGCTTTGCAGCATAGTGTAAGATTTCACCAATCTTTAAAGGAAACATTTTTAAGGTTTGGAGTCCATTTTGTAGTGCAAGCTTGGTTGCGCTCGAGCGAGCGGATTTTCTAGAATTTGGATCAGTCGGAAGTACTAAAGCGAGTGATGGTATCTTGGCGACCGTAGGAAGGAGTTTTGTCTGTATCAGAGCATGAGACTTAGTTTTGCGAGATGTTTATGCTTGGTTTAAAGCTCGAGTTTCTTGAGAAATGTTTGTCATCTCAAAGGTTCATTTGTAATGGTTGATATTGTTTTGAGGATCGAAGAGCTTGTGGATAAGAATTAGTTGGCATCAGTGACAGCTTCAAGTGGGAAATTCAATGTGAATTGGAAGAAGCAAGGTGAAGGGAACCCGGAGGCAGCAGTGCAGCTCGGGAGTGTTTTGTGTGTCAGTTGGAAGGTCCTCTAGCTTAGCAGTGTCCTAGAGGCGGAGTCCGGAAGTAGTATTCTTCAATGGTTCAGGAGTCTTTGTGATTCTTCTGCGACTAGGCCGGAAAGATGGTGAAGGCTTGCCCACTTTTTTTGGAAGCTCAGCAGGATATGATGTTTATGGTTGAGGGTGGACCATTAGTTTCTTCTTTTAGTTAGAAAGGCATAGGCTGTTCTGATTTGTGAAGAGAGAACAATATCTTTGGAAATAGGAACTGGGTAGGATCACAAAAGTGACTTGCGATAATTTGAGTGTTCTCTTGAGAAATCTTTGCTTTGGATTGAGGCATCTTTAGAGGATGTTGGAGCTATCGAAATGGTTTGAGATTCTCTAAATATCTTCGAGGAAGTCGAAGGTTTGCATCCGCATCATGAGATTGAGTTCTGTATTGGCTTGGTTCCTGGAGCATTAACGGTGGTTCAGCCTAGTAGGGGGATGGCTCCTTGAGAGAGGTTTTTGTGAAGCAGTCAGGATTGATCGGATCTATTTTTCTGGCTGAATTTTTTTTGTGGTGTTTTTGACCGAATCGGATAGGTCACTAAGATTTTTGAATTTAATGGACAATGTTTTCGGGATGGGTTGATCAAGTCATCAACCGCATTCTCATCTTCTCCAGATCAGAGTTGAGCAGCAGAAGAAAGGTAGCAGCTATTCCAAAACAGAAGCAACCTCGGACTCCTCGGAAGTTTGTGTTTGTCTTGGATTTGAGGATTTCTATAGGAAGCTCATTCGGATTTGAAGGCTTGGATGTTTAGTGCACCTTGTTCTATTTTTTTGGATTAGAGAAGTAAGTCTGAAGTCTACTGATGCTTGTGAAGTAGAGTTGGTGTACTGGATTTCGATGAATCTTGGGAGAACCATCATGTTGAGTAGAATCCAGTGATCATCTCATTCTTGGTCCAGATTTGATCTGAGAGGCATCTGCGAAGATTGAGTTGATCAAGAAGGTTGAAGACAGCCCAGGATCGGTAGAAGAGTTTTGTGGATAAGAGACAAAGAAATTTGGAATTTGAAGTTGGAAATCTGGATTTTGGATTAAGAGCAATAATATTTGGTAAGACTGGAAGCTAGCTCAGAAGTATATTGGATCTTTCTGTGTTCTTATAAGGATAAGTGTTTGGCCTATAGGATTGAATTGTCAGTTCGGATGGCTAGGATTCGTAATGTATTTCACGTATCTCTGAAGGAGTACTATGATCCATCATTGGTTTTAGAACCAGCAGTTCAGGGAGATTTGAAAGTTGAACAGGACTTGTCTGTGGTCCGGTATCCTGTTCAGATTGTAGATCTAGATATATAGGAGC
This sequence comes from Allium cepa, assembly GCA_030765085.1. NCBI lineage: Eukaryota > Viridiplantae > Streptophyta > Magnoliopsida > Asparagales > Amaryllidaceae > Allium > Allium cepa. The sequence continues at coordinate 119,244,755 of CM060946.1, read as the reverse complement.
TCTGGATCTGAGTGGTGTAGCTAGTTTAGATTCAGTAGAGCGAGTATCCCAGTGTTTGTACCTGGGAAACTCTAGGAAGTTCTATCTAGAATTTTGTCTGGATAGTTAGATCTGTTTGAATGAATTGGTTGCTATGGTTGCTAGTATATGTTGATAACATATGCTTGTTGTTTTAAAATTAAAATCTATGTGGGATTAATAAATTATCTTTGCTTTTAAATTTCGGGGATGAAATTCTTTCAAGGGGGGAGGAATGTGATGTCCCGGAATTTTGGGCAATATTTATTCGATAATTTCCATTAATAATTATTTTAAAATTTGCAATATTGATTTAATAATCTAATTTAATAGAATTTATCTTTTCAAAGGTAATAATAATAATAATTTAATTTGGCAAATTTTATTCTTTTCAAAGTTAATAATAATTAATTCATAAAAGTTATCTTTCTAAGCTAATAAAAAAAAATATTCTGTTTATAATGTATATATATACATTGTGAAAAGGAAGTTTGGTTTCAATTTAATTTTAATAAAAATGTTTTCAAATTTATTATATATATATGAATATATTGTGATTTGGAAGATTTTGATTGAATTTAAAATAAAAACTTTTCAAAAGCTATTTAAAAATTTATCTTATGTTTTCAAAAAAACTTTAAGCAAATATTTATTTTGTTTAAAAATATGATAGCTTAAATTAGTATATTATAATAAAAGTTTAAAAAATTGGTTCTTGAAGTAAATTTTGTTTATATATATGTTTAAGTACAATATTTTTAGTTTAAAATTTAAAATAAGATTTAAATTAATGTTTATTTATTTTTAATTTTCTTTCTTTTAAATTTAGCTTTGGAAAATGTATTTTTGAAGATATATAAATGGAACGTAAATTCAAATAAACATAAAACATGTTAATAAATATAAGAAATTAATTAAAATAATGAATTTTGAACACATGTAATATAAGAAATTATTATAATATAGAAATCAAACATGTGTAAGGTCCTAAAAACATGCAAACGCACTTGTAAGCAATTTACAACTTAAGTTAAGAAATGGCAACACCTTGTTTTAAAGAAAATTAAGTATATTGTTTTTAAAAATGATTTTAATAAATTATATTTACTAAATATTCTGGGAAATTAAGGTTTACAGTAAAAAGCTAAATTAAGTTGAAAATCAATATCTATGATTTCATCTCTAGATTATATCATCTGATTCGTATAAATGAATCATGAATTTTAATATAAATTTGGTAATTTTTAACTTAGTATTGGTTGTAAATTCGTGAGTTGTTCGAATTTGGGCTTTTGGTCGATTGCCATCTGATGGACGAGGTGAGCCGTCAGAGGTGATTTAGGTTTGTGAACCTGTTTTTTGTCTGGGTCGAAATCGAGGCGAACTTGACGTCGTTGATGCATCGGGTCGAATCGCATGCTGGGAATGGGATCAAGGGTTCGAGATGCAACTGTGGTCTGTTGGATCTCACTTTGTAGCATTTTGATTATGACAACTACACACACATATATATATATATATATTAGTATCGATTAACTTTGTTTTTGAAGGAAGAAGCTCTACAACAGAAAAATTTCAAAGGCTTAGTTGAAGATTATAATAGAGTCTATGTGGATATATTAGTATTTGTTAAAATCTTCCTTGGTGATACACACACATGCACGGTCTTTAAGATATGCACAAGACACAGCAAGCAGACGTCTGAAATTTCTAATTCAGACGTCTGTCTGCTGAAACAACAATTGATTCAGCATAATATTCAGATGTCTGTTCTGAAATATTCAGACGTCTGAATATACGCCGAATTTGCCTATTTCCTTGCGGTATATATATTTAAATATAAACAGACTTGCCTATTTCCTTACGGTATATATATTTAACTATAAACAGACTTCTAAAATTTTATTTCAGACTTCTGAAAACGAATAGATGCAACTATTCAACAAAGAGACACGACTCTTGATTCACATCTAATCATCGAATCTCTTCGTGAATAATTGCAACTGTTTGTATACTATAAATAGATGCTTAATCAAATACGTTTTTCATCTTAACTTACTCTAATTCTTTCTATCTTATCTATAGCATTCAGATCCACAGAAGCACTCTGTTTCCGTATTTAAAAGATTACAAGTCTTCTTGAATCTTCCAAATTCTTTCACAAACTACACTATTATCATCAAGGAAAGAATATAGGAAAGGTGTACATTGATTTGACATATCCATGTTATTAAAACACAATTAGTCAACAACTCTTTGTATTGTGAAAGTCCTCTTCAGCAGTCGAAGCAAGAAATCCCGTTCGGCTGTTCGGGTAGTTGTAAACCTATTCCTCCGGGTAAAGTGAGGGTTGTTTTTTGTTAGTGAAATTCCTAAAAGGGGATTAGGGACTGGACGTGGGACAGTGGTCCGAACCAGTTTAAATCTCTATTGTCACTTTTATTTATTATTGATATTCTTCTATCTACACATTTCTATTCCATACGATCCTGCTGCAACGTCTCTTTCAATTGGTATCAAAGCAAGGACATCCAATAACCGTAACACCGTTATTTGATATTTTAATATGGAAAATAACGCAAGTACCAGCACAACCACTGTCTCTACATTTGCCGAAGGACAATCTACTCAAAGACCACCATTTTTCAATGGTTTACATTACAATTATTAGGCAACAAGAATGAGGATATATATGCAAGCAACTTGTTTTGATGCTTGGAATGCAACTCAAACAGAATTCACAGCTCCTACAACTAATTACTCTGCATGGACAATAGCTTAGAAAAATCAAGCAAGTGCAAATGCCAAAGCTATGAATATGTTATTCTGTGCTTTGGATAGAAATGAATTTAATTGAGTTAGTATCTGTACTACTGCACATCAGATATGGGAAACACTCAAAACAATTCGTGAGGGTACAAACAAAGTCAAACAAACAAAAATCTCAATGCTCAAAAACCAGTTCCAAAATTTTAAAATGAAACAAAATGAAACCATCAATGACATGTACTCAAGATTTCAAGACATACTTCATGCCTTAATAGGATTAGGAGAAAAATATAGTGACTTTGATATTATATCAAAGGTACTAAACTCCTTAACCGACGAATGGGAGAGGAAGGTTTTAGCTATTGAGGAAGCCAACGATTTATCAACAATGAAACTTGAAGAACTAATAGGTAACCTCATGTCTTATGAAGTAAATCTTCATGCCAAAAAGGACCAGGCACAAGAAAAAAGGAATGTAGCTTTTCATGCGGAAAAAGAAGAATCGGAATCAGAAAATGAGGATCTAGCATTTATTGCAAAAAAAATTAAGAAATTTCTAAAATTCAGAAAGAGTGGCTTCAAAAAGAATTCCTCAAATAAACCGTCATCCTCAAACTTAGAATGTTTTAATTGTCACAAGAAAGGTCAACGATAAAAGACTGTCCGGAGCTAAAGAAGGAGAATCGGAAAAGCTTCAACAACAAGAATAAGAAAAACAAATTTAAAAGAAGGCTTTCTCTGTCACATGGGACGATTCAGATTCAGATTCATCAGATAGTGAGAGTGATAGCAACAATGAACAAGCAAATGTGTGCTTCATGGCTCAAGAATCTAAGGTTTTTAATTTATCTTATGATGATTTAATAGAAGTAAAAACTGAATTTTAAATACTATAAAAACTCTTAAAAAGAAACTTAAAGAAACACGTGAAAATTAGAGCAAAGCTGAATTTGAAAGAGATATGTTAGAAGATGAGAAATTTTTTTTGAAGAAGAACTTGAAAAGGTTCAAGAATCTCTCTCAAACTCATATAGTCAACTTTTACTTTTGAGCCAAGAAATTGAAACTCAAAGGGCAAAAAATGATGAAATTATTTCTGAAAATCACAATTTAAAAATTAAAATAAAACAAGTTGAATTAGAAAATACTAGTCTTCAAACTAAATTAGATAACATTACTAAAAATATTTCTAATTTTAATAAGGGAAGAGAAAATTTATCTAGAATTATCGAAAATTCTCATTCCTCTTCAAATAAAAATGGATTAGGTTTAAAAAGGAATCAAAAATTCGTCCAAAGAACAATGCTAATTTTAAGAAAAATAATTCAAAAAATAATATAGTATTGAAAAATGACATACCAAGATACACTAAAAGAAAAAGGAAATCAAAATATGGGTTTCGAAAACAAACAATATTTTAATTCGGAACAAATATATAAAATCCTTTATAGAAACAGTTCACAAAAATAGTAATTATCTTTATAAAAGGGATACTAAACCCACTTGGGTTTGGTTTCCTAAGATCTAACTCTTAGGACCCTATTAAAAGGTGGGTACCAATATATTTATTAACATTTTTTGCAGGTCCCACTCAAGAAAAGAAAATGGATTTTGGATAGTGGTTGCTCAAAACACATGACCAGAGACAAAGAAATGCTTTCAAATATATCATACTTTAATGGTGGTTTTGTTACCTTCGGAGATAACTCAAAAGGTTTTATCATTGGCAAAGGAGATGTGTACAACTACGGTATATCAAATTTACCCCTCATTACAAATGTTTCTTTAGTTAAAAACTTAAAACATAATCTATTAAGCATAAGTCAACTACGCGACAAAGGTTTTTAAATAACTTTTTCTGAAAATAAATGTTGCATTTTTGATCAAAATTAAAATCTTATTTTTGAAGGAAAGAGAGATAAAAATATTTATGTTTTAAACATGAAAATTAATAATAATAAAGATATGTGTTTAATGGTCAAAGATAATGATCCTTGGCTATGGCACAAAAGATTTTGTCATATTAATATTAAATCTATGCCAAAACTTTCAAAAAATGAATTAGTCAAAGGCTTACCAAAATAAATTTTATAAATAATCTTTGCTATGATTGTCAATTAGGAAAATTAACTAAATCATCTTTTAAATCTAAGAAAGTCATTTCAACTTTACAACCATTAGAATTGTTACATATGGATTTATTCGGACCAACATATGTTCAATCCATTAATCATAATCGATATGTTTTTGTAATAGTTTATGACTTCTCAAGATATACATGGACAATATTTATGAAAAACAAAAGTTATACGTTTGATTATTTCAAAAATTTTGCTAAACAAATTCTAAATATTAAGAATTTAAAAGTCAAAAACATAAGGAATGATCATGGAGACGAATTTGAAAATGAATCATTTGAATTATTTTGTAAAAAGAAAGGAATAGATCATAATTTTTCATTTCCTAGAACTCCACAACAAAATGGAGTTGTAGAAAGAAAAAATAGAACTCTACAAAGTGCGCAAGAACATTACAAAATGGAAGTACATTACCAAAGCATTTTTCGGCAGAAGCTGTAGCAACTGTATGTTATGTATTAAATCGTATTTCCATACGACCTTTAACTAAAAACACTTCATATGAACTTTTTAATGGAAGAAAACCTAATATTTCGTACTTTAAAATCTTCGGGTCAAAATGTTTTATTCTTAAAACAAAAGACCAACTTGGAAAGTTTGATCCAAAAGCCAACCATGGAATTTTTGTAGGTTACTTAGAACGAAGTACGGCATATCGAATTTTTGATAAACGAACAAATATAATAGAAGAAATTTTACATGTATCTTTTGATGAAAACTTTAATAAAAATACAATCATCAAAGATGATGAAGAAATTATATCCAACATAGAAAATATAAGTTATGAAAATAATGAAAATATTAACAATCAAATTAGATCTCCTCCTAGAATCCTACGAGATTATCCTGCACAAAATATAATTGGAGAGATTGATTCGCAAGTTCAAACAAGAAGTCAACTAAGTCAACTAAACCAAATGGGTCATGTTGCTTTTCTTTCAACTATTGAGCCTAAAAATCCAAAAGAAGCTTCAATGGATGAATACTGGATTATTGCCAAGTAAGAAGAGTTAAATCAGTTTGAATGAAATAATGTTTGGGAGTTAGTTCCTCGTCCTGATAACCAATCAATGATTAGAACTAAATGGGTCTATAAAAATAAAGCAGACGAATTAGGAAACACTACTAGAAATAAAGCAAGATTAGTAGCACAAGGCTATAATCAAGAAGAAGGAATCGATTACGAAGAAACGTTTGCTCCTATTGCAAGACTAGAAGCAATACGTATTCTATTAGCTTACGCTTGTTTTCATAATTTTAAACTTTATCAAATGGATGTTAAAAGTGCTTTCTTAAATGGATTTATTAAGGGAAATATATATGTTGAACAACCGCGATTATTTATTCATGAAAAATATCCAGATCATGTATATAAACTAAAGAAAGCTTTATATGGTCTAAAACAAGCACCTCGTGCTTGGTATGACAGACTTAAAAATTATTTAATTAACTCAGGATTTCGAGTCGGAAAAAGCTGATCAAATGTTGTTTATTAAAAATACTAATAAAGGTATTTTAATTATACAAATATATGTAGATGACATTATTTTTGGTTCAACTAATGAAAAATTATGTGAAGAATTTTCAAATATAATGACTAAAGAATTTATAGTGTCACATATGGGAGAACTATCATATTTTCTCGGACTTCAAATTAAACAATTATCCAATGGTATTTTTAAAAATCAAGAAAAATATTGTAATAATTTAATTAAACGTTTTGGGATGGAAAACACTTCTGGAAAACCTACTCCTATGAGTACTACAGCTCATCTCGATCGAGATGACAATGGTAAAAATGTTGACCAAAAGTTATATACAAGTATGGTGGGGTCGCTACTTATTTAACTGCAAGTCGACCAGACATTATGATGAGTGTATGTTTATGCGTTAGATTCCAAGCAGATCCTAAAGAATCACATTTAAGAGCAGTAAAATGAATTTTGTGATATCTTAATAATACTAAGGACTTCGGTCTTTTCTATCCGAAAGAATGTCCATTTGAATTAGAATCTTTCAGTGATGCTGATTTCGTTGGATCTCGAAAGGATAGAAAAAGTACAAGTGGTACGTACCATTTGATTGGAAAATCACTTGTTTCTTGGTTTAGTAAGAAACAGAATTGTGTATCACTCTCAACGTGTGAAGCAAAATATATATCTGCAACTTTAGCTTGTGCTCAGGTTATTTATATGCAATAGACACTCTGAGATTTTGGAATAAATTTATCAAAATCAATAATTTACTGCGATAATACAAGCGCAATAAATATGTCTAAAAATCCTGTAAATCACTCACGTACAAAACATATTGATATTCATCATCACTTCTTAAGAGACAATATCGAAAAGGAAATTATCAACTTAGAACATATTTCTACCGAAAATCAAATAGCTGATATATTTACCAAACCACTTTTAGAAAAATCATTTGTTAAACTATGTCCAGAATTAGGTTTAATGTCTGTAAAAGATATTTAAATTTTTATGAACAACATAAAAAATAAATTACAATATTTTAAAAATCAAAATTATCATCACAACAAAGGTAAGAGTTGAACTTAGGTCACTTAACTATGGGTTAAATAACTTAACCATTTGAGCTATACACTTGAATTAGCTGCATAATATTACATAAACTAAAACATCCTTCTAAGACCATTCATTTAAAAATCGATTATTAAACGGTAATTCAATTTCTGGCTCTAAACTCCTGGTGATTCTACACCACACTTTCCTTAAAACTCTCAGCCTATATATACATGTTAAAAACTAAAACAAAATACAACGAATTATTTTTCAAAACAAAAGGTTCAAACTCTGTAGAAAAATGTCCAACAAATAAAACTCACCCATCATCATAACTTTCTCAACCGATAGCTCAGCTGCATCACCGCATCTTCCTACGCCAACACCAAAACACGAGCCTGTTTATAAATGGGAAAATTATCGAACCGGGTATACACCGGATTCCATGAAGGCCAAACGTGCACTGTTTATCTCTCCAGATACAAAGAAAAAGATTGATGAAATTCATCACTATCAATAGCAGCAAATAGACCTTCAACGTGAATTGTATTTTGAACAGAAAGTAGCGGCTAAACGCTTAAGCTTTCTTGAACAAATTGGTTTAAAATTTTGCAGCACGAAGAAAAAGGATGTGAGTGAACCCTTATCTCGACCGGTAAATCTGTTTAATCCATCTTCCTCATATCATACATCAAACGATCCGATAATTCCTTGGTCTCGCCTAAAAGACCTCAATATAGCCCAAATTCATGGGACAAGAACTATACGACTAATGAGGGATGCAGAGAATTAACACCAAAGAAGACACCATCACCAAAGAATTAATGTTGTACTATTTGTAATACTGCTTATTTGTTATTATAATTGTATTAACAAATATATATATATATATATATATAGTAATAAAAATAAAATCTGCAAAGTATAAAACAAAGCGTTGAAAAAAATCCAGGAAATAGACGTCTGTTTATAATAAAACAGACGTCTGTTTACAATAAAACAGACGTCTGAATACTGTAGCTGGAGAAATATTAAAGAACATTCAAACGTCTGGATCCCATAAAACAGACATCTGAAAAGGGCAAAATGAAGTACTTTCCCTCGGGTTTAAAATTTGTGAAAAACAGACGTCGGTTTTCAATTTTCAGACGTCTGATTTTCATTGAATTACTTTTTATTAACAGCACGTCCTTTTTTTTACCCACCACTTCATCTCTTCCATTCATTTTTCATTTTCCCCTTTTTACCACAAAAAAAAAACCTAACTTCCATTTTTTCAACACTTCCACCAAACCAAAATCAATGACAAATAGACCAAAACATACAAGACAACAAGAATCCGAGCTTCCATCCGAAGATCATATCCAAAGATGGCTATGGAATGACATTGCAAAGGAAAGGTATAAAGCTATGAAAAATTCGAAACTCTTTGAAGGGGCTTTTGCAAAATCTTTTGTAAAATTTGATGCTTTTCACAAATATCGTCTTCAACAATATGCCAGGCACTTCAATTTCGAATCTTTAGTAGATTTTAATATGAACAATGTCAAAATTTACCCTTTGCTTGTCAAACTTTTCTTGGCTAATTTGAACTTGGATCATCATACACCAAGGAATACAACTGATTACGTATGGTCTATAGTTTGCGGTAAGCGTATTTTTCTTCCAGTTCAACGTCTAGGGCAAATTTTGCGTTGCACCTGGCACGGTCAAGATATTGACACTATAGAAGTTAACAAGGAAGAACGTAATGAAGTTTCTCATTAGTTTTTGTCTGATAATTTAGTTAACTTGAAAAATATTACCTCCACTCATCTACGTCCACAAGCACGTCTCCTAAATCTCATCTTAATCCGAACAATTCAACCAAGGAAAGGAAGTTATGAAAAAGTATATAAACGGGACTTTAAAGCTTTATATGCTATTTATTCTAATACGCAAGTAAATTGGGCTAAGATCATACTTGACGAATGGGCGGATATTACATATAAGCGGAAGTATAAGACAATTCATTATGGTGCTTATATTACACGTATTCTTCTTGAGTGTCAAATTGATATACCCGACACTTCTACCTTGAGTATCAAAGAGATTGGACCAAAAACATTGAAGCTTATGGATATTGACCCGAACCCATCAAAGTTAGAACATATGTCTTTTCAAGCTTGGCAAGAACATATCGCATCACAGCGGCACAGCCAGAAACTCCAATAGCGGAATCATCTTCTCGTCGTTGTCATTTTTTCCAAGAAGAAGAAGAGAGAAGATATTCAAGTTGTTTCTCCCGATCTCCGCCTAAGCAAGCATTGGCTGTACTCTCTCGCAATCAATCAAAAATTCACAAATATTTACGGCGTTTTGAGCATATGACCAATAAAAAGTTTGATTCTTTAAGAAACTTTCTTAACAAAATTTGGGATAAAATTTCATGCATCAGACCTCAATCTTCTCAAGCTTATGATCTGGCTCCATTCCAATGGCCTTCGAGTTCTAACGATGAAGAAGCCTCAGACTCAAGCTCTGGACATGATGGATCTAAAGGAGGTGATGTAAGTATTGACCCTAGCTTGACGGTCATGGAAAGTTGGTAATCTTGGTATGACTTTTATGGTACTTTTGCAAACTAAAATTTTAAATCTATGGTTTGTAATATTTTTTGGTACTCTACTTTATTTGGCACAAAACTCTTCTATGTGTCTACTTTGGTAGTGAACTCTTATGTGTATAAATATTGTGTATGCTAATTGTATGTTATGAATGTTATTGTGCATATTTATCTTCACTTATTTATCTCCTTTTTGTCAATGACAAAGGGGGAGAAAATATGTGCATATCGACAGGGGGAGTCACATATATAGTTGTCATTATCAAAAAGGGGGAGAATGTTGGATCTCGCTTTATAGCGTTTTGATTATGACAACTATACATACATATATATATATATATATATATATTAGTATCGATCAACTTTGTTTTTGCAGGAAGAAACTCTACAACAGAAAATTTTCAAAGGCTTAGTTGAAGATTATAATAGAGTCTATGTAGATTAGTATTTGTTAAAATCTTCCTTGGTGATACACACACATGCACGGTCTTTAAGATAAGCACAAGACACAGCAAACAGACGTCTGAAATTTCTAATTCAGACGTCTGTCTGCTGAAACAAAAATTGATTCAGCATAATATTCAGACGTCTGTTTTGAAATATTCAGACGTCTGAATATACACCGAATTTGCCTATTTCCTTGCTGTATATATATTTAACTATAAATTGACTTCTGAAATTTTATTTTAGACTTCTGAAAACGAATAGATGCAACTATTCAACAAAGAGACACGACTGTTGATTCACATCTAATCATCGAATCTCTTCGTGAATAATTGCAACTATTTGTATACTATAAATAGAGGCTTAATCAAATATGTTTTTCATCTTAACTTACTCTAATTCTTTCTATCTTATCTATAGCATTCCGATTCACAAAAGCACTCTATTTCCATATTTAAAAGATTACAAATCTTCTCAAATCTTACAAATTCTTTCACAAACTACACTATTATCATCAAGGAAAGATTATAGGAAGGGTGTACGTTGATTTGACATATTCGTGTTGTTAAGAACACAATTAGTCAACAAACTCTTTGTATTGTAAAAGTCCTCTTCAGCAGTCGAGGCAAGAAATCTCGTTTGGCTGTTCGGGTAGTTGTAAACCTATTCCTCCGGGTAAAGTGAGGGTTGTTTTTTGTTAGTGAAATTCCTAAGAGGAGTTTAGGGACTGGATGTAGGACAGTGGTCTGAACCAGTATAAATCTCTGTTGTCACTTTTATTTATTATTGTTATTCTGCTATCTACACATTTCTTTTCCATATGATCCTACTGCAACGTCACTTTCATGGTCGAGGCGGTAGGTCTTCTGGTGGTGGTGTTCGCCGTTAGCAGGATTTTTCTTCGATCAGGTTTATTTCCTGTTGATGTCGTGGAGATCGTTTTTGTTTTGTTGGTAGATTGGCCGATAAGTGTGGTCGAGAGGGTCGGCAGGGTCGGGGACGTCATGTAGATGGTCGTGGTGATGATCATTGATGATCGGAATCACCATGCACATGCACAGTGATCGATTTGTGCATCTAGATTTTTGTGGGTTTAGGTAGATGTTGTTGCTCGGGACGTTTTCGTGTTGGTTACGAGAGTATCTCCGGGGGAGGGGGGATGCAAGCGATTTGTGCCCGGGGAAGTTGTGGGTTTTCTCGGGGGTTTTGCTATGTTTGCTCGGGAACGATTTTGTTCCAGGGTTTTAACCTATCCAGATTTTTTAAAATTATAAAATGAATTTCAAAATTTAAAGCAAAGCTTAATTTTAAACAAAGTTTTTAACCAGTTTTTAAGATGTATGAAATGATGAGTTTAGAGAATGATGTTTTAAACAAATTTAAGTTTTTTTTAAGTATGGATTTTTCAAAGTTTAAATCTTGTTTTAAAAATAGTTTGGTTTATATAAATATCACATTAGACTAATTTTGTAATTAGTTCATAAATGTTTTCAACTAAAATATAATTGTTGAAATTTAGATATGATTAAGTGAAAGGTATTTAACTTTAATAACCAAAGGATGATGATTTTGTATAAACCAAATTCAAGCTTTCAAATTTAATTTAAATGGTAGGTAAGAGTTTAATGTAGTATATGGGTTATCTTAATTTAATCAAGTTTTATTAACTAAGGTAATTAAAGTATAATTACTAAATTAACTAAAATGATTAATTTAGGTAATTAAATTAAGATAAATTAATTTGTGTAATTAATTAAGGGTAGTTGATTACTTAATTTGAGATTGATTAATCTAAGTAATCAAAGGTTAATTAATTAAGGAATAATTAATTAATGGATGTAATTAGGGGCAAATTACTTGATATAAAAAGGGTTATTACTTAATGAAGTAATTAAAGGAATTAGTTACTCAATGTAATTAATTAAGTTAATGTGGTTAATTTAAGTTAATTAATTAGTTTAATTATTTAAAAATAATCACTTGATGATTGGTTAAGTATAATTAATTAATGTAATTTATAAAGTGTAACTACTTAGTGTAAGTAATTAATGGGTAATTATTGGAAAGCAATTAATAAAAGGGGAATCACTTGATGGAAATTAATTAAAGAATAATTGCTTTGTGCAGGTAATTAAGGGTTAATTACTGGATGAAATTAATTAAAGGATTTATGAGTATAATTAATTAAGAAGTTAATTAATTAATGTAAGCAATCAAGGATAGTTAATTACTGAATTTGATTAATCAAGGTTGATTTATGAATGTGATTAATTAAAGATTAATTATTAAATGTAATTAGAAGAAAAATTAATTAATGAAAGTAATTAGAGGATCATTGATTAATGTAATTAATGAGAATAATTAAAAGGGTTAGTTAATTAATGAATATGATTAAATTAAAGATAATTAATAAATGAAGTGGTTATATTATAATTAATTAATATAATTAATTAAGGATCAATGTAATTAATTATAGTTAAATAATTAAAGAGAGTAATTAAAAGTTAATTAATGTGAATGATTAAAGAATGATTAATTTGTGTAATTTATAAAGGCTAATTACTTAATGTAATTAATGAATAATTAATCAAGGATGATTAATTAAGAGAATAATTGAAGGATAATTAATCTGTAATTAAAGATTTATCAATTGGTTTATAAGGTGATTAAAGAATGATTAATTAATTAAATGGTTTGTAATTAATTAATGATTGAGCAGGGTTAGGTGATTAATTCTCAAGTAATTAATTTAATTTAAGATGATTAAATTAATTATAATATGGATTAATGATTCCTATTTATGGACGATTGTTTGAGTACAATGTCTGGATTAATTGATACTTATAGTTTGATAATATGTGATGTCCTATGATGTGATATTGGTGATAGCTATAATAAATGTGTGATATTTATCTGTGAATGATGATGTGTGAATTTAATGTTTCAAATTGTTCAAACTTAAAAAACTTGGACATTAAGATGGCGTTTTGGATTTCGGTGAGACCGGGATCGGATTTCCAAATTTGGAATTCTGAAAACCACATTAATCCAAATTAAACGTTAGGTCATGAAATCTCAAGTGAAGATCAAGATGAAGATTCAGAGGAAAGGCTATGGTCGTTAACTCTGAGGGTGATTCCAAAATGAGTTAATGGAGATAGTGCTTTCGATTAAGATGAAGATCCAGAGTGCAAGGGCTATGGTCGTTAACTCTGAGCGTGATTCTAAAATGAGTGTAGCGAGATAGTGCCTTCGGTTCCGTTCGACCCCGGGACGGACTTGTATGGATTGAATGCATTCAGAACAATGTCGGGAGGACGATGAGCATTGTAAGATAGATGTGTTCTATAAAGGTAATCGTAGCCTCAGGCCTCATCAATCACGAATGGATAAAACATAGGAGGTGCAGCAAGGCTAAGTGGGTCGCGCCCAAGTAGGACGAGATTTTCCCCTGTCTAGAGGTTCCTTTTTATTCGGCTAAGTGGCAGTTAGTTATGAACAACTACGGGGTTGTCTTGTTCGGGACTATCCATTAAGGGATGGTTCTGAACTTGTGTTGAAGGGAATTTAGGGTGGGTCATCGGTACGGTGATCTAGGCCACATACTGTGACGGTTGGTACCCCACTAGCCCTGCCATTGATAGAAACCCATTTTCCTATGTGTCTTTACGGTTTTGATTGTATAACCAACTTTGTGGCTAGTAGCTGGAATTTGATAAATGTAACAATTTTAGCTATTTTATATTTTACTTGAAAACCCCAGACCCTATTATAATATCACGGGATTTCCTATCAAAAGTTTTTGGTTATCGTAAGGTAAAGACTTTTCCATGTTTATGTGTGAGAAGTCTTACGAGATACCTTTTGTTTCAAAGGATTTTCAAAGTCAAATAACTTTAATCCGTTCACTCATACCAGACTCATGTCCGAACCGGAGTTTATTTTCTACTTTATTAAACTCTTGGGTACTCAAATTATTTATGAGTAGCCAAGGGATTCAGATTAGCTTTGACTAGTTTTGTAGGAGATATAGAGCAGGTGGCTTCAGCGTTTGTAGATATATAGTGGCTCTGCTGTGCTAGTGTTGTGTTTGTTTCTGTGATGTACTTGAGTTGTAATGACTAGACAGGTGTTTATAACTGTTTAGTTTGTGTTGTAAGAGCTATATAACTCTGATGTATATGATACTATGTAATATCTTATGTGATATAATATAATTTATTCGTTCCACTGTGAGAATCTGATTTTGTTAGTTCTTTCTTTTCTATCTTTTCTCTTTTCTATCCCTTTCTTTCTTCTTAATGATGTGTCTTTCTGTGGAATGAAAGGCGGGTCGTTACACACTTGTTTGTATCTTGGTGGTGGCCTTTACATGTTGCTGGTGAATGAATGTGAATAACTTTAAAGCTTTATGGTGGATAATACATAAAATCCTCTTGAACTTGATTTCGTGGATGACTCTAATGTTCCTTCTTTGCACATCGATATGCTTTTAGCCATTGTTCTTCGTGAATTTTGATTGCATGCGGCATTAATAAAACATGGATGAATAATATATGACATGGGGTTAGTGCGACATGGAGTAAGCATGACATTACTTTGAGAGGCAGCATTGAAGAATGGCGGCATGAAATAGAGATGGCATTGGATAGGAAGTGGCAACAAAGAGGTGCGACATTGATATGACGTGGCATCGATTTAATGCGGCATTGACGACATGCTTTATTGCTTATATGCAGCATTGATATTATAGGCAGGATTGAATCATGTGGTTTCTTTATGAAGCGCAGCATGGATGATATACGATATCCATTCCATCTTTACAGGTGAATGACAGCATTGATAGAATACAACATCAATGATATGCGACATAGATCATATCATCATACACCGATGGCTCACGATATTAACTGAATCCTATATAACCTTTTCCTTAAATAGGCACAGCATCACTCATTCAATTCTATAGACAGTATGTGACGTTATACATAATTCCTTATCGATGAGATGCGACATTGTGTACTTTTGATATTGATTCACCTCCATACTCTCGGCATTACTTGTTGACTTACTGTTATGATTGTATTGTCATGCCATATATCTTCGGCGTTAATATTAGTAGGACCAAGAGTACCAACATTCATCCTTAAGGACCTGCTCTACCACTTTTGTTCTTTCGGCATTATTTTATTAATGCAAGATGCACTTAACCCTTAAGGTCGGCATAGTTCCTTATCATGGCCTTCGACATTTTAGCCTTCTGAAATTACCTTTTTAATTTGTATGACACTTGTTGTTGTGTCGACAATTCACGGCATGCTCCTCTTCAACATTCTTTTACTTTGGTACAATACCCGTCTTTGAATAACATTGTATATCTTATTTGCTTCCAGCTTTTGCAACATGAACTCCTTTATTTCGACATGAAGCTCTTGGCTTTAACTTCGACATGACTCAAAGCTTTGAAATCATATACCTTCAAGATTAGTATACCTTCAACAGTATTATTTGGAACATTGTTCCTCAATTTCGACATAAAATATTTTGCCTGCATCCTTTAGAAATTAGGAGGATAACATAAAGAAAACAATATTTTTATTTGAAATATTCTAGATTAGATCTAAAATCTCATTTGGACTTCGTAAGCCTAATAGGTCCAGAATAAGAATTTTCTGAAATCCATCTATTTCATCCGCTTTCGATCGGCCCGGTTCCTTCATTTGTTTCAATAAATTAATCAAACAAGTTTTTTTGAGTTAAAATATAGATTTTGTTTAATAAAAAAATAACATAGTCAAAATAAAAATCTGATAATTATTAACAAACAAATTTGGTTAAAATATAGAGGTCATTATTAAATAGAGGTGCAAAATTTACTTTTGCGGAAGAAGAGAAAACCAACGATTGAAGTCATATGTCGGTAAGCTAGAGAAGAACCTTGGTAAGCGTACCGATGCATTTGTGCAACAGTCTCAAAAAGCGCACATTGCTTCCTCGGATGATGATGATGCTGGTGGTGATTAGTTATTATTGCTAATGTTTATATATTGTTGGATAATGATGTAAAAGTTATTGTGAGGATATTATTTATATTGATGGATACAGTTGTGTATGTCGAATATTTGCGAAGTTTGATGTATATTTTTGTACAAATATTAGAATATTTATGTCTGTATCGATGGATGTTTGATTATATTTTGTAATGTTGTTTATGTATTATATATTGATGCTTGAGTATATGCTGCTTATTTATTGTTTATGTATTATTATATATTGATGCTTGAGTAATGCTGCTTATTTATTGTTTATGTTTGTGTGATTAAATATCATTTAAATATGAATTTTTGATGGAGGTGAGAAAGGCAGTAGAAATGCTGCAAAAATGGTTCAGCCATGACGATGGAAAATCCAGTTTAGCCTATTATAATTCCACTAGTAAGCCAAGGTGCATTTCAATTTGGCAACGGTATGTGGTCAGTTTAGTATTGGTATGGCATCGACAAGTACATCTTAAGGTACTGGCATCTTGTAGACATGTCATCGGTAAATGGGCGTCAACATGGAATCGAAAAGGCGTTTGAAAATTGCGTAGGAAAGGCATCTGTGTACGACGTCGGTATGGCCTCGATAAGTACCACATGGTAGATGTCAACAAGGCATCGATAAAAAAATTCCCTACCACTTTTGTTACCGATGCCTATGACTACGACGGCACGACGTCGGTAAAATGTTTACCAATGCCATGCTGATGCCCTTTTGGCATTTGTAAATAGTAATTATTTTGTAGTGATTTCATTTATTTTGCAGAAAGATACAAGTTATGGAGAGGAGGAGTTTATACAAAATCAAACAAGGAAGATGAAGCACAGGGGAGTACGACATTACGAAGGTGGAGCATGACATCATGGTTGAGGATGTGGTGGTGGGGTAGGTGCGACAACTAGGGTTCATGAAGGTGCGATGACTATGGTTTGATGATGTGAGAGAGGAGTGTTTGTAGAGGAGCAGCGATGTAGAGAGGTTCATGGTGACGTAGGGACGATGTGACAACGACACGACAACGAAGCAGTGAAGAGGAGGGATTGAATTTGGAGAAAATAAAACTGGATTGGAAAAGGATTTGTATTGGGTTTGATTTGGAAGGTAATAGAAAGAGTGACATTAGCAAGGTGTCACTAAATGGTAGACAATTCATCATCCAAAATTTCAATTTTGGAAAATGCGTCGCTCAAGTATAGGAAATTCCCTACTGCTTTGTGATGTCTTAGCAACACTCATTTTATGTCGTGCCAAAGGCATGTCAGTATCGTGCTGCAAAGGACGTTGGAAAATTTGAATTTATCTAGTAGTAACATATTAGAAAAATTGAATAGATTTCCAAAGCGTAATATGAACATTTCTAAATGTGCACTGACACTTCCTAAATTTGTAAGAGTGCATTTTGGGAATGTACATGCATATTTAGAAACTCTGCATATAATAATATGAAACCCTATTTAAGTTTTTAATAAGTTTGGTATTTTAATAAGTTTGATATAAAGTTTATTCTAGAAATAATTATATCTAAAATTTATCAGTCGTTTTGAAATCATAATAACAATATCTAACTCAATTATGTTTCTGTTAGACGATGAATCATTATATGAAACTACGATATAGTATGAGTAATTTATTCAGAAAAAAGTAGAATAACAGTGGATTGAGGTTCGGATTTAGGTTACTTAGATTTTTTAATAATTTTCAAACAACGAACGACAAATACAAGACCATCCAGTGCAAAATCTAACTTACAAAACCGATATTTTTAGAAGATGGTTCGAAGAATGAGACGATGACTGTTTAGTAGGATACTGGTGAAGTATCAATCGTCATTACAATATCAATTAAAATTATTATTATAAGACTCTCGGTTTTTCTCTTTGTATTTGTTGACGTGTGTTTATCATAAACTTCATATGAATAATAATTTATCGCTCTTCCATCCGGAGGAGGAAATTTCTTCTTTAATTCTTAAAATTTTTACTGAAATATGTTGTAGAATAATCTTTACAACTAAAAATTACTCTGTCTATACATAGCATAGCATGAATTTATTGCAACATTCATCATTGCAGTAGATGTGTATCCATAAGCGTTGGACATACACAAATATAACTAGATAATGTAGTGAAAATTTTGCTTTGCGAAAGCTTTCCGAATAGATCTTTTATCATATAAATCACAAAGAGATAAATTTGGATAGAAAATAAACAGACATGAAATCAGAAATCAATACACAAGAGATTCCACACAACCTCCCTCTTTATTGATTCACCAAAATTTGTTTACGATTAATCGAACAAAATAAAAGTAAACAAAATACAAATTGAACTAACAACCAAATTAAGAAAGGAAGTCTTGATCTCTGTGGCTAAAATTGTTAGAAGAGAAGAATAAAGATGGAAGAAGAGAGAATTAGGAAATAGATTTCCACACATTTTACACTCTCTATTCTAGTCTTTATTTACAACATCAATTACTTAATTCCCAAGTTAGTATTAGATGGCAAAAATAATTTGATTATCCTATTAGAGAGAGAAATACGCATAATCAAATATGCCTATTAATTAAGAGAAACAAAATCTTCTCTTTCTTTCTTTTGCATATTTCCTTTTGTTAGCATCAGAATTAGTCACTAACACCCTTAGGAAAGATTGTGTAGAGAGATTAATTAAGAAAGTAAATTTAAACAGAGAACATAAAACTAAATTAGGTGCAGAAAACAAAAACATCAAATTTATAGTGGTTCGGCGTAATTGCCTACGTCCACTTTGAAATTAATCTTTATTGCTTTACTCAACAATTGATTACTGATATAATCGGTACACCAACTATTTAAATACAACTGCTAAGTAAAAAGGATAAGTCCTGAATGAGTCTTGAATGCGGCAGAGTCTTCCCGGTGTTCTCAAAAAAAAGTCCGGTTGACTGTGCCCCTGCCCCTGCCCCTCTATTTATAGACGAAGATGGGTTGGACTTCCATAACTGGCCTAGTAGCAAGATACCTCGGTCCGTGGGGAGTGACTTCTGTGTGCCGAGTCACAAATGCCGAACGGCAAATGTCGAGCCATGTCTCCAAGCAATAAATATTAACTTCAAAGTTTTCTCTTTCTTTCTTTTGCATATTTCCTTCTATTTGTGATTTTGTATCATCAAAATTTAACATCCCACCTTGATGCAAAATCACATATCTCCAACATATCTAGCATACAATATCTAGATCTATCAAAACTCCCTATCTCTCAATCATACAAAATTACATACCTCTACCACCGTCTATAAGTGACGCATGTTCCATCATGAGATGCACCACAACAATCGGTCTCAAAAGTGTTTCCAATACCACAAAGCCTTCCATACAATCCTTGTGGATTTTCCTACTCAACACTCGTTTAACACTCGATCTGAGCTCATAACATGATCACTATCGATCCCTCAAGCATCATCAACATAAAGACCCATGTCTAAAATATGATCCTCAACACGACCAACATAAGCAGTGAACACATTAACCACTCCACCTGATTGTGGACTAAGCTCTCCAACTGTCACTCGCTTTTCATAGTCGACTACATGACCAACCAAACTACAAACGTTTCCTTCATTCAATACTCACTCTCATCCCTACAAAACCACCATTCTTTACTCTCAATATTCAACCTCGAGTCTCATAATTGCAACCATGGCTATCCAAATTACCGAGGGAAGTAAGATTATGTGAACTAGAAGGAACATGCCTCCCGTCCGACACTTCTCTAATCACACCATCATGCATATGAAACCGAATAGATCCTATACTACAAATCGGTAGCTCTTCTCCATTGGCAAACAATTCACATCTCTGTAAATGTGAAAACGGACTCCCGAACCCATCTTCCTAGGCTTCTCTTCACTAATGAAGACATGACAAGAAGTATCATTGTCGTTACATTCAGCTATGCCCGACCATTTATCACTATCACTGTCACTATGTATAGCCTTCTTTTGATCCATTTTATACACTTCACACCTATTGCGCATATGATCCTTTTTACGACAATAATAACAAATGATACTTTTTGACATACCTTCACCACTAGCGACTTTCTTCTTCGGACTTGTATCCTTCTTCGAGTCCTTTGCTTCCTTAGCCTCATCTTGAACTAATTTGACACATGACTCATTTCTTCTAAGCTCCTCAATTAAAAGACTATTTCAAACATTTTTCAGTGAGATAGTTCCATTGTCATTGGAATTACTCAATGAAACTACTAGAGTTACTCAACTTTCTGAAAGCGAACTCATTAATAAAGGTGCTTGTAACTCATCATCAAATTTGACATTCATATTTTTCAATTGATTTATTACATCTTGAAATTCATTCAAATGCTCCGCAGCATACTTATCTCCATCCAATCTCAGTTGAACAAACTTTCGAACAAGAAAAGCCTAAATTGTAGCACTCTTCGACTCATACAAAGATGCCAACTTGTCCCACAAATCGTTCTCAGATTCACAACTAGCCACACGATATAAGACTAAATCTTCAAGTTACCGATGAATCAATGCAATTTCCTTCTTATCCATCTTCCATTTTCTCTCCTCTACATCAGAGGGTTTCTTTCCATCTCCATTAATTGGATCATGAAGATTGAGGTACAAAACATCTTCGAACCATCAGCGGCTACAAGTAACGTCCTTTTGTATTTCCTGTACAAATGTGTGTCGTCAATACATAACAACGGACGACAATGAACAAAACCTTCAATACAAGGCCAAAGTCCCAAAAAGCTCGATTAAACACTCCACGTTCATCCGTAGTAACGTGTCTAACACTTTCCGGGTTCGTTCTAGCAATTTCAGTAAAATATTGTCTTACAGTGGTATATGATCCACCCAATCACTATAAATCCTTTTCACCGCCTTACTCAAAACTCTCCAAGCCTTCATGTAACTAACTTTCACGAACAATTGTTTTTCCATCAATACTTCCAAGCCACAATTAAGTTCGTTAATAACTAGTTTGCCATCATAATAACAAATCGTTGGTACACACTTGTGAGCCATTCTACCTGTCAATCAATCATCTTTTTTACTACTTCCATAAATTACCAAACGACATATGATAACTGAAACACAAAAAAAACTAATGTTTACAAAATAACATACCAAAATTGTTCAAGAGTAAGAAATAGCTGTTGCTCCTCGACTAGAACTATTTTTGGTCAAGATTCAACTATAATACAAATTCTACAGTTCTTAGTTTGGGAAAAAATTTAAGATTTTGATATTAAGGGTTTTTAAAGATTTGATTTTTTAGGGTGGAGTGGTAAATGTAAGAGGGAACTGCCTTAAACAACAGACATACAACAAAGCAACGTTTGAAATGCCGCAAACTGACGGCGTCATAAATGCCGCCAGTTACTTTTTGCAATAAAACGTGTACTGACGGCGTTTGAAATGCCGCCAGTACAACAGACGGCTGTTGTGGTCAAAATTAGTCTTTTTTGTAATTAGTTATTAGTCTAAATAGAAAATTTATCCGAATAAAAATCAAGGGGAATAAGAATCGATGGAAGAAGAATATTTTCTGTAAAACGCTGGTGAAAGAAGATGAAACATGACATGCATAGGTATCTGAGGTTGATGAACTAGAAAACCACATCATTAGAATTCTAGTATCGATCAAATTCATGTTATTTAGCAGTCAAATATAAACAATGAACAGAAATACACTGAGAACATAAATTCTTAAAAACCAAATCAAACAAAAATTAACCAGTTATCTATTATAAACCCTGAGCTTGGATTTACTAATAATTTAAACTGTACACTCTATCACTCTATTTTCCTTTTAAAAAAATGAAAATGAAAAAAAAAACAACCGAAAAAACTAAAAACAGTTAAAACACCTAATCAGTCCACTCTCGTTACATTCATCACACCATCTAATTCTATCTTCATCTTCGTCATAAATTTTTTTACTCCCATTACAGCTCAAGCACAACACAAACCTCACCCCACCACAGCAGCGGCAAGTATAAGAAGGATCCACTCTTCTGACGCCTTCCAGAACGTCCTCCAGAAGTCCGTACTCGTACAACCGCTGGACCTCGTCGGCGCCGCCGATGTGGCGGCCTCCGATGAAGAGCTGAGGGAGGGAGATATTGCGGCATTTCAGAAGGGACTTCAGCTCTTTCCTGAAGGAGGAGTCCATGGCAACGTCGCGCTCGTCGACGGCGACGTGGAAGCCGCGGAGGATCGATCGGACGTAGGAGCAATCTTGGAAAGTGCGTCGGATCGAATGAAGGGAAGTGACGTAGAGCATGACCGAGGGTTTCGATTTGGATTTGTCGTCATCGAAGGTTAATTTTTTGAAGAAGGTGTTTATAGGGTTTTGGTGTTGATAGGGTCGCGAGCGGGTGAGGAATTGGGTGACTGATTCCATTGAGAATGAAATTAGGTCTGAATACTTCTGGATAGCTCGACGAAGGTCGAGGGTGAAGTCTCTGAGTGAAGTGTATTTAAATTGTGGAGAATTCCAGGTTTCTATGAAAAGCAAGAGCATATAAATCACTGTTTTATTTTGAAAATAAGAAAACAAAGTACAACTTCGGTCCAAAGTTTTTCCAGTTATATTTAGAAGCCAAAGTAAAATGATTTCCCATTTTGTGAGAGATTAAAAGGTATACTAATTTGAACTTCTCATTTTCGAAGTACACATTTCTCTTTTTTTTAAGGAAACCACGAGGCGGACGCTAAATGAAACCAAATTCTAAATTTTATCTGTTTTGTCTGTGCTATTCATGCTCCACACCAAGTTAGATTATTGAAAGTAAGGACATAACAAATTGTAAAGTAAAATTGTTATGTTTATATATACTTCAAAGCAAGAGTATTCCATTTGAGTTGTGTATACATACTTCAAAACTAGCAAATATGTTCTATACTGTTAATAATAAATTTGGTTTGTTTTGGTCCGTGGTCCCTCTAAATAGTTATTTCTATTCCATCTCCCTTCAAACTGAAATTATATATTAAGATGGACAATTTAAATGAGTTTTACTACAAAAATGTTCGCTAGTCGTACAGTTTCAATTGTTTTATAAGAGTTAATAAAGCGTAAATGTGAAACGGTTTGAAGATGTGAATGTTTATCGAAAATGGTTTTTCAATAATCTATTGTTCTCTCCTAAAATATTCTTGGACAAATTTGGACATAATTAAACACAAGTTCTTTTTTTGTTACGATGTACGTTTCTTCGATATGAAATATGCCATAACATCGGTGGTTATAGATGGTTTCGCCATTTTTCACACGAAACCGTCGATCAACGAAAAATGTGAATTAATGAACTCGATATATGCAAAAATAAGTAATTAAGAGTCATTGTTTCAATTGTGGCAATTGTTTGGCTTAGTCTAAATAAATAACACATGTCATCATGAATAAATAAATCAATCAATTGAAAATCACATGTGGATTTGATTATGCCTATATATAAGACTACTGTATGTAAATTATACTTATATTCGTATTTTGAGTGAAACTGATATCATTGATTTAATAGAGCCCCATAGAATTTCAAAGTTACTTCAAATTTGTTCCTAGTCCAATTTTATATTTATTCGTCCCTATAAAAATGAAAGTAGTATGATGCATGGTAATTAATGTATATTCAGTTTGGATTTGGCTGTCCTTTGTTAACCATAATTTAAAACGAACAGAGTTTTGCATTAGAGATTTGGTTCAAAATTTCAAATATATAACTATAAGGGGTTTTTAGGCTGAATGAAAAAATTAGAGAAAAATTTAGTTTTAGAAACAAGAAGTTTGATTTTTAGGTTGAAGGACACTTTTTAGTGTAAATCACTGAATGATAGTTGTAACTATCATTTTCATTTATAAAGTAAACTTGATGTCCCTGAGATTAAATTCTTTTGTAACTTCTTCCTTGTGCCTATTTACCTATAACTATAAATATCTTTTTTACATCTAAATGACAGTCAAAAAATTATTTAGTAATAGGTCCGAGCATATTTTTATCCCCACTTCATGTTTTTACCTATTATGCAAGCCTCAAAAATTGCAAAGTGCGCACAAAGATGTGAATGTGCTATTTATCATTGGAATAGTGCTGCATGATGTTAATTTTTTTATTGTTCTCTCATAACGAAGTAGATAATTAACACATTAATTTTGGTACACAAATAAATTATACATTTTTTTTTGCTTAATTTAAAATTGTATGTTTTGTGGTAGTAGCAAAATTTGTATGAGAAGTGAGAGGCATCCGTGCAAATATGCTTAGTTACATCGAAGAAAATTCAAAAGTATTGAATACTTACACAACCTACCACTGCCTTTGTGTATGTTAAATTTTTCTTCCCATTTGCATCTCTAATTTCCTAGTTGTATATTTTATGTCATCCTCAATTACCATGATGGGTGGAAGAATCAATTTATTCGAAATTAGTGGTACCAACACGTAGAGTTGAATTGTTCTCGCAACATTTTTTTCTTACACCGCGGTTGTTACAAAATTATCCTTAAAAATCACAAATGTTAAACGTTTTGCTACATGATTTAATTTAATATTTTGTAGACATGGAAGATATGACTTTTCAAATATTTGGTACATTAACTATTTTCTTTGTGACCGTTATTGCAAAAACAACATCGTCTTCATGCGCTCGCAAACTCTTACTGGTCAGCCGCCCTAAATCAACCACACATACCAATTTGCTCAAGCTTTCTCGAAATGACTTACCACTATACTCCTTTTCTCCTCCACACCACAACACATATGCCGATGTGCTTAAATTGCATCCCTTTCCCCCAACCTTCAAAATAGAACTCATGTATTCCCACCCAAGCCTCAATGCCCTAGATTCAGCATCGATCGCATCATCAGATCTGTTTCCTTCCACTGTGGTGACAATGACTATTGCGCTTCCGCTTGTCGAACCCCTATCCGCTATTTTTACGGTGGAAAGTAGGGCATAAAGAAGATTTATGTGCTTGGAAAAGATTCTACTCATTGCGTGTAACAAACTGTATTTTACGCATTGGATGATTGTAAAATATTATTTTTAAATTCATATTAGTTTGTATGATGCAATAACTTAGATAAATGTCACAACTTGATATTTTTGACCCTTTAGAATTTTATTGTTCCCTAGAAAACTTATAATGACCATAACTTTTGATATGAGCAGAATTTGGATCCGAGACCACTTGCATTGAAAGATATGATAAATGCTCTTTTGTTAAAGTGGTCATAATAACTTTTTGGGCTTACATTTGAAAGATATGACCATATGAAGTTCTAATCGATTTTAGGCAGATTAGAGGGTAATTATTCGGTGATTTGTGAGGCCCGCTAACTCGGCTCGGGGTTAGGGTTAATACCATCCTTCCTTAGCAGCCCCAGCTAATTTTTCTGTCGGAAATAAACTTGATTTTTTGGAAATGTCAATTATGTTGATTATAATCTTTGTATCAATGGAAATGTCAAAACTAAAATAGAAAAATCTAGACTTACAGAATATGTAATTTGGAGCATTCCAGAATATGCTTAGTCAAGAAAATTCTAGAAAACGGAAGATTAAAGAAAAGTTTAAATATTGTATCACACTATAAATAGGAATGATTTCTCTCATTTGAAGCAAAAATAATGTATTTGTAAGCAAGCAAAAAGAATAAAAGTGCAAAAAATAAATAAAGCTTGTTTCCTCCTTTATACATTATTGTCTCAATCTCCATTAGCAAATTAGAAGTTTCTTCCTCCTTCTTCTTCCTATAGAAATTTTTCAACAGTGGTATCAAAGCATGAAGATCCTCCTAAAGTTTCAAACAGTGGTATCAGAGCCATGTTGCTAATCAAGAAAGATGGAAAACAGAACGACTCCTTTTCAAGTTCCTTTATTAAAGAAGGAAAATTATGAAAGTTGAAGTATTTGCATGAAGGCGTTGCTTGGATCACAAGATGCGTGAGATACCGTAGAAAATGGGTATGAAGAACCCGCCGATATTTCCACTTTATCCCAAATTGAAAAGAATACTTTGGAGAATTTAAAGAAAAATAATCGAAAGGCTCTTACGCTCGTATACCAAAATGATGCTATGTTTGAGAAGATAGCTAATGCATAGATTAGCAAGGAAACATGAGAGATTTTGGAGAACGGTTTTAATGGTATCGGTAAAGTGAAGAAAATTAGACTGCAAACTATGTAAAGTGAGTTTGAATCTTTATATATGAAATCATCATAATCAATTGATGATTATTTTTCTCGAGTTTTATCTATTGTAAATCGAATGAAAAGATATGGAGAAAAATAGAAGACTCTAGAGTTTGTGAGAAAGTTCTACGATCTTTTGATTCAAAATTTGATTACATAGCTGTAGCAATTGAAGAATATAAAGATCTAGGATCCATGACTATTGATCAACTCATGGGTTCACTTTAAGCACATGAAGAAAATTTGAAGAGAAAGGTTAAAGAAGAGTCATTAGAGAAAGCTCTTCAAACAAAACTTACCTTGCGAGACAATGAGACATTTAAAAATAGAAGAAGTCGAAGCCAAAGTGAAAGAGGTCGTGGTCAAAGCAATGGAAGAAATGACTATCATAGAGAGGAGAAAAGGAAAGATATATACACCCTAAGAGGTCGAGGAAGAGGAGGAAATATAAAGGAAAATGGAAGATCAAGGTATGATAAATTACAAATAAAATGTTATAACTATAATAAATTTGGGCATTTTGCTTCCGATTGTAGATCCACTTTTTATAAAGTCCAAGAGAGAATAAATTTTGCTAAAGAAGATGAAGATAATTCCACACTACTATTGGCACATAAAGGAGATGAAACTAGCGATAAAAAACATGGTATTTGGACACGTAGGTAAGCACTCATACGTGTGGAAGGAAGAGCATGTTTATGGAGCTTGATGAATCTTAAGTGGAAATATTTATTTTGGAGATGCACCTGAAATTCCAGTTAAACGAAAAGGAAACATACAAATTAAGTTGAAGAATGGAAAGAATGACTTTATTTCTAATATTTACTACGTGCCTAAAATGAAAACAAATATATTAAGTTTGGGGAAACTTTTGAAAAAAGGATATGATATACACATAAAAAATAAAAGTCTTTTAATGAGAGACGGCAAAAGAAATATAATTGCTAAAGTGGAGATGTAAAAAAATAGTATGTTTCCTTTAAATATCTCGAATAATGTTGCTAAATGCCAAAAATCATGCTATAAAGATTCATTATGGCTTTGGCATTTAAGGTTTAGGCATCTTAATTTTGGAGGCTTAAAAGTATTAAAAAAACATGATGAAAGGTTTATCATCAATAAATCATGAGAACCAAGTATGCGAAGGATGCTTATTTGGAAAACAACCAAGAAAATGTTTCCCAAAACAATCAATCACAAGAGCCAAAGAACCATTAATTAGTCATACGGATATTTGTGGCCCTATAAAACCATGCTCACTTGGAAAAAGTAACTATTTTGTACTTTTTATTGATGATTTTAGTAGAAAAACATGGGCTTATTATCTCAAACAAAAATCTGATGTATTTGATACTTTTAAAAAATTTAAGGCCTTCGTAGAAAATGAAAGTGGTTATAAGATCAAAGCCATGAGATCTGACTGAGGTGGAGAATTTACATTAAAAGAGTTTGAGAAGTTTCGTGAAGAAAATGTAATTCATCGTCCATTAACAGTCTCGTACACTCCACAACAAAATGAAGTTGTAGAAAGAAAGAATAGATCTCTTCTTAACATGGCACAAAGCATGTCAAACAGCAAAAATGTCGCAAAAGAGTTTTGGGCTGAAGCCATTGAATGTGCGGTGTATTTGTCAAATCGCTTTACAACTTAAAGCGTGTGGAACAGAACCCCCGAAGAAGCATGGAGTGGTAGAAAGCCATGTATATCTCACTTGAATGTATTCGTAAGCATCGCATATGCCCATGTGTCAGATCAAAGACGCTCCAAATTAGATGATAAAAGCGAAAAATACATTTCAATTAGCCATGACTCACGGTCAAAAGGATATAAGTTATATAATCCTATTAATGAAAAAGTTGTTGTTAGTCAGATGTGAAGTTCGATGAAGAAAGTGTTTGGAATTGAAACAAACAAGAAGATGATTATAGTTTCTTTCCGCTTTATGAAGAGGGAAGAGCCCATTATTCCAATGTCGTCACCTCCTTCAACTATCCATCAAGAGTATCTACTTGACGAAAGCTCAAATGAAAGACCATCACGCATGGGATCTTTGCAAGAGTTATACAAGGTAACTCTAATTTTCAATGATGTTACCTTATTTTTACTTTTTGCCAATTGTCAACCAATAGGTTTTGAAGAAGCGAAGCAAAACAAAAGATGGAGAAAAGCTATGAATGAAGAAAATAAATTAAGCGAAGATGATGCAAATGATGAAAAACACAAAAGAAAAGGAAATGAAATTCAAGAGATTGGTGGAGATTTATAACATGAGAAAAAATTTGAAGAAATGAAAATAGAAAATATTAAAGAAGTAAAAAACCAAAAGGTCAAAAACGAAGTCAAAGAGAACAACGATGAATTTCACGAAGATATTGGATTGGTTAAAGATCGCAAGAGCATAATTAATAAAGAATGCAAAAACAACACATATAGCTCATTCGAAATTTACAACCCCGAAACAAGTGGGATATTTAAATACCCAATTTTCTGGAATATTCTACTGTAACAATGGAGAACGAAACGAATGGAGTACAAAAAGGGTTTGTAAAATTGCATCGAAAATCTTGCCAATGGAAAATAAGATCAACGCAATAAAGAAACGTTGGATATTTTTTCATTCCTACAGAAGCACGCAAAATACAAAGATTACGAGACATTCTCGGAGTTACAAAATCAAGTTTACGAGGGGATGTTGGAAATATACTTGGTTTTAAGGAAACGTTAATTTATGTTGAGTATAATCTTTGTATTAATGGAAATGTCAAAATAAAAATAGAGAAAAATATAGACTTACCATATATGTAATTTGGAGTATTCCAGAATAAGCTTATTCAAGAAAATTCTAGAAAACGGAAGATTAAAGGAAAGTCTAAATATTGTATCACACTATAAATAGGAATGATTTATCTTATTTGAAGCAAAAAAATGAACTAGTAAGCAAGCATAAAAAATAAAAGTGCAAAGAAAATAAAGCTTATTTCCTCATTTATATATTATTTCTCAATCTCCATTAGCAAATTAGAAGTTTCTCCCTCCTTCTTCTACCTATATAAATTACCCAACATTTTCATCTTCCCAAATTAGATGTAAACCACCACTAAAAATTTTCTTAGCTAAAATCATCTCTAATCTCTTCCAAATCTTTCCAAATTCATAGATTAAGGGTAGATTAGCAAAAAAATTAGATAGAGACTTCTATAGTTACAATTTTGAGAAATTTTGGAGTTTTGTTGTATATTCTTGGAATTGTCTCATTTTGCACTGAAATCATAGATTTTTTGGTATTTGATGGGTAATTTATCATCTCCAATCTTCCTATATAAAAGCATTTATATGTTTCTTTGGAACCAGGCCAATTCACCACAGAAGTTATGGGTGAATTTCAATTATTTTTACCATGTTGGATCTTTATTGAACCCATGAAGTCTACTTTATTTAAAACGTTTCTAAATTTCTTTTAAATAAAATCTTTGTTTTCTTTAAATTTATAAAATGATAGAGCATTATTTAATTCATATTAGAGATATATACATATACACATGTATTATAAAAAAAATTATCACCATAGAAAAAAGTCAACAATGACGACTATCGCTTCGTCTTCGTCTTATTTTTCTTCTTTCTTAAATAACTTCAGTCTCGTTCCTCCCTTCGCTTCCATCCCTTCCTTAAGATTTATCGATCCACGTTTTACCCTTTTTCATTCTTATGCTCAAGTTGTGAAGGATTCAAAGTGTTCGGTGCCACATAATTTCAGCAATAAAATTGTCTTTAAGAATGGCATTGACATCAAAAGGAAAAAGGAAAAAGGAAAAACTTATTTATTTTCGATGTGGGAGTCGCTAAAGATTGTCGTGATCCAATTTGTTGCTTTAGTTGAGGATTACTCATCCATAAAAAAGATTAATGTTTGAGGAAATCAGTTGCAGGCATAAAAAAGAGATGATCGATTATTGACCATGGCTTAATCTTTGTGTTAAAATGTGTGAAACTGAAGCGAATCTTGCTTATTCGACTATGGATGCAAAGAAATGAAGGCATCGAACTCTTAAAGGATATGTTTAAATATTTTGATGTGATAAACGCTGTTAATATCGGTGGCATTTTAAAGAAAAAATTGGAGACCCTGATAATTTTTCAAACAGTGATGGTTTAGCAGAAAGGATTTTCAAAATTTGAAATGAATGGTGTTATTTCAGGTGGTCTTACAGATGATAAATTTTTCTCGATGGATCATGTTGAGGCCAATATTAAGGTTTTGTGGGAGAATTAGTTTCGTTTTTTTATGTTCTAATCCATTACTTTTTGGATCCAAAAGTTATGAAATATTGGTCAAATTCCATGTTTAGGAAATTGTTAATGTGTTTGCTTCAAGCTGTGCGAATCATTTGATGGAGTTTGATCAAGATTTTAGTAGTGACATTGATTTGAGTTTTAATTACATAAAAAACAGAAAACATAAAACAAGATTTTGCATAGTGGCAAATTTTAAGATTGTTGCTTCTAATAGTTTTAATTACATGAATTCAAATTTGAATCAGGAAGTTGTGGTTGATTATGATGTCAGGGCCAGTTGCTTGGATGATAAAGTGATGGTTGAGGCTGATAATAATAAAGTTGTTATATGTGATGAAGCTGTCACTACAAAAAAAATACCTTTTCACAACTGACAAAAACAGTTGTAATAGGCTTATTACAACTGGCACCCGCCAGTCTTTATATCCGCAGTTGTAACAAAGCAGGATTATTATACAACGGGTACGTACAGTTGCATAAGCAGTTGTAAAAAGTTATTTTACAACTCTAAATAGCAGTTGTAAAAAAGTTATTTACAACTGTTTTTGGCAGTTGCAAAAGAATTTTTACAACTGCTATTTGCACTTGTATTAACGTTTATCGCAACAGTCAAAACCAGTTGTTATCGGACTCTTTTGCAACCGTCAGTGGCTGCTGTAATAGAATCTTTTACAACTGCTTTTCGCAGCTGTAAAAGACTTATTTACAACTGCTTATGACAGTTGTAATACATTTTTTAACAACTATTTCTAACAGTTGCGTTAACATTTTACAACAGTGTGTAATAGCCGTAGCAGAATCTACAATAACTACCGTTGATAGTTGCAACAAATATTTTTACAACTGCTACAAACTACTATAAATTCATATTTTTACAACTGGTGTTAACCATAAATTTTATGATATTATAATAAAAACAATATTTCGTTAATAATAACCACAATCATTCAAATAATTGAAACAACACGAACGTTAACATTAAAAAACAATTCAAGTTTACATCATTTATGAATTCATAACTCCGTTCCAAAACATAACTAAATTCATAACATAAATTAGTAAAAGTAGGTATACGTACTAATTAAAAGAGATAAATTCTTTCTACCAAGCATAGGCATCCTAACCGCTTGTCTAATTGTATAGATATATGAAGTATGCATAAATAGAAGAGCTTTCGGATCCACCACCGCATCAATCCAAACTTTCCAAGCATCTGCTCGTTCTTACCCCTAGATACAACAGGTTTAATCTTCTTTCTGCAAGTGATCAACCTGGAAAAAAAATCCTAATATGTAAAAAATTAACATTATACTAATTAGTATAGGACTTTTTTGATATGTAACGGCTATGTATAATATCAAAAAAAACAACCACGTGTGATACGATGCAAAATTGCTTTGATACACTTTTATCAAAAACTCGAGTAAATCAATTTGTGATTTGATAAGTTGTATCTTTTTGATACGAAGAGAAATTTATTGTGAGGCCTATAATGATAGATATTTATGAACATTTTTCATACATACACTCTATGTCCTTCATCATAGTGTACATATATTCATTTCTTTATCCATCATTTTGCACTTTAAATATGCGCTTATTATCTCAGTGTATGCTCTTGCATCTAACCGTTTACAGACATAGAAATATTACACGATTGAAGGAATTTAGATTTATGCGATTCAAAATATGGGCTGCCAACAAGATATCTAGAGATTCAAAATATGGACTGCCCAAGAGATATCACGAGATTCAAAGTATGGACTGCCTAATGGTATTGCCCAACAGACATCAGGACAGGTAAATAATAATGAGTTTAACCAAAAGTTTATAAATGCTTTAGCCTCAATAATTGGAATCTTGTGTTTCAAAAAATATAATTTCATTTTTGTTACATATATGTTCTTAATTTCTTTGATTATAGGTCAATAGGGTTGTTCTTACATTTCATTTTCTTCAGCGTATAATATTTGTTTGAAGCACATAATAAATCTTTTAAATATTACATAGAGTTCAGTATATGATATTGGCTTATTGTGGTTGCTTCAAATATCAGTATTGTTTCAAAAGTTGTAACAGAGTTCATCCTTTACAGAATAGAAAAACTAACCCAATATGGAAGATGAGTCAAGCTAAAAAATGTGAATGAATATTCATGATAAGCTATCAGCCGCAAAAATATTGATGAACTTTGAATTAGATTTATTTTCTCATTAACGCCATCATTTATAAGGCAATATTGGCCTTAGAGGAAAAAGTGATAGTTTTCTATAGGTTATGTAAAACAATATTTTCATAAGATGAGGTTTACATGTCTGTATTCACTGACACTCTGTTTTACAAATATTGTGGACTTTATCTGAAGTAACCAATGATTTTGGGGGTAAACAAAAGTAAGTCAAGAGTTTCTTTTGGTCCAATATTTTGGGGGTAAAGAGAAGCAGGTCAAGAGTTTTTTTTGGTCGAATAGTCTTTCTAATTAGAATCTCCATGAAAAAATTAAGATACATGGTTATAATCGATATTACCAGCAACCACTCAGTTATCGGTTTACCGTTCCTCGTCTTAATTCCTTTGAAGACCAGTAACTCATATAGATTTTTCTCGGTGACAGAAGCTCAGATGGGCATAAATATTAAATTTTAAAAACTTTAGTATATAATATTTGATTACAAAACTGACTTTTGTACATGCTATCCTCTGGCAGGTACTTGTGAATACATTGATATAATCGCAATAAGCGCAATAAGCAACCACATTGCACAGTAAGTATGTGACCTAGATTGAATGAGTCCTCTGCAATTTATAAATTATATATTGCAGGGAATAATATTTTTGATATTCTTAGGTTTTTTATTCAAGATATATCTAGTTTCTGGCGAAAAACCAATTTATTAAGAATCTAACTAATTGCCCTTTATGCACAACTACGTAGAAACAGAAGATGAATACCGAAAGTAAGGAAGAGACATGAATAAACTCACCATACTATAGCAACTTTTGTTTGATTATGTAACATGGAAATGCTATTTTAATGTTACAGCTGCTGACTTGAAATTGAGAAGACTATATACTGAAATATATAAACTATATACTGAATATATACTTGTGGAGATAAGTTTGATTAAGGAGAAAATGAGGTTGCTTGCAGTGGTGCTTTTCTGATGTCAAAAAATGGCGGTTACAGTAGCAAAAGGAAACTTTAGTTTTTTTTAAGTTACGACAAAACAGATGAAACAAGAGTAAACTAGATGGTTACCTGTTAACGAATTCTTCCACGCTTTCTATTCATCTGTTGTCGTTTCCTTCTCAAACTATGCTGTTCAAATATGAAAGTCATAAAGAAGAATGATATTTGAGTGCAAATAAGATAAACAAACTTCACAATTGGCTAGGCGCTGAATATAATTTTACCATTATTCTCCATGTTGATATCCAACTAGTATTGTCTGTGCCAAGTCTTCAATGGAAAAGAAAGAATATACATGAGAAATATATTCAAATTGTAAATAATTCAAGCCGCAAGGTATAAAACTTCATCAAAATATGTAACATAAGTATCTTGTTAAAAATAAAAGATCATTGTAGCTAGTTAAATTGTATTTAATTAGTCGACAATAAGGAAATAGGATATTAGGACTTAAGACTGTATTTTTTTATATGTAAGATCATTGTAAATGTAATAAAACAGAAATGTTAAGTGTACAAGACCTTGACAACATAATAAACTGTAGGCAAAGTAGCTAAGCAATGTAGCAATGTAGCAGAGTTTTCTAGAAAGTTAGCCTATTAAGAACAATATAATAAAACTATAGGCAATCCATAAATTGTAGTATGGTTGTTTTGTTGTAGTTGATGCAGCTGCGAATAGATTTAGGACAGGAACCCAAAGATATTTCGGTTAGGGAGCCTAAATGATGGTAAATTGCTTTACAATTGTTGCTTTGATTGTTGACATTAAAAAGGGCCAATTCCATTTTGTATTCTTTATATTATCAATATTATTTCTATTTTCCTACTTATGTGTAGTCGATAGTACTTTAAATAAAGGACATACTAAGTGTTTATATAAAGGATATCAAATCTTCATTTTTTTTAAATAATACGGTCTTATGCACAGATGGGTTCAAATGATCTACAAAATAACTATAATGGGAGTTTATCATATTTATAAAATATTGTTGCCTAACTAGAAAAGGAAAAATAGTAATGTCATTCAAGTTTGGTGTACTTATTTATTTGATTAGATAGTGAAGCTCCAAGGAACAAAAATGACATATTTCTTTGATCAAACAAAACATAAATGAAAAAATAATTGTTAATTACACGATGAAAATTATGAGATAATTAGTATAAATAATTCCTTCCAAATTTGCAGTCTCTTACCTGACAATCTGATAAAATGTAACCTTAATCTTATAGTATTTTCAAATGATAGAGGCCCTACCCGTGAACTCAAGTACGGGTTTTATATGTGAGAATAAATATATCTAAGCCTCACCTATTATTTACTCCACTTGATTCCACTCGTATTCATAGCATCTCCCTTTGAATGAGATAATTAATTACGATTTTTTTTGGATGGCGGGTGTGGAAATTTTATTTGGACAAACTTACTTGCAAAGACAAAAAACTTCCAACTATTAAGATTTTATTATGTCTAATTTTTTATCTCAATAGCTACCTCGACTGAGCCAACCCGTTTGATCGATCATAACATGGCTATAGATAAAGGAAAGTTCAAATCAATTAACATTATCCTGCATTCCTGTGGTTGCACTTTATCGAGTGAATTATTTATACTAATCTAAGACGATCTACCACTACCAGGTTCGGCTCCACATCTTCGCGTCCAATTTCGACCTCCACCACTAACCCTTAATGTTTTTTGACCTAAGTCATCCATATTAGGATCACATTTGCTATAGTTTGCAAATTCATGTTGGTGCTAGGTTGGTTTCAAGCTATTGATTAACTTTCTACTATGTTGTTAGTATTTTAAACTGAGGTTGTCGTTTGTGAATGTATACTATTTTGATTTAGTGGATAAGTTTGTTGATTTGTGATATTGATTCCCATAATTTTATGGTTGTCATGATTAGGAATTTTGATATTGAAACTAAGAATTTTGTAAGAAATTATATTCAGTATTTGAGTTAGGCTGGTGTAGTGTTGTCACGTATGTTCAAATACATGTTGCCATTGAGAACCATTTTTGATCAATTCGCTGAATGGCTTAGAAGCTAAACTACAGCGATCCAAATTTTTAGAAAGCAAAGCTACATAAAGCCTCAGACTCCATACAAACATTAAAAATAAATACATACGCTTCTTTATCTTATAAACATAGAAAGATGTTTTCATGTATACAAACAACGGTATACTCATTCCTTAGAAGTATTTCACTTGAAGCAATATCATTAAGTGGCTGATTTTAGCAATTTAGTTACAGTGATAGAACCCAAAACTCTACTCTTTTACAAGTATGAACAGTAATATGTCACGAATGGAAGCTGCTGAAAAAATAAGATCAATAGAGTGCAAATAGTAAGATTCGAAGAATGGAAGCTGTTGAAAATCAAAATTACCCATAAATTGTGACTACTTTTCTTGTCAGTGCACTTCCAAGATACACTTCATGACATTCACCTTAGATGTCTCATTCCCTGCGAGGAGATTCATCATTTGATATACAGTTAAAATTCTCCAAGGTTAAAAAGTAAAGAAGATACGTGTGCTAAAAATATTTTTACCGTTTTAAAATATAGTTGGAAATTTCTTGGTGCTCATTGAAGTGGATTCATGTTGCCTTTAGTTTATAACTTGTACTGTATTGAAAAGAATCCCAACTTTAGTTTTTCTAAGCACTCCATTACTATAATATGTAATTAGAAGAGTAGTCAACAACAGGATTTTTTTGGTGGGCATAGATCAAACAAGATTAAACCACTATCCATATTGTTTGACTTGTCTTACATTAACATGTCAATACATTATAGCCAGGATTAAACCACCAAAAATCAACTAATTATTATTAGTTTCTTTTACAGGAGAAGGCATGTACTATTTAGGAATCATTATAACATGCATTATTTCAAATTACTACATTATCTAGGTCTTCCATCATATAAGGAAAGAGGACAGACAAAGTGTGATATCTTTCTATAAAGATATGATTCTTATGCTGGGAAAAAATGGCTTGATCGAAAAGGAGAGAAGCTATTCTCAAAAATCAAAACAGAAGGTTTAGAGCATTTACCGTTCCTTGCCTAGTTCATTTACAATTGAACTTCATACTTTTTTTTTATTTGTAGGAATGTATGATTATGGTATATAAGTTGTATGATGTATTTTTATAGGAATATAAGCAATATATAATGATCGTTGATTGTGCATGATTTGCTCATAGTGTAAAATAGGTCATCACGGTGCGTGAAATTACTGTATTTATTATTCAAGCATTCTTTAATAAATTTTCATATTTTTGCAGCCAAGTAATAGATAAATAGTCTTTATGATACATTGAATCACTAGTTCAACAATATTTGAGAAAGGTGTAGACATTTGAGATGTAAGAATACATTTAGAAGATCACGCAAAGTAAGTTATAAGAAAAGAAGAATGAGCCAAGCAATGACTAGAACATAACCTAAGTGGAAGGCAAGATTGCAAGGAATACACATACAAGTACAATAAGTATGAACCAAGCATGCCTGAGCTGAACTGAAAGCAAGGATCTGAAATTGCAGACATGGTCCAAGTCAAGAGGAGATGCACATATGGCTATTAGAATAATTACCAGTTCCTCCTACAGCTTATCCCTCTCTTGATTGGCATAACTTTTTTCTTCCTTCAGTATCCCAAAAGTTTTATCAACTTGCACATATGGGTATTATCAATATTAACCGATGTAAAGATAGTTATGACATATGATGGGCATAATTTCTGTATGTGATAGCCTTTTCTACCAATATAACATAAGATATCAAATTTACCAACGCGATTTGTTGTAAAATGACTAACCTCGTTAAGCTTTGATTGGAGACTGCTGATATTTGGTTTTAAATCCTTTGTCTCTTTCATCTTCTAAAAGAAAAATATGTATCACAAATATTTTTCACCAAAAATCAGGCTTCTTATTCAACGTTCAAACTCTTCTTGAAAGAGAGTTCCGGTTGGCCTTGGGATTTAATGTAAAAGAGAAGTGCATTTATAAGCTAACATTCTTTCACATGGTCTTCTTATGTTTTGAGTAACACCTGACGTTAGGCATCTGGCTTTTCCTATAACAGAAGATAGCATACACATATTGTACTAAACAATAATATTATATAGCACAAGAATAACATTGAATTCAGTTAGGCATATTAAGGTGCCCTATGGTTATATAAATGGGACCTTTTAAAACACCCTTCCCTAGGTTTCAAAATATATAGCGTCCTTCTAAAAATGCATTCCATCGAACAATCTTTTAATTATTTTCAACAAATTATTTTCATTTTTTATTTTTACATTATGGATCTGCGCTGAAACGACACAATAGCAACTTTCAAAAAATGTTTTTTTGCAAATATTTTCAGTTTAAACTGCAAG
The DNA here is from genome assembly GCA_030765085.1 of Allium cepa. Classification (NCBI taxonomy): domain Eukaryota; kingdom Viridiplantae; phylum Streptophyta; class Magnoliopsida; order Asparagales; family Amaryllidaceae; genus Allium; species Allium cepa. The sequence goes on along the minus strand of CM060946.1, from coordinate 119,206,103 downwards.
TTTTCAAAAAAACTTGAAATAACAACAAATTAGTGATGATCAAAAAATTTTAAAAACCCAAAAAAAAATCAGAACTCTGGAAAGGGTATTTGGTGAAACTAGGTTTTGAGGAGTGGACCGCCGCCTAATAAGTTTAAAAACAAGGATGCGTGCTTAATTTTCACAAAATAAATTATTTTCCAATTTTACCCAATTAGAATGTTTCACATGTATGTCTTGATTCATAGCAAATTCCCATGGCTCAGAATATTCACAGTGTGTGTGTGTAATTTACGTATATATCATAATGTGTGTGCACACATAGGTGCTCTTACATTAGATGGCTGTGATAAATCATCTCCAATCACTGGTAGTTGCGTTCAATAACTGAAGTTTCATTCACCGGAACAGCTTGGTTTTGTATATCAACATTTTCTTCCTCTTTTACTACAGGAGTTTCTTCCACATCAAATTTTCCTTTCGCGACAGGAGTTTCTTCCACGTCAAGTTTTCCTTTCACATCAGGAGTTTCTTTCACATCAGAAGTTTCTTTCTCGAAAGGAGCTTTTTTTCTAAGATAAGTTTCTTTCTCAACAAGTGTTTCATTTGCTGGAGGAACAACTTTGGCAGCATGAACATCTTTCACAGCAAGAGCATCTTTCGCAAAGTTGTCTTCTTTACTTCATTCTTCTTTCAATGTTCCATTAAGTGGTTGCAGCACTGAAGAGTGAGTTAGATTAGTAAGAACGACCCTTAATTTGTTTTCTCAATATATCTCCCGGTATCTTTTAAGAACTATATATTAAAGAATATAAGTACTAGTTGAGGTACTTAGATCACTGGAACTGAAACTATACATATGAAGTGTCTTACCAAGTTAGGTAGCACGTCCTTATCTGCACTCCCATACAGAGCAACTGTACTTTGAATTAAAAATTTATTTTTCAATTGCATATCCGACAGAGCTGTCTTCTTAGCTTGCATAGTTACTAGAAAAAATCATAAACCATGGGATAAATTAAATATCTCATTGAAATATCAATTAAACATGATATTTACAAAGAAAACTAATCATCAATTAGATAATTAGAACAAACCTGTAAAATCACATGTTGATCTTTGTGGAATAACACCAATATTTGGACGCACACAATATCTTTTAGGGGATGTAGTTTTAACCTAACAAGCATTAAGCAAAGTGAACTTAGTTATTATTATTCCATTAACTAATAGCTGAAACATGTCACAACTGTCTCACATAATAAAAAAGCCAACATGCATATTACAGGCTTAGAATAATAATCCAAGTCGACTATTACAGAAACCCTACATTTTAACGATCTGAATACTGTTATGATTGGACTTTCAAATTTCGATTCAGAACTCATATTAAAATTGCAATGAAGAGAAACCAATCAATTCACGCTAAAATAAAATTATCAACATACTTATTTGACTCAACATTTTCAGTTTAATACTTTTTAATAAAATAAATACTGAATAAGCATCAATGGAATTGAACAGGTACTAATAATAATAATTTCATATCCAAAAGTTTTAAAAAAACAAATTTATCTTAGACAAGAATGTTTACAATATGATCAAGATAAATCACATAATTAAAGGTACCTACAGCCCAAAAGAAAGAAAGGAAAAGAAAAGGAAAACCAAAAGCAAATCCAAATAAGGATATTTGTAGAAATATTCGATGTAGTAACTAAATGATCCGAAACCTGTAATCAGCAATAACGGATGCAAGCAAAACAGGTGGCGGAGAGTAGCAAATTGGCGTTTATAAGAGGGTTTCGTCGACAGCAACGACTGTGAGGTGGTTTGGTGGAGAGTAGCAGGTTAGGGTTTGCAAGAGGGTTTCGTCAATAATTGCAGTGGTAGCGAGCGAGATGGGGTTTAGCGCCATGGATGGAAAGGCAATTAGCAAAACGCGAAGAGGTTAGGGTTTTATTTAAGGAAATTTTGGTGGCCAGGTTTTTAATAAATTGAGCGGTCAAAGAAACGTAGGGAAGGAAGTGGGAATTTTCGGTGAGCAGAAAAGTAAGTTAGGGGACCATTTACAAAAACAGTTGTTATAAATAGATATTTACAAGTTGCACAAGTAAGCAGTTGTTACAGACATATATTACAACTGCTGCAAAAATGAAAGTTGTTAAAAGTATATATTTTACAACTGATGAAATAAACAGTTGTTAAAAAATACATATTATAACTGTCAGTTTGTGCTGGTTGTAAATGAAAGGTTGTAATATGCTTGTTTTGTTGTAGTGTGTTGAAGATTTAGTTAATGTTACAGAAAATGCGCATAGAGATTTTGTTGCCTCAAATGTGCACAGTAATATAGCTATTGTCAGTTCAAGAATGATAAATTTTTTATGAATGAATAAGCTTTGTATGATTTAGACATGAATTCAGATATGAATTAGAAAGCCATGTTTGATGTGTTGTCATGGCCAGTTGCTTAGACGATGAATTGGTGAGGAGGCTGGTAATAGGAAAGTTGTTATTTGTGATGAAATATTTGGAGATTTACATAATGATACGGCAAATGTGCACGTAGATACTGTTGCTTCAATCATGCATAGTAATACTGCGATTGTCAGTTCTGATTTGATGCAAAGATTTGTAAATGAACGTGCTTTTATGGTAACACCAGATTTACAATGGAATTTGAGAATGGAAATGTTGACGAACAAAAACATACAGTTATGGGAAGGGTGACTAATTAGGTTCAGGGATAATTACGGCTGCAAGGACAAGAAGATATTATAAACAGTAAAAACAAACTATTATTTTCACCGATCGAGAGGAATGGCTAGAAGAGGGAAGGATACAAATAAGAGCAATCATACAGGGCATGCGGTTCATGGTGATATTTCTGGCAGCATTCTGAAGAGGAAGCAAAAAAATTCTAAAATGGCAAGTTCAGGTTGTAGTGCAGTTGATTTCATAAAGCATGGAGAGGCTGGTCCTAGCTCGAAAGGGCATAGATCAGTGAGAATGAGTGCTCATCTTTGTAGATTTGATACTAGGGTTTTGATAACTGTAACTCAGGTATGGATTTTGCTTTGGGTAGTACTTATGGTTCATGTGCTGTGATTAGTTTGTCCACTACCGATAAACATTAATTATCTAAAAGTTCCGAATTTGTTTTTGAAAATATTCAGTTAGACTCTGATTATATTAAGAGTGAGGAATTAGAACACTTAGAAAATATGTATTATGAGATTCAATAGTTGGAATGTAAATGGTTTACATGATTTAGGTAAGTGTACTAAAATTATATATTTTTTCAAAGATAATAATTTTGATATAGTATTACTATAAAATACTAAAATAGAGCATCATGATCATTGTATTTAATAAATCATTAGTCCTATCTTCCGGCTAGGGGTAGTCCAGAAGGACTAATGTTATGTTAGAAAGATCGTTGTGTTAGACTTTTGCAATCTATTATTAAAGATCATTCGATGCATTTGATATTTTACAGCATTAGCGATGATTCTATACTATATATTAGAAATGGTTATGGGCTAAATGCTAAGATCGATCGTAGAGTTTATTGGAATAAATATTTAGAATTTAGATCAGTAGCTCCAGAACCATGGGTTATGAGGGGTGACTTTAATGTTACTAGATTTTTAGATGAAAAATCTCATAGGGAAGGAGATTTTGTTGCTATGGAGGAGTTTTACCAGTTTATTATTAATTACAACTTAATTAAGATAAAATTAAGTAACAGACAATTTACTTGGTCAAATAGTAGAAAATCTATTGGCACGGTTATATAGATTTTTTATAAGTGATGTAATAGAAGACAAATTTCCTACTTGTAAGGTTCTAGGTCTTCCAAAAATATAGTTGGATCATTCCCCAATTATCCTATCCTCTACTAGCCTAAATATTGAAAATAGAATTTTTAGATTTGAAAAGGTATTGATGTTAGAAAATAATTTTAAAAACTTAGTTGTAAAGAAATGGCTTTCTACGAATAATTACAATTACATATTTCCAAGCAACATAGTCAACATATTGGTTAGTAAACTTTGAGATTTTAGGTTATTTCTTAGGAAATGGAGTAAAAATGTTTTTAGCAACATTAGAATTTAAAAGGAAAAATTAATAAAATAAATCTTAAATTTAAATAAAATTGAAGAATTAAGAAAGTCGAATATTTCATAAAAAAAATTTGCTTTCAAATTGAAAAGAATTAAACAAAATCATTGTACAAGAAGAAGTAATGTCGAAACAAAGATGTAGGGTCCAATGAATGGATGAGGGAGATATGAATACTAATTTTTTTTTCACTTAGTTGCTAATGGTAGAAAACATGGTATTACCATTAAATCCATATTAATTAGTAGTATTGAGATTTTTGACCAAACAGAACTTAACACTGAGTTTACCAATTATTACGGAGAAAATTTTGGAATATCAAATAGAGATAAATGGGATATGCTTTTAAATGAAAATACTAAGGTTGGTCTAATAATGTTAGATGTTCCTTTTATGGTAGAGCAAGTTTGGAACACTACAAAGAATATGCCTAATGATAAAGCTCCGGGTCTGGATGGATTTTCTATTTTATTCTATGAAACTTTCTGGAATGTGTTAAAAGAGGATATAGTAAAAATGTTCAATGAATTTTATGATAGTTCGCTTCAGTTAGGTAGGTTTAATTTTGCAAATATAATTTTGTTACATAAGAAATTAAGTGCTAACCAATTAAAAGATTTCATATCTATTTCACTATTAAACTGTTCTTTTAATACTATTTCTAAGGTTTTAACAATAAAAAAATACCAAAATGATGAGGTAATAGATAATACACAAATAGTTTTTATTAAGGGTAGAAATATCACTGATAGGTAGTGGTAGTTCATATATTAATTGTTGTTGTGAAAATAATATCACTTGTGCGCTTTTAACTTGATTTTCCTAAAGCTTTTGATTCAGTTGATCCTTCTTTCCTTAAAGATTTATAAATAGCTAGGGGTTTAGCGCTAGTTCGGAGTTGTGACATCCCGCAAATCTCTTTGAATCGACAATAAACCATACATGTCAAACCCAAAAAGCACATAATGATGGAAAGTCATGAGAAAGAAAAGAAAAGAGAAAAAGAGAAGAGAAGAAAGAGAGAAGAAGAAAATCAAACAGAACAATACAGAATCTCACATCGTGGCGGAATAACATATAATATCATATCAATGATCTTTACAAAACAGAAACTGTATATACGTACATCAACCGGAGTTCAACAATCAATCATTAATTATCAGTCTGGGCAATAATAATAATCTATCCTTACAATTGTTGATAATATAAACAACAACAATGCAGCGGAAAAATAAACATATAGGGGACTACGATCTAAAGACTTCCAGCCCTCCTGCTGAAGCTTCAAACCACCAAATCTGAACCGGTAAATATACTCGGTCTGACCCGAGCATTGAAAGGGAAAAACGCCCGGATCAGTCTGGTAAACCAGCGTGAGAAACACACTTAACTAAATTTATTAATTTACCAAACTTTTTCTTTTTAAAACATAAGTATCTTGTAAGACACGCCCACTGTAACGACCCGGAATTTTCGATCACGAAAATCCGAGATAGTTAGGAAAAAGAAGAAGAGATAGAAGAAGAAGAAGAAGATCAGAAACACCAACATCTCACATTCGTAGCGGATAAAATATAATAACAAATAATAAAAGTTTACAAAATAATTCTGTATCTGTCAAATACATTTATAATACATCAGAGTTACACATATGTACAGACATTGGATATATACAATTATCATGTCTCAGATTTACAATAATATAATACAGCGGAAATACTCTATACGTTCTTGCCATCCAGCCTGTCTTCTAAGCTCCAGAACATCCTTACCTGAAAATCTGTAATACTCGGTCTGACCCGAGCATTACATCAAAGTAACACCTGGGTCAGGCAGGAAACCAGTGTGAGTAAACCCATCTAACATGGAATACAAAAGCTTATAACTTATATAAACCCGAGGAAACTTATATCAATTTACAACTTCACAAGTCGTTATTGACATCTCTTATATCACACATCAATTTTCTAAGTACCAAAACTTAGAGTAAATGGTCCAATTTACTTAAATCATTCCATTTCAGCCTATTGATTTCACACATCAATCTATAAAGAAACAGAGTGGTTTCGGGTATTAACTAATACCCGACTTCGGTCTCTTCGAATGCAATGTCATCTTAACCCAAGTTATTCAAGTGAATACAATTCAATTTTAAATACAAGATAGCAATTCATGATCGAAAGATAATCCACATTATCACTGTCCATCCAAAAATCGTATCACATAGCATCACGATTACATACCAAGAATAACAAATAATGCAAGGTATTCAAACATCATTCAATCATCCATATATAAGCAAGGATTTATTAATCATACTATCTCTAATTAATTTAAAATGAATTAAATTAATTTAAAATAAATTAAATTAATTACTTTCATCATATAAATCTTGCTTACATAACCATTAATTGATTACAAATCGATTAATTAACCACCATCTAATTATTCATATTAATTAATCAACCTTGATTAATTATCCTTTAATTACATTCAAGTAATTAGTCTTTAATTTATTATTCTTAACCAAATACAGTAATTAACCTTTAATTACTTCATTAATTAATTAACTATAAGTAATTACATTCATCCTTAATTAATTTCATTAATTAATTACTCTATAATCACTTACTATTGATTATTAATCTTAATTAATCAACCCTTAATTACATCATTAATTATGTTAATTAATGATTCCTTAATTACTGCTTTAATTAATTACTCTATTAAATTAATTACATTTAGTCATTAATCTCTATTTAACCCATATTTATTAACCACTCTTGATTAATCTCATCCAGTAATTAACTATCCCTAATTACTTAATTATATAAATTAATTTCTCCTTAATTAATTAATTATCCTTAATTAATCCCTTGATTAATTACACTGAGTAATTAAGCTCAAATTACTTTGATTAATAAATCATCCTTCAATTAGTTGCATCCAATAATTTTCCATTTTCTGTTCAACTTTGAACCACACCCTTGATTCTTATATCAAAATCGAGAAATTCATCCTAAAAATAATAATTTACAATGGGTATTCAGATTATATAATTGAATTTGCAAATCATTATCACTTGATTTTAACCCATTTCTATATTTTACTGCTATCTTCCATTTTCCAGAAATATTCAAACAAAATTTGTATAAATAAAGTTTAAAAAAAAATTAATTATGTTTCAAACAAACAACCTTTATTTGTATACTTTAATCAAAAAGAGATTTCAAGAAGAGAATTGAAATTTTTTTTCCAATATTAGTCCTGTTAGGAAATAAACAGAGCAGGTATCAACATGCATACTAATAAACATTCATATCAGCATGAATCCTAGATTTTATCAGACATGCACCCAAAAAATTATAACATTACATTACAAGATTACACAAGACATTTCACAAACTTCATTTAAACTAATTTAGGGGTTAAATTTACTCACCAGATTTAAGAACAGAGAAGACTGGGAAAACTTTTGAAACCTAGAAGTTGGATAAATCTTTGAAACTGGAACTGAAATTGATCTTGCTTCTTAACTTTATTTGTTTTGATCTTCTGTTGAGTTTCTTTGATTTTTCTTATGTTTTTAAATGGCAGCTCTTATTTCTACTTACGACTTAAGTTTGATCGAATGAGTGAAAAAAGGAAGACAAGGTAAAGGTATTTGTAAGAAAAGGCAGGCTACAGTTCTGTACACAGCAAGCTTCTATATTTTTTATTATCATATATTGATCAGGGATTTTTCTTTGAAATGTCGGCTTGATTTCAGATTTTGTATGCTGACTTGATTTCATGTGATATGCCTTTGACTTTGATTATATGCTTTGTAAGCTTGACTAGGTAGGTTGTATGCTTGCATTAATTATGTGTTTCCTCTTTTGTTTACACACACACACACACACACATATATATATATATCCATGTATATATACATGCTTTTCCCATTTCCTGACAATGTACAAATGCATGTATATCTTTCTCATTTCTATAATAATGTATATACTTATTTACACATGTATTTATCTTCTTCATGTATACTATTATATACACATACATATACTTATGTACATACAGGTAATGAATTTTTATCCTATTTTACTTTGCTATGTTTACCCTTTTTATTTTATATATAGATATACATATGTTTTACTTTATATTACATACGACATTATAAGTTACTTATATACTTTTATTCCTATTTAAACATATATTTATATTTATATTTTTTTATTCTTTTTTTTCTTAGCCAAGGCTTAAGTACTTAATTTATATTCAGATATTTTAACTACCAGAAATTCGATTATTCGACCCATCAAAAATTAATATATTTGTCAATAAAATCAGTTAATTTTCCGATTAACAGATATCCGAAAATTCGGGTCGTCACATTCCTCCCCTTTTAGGACTTTTCGTCCTCTAAAAGGAACGAAGCAAGAACTTGAATTATACTATTAATTATCAGCTAAATTATTCTTTAGACATTTTCAACTCTTTACTCTTTTATTTAAATTTTTAAAACACTTTAAAAATCTACATAATATTATCAAATAGTTTTTATAAAAATATTTTTTATAACTCGATGTCTCAACAAATCTTTCTTCGTTCTCATAGAAATTCAGTCATACGTTGATCAGGCGTAGGACTGAAAATCTATAAGTACTTCGTAAACTCGTTTTCAACATCCAGTGAAAATACTTGAAAAATAATTTTATCGAAAATATAGAAAACAGTTTTTGAAAATAGAGGAAATATCTTTGGTGAGAATGCTCTGGAAATCATCACCCCCATCCATGGTCGCAGTTACATCCTGGGTTACGTTGCCATCGCAACAAAAGTCCATGTAACTGTAGGCACTCCGCGCCCCTCAATTATGCCACTGAACCCACAACAGATCGCAATTACATTGCAGGGCTACGTTGCCATTACAGAAAAAGTCCATGTAACTGTAGGCATCAGCGCCCTCGATTTTCGTTGTCAAAAATAAAACATTTCCACACCTACATAGGTCGCAGTCTACTAACTAAAATCAAACGCAGACTGTTGGCTCTCAGCGGTACACACGACTTTTGCTATGTTACCATAGGTCGCAGTCTACCGATATAAAATTAAACATAGACGGTTGGCTCTCAACCGCGCACACGGCTTTCGCTATGGTCTGCAGTAGATCGCAGTGACATCGAGTTACACTATCGTTACAGCATAACCCAAATGCCTCTGTAGGCATCAGCGCCCCTCAATTTCCGCTACGCACTACTCATAATCCTCAGGAACTAGTTTTGTCCGGACTCCTCACAGGATCAACTTTAGAACCCCCATTAGGGTTCAAGGTAGTACCACCCTGTGGTACTCCTGAGAAGTTCATTTCAAGGGAGCGTCTTTTTCCCCAGAGCCATTATCAAAACACTTTATACTATACACATGTAGTATCTTCCAAATCATACACCCAGTATGAATCTCATATAAAGCTCCTTTACACAAAATCGATTATCTCAAAATCGACAATCCTCAAACTAGGCTTTCCAAATTCCAATATTAATTTTACCCAAAAATCAAAAGCCTTTTCAAATCCAAAGGTTCCCAAAACATTTTTCCAAAATCCTCATAAGATCCTTTATATATATAGATATATATATATATAAAATCCTTGATAAAAATCTTTGGATCATTTCAAACTTGTATAAAACCCTTTTTATACTTCAAATACTTTCAAAAACCATTTACTTCTGGCTATAGATTCAACATGGAGATTTTTATCTTATATAATAAAGATATATAACTTTGTTTATTCTAAATCAAATATTCAAATTTGATCACTCTTTTATAAAGTCACTTACCAAATTAACTCACTCCCATAAAGTTATTTTTTACCATAGAAATATCCAATTTCTATTTTATTTCATCAAATATTTTACCAAATATATTTTCATTTCAAAAACCATTTCACATTACTTATCCACAAATTCCCAATATCAATTTCATTCAAACCCGTACGATGTACACATATCATCCGTACGCTATACCAATTTGATCGCCCACTCGATCAAACAATTTCACTTTCGAACTAGTATCGTCTACCCGACTTCCTAGTGCAGACTCAGATCTGATTTCTTGATCAAAAATTCTCCTTGCATAGCCATAACTATGATAGAGAATATCTAAAATCAATCAACAATTCATATCTAGGTTCGCCGTTGAAAATCGAGTGACAAATCCCAACTCGGATCAATATAACTATCTCGAAATTCTATGCTCGAATCTGGATCAAATCACTATGCGAATAGAATAATATACGTACATCCTACGTAATTATCTTCATTGATTATTAACTAAATCAATTTCTCTTCCTATTCACATTTCCTTTAATTTTTATCCCCATAATCTCAATTTTTTCAATTCCATTGGATTATCACTTTAATCCTTATCCCAAATGGATATTCAATCATAAACAGTTTGAACTCTGTCCAACTTGAATTCAAAAAATAGCTTGAAAATTTTAAAATAGATAGGTCATTGAAAAATAATTTATTAGTTTGCAAAATAGCTGTAAAATAGTTGACCAATTGTAAAATAGTGGGAAATAGTTAAATAGTTTCAGAAATTTTAGATAATTGCAAAATAGTTGTAAAATAGTAATTAATTTGTAAAATAGTTGAAAAATAGTAATTAATTTATAAAACAGTTGAAAAATTGTTAAATAGTTTCAGAAATAATTGTTGAATAAGTATAAAATAGTTTGTGGTTTAAAAAAAAGGTTATATATAGTAAATAGATAGGAAAATAGATTAAAAAGAGTTTATATTAAAACAGTTTATCTTGAAAATAGTCCAGAATCAAAACTGTTCACTTCCCTATCAACTCAATTTAAATTTCCACTTCCATTTAAATTGACTCAATTCCAATTTGAATAACTTCAATTTCTATTGAAATTGATTTAACCCCAATTCAAGTTGAATCAATCTTGATTTCTTTCCAAATTCAAATCAAATTCCATTTGATTTTAAACCTACTCAACTTTAATTACAATTCCAAATTATTCCAGTTAATTTGGACTACTATCTATTGAACCCACTTCAATAATTAAGTTAAATTTTAAATTAATCCTAATTTTCATTTGAACTAATTCAATTCAAATTCCAACCTTAAACCATTTCGAATTATAAATTCGAGTTAAATTTTAAATGTTGATTTAATCCCTTAAATCAAATTAACTTTTATTATTATTTTTTAGTCAACTATCTAAATCTTTAAACAATTAAATTCTGAGTCAGAATTTCATAATTCCGTTTTTAAATTATCTCTACTTAACTTATTTCGATGTTCAATTAAGAATTCGAAAACAATTTTATCATCAGAATCCAATTTTACTACTGAATTTTAACTTCAAAACCCATTCTCATTTTCATAGATTATTTATAATATCCGGATAAATAAACATCCAAATTTATCCAAACACCAATTTACAGTTCCATCCTCAATTTCCAGATCTCAAACCCAATTTGAGATCACACAAACTCCCAATTTCATTTTGAAATTTCGAATTCAAGTTTCTTGTTAAATTGCTTAACTTTCCCAAAGTTAAATTCAATTCATAAGTCATACTTACCTAAATGTCAACTTCCTTAAACATTTTATTGTTTTGCTAAGTCATTAACAATCATTTCATCATTTTAGGAAAATAACTACAACTGGAAACCAATTTATTATTATCTTATTCTGAAACTCTTTTCCAAATTCAAGATTTTAATTTCAGTTTGAATCCCTTTCAAATTTATCTTTATTAAGTTTCAATTTGGTTGTATTTCTATTACCTTGATATTAGAATAATTATTGCTTTATATAACAAAATATATTCTTATATAAAATCATTTAAAATCTTTATATAAGAAAATAACAAGTACGCTCTTATATATATACACTCAACTCATTCTAGGGTACCATTGACCCTGTCGTTAATGAGTAATCCCAACAGAGCCAAGTTTCTCGCTTAACCTGGCTCTGATACAAACTGTAACGACCAGGAATTTTCGATCACGAAAGTCCCATATAGTTAGGAAAAAGAAGAAGAGATAGAAGAAGAAGAAGATCAGAAACACCAACATCTCACATTCGTAGCGGATAAAATATAATAACAAATAATAACAGTTTACAAAAGAATTCTGTATCTGTCAAATACATTTACAATACATCAGGGTTACCCATATATACAGACATTGGATATACACAATTACATGTCTCAGATTTACAATAATATAATACAGCGGAAATACTCTATACGTTCTTGCCATCTAGCCCGTCTCCTAAGCTCCAGAACGTCCTTAACTGAAAATCCGTAATACTCATATGACTAGAGCATTACATCAAAGTAACACCTGGGTCAGGCTAGAAACCAGCATGAGTAAACCCATCTAACATGGAATACAAAAGCTTATAACTTATATAAATTCGGGGAAACTTATATCAATTTACAACTTCACAAGTCGTTATCGACATCTCTTATATCACACATCAATTTTCTAAGTACCAAAACTTAGATTGAATGGTCCAATTTACTTAAATCATTCCATTCCAGCCTATTGATTTCACACATCAATCTATAAAGAAACGGAGTGATTTCAGGTATTAACTAATACCCGACTCCGGTCTCTTCGAATCCAATGTCATCTTAACCTAAGTTATTCAAGTGAATACAATTAAGTTTTAAATACAAGATAGCAATTCATGATCGAAAGACAATCCACGTTATCACTGTCCACCCAAAAATCATATCACATAGCATCACGATCACATACCAGGAATAACAAATAATCCAAGGAATTCAAACGTCATTCAATCATCCATATATAAGCAAGGATTAATTAATCATACTATCTCTAATTAATTTAAAATGAATTAAATTAATTACTTGCATTTTTAGTTAATTTAAAATAAAATAAATTAATTACTTTCGTCATATAAATCCTGCTTACATAACCATTAATTAATTACAAATCGATTAATTAATCACCATCTAATTATTCATCATCCTTGATTAATTATTCTTTAATTACATTCAAGTAATTAGTCTTTAATTTATTATTCTTAACCAAATAGAGTAATTAACCTTTAATTACTTCATTAATTAATTAACTATAAGTAATTACATTCATCCTTAATTAATTTCATTAATTAATTACTCTATAATCACTTATTATTGATTAATTAATCAACCCTTAATTACATCATTAATTATATTAATTAATGTACCGCTTTAATTAATTACTCTATTAAATTAATTACATTTAGTCATTAATCTCTATTTAACCCATATTTATTAATCTCATCTAGTAATTAACTATCCCTAATTACTTAATTATATAAATTAATTCTCCTTAATTAATTAATTAATTATCCTTAATTAATCCCTTGATTAATTACACTGAGTAATTAAGCTCAAATTACTTTGATTAATAAATCATCCTTCAATTAGTTGCATCCTGTAATTTTCCATTAATTACTTCACTAAGTAATTACACTTCATTAATTACATTAAGTGATACGCTTTAACAAATCATTCAGTGATTATATTACTTAACTACACTAATTAAATCAATAAATCTTTTGATTACTTTAAGTAATCATCATTAATAAATCACCTTTAGAAATAAATCATTAATTATCCACCTTACTTAATAACATTAAACAATTATCTCTAAGCTTCAGTAATTATCATTGATTAATATATTAAGTGATTAATCCTTAATTAATCATATCAATAAATCAATCTTTAAAATTAATTTCACAAATTCAATTAACCTTTAATTAATTAATTGACCATCCTATACATTAAATAATTTATACTATTATTCAATTATACTTTAGTTCACCTTAAAACAACAACTTGAATTACATTTCAAAACTTTGGAAATTCGTTTAAGACTTGCTCATTCCTTGTTTAAAAACCTGGTTTACAAATTCATTTGAAACATACCCACCTTGATATGCTTTGAAACTTATTTACTTTTAGCTTACCAACCTGGCCCAAACAATAATTCTCGAGCCAGACAAGGTAAAACCCGATCAAACCCCGAGCAACCACTCGAGCACATCACAAACCCAAACTGCTTCGAGTAACCCACGAAACTTCTCGAGATCAATCACGAGAAACCATCGCCACCCAAATTCCAGACATTCTGGTGCTCACAACATCTCGTGCACATGCACCGACCATTGGTGATGCTCCAGCCTCCTCGATCACCACCGGCAAGTCGCTTTCAACCTTCTCAATCCATCAGACCACTTCGGCTCCTCCATTGACCACGACATCAAATTCGAACACAATCAGACCCAAGGAATGAAGCTGTACAGGAACCATCACCCACAAATTTTCCTCGTCTCGACGTCTCCGATCACCTGACGCCTTGAGATTCCTGCCACTGCTTCACTATGAAACCTCAAACCCAATCCCCAACGACCAATCGAGACTCAAACTCCAACGACGTCGCACAAAACTCGCGAAAACAAATAAACCCATCAGCACCTTAAACCCTAAATCGACCAATCGCCATTGCTACGGTGATCAATCCTCCCTCCTGACATTTTCCCCGACATCCCCAGTCGACAAACAAGCCTCGATGATAACCACGACGTCCAACTGTTCTTCGATCACTAGAAAATGGTCAAAACCCATTTTCTGTTCAACTTTGAACCACACCCTCGATTCTTAGATCAAAATTGAGAAATTCATCTTAAAAATAATAATTTACAATGGGTATTCAGATTATATAATTGAATTTGCAAATCATTTCACTTGATTTTAACCCATTTCTATATTTTACTGCTATCTTCCATTTTCTAGAAATATTCAAACAAAATTTGTATAAATAAAGTTTAAAAAAAAATTAATTATGTTTCAAACAAACAACCTTTATTTGTATACTTTAATCAAAAAGAGATTTCAAGAAGCGAATTGAATTTTTTTTCCAATATTAGTCCTGTTAGGAAATAAACAGAGCAGGTATCAACATGCATACTAACAAACATTCATATCAGCATGAATCCTAGATTTTATCAGACATGCACCCAGAAATTATAACATTACATTACAGGATTACACAAGACATTTAACAAACTTCATTTAAACTAATTTAGGGGTTAAATTTACTCACCAGATTTAAGAACAGAGAAGACTGGGAAAACTTTTGAAACCTAGAAGATGGATAAATCTTTGAAACTGGAACTGAAATTGATCTTGCTTCTTAACTTTATCTGTTTTGATCTTCTGTTGAGTTGCTTTGATTTTTCTTATGTTTTTAAATGGCAGCTCTTATTTCTACTTACGACTTAAGTTTGTTCGAATGAGTGAAAAAAAGGAAGACAAGGTAAAGGTATTTGTAAGAAAAGGCAGGCTGCAGTTCTGTATACAGCAAGCTTCTATTTTTTTTTATATATATTGATCGGAGAATTTTCTTTGAAATGTCGGCTTGATTTCAGATTTTTTATGCTGACTTGATTTCATGTGATGTGCCTTTGACTTTGATTATACGCTTTGTAAGCTTGACTAGGTAGGTTGTATGCTTGCATTAATTATGTGTTTCCTCTTTTGTTTACACATACACACATATATATATATCCATATATATATACATGCTTTCCCATTTCCTGACAATGTACAAATGCATGTATATCTTTCTCATTTTTATAATAATGTATATACTTATTTACACATGTATTTATCTTCTTCATGTATACTATTATATATATATACTTATGTATGTACAGTTATGCATATGAATTTTTATCCTATTTTACTTTGCTATGTTTACCCTTTTTATTTTATATATAGATATACATATGTTTTACTTTATATTACATACGACATTATAAGTTACTTATATACTTTTGTTCCTATTTAAACATATATTTATATTTATATTTATATATTTTTTATTCTTTTTTTTAGCCAAGGCTTAAGTACTTAATTTATATTCAGATATTTTAACTATCAGAAATTCAATTGTTCGACCGATCAAAAATTAATATCTTTGTTAATAAAGTCAGTTAATTTTCCGACTAACAGATATCCAAAAATTCAGGTCGTCACACCCACACATAAACACGGACATGTTTTTACCTTATAATAACCAAAATATTTCATATCAAATTCTGTTATATTATAATAGTGTCTATTGCACAAATAATAATTAAAATGGCTGAAATTATTACGATTATTAAATTCCAGCATATAGTCCCAAATGTGTAATACAATCAAAATAGCAGGCATGTAGAGGAGTTTGGATTTCCATACAAATGACCAGGTGAAGGGACTACTTCCGGTAGTACATCTCTTGAGGAATGTATTGAGGACCATCACAAAGGATCCTCTACCAACACAAGACTGACCTACCTCTATAATTAGGTAGTTCCAAATATATCATCTCCCTGTTGTTACCGACCTTTCTGAGGGCCATCATAGCATACAAGCCACATTAATTTGCATCCTCAACGTCATAGCAGGAAGAAACATATCTAGAAGGGGATGATCGTATCTTAATTGGGAATGACTCACTTAGCCCTGCTGCTTCTAACCATGTTTCGGCCATTTCCTATTGATAAGGCCTATGGTAACGATTACCTTTAACGTATCACATACTACATCACTTTGAATGTCACATTGCCATTTCCGTTGACTACTAATTTCCTTCTATAAAAATACAACCTTTGAGCTCGTACATCTCAAGGATGGTGTTAAGCTATGAGAAGTTGTCTTCTCCGCCACCACTGATGTATGTTTGTAAAAACAATGTATGTAATCTTATAAATGCAATGTCAGACACTCGTTCATACAAGTTGTCCAGGAATAGGAAAATCGAAGGAACTTTCCTACCACATCATGTCGGGACATCCGTAGGATTAGTAGCGAATAGTCCTTGCATTGGATATTTCATAACGAAAATACTACTACTACTAGATGTATATTAGGATTTTAACCCCAAACAATCAACAAGCAGTCCTTCACTATGAAAATCCTAAATATAAATATCATCGATAACCTACACAATCGAACGCATATACGTTGGTCCGAAGTGGTTTTCAGATAAATATGATCTCAGCCTCTTCGCACCAACAATGCAAAAGCGTTTCAACCTCACATGGAAATTAATTCTCATAGACTTATCATGTCTCAAACTTTCAACTTCTTCGGCCAAGTAGGAAGCTCGATAGATTGGAGTAATCACTCCACTCTACCCCAATCAACAATTCCAACACAAAAGATGATCAAGCCTATATAGATGGCTACGTACTAAGTGTACGGCTTAATAGTTTTCACATCAAGTGGAGAAACTAAAATGGCCGAATTTGATAGTTGGTTATTTAACTATTAAAGCAACAAACAAATATTTAGCACCATAAGCAATCACTAGGCCCTTTTAATTCATCTTTTATAAATTAAATCAATTTCCCAAATATTCACTTAAAATTATCTTTAAAAAGATATATTCTCAAAACCATTTCAATATTTCACTATTTGGAAAACATTTCCATATACTAATTTTAATAACAAGTGAATTCACAATTTACTTTAATTTCAAACCATTCAAACTTCATTTTAAAGTATCACTTCCCAAAACATTCATTTTAATTTAAAAGTATTATTCATTGTCCAAAATCGTGAATATAATGCCTAACAAAATTCATTGCATCTACACATTTAATTAAAAGGATCATCCACTGTCCGAAATCGTGAATATAATTCCTTTAACAAGCTTTCATATTTAACGTATCAAAATAAATTAATTTCACATTTATAATACAATGTTTATACATCTCATTTATATTTTATAAAGACTTTCATATATAAAATTCTTTTATTAACCAATTCCATTTATATCTCATTTATATGCCAAAATCCAACAATAAGTTTATTTACTTATAATTCTCTTATTTACAAATTCATTTCTTTTATAACTTCACAAATTTATAAATCATCTTATTTACTTATAAGACCCATTTATAACATCATTTTAACACTTATAAAACTCGTTTATAATTCCATTACTTTTGTTTATAAAATATCAATTTTATAAATCTTATATATATCATTTATAATAAGTTCAAAATCTTAATTTAACTTAATTTACAAAATAGTTATCTCTGTATTTCAAAAATCATATTTAAATATATTTTATAAAAATCATAGTTTACGCATATTTCACAAAAATCATAATTTTTATAACATAAAAATTATAACTTTTGTTTATTTAAAATAAATTCATTTCATTAACAATTGAAAAATTAATAAAACATACAATTTCGAAATCATTATGAAATCCTTTTTAAATTTGAAATCATCATTTTAATATTTTAAGATTCCAAAAACATAGGCCAATTCAGCAACAACACTAAATAAGGTTATTCATATCAATCATATCAGTCCTGGCAACCAAATATCATATATTATATGATAACAACATATATAACAATTCTATAAATAAAAATCACACGGTGAGGAATTCATTTGGATCCCTCCAACCTATCACTTGCAACAAATATACATATGATAAAATATGTACAATGTCCGCTTCGAGGCAGACGCGCGTACAAAAGGTCATCCATTCATATATGGAAACGTATAGGGTCTCATCCGCTAAAATATGTGGGACTATATGCAAACCAATCAATATATATAATATATCATATATCACCCAAACAAGCATCAATAAACAAAAAATAAATTTATTCCCATTTATATAAAAATATAAGCGAGTCAGAAAGAGTGACTTATACTCACATTGCTTGCAGTGGTCGTTGCAGCGTTTTATTTCAAATAAAATTAAACGCGCGTTTAATTTTACCCAAAATTTTCACTAGATCCAATCAACGCCAATCCATCTGCATCGCGTAGTATTCATCAATATGAACCCAACGCAACTTGTTTTGTGCGATTTCGACCTCGTATGTGAAAGATACATATTTTTAAAGACTAAACGATTTAAATATATAACTTTTTACAAAAAACTTTTTATTAACCTTAGTAAATCATGGTCGTTGATTTCAATACAACAGATCGTGGCCGTATTCTCTTTTTCCTTCTTCTTTCCTATGTACGCAACCTGCTCGAGAAACCCAACATCGCCCTTGACCTTTTCGTTGCCGCGCCACCTCCCTACGATCGGAAGTCGATCGAGCAATGCCAAACGAAAGCTCTTCCCATGAAGCACCTCCACCTCCAACAATTACGAACACGACCCCATATCCATCTCGAAAAACATGTGCGAACGGCGGATCTATGAACGAGATTTGCCGACGATCTACTCAATTAAACTCGATCACCACTGTTGATCTCATAGATCACGCTACCCTCTGCAATTTCCATTTAGATGCCGAAGCCTAAATGTGAATAGATTGAGAGAACTTGAGGGGGAAAGAATCGAACGTTCTTGGCCATTAAAATAGAAGAATGGCGGCTAGGGTTTAATAGATTAGGATTGTGCAATTATGAAGTGGCTAAGTCCTTTTATATAAAATTTCAAAACACTATTCACTCGAAAAAATTTCGAACTCCAACCGAAGCGTGCCGCCAGGCATTTGTAATGTTTTACCCCTATTTGAAACGCAATGAAATATATATATCGGGAGTCAATTCCATCATATTAGGAAGATATGTTTTCGAATCGAATTATTTAAATTAAAAATTATTTAAATAAATTTCTATTGTACGACCAAACCGTAAACCCGGTTGACACGAAATTTGAAATCTTATAATAATATAACATTATGGATGTAATGAAACTGATTTTGTCGAAATCCATGACTGTATCCAAAATAACTATTTTTACACGTTAATTAAATATTAAATTTTGCAATTTCTTTTAAGTCACTTTTAAATAAAATTTAAAAGTTTACTAACTTCATTCCAATCTAAATAGAATTTTTATCAACCTTATTAAATCATTTTCATTCTCATTAAATTCAAAATCCAAATATTTCCACAATTTCCAATATTAAATTAACTATTTAATTATCTAATTAAATTACTATATTTGAAATATAAGTTTGCAACTTTATAAATTTAACTCGTGAATATTTAAAATCAATTAAATATATGAATTCTAAATGATTGAAATTTTGGGTCGTTACAGGAGTGATGGATTATGTCATTATTTAAAACTTGTAATTCAAGTACTTTTTTAATGTATACTTGGAAATAAAATTCAATCAAAACGTGGACTTAGACAAGGTGACACGTATCACCTTTATTATTCAACTTAACTACCGATGTATTTTCTAAAATTATCAAATTGGTCACGAGTAATAGAATTTTAGATATTATAGTGAGTTCACTAGCAATGCTCTTTCAGTTCTGCAATTTGCAGATGACACTTTGATTTTTATATTCTATTGCCTAAACATATTATTATGCTAAAATTTATTTTATACAGTTTTGAAATTCAATCTAGTTTAAGGATTAAATCTGACAAAATCTTAGTGCTAGTTTTAAATGACATAAATAATACAAAAAAACCAAATTGCATGCAGATTGAATTATAAAATGTTGATATTCCTTCCCTATCAAATATTTAAGTTTTTTAATTTGACCTCAAAAACTAGAACATGATGATTGGATAATCATAATAGATAAAATAAATAAAAGATTGTCCAAATGAACTAGTAAATAATTATCGAGAGCATGCAGGATTATTCACATTAGCTCAGTTTTATCCGCACTACCTATTTACTAGATATCATTTTATCTTTTTCCAAATGGGTAGTTGGTAAAATAGATAAAACTAGAAGAGATTTTGTATGGAGTGGAGATGATTCGAATTGTCGCTCTAAGTGTCTTGTTAATTGGATAATGGTTTATAAGTCTAAAAATGAGGGGGAGGTTAGGAATTATAAATTTACATAACTTTAATATATACTTAATAGGAAAATGTTTCTGGAAATCAATGATAAAAATGAAAATATGGAAAAAATTAATATCGAATCAATGGTCTAGAGGCACATTTAATTTATACCACACTACTACTAATAATATATCCTACTTTTGGAAATCGATAATATTAAAATTTGATATTTATAATTTAGGAATCAATAATGTTTGTATATTTTGGTAATAACGCTTCTTTTTGGCATAAATGCTGGATTTCAATTATTCCACTTAAAGTGGAACTTCGAGAGTTATATATGAAATATGAAATTTCAAATATTACTAATTTCTGATATTTATAGGCCTAATTTTATTTTTCCTTGGGAATTTAGTTTTAATCGTATGCTAACGGGAAATACTTTAGCGTAATTTTCTTTATTGTGTGCTAAACTAGAATTATAAAGTATTGATAATGTAAAAGACATTAATATAAGGTATTGGGATATATATTCATTTTATAATTTTATAAATTTTGCAGGAACTAAATTGAAACTATTTAATTACATTTGGGGAGTTAGTGTCCCACCTAAAGGCAAAGTGCACAATGATTAATTTTACACGGTAAATTAAATACTATAGAACTTTTAAAAAAGAAAAATATATTTAATGATAAAATTGCTATTTTTGTAACAATAAAATGGAAAATATTGTTCACTTATATTTTGGATGTAATATAACTAGATTTATTCTTGTAAAAATTCTCAACTTATTCGATTCTAATATAAATTTTAGACATAATAATTGTGAGTTATATTGGAATAATCTAAATTTTATTATAAGGGTCACAATAGGTTTTACTTGACACTATTTACACAATTACTTATTCATATTTTCGGTTTGAAAGAAACCAACGAGCGTTTAATGTTATTAATTTTGTTTTGGAAAATTTAATATGTGTAATTTCTCTATTTAGTTTTAATTTGATTTCAAATCCAAGCTATAATTAAATAAAAATTTAAGTTTTAAAGAGTTTCTTAAAAATGTAAATTCTCATATTGAGTTTTTGAAGAACAAAATCATTCTAAATAATAGATATAATAGCAAGAAGTTAAATTTAGTTTCTTTGGACAACCTTACCAGTGTATCATTTGATTTTTCATTTTTGTTAGGATATTAGTATTGTTTTTAATTTTATGTTAAGTTGCTTTTAATTTGTTTCTCTTTGCGCAATATGTTTGATTTATACTCTTTATTATTCCTTGCATAGTGTTAATCATAATTTTTGATTGTCCTGTGTATTTTGTTTTTAAAATAGCATATTTTTATTTTTTGCATATATATATGTATAAATATAAAATTATTAAAACAACTCATAACTTAATGGCCTAAATTTTGACAAAAATCGAAATCCAAGTCCATGAAAGCATAGATAGTTGGATTTGGTACCTGCAAATAAGCATGACATTATCAGAGATTGATAGAAATCTAAACTCACAGCGGAAACAATAATAGGATAAGAATATTAACTATGACTACTGCCTTAAAATTAATGGTATTCCTTGAATGGCAGATTGACACATCACCATCGAATATGAGAGAAAGAAGACTCTCCAACAACTAAGCACAGCTCTAGTGACCCGTTCCTGTAAATTCTATCCTATGAGTTATAATGAGGAGTGGGTCAGAACAACGTTTTGGTGACTGAAAAAATACAAACTCTCTGTAACATAAACTTATACAGATAGGTTTCCATTTAATTATTATGTCTATTACGGTTAGCAATTCTAATCTAACCTTGCATTGCACGATTACATACTTACCCCTTCCGAAGGTATGAAATATTATTGAAGCCATATCAACCACTCAATAATTCCAAACTCATTAGCCACTTAATACTTCTAAATATAAAGTGGGTTTCTGAAATACTTTTTAAAAGAGAATTATGTATACTCTATCATTTATGCCTTAGTTGAGGTAGACTCCTTCATTTAAGGCCTACTCCCAAGGTGGTTTCCTAGAAATGTTGTCAATGGTCAGTGGGTCCTAGCTATAAGGCATCTAACCACTATTTAAGGCTTCAGACATTTAATGTCCAACTATCACGACAATTATTACCAATAAAATCATAGTCATGTAATAAACAGTACTCAAGCTATTTAATACCTTTTTATTAGCAAATAGGTAGACCATGGACATTTAAGACCTTAATTAAGGTAGACCCCATCATTTAAGGCCTATCCCCATGGCATGCTCCTAAATGGTTCTATTATTATTTTGGCTTTAGCAATGTAAGAGATTGAACCCAAGCTACTTAATACTTCCCAGTGAAAATAGGTAAACCCCGTCATTTACCTACTTCCAGAACCATGCTTCTCATGCTTTTCTAACTGTCGATGCATGGAAATCTCATTGGGTTGATTAATACTTCTTTTACTATGAAAGAAGAGGACTTTATAGTCACTTAAGACTCCAAACCTGAAGCGAACCCTTCTCGAGATATCCACCCACCCTTTAATTTAAATATGGCATCTCATTAGGTTTTTAGGAGGGAGGCAGACCCTTTAGCCACTTAAGACCTCAACATTGAAGTAAACCCTTTTTAGAGACATCCTTATTTATTTGGAATTTCACTAGGTTACTTAATGCTTCCATTGAGGAGAGAGTCGACCCTTCAACCATTAAGACCTCAAACCAGAAGCGAACCCCTATAAGATATTGCTCACCGCTTCTAATTCCAAATTTGGACCATTAGGTACATTCCAATTAAGAAAGCAAGCCCTATCTCTCATGTCGTCACGGGTTGTTAGATTAGTGATATCTCATATCAGTAGTAAATACACTCTACTGTTGGTAGTTTCAAAGTAAAAGGCGGTCTTCCGTCGACTGACCTTATTGACGTCGCATTACTAACCTACTAAGTTCAAACCATCCTAAGTCTTTATTTATATATCTCAGATATACATTAGACCTAGCTTAAAAATCCTCTTTTTTATTTAAGGCAATTAGATATACCTTAAATATTTTTCTACCGATAAATTCCCATTTAATGCTCATAAATGTCAGCTTGTCCATAAAATCCTAATAGACATTTCCAAAAGACATTTATGTATGGTTACTAATTTCAAATTAGTAACCTTTTATATCTATTCCATTTTTATCAATTCAACTTCTTTATTTATCAGTCCTATTAATCTATTTACCCTATCAAATTATTGCAATTTCCATATTTATTACCATTTATTGGAGTTACAACCTTTTAGAATCTTTTCTTATCAGTTAATTATCTTAAACATGAATATTACATGCAAGCATTGCTTCTAGCTTTTTATTTAATTATTATGAGCACAGTGATTATGTACAAATATTTACATTTATTAAACATGTTTTAGTCATATACCTTTACTAAATATACTTTTCCATGTTAAATTGTTATAATCATATCCAAAAAGATTACCCATTATAATTTCCATAAATTAGTCCAAAATAGAAGATTTAACTTTAAAATACAAAATATTGCATCATCTGAAATTACAAGGAATAATCATTTCTTTTTATTATTGAAATAGATAGTGCAAATTATAATGATTCAGCTTTACACATCTTTTTCTCTTTCTACTTGCATCTATTCCTTGTTAGATCAGACGCTGTATCTTTCTTGAAGGGAAAGAAATCAATATAATTTACAAATATTAAACGGATCTAATTTCACCATCTTCAAATATATAAAATTTTACATTCTAACAAGATTTAGGTAATAATCCAAAATTATAACAATATTATACAACCTATTTCAGATCTGGAATAAATTTCATTCAAATTAATATCCCAAATTCATACTTTTGGGACTTATTTCTAGATTATGTTGTATACAATGCTAAATGAATTCATATACAATGCTAAATCAATTCATGTTATAATAATCTATAAAAATTCACACTCACCTTTTAAAAGCAATCCGAATCTCCAAATCTGAAGTAGAACCTTTAATTCATCTCCAAATCCTTTTTAATCCAAAAGATATGTATAAAAAGGATATATACATAAATTAGAATTATAGATATGAGAAGAGATTTGGGATTGTAAGAGAAAATAGATTCAAATATATAAATTATCGCAAATATGCATATGGTTGATTCTCTTCTCCTTTTTATTAGATTTTTACTTTACTATGATTTGTTTGAATATAGGTACAAATACCTTATCTTTATAATTTAGAAACAAAGTGGAAAAGAAGAAATGGTATAACTTTTTTACTGCCTCCATAAAAATATGAGAAGAGAAGGGAGGGTTAGACCTTAATTTATAGGCGCTAGAATCTACCAGAACCGTTAGGTCGAAATATATTAAATCCGGGCCGTTGGGGCATTGGTTTACTGGAGCCTTCAGGTCACCACCGGTCGACTTCCCTTGGGTAACTAGTCGACATCTAGGGTTTGACCATCTCCAGTGATGACTCGGCATATTGGCCCGGTTAACTAATATAAAAACATTAATTATTTCTTATTTAATTATTTTCGTTTTGAATTCGTTTTTTGTTTGTAACTACTTCGTTTGAACTCCGATCGCAAAAATCCAAATATGAAAGTTGCTTAGAATTTCACTGCGAATGCAATGGTGCAAGTTTTATGGTCAAATTCCATCGTTTGCATAATGCTAGCATCAAAATTGGCCACCAACACCTAATTATAAGTGAAAGCACCAATATCTAGTCACGGATCACAGATAGAGTATAGGTAGAGAATATAATATAAAGAATAACCAAGATTATAATGAAAGCAAGTAAAAAAGCTAAGATTTATAGTGGTTCGGCTAACTCTTACCTACATCCACTCTAGAAAAATTCTTTTTAATGTCAGAAATTTGATTACAGTTACAATCTGGAATTTTTGAATAAATATGGAAGAGTAACCTCTAGGAGGATGATAAAGAGAAACAAGTGAAGATCCCCCTTTTGAAACCACGCCTGCTATATTTATAGAAGAAACTCCAGCTACAGGACCTCCTCACCTACATATGCCCGTCCTAACGATCGCTGAGCCCAGCTCGTCCATCCTGTGCCGACCCCAAGTAGAACCCGAAGTAGAACCCAAAGTAATTCCTCTGGTGACCTGAAGTAGTTCGTATGCCGACCCCAAGTGAAGTCTAATGCCGACCTGAAATGTAGCAAATGCCGACCCTAAGCGAGGTCCATGTCGACCCAAAGTGAAGTTCACGCCGACCCGGAGTAAACTCTTCACCGGCCCGAAGTCCAAACCAATGCCGGCTAATGTAATATGCCGACCTGAAGCCATATGCCGACCCCAAGTAGGACCCAACGTAGAGCTCAAAGTAATTCCTTTGGTGACCCGATGTAGTTCATATGCCGAACCCAAGTGAAGTCTAATGCTGACCTGAAATGTAGCCTATGTCGATCCCACGCAAGTCCATGCCGACCCAAAATGAAGTCCACGCCGAGCCATAGTAAACTCTTTACTGACCTCCGAAGTCCAAATTAATGCCGACTCCATGTAATATGCCGACCTGAAGCCATATGCCGGCCCCAAGTAGGATTAGAAGTAAACACCATGCCGACCCAAAGTAAACCCTATGCCGACCCGGACTGAAGTCAGTGCCAACCTGACCCTACCTCTTCAATGCCGACCAAGAGTTGTAACGAAATGCCGACCTCTTGTAACTCTTATAGCCGACCCCTTGTGACTCCTATAGCCGACCCGACGTATTGAACGTCGGCCCGAAGTAAACGAGGTGCTGACCCAAAGTAAACAAGGTGCCGACCCAAAGTGACTCAACCAATACCGACTCGTAGTTGAAGCCATGTCGACCCGAAGCAATGCTTTGGTGACCCAAAGCAACTTCTTGGATGACCGGAAGAAACTACTTGGCTGGCCCAAAGCTACCAAACTTTTGCCGAAATCCATATTCCAAGTAACCAACGTCATTTACCCATCAACCATGCTTTATCCCAGTTTCATATTCATTTTTATTATCCATTCGTTTACTCGAATCAAACCCATAATCTTCCAACCTCGCTAACCGTGCAGTCGGTTGGGTTGAATCCGTCTCTATGCTGCCTTTCCAAAAGGTGGGTTAACGCACAAATTCAACTTTTGGAGTCTAGTTAACTAACTAACTAACTAACTAATGCCAAATTATGGGGTGTTACATTTTTCTCCCCTTAAGAAGAATTTCGTCCCAAAATTTCACCAATGACTAAGTCAAGTTTTTGGCTCCTAATTATCCTAAACTACATGACCAATGAGTGTACAATAAATTTCGCAACCAAACATGCATAAGTGCACAGTGTATTACTATATCACCATACATGAAATATGTATGTAGAATAATTCTAAATCTGACCCTCCTATATGAATTCATTTCTTTTGAAACCATTTTCGAAAAACATGATGTAAACAACATACATATATAATGGCAGTTCTAGATGCATATAGATTTTTGGAAAATCTTTTCAACCAAAACCCCCGTACTCCTACAAATAGAAGTATAAAGCAACCAAATTTGCATCTACTTCCTATCATCCAGTAATCTAACGTATCAAAAATCACGTTCTAAACTTTACACTTATGTAGAAAAAGGAATTTAGGCGAAGAATTAAACATTCTTACCACAATATAATCTTCATATTCTCGTATTATAATGGAAATTTCTTTACTACCCGGGATTCACTCCAAATTTTCTATGTAAAAATGGCACATGGAGGCTTATTATCATGTTCTAAAATGAAATTAGGTCTAAAAATAGACTTGTGCGCATCATGGACAAGGTATGGAAATAGAGATTCCAAGGCTAAAATAGGTTTTCCCCCGTTATCGCTTGTATTTATCACATCGTCGACCTTAATGCACCGCTAAATTCATAAATTCTAACTCATTTACCTTCCGTACGCCTAACATATGGCCCTTAAAATCAAAGTTTTCACAATATTCTTCTTACTTTTCAAATTTATACGTCATTTGAAAAATAAAATCCCAAAATATTTAGACGCACATTTTCTCTTAAAATAAAATTTTGAACAAAGCTCTAAAAATAATTTAAGACTCAAAAATAACTAAAACACAAATTTTTTTCTTACTCTTCTTTTTTTCAAAAGGGAACTTTTCAAATCAAGGGAAAATTTTCTAAAATATTTTCCTTCTCAAAATTTTTGATAAATGAAGCCACACTTTTTGCGTAGTCGAAAGTTGATTATGCGCCAAACACATAAACCAAATTTTAAAATTCTACAACTAACCTCTACCCAAGAATTTGATATTTTATTTAAAAATGTAAACACGTTTATTATTCAAAAAATTCGCTTTTTAGGAACATGAGCAATGGCCCACGATATTACTATAACTTTGTCACGTCCTTTGCTAAAATTTTCAACTATTCTAAACTTTCAGTCTTACATTGCATTTACTGTTAGTTAAATGTCTTTACGAGATTCCCATATTTACATTGTTTCTCTACTATGCATACATATATAGGAGCAGTTCGCATATCTAGAAAGAATAACACAGTAAATTAATTAAAAACTCATAATATCGTGAGTGCCTTTTATAAGAGACGGCTAACAGTTTTACAACCCAACAACACAAAAGGAAAGAAAAATGCTGGAAATAAAAAATACTACCGTAGCGACCCGATTTTCGACCCTTGAATATCGATACTAATACATTCACGGTATACGTGTGCTGAGAACCAAAGTGGCGGAAAGACAAAAAATTAGGGTAAAATAAAAGAATAGAAAAAAAGAAGAAGAACGCAACATCAGAATCTCACAGCGGAATAATTATTTATAATATCAAAAGATGAGTACAAATGTTTACTCTAAATCTAATATTTTTAGAGTTACAAAAGCTTACTATCATCAGCCTGGACAGTTATAATTGTCTATCTTACGACACTGATATATGCACATAGCTAAAAGGGAACAACTGAAATAGAAATAGATAGACAATGGAAGTCTTCGACTTGTCTTCTAAACCCTGAAGCATCCAAGGTAAAACCTGATACTCAGCCTACTCGAAAGAGCACGCGAGGAATTTAGGGAAAACAAAATCAAGCGCTAGATATAAGTCTGCTATGAGAAAACTTGCGATACATAAACGTATGTAACAATGACTACTGAGACCGAATAGATTCTCGTAATGGTTCCCCTCAAAAGAAATCAACCTTTAATTAGGTTTAATTTAGTGATATGATAGATAATGTCTAGGGTGTGGGGTATTGTAATATCAAATAGCTGTGGTGCTTACATTAGTCACACCACAACATATTAGGTTACATTTATCCACTAAGATTCATTTGCATAATGGATTTTCCACGGGGATCTCTTCGGGAGAGCCGAATCCAATCTCCATGCACAACGATCAAAAATCACCTTGCGAGCGTCGTATATTTCTAGATAAAATATACCATAAGGTAAATAAAAGTGGCCCAACATCCGAACATAAACATAAACAACATGAACAAAATATCATCAACTCCTCCTGGCCGGTAATCGATAAGTATCTCAAGATATAGAGTTGGCAACATCCCGACATAGGTCACTAACCCTAGGTTATGCATCCTACTTTACCTTTAGCCATTTTCGATGTCGAGGTTTCGTTCGACATCTTTCACTCCAGTCTTCATCACTTGAATGGAACACAAATCCCCAATTGGATTCTCATATCTCGAACAGATCACGAATCAGTACATGGATTCGACCATCTTAAATAGATCTCAAATCTCCACACAGATTCTAAGTAGAACACTTACTGATCCCGGATTCTTCAAAACTAATCGATGAATTTTTGGTAAACTCAATTTCGATTCTTTTAGAAGTAAGCCAAAGCTAGAGACGTTTCATAACAATACTCCTCATCGAGGGTTCTTATTGGTATAAAATCATGAAGCATTTCGATAACTTCCTAAGTTAATATTATGTAAAGTTCGATAATCGACTAATCCATTGTCTAATCGAAATAATTGCTTATACAAATCACAATTCGTACGCTTAACTCGTTTCTGACATTCCAGCTTAACCAGTCCTCACCTAAGAGCAAAGCTAGGCAAGTTTGGGCACTGGTTGCTCTAATCCTTGCCTAGACACTTCAGTCTTGAATCTTACAAATTGATAAGTCTACCTCATCGGCTAACAAGGAATCAACTTGATTAACACGTTTATGATATTTTCCACTTACCTATTCCTCCGTTAAGAGGGAAGCCCGGTAGGTTAGAGCTCTATTGCTCCGTCCCTACTCGACATCAATCTTAACTCTCACAAATAAATAAGATTACTTCGTCGGTTTTTAGTGTTAAGCATAACTAATTACTTTTCTAAAAATTAATTAAACAATTAAATATTTGGCCATTTAGCAATTCCAACTCCTTTTCGAAATCAATTAAATTACTTGGAAATACTTATAATAGGTTTGTAACAACCCCCACTTGGAACCCCAAAACTAACGGCTATAGATGCTACAGTCATTCATAGTTATTAATTCTTGGCGACCAAATACGGTAATTTTAGATACATTGATATAACAAAAACGCATGTATATGGGAAAATTTTAATAAGTTTCACATTTCCTTTTAAAATATTTCAAATTCATCGCCTAACCCCAGATTCGAGAACCATGCTCAAAGAAAATATAATTATTACAACATACGACAATAGCGATATATGAAGATGCCCCCTTGGATGATCAAAGTATATAAACAGGCAATTAAACAAGTTTGCCTTTACAACAAAACACAACGGATTCAAAATAGAAAAGAACTCCTAACAGCTAGCTTGCCTCTTGCATGTCTTCAAAAGCTTATTCGTCTAAAGAGGTATGTGAAAAACTCAACTCTCAAACTACTCAAAATTAATTAAGCACTAGAGAGTTTAAGTGGAAAACATAAACTTCGAGCCAGACATAAAGCCAGGTATGAAAAATAACCTACCATCACAAACCATTTAGATATCTAGTGAGACCATGCCACTTGGCATAATGGGTTTTACCCTCACTGGTATCTTATTAAAACTCATAATAACCATATACCATGCTCCTACATGCACAATGGTTAAAAACATAGTAATTTAAAATATTACGATGATATAATATCAAGTGAATTATTCTGGATTTCCCATCCCCGTTCATTTGACTATCTGCCGTAGTTATAGTTTCTAAGGTCGCTATTAACCTATTAGTTTTCATGGGCTGAATAATAACATGTTTAAAGTTTATGGACTACCTGTTCTATTTCATATTTTTCATGGGATCACTAAGAACCTATTGCCCCCGCCAATAACATCACACATTTATTTCATGTTTTCTCCCTGAACCTATTGGTATCTCCAATAAATTTTCCTATATCATAGTTTTCATGAGTTGACTATGAACCTATTGACTTTTGTCAATAACATAATCTGGATATAGTTTTCATAGATTCACTACAAACCTATTGGCCCATACTAATAACTCTTTCTAAATATAGTTTTCATGGGTTTAATATGAACTTGTCTATCTAACAACTTCTTTGTTCAGTATTTAGGCTTTATATATTATGGTCTTCCTGAACTCCTAGATGCAATTCAACTCATTCAGGAGTTAACTCAATTTACATTCACTACTGGGTCAACCTAATTGGTTATTCTTCCCTTTCTCCCCTAATTACAGTTACGGGTCCATTTTACAGTGAATATATATATATTAGAAGAAGCAAACATAATAACATTATAACACCAACATCTATGGTTTAATACCCTTGAAATCATTTTCATATGAAACATGGTTAATCCTTTAAACCTATTGCTTTATCAAAGAAAGTATCTTCAAAAACTCCATACTTAAAAGCCATTTCAAAACTCATTTATTTTTGCTATGAACTTTCCTTTAGACATGAGATTAGGTTCTTTATTTTGAAAACTAAGGCTTTCGAAACCTTAAACCTTTACTTTCAAAACCATTGGATAACCTCCTTAAAAAGCATTCAAATCTTCTTTTCAAAACACTAAGCATATTCCTTTCGAAATGCTTAAAAGATCTCTTTCGAAACCATCAAAACATACCTTTCGAAAGTGTTAAGGCATCACTTATTAAATCATTGAAGCATAGCTTTGAAACCATTTGAAAGTATCTCTTTCGAAACCATTTGAAAGTACCCTTTCGAAACCATTAGGTTTAATTCTTAAATGTATCTTTTGGGTTAAATTGAATATAAACGAAAGTACCTCTTTCGAAACCATTAACCTTCATATAAAAGAGTTTGGGAAAACTGATGTTTCTTCGGAACCATCCTTTCGAAAGTTTAAATCATTTAAGTAAATCATTTGGAAGGATAGCTTCGAAACCCCTATCGAAACCATTGCCTTTGAAACACTAATGTGGCTACTGGAGCCCTTTCAAAAGCTTTGGGAAGTGGCTTATTATATTTAGAAAACAAAAGCTACCTTTCGAACAAGTTGATGACTTCAATTCTCGAAAGGTATGAGGTCGGAAGCATGGTTTTGACTGGGTTTAAACTACCCTTTCGAAAGCTTTGATTTAAAAGCAGGATAACTCATTTGAAAGCTACACTTTAACAAAAAATTGTCAACCCATCAGTATTAAAGTAATTCAACCCTTTCAAAAGCATTCTTTTGAAAACAAGGCAAGTGGCATCTTCAAAAGTTATTTAAATGGGCATTGGCTCCTTCGAAAGCATGATTTCGACTCCATACCTGTCGCCGTTCTCCAATCCACTGCCTACCAATGCATCGATACCTTGTGTATTAGTTTCGAATTGGTTGAGATGGAAGTAAAGGGTCGAAAGGTCCTACTGGAAGTGGCGAAACCATACTTCTATATAAAAACTGTTTTATTGCCTTTTAACGTAATTGCTTTCTAACCAAACTGCCACTTTGTAAAAATTTAATTGGTTGCCATATACTTTTAAAATTCTTTTGAAAATAAAAATGCCGCATTAGTTTCAGATCTAATTAAAATAATTTAACAAATAAGCCCTTCCTTAAAAAAACAAATAAAACATTTAAGTCCTCCATTTAGAATAATTTAATTTCCATAGTATATTACTTAGGAAAAATGACCAAAAATCATAGAAATTAATTTTTAATATGTTATGTGACGTATAGAAATTTCAGATCCAAATTCCTTCATATAATAACCGAATTAATTTTAAACCCAAGTTGTTCATTTCTTCCTTCAAAAATTCATAATAAATTTTCCATAGCTTGGACAATTACAGAAAATTAAACCCGTCTCCAAAATAATGTTTTACATAACATATTAAATTCTCACGGCATTTGAAACCTAATATGAATGATTTTAGCCTTATAATCAATTAAAACAATTATCATACAAACTTGTTTGAATATAACATATCATGAAATCCAAGCATATCTTTATCAGAAATCTTCATAATGGAGTTAAACTTAAACCTAAAATCATATGCTCTTTAAAAAAAATAGAGATGGTTTATTATTCACCTTGATTAGGATAAGGAACTTAAGATTTGATCTCTGATTAATTCCCCTTGCTTAATTGCTTAGATTTAGTTGATTTTCCCTAGATTACGGCCAGCTTGCATTTCTTCTTTTCTTTACGTTTTTGAATAATGAAAATATGAACATGAAGAGAAATGGAAACGTGTGTTTTAAGGATTATGGGATCATGGTGCGAGAATTACCTAGTAAGCCCTTCTTTTATTCTCTTATTAGTTATCTAATAAACCATTTCAAGAAAATCATTCATTATTTTTAATTAAGCATGGCCTCTAGTTAAGTTTTCAAATCTCAATCCCCTTATCACTCTAATATTTACATTATTCTATTTAGTTTATCTAATTAAATCTCCTAAATGATGTTATTAAAGTAGGGGGGTTACAGGCTCGCCTCCCTAAAGAATTTCATCTTCGAAATTCAGTAAGGACTAAATACTAAATATAGAAATAATCTGCAATAGCTCCTAAATATCATACTAGCCTGCCCGACTAGCAACAATCTATAGAAAGCAAATATAGAACATAACCTCACGATAGATCTAGATAAGTATCTCTAAACCTATCTCGTGTCTCTCAAGTACAGTCTTTCTCAGTTTCGCTCCACTGAACTTTCACCAACTTGACTGCCTTGTTCCTTAACCTTTTCCCACTCTCGCTAGAACCCGAACTGGTTGTTTAACAAAAGCCAAATTAAGTTCTACTATCAAATCGTCCAACCTCGGCGGAGGAATAGTTGTCTTTGGATTATGCACATTCTTTCGAAGATGAGACACATGAAATACGTTATGGACCTCTACCATACTGCTCGACAACTCTACTCTATATGCGAGCTTTTCGATTCTATAACTTGGAATGACCAACATATTTCGGTATCAGTTTCTCTAGCTTTTCAAATTGCACCACATGATGATACTTTTATGAAAGCCCTATCTCCAACTGCGAATTCTAGGTCCTTACGCCTCTTTTCTACGTAACCCTTCTGTTTAGATTAAGCTTCCCTCATCCTTTCTCGGATCAACTCAATCTTCACTGTCGCCTGTCTAACCAGATTTGGACCCAAGGCTAATCTGTCCCCAGACTCCAACAAACATACTAGCGATTTGCATGGCCTTCTATACAAAGCTTCAAAAGGCACCATTCCTATACTAGTTTGATAAATGTTATTATAGGAAAACTCAACCAAATGTAGGTGATCTTCCCAAAATCCACCAAAGTCCAACATACAAGCTCTTAAGAAATCCTCGAGTACCTTATTGACTCTCTCTGTCTACCTATCCGTCCAAAGGTGATATGTAGTACTCATCTTAAGCTTGGTACATAACACATCCTGTAGATTCTTCTAGAATTCACTAGTAAACAAAGAATCTCTGTCACTGACTATACTACTAGGAATTTCATGTAGTCAAACTATGTTCTTCATGAAAAACTTAGCTAAAACATGTCGCATTTCGGTCAACTTAACTAGAATGAAATGAGCACTCTTGGTCAACCTGTCCACTATGACCTATATACTTTCATTTCCTCTGTTCGATCTTGGCAACCCATCTATAAAAACTATGGATATCGAATCCCATTTTCAAATAGGTACCTCCAAATGTTGAAGCAACCCACTTGGCTTCTAATGTTCGGCCTTCACTTCTTGACAGTTTGCACACTGCCTAACCCATAAGCCTACATCTCCCTTCTGACCTTCCCAATAGAAGCTCCTCTTCATGTCTTGATACATATTGGTTCCTATACCGTGAATCATAAATCTGAATCGATGACATTCATTTAGAACTTCTTTCCTTAGGCCCTTATCATTCGGAGCACACAACCGTCCCTTATCAAGCTAATATGTAGACTGAATATATAAACTCTATAAAGCTGACGTGAACTTTGCATATAACCAATATATTATAACAGTAGAACAAAAGGTAAAATAGACAATAGCGCTCATATAATATAAGCTGTAAACTATTTATAATATATACCTATGTAGTGGACCTATAATACTCATATATACTCATTTAAAATCAAATATTAATATATATATCTTACTCAAAAATCTCTACAGGCAACATATACACAAATTCGCATACATATTACATGTTTTAAAAACAATATATATAATACTTCTTTGACGAAATAATGTACTGTAACATATATACATATATCACAACCGAAATATATATATCAAGATCTTTATTAAACTTGACACATATGTTAAAAAAAAATATGTATAATATTATACTTACCGTACATGACATCATCACTTGAAACTAAGATATTACGTGCATAATAGTAAATATGCTATAGTCATGTACTGAATCTACAAAGAGTTTACACTTTGACCCATATATATATAAAACAAAACAACAAATATAATAATATAAGTAGTACTGCTAAAATCTGAATATATATATCTCCTCTATAATGTTATATATATAATACGAACATATATATATATACTAGAACAAAGCAAACATGGAATATATATCACTACTAGAACTACAGTGTATTCCAACGTCCATTTTCCAACGGCCTCCAACGGAATTTCTAACGGCTTCCAACGGCTCGTTGGATTTTGTCGTAACCGTCTGAAGCCGTTGGAATGAAGCCGTTTACGGCCGTTGGAAGCCGTTGGAAAATTTCCTGCATATTTTCCAGAGAACCGACCTGAAGCTCATTATCTCTTCCCCAATTCTATATTTTCACCCAATTCCTCCATTCCACCACCTCGTAGCCTGCTACCGCCGTCCCAAACACCATCCCAACCACCTCGATGCCATCTAGAAGCTGCTCTAGCCCATTTCCACCCTTCTAGCTCTCCGAATCGGTAATTTTGCTAAACCTAATATTTAGATTTTTTATTTGAGGTTTAATTTGAATTGTGATTGATTCCTACTTGTTAATGTATGCATATTACATCATGTTATCCCCTAATTGCAACTATTATCCCATAATGAACAAGTTATTACCGATTGAAAATTTGGTACTTTAGGATATTGCATTAGTTTATGTTGATTTGGTTAGTATTGAACGTATGTGTGTGATAGAGTTTATTGCATTTGGAAGCCGTTAGAACAGATATTGAATTTGTGCGAACACGAGTTTTGTATTTGTGTGAACACGCGAATTGATTTAGTGTATAAATGAATTTGTAATAAATGAATTTTGTGTACAAATTTTGTGTATAAATGAATTTAGTAATTATGTAATAAAACGGTAAAATATAAACCAATATTAATTAAACGAGTTATATATTTAAATTTAATACAAACAAATATTTAAATCCTTAGATATATTTGGCCATGTCTGACAAGTGTTGTATATGATCGTTTTAGGGATATTCGTTTTTTCCAAAAAACGGACAACTCTATTCATCTGATACATCATTTGTTGGATTTGTCCCTGTATTGGACAAGTTACAAACACTATAAAGTAATTATATTTCATCAATCATATCACTTTAAACGGTTCACAAAATTTCGACGGCATTTCCTTTACGTTCCTTGTGTACATGCATTTGTGTACGATACAAGGAACATGGGGTAAATGATGCCGAAATTTTGTGAAATCGTTTAAAATGATATGATTTACGGAATATAATTACTATTGTATTTGTAATGGGAAGTAGGATGACCGACCATCAAAGAAGACACATAAGTGGCAATGAATCAATAGTTGTTTATTTAAAATGAAGTTTGTAGAAAAAATATAAAATTTAATACATGTTTACTAAATCAGTAAATAAAATTTAAACAGAATATAAAATGAACGATTTACAATTTTTTTACTTTATCATAGGGTTTCAAGTAGGAAAAATGGTCAATTACTTTAATGATCGGAGCTGGATGTATCAAAGAAGGGAAATTAATGGCGCAATAAGTGAACATTTTCTAAAAAGGGTACAAGTGTTCATCGAATTTGGTATAAGTAATATTGCAAACGATGATGAAATTCGTTGTCCATGTAGTAGATGCAAATTATTGAACTATTTAGTACCGAATATAGCTAAGGTTCATTTGCATCAATACGGTTTCGTACCCAATTATTTGTTGTGGGATCGTCATGGAGAAATTGTAACCCCTAATAATCAAGAACAGTCGGTGGAGGTCATTAGTGATGAAGTTAGTACGAATCTCATAGAACATATGGTCGAAGATGTAGCACGATCAATGTTCCCTACCGTTGAAATTGATAACGACGATGTTAATGTCGAAGAGGAACCAAATGTTGGAGCTAAAAAAATATATGATTTATTGGATCATGCTAAAAAAAAACCTTTGGAAGGGATGTTTAAGCGACTCTCAATTATCGGTAACTGCATAATACATTGCAATGAAATCAAAATACAACCTTACATAAGCTGGATTTACGGCTGTTGTTCAAGCTGCTAAACGTCATATGCCACTCGATAATTTAATGTGCAAAAATTATTATGACGTGAAAAAACTTATGTCATCTTTCGGTTTGCCGTATCAAAAAGTAGATACATGTTTAAAGGGTTGCATGTTGTATTGGAAAGATGACATCAATCTTAGAAATTGTAAAATATGTAATCAAGAAAGATACAAACCGAGGAAAAAGAAGGGAAAAGAAGTTCCGTACAAGCGTATGCATTATTTACCCATCACCCTTAGACTTCAACGGTTATATGCATCATCTGTAACATCGCATCATATGAGATGGCACATCGTGAGAACACCTCAAGAAGGTACGCTGACACACCCATCTGATGGAGAAGTATGGAAATATTTTGACAAGAAATATCTCGATTTCGCAACAGAGAGCCGCAACGTTAGACTAGGTTTATGTACAGACGGCTTCTCACCGTTTTCTCAGTTTGGTTCTAAATATTCATCTTGGCCTATAATAATCACACCTTATAATCTACCCCCGTGGATGTGTATGAAAACTCCATATATGTTTCTCACAATTTTCGTCGCTGGCCCTGATGATCCGACACAGGCATTGATGTTTACTTACAACCATTAATCGAAGTGTTGAAAATATTATGGTATAAAGGAGTTGAAACATACGACATATCAAAAAATAAAAAATTTCAGATGTTCGTTTCTCCATTATGGACTATTATCGATTTTCATACATATGCAATGCTTTCGGATTGGAGTACGGCCGGTCGTTTTGCTTGTCCTTATTGCATGGAAGAAACACGAGCATTTTCATTACCGCATGGGAAGAAAATTTCATGGTTTGATTGTCATCGATGTTTTCTTCATATTAATCACCCTTTTAGAAGAGACAAAAAAACTTCACAGCTAATAGGCATGAGACTCTACGACCACCAACGGTTTGGTTAAGCGAAGATATATATGAACTTGTAAAAGATTATCCAAAGATACACGAGACCGGACAACAAATTGAAATTCAAGGTAAATCGACGTTTCATAATTAGTGCAAACAAAGTATATTCTGGGAATTGCCTTATTGAAAAAATCTTTTAATCCGTCATAACATTGATGTGATGCATAATGAAAAAACATATTTGATAATGTGTTTTATACATTTTTGAATGTGAAGGGCAAGACTAAGGACGATTTGAAATCTAGACATGATATAGAAGAAATATGCAATCGTCCTGAGCTTCATATGAAGCCCATTGACAGTAAAAACCCCAAAGCATGCTACGAACTAGACATCAACCAAGTTTAAGTACTGTTAAAATGGGTGGAAGGATTACGATTTTCCGATGGAATTTCCTCTAATCTTCATAAATGTGTCGACTATAAAAATGGAAGACTGAGTGGAATGGAAAGCCATGATTATCATGTAATGATGGAAAATTTGTTACCCATCGCTTTCAAAGAATTGTTACCGGTAAAAGTTTGGACAGTAATAACAGAACTTAGTTTATTTTACAAGGAGCTTTGTTCAACTACGTTAAAAGTTGATCGTCTACTTAAATTTGAAGAAGAAATTCCTATACTGCTCTGCAAACTGGAGAAAATATTTCCTCCGGGTTTCTTTAATGTAATGGAGAATTTACTGTTCATCTTCCATATGAAACACGTCTTCGAGGTCCTGTGCAATATGGATGGATGTATCCATTCGAAAGGTATGTTACTATACTGAGTATGTAAATGTTAATTTAATTTTAAATAGAAGTTAATACTTAACCGAAATATTTTTTTATTAAGTACTTAAATCATTTAAAGAAAAAAGTGAGACAAAAAGCTCGAGTTGAAGGTTCATTTGCAAATCATATATCGAAGAAGAAGCTTCTTTCTTTTTCTCTCATTATTTTAATGATCATGTGAATTTATCATTTGTAAGTGTTCCACGTAATGATGAGGCCGTTGAACAAAATTCTTCTTTTGAATCAGTATTATCTATTTTTAAACAACATGGCCGACATGTTGGAAAATGTGTGGAAGTATGGCTAGATGGTAAAGATTACCATGTAGCACACACATTTATTCTTATTAATTGTCCTGAAGTTGCACCATTTATTAGGTAATTACCACCTTCCAAGTTTTGTTAAATTTAATACTACACGTGTAAATAAATAATAATGTAATATATCATGTTTGTGTTTGCAGTATTTTTGAATCACAAAATCCAAGCGGCGATTTAACATGCATCTAAATTTTAATCTTATAGAAATTAAACATACCTTGCGTTATCAAAAGTACGACCCTTTTATACTAGCCAAACAAGCCCTACAAGCTTATTATACCCCTTATCCATCTCTAAAAAGGGATAAAGCAGATTGGTCTGCAGTTTTTAAAACCAAAGCAAGATTTACGTTCGATGGACAGAATATTCCAGACGAACAAGCCTATCAAGCAGGTCTGGAGGAAAATGTTGAAATAGCAATTACAGACGATCAAACTGATTTTGGACCTTTAAATGATGAGACAAATGTATTAGTCGAAGCATTTGAGAGTGTAGAGGAAAACGACATAGAACACGAGACCGAGTCTGAATCAGAAAACGACGAGGACGACTGAGTAATATCCGGTAATTTTTACAATTATTCACATTACATTTATATCTGATTAATAATGCATTTATCCAAAGTTATACAATTTTAATGACAACAAGTGTATACTCACACACTCAACACATACACACAACATGACACATTTGTAGCATATTGTATTACATTTTTTAATGGTTCGTTATATCATAATTATTATGAATTGTATATGCATGTATATGGCAGGTATATTATGTCTGGCTCTGGTTTTGGCTCTCGACGACGTGGGTCTTCCCAGCAGATTGAAGAGAGTAGTGGTGAGCCACCAGCTCGTCCAGTCGTTTAATTGTAGCCAAAGGCTGATCAGGCGTAAGTATCATAATTAACAGCATAGCAATTTTAATTTTTTGTACATGATATATCTATAATTATCTAAAGTTCCATTTTATATTTAATGTAGTGGGTTTGAGTTGGAGCCATCTAAAGTGGTTCTGAACATTTCTAAGCAGGC
Source organism: Allium cepa (assembly GCA_030765085.1). Lineage (NCBI taxonomy): Eukaryota > Viridiplantae > Streptophyta > Magnoliopsida > Asparagales > Amaryllidaceae > Allium > Allium cepa. Next base: position 119,165,240 of record CM060946.1, on the reverse strand, counting down.
GTATATGGGCAGGATGAGCGATTGCTGGCCTAAGTGGAGTAAGATCCCTAATGATGTGAGGGAGACCATTTAGCAAGATTTTCTAGTAAGTTTATACCACTTTACAAAATGATTAATTAAATACAAATAAATAATTAGTAATCTTTTCTCATTATACAGGGCGTAGTAGATTTGCAAGAGTCTGACATCAACTTAGTTCAGCGACACTGGAACTCAAAGATCGCTAAGAACTATAGGGAGAAGATGTCAGAGATTAAAAAAGTAGGGAAGTAACCAAAGTGGATGAGCACGGCTGTATGGGATAAGTGGGTTGACTGGTGTTAACTCTAAGGAGTTCTAAATCTATAATGAATCTCAGTAAATTTTTTAATGTTTAATAAATAATTATTCATTGTAAATTTGCAGGAGGAGTCAGAAAGGAACTCAGCAAACAAGAGCGGGAATCCAGTAACTCATCGTGGAGGCTCCAAATCTTTCCAGCATCACCGCGAAGATTTGGTAAATTTATCTATTATCACATTTGTATTGATCCGTTCAGTAATTAGTTATGTAGAGTTAAATTATCCAAATTATCAATTGCAGGAACGAGCTTATGGACATCCCGTTGGCTTAGTGGACTTATTTGCTCACACCCACGCATCTAGGCAAGTAAACGAGTCTGGCAAAATCATATATCAGTGGGTTGATCAGGATAGGGCGACTGAGGCATATGTATGCTTTTTTTTAATTTCTAATACTTACATTGATAAGTTTATTAATTACTAGCTATGTAAAATAAAAATTACATTCGACTATTTTTCAACTGAAATTGTTTTTTTTCATTATAGTCAAGGTTACAGGAGGCACGGGCTTATGTGCTTTAGCAGTCTGGCCGTGATGAGTTGACACATGAGGAGCAAGATAACATATTTGACGCTGTTATGGATCAAACGCAGCAGAGTAGACATTATGGCTTCGGGAACGTAACGGTAATTAATCCTTTTACATATGTATAACAAATTAGCGTTTAGATATATAGCGTTATAATATTTTATATGCTGAGACAACCCTTTTGCTATTATTTCTATTTGCAGGCTCGACAAGCTCAAAAGGCCCAAGACCAAGAAGAAATTAAGGAGCTTAGAGCTATGATTGAGCAGCTACAGGAGGAGAATCATCTGCGAGCTGTACAGATGGAGCAGCTAAATCAAAAGCTTGCGGAGTATGTGCAGAATCATGATACCTTTCCTTCGTCGTCTGGTGCTTCCGGAGGCGACGACGAAGATGCTTGAGGAGATATGCTTTTTAATGTTTGTGTTTGAACGATGTATATATTGACTTGGAGATGGTTATTATGTGTTTTAATATTGTATATATTGGTACGGAGTGAGTGAGAACGATATTTTTATGGTATATACGTGGTTTGTCGGCATGTTTCGATGGTATTTACGTTGATGGTATGGTTTATGGCGTTTGAATGATTTGGTTTGTTTATATTGGTGTTTAATTGATTTGTGTGTGTTGTTTATATTCATATTTATATATATGTGTGGAATGGATTGGAAATGTATTGGAAATGGAATGGATTGGAAATGGTGTGCTTGAAAGATGAATAGGCTTGCTGTTGTACAGCAAAATAAACCCAGATTTCCAACGGTTTCCAACGGATTATTGGACATTTTATTCAAATGGCTTGTAACGGTTTCCAACGGCTAGCAACCGTTGCGGCCGTTGGAAATTCCATAGAAAAATAGCCCTTGGTTCCATTGGAAAGCATTGATTATATTCTAACGGCTATTCCAACAGCTTCCAACGGCCGCCAATGGCTACGAGCCATTGGTATAGGTGTTTAATCTTGTGGTGTGTGTGTGTGTATAAATTTAAAAACATACAAAAGAGGCTGGAAAGGTTCGAGCTAAAGCGGTGCCTTTGGGTGGTGGTGCGCCTTCGGTCGAGCATTAGCTGTTGATGGGAGGGGCAAAGTTGTTTCCATTGGAGAGGGGTCGCACGGGACAGTGGCGAGAGCGGGAGGAGATGGCTCTGCTGGAGGGTGGCTATGATGGTGAGAAGATGGTGTGGCAAGTCAGAGTTTGTTCGGTTAGGAGCTGAGTATAGCGGCTGAGCGATGGGCAGTAAGCGAGGAAGTTGATGTGAAAGGTGGTTTGGATAGCAAGGTGTGATAGATATTGGTGAGAAGGGAGACACATAATTTTTGGGATGTGGCAGGGTTGAGGGGCTCGGGTTTCAGCAGGGGAATAGGTTTCCCCATGCAATAGAAACTATAAAAATATTTTCAAATGGAAGAACAGAACATAGAAGGAAAAGGAAAAAATAAAATGTAGAATAGCCGAACCTGAAATTTAACGAAACCAGCAAATATAAAATTACGATGGGAATGATAAATGTTAGATATTGATTTTTGAAAATTTCAAAGACAAGTGTCTTTTTAATTTCAATAGGTAGACAAACGAAAGGCCACAAAAGTTAAAAGGTTCGAAAACGGCTACCGATACGGTAATCATTTTACTGATTTCGTGGCATAGCAGACCCCGAAATAAACAAATGAATATGCCGTGGAGATCAACATGACGATATGATCGAAACGGTATACAAATATCATTGACACGACTATTCTATCAAAGGTCGATAATCGATGCCGAAAATACTGCTAAAATGACGAAAATAAGATAAACGGAACAATAGCAATCCAAATTTGGCGAAATGAAATATGATGTCATATTTAGAAGATGATTTACAAATTTATTATAGAAACATATTCAGGTTTGGAAAACAATTTATTATCATCGAATAGAAACTGATTTAAACTTAAATAAAATTACACAATAAAATAAACTTTCATATTAACTGATGAAAATTTTCAATTTGCTATGTTTATATAAACGTATTCCAAATATCAAATTTTTATTTCTAAATTTAATTATTTAAAATTTCAAAAATTTCAGTTAATTGCGTTATTAAAATTATTAATGTTTACGGTTTGTTACACTCTCACCCACTCAAAACTTTTTGTCCTTGATAAGAAAGGAGGCAGGAGAATAAAAACAACCAGAAAGAAAAATAGTTTTGAAATACAAAATAAAAAAGTTAATTTAAACCATATAAATTTCATTTATTTTAAAATTGGTTTATATTCAATTAATTTGGTTTAAATCCATTTTATTTCACTTAAGTTAAGTTCACTTAGAATTCGATCATAACTATACCTAAATTCATTTTTACTTATTCATTATCTTATTATTCAATTTATCACAATTAACATTTTCTATAATCATAAATTAGGTGTGTAATCATTTATTATAATCATATTTCATTCCAGAAATTGATTCTTTCTCTCCCCAATTCAGTAATTCAAATTTTAAATATTCATTCAAAAATTTGGCATCATTTTAATAATTGAAAACATCCTTTAACATAAATTTAAGAGTTAAATTTCCAATTTCAATTCAAGTCATTTAGAGATAAATGTATACATATATATGTATATATTATATATCAAATCAAATCAAAAATCATATACCTATATATATTATAAGTCAAGTCATACTCAAGAAATTTAATTCAAATTCATTCCAAAACAAAAGTGTAGCAAAGCTACTAAGTGGTCTCTCCACTTTGAAACTCAAAAATGAATGCCGATGATGCTGTAGTCATCACCGAAATTATTTTTCAATGATAAAAGAGGAGAGTGCTATTTTAAAACCTTTAAAATTCTTTGGAAACGATTTCTATTTGAAAATACTTTAAATAATATGCCCTAAGATTTTTAAATCCAAATTTCCTAAAGTACCAAAAATTTAATTCTCAAATTCTTAATTTACATTCATTTAAATTCCAAATCAAATTATAACCATGTTTTATGATTTCATTAATTTATATCATGATGCAATAGTCAATGTTTTACAAAAGAATAAATGATAATCAAATATTATGATTTCTAACAACCAATTCATTTAACCATTAAATTTCAAAAAATATAATATAATCATATAAAAATTATTTCATTTACCAATTTTTGAAAACAATATTGTGTCAGTTTGCTCTGTTCAAGTGTTTTAAAATTTCTATCGATAGCATTGATCAAACGAATCGATCGAAACCCCCAATCCACCTTAACAACTCAAACAACACACTATAAAATATTTTAATATTAATTACAAATACACTCTCTCACATGATGATACAAGAATAGATAGAGAACCAGGATAAAGATTCAAATAAAAGGGAACCCTAATCGAAGAGATTTCTAACCAAGATGATAGGCTTGAGACGAAGATAAGATGATTAAATAGCAAAAGAGACAAGGTGGATATACTAATGTTAATCGTGGGCAACCTTAACCAGGTCAACCGCGACTTCAGAATAAGATCGATGCAGAATTCTGAGGTAAATCGACATTCGATCGAAAGAGATAGAATTCGAGCATAGCAAGAGATAACAGCATCTAAACCGAGGATACAAGAAATCTTCGGTGAATCAATGCTCGTTGTAAAGGATTTTCACCCATTTACAAATCATTCTAAGATTGTCGGGACCGCCGATTTATTATACAGATCATCCGAAGTGGAGTTACGTGATACTCCAGAATTAAGAAACACGAATAGGGGGAGACAAGAATGGATTTCAGAACAAATGTGGAAGTTTCAAAATTCAAAGGAAACAGAGTCAAAGAGGAGAACTCAAACTCGAACGAAGGTGATTTCGTAATTAAATTTACCATATATACTAGGTCTTACCTAAAACCAGAGCTCTGGTACGACATGTAACATCCCGATATTTTCAACCATTCGCATCCGCACATGTTGGACTTGAATTGCCCAAAATATCATATTGTTAATTATATTTGGCAAAACTCAGCATATACAGTAAATAAATCAATCACAGAATCACAAACATATAGTAATATAACAATAAGCAGCAGACACATATGAATAGTAGTTCATGAAGCTACTATATATATAACAGAGTTAAAACAAGATACAACATAAGTCTCAAATACATAGAAGTCTCAATACAATAGTCAAATAACAAAATCTGAATATATCAGTGGAGTCAACTGAATAACTGAAAACTGAATAGATCTAGATGGATCTCCAAGCGAAGCTCCAACTCCAAAGGTGAGTCTCAAATGCTATGACACTCAATATAATCGAGCATAAAGAAAAACACAAAACACAAGTCAGGATTAACATTCTTATATCAATAAATCCAACTCAAATGAAATATCAACTGAAATACAAGTAACTCAAAGGATGTTTGGGATACCCATCGTCTAAGGATCCGTGGAACTATCTACTATGTAGTACAATATGCTATTATAATATGTCTGTAGTAAAGTAAAAGTATTAAAATAGCATTAAGGCGTTACCCATATCCCCCTTAACACATTTTATATATTCCCATGGTCTATACAGTACTGTAATCCCCCCGTACTTGAGGCCGTCAGAAGGCACTCCATACGTATGGTACAAAACAAACTCGTAGCGGTCTCGATAAGGTTGGTGACATGGCATAAATATGCAATGCCATGGTAGATATACCAATTATACTTCCGGACTGGTGGTAATTCATAGTCGTAGCTACCGCCCACCTCGATCCACACTCCCAAAAATTCGAGGGTACACCCAATCAACCACATAGTAATAGAATGTATCGAAGAAGTGTGTCCGATCGGAGGAGCGACCTCACTTGGCCCGTCAATTGCTCCTATTTTAGCCACCTTAAGCTAACTCACGGGAGTCAGGTCCATGTATATACCTCAAACAGATTCATCGCTAACCATTCTACTTTATTCTGGAATCTCCACCGCGTATACGGTTGTTAAAGTAGTTTTCGGTATTGGCAGAGAGTATGACAATAACCGATCTCGGTGTCTTTAATAACCAAACGTTATTATAACACCGTAGTCATTTCATTTAAAATAATTCATATTCCAAAACCAAAATATCGTATCCATTTCAAAACCATATAATTACGATATCATTATTCGCTTAAAATATATCCATTTTCAAAATCATAGCACTTTCAAAGTTATAACACTTTCAAATTATAAAACTTAGAAATTATAACACTTTGGAAATCATAATACTTTGAAAACATAATATTTTGGAAATCGTAACACTTTGAAAACATAACACTTTGAAAATATAACTTCCCAGTTAAAGAGTTTAGATATAGAAAATAGTATATATAATAAAATATTTTATAGAATAAATAGTTAGTATATTAAAAATAGTTATAAGTTAAAATAGTTTATATTATTAAAATTATTTGTATATATTAAATAGTTTTATATTAAAATAGTTTAAATAATAAAATAATTAGTATATTCAAATAGTTATAGGTAAAATAGTTTATATTAAAAATAATTTGTATATAACAAAATTACTTATAAAATAAAATATCTTTATATATTAAAATGCTTATATAATAAAATTAGTTTCCTCAAAGTTTACAAATTGATTTAAATCAACTCAAATTCCAAAATCTCCTTTAAATCAAATCTCAGTTCTTCCATTTCAATTCAATTCAATTCTCAATAAACCATTTTATACCGATTTCAAATATAGATGTGAACTACAAAAATAAACCATTTTATATCAATTTTAAATATAGATTTCAAAGTTTAAAATATTCAAACCTTTACAACAACTCAATTTGATAAATTCATTTATATTTCAAAATTCAACTTTACAATTTTTTAATATTGAAATATTCACTTAATCAATCCAATATCATTTAAAAAAATGTCAAAGTATAAATTTAAATAAAAACTAATTATCCCATTTAAATTTATTTAAATTTGAAAATATTCATTAAATCATCTTAAATCAAAATCAAGTTATAAAATCACATCCTTAAAATCTCAACTTCAATAAGTTTCAAATTAATCTTATTTTGTAATATTCTTAAAAGAATACGATTTCAAATCAATTTAAATTTTTATTTTTCCAACCTTAATTTATTAATATTATATACAAATCTACCTTTAAAATATAATTTTAAATAAATACTTAAAACATATTATATACTAATTAAACTCAACTTTATTAGATTAAATCTTATTATTAAATCTAATTTATGTTAAAACTAATTTATACATATTTTAAAATAGTAAAATTATAAGTAAATTCTTAAATTTTATAATTTAAAAACTAACTTATAATTTTAAAATTTTCAAAACATATAAATCAAGAATTCAAACATATATAAAATAACATTTATATAATATTTTAAAATCATCTTTATATAAAACCATATATATTTCTTTTTAAACATTAGAAATCATTTCATACCATGTATAGACCAACGGTGTTTGTATATAATTTTCTATCCTATGGTCAAGTGATACAGATATTTATCATTTCAATCCGCAATTTAAATATCTACGAGTATATATCTTTTCAACCCGCAATCCCAATTCAGAGTAAATGCAAATCGCTTGGGTTTATCATTTAACCCATAACGATTTTCTCGTATTCTATAAGATCGTTTGGGTATGTATCATTTTAACCCATGGGGAATTCTATACTAACATGGAACTTGCAATGTGAGAACGATTATTAATATAATATAACATATCAATAACAGACATATATCATCAGTAATAATAAAATATAAATAATAGGATATGGTATCATATCTCATAGATGAACAGTTACAGATCATAGCATATAATATATAGCAAATAATTAACAATTCAATTTAGCAGCATATTTCAATTGTTGTTTCAAATGAAATCAAGTCTAATAAATATAAGAATGTTAATCGTGAGTGATTGCTCACCTTTCGAGACTAGAGAGAGAACCGAATGGGATGAGTTACGAATCCAAGCATGAATTCGAAAGCAAAGCAAGATTTGCACGAATTTGACCACAAAGCTGACAAATAGGATTTGATGAAAACGAGTTAGAACCATCTTTATATAACTGAAACAAAATATACGTTATAATTTTTTTTCTAAAACCAAATTTTTAAAACACACATTTAAAATAAGATATATATTTATATTTTTGAATCAATATTTTAAATAACATCTTTAAAATAAATAAATAAATATATATATATATATATATTTGAAAAACTAAGTTCACAAATACTTACTATAAATTAATATATATAAACAACGCATATATGTCACATATATTATATGTATTACATATTTAACAAGAGAAGCTACTGGTTAATCCCAAAAGCAAGTATACATAGTTAAACACCTAATATACAACATATAATAAAATGTTTAAAACACATATCTAAAATTATCTATCTATATATCATATTTTAAATTTCAAATCAAGACATATACTTTCTCAAATTCCCTTTAAAGTTTATAAAAATTTTCTTTTCAATAGATTTGCAAATATTAACATCAATATTCTTTAAGGCAATATCAATTATATATATACAATATACACACACATACATATATGTACACACTTCATGTTAATATGTAGACCCAACATATATATATATATATGTGTGTGTGTGTGTGTGTGCGAGTGTGTATATGTGTGTGTGTGTATATGTGTGTGTGTATATATGTGTGTGTGTATATATTAGACTTTGCATATAACCAACATATTATAACAGTAAAAAAAGGTAAAATAGACAATACTACTCACATAATATATGCTGTAAACTATTTATAGTATATAACTATGCAGTGGACCCAGATCATACTCATATATACTCATTTAAAATCAAATACTAATATATATCTTACTCAAAAATCTCTACAGACAACGTATATACAAATTCACATACATGTTACATTTTTTAAAATAATATATATAATACTTTTTTTGACAAAATAATGTACTGCAACATATATACATATATCACAACCGAAATATGTATATATATTTCTCAAGATCATTATTGAACTTGACACATCTATTAATATATATATATATATATATATATATATATTATACTTACCGTACATGACATCATCACTTGAAAATAAGATATTACGTGTATAATAGTATATATGCTACAATCATGTACTAAATCTACAGAGAGTTTACACTTTGACCCATACACACACACACACACACATGTATATGTATATATATATACATGCATATATATATAAAACAAAACAACAAATATAATAACATAAGTAGTACTGCTAAAATCTGAATATAATTCTCCTCTATAATGTTATATATAGATATAATACGAACGCATACACACACACACTATAACAAAGCAAACATGGAATGTATATATAAAATTTAAAAATATACAAAAGAGGCTAGCAAGGTTCGAGGTGAAGCGGTGCCATTGGGTGCTGCGGCGCCTTCGGCCGAGCATTGGTTGTTGATGAGAGGGGAAAAGTTGTTGGCATTGGAGAGGGGGTCGCAGGGGACAATAGCGAGAGCGGGAGGAGATGGCTCGGTTGGAGGATGGCTGTGATGGTGAGAAGATGGTGTGGCAAGTCAGAGTTTGTTCGGCTAGAAGCTGGGTATGGCGGCTGAGCGAGGGGCGGGGGGCGAGGAAGTTGATGTGAAAGGTGGCTCGGATAGCAAGCGTGATAGATATTGGTAAGAAGGGATACGCGCAATTTTTGGGACGTGGAAGGATTGAGGGCATGATTTAAAATTCCGGCGGAATTCCGGTTGTTCCGGTGTAACCGGAACGGAATCCGGTCAAAATTCCGGTTCCGCTTAAAATTCTGGATTTACTTTTCAAATATTGAAGAAAAAAAATTAAAAAATAAATAAAAAAATACAATAACTATGTATTAATTAAAAAAAAGGAAAAAATTAATCGGGACAATAAATAAATGGAGAAGAAATCATATAGTTTCATAAAAAAAAGTTGTTATACTTTTGTTAATTAACATCGAATCATAATTTCAAAATTTATCCAAGTTTTAAAATCTTAAATGAACAATACAGAATCCTACACACTGCATTTTTAATTAAAGCGTGTATTTTATATGTATTGTAAAAAATGTAAAATAAATTTATAACAATATTGGATATTTATTAGCGTGTATAGCAAATTAAAGTAAAGTAGTATCAGAATTAGAAAACCGAAATTAAAGCGGAACTTTCGGAATGTACGGAACGGAACCGAAAATTTTAAAATTACCACTGACTGGAACGGAAACAAAAAACGAAATTTTGAACCTTGGTTGAGGGGCTAGGGTTTCAACAACGGAATGGGTTTCTCCATGCAACAGCAACTATAAAAATATTGTCAAATGGAAGAACAGAACATAAAGGAAAAGGAAAAAATAAAATATAGAATAGCCGAACCAGAATTTTATCCAAACCAGCAAATATAAAATTAGGATGGGAATGACAAACGTCAGATATTGATTTCTGAAAATATCAAAGAATAGGTAGACAAAAGCCATGGAAGTTAAAAAGGTTCGAAAACGGCCATCGATACGCTAATCGTTTTACTGATTTCGTGGCGTAACAGACCTCGAAATAAACAAATGAATATAACGGGGAGATCGGCACGACGAGACGATCGAAACGGTGTACAGATATCAACGATACAACTATCATATCAAAAGTCGATAATCGGTACCGACAATGCTGCCAAAACGTCGAAAATAAGATAAATGAAACAATAGCAGTCCAAATTTGACGAAACGAAATATGACATCACACTTAGAAGTTGATTTACAAATTTATTGTACAAAAATATTCAGGTTTAAAATTATTAAAGTTTACGGGTTAGTAGAGCTTATTTAGCATTTTACGAGGATATGAACTAGTTTTTCAAGTGTAATGTTTTCAGTAGTCTCATTGATTGTGTTGTGACGCAACTTTAAACCAAAACGAAGTCTTTCTACCTATAATTCTAACCAGTAAATAATGTGTGTTTGTCAATAATATCAGATTTATTGATATAGATTCACTTTCTCTAGGAAAGTATTGTTGTATGCAGGTAAGTCTAACTTTCTATAAAATGATGTTGAAGTGATAGTTGGCGGATCAAACTAAGAAGTGTTGATGTGGCCCATCAAGTTGGCACGATGGTTGGTCAATGTTTCACCTTTATCTATTGGTGTAGCTATAGCAAGAGAGGAAAAGGGATCAAGTCATTGAAGGAAAGAAAAATGTATACAATATTGATGCCAAGCAAAATGTATACAATATTGATACTATTGTGTTTTATATTTTATACTATGAGCGTATAACCACTATTTTACCATGAGTTCTATAAGGATTTTACATCTCTTAGGGAAACTTCACTGTCCACGTTATCTTTTAGTAAAGCCTTATCTAAAAATTGGTTACGCGAACGTTTTTTGTCATAACACAATAAAAAATATGGATAAGTATATCTTTGAACATCAAAGAATGTTGATTAGAGTGAAATATTATTCTTACATGGAAAAAATTGGAAGTACAATGATAATTGCACAAACGAATTTTTTTCATAGAACAGAGAGGACTAATTTCTTCAGTTTTCCATCAAAAGCACCCTTACTTTGTTCAAATCAACAAACATTTTTTGTTTGCTAGAAAAATTTGAAAGGTAGTATTTTGCAGTTGCTTGGCTAATTAAATTTGTTCAAATGATTGTAGTGCTTGGTTAATGGATTCTTATGACGAAATATTTTTCACTTTGTTTAGGTTAGTGATGGTAAAATGAAGGATGAATTTATGCTTAACTGAGATGGACTTTGCACAAAGGCTAAAGAGCGTGTATTGGTCCTTGGTACAGCGAATAGGTCCTTCGATCTTGATGAGGCAGTAATACGAAGACTACCACAGTGGTTGATGGTCATTTTGCCAAACTGAACAAACAAGGAAATTTTTTTAAAAGTGGAATTGTATTTAACTTCCTTTGGGTGCAGTAATATTGGTTGATTATATGTTTATGGCTGCAATTGTTCAAAAACCTTTTAGTGATACCTTTACCGCATTTCACTTTAAGTGTACTTATATTGGTCAATTAAATGTTTACATGATTGTTATTTTTTTTAATGATCTTTTATATGATTGTGGTCCCTTACTGTGTTTCACTTTCATTGCTTACGTGCAAACATATAATGTTTTAACTAAAATGTTAGGACTAAGGCGCTGTGCAATGCTATTACCTTTATGAATATCCCTACCATGAGTTACATGATAGCGCATCATTTTTATTTTTAATAATAATAGCTTTGCTTCACTCTCTTGGTGGTTATGTAGGTTGCATCAGTATAAATCGATTAAGTGGCTTATTTTTCTACATATAGATAACATTCTAGACGTTTTTTCTTTATCTTCTACTAACAGAATGGAATAGATATGTTCATGCTATTTACGGTTATGTTGAATTTACAGTACATTGGGATAATGAATTTTTATATTTGTAAATACATATGGTCAAGTATGATGCTATTACATGTCTATACGAAGTCATTATATTCAATTCAATTATGGTTGTTTCATGCATGTGCTCTCCTTTTACCCTTATAGTCCCATTCTTTATAAAATAATACTACGCATATCTAATTCTTTAAGTAGTCTATATTTCAAATGGTCGATAAAGGGTTATAGGATGAGCCTGAATGCATTACATATAGTCACATCGGCAAACAACATGCACATTACAACCTCGATACATTTATACGTGCAATAAAATCTTGTGTGCAGATGATAATGTAGTTAGGCATGGTGTTTTAGAAACAATAGTTGGTGTAGCAGATGTTAGCGCATGCCTAAATTTATCCCCGTCCTCCATAGGTTCTATCGCGCACCTTTGTATTTCAGGCTTTTTGTAAGAATTTTTACCAATATATTATAAATCTCATATATTTAGATATGGCTTGCACAACTACAATATCTTTACCACACGTGTGTGAAGCATGAGTTCGCACTAGTTAACACAGAAAATATGGTTTATGTTGAAGCTAAACGAATTAACGTCGCATGTCGAATGCAGACAATATAGAATGTGGTAAGCGAAACCAATAACTGGTAGGTGGTTTGCCATCCATTCCCCTGCAAACATTCAAAATATTAATAACATTAATTTCCAGATTTCGATAAAAATTATTTTTGAAATATGAAATTCAAATCCGTCTAGGTATTCTGGTCGTTTTCGAACATTCGGATGTTTGGGCCCTCTTTCTAGCGCCAAAATTAAATCAAAACTTGGTTCAATATGTGTACAAAGATGCATGTCCAAAGAAATTCCAACAATCCATCTTGGTTTTACAGTATTCAGAAGATTTTTTGAAACACAATTCATAAGTTCAAATGATAAAATAGACAAATCCAAACATGTAATTATCGAATTGCATAGGCCCTTGTTTACAAAATATGTCATCTTCTTCCTGATTATCTTTTATGTCATTAGTTTGTCCTCAAGTTGTTAATGAAGAGAACTTGAAGAAGTTCCTAATTAGAAAAAGTGCTAAGAGTGAAAAGGGGTTAAGGGCATCTTTCCATGAGGGGTGGATCTCTATTAATAGTGGTTGGATGGAGGTAGGCTCGCTTCCATTGACGATTTAGGACTTTATGGTGCCACTTTGTGATTCCTGGAATTTTGGACAATAATTATTTGATAATTTCCATTAATAATTATTTTAAAATGTGCAATATTGATTTAATAATCTAATTTAACAAAATTTATCTTTTCAAAACTAATAATGATAACAATTTAATTTGGCAAATTTTATTCTTTTCAAAGTTAATAATATTTAATTGATAAAAATTATCTTTTCTAAGCTAATAAAAAAACTCTATTTATAATGTATATATGTATATACATTATGAAAAGGAAGTTTGGTTTCAATTTAATTTTAATAAAAATGTTTTCAAATTTATTATATATATATATATATGAATACATTTTGATTTGTAAGATTTTGATTGAATTTAATATAAAAACTTTTCAAAAGCTATTTAAAAATTTATCTTATATTTTCAAAAACACTTAAAGTAAATATTTATTTTGTTTAAAAATATGATAGCTTAAATTAGTATATTATAATAAAAGTTTAATATGTTTTCTTTTAAAAATTGGTTCTTGAAATAAATTTAGTTTATATATATATGTGTGTGTGTGTGTGTGTGTGTGTATTTAGTACAATATTTTTAGCTTAAACTTTAAAATAAGATTTAAATTTAATGTCCATTTCTTTTTAATTTTCTTTCTTTTAAATTTAGCTTTGGAAAAATGTATTTTTCAATATATATAAATAAAACATAAATTGGAATATAACATAAAACATGTTAATAAATATAAGAAATTAATTAAAATAATGAATTTTGAACACATGTAATATAAGAAATTATTATAATATATAAATCAAACATGTGTAAGTTCGTGAAAACATGCAAACACACTTCTAAGAATTTTACAACTTAAGTTAACAAATGGCAACACCTTGTTTTAAAGAAAATTAAGTATATAACAATGTTTAAAGAGGAAAAGCCTGTTTTTTTCTCCAGTTCAATTTTCCTCTGTACTATTCTTTCCTTCTTCTTCGTAAACATGTAACCTAAATACATCATCAGTTCAAAAACTTTCAAACCTGAGATCTTGCAAACAAAAATGAAGATTAACAACAATAATCAAAATAATAGAGCAACTCAACTTGTGCCAGATCTAAAACAAGAAAACTCAACTTTAACAATCAAATCAAGCTCAAAGTTCAAGGAAATAAAACAAAGCTGTTCTCTGCTTCTAAATTCCTGTGAGTAAACCCTTTATTTAAAAACAGTTTTATTTTTAATATGATATCATGCTGACATATATGGAAATTGTTGAAGTAGCAGAATAAATGATGTAAATATGCATGTTTGCATGAATGTCTTTAACTTGAAACTGGTTTGAATTCCTGCTATGTATTGAAGCATGCCTGTATATGTTCTCTGTGAATGTCAGGTTCAAGAACAACTATAGAAAAAAATTTATCTTTCCAAATAAACATTATTACACTTTGATTACTAAAAAGAAAATGATAATAACAATGTGATCTTGTTTTTAAAAATGATTTTAAGAAATTATATTTACTAAATATTCTAGGAAATTAAGATTTACGGTAAAAAGGTAAATTAAGTTGAAAATCAATATCTACGATTTAATCTCCAGATTATCGTATAAACGAATCATCAATTTTAATATATATTTGGTAGTTTTTAACTTAGTATTGGTCGAGAATTCATGAGTTGTTCGAATTTGGGCTTTTGGTCGATTGTCATCGGTCGGCGACAAGGGGAGGTTCGAGTCCATTGTTGGAGGAGGCTTGGATATGGAGGGTATCGGGAAAAATATGCGAATATTTTTTTGATGGACAAGGTGAGCCATCGGAGGTGATTTAGGGTTGTTAACCTGTTTTTGGTCTGGGTCGAAATCAAGGCGAACTTGACGTCGTTGATGCATCGGGTCGAATCGCATGCTGGGAATGGGATCAAGGGTTTGAGACGCGACTATGGTCGAGGCGGCAGGTCTTCTGGTGGCGGTGTTCACCGTCGCCAGAGTTTTCTTCGATCAGGTTTATTTCCTGTTGATGCCGTGGAGCTCATTTCTGTTTCATTGGTAGATTCGTCGATCAGTGTGGTTGAGAGGGTCGGTAGGGACAGGGACGTCATGTCGATGGTCATGGTGATGATCATCGATGATTGGAATCACCGTGCACGTGCATGGTGATCGATTTGTGCATCTGGAGTTTTGTGGGTTTGGGTAGATGTTGTTGCTCAGGACGTTATCATGTTGGTTATGAGAGTGTCTCGAGGGAGGGGGGAATGCAAGCGATTTGTGCCCGGGGAAGTTGTGGGTTTTCTCGAGGGTTTTGCAATGTTTGCTCGGGAATGATTTTGTTCCAGGGTTTTGACCTGTCCAGATTTTTTTGAACTATAAAATGAATTTCAAAAGTTAAAGCAAAGCTTAATTTTAAACTAAGTTTTTAACCAGTTTTTAAGATGTATGAAATGTTGAGTTTAGAGAATGATGTTTTAAACAAATTTAAGTTTTTTTTAAGTATGGATTTTTCAAAGTTTAAATCTTGTTTTAAAAATTGTTTGGTTTGTAGAAATATTACATTAGATTAATTTTGTAATTAGTTCATAAATGTTTTCAACCAAAATGTAATTGTTGAAATTTAAATATGATTAAGTGAAAGGTATTTAACTTTAATAATCAAAGGATGATGATTTTGTATAAACCAAATTCAAGCTTTTAATTCAATTTAAATGGTAGGTAAGAGTTTAATGTAGAATATGGGTTACCTTAATTTAATAAAGTTTTATTAACTAAGGTAATTAAAGTATAATTACTAAATTAACTAAAATGATTAATTTAGGTAATTAAATTAAGATAAATTAATTTGTGTAATTAATTAAGGGTAGTTGATTACTTAATTTAGGATTGATTAATCTAAGTAATCAAAGGTTAATTAATTAAGGAATAATTAATTAATGGATGTAATTAGGGGCAAATTACTTAATATAAAAAGGGTTATTACTTAATGAAGTAATTAAAGGAATTAGTTACTCAATGTAATTAATTAAGTTAATGTAGTTAATTTAAGTTAATTAATTAGTTTAATTAATTAAAGATAATCACTTGATGGTTGGTTAAGTATAATTACTTAATGTAATTTATAAAGTGTAATTATTTAGTGTAAGTAATTAATGGGTAATTACTGGAGAGTAATTAATAAAAGGGGAATCACTTGATGGAAAGTAATTAAAGAATAATTGCTTTATGGAGGTACTTAAGCGTTAATTACTGGATGTAATTAATTAAAGGATTTACGAGTATAATTAATTAAGAAGTTAATTAATTAATGTAAGTAATTAAGGATGGTTAATAACTGAATTAGATTAATCAAGGTTGATTAATGAATGTGATTAATTAAAGATTAATTATTAAATGTAATTAGAATAAAAATTAATTAATGAAAGTAATTAGAGGATCATTAATTAATGTAATTAATGAGAATAATAAAAGGGTTAGTTAATTAATGAATATGATTAAATTAAAGATAATTAATCAATGAAGTGATTATAGTATAATTAATTAATATAATTAATTAAGGATCAATGCAATTAATTATAGTAGATTAATTAAAGAGAGTACTTAAAAGTTAATTAATGTGAATGATTAAAGAATAATTAATTTGTGTAATTAATTCAAAGGCTAATTACTTAATATAATTATAGAATAATTAATCAAGAATGATTAATTAGGAGAATAATTAAAGGATAATTAATTTGTAATTAAAGATTCATTAATTGGTTTATAAGGTGATTCAAGAATGATTAATTAATTAAATGGTTTGTAATTAATTAATGATTGAGTAGGGTTAGGTGATTAATTCTCAAGTAATTAATTTTAATTAATTTAATTTTAGATGATTAAATTAATAATAATATGGATTAATTATTCCTATTTATGGATGATTGTTTGAGTAAAATGTCTGGATTGATTGATACTTATAGTTTGATAATCTATGATGTTCTGTGATGTGATATTGGTGATAGCTGTGATAAAAGCGTGATATTTATATGTGAATGACGCTGTGTGAATTCAATGTTTTAAATTGTTTAAATTTAAATAACTTGGACATTAATGTAGCGTTTTGGATTTCGATGAGACTGGGA
The DNA here is from genome assembly GCA_030765085.1 of Allium cepa. NCBI lineage: Eukaryota > Viridiplantae > Streptophyta > Magnoliopsida > Asparagales > Amaryllidaceae > Allium > Allium cepa. The sequence continues at coordinate 119,147,673 of CM060946.1, read as the reverse complement.
TCTGATTTCCAAATTCGGAATTCTGAAAACCACATCGATTCAAATTTAACGTTAGGTCGTGAAATCTCAAGTAAAGATCAAGATGAAGATTCAGAGGAAAGGCTATGGTCGTTAACTTTGAGGGTGATTCCAAAATGAGTTAACGGAGATAGTGCTTTCGATTGAGATGAAGATCCAGAGTGCAAGGGCTGTGGTCGTTAACTCTGAGGGTGATTCCAAAATGAATGTAGCGCGACAGTGCCTTCGGTTCCGTTCGTACCCAGGATGGACTTGTATGGATTAAATGCTTTCAGAACATCATCGGGAGGACGATGAGCATTCTAATATTGATGTGTTATATAAAGGTAATCGTAGCCTCATGCCTCATCAACTGAGAATGGCTAAAACAAGGAAGGTGCAGCAAGGCTAAGTGGGTCGTGCCCAAGTAGGACGAGATTTTCCCCTGTCTAGAGGTTCCTTTTTATTCGGCTGTGTGGCAGTTGGTCATGAACAACTATGGGGTTGTCTTGTTTTGGACTATCCAATAAGGATGGTTCCGGCCTTGTGTTGCAGGGGATTTAGGTTGGATCCTCGGTATGGTGACGGGCGGTACCTCGGTAGCCATGCCATTGATGTAAACCCATTTTTCCTACGTGCCTTTACGGTTTTGATTGTATAACCCACTTTGTGGCTAGTAGATGGAATTTAATAAATGTATCAATTTCAGCTATTTTATATTTTACTTGAAAACCCTAGACCCTATTATAATATCATCGGATTTTCTATCAAATATTTTGGTTATCGTAAGGTAAATTTTTTCCGTGGTTATGTGTGGGAAGTCTTACGAGACACCTTTTGTCTCAAAGGATTTTCGAAGTTAAACAAATTTAACCCGTTTACTCACACCAGACCCACGTATGACCCGGAGTTTACTTTCTATTTTATTAAACTCTTGGGTACTCAAATTTTTTACGAGTAGCCAAGGGATTCAGGTTAGCTTTGACGAGTTCTGGAGGAGATATGGAGCAGAAGGCTTCTGCGTTTGTAGATATAAAGTGGTTCCGCTGTGCTAGTGTTGTGTTGTATTTCTATGATGTACTTGAGTTATAATGACTAGATAGGTGTTTATAACGTCGAGTTTGTGTTGTAAGAGCTGTATAACTCTAATGTATATGATACTATGTAATGTCTTATGTGATATAATATAATTTATTCGTTCCGCTGTGAGATTCTGATGTTGTTAGTTCTTTCTTTTCTATCTTTTCTTTTTTCTATCCCTTTATTAATAATGCTTCTTTCTATGGAATGAAAGGCGGGTCGTTACATTGTGGTATCAGAGCACTAGGTCGAGTGAATACCTAGGCTTTGGAGTGATTTCTTTCTTGAGAAAGCGTACTTGTATTTATATATATATATATACACACACACACTTATTTTGTTGGGTTACCTGATCAGGTTTGCCAACATGAGTTCTAGAGGTAGGAGAGGCAGTGGTGTGTGAAGCACAACTACCAATGGAAGAAGTCCGAGTGTTGTGGTGGAAGTGTATCTGCCAGAGCGGTATTTAGCATCTTGAGTAAGCTTTGCAGCATAGTGTAAGATTTCACCAATCTTTGAAGGAAACCTTTTTAAGTTTTGGAGTCCATTTTGTAGTGCAAGCTTGGTTGCGCTCGAGCGAGCAGATTTTCTAGAATTTGGATCGGTCGGAAGTACTAAAGCGAGTGATGGTATCTTGGCGATCGTAGGAAGGAGTTTTATCTGTATCAGAGCATGAGACTTAGTTTTGCAAGATGTTTATGCTTGGTTTAAAGCTCAAGTTTCTTGAGAAATGTTTGTCATCTCAAAGGTTCATTTGTAATGGTTGATATTGTTTTGAGGATCGAAGAGCTTGTGGATAAGAATTAGTTGGCATCAGTGACAGCTTCAAGTGGGAAATTCAATGTGAATTGGAAGAAGCAAGGTGAAGGGAACCCGGAGGCAGAAGTGCAGCTCGGGAGTGTTTTGTGTGTCAGTAGGAAGGTCCTCTGGCTTAGCGGTGTCCTAAAGGTGGAGTCCGGAAGTAGTATTCTTCGATGGTTCAGGAGTCTTTGTGATTCTTCTGCGACTAGGCCGGAAAGATGGTGAAGGCTTGCCCACTTCTTCTGGAAGCTCAGCAGGATATGATGTTTATGGTTGAGGGTGGGCCATTAGTTTCTTCTTTTAGTTAGAAAGGCATAGGCTGTTCTGATTTGTGAAGAGAGAACAATATCTTTGGAAACAGGAACTGGGTAGGATCACAAAAGTGACTTGCGATAGTTTGAGTGTTCTCTTGAGAAATCTTTGCTTTGGATTGAGGCATCTTTAGAGGATGTTGGAGCTATCGAAGTGGTTTGAGATTCTCTAAATATCTTCGAGGAAGTCGAAGGTTTGCATCCACATCAAGAGATTGAGTTCTATATTGGCTTGGTTGCTGGAGCATTACCGGTGGTTCAGCCTAGTAGGGGGATGGCTCCTTGAGAGAGGTTTTTATGAAGCAGTCAGGATTGATCGGATCTATTTTTCTGGCTGAATTTTTGTTGTGGTGTTTTTGACCGAATCGGATAGGTCACTAAGATTTTTGAATTTAATGGACAATGTTTTCGGGATGGGTTGATCAAGTCTGTGCTTGTGTTCATCAACCGCATTCTCATCTTCTCCAGATCAGAGTTGAGCAGCAGAAGAAAGGTAGCAGCTATTCCAGAACAGAAGCAACCTCGGACTCCTTGGAAGTTTGTGTTTGTCTTGCATTTGAGGATTTCTATAGGAAGCTCATTCGAATTTGAAGGCTTGGATGTTTAGTGCACCTTGTTCTATTTTTTTGGATTAGAGAAGTAAGTCTGAAGTCTATCGATGCTTGTGAAGTAGAGTTGGTGTACTGGATTTGGATGAATCTTGGGAGAACCATCTTGTTGAGTAGAATCCAGTGATCATCTCATTCTTGGTCCAGATTTGATCCGAGAGGCATCTGCGAAGATTGAGTTGATCAAGAAGGTTGAAGACAGCCCAGGATCGGTAGAAGAGTTTTGTGGATAAGAGACAAAGAAATTTGGAATTTGAAGTTGGAAATCTGGATTTTGGATTAAGAGCAATAAGATTTGGTAAGACTGGAAGCTAGCTCAGAAGTATATTGGATCTTTCTGTGTTCTTATAAGGATAAGTGTTTGGCCTATAGGATTGAATTGTCAGTTCGGATGGCCGGGATTCGTAATGTATTTCACGTATCTCTGAAGAAGTACTATGATCCATCATTGGTTTTAGAACCAGCAGTTCAGGGAGATTTGAAAATTGAACAGGACTTGTCTGTGGTCTGGTATCCTGTTCAGATTGTAGATATAGGTATATAGGAGCTCTGGATCTGAGTGGTGTAGCTAGTTTAGGTGCAGTAGAGCGAGTATCCCAGTATTTGTACCTGGGAAACTCTAGGAAGTTCTATCTAGAGTTTTGTCTGGATAGTTAGATCTGTTTGAATGAATTGGTTGCTATGGTTGCTAGTATATGTTGATAACATATGCTTGTTGTTTTAAAATTAAAATCTACGTGGGATTAATAAATTATCTTTGCTTTTAAATTTCGAGGATGAAATTCTTTCAAGGAGGGAGGAATGTGATGTCCTGGAATTTTGGAAAATATTTATTTGATAATTTCCATTAATAATTATTTTAAAATGTGTAATAATGATTTAATAATCTAATTTAATAGAATTTATCTTTTCAAAACTAATAATAATAATAATTTAATTTGGCAAATTTTATTCTTTTCAAAGTTAATAATAATTAATTCAAAATTATCTTTCTAAGCTAATAAAAAATATATTCTATTTATAATGTATATATGTATATACATTGTGAAAAGGAAGTTTGGTTTCAATTTAATTTTAATAAAAATGTTTTCAAATTTATTCTATATATATATATATTAATATATTGTGATTTGGAAGATTTTGATTGAATTTAAAATAAAAACTTTTCAAAAGCTATTTAAAAATTTATCTTATGTTTTCAAAAAAACTTTAAGCAAATATTTATTTTTTAAAAAAAATATGATAGCTTAAATTAGTATATTATAATAAAAGTTTAAAAAATTGGTTCTTGAAGTAAATTTAGTTTATATATATGTTTAAGTACAATATTTTTAGTTTAAAATTTAAAATAAGATTTAAATTGATGTTTATTTATTTTTAATTTTCTTTCTTTTAAATTTAGCTTTGGAAAATGTATTTTTGAAGATATATAAATGGAACACAAATTCAAATAAACATAAAACATGTTAATAAATATAAGAAATTAATTAAAATAATGAATTTTGAACACATGTAATATATGAAATTATTATAATATAGAAATCAAACATGTGTAAGGTCCTAAAAACATGCAAACGCACTTGTAAGCAATTTACAACTTAAGTTAAGAAATGGCAACACCTTGTTTTAAAGAAAATTAAGTATATTGTTTTTAAAAATGATTTTAATAAATTATATTTACTAAATATTCTGGGAAATTAAGGTTTACAGTAAAAAGCTAAATTAAGTTGAAAATCAATATCTATGATTTCATCTCTAGATTATATCATCTGGTTCGTATAAATGAATCATGAATTTTAATATAAATTTGGTAATTTTTAACTTAGTATTGGTTGTGAATTCGTGAGTTGTTCGAATTTGGGCTTTTGGTCGATTGCCATCTGATGGACGAGGTGAGCCGTCAGAGGTGATTTAGGGTTGTGAACCTGTTTTTTGTCTGGGTCGAAATCGAGGCGAAGTTGACGTCGTTGATGCATCGGGTCGAATCGCATGCTGGGAATGGGATCAAGGGTTCAAGATGCAACTGTGGTCTGTTGGATCTCACTTTATAGCGTTTTGATTATGACAACTATACAGACATACATACATATATATATATATATATATATATATATATATATTAGTATCGATTAACTTTGTTTTTGCAGGAAGAAGCTCTACAACAGAAAATTTTCAAAGGCTTAGTTGAAGATTATAATATAGTCTATGTGGATTAGTATTTGTTAAAATCTTCCTTGGTGATACACACACATGCACGGTCTTTATGATATGCACAAGACACAACAAGCAGACGTCTGAAATTTCTAATTCAGATGTCTGTCTGCTGAAACAACAATTGATTCAGCATAATATTCAGACGTCTGTTCTGAAATATTCAGACGTCTAAATATACGCCGAATTTGCCTATTTCCTCGCGGTATATATATTTAACTATAAACAGACTTGCCTATTTCCATGCGGTATATATATTTAACTATAAACAGACTCCTGAAATTTTATTTCAGACTTCTGAAAACGAATAGATGCAACTATTCAGCAAAGAGACACGACTCTTGATTCACATCTAATCATCGAATCTCTTCGTGAATAATTGCAACTGTTTGTATACTATAAATAGATGCTTAATCAAATACGTTTTTCATCTTAACTTGCTCTAATTCTTTCTATCTTATCTATAGCATTCAGATCCACAGAAGCACTCTGTTTCCGTATTTAAAAGATTACAAATCTTCTTGAATCTTCAAAATTCTTTCACAAACTACACTATTATCATCAAGGAAAGAATATAGGACACAATTAGTCAACAAACTCTTTGTATTGTGAAAGTCCTCTTCAGCAGTCGAAGCAAGAAATCCCGTCCGGCTGTTCGGGTAGTTGTAAACCTATTCCTCCAAGTAAAGTGAGGGTTGTTTTTTGTTAGTGAAATTCCTAAAAGGAGATTAGGGACTGGACGTGGGACAGTGGTCCGAACCAGTTTAAATCTCTATTGTCACTTTTATTTATTATTGATATTCTGCTATCTACACATTTCTATTCCATACGATCCTGCTGCAACGTCTCTTTCAATTGGTATAAAAGCAAGGACATCCAATAACCGTAACACCGTTATTTGATATTTTAATATGGAAAATAACGCAAGTACCAGCACAACCACTGTCTCTACATTTGTCGAAGGACAATCTACTCAAAGACCACCATTGTTCAATGGTTTACATTACAATTATTAGGCAACAAGAATGAGGATGTATATGCAAGCAACCTGTTTTGATGCTTGGAATGCCACTCAAACAGAATTCACGGCTCCTACAACTAATTACTCTGCATGGAAAATACCTTAGAAAAATGAAGCAAGTGCAAATGCCAAAGTTATGAATATGTTATTCTGTGCTTTGGATAGAAATGAATTTAATTGAGTTAGTATCTGTACTACTGCACATCAGATATGGGAAACACTCAAAACAATTCGTGAGGGTACAAACAAGGTCAAACAAACAAAAATCTCAATGATCAAAAACCAGTTCCAAAATTTTAAAATGAAACAAAATGAAACCATCAACGACATGTACTCAAGATTTCAAGACATACTTCATGCCTTAATAGGATTAGGAGAAAAATATAGTGACTTTGATATTATATCAAAGGTACTGAACTCCTTAACCGACGAATGGGAGAGGAAGGTTTTAGCTATTGAGGAAGCCAACGATTTATCAACAATGAAACTTGAAGAACTAATAGGTAACCTCATGTCTTATGAAGTAAATCTTCATGCCAAAAAGGACCAGGCACAAGAAAAAAGGAATGTAGCTTTTCATGCGGAAAAAGAAGAATCAGAATCAGAAAATGAGGATCTAGCATTTATTGCAAAAAAATTTAAGAAATTTCTAAAATTCAGAAAGAGTGGCTTCAAAAATAATTCCTCAAATAAACCTACATCCTCAAACTTAGAATGTTTTAATTGTCACAAGAAAGGTCATATGATAAAAGACTGTCCGGAGCTAAAGAAGGAGAATCGGAAAAGCTTCAACAACAAGAATAAGAAAGACAAATTCAAAAGAAGGCTTTCTCTGTCACATGGGACGATCAGATTCAGATTCGTCAGATAGTGAGAGTGATAGCAACAATGAACAAGAAAATGTGTGCTTCATGGCTCAAGAATCTAAGGTTTTTAATTTATCTTATGATGATTTAATAGAAGTAAAAACTAAATTTTTAAATACTATAAAAACTCTTAAAAAGAAACTTAAAGAAACACGTGAAAATCAGAGCAAAGCTGAATTTGAAAGAGATATGTTAGAAGATGAGAAATTTTTTTTGAAGAAGAACTTGAAAAGGTTCAAGAATCTCTCTCAAACTCATATAGTCAACTTTTACTTTTGAGCCAAGAAATTGAAACTCAAAGGGCAAAAAATGATGAAATTATTTCTGAAAATCACAATTTAAAATTTAAAATAAAACAAGTTGAATTAGAAAATACTAGTCTTAAAACTAAATTAGATAACATTACTAAAAATATTTCTAATTTTAATAAGGGAAGAGAAAATTTATCTAGAATTATCGAAAATTCTCATTCCTCTTCAAATAAAAATGGATTAGGTTTAAAAAGGAATCAAAAATTCGTCCAAAGAAAAATGCTAATTTTAAGAAAAATAATTCAAAAAATAATATAGTATTGAAAAATGACATACCAAGATACACTAAAAAGAAAAAGGAAATCAAAATATGGGTTTCGAAAATAAACAATATTTTAATTCGGAACAAATATATAAAATCCTTTATAGAAACAGTTCAGAAAAGTAGTAATTATCTTTATAAAAGGGATACTAAACCCACTTGGGTTTGGTTTCCTAAGATCTAACTCTTAGGACCCTATTAAAAGGTGGGTACCAATATATTTATTAACATTTTTTGCAGGTCCCACTCAAGAAAAGAAAATGGATTTTGGATAGTGGTTGCTCAAAACACATGACCGGAGACAAAGAAATGCTTACAAATATTTCATACTTTGATGGTGGTTTTGTTACCTTCGGAGATAACTCAAAAGGTTTTATCATTGGCAAAGGAGATGTGCGCAACTACGGTATATCAAATTTACCCCTCATTACAAATGTTTCTTTAGTTAAAAACTTAAAACATAATCTATTAAGCATAAGTCAACTATGCGACAAAGGTTTTAAAATAACTTTTTCTGAAAATAAATGTTGTATTTTTGATCAAAATCAAAATCTTATTTTTGAAGGAAAGAGAGATAGAAATATTTATGTTTAATAATAAAGATATGTGTTTAATGGTCAAAGATAATGATCCTTGGCTATGGCACAAAAGATTTTGTCATATTAATATTAAATCTATCCTAAAACTTTCAAAAAATGAATTAGTCAAAGGCTTACCAAAAATAAATTTTAAAATAAATAATCTTTGCTATGATTGTCAATTAGAAAAATTAACTAAATCATCTTTTAAATCTAAGAAAGTCATTTCAACTTTACAACCATTAGAATTGTTACATATGGATTTATTCGGACCAACATATGTTCAATCCATTAATCATAATCGATATGTTTTTGTAATAGTTTATGTTCTCAAGATATACATGGACAATATTTATGAAAAACAAAAGTGATACGTTTGATTATTTCAAAAATTTTGTTAAACAAATTCTAAATATTAAGAATTTAAAAGTCAAAAACATAAGGAGTGATCATGGAGACGAATTTGAAAATGAATCATTTGAATTATTTTGTAAAAAGAAAGGAATAGATCATAATTTTTCATTTCCTAGAACTCCACAACAAAATGGAGTTGTAGAAAGAAAAAATAGAACTCTACAAGAGTGCGTAAGAACATTATAAAATGGAAGTACATTACCAAAGCATTTTTCGGCAGAAGCTGTAGCAATTGTATGTTATGTATTAAATCGTATTTACATACGACCTTTAACTTAAAACACTTCATATGAACTTTTTAATGGAAGAAAACCTAATATTTCATACTTTAAAATCTTCTGGTCAAAATGTTTTATTCTTAAAACAAAAGACCAACTTGTAAAGTTTGATCCAAAAGCCAACCATAGAATTTTTGTAGGTTACTCAGAACGAAGTACGGCATATCGAATTTTTGATAAACGAACAAATATAATAGAAGAAATTTTACATGTATCTTTTGATGAAAACTTTAATAAAAATACAATCATCAAAGATGATGAAGAAATTATATCCAACACAGAAAATATAAGTTATGAAAATAATGAAAATATTAACAATCAAATTAGATCTCCTCCTAGAACCCTACGAGATCATCCTACACAAAATATAATTGGAGAGATTGATTCGCAAGTTCAAACAAGAAGTCAACTAAGTCAACTAAACCAAATGGGTCGTGTTGCTTTTCTTTCAACTATTGAGCCTAAAAATCCAAAAGAAGCTTCAACGGATGAATACTGGATTATTGCCAAGCAAGAAGAGTTAAATCAGTTCGAACGAAATAATGTTTGGGAGTTAGTTCCTCGTCCTGATAACCAATCAATGATTAGAACTAAATGGGTCTATAAAAATAAAGCAGACGAATTAGGAAACAATACTAGAAATAAAGCAAGATTAGTAGCACAAGGCTATAATCAAGAAGAAGGAATCGATTACGAAGAAACGTTTGCTCCTATTGCAAGACTATAAGCAATACGTATTCTATTAGCTTACGCTTGTTTTCATAATTTTAAAATTTATCAAATGGATGTTAAAAGTGCTTTCTTAAATGGATTTATTAAGGGAAATGTATATGTTGAACAACCGCCGTTATTTATTCATGAAAAATATCCAGATCATGTATATAAACTAAAGAAAGCTTTATATGGTCTAAAACAAGCACCTCGTGCTTGGTATGACAGACTTAAAAATTATTTAATTAACTCAGGATTTCGATTCGGAAAAAGCTGATCAAATTTTGTTTATTAAAAATACTAATAAAGGTATTTTAATTATACAAATATATGTAGATGACATTATTTTTGGTTCAACTAATGAAAAATTATGTGAAGAATTTTCAAATATAATGACTAAAGAATTCGTAATGTCACATATGGGAGAACTATCATATTTTCTCGGACTTCAAATTAAACAATTATCCAATGGTATTTTTATAAATCAAGAAAAATATTGTAATAATTTAATTAAACGTTTTGGAATGGAAAACACTTCTGGAAAACCTACTCCTATGAGTACTACAGCTCATCTCGATAGAGATGACAATGGTAAAAATGTTGACCAAAAGTTATATACAAGTATGATAGGGTCGCTACTTATTTAACTGCAAGTCGACCAGACATTATGATGAGTGTATGTTTATGCGTTAGATTCCAAGCAGATCCTAAAGAATCACATTTAAGAGCAGTAAAATGAATTTTTCGATATCTTAATAATACTAAGGACTTCGGTCTTTTCTATCCGAAAGAATGTCCATTTGAATTAGTATCTTTCAGTGATGCTGATTTCGTTGGATCTCGAACGGATAGAAAAAGTACAAGTGGAACGTGCCATTTGATTGAAAAATCACTTGTTTCTTGGTTTAGTAAGAAACATAATTGTGTATCACTCTCAACGTGTGAAGCAGAATATATATCTGCAGCTTTAGCTTGTGCTCAGGTTATTTATATGCAACAGACACTCAGAGATTTTGGAATAAATTTATCATAATCAATAATTTACTGCGACAATACAAGCGCAATAAATCTGTCTAAAAATCCTGTAAATCACTCACGTATAAAACATATTGCTATTCGTCATCACTTCTTAAGAGACAATATCGAAAAGTAAATTATCAACTTAGAACATATTTCTATCGAAAATCAAATAGCTGATATATTTACCAAACCACTTTTAGAAAATTCATTTGTTAAACTATGCCGAGAATTAGGTTTAATATCTGTAAAAGATATTTAAATTTTTATGAACAATATAAAAAATAAATTACAATATTTTAAAAATCAAAATTATCATCACAACAAAGGTAAGAGTTGAACTTAGGTCACTTGGCTATGGGTTAAATAACTTAACCATTTGAGCTATACACTTGAATTAGCTGCATAATATTACATAAACTAAAACATCCTTCTAAGACCATTCATTTAAAAATCGATTATTAACCGATAATTCAATTTCTGGCTCTAAACTCCTAGTGATTCTACACTACACTTTCCTTAAAACTCTCGGCCTATATATACATGTTAAAAACTAAAACAAAATACAACAAATTATTTTTCAAAACAAAAGGTTCAAACTCTGTAGAAAAATGTCCAACAAATCAATCTCACCCATCATCATAACTTTCTCAACCGATAGCTCAGCTACATCACCACATCTTCCTATGCCAACACCAAAACACGAGCCTGTTTCTAGATGGGAAAATTATCGAATCGGGTATACACCGGATTCCAAGAAGGCCAAACGTGCACTATTTATCTCTCCAGATATAAAGAAAAAGATTGATGAAATTCATCACTATCAATAGTAGCAAATAGACCTTCAACATGAATTGTATTTTGAACAGAAAGTAACGGCTAAACGCTTAAGCTTTCTTGAACAAATTGGTTTAAAATTTTGCAGCTCGAAGAAAAAGGATGTGAGTGAACCCTTATCTCGACCGATAAATCCGTTTAATCCATCTTCCTCATATTGTACATCAAACGATCCGATAATTCCTTGGTCTCGCCTAAAAGACCTCAATATAGCCCAAATTCATGGGACAAGAACTATATGACTAATGAGGGATGCAGAGAATTAACACCAATGAAGACACCATCACCAAAGAATTAATGTTGTACTATTTGTAATACTGCTTATTTGTTATAATAATTGCATTAACAAATATATATATATATATATATAGTAATTAAAATAAAATTTGCAAAGTATAAAACAAAGCGTTGAAAAAAAATCCAGGAAACAGGCATCTGTTTACAATAAAACAGATGTATGAATACTGTAGCTGGAGAAATATTAAAGAACATTCAGACGTCTGGATCCCATAAAACAGACATCTGAAAAAGGGCAAAATGAACTACTTTCCCTCGGGTTTAAAATTTGTGAAAAACAGACGTCGGTTTTCAATTTTCAAACATCTGATTTTCGCTGAATTACTTTTTATTAACAGCACGTCCTATTTTTTTACCCACCACTTCATCTCCTCCATTCATTTTTCATTTTCCCCTTTTTACCACAAAAAAAACCTAACTTCCATTTTTTCAACACTTCCACCAAACCAAAATCAATGACAAATAGACCAAAACGTACAAGACAACAAGAATCCGAGCTTCCATCCGAAGATCATATCCAAAGATGGCTATGGAATGACATTGCAAAGGAAAGGTATAAAGCTATGAAAAATTCAAAATTCTTTGAAGGGGCTTTTGTAAAATATTTTGTAAAATTTGATGCTTTTCACAAATATCGTCTTCAACAATAGGCTAGGCACTTCAATTTCGAATCTTTAGTAGATTTTAATATGAACAATGTCAAAATTTACCCTTTGCTTGTCAAACTTTTCTTGGCTAATTTGAACTTGGATCATCATACACCAAGGAATACAACTGATTGCGTATGGTCTATAGTTTGCGGTAAGCGTATTTTTCTTCCAGTTCAACGTCTAGGGTAAATTTTGCGTTTCACCTGGCAAGGCCAAGATATTGACACTATAGAAGTTAACATGGAAGAACGTAATGAAGTTTCTCATTAGTTTTCGTCTGATAATTTAGTTAACTTGAAAAATATTACCTCCACTCATCTGCGTCCACAAGCACATCTCCTAAATCGCATCTTAATCCGAACAATTCAACCAAGGAAAGGAAGTTATGAAAAAGTATATAAACGGGACTTTAAAGCTTTATATGCTATTTATTCTAATACGCAAGTAAATTGGGCTAAGATCATACTTGACGAATGGGCGGATATTACATATAAGCGGAAGTATAAGACAATTCATTATAGTGCTTATATTACACGTATTCTTCTTGAGTGTCAAATTGATATACCCGACACTTCTACCTTGAGTATCAAAGAGATTGGACCAAAAACATTGAAGCTTATGGATATTGACCCGAACCCATCAAAGTTAGAACATATGTCTTTTCAAGCTTGGCAAGAACATATCGCATCACAAAGGCACAGCCAGAAACTCCAATAGCGGAATCATCTTCTCGTCGTTGTCATTTTTTTCCAAGAAGAAGAAGAGAGAAGATATTCAAGTTGTTTCTCCCGATCTCCGCCTAAGCAAGCATTGGCTGTACTCTCTCGCAATCAATCAAAAATTCACAAATATTTATGGCGTTTTGAGCATCTGACCAATAAAAAGTTTGATTCTTTAAGAAACTTTCTTAACAAAATTTGGGATAAAATTTCATGCATCAGACCTCAATCTTCTCAAGCTTATGATCTGGCTCCATTCCAATGGCCTTCGAGTTCTAACGATGAAGAAGCCCCAGACTCAAGCTCTGGACATGATGGATCTAAAGGAGGTGATGTAAGTATTGACCCTAGCTTGACGGTCATGGAAAGTTGGTAATCTTGGTATGACTTTTATGGTACTTTTGCAAACTAAAACTTTACATCTATGGTTTGTAATATTTTTTGGTACTCTACTTTATTTGGCACAAAAGTCTACTATGTGTCTACTTTGGTAGTGAACTCTTATGTATATAAATATTGTGTACGCTAATTGTATGTTATGAATGTTATTGTGCATATTTATCTTCACTTATTTAACTCCTTTTTGTCAATGACAATGGGGGAGAAAATATGTGCATATCGACAGGGGGAGTCACATATATAGTTGTCATTATCAAAAAGGGGGAGAATGTTGGATCTCGCTTTATAGCGTTTTGATTATGACAACTATACATACATATATATATATATATATATATATATATATATATATATATATTAGTATCGATCAACTTTGTTTTTGCAGGAAGAAACTCTACAACAGAAAATTTTCAAAGGCTTAGTTGAAGATTATAGTAGAGTCTATGTAGATTAGTATTTGTTAAAATCTTCCTTGGTGATACACACAGATGCACGGTCTTTAAAATAAGCACAAGACACAGCAAACAGACGTCTGAAATTTCTAATTCAGACGTCTGTCTGTTGAAACAAAATTTGATTCAGCATAATATTCAGACGTCTGTTTTGAAATATTCAGACGTCTGAATATACACCGAATTTGCCTATTTCCTTGCTGTATATATATTTAACTATAAACAGACTTCTGAAATTTTATTTCAGACTTCTGAAAACGAATATATGCAACTATTCAGCAAAGAGACACGACTCTTGATTCACATCTAATCATCGAATCTCTTCGTGAATAGTTGCAACTATTTGTATACTATAAATAGAGGCTTAATCAAATATGTTTTTCATCTTAACTTACTCTAATTCTTTCTATCTTATATATAGCATTCTGATTCACAAAAACACTCTATTTCCATATTTAAAAATTACAAATCTTCTCGAATCTTACAAATTCTTTCACAAACTACACTATTATCATCAAGGAAAGATTATAGGAAGGATGTACATTGATTTGACATATCCGTGTTGTTAAGAACACAATTAGTCAACAAACTCTTTGTATCGTAAAAGTCCTCTCTTCAGCAGTCGAGGCAAGAAATCTCGTTCGGCTGTTCGGGTAGTTGTAAACCTATTCCTCCGAGTAAAGTGAGGGTTGTTTTTTGTTAGTGAAATTCCTAATAGGAGTTTAGGGACTGGATGTAGGACAGTGGTCCGAACCAGTATAAATCTCTGTTGTCACTTTTATTTATTATTGTTATTCTGCTATCTACGCATTTCTTTTCCATATGATCCTACTGCAACGTCGCTTTCATGGTCGAGGCGGTAGGTCATCTGGTGGTGGTGTTCTCCGTCAGCAGAATTTTTCTTCGATCAGGTTTATTTCCTGTTAATGCCGTGGAGCTCGTTTTTGTTTCGTTGGTAGATTGGCCGATAAGTGTGGTCGAGAGGGTCGAAAGGGTCGACAGGATCGGAGACGTCATGTAGATGGTCGTGGTGATGATCATCGATGATCGGAATCACCGTGCACGTGCACGGTGATCGATTTGTGCATCTAGAGTTTTGTGGGTTTAGGTAGATGTTGTTGCTCGGGACGTTTTCGTGTTGGTTACGGTAGTGTCTCCGGGGGAGGGAGGATGCAAGCGATTTGTGCCCGAGGAAGTTGTGGGTTTTCTCGAGGGTTTTGCTATGTTTGCTCGGGAACGATTTTGTTCCAGGGTTTTAACCTATCCGGATTTTTTAAAACTATAAAATGAATTTCAAAATTTAAAGCAAAGCTTAATTTTAAACAAAGTTTTTAACCAATTTTTAAGATGTATGAAATGATGAGTTTAGAGAATGATGTTTTAAACAAATTTAAGTTTTTTTTAAGTATGGATTTTTCAAAGTTTAAATCTTGTTTTAAAAATAGTTTGGTTTATATAAATATCACATTAGACTAATTTTGTAATTAGTTCATAAATGTTTTCAACTAAAATATAATTGTTGAAATTTAGATATGCTTAAGTGAAAGGTATTTAACTTTAATAACCAAAGGATGATGATTTTGTATAAACCAAATTCAAGCTTTCAAATTTAATTTAAATGGTAGGTAAGAGTTTAATGTAGTATATGGGTAATCTTAATTTAATCAAGTTTTATTAACTAAGGTAATTAAAGTATAATTACTAAATTAACTAAAATGATTAATTTAGGTAATTAAATTAAGATAAATTAATTTGTGTAATTAATTAAGGGTAGTTGATTACTTAATTTAGGATTGATTAATCTAAGTAATCAAAGGTTAATTAATTAAGGAATAATTAATTAATGGAGGTAATTAGGGGCAAATTACATGATATAAAAAGGGTTATTACTTAATGAAGTAATTAAAGGAATTAGTTACTCAAGTAATTAATTAAGTTAATGTGGTTAATTTAAGTTAATTAACTAGTTTAATTAATTAAAAATAATGACTTGATAATTGGTTAAGTATAATTACTTGATGTAATTTATAAAGTGTAATTACTTGGTGT
The DNA here is from genome assembly GCA_030765085.1 of Allium cepa. Classification (NCBI taxonomy): domain Eukaryota; kingdom Viridiplantae; phylum Streptophyta; class Magnoliopsida; order Asparagales; family Amaryllidaceae; genus Allium; species Allium cepa. Next base: position 119,131,804 of record CM060946.1, on the reverse strand, counting down.
AAGTAATTAATGGGTAATTACTGGAAAGTAATTAATAAAAGGGGAATCACTTGATGGAAATTAATTAAAGAATAATTGCTTTGTGGAGGTAATTAAGGGTTAATTACTGGATGAAATTAATTAAAGGATTTATGAGTATAATTAATTAAGAAGTTAATTAATTAATGTAAGCAATCAAGGATAGTTAATTACTGAATTTGATTAATCAAGGTTGATTTATGAATGTGATTAATTAAAGATTAATTATTAAATGTAATTAGAAGAAAAATTAATTAGTGAAAGTAATTAGAGGGTCATTGATTAATGTAATTAATGAGAATAATTAAAAGGGTTAGTTAATTAATGAATATGATTAAATTAAAGATAATCAATCAATAAAGTGATTATATTATAATTAATTAATATAATTAACTAAGGATCAATGTAATTAATTATAGTTAATTAATTAAAGAGAGTAATTAAAAGTTAATTAATGTGAATGATTAAAGAATAATTGATTTGTGTAATTAATTTAAAGGCTAATTACTTAATGTAATTAATGAATAATTAATCAAGGATGATTAATTAAGAGAATAATTGAAGGATAATTAATCTGTAATTAAAGATTTATTAATTGGTTTATAAGGTGATTGAAGAATGATTAATTAATTAAATGGTTTGTAATTAATTAATGATTAGCAGGGTTAGGTGATTAATTCTCAAGTAATTAATTTAATTTAAGATGATTAAATTAATTATAATATGGATTAATGATTCCTATTTATGGATGATTGTTTGAGTACAATGTCTGGATTAATTGATACTTATAGTTTGATAATCTGTGATGTCCTATGATGTGATATTGGTGATAGCTATGATAAATGTGTGATATTTATCTGTGAATGATGATGTGTGAATTTAATGTTTCAAATTGTTCAAACTTAAAAAACTTGGACATTAAGATGGCGTTTTGGATTTCGGTGAGACCGGGATCGGATTTTCAAATTTGGAATTCTGAAAACCACATCAATCCAAATTAAATGTTAGGTCATGAAATCTCAAGTGAAGATCAAGACGAAGATTCAGAGGAAAGGCTATGGTCGTTAACTCTGAGGGTGATTCCAAAATGAGTTAATGGAGATAGTGCTTTCCATTAAGCTGAAGATCCAGAGTGCAAGGGCTATGGTCGTTAACTCTGAGGGTGATTCTAAAATGAGTGTAGCGAGATAGTGCCTTCGGTTTCGTTCGACCCCGGGACGGACTTGTATGGATTGAATGCATTCAGAACATTGTCGGGAGGACGATGAGCATTGTAAGATAGATGTGTTCTATAAAGGTAATCGTAGCCTCAGGCCTCATCAATCAGGAATGGCTAAAACATAGGAGGTGCAGCAATGCTAAGTGGGTCGCACCCAAGTAGGACGAGATTTTCCCCTGTCTAGAGGTTCCTTTTTATTCGGCTAAGTGGCGGTTAGTTATGAACAACTACGGGGTTGTCTTGTTCGGGACTATCCAGTAAAGGATGGTTCTGAACTTGTGTTGAAGGGGGTTTAGGGTGGATCATGGTACGGTGATCTAGGCCACGTACTGTGACGGGTGGTACCCCAGTAGCCCTGCCATTGATGGAAACCCATTTTCCTACGTGTCTTTATGGTTTTGATTGTATAACCCACTTTGTGGCTAGTAGCTAGAATTTGATAAATGTAAAAATTTCAGCTATTTTATATTTTACTTGAAAACCCCAGACCCTATTATAATATCACGGGATTTCCTATCAAAAGTTTTTGGTTATCATAAGATAAAAACTTTTCCATGTTTATGTGTGGGAAGTCTTACGAGATACCTTTTGTTTCAAAGGATTTTCAAAGTCAAACAACTTTAACCCGTTCACTCATACCAGACTCATGTCCGACCCGGAGTTTATTTTCTGTTTTATTAAACTCTTGGGTACTCAAATTATTTATGAGTAGACAAGGGATTCAGATTAGCTTTGACTAGTTCTGTAGGAGATATAAAGCAGGTGGCTTCAGCGTTTGTAGATATATAGTGGCTCTGTTGTGCTAGTGTTGTGTTGTGTTTCTGTGATGTACTTGAGTTGTAATGACTAGACAGGTGTTTATAACTGTTTAGTTTGTGTTGTAAGAGCTGTATAACTCTGATGTATATGATACTATGTAATATCTTATGTGATATAATATAATTTATTCGTTCCACTGTGAGATTCTGATTTTGTTAGTTCTTTCTTTTCTATCTTTTCTCTTTTCTATCCCTTTCTTTCTTCTTAATGATGTGTCTTTCTGTGGAATGAAATGCGGGTCGTTACACACTTGTTTGTATCTTGGTGGTGGCCTTTACATGTTGTTTGTGAATGAATGTGAATAACTTTAAAGCTTTATGGTGGATAATACATAAAATCCTCTTGAACTTGATTTCGTGGATGACTCTAATGTTCCTTCTTTGCACATCAATATGCTTTTAGCCATTGTTCTTCGTGAATTTTGATTGCATGCGGCATTAATAAAGCATGGAATGAATAATATATGATATGGAGTTAGTGCGACATAGAATAAGCATGACATTACTTTGAGAGGCAGCATTGAAGAATGGCGGCATGAAATAGAGATGGCATTGGATAGGAAGTGGCAACAAAGAGGTGCGACATTGATATGACGTGGCATCGATTTAATGCGGCATTGATGACATGCTTTATTGCTTATATGCAGCATTGATATTATAGGCAGGATTGAATCATGTGGTTTCTTTATGAATCGCAGCATGGATGATAGGCGACATAGATCATTTCATCATACACCGATGGCTCACGATATTAATTGAATCCTATATAACCTTTTCCTTAAAGAGGCACAACATCACTCATTCAATTCTATAGACAGTATGTGACGTTATACGTAATTTTTTATCGATGAGATGCGACATTGTGTCCTTTTGATATTGATTCACCTCCATACTCTCGGCATTGCTTGTTGACTTACTGTTATGATTGTATTGTCATGCCACATATCTTCGGCGTTAATATTAGTAGGACCAAGAGTACCAATATTCATCCTTAAGGACCTGGAGCATGCTCCTATGCTCTACCACTTTTGTTCTTTCGGCATTATTTTATTAATGCAAGATGCACTTAACCCTTAAGGTCGGCATAGTTCCTTATCATGGCCTTCGACATTTTAGCCTTTTGAAATTACCTTTTTAATTTGTATGACACTTGTTGCTATGTCGACAATTCACGACATGCTCCTCTTCAACATTCTTTTACTTTGGTACAAATGCCCGTCTTTGAATAACATTGTATATCTTCTTTGCTTCCAGCTTTTGCAACATGAACTCCTTTATTTCGACATGAAGCTCTTGACTTTAACTTCGACATGACTTTAAGCTTTGAAATCATATACCTTCGAGATTAGTATACCTTCAACAGTATTATTTGGAACATTGTTCCTCAATTTCGACATAAAATATTTTGCCTGCATCCTTTAGAAATTAGGAGGATAACATAAATAAAACAATATTTTTATTTGAAATATTCTAGATTAGATCTAAAATCTCATTTGGACTTCGTAAGCCTAATAGGTCCAGAATAAGAATTTTTCTGAAATCTATCTATTTCATCCGCTTTCGATCGGCCCGGTTCCTTCATTTGTTTCAATAAATTAATCAAACAAGTTTTTTTGAGTTAAAATATAGATTTTGTTTAATAAAAAAATAACATAGTCAAAATAAAAATCTGATAATTATTAACAAACAAATTTGGTTAAAATATAGAGGTCATCATTAAATAGAGGTGCAAAATTTACTTTTGCGGAAGAAGAGAAAACCAACGATTGAAGTCATATGTCGGTAAGCTAGAGAAGAACCTTGGTAAGCGCACCGATGCATTTGTGCAACAGTCTCAAAAAGCGCATATTGCTTCCTCGGATGATGATGCTGGTGGTGATTAGTTATTATTGCTAATGTTATATATTGTTGGATAATGATGTAAAAGTTATTGTGAGGATATTGTTTATATTGATGGATACAGTTGTGTATGTCGAATATTTGCGAAGTTTGATGTATATTTTTGTACAAATATTAGAATATTTATGTTTGTATCGATGGATGTTTGATTATATTTTGTAATGTTGTTTATGTATTATATATTGATGCTTGAGTATATGCTGCTTATTTATTGTTTATGTATTATTATATATTGATGCTTGAGTAATGCTGCTTATTTATTGTTTATGTTTGTGTGATTAAATATCATTTAAATATGAAATTTTGATGGAGGTGAGAAAGGCGGTAGAAATGTTGCAAAAATGGTTCAGCCATGACGATGGAAAATCCAGTTTAGCCTATTATAATTCCACTGGTAAGCCAAGGTGCATTTCAATTTGGCAACGGTATGTGGTCAGCTCAGTATTGGTATGGCATCGACAAGTACATCTTAAGGTACTGGCATCTTGTAGACATGTCATCGGTGAATGGACGTCAACATGGAATCGAAAAGGCGTTTGAAAATTACATAGGAAAGGCATCCGTGTACGACGTCGGTATGGCCTCGATAAGTACCACATGGTAGATGTCAACAAGGCATCGATAAAAAAATTCCCTACCACTTTTGTTACCGATGCCTATGACTACGAAGGCACGACGTCGGTAAAATGTTTACCAATGCCATGCTGATGCTCTTTTGGCATTTGTAAATAGTTATTTTGTAGTGATTTCATTTATTTCGCAGAAAGATACAAGTTATGGAGAGGAGGAGTTTATACAAAATCAAACAAGGAAGATGAAGCACAGGGGAGTACGACATTACGAAGGTGGAGCACGACATCATGGTTGATGATGTGGCGGTGGGGTAGGTGCGACAACTAGGGTTCATGAAGGTGCGATGACTATGGTTTGATGATGTGAGAGAGGACTGTTTGTAGAGGAGCAGCGATGTAGAGAGGTTCATGGTGACGTGGGGACAATGTGACAACGACACGGCAACGAAGCAATGAAGAGGAGGGATTGAATTTGGAGAAAATAAGACTGGATTGGAAAATGATTTGTATTGGGTTTGATTTGGAAGGTAATAGCAAGAGTGATATCAGCAAGGTGTCACTAAATGGTAGACAATTCATCATCCAAAATTTCTATTTAGGAAAATGTGTCGCTCAAGTATAGGAAATTCCCTACTGCTTTGTGATGTCTTAGCAACACTCATTTTATGTCGTGCCAAAGGCATGTCAGTATCGTGCTGCAAAAGGACGTTGGAAAATTTGAATTTATCTAGTAGTAACATATTAGAAAAATTGAATAGATTTCCAAAGCGTAATATGAACATTTCTAAATGTGCACTGACACTTTCTAAATTTGTAAGAGTGCATTTTGGGAATGTACATGCACATTTAGAAACTCTGCATATAATAATATGAAACCCTATTTAAGTTTTTAATAAGTTCGGTATTTTAATAAGTTTGATATAAAGTCTATTCTAGAAATAATTATATCTAAAATTTATCAGTCGTTTTGAAATCATAATAACAATATCTAACTCAATTATGTTTCTGTTAGACGATGAATCATTATATGAAACTACAATATAGTATGAGTAATTTATTCAGAAAAAAGTAGAATAACATTGGATTGAGGTTCGGATTTAGGTTACTTAGATTTTTTAATAATTTTCAAACAACGAACGACAACAACAAGACCATCCAGTGCAAAATCTAACTTACAAAACCGATATTTTTAGAAGATGGTTCGAAGAATGAGACGATGATTGTTTAGTAGGATACTGGCGAAGTATCAATCGTCATTACAATATCAATTAAATTATTATTATAAGACTCTCTGTTTTTCTCTTTGTATTTGTTGACGTGTGTTTATCATAAACTTCATATGAATAATAATTTATCGCTCTTCCATCCAGAGGAGGAAATTTCTTCTCTAATTCTTAAAATTTTCACTGAAATATGTTGTAGAATAATCTTTACAACTAAAAATTACTCTGTCTATACATAGCATAGCATGAATTTGTTGCAACATTCATCATTGCAGTAGATGTGTATCCATAAGCGTTAGACATACGCAAATATATTTTTACAACTAGATAATGTAGTGAAAATTTTGCTTTGCGAAAGCTTTCCGAATAGATCCTTTATTATATAAATCACAAAGAGATAAATTTGGATAGAAAATAAACAGACATAAAATTAGAAATCAATACACAAGAGATTCCACACAACCTCCCTCTTTATTGATTCACCAAAATTTGTTTAGGATTAATCGAACAAAATAAAAGTAAACAAAATACAAATTGAACTAACAACCAAATTAAGAAAGGAAGTCTTGATCTCTATGGCTAAAATTGTTAGAAGAGAAGAATAAAGATGGAAGAAGAGAGAATTAGGAAATAGATTTCCACACATTTTACACTCTCTATTCTAGTCTTTATTTACAGCATCAATTACTTAATTCCCAAGTTAGTATTAGGTAGTTGATTATCCAATTAGAGAGAGAAATACGCATAATCAAATATGCCTATTAATTAAGAGAAACAAAATCTTCTCTTTCTTTCTTTTTCATATTTCCTTTTGTTAGCATCAGAATTAGTCACTAACACCCTTAGGAAAGATTGTGTAGAGAGATTAATTAAGAAAGTAAATTAAACAGAGAACAATATACTAAATTAAGTGCAGAAAATAAGAACATCAAATTTATAGTGGTTCGGCGTAATTGCCTACGTCCACTTTGAAGTTAATCTTTATTGATTTACTCAACAATTGATTACTGATATAATCGGTACACCAACTATTTAAATAAAACTGCTAAGTAAAAAGGATAAGTCATGAATGAGTCTTGAATGCGGCAGAGTCTTCCCGGTGTTCTCAAAAAAAAATCCAGTTCACTGTGCCCCTTCCCCTCTATTTATAGACGAAGATGGGTTGGACTTCCATAACGGGCCTAGTAGCAAGATACCTCGGTCCGTGGGGAGTGACTTCTGTGTGCCGAGCCACAAATGTCGAACGGCAAATGTCGAGCCATGTCTCCGAGCAATAAATATTAACTTCAAAGTTTTCTCTTTCTTTCTTTTGCATATTTCCTTCTATTTGTGATTTTGTATCATCAAAATTTAACATTCCACCTTGATGCAAAATCACATATCTCCAACATATCTAGCATGCAATATCTAGATCTACCAAAATTACCTATCTCTCAATCATACAAAATTACATACCTCTACCACCGTCTATAAGTGACGCATGTTCTGTCATGAGATGCACCACACCAATCGGTCTCAAAAGTGTTTCCAATACCACAAAGCCTTCCATACAATCCTTGTGGATTTTCCTACTCAACACCCGTTTACCACTCGATTTGAGCTCATAACATGATCACTATCGATCCCTCAAGCATCATCAACATAAAGACCCATGTCTAAAATATGATCCTCAACACGACCATCATAAGCAGTGAACACATTAACCACTCCACCTGATTGTGGACTAAGCTCTCCAACTGTCACTCGCTTTCCATAGCCGACTACATGACCAACCAAACTACAAAGGTTTCCTTCATTCAATACTCACTCTCATCCCTACAAAACCACTATTCTTCACTCTCAATATTCAACCTCGAGTCTCATAATTGCAACCATGGCGATCCAAATTACCGAGGGAAGTAAGATTATGTGAACTAGAAGGAACATGCCTCCCGTCCGACACTTCTCTAATCACACCATCATGCATATGAAACCGAATAGATCCTATACTACAAATCGGTAGCTCTTCTCCATTGGAAAACAATTCACATCTCTATAAATGTGAAAACTGACTCCCGAACCCATCTTCCTAGGCTTCTCTTCACTAATGAAGACATGACAAGAAGTATCATTGTCGCTACATTCAGCTATGCCCGACCATTTATCACTATCACTGTCACTATGTATAGCCTTCTTTTGATCCATTTTATACACTTCACACCTATTGCGCATATGATCCTTTTTACGACAATAATAACAAATGATACTTTTTGGCATACCTTCACCACTAGCGACTTTCTTCTTCGGACTTGTATCCTTCTTCGAGTCCTTTGCTTCCTTAGCCTCATCTTGAACTAATTTCACACATGACTCATTTCTTCTAAGCTCCTCAATTAAAAGACTATTTCGAACATTTTTCAGTGAGATAGTTCCATTGTCATTGGAATTACTCAATGAAACTACTAGAGTTTCTCAACTTTCTGAAAGCGAACTCATTAATAAAGGTGCTTGTAACTCATCATCAAATTTGACATTCATATTTTCCAATTGATTTATTACATCTTGAAATTCATTCAAATGCTCCGCAGCATACTTATCTCCATCCAATCTCAGTTGAACAAACTTTCGAACAAGAAAAGCCTAAATTGTAGCACTCTTCGACTCATACAAAGATGCCAACTTGTCCCACAAATCGTTCTCAGATTCACAACTAGCCACACGATATAAGACTAAATCTTCAAGATACCGACGAATCAATGCAATTTTCTTCTTATCCATCTTTCATTTTCTCTCCTCTACATCAGAGGGTTACTTTCCATCTCCATTAATTGGATCATGAAGATTGAGGTACAAAACATCTTCGAACCATCAGCGGCTACAAGTAACGTCCTATTGTATTTCCTGTACAAATGTGTGCCGTCAATACATAACAAAGGACGACAATGAACACAACCTTCAATACAAGGCCAAAGTCCCAAAAAGCTCGATTAAACACTCCACGTTCATCCGTAGTAACGTGTCTACCACTTTCTGGGTTCGTTCTAGCAATTTCAGTAAAATATTGTCTTACAGTGGTATATGATCCACCCAATCACTATAAATCCTTTTCACCGCCTTACTCAAAACTCTCCAAGCCTTCATGTAACTAACTTTCACGAACAATTGTTTTTCCATCAATACTTCCAAGCCACAATTAAGTTCGTTAATAACTAGTTTGCCAGCATAATAACAAATCGTTGGTACACACTTGTGAGCCGTTCTACCTGTCAATCAATCATCTTTTTTACTACTTCCATAAATTACCAAACGACATATGATAACTGAAACACAAAAAAAAAACTAATGTTTACAAAATAACATACCAAAATTGTTCAAGAGGAAGAAATAGCTGTTGCTCCTCGACTAAAACTATTTTTGGTCAAGATTTAACTATAATACAAATTCTACAGTCCTTAGTTTGGGAAAAAATTTAAGATTTTGATATTAAGGGTTTTTAAAAATTTGATTTTTTTAGGGTGGAGTGGTAAATGAAAGAGGGAACTGTCTTAAACAACAGACATACAAAAGAGCAACATCTGAAATGCCGCAAACTGACGGCATCTTAAATGCCGCCAGTTACTTTTTGCAATAAAACGTGTACCGACGACGTTTGAAATGCCGCTAGTACAACAGACGGCTGTTGTGGTCAAAATTAATCTTTTTTGCAATTAGTTATTAGTCTAAATAGAAAATTTATCCGAATAAAAATCGGGGGGAATAAGAATGGATGGAAGAAGAATATTTTCTGTAAAACGCTGGTGAAAGAAGATGAAACATGACATGCATAGGCATCTGAGGTTGATGAACTAGAAAACCACATCATTAGAATTCTAGCATCGATCAAATTCATGTTATTTAGCAGTCAAATATAAACAATGCACAGAAATACACTGAGAACAGAAATTCTTAAAAACCAAATCAAACAAAAATTAACCAATTATCTATTATAAATCCTGAGCTTGGATTTACTAATAATTTAAACTGTACACTCTATCACTCTATTTTCCTTTTAAAAAAATGAAAATGAAAAAAAAAAACATCCGAAAAAACTAAAAACAGTTAAAACACCTAATCAGTCCATTCTCGTTACATTCATCACACCATCTAATTTTATCTTCATCTTCGTCATAAACTTTTTTACTCCCATTACAGCTCAAGCACAACACAAACCTCACCCCACCACAGCAGCGGCAAGTATAAGAAGGATCCACTCTTCTGACGCCTTCCAGAACGTCCTCCAGAAGTCCGTACTCGTACAACCGCTGGACCTCGTCGGCGCCACCGATGTGGCGGCCTCCGATGAAGAGCTGAGGGAGGGAGATATTGCGGCATTTCAGAAGGGACTTCAGCTCTTTCCTGAAGGAGGAGTCCATGGCAATGTCGCGCTCGTCGACGGCGACGTGGAAGCCGCGGAGGATCGATCGGACGTAGGAGCAATCTTGGAAAGTGCGTCGGATCGAATGCAGGGAAGTGACGTAGAGCATAACCGAGGGTTTCGATTTGGATTTGTAGTCATCGAAGGTTAATTTTTTGAAGAAGGTGTTTATAGGGTTTTGGTGTTGATAGGGTCGCGAGCGGGTGAGGAATTGGGTGACTGATTCCATTGAGGATGAAATTAGGTTTGAATACTTCTGGATAACTCGATGAAGGTCGAGGGTGAAGTCTCTGAGTGTAGTGTATTTAAATTGTGGAGAATTCAAGGTTTCTATGTAAACCAAGAGCATATAAATCACTGTTTTATTTTGAAAATAAAAAAACAAAGTACAACTTCGGTCCAAAGTTTTTCCAGTTATATTTAGAAGCCAAAGTAAAATGATTTCCCATTTTGTGAGAGATTAAAAGGTATACTAATTTGAACTTCTCATTTTCGAAGTACACATTTCTTGTTTTTTTTTTAAGGAAACAACAAGGCGGACGTTAAATGAAATCAAATCCTAAATTTTATCTGTTTTGTTTATGCTATTCATGTTCCATACCAAGTTAGATTATTGAAAGTAAGGACGTAACAAATTGTAAAGTAAAATTGTTATGTTTATATTTTATTCAAAGCAAGAGTATTCCATTTGAGTTGTATATACATACTTCAAAACTAGCAAATATGTTCTATACTGTTAATAATAAATTTGGTTTGTTTTGGTCCGTGGACCCTCTAAATAGTCATTTCTATTCCATCTCCCTTCAAACTGAAATTATATATTGAGATGGACAGTTTAAATGAGTTTTACTACAAAAATGTTCGCTAGTCGTACAGTTTCAATTGTTTCATAAGAGTTAATAAAGCGTAAGTGTGAAACGGTTTGAAGATGTGAATGTTATCCCGCTTTTTGGCAAAGCCGTGATATCAAAAGATTGGTCGAAAACGGGAAACACTCCGTCTTAGAGATTGGTTATACATCACTTAGCTATGGATATCGATGAATTTTGTCCGAGTCCGGATCAGGCCACGATTGATAGGACACGACAAGAAAGGTTGTAGGAGCCATCATTTCAAGTTTCAAGTCAATCCGAGTTCGTATGCTCAAGATATGATGGGTTCAGTGTGAAGAGAAGTATTCGTTGTCTGGTTCGAAACCATGAAGTTCGAACCCATCCTATTCGAAACCATCCGTGCCCTTGCCTTCGAACCCATGGTGTTCGAACCCATCAGCTAGTACCCGGCCTCGAAACCCTCCGCTTCGAACCCATCTGGTTCGAAACCGTCCTAAAGCCTTCCTTCGAACCCAGGCGATGTTCGAACCCATCTACTTCGAACCCGTGGCTTTGAAACCATCCATTTCGAACCCACCCATTGCTTCGAACACATCACCCCCTGCTATGTTCGAACCCATCGGCCACAGTTAACTTCGAATTGATTGCGTTCGAATCCATCAGCCCATTATTAGGTTGCATCTTCGTATCGATGAGCGTCGAAACATCCACGCCGGTGCTTAGTTCGAACCGATGAACCTTCGAATCCATCGCGGAGCTTCATTTCGTGTCCAGCATCGATACGAAGGAAGCTCCCTCCCCTCGGTTCGAACTAGACACACGAAAGCCATGTAGTTGGTTGATTCAAGCACACAACGGTCATCGATACGAAGTCAGCGAAATCCATGGATTCGAAGCGGTCAACTCGGAGATAAATCTGGATCGACGCGTGGAGTGCGCGCCACGTCATTGCAGAAACACGTGCGTACATGGGTTCGAGCCCCTGGTTTCGAAATGATCGGTTCGAAATCACTTCGAAACGATGTCAGATCGAGACGAAACTTGGTGGGGTCGGTCGCGTGGGCCCACTCACGTGCCAGAAGGAGTCTCACGAAGTTTCAGCAAGATCTGGGCCTCCAACGCCTATAAATAGCACCCTGAAGCCTTCAGAAAAGGGGATCTTTTTCGCCATTGAACGCCAAGACTCTGCCGGATTCAAGTTTAACTATCAGAATCGCTGTTGTATTCAGATTTCAAAGCAATTGTCAGCTGTAATCCATTGTAATCGATTTAATCAAGCAAAGCAATAAAGAGAAAACCTTCAAAGTGGACGTAGGCGCGAACGCCGAACCACTATAAATCCTGTGTTTGTGATTGTTGTTCGTGAATTACTGTGATTTGTTGATTAGAGCTGAATTATATATTGATTGTTGCTGAGTTCTGTGTTAATCATTATTGATTTGAGTACGTAAACGGGTGCTTTCACGACTTTGGGTGTTTGTGACCAATTTTGGCGCAAACATTTTGGTGCTTTCACTGAGAAACTAACTCAGGAAGAAGTTGAATTTGGAAATCCAGGAGTTCAGATCTAGGAATTATGGCAAGACAATCGAGTAGGAGGCCAAGGACTGAGAGAAGTGAACCACAAGGAAGCCAAGAGGCTTCCTCAGGAGCAAATCAACCATCGATATACATCACTAGGGATGAGATGGAAACTATGATGAAGAGGCAAGAGGACATGATTCAGAGTTTACTCCAACAGATAGGACAGCTCGGAGCACAGAATAGGGAAGCCAATGGAGTCCAGAACGGAGCAGGACCATCCGGAGTAGCACCTGGATTAGGGGGCACACCCTTGGAGAACGTTGATCCAGTTTCGGAGAGAGAAAGGGGAGCATCTGCGCAACCCGGTAGTAGTAGAGATGCAAACGCTCAGTCAAGGGGGCAGATCCCGGAGTTACCTCGTGAACTCGGGGGGCAGGTTGGAAGTAGTGAACAAGGATTACATCTCGGAGACAATGACCGATTAGCAGAGATAGTTAGGAGAGCTTTGAGAGGCGGTATGGTGAACAAAGATTTGGAAGATGTTAATAGAAGCCCTTTTACTTCATCAATCAGGCAAGCTAGGAACCCACCTGATTTCAAACTACCATCGTTGGATATGTATGACGGGAGAACGGACCCCACGGTCCACCTGACAAAATATATGAGGCATATGGAAGTACTGGGGGCATCGGAGGAGGTTATGGCCCGGTGTTTTCCATTATACTTGACAGATATCGCTGCACTATGGTTTAGACAGTTGGAGAACGGATCCATCGGAACTTGGAATGGTTTAGTAGAGAGATTTATGAGGCAATTCAGGGTTCATATTACAAGACCCAAGAACGTGATGACTCTGGCAACCCTAAAGCAGAAGGCCGGAGAGACCTTGAGAAGTTATCTAGCACGATTTAATGCAGCAGCAGCTTCAGTGGATAGAGCGGACCCATCCATGGTGGTAATGGCAGCTGTGTCCGGAATAGCTGACGGCACAGAGTTCAAGAATTCATTGACTAAAGATCCACCCACAGATCTGGAGGAATTCTATCATGAAGCAGAAAAGTTTTTACGATTAGAAGATGCGAATGCCGAGAGAGAAGAAAGAGATGGGATAGAAATTTTTGCATTTAGAGACGAAAAGCCTCTTAAAAAGGATTCGGACAAGGATAGAGGTAAAAGAAAGATTGAGAATGACAGAGACAGATCGAAGCGGCAACGAAGGGAGCCGCGATTCACCACCTACACTGAGTTGAACGAGAGCTTGGAACGAATTTATCAGGATACCAAAGAACAGATTCCGTACCGTAGGCCGATGCGAAGGGACCCTACCTCTGACGAGAGGAAATCAGATAAGTTCTGTGTATTCCATGAATTAAATGGTCATAATACTAACGATTGTAGGCACCTGAAGGATGAGGTGGAAGGGCATATCAGGAACGGTATGCTCCTTCAATATGTAAGGAGACGAGCTCCTGTGGCGGAACCAGAACGACCACCGTCCACATCAGCTAGGGGCGACCCCGAACCAAGGCACCGTATGGTTATCAATTGAGTAAGATAACGATGAACAAGTTGTAAGCTTCCACTAACGCAATTAAATCATTTACACATGTGCGAGATCGCGAACGATCTCCAGACATGCTCTGAATGGTCGTTGACCGTTTTGTAGTGGGAACTTACACTTTGACATCCATGCTTTACTTTCATTTCGCTTTAATTTGAACATTTAGACTCTGTTTGTTTGGACAATTGTTTTTGAAGCTCATCCGTGTAATAGATATTTGATTCTGATAACTCTGAAATGGCTAAACTACTTATACATGTACGGGATCGCGAACGGTCCTTAGGTATGCTCTGAGACGGCGATGGACCGCCCATGCAAACGATCCAGGAACTCACCCGAACGTGACCCTGGCATCGATAACACCAAGCCCTCCCGGGCACACAAATCGCCTCGAACGGCATCCGACTTCGAACAGTCACAACTCACTTCACCTCAAATGGCTTGATCGCGAACGGTCGTCACTTGAGGTCTGAAACCCGACCGCGAACGGTCACAGATTCGCCTCGAACGGCACACGATCGCGAACGATCACTTCCTGCCTCGAACGCCATCGATCGCGAACGGTCATGGCTCACTGATTATGAAATCCGACCTCAAACGGTCATCACTCGCCTTGAACGGCACTTGGTCGCGAACGATCATCATTTGCCACGAACGGCAGTCGACCGCGAACGGTCCCATCTCATCATTCGCCGCGAACGGCATCGACCGCAAACGGTCCTATTCCATCTTATGCCACGAACGGCACGGACCGCGAACGGTCCCGATTCACTTCAAGCAGCATACGATCCCGAACGATCGAAGCATGAATTTATACGCTCGACCGCGCACGGTCGCACTTCCCCTCGAATGACTCGATCACGAACGATCGTCATTTGAAGTTGAGCGCTTGACCATGAACGGCCGCACTTCATCCCGAATGGCTCGATCCCGGACGATCGTCATTTGAGGACATATGAAACTATTGAGTTCTTTGCAGGTTGATGATCGGATACGAACATCCAACTCAAGGCATTACAAAACACACCTTCCTACAGCAAGGCATGTTTTGGGGGGCAAAGTGTTATCCCGCTTTTTGGCAAAGCCGTGATATCAAAAGATTGGTCGAAAACGGGAAACACTCCGTCTTAGAGATTGGTTATACATCACTTAGCTATGGATATCGATGAATTTTGTCCGAGTCCGGATCAGGCCACGATTGATAGGACACGACAAGAAAGGTTGTAGGAGCCATCATTTCAAGTTTCAAGTCAATCCGAGTTCGTATGCTCAAGATATGATGGGTTCAGTGTGAAGAGAAGTATTCGTTGTCTGGTTCGAAACCATGAAGTTCGAACCCATCCTATTCGAAACCATCCGTGCCCTTGCCTTCGAACCCATGGTGTTCGAACCCATCAGCTAGTACCCGGCCTCGAAACCCTCCGCTTCGAACCCATCTGGTTCGAAACCGTCCTAAAGCCTTCCTTCGAACCCAGGCGATGTTCGAACCCATCTACTTCGAACCCGTGGCTTTGAAACCATCCATTTCGAACCCACCCATTGCTTCGAACACATCACCCCCTGCTATGTTCGAACCCATCGGCCACAGTTAACTTCGAATTGATTGCGTTCGAATCCATCAGCCCATTATTAGGTTGCATCTTCGTATCGATGAGCGTCGAAACATCCACGCCGGTGCTTAGTTCGAACCGATGAACCTTCGAATCCATCGCGGAGCTTCATTTCGTGTCCAGCATCGATACGAAGGAAGCTCCCTCCCCTCGGTTCGAACTAGACACACGAAAGCCATGTAGTTGGTTGATTCAAGCACACAACGGTCATCGATACGAAGTCAGCGAAATCCATGGATTCGAAGCGGTCAACTCGGAGATAAATCTGGATCGACGCGTGGAGTGCGCGCCACGTCACTGCAGAAACACGTGCGTACATGGGTTCGAGCCCCTGGTTTCGAAATGATCGGTTCGAAATCACTTCGAAACGATGTCAGATCGAGACGAAACTTGGTGGGGTCGGTCGCGTGGGCCCACTCACGTGCCAGAAGGAGTCTCACGAAGTTTCAGCAAGATCTGGGCCTCCAACGCCTATAAATAGCACCCTGAAGCCTTCAGAAAAGGGGATCTTTTTCGCCATTGAACGCCAAGACTCTGCCGGATTCAAGTTTAACTATCAGAATCGCTGTTGTATTCAGATTTCAAAGCAATTGTCAGCTGTAATCCATTGTAATCGATTTAATCAAGCAAAGCAATAAAGAGAAAACCTTCAAAGTGGACGTAGGCGCGAACGCCGAACCACTATAAATCCTGTGTTTGTGATTGTTGTTCGTGAATTACTGTGATTTGTTGATTAGAGCTGAATTATATATTGATTGTTGCTGAGTTCTGTGTTAATCATTATTGATTTGAGTACGTAAACGGGTGCTTTCACGACTTTGGGTGTTCGTGACCAATTTTGGCGCAAACAGTGAATGTTTATCGAAAATGGTTTTTCAATAGTCTATTGTTCTCTCCTAAAATATTCTGGGACAAATTTGGACATAATTAAACACAAGTTCTTCTTTGTTACGATGTACGTTTCTTCGATATGAAATATGCCATAACATCGGTGGTTATAGATGGTTTCGCCATTTTTCACACGAAACCGTCGATCAACGAAAAATGTGAATTAATGAACTCGATATATGCAAAAATAAGCATTAAGAGTCATTGTTTCAATTGTGGCAATTGTTTGGCTTAGTCTAAATAAATAACACATGTCATCATGAATAAATCAATCAATCAATTGAAAATCACATGTGGATTTGATTATGCCTATATATAAGACTACTGCATGTAAATTGTACTTATATTCGTAATTTGAGTGAAACTGATATC
Organism: Allium cepa; assembly: GCA_030765085.1. Classification (NCBI taxonomy): domain Eukaryota; kingdom Viridiplantae; phylum Streptophyta; class Magnoliopsida; order Asparagales; family Amaryllidaceae; genus Allium; species Allium cepa. The sequence goes on along the minus strand of CM060946.1, from coordinate 119,114,874 downwards.
ATTGATTTAATAGAGCCCGATAGAATTTCAAAATTACTTCAAATTTGTTCCTATTCCAATTTTATATTTATTCGTCCCTATAAAAATGAAAGTAGTATGATGCATGATAATTAAAGTATATTCAGTTTGGATTTGGCTATACTTTGTTAACCATAATTTAAAACGAACAGAGTTTTGCATTAGAGAATTGGTTCAAAATTTCAAATATATAACTATAAGGGGTTTTAGGCTCAATGAAAAAATTAGAGAAAAATTTAGTTTTAGAAACAAGAAGTTTGATTTTTAGGTTGAAGGACACTTTTTAGTGTAAATCACAGAATGATAGTTGTAACTATCATTTTCATTTTACACTAAAAAGCGTCCTTCAGACTACAAAGTAAACTTGTTGTTCTGAGACTAAATTTTTTTGTAACTTCTTCTTTGTGCCTATTTACCTGTAACTATAAATATCTTTTTTTACATCTAAATGACAGTTAAAAAATTATTTAGTAATAGGTCCAAGCATATTTTTATCCCCACTTCATGTTTTTACCTATTATGCAAGCCTTAAAAATTGCAAAGTGCGCACAAAGATGTGAGTGTGTTATTTATCATTGGAATAGTGCTGCATGATGTTAATTTTTTTAATGTTCTCTCATAACAAAGTAGATAATTAACACATTAATTTTGGTACACAAATAAAGTATACATTTTTTTTTTTGCTTAATTTAAAATTGTATGTTTCGTGGTAGTAGCAAAATTTGTATGAGAAGTGAGAGGCATCCGTGCAAATATGCTTAGTTACATCGAAGAAAATTCAAAAGTATTGAATACTTACACAACCTACCATTGCCTTTGTGTATGTTAAATTTTTCTTCCCATTTGCATCTCTAATTTCCTTAGTTGTATATTTTATATCATCCTCAGTTACCATGATGGGTGGAAGAATCAATTTATTCCAAATTAGTGGTACCAATACGTAGAGTTGAATTGTTCTCGCAATATTTTTTTCTTACACCGCAGTTGTTACAAAATTATCCTTAAAAATCACAAATGTTAAACGTTTTGCTACATGATTTAATTTAATATTTTGTAGACATGGAAGGTATGACTTTTCAAATATTTGGTACATTAACTATTTTCTTTGTGACCGTTATTGCAAAAACAACATCGTCTTCATGCTCTCGCAAACTCTTACTGGTCAGCCGCCCCAAATCAACCACACATACCAATTTGCTCAAGCTTTCTCCAAATGACTTACCACTATACTCCTTTTCTCCTCCACACCACAACACATATGCCGATGTGCTTAAATTGCATCCCTTTCCCCCAACCTTCAAAATAGAACTCATGTATTCCCACCTAAGCCTCAATGCCCAGGATTCAGCATCGATCGCATCATCAGATCTGTTTGCTTCCGCTGTGGTGACAATGACTATTGCGCTTTCACTTCTCGAACCCTTATCCGCTATTTTTACGGTGGAAAGGTAGGGCATAAAGAAGATTTATGTGCTTGGAAAAGATTCTACTCATTGCGTGTAACAAACTGTATTTTACGCATTGGATGATTGTAAAATATTATTTTTAAATTCATATTAGTTTGTATGATGCAATAACTTAGATAAATGTCACAAGTTGATATTTTTGACCCTTTAGAATTTTATTGTTCCCTAAAAAACTTATAACGACTATAACTTTTGATACGAGCAGAATTTGGATCCGAGACCACTTGCATGGAAAGATACGATAAATGCTCTTTTGTTAAAGTGGTCATAATAACTTTTTGGCCTTACATTTGAAAGATATGACCATTTGAAGTTCTAATCAATTTTAGGCAGATTAGAGGGTAATTATTCGGTGATTTGTGAGGCCCGCTAACTCAGCTCGGGGTTAGGGTTAATACCATCCTTCCTTAGCAGCTGTAACGTCCCAATATTTTCAACCATTCGCATCCGCACATTGTCGGACTTGAATTGTTCAAAATACTGCGTTGTAGAATAAATTTGGCAAAACTCAGAATATACAATAAATAGATCACAGAATCACATACACAGATATCAGAATCTCGCAGCGGAAATTTAAAAATTTAGTGGTTCATGAAGCCACTGATATAACTTCAACAAAACAGAACTTACATTGTCTATAATCCTCAATACAAATTTTAAGACATAAATAGAGATAGAGTCTTCAAAGTCTTGAATTCCAGAAAAGATAAAGGCTGAAACAACTTCCAGCAGCGCGAATGATCTACTGAGTGTCCTAGCTACGGAGAAGAAATTGAAGCTGCAACTCAGGCTGACCCGAGCGTAAAAATAAAACATAACACTCGAGTCAGGACATACATACTTATATAATGTAAGCTAATTCAAGTGTACTGTAATATAGAGCAAGTAACTTAAAGGATGCTTGGGACCGCCCATCCTCTAAGGATCCGTCAAACTATTTACTATGTAGTATATTGCGCTATTATACTAGTGTCTATTTATAAAATAAACTTACTTTTTAATAGCGTTAAGGGGTTACCCATATAGCCCTTAACACGTAATAGTCCCAGTAGTCCATCCAATATCATAGTCCCTCCTAATCGGGAAGCCACTAGAGGATACCACACGGGCTACGGGAGAAAACCAAACTCGTACAAGGCGCGATAGGGTAGGTGACACGGCACAACTAGGCAATGCCAGGGTAGATATACCAATTGCTATCCAGGCTGATGGTAACGCGCAGCGCGCAGCTGCCGCCCACCTCGAACTAACTCCCCCAAAATCAAAATATAGAAGTGGCCACTAAATCAATCCAAGATCATAGTATAATATCGAAGAGGAGCGTCCGATCAGAGGAATGACCTCATTGGCCTGGAATTGCTCCTGTTTTAGCCACCTTATGCCAACTCACGGGAGTCGGGTCCACGTATTTACCTTACAGGAAACGCCACCACCGACCTACTTCATTCTGGAATCTCCACCGCGTACACGGTTGGTCAAAGTGGTTTTCGGTATCGACAGAGAGTATGTCCATATCCGATCCCGGTCTCTTTGCCAACCCATCGTTATTATAACCCGTGGTCATTTAAAAACAATTTATACTTTAAAACCAGTATAAACATTTCCATTTCAAAACTATAAATACGATAAAACCCAAAACAACATGATATCGTTATATTCAAATATAATTCTTTTCCAAAACCATACTGCTTAAAATTTATAATATCTGGAAACCAAATATTTGAATTATACCTTTAAACCATAATATATTGGAAATTTTTCTTTTAAAAAAACATAACTCCCAAAACACAAATGGTTTGGATATAAATGGTTTAACTTTATGGTTACTTTGTAAAGAAGATAATTTACATAGCTTTACAAATATATTTCTTTATTTTAAACCATAATTTAAATATCACTTCATGTTCCCAAGACCATTTCAATTCCTATATATATATCCAATTGGAGTATTAATATTCAAAACTAAGGTTGGATATTTTTTCTTTCAACAAATTAGTGTTTATTATTTCGTCTTGAATATTCCCATAAATTCCATAGATAAAACTCCAAAATTATGCCATTAAATAATTTCAAAATTTACTTAACACTAGAATGTTCATCTTAAATTTATTAAGAAAAATCCAGTTATAAATCTCATATCTTAAAGGTCTCCAAAACTTAAACATAAATATAATTTATCAAATTCCTTAAATTTCAAAACAATCAAATTCCAGATTCTATAGCACTTAGGAAATGCTACCTAAAGTTACGGGTAAAACTAGTCCAATTTCAAAAGACAGCATTTAAATGCTTTAGTAGATTGTTTAACTTAATAAATATTTCCAAATATAACTTATATATATATTTCTTAACTGAAATCTTATCCTTTCAAAAATCCAGAATTTCCAAAATAAGTTATATTCCAAAATTTTATTCAAATATTTATTTATTTATTTATTAACATTTATAACTCATTCAAAATCAATATAAAATCCTTTAAAGATATTAAATCAAATATTTAACTTCCAAAATAATTTTAAATATTTCAGAAAATATTATAAGGACCACGGGCCTGTATATAGTTTTCTAGCCTAGGTCAAGTGATACGGATTTATATCATTTCAATCCGTAATTTACAAACCCCGGGTTCTATCATTTCAAACCCGCAATCCCAAGTTAACAGTTAAACAGTTAACATAATAATAGCACAGTAATCATCATTTAGGCCTATCATTTCAGCCCACAACAATCTAAATTTAACAGGGAACTTGCAGTGGTGATTTAAGCAGTAAATAAACAATAATATAATATAACTGCAGAAATAATACAACAGATAATAACTGATGAGGTGTCAATTTAAATGGGATTCATCATTCTACGTTATACTACAGACAGATAATATTTAAATAAAATTTTTACACATACACTTGCGATAATTCACAAAATATATGTACATATGTCTGGTGAGAAATACTCACCTTAAACGCTGCAGTGGATCTAAATCAAACACGGTATCTACTTCGGAAAAAAAAACGGAAAGCACGATCAAACTTCGGCGGATGCAAAGCCTTGACTTAAATCTATAAGATCCAAATACCAAGTATGCGAATTTAAAAATTACGGTCAAAGCAAAATTTCAGAACAACTGGAACGAATAGAATAAAAGAAATTTAGTTCAACTTGCTCGGCTACTACAACCCGCTAACCGTCTCAACATATCCTAGGCCCATACTTCAACCGTACGCATGCATAAAATAAATTGAATAAATTGCAAAATAAATTGCAAATTTAATACAATTGATTGAATAAAAAGATGTTATGCACCCAAACAAAACAAATACATGTTTAGACATTATTAAATTATTTCTCACATTTTTAATCATATTTATCATGATCAATTATTTTCATTCTCATATATATTTATTTAAATAAAATGACAATATTGGCAACAAACACAATACTGTTCAAATTATTCGATTTAATCAAATGTAGCCACTAACTACATTCGAATTCATTAAATAATACTTTATTTCACATACATGTTCATCATGTTTAGGCAAATTATTTCTTCTTTTACTTTTATTATTAAACATTAAAAGGTGATTATTGGTATACATCACCAATATTCTTTTATTAACCATAATAAATACAATCCATTGATATTTATCCACCCAAATTCTCAAATAAGTAGTTAAATTTATTTTTAACCATCTTAAATTTATTTCAACCATTAAAAATTGAAATAAATGTCATTTTATTATATTCACCCAAGATTTATTCATACAATATTGTTTATTTGAATTAAACAACATTTCATATCATTTTCTCCTTATCAATTTATCTTCTCCATTATTAAATTGTAATATTTTTTTTTTTTTTTTTTCTATGCCTTCCTCTTCAAACTGCACTTATCCAAATCCACAATACCACTAACTACATCATAACTACACTAATTCCATAGTCTAGCTTCCTACAATCAATTTATATCATTTCTTCCAGCCTACTACTAACAAAGTTCTATATGTATTTATAAATGGCACGACATGATGGGGAAGTAGCCGAGCAAGGAAATCAGAGAACACAAGAAGGAGGAAGGAAAATTTGAAGAAGCAAAGAAATAAACAATGCAAATTATTTACCTGATAGAAGCTTGTACCAGAGAGGGACAAACAAGGAGATATGAAAACTTATGTGAATGAGGCAAAGTATTTATAGATAAACTTGCGAAATAAAAAGGGGAGATAAATAGGCAGGTTTGAAAACGTAAGAAATAAATGCAAGCGTTGATTTTTGAGTGCATGCGTTTAGGCAAGAGATTTATTTCCAGTTCTTCTTGTTTGAACGCTACACGAAAATTGTGATAAATGCATGCGTTTAGGCAAGAGATTTATTTCCAGTTCTTCTTGTTTGAACGCTACACGAAAATTGTGATAAATGCATGCGTTGATTTCTCTTTCCAGTTTTATGTTTGAACGATATCACTCTTTTGGATTTTTTTTTTTAGATAGCTTGCGTGATTTATACCAGTTATAATCTAAATTTAAAGCATGCGTTACTGCAAATTTGAACAGATTTGATTGAGGAAGCAAAACTTGAGCTCTTGCGTGATTTATGGTAAGCAATGAAAAAGCTTTTAACTGAAAAGGCAAAAGTAATAAATGCTTACATAAATATTTACTTGATCAATGGTTCGAAAAATTTATTTATTGCAAAACAAACGCAGTGGAAACAGAGAGATATAATGGGTATGCGAAAATTTGCAAAGATAGGCAAGATTTAATTTTGAATGCATTTAATTTAGGTGAGAGGAAAAATGGCAATTGGAAGAGTTGATATTCTTGTGGATAAGGCTGCGTGAATAAATGAATACAGTGACATGCTCAAGAAACAAATGGTAAGAGGCAAATGTCAAAATGTTAAAAGAATAAAATTTGTGTCACGCGCAAAGGAAGGCAAATTTGATTTCCATATTCTTCTAATCAATTAATTCCCCTTTAATTGCCTTTAATTGATTTCAATTGATTACCTTATCCCTTTTAATTACCCTCCTTAATTGATTTCAATTAATTACCATATTACCAATTAATTATCCTCCTTTAATTACATACTCAAATTTGGTTACTAACTTAATTAGTTAATTAACCCTTTTTGTTAATTATCAATCCTGCGACGTCTCACATTAATCCGTCCGCTTTGTAGGCACTGGTAGCCGGACTGGTTACACGGGCAGATTTCTCCTACAAAATGGGGATTAACCTCGTGCCCTCATGCCATTAACCAAAAGAATTAACTTATTTATCTTTCATCAATTTTATTAATTTGCATTAATTATTCAATAAATTAATTCTGGTCAACTACTGAAATTTTACAATTAATTTCTCTATTAATTGTCATAAATTTCTTTTTGAAATATCTATTAATTGTCATTAACTCCATTTTAAAATATCCGTATGTGCCTTTATTCAAGTTTTGAATTGCTAACTAGGAATAAGGTAGATTTATCAAATAAATTGATTGTAAGTTTCATTGTTTTAAATTGCTTAACAATGTTCACTGCTAACATAATTAATATGTCAAAATTGAGAATATTCCACCAACATGATTTGCATGTCATAACCTACCAAATTAACATAATTAATTAACTACTTTAATATGTTACAAATTTTCTCCTTTTCATTATTTTTAGGGAATGGGTATAACAACAGATATTATGATAATATCCAAAACATTTAGTTACCACACACTTCATTATACATTATAAAAATTTCCTTTTTTTTTCTTCTTCTTAAATTTAGTTACAAAAATCATATTAAATTAACGAGTTTAATTCTCTAAATTAAATATTTAAACAATATTGGTAAACACAATTTATATAAATTATATTCCTAAAAACCAAAAAAATTAAAAGAAATAAATAGCTAAAACTAGGGCTGTTACACTCTCCCCCACTTAAGAACTTTTCGTCCTCGAAAAGGAACAAAAGAAAAGAAACAAAGGAAGATAAGCTAGATAAACAAGAACTTTAAACGAATAGTTCCGGATTTGAAGCACGAAGAAGATCTTCTAGAATCGGTTTTACTCTTTTCAGTTCGACCGTCGGTCTATGGGTGGTAAGCGGTGCTCAGGCCCCGATGAGTAACAAAGATTTTTAAAGATTATAGAAAAGATTTCTAAATAGACTGGTATAAGCAATAGCCTCCTCATTCTGTAGCAGATAGGGAAACCAAGGACACTTAAAGATAGTTTGAAAACAAATAAGATAATAAATTTGCAATCATAATGCTTTGAAATCATTAAATTTATAAATATTATCATTTGGAAATCATGCTACTAAAATCATAATACCTTTAAAATAATCTTCATTTATACCTTTTAAATTCAATGCCAAACAATATTCATTTCAAGGTTGAAATATTCCTAAGTTCATTTATAAAAAAAAAATTTCCAAAACATTTTATTTTTAGAAACAGCAGCACTCATAATATGCTATAGTAGATATAATAGTATTCCTAATCAGTTTATTATGTACTTAACTCTGAATTTTAACAAATAACCTAACACTTTATTAAAAATACTTATCTTATAAATAAGATATTCCTTCAATAAGTTACCCTTGAATTTCCATTTGAAAACCAATTCTCAATTATCAAAATTTAGTGATATTAGAATACGTCTTAACTATTTATTTAGACATCAATTAAACTATGATTTGAAGATATATAATCCTTACTCCAAAAATATCCCTTTCAAATATATTTTCCTTATTCAAAGATACCTTGTTTATTACACAAACATATTCATTTCAGGAAATAACCTTTTATTAAAATCTCTTGGTTAGATTTACGGCTCCATATTAAATTAATTTGATTATTAAGACATTTGAATAAAATTCCTTAAATTCCTTTTCCTTATTTATCCCCATTAATCTTTTATAACTAAAATTTAAGTGTATAATATTTATTATAACCACTCATAAAATCCTTTTATATTGTATATTATCCAATTACATGTTAACTTTTGAAAATCAAGGTAAGTTATATTAAATGAAATTGGGTGTTATACAAATAAAACTTTCAATTTAATTATCTCCAATTGGAACCTTTTTATTCAAATTTTTGTTATTATATTTATTTTCCTTCCTCAAGATAACTTTAAGAATTAAATTCCTGATTCCCTTCAAACCATTTAGAGATAACTAAATATATATACCTAATATGTCAAATCAAATTTAAATTATATATCTATATATATTAAGTCATACTTTAGAAATTCAAATCAATTAAAATCTCAAGGAAACACTGTAGCCAGACTACAGAATGGTCTTTTCACTTCGAAACTCGAAAATGAATGTCGATGATGCTGCAGTCATCACCGAAATTATTTTCCAGCGACAAAGAGAAAAGCACTAATTTTAAAATTTCTTTGGAAACAAATTTCTATACAAAAATACTTATTACATCCTTTTAAAATTTAAACACAAGGTTTGAAATCATCAGAAATTTAATTCTCAAGTTTTAGTTTTAAATTCATTTCTGTTTCCAAATTAATTTATAACCATTGTTTTATATTCACTTATTTATTAGACAAACACATGGCTTACAACACCATAAATAAAATCAAAACTATTATCTCTTGACAACTAGTTAAATTAATTATAAAATTTTGAAAATTATACTCATATATATAATATTAGATTTTAATTTCAAATATAGGAATAAACTTCTCAAACCAGGATAGAGACTCAAATTTGATGAACTCAAATCAAATAGAATTCAAGATAAATTGAAATCAGAAGATCAGAATAAGGAAACTGGGTAAGTCTATATAAATCGCGGACAACCTTGACCGGGTCAACCGTGACTTAAAGAGTCAGATCGATATGGCTGGGATAAGTCTACATTGGTCTAAAGAGATAGAGTTCAGAATAACCAAGATATCAGCATATAAACCGAGGATAAATATAAACCACCGGTGAATCAATGCTAATGGTAAAGGAGTTTCACCCCTTTATTAGAATAATGGCGAGACCGCCAATTCACTATAAAGATTATCCGAAGTGGAGTTATGGGACACTCCAGAATCTAAAGAAGATGAAAAGTGAGGGACACGAATGAACCTTGGAACCACAGGAAATGTTCCAAAATTCGAAAAGAGAGTGGTTCAATCTCGAATGAACGTGATTCTGTAAATCAAATTTACCATACATTCTAAGTTTTGCCTAGAACCAAAGCTCTGATACCAAATGTAACGTCCCAATATTTTCAACCATTCGCATCCGCACATTGTCGGACTTGAATTGTTCAAAATACTGCGTTGTAGAATAAATTTGGCAAAACTCAGAATATACAATAAATAGATCACAGAATCACATACACAGATATCAGAATCTCGCAGCGGAAATTTAAAAATTTAGTGGTTCATGAAGCCACTGATATAACTTCAACAAAACAGAACTTACATTGTCTATAATCCTCAATACAAATTTTAAGACATAAATAGAGATAGAGTCTTCAAAGTCTTGAATTCCAGAAAAGATAAAGGCTGAAACAACTTCCAGCAGCGCGAATGATCTACTGAGTGTCCTAGCTACGGAGAAGAAATTGAAGCTACAACTCAGGCTAACCCGAGCGTAAAAATAAAACATAACACTCGAGTCAGGACATACATACTTATATAATGTAAGCTAATTCAAGTGTACTGTAATATAGAGCAAGTAACTTAAAGGATGCTTGGGACCGCCCATCCTCTAAGGATCCGTCAAACTATTTACTATGTAGTATATTGCGCTATTATACTAGTGTCTATTTATAAAATAAACTTACTTTTTAATAGCGTTAAGGGGTTACCCATATAGCCCTTAACACGTAATAGTCCCAGTAGTCCATCCAATATCATAGTCCCTCCTGATCGGGAAGCCACTAGAGGATACCACACGGGCTACGGGAGAAAACCAAACTCGTACAAGGCGCGATAGGGTAGGTGACACGGCACAACTAGGCAATGCCAGGGTAGATATACCAATTGCTATCCAGGCTGATGGTAACGCGCAGCGCGCAGCTGCCGCCCACCTCGAACTAACTCCCCCAAAATCAAAATATAGAAGTGGCCACTAAATCAATCCAAGATCATAGTATAATATCGAAGAGGAGCGTCCGATCAGAGGAATGACCTCATTGGCCTGGAATTGCTCCTGTTTTAGCCACCTTATGCCAACTCACGGGAGTCGGGTCCACGTATTTACCTTACAGAAAACGCCACCACCGACCTACTTCATTCTGGAATCTCCACCGCGTACACGGTTGGTCAAAGTGGTTTTCGGTATCGACAGAGAGTATGTCCATATCCGATCCCGGTCTCTTTGCCAACCCATCGTTATTATAACCCGTGGTCATTTAAAAACAATTTATACTTTAAAACCAGTATAAACATTTCCATTTCAAAACTATAAATACGATAAAACCCAAAACAACATGATATCGTTATATTCAAATATAATTCTTTTCCAAAACCATACTGCTTAAAATTTATAATATCTGGAAACCAAATATTTGAATTATACCTTTAAACCATAATATATTGGAAAATTTTCTTTTAAAAAAACATAACTCCCAAAACACAAATGGTTTGGATATAAATGGTTTAACTTTATGGTTACTTTGTAAAGAAGATAATTTACATAGCTTTACAAATATATTTCTTTATTTTAAACCATAATTTAAATATCACTTCATGTTCCCAAGACCATTTCAATTCCTATATATATATCCAATTGGAGTATTAATATTCAAAACTAAGGTTGGATATTTTTTTCTTTCAACAAATTAGTGTTTATTATTTCGTCTTGAATATTCCCATAAATTCCATAGATAAAACTCCAAAATTATGCCATTAAATAATTTCAAAATTTACTTAACACTAGAATGTTCATCTTAAATTTATTAAGAAAAATCCAGTTATAAATCTCATATCTTAAAGGTCTCCAAAACTTAAACATAAATATAATTTATCAAATTCCTTAAATTTCAAAACAATCAAATTCCAGATTCTATAGCACTTAGGAAATGCTACCTAAAGTTACGGGTAAAACTAGTCCAATTTCAAAAGACAGCATTTAAATGCTTTAGTAGATTGTTTAACTTAATAAATATTTCCAAATATAACTTATATATATATTTCTTAACTGAAATCTTATCCTTTCAAAAATCCAGAATTTCCAAAATAAGTTATATTCCAAAATTTTATTCAAATATTTATTTATTTATTTATTAACATTTATAACTCATTCAAAATCAATATAAAATCCTTTAAAGATATTAAATCAAATATTTAACTTCCAAAATAATTTTAAATATTTCAGAAAATATTATAAGGACCACGGGCCTGTATATAGTTTTCTAGCCTAGGTCAAGTGATACGGATTTATATCATTTCAATCCGTAATTTACAAACCCCGGGTTCTATCATTTCAAACCCGCAATCCCAAGTTAACAGTTAAACAGTTAACATAATAATAGCACAGTAATCATCATTTAGGCCTATCATTTCAGCCCACAACAATCTAAATTTAACAGGGAACTTGCAGTGGTGATTTAAGCAGTAAATAAACAATAATATAATATAACTGCAGAAATAATACAACAGATAATAACTGATGAGGTGTCAATTTAAATGGGATTCATCATTCTACGTTATACTACAGACAGATAATATTTAAATAAAATTTTTACACATACACTTGCGATAATTCACAAAATATATGTACATATGTCTGGTGAGAAATACTCACCTTAAACGCTGCAGTGGATCTAAATCAAACACGGTATCTACTTCGGAAAAAAAAAACGGAAAGCACGATCAAACTTCGGCGGATGCAAAGCCTTGACTTAAATCTATAAGATCCAAATACCAAGTATGCGAATTTAAAAATTACGGTCAAAGCAAAATTTCAGAACAACTGGAACGAATAGAATAAAAGAAATTTAGTTCAACTTGCTCGGCTACTACAACCCGCTAACCGTCTCAACATATCCTAGGCCCATACTTCAACCGTACGCATGCATAAAATAAATTGAATAAATTGCAAAATAAATTGCAAATTTAATACAATTGATTGAATAAAAAGATGTTATGCACCCAAACAAAACAAATACATGTTTAGACATTATTAAATTATTTCTCACATTTTTAATCATATTTATCATGATCAATTATTTTCATTCTCATATATATTTATTTAAATAAAATGACAATATTGGCAACAAACACAATACTGTTCAAATTATTCGATTTAATCAAATGTAGCCACTAACTACATTCGAATTCATTAAATAATACTTTATTTCACATACATGTTCATCATGTTTAGGCAAATTATTTCTTCTTTTACTTTTATTATTAAACATTAAAAGGTGATTATTGGTATACATCACCAATATCCTTTTATTAACCATAATAAATACAATCCATTGATATTTATCCACCCAAATTCTCAAATAAGTAGTTAAATTTATTTTTAACCATCTTAAATTTATTTCAACCATTAAAAATTGAAATAAATGTCATTTTATTATATTCACCCAAGATTTATTCATACAATATTGTTTATTTGAATTAAACAACATTTCATATCATTTTCTCCTTATCAATTTATCTTCTCCATTATTAAATTGTAATATTTTTTTTTTTTTTTTTTCTATGCCTTCCTCTTCAAACTGCACTTATCCAAATCCACAATACCACTAACTACATCATAACTACACTAATTCCATAGTCTAGCTTCCTACAATCAATTTATATCATTTCTTCCAGCCTACTACTAACAAAGTTCTATATGTATTTATAAATGGCACGGCATGATGGGGAAGTAGCCGAGCAAGGAAATCAGAGAACACAAGAAGGAGGAAGGAAAATTTGAAGAAGCAAAGAAATAAACAATGCAAATTATTTACCTGATAGAAGCTTGTACCAGAGAGGGACAAACAAGGAGATATGAAAACTTATGTGAATGAGGCAAAGTATTTATAGATAAACTTGCGAAATAAAAAGGGGAGATAAATAGGCAGGTTTGAAAACGTAAGAAATAAATGCAAGCGTTGATTTTTGAGTGCATGCGTTTAGGCAAGAGATTTATTTCCAGTTCTTCTTGTTTGAACGCTACACGAAAATTGTGATAAATGCATGCGTTTAGGCAAGAGATTTATTTCCAGTTCTTCTTGTTTGAACGCTACACGAAAATTGTGATAAATGCATGCGTTGATTTCTCTTTCCAGTTTTATGTTTGAACGATATCACTCTTTTGGATTTTTTTTTTTTAGATAGCTTGCGTGATTTATACCAGTTATAATCTAAATTTAAAGCATGCGTTACTGCAAATTTGAACAGATTTGATTGAGGAAGCAAAACTTGAGCTCTTGCGTGATTTATGGTAAGCAATGAAAAAGCTTTTAACTGAAAAGGCAAAAGTAATAAATGCTTACATAAATATTTACTTGATCAATGGTTCGAAAAATTTATTTATTGCAAAACAAACGCAGTGGAAACAGAGAGATATAATGGGTATGCGAAAATTTGCAAAGATAGGCAAGATTTAATTTTGAATGCATTTAATTTAGGTGAGAGGAAAAATGGCAATTGGAAGAGTTGATATTCTTGTGGATAAGGCTGCGTGAATAAATGAATACAGTGACATGCTCAAGAAACAAATGGTAAGAGGCAAATGTCAAAATGTTAAAAGAATAAAATTTGTGTCACGCGCAAAGGAAGGCAAATTTGATTTCCATATTCTTCTAATCAATTAATTCCCCTTTAATTGCCTTTAATTGATTTCAATTGATTACCTTATCCCTTTTAATTACCCTCCTTAATTGATTTCAATTAATTACCATATTACCAATTAATTATCCTCCTTTAATTACATACTCAAATTTGGTTACTAACTTAATTAGTTAATTAACCCTTTTTGTTAATTATCAATCCTGCGACGTCTCACATTAATCCGTCCGCTTTGTAGGCACTGGTAGCCGGACTGGTTACACGGGCAGATTTCTCCTACAAAATGGGGATTAACCTCGTGTCCTCATGCCATTAACCAAAAGAATTAACTTATTTATCTTTCATCAATTTTATTAATTTGCATTAATTATTCAATAAATTAATTCTGGTCAACTACTGAAATTTTACAATTAATTTCTCTATTAATTGTCATAAATTTCTTTTTGAAATATCTATTAATTGTCATTAACTCCATTTTAAAATATCCGTATGTGCCTTTATTCAAGTTTTGAATTGCTAACTAGGAATAAGGTAGATTTATCAAATAAATTGATTGTAAGTTTCATTGTTTTAAATTGCTTAACAATGTTCACTGCTAACATAATTAATATGTCAAAATTGAGAATATTCCACCAACATGATTTGCATGTCATAACCTACCAAATTAACATAATTAATTAACTACTTTAATATGTTACAAATTTTCTCCTTTTCATTATTTTTAGGGAATGGGTATAACAACAGATATTATGATAATATCCAAAACATTTAGTTACCACACACTTCATTATACATTATAAAAATTTCCTTTTTTTTTTCTTCTTCTTAAATTTAGTTACAAAAATCATATTAAATTAACGAGTTTAATTCTCTAAATTAAATATTTAAACAATATTGGTAAACACAATTTATATAAATTATATTCCTAAAAACCAAAAAAATTAAAAGAAATAAATAGCTAAAACTAGGGCTGTTACAGCAGCCCCAGCTAATTTTTCTGTTGGAAATAAACTTGATTTTTTTGGAAATGTCAATTATGTTGATTATAATCTTTGTATCAATGGAAATGTCAAAACAAAAATAGAAAAATCTAGACTTATCGAATATGTAATTTGGAGCATTCCAGAATATGCTTAGTTAAGAAAATTCTAGAAAACGGAAGATTAAAGAAAAGTTTAAATATTGTATCACACTATAAATAGGAATGATTTCTCTCATTTGAAGCAAAATCAAATGTATTTGTAAGCAAGCAAAAAGAATAAAAGTGCAAAAAATAAATAAAGCTTGTTTCCTCCTTTACAAGTTATTGTCTCAATCTCCATTAGCAAATTAGAAGTTTATTCCTCCTTCTTCTTCCTATAGAAATTTTTCAACAGTGGTATCAAAGCATGAATATCCTCTTAAAGTTTCAAACAGTGGTATCAGAGCCATGTTGCTAATCAAGAAAGATGGAAAACAGAATGACTCCTTTTCAAGTTCCTTTATTAAAAAAGGAAAATTATGAAAGTTGAAGTATTTGCATGAAGGCGTTGCTTGGATCACAAGATGCGTGGGATATCGTAGAAAATGGGTATGAAGAACCTGCCGATATTTCCACTTTATCCCAAATTGAAAAGAATACTTTGAAGAATTTAAAGAAAAATGATCGAAAGGCTCTTATGCTCATATACCAAAGTTTGAATGATGCTATGTTTGAGAAGATAGCTAATGCATAAATTAGCAAGGAAGCATGAGAGATTTTGGAGAACGGTTTTAAAGGTATCGGTAAAGTGAAGAAAATTAGACTGCAAACTATGTAAAGTGAGTTTGAATCTTTATATATGAAATCATCTTAATCAATTGATGATTATTTTTCTCGAGTTTTATCTATTGTAAATCGAATGAAAAGATATGGAGAAAAATAGAAGATTCTAGAGTTTTTGACAAAGTTCTACGATCTTTAGATTCAAAATTTGATTACATAGTTGTAGCAATTGAAGAATATAAAGATCTAGGATCCATGACTGTTGATCAACTCATGGGTTCACTTTAAGCACATGAAGAAAAATTGAAGAGAAAGGTTAAAGAAGAGTCATTAGAACAAGCTCTTCAAACAAAACTTACCTTGCGAGAAAATGAGACATTTAAAAATAGAAGAAGTCGAAGCCAAAGTGAAAGAGGTCGTGGTCAAAGCAATGGAAGAAATGACTATCATAGAGAGGAGAAAAGGAAAAATACATACACCCTAAGAGGTCGAGGAAGAGGAGGAAATATAAAAGAAAATGTAAGACCAAGGTATGATAAATCACAAATAAAATGTTATAATTATAATAAATTTGGGCATTTTGCTTCCGATTGTAGATCCACTTTTTATAAAGTCCAAGAGAGAACAAATTTTGCTAAAGAAGATGAAGATAATTCCACACTACTATTGGCACATAAAGGAGATGAAACTAGCGATAAAAAACATGGTATTTGGACACGTGGGTAAGCACTCATACGTGTGGAAGGAAGAGCATGTTTATGGAGCTTGATGAATCGTTAAGTGAAAAAATTTATTTTGGAGATGCACCTGAAATTCCAGTTAAACGAAAAGGAAACATACAAATTAAGTTGAAGAATGGAAAGAATAACTTTATTTCTAATATTTACTACGTGCCTAAAATGAAAACAAATATATTAAGTTTGGGAAAACTTTTGAAAAAAGGATATGATATACACATAAAAAATAAAAGTCTTTTAATGAGAGACGGCAAAGGAAATTTAATTGCTAAAGTGGAGATGTAAAAAAATAGTACGTTTCCTTTAAATATCTCGAATAATGTAGCTAAATGCCAAAAATCATGCTACAAAGATTCATTATGGCTTTTGCATTTAAGGTTTAGGCATCTTAATTTTGGAGGCTTAAAAGTATTTAAAAAAACATGATGAAAGGTTTATCATCAATAAATCATGAGAACAAGTATGCGAATGACGCTTATTTGGAAAACAATCAAGAAAATGTTTTCCAAAACAATCAATCACAAGAGCCAAAGAACCATTAGAATTAGTCATACGGATATTTGTGGCCCTATAAAACCATGCTCACTTGGAAAAAGTAACTATTTTGCACTTTTTATTGATAAATTTAGTAGAAAAATATGGGCTTATTATCTCAAACAAAAATCAGATGTATTTGATGCTTTTAAAATATTTAAGGCCTTCGTAGAAAATGAAAGTGGTTATAAGATCAAAGCCATGGGATCCGACTGAGGTGGTGAATTTACATTAAAAGAGTTTGAGAAGTTTCGTGAAGAAAATGTAATTCATCGTCCATTAACAGTCTCGTACACTCCACAACAAAATGAAGTTGTAGAAAGAAAGAATAGATCTTTTCTTAACATGGCACAAAGCATGTCAATCGGCAAAAATGTCGCAAAAGTGTTTTGGGCTGAAGCCATTGAATGTGCGGTGTATTTGTCAAATCGCTTTACAACTTAAAGCGTGTGGAACAGAACCCCCGAAGAAGCATGGAGTGGTAGAAAGCCATGTATATCTCACTTGAACATATTCGTAAGCATCGCATATGCCCATGTGTCAGATCAAAGACGCTCCAAATTAGATGATAAAAGCGAAAAATACATTTTCATTAGCCATGACTCACGGTCAAAAGGATATAAGTTATATAACCCTATTAATGGAAAAGTTGTTGTTAGTCAGATGTGAAGTTCGATGAACAAAGTGCTTGGAATTGAAACAAACAAGAAGATGATTATAGTTTCTTTCCACTTTATGAAGAGGGAAGAGCCCATTATTCCAACGTCGTCACCTCCTTCAACTATCCATCAAGAGTATCTACTTGACGAAAGCTCAAATGAAAGACCATCAAACATGGGATCTTTGCAAGAGTTATACAAGGTAACTCTAATTTTCAATGATATTACCTTATTTTTACTTTTTTCCAATTGTCAACCAATAGGTTTTGAAGAAGCGAAGCAAAACAAAAGATGAAGAAAAGCTATGAATGAAGAAAATAAATTAAGCGAAGATGATACAAATGATGAAAAACACAAAAGAAAAGGAAATGAAATTCAAGAGATTGGAGGAGATTTATAATATGAGCAAAAATTTGAAGAAATGAAAATAGAAAATATTAAAGAAGTAAAAAAGCAAAAGGTCAAAAATGAAGTCAAAGAGAACAACGATGAATTTCACGAAGATATTGGATCGGTTAAAGATCGCAAGAGCAGAATTAATAAAGAATGCAAAAACAACACATATGACTCATTCGAAATTTACAACCCCGGAACAAGTGGGATACTTAAATACCCAATTTTCTGGAATGTTTTACTGTAACAATGGAGAACGAAACGAATGGAGTACAAAAAGGGTTTGTAAAATTGAATCGAAATTCTTGCCAATGGAAAAGAAGATCAACGCAGTAAAGAAACATTGGATATTTTTTCATTCCTACAGAAGCACGCAAAATACAAAGATTACGAGACATTCTCGGAGTTACAAAATCAAGTTTACGAGGGGATGTTGGAAATATACTTGGTTTTAAGGAAACGTTAATTTATGTTGAGTATAATCTGTGTATTAATGGAAATGTCAAAATAAAAATAGAGAAAAATATAGACTTACCAGATATGTAATTTGGAGTATTCCAGAATAAGCTTATTCAAGAAAATTCTAGAAACGGAAGATTAAAGAAAAGTCTAAATATTGTATCACACTATAAACAGGAATGATTTATCTTATTTGAAGCCAAAAAAAATGTACTAGTAAGCAAGCAAAAAAAAAAGTGCAAAAAAAATAAAGCTTATTTCCTCATTTATATATTATTTCTCAATCTCCATTAGCAAATTAGAAGTTTCTCCCTCCTTCTTCTACCTGTATAAATTTCCCAACATTTTCATCTTTCCAAATTAGATGTCAACCACCACTAAAAATTTTCTTAGCTAAAATCATCTCTAATCTCTTCCAAATCTTTCCAAATTCATAGATTAAGGGTAGATTAGCAAAAAATATAGCTAGAGACTTCTATAGTTACAATTTTGAGAAATTTTGGAGTTTTGTTGTATATTCTTGAAATTGTCTCATTTTGCACTGAAATCATAGATTTTTTGGTATTTGATGGGTAATTTATCATCTCCAATCTTCCTATATAAATGCATTTATATGTTTCTTTGGAACCAGGCCAATTAACCACAGAAGTTATGGGTGAATTTCAATTATTTTTACCATGTTAGATCATTATTGGACCCATGAAGTCTACTTTATTTAAAACGTTTCTAAATTTCTTTTAAATAAAATATTTGTTTTCTTTAAATTTATAAAATGATAGAGCATTATTTAATTCATATTAGATATATATACACACACACATATTATAAAAAAAATTATCACTATAGAAAAAAGTCAACAATAACGACTATCGCTTCGTCCTCGTCTTATTTTCTTCTTTCTTAAATAAATTCAATCTCATTCCTCCCTTCGCTTCCATCCCTTCCTTAAGTTTATCGATCCACGTTTTACCCTTTTTCATTCTTATGCTCAAGTTGTGAAGGATTCAAAGTGTTCGGTGCCACATAATTTCAGCAATAAAATTGTCTTTAAGAATTGCATTGACATCAAACGGAAAAAGGAAAAACTTATTTATTTTCGATGTGGGAGTTATTCTCATTTTGCTAAAAATCGTCGTGATCCAATTTGTTGCTTTTGGTTGCGGATTATTCGGCCATAAAATAGATTAATGTTTGAGGAAATCAGTTGCAGGCATAAAAAAAAGATGATCGATTATTGACCATGGCTTAATCTTTGTGTTAAAATGTATGAAACTGAAGCGAATCTTGCTTATTCGTCCATGGATGCAAAGAAATGATGGCATCGAGGTCTTAAATGATATGTTTTGATATTTTGATGTGATAAATGCTGTTAACACCGGTGGCGTTTTAAAGAAAAAATTGGCGACCCTGATAATTTTTCAAACAGCGATGGTTTAGCAGAAAAGATTTTCAAAACTTGGATTGAATGGTGTTATTTCGGGTGGTCTTACAAATGATAAATTTGTCTCGATTGGTCATGTTAAGGCCAATATTAAGGTTTTGAGGGAGATTTATTTTCGTTTTTTTATGTTTTGGTCCATTACTTTTTGGATCCAAAAGTTATGAAACATTGGTCAAATTCCATCTTTAGGAAATTGTTAATGTGTTAGCTTCAAGCAGTGTGAATCATTTGATGGAGTTTGATCAAGATTTTAGTAGTGACATTGATTTGAGTTTTGATTACATAAAAAACAGAAAACATGAAACAAGATTTGGCAAAGTGGCAAATTTTGAGATTGTTGCTTCTAATAGTTGTAATTGTTTGAATCAGGAAGTTGTGGTTGATTATGATGTCAGGGCCAGTTCCCTGGATGATAAAGTGATGGTTGAGGCTGATAATAGGAAAGTTGTGGTTGATTATGATGTCAGGGCCAGTTGCCTGGATGATAAAGTGATGGTTGAGGCTGATAATAGGAAAGTTGTTATACATGATGAAGTTGTTGAAGATTTAGTTAATGTTACAGAAAATGTGCATAGAGATTTTGTTGCCTCAAATGTGCACAGTAATATAGCTATTGTCAGTTCAAGAATGATATAAATTTTGTGCATGAATGAGCTTTGTATGATTTAGACATGAATTCAGATATGAATTAGAAAGTGGTGTTTGATGTGATGTCATGGCCAGTTGCTTAGATAATGAAAAGATGAGGAGTCTGGTAATAGGAAAGTTGTTATTTGTGATGAAATTTTTGGAGATTTACATAATGATACGGCAAATGTCCACGTAGATATTGTTGTTTCAATTATGCATAGTAATACTGTAATTGGCAGTTCCGATTTGATGCAAATATTTGTAAATGAACGTGCTTTTATGGTAACACCAGTTTTACAATGGAATTTGAGAATAGAAATGTTAACGAACAAAAACATACAGTTGTGGGAAGGGTGACTAATTAGGTTCAGGGATGATTACGGCTGCAAGGACAAGAAGATATTATAAACAGTAAACAAACTATTATTTTCACTCATCGAAAGGAATGGGTAGAAGAGGGAAGGATACAAATAAGAGCAATCATACAGGGCATGCGGTTCATGGTGATATTTCTGGCAGCATTCTGAAGAGGAAGCCAAAAAAATTCTAAAATGGCAAGTTCAGGTTGTAGCGCAGTTGATTTCATAAAGCATGGAGAGGCTGGTCCTAGCTCGAATGGGCATAGATCAGTGAGAATGAGTGCTCATCTTTGTAGATTTGATACTAGGGCTTTTGATAACTGTAACTCAGGTATGGATTTTGCTTTGGGTAGTAGTAGTATTACTACAAGATACTAAATGTAACAACCCGCATATTTATCGATTTTGTATTTAAATATTTTATTTAAATATTTCATGGTTCGTCGGATTTTAGTCCGGAAAACTACTTTTTGCAAACAGTCGAATTAGGAATCGAGACCACTTTCATTGAGTTCAAAATGCCATTTGCGACCTTTTTGAGTATAAGCTTCGATATGTTTGGAGTAAGTTGATTTTTTCTACTTTATCTATTGGGTTCTGGGTTTTGGTTCAGCCCACTAGCCATAGTAATACCCCAAACTGAATCATCCCTCCCCATTCACTCTCACTTCCTCCTCTTTTCAGTTTTAAAGCAAAAATGGTGGAAGAGAATGAGAAATATAAATCCAAAGCCCTGGTTCCTTTGCAAAATCCAAGATCTTGCTCCAAATTCAAGAGAACCCATTGGTAAGCCTTCTCTTCATCTTCCCCAACTCATTCTCTCTTTGATTTCAGAAAATTTCTAAACCTAATTTGGGACATATTTCTCTTTTAAGCTTAGAATCAAGCTTCTTGAGTTGGATTTGAAGAGTGGTTGATTCTCCTTTGCTTTCAAGCTTCTTCTTCATTTGTTTGGGTTCAAAGGTGAGATTTTTATCTCACATCTTTGTCTATAATTATCTTCGATTGTTAGGTATGAATTCCTAACACTTATTTTTGTGCAATTGATTTTGATTTGGATTGATTTGGTGTATATTCCAATTTTTGGTGTTTTGAAATCAAAATCTATGAAAATCTATTATGGATATTTGGACATTGATATTTGAGGCGTATCGAAGAGCCGTTTAGGCTGGGTTGTCACTCGACGTAATTCCTTAGCCATCGTCGCTCAATCGATCGCTTCCGGTATTCGTTTGGCCATTTTTGGCCTAGGTTCAGGGAATGCCTGAACCCTTCATTCAGACGTCTGAAACGTAATATTCAGACGTCTGAATATTGTTCTGGGAAGATTTCTATTTCCAGATTCAGACGTCTGAATATATGATTTCAGACGTCTGAATTGGTTCATTTGGAACCAGAGAGGAAATAGGCTAATAAGTGCCTATTTCAGACGTCTGAATTCAAGAATTCAGACGCCTGAATTCAAGAATTCAGACGCGTGAATTCTGTTTTTGGAAAATATTTATTTTCCAGATTCAGACGTCTGAATCCTTGGTTTCAGACGTCTGAATCTGCACTCTTTTGCCTATTTGCCTATTTGCTTGAGGATTCCAATTTTATCGATTCGTTGATTCCCTTTTGTTGTTATCATCTATTATCGACTCTGATGACATTTTCTTTGGGATTTTTGTAAATATCCATTTTGATGGATTTGATATCGATTTCTTTGGAATTAACTCACATCTTCATATGTGAATTTTAGTGATTGATTGTTTCTACAATCTTCTTTGTGATTTGTCAATTTTAAAATATAAAGGTTTCAATACTAGTAGTAAATATCAAAATTCTTTCATCAAAACGATTTCAACACTATTTTATTACAAAACTCGTTTCTTAAACCGCTTTCCAATCTATTAGTATATACAAACCTTTACCTCACTCGTATGAGAAATCTAATTAAACGGCTTAGTAAAACAAGTGGTATGAAACGCTTGCGTTTACTTCGTCGGTTAATTCTTGGACTTGTTCGATTGAAACTCTTGTGACAATTTTCTAGTGGAGATCTATAATTTGTTCGTAAATATTTAAGTTAATCTAGTGGTTATGGGACATGAAGCTAAGCTCATATATTTACTAGCTTACTGTAATTGACACTTCTTGATGATCATGACGATCATTTTTGTGATTTAGACTAGCAATTGTGCGACGTCTCTTTGTCCACATGGAGGACTGTACTTCATTTTATTGAGCTTCGTCTCATTTCTCGCATGGGTCGTACCTATTTAGGTGCATCGATGTTTGTTTACTTCGTGGAGCAATCGGCTCAACAAGTCGGGACATGGGGCGTATCTTTCTAGGTGCGTCGATGTTCGTCTATGCATGGGGCGTATCTTTCTAGGTGCGTCGATGTTCGACTTTGCATGGGGTGTATCTATCTACGTGCATCGATGTTAGACATTACATGGGACGTATCTTTCTAGGTGCGTCGATGCTTATTATGCATGCGGTGTATCTTTTTAGGTGCATCGATGCTAGACATTACATGGGGCGTATCTATTTAGGTGCGTAGATGTTTGTCTTTGCATGGGTCGTACTTTTCTAGGTGCGTCGATGTTTGACGGCCCATGGGGCGTCTCTATTTAGGTGCGTCGATGTTCGGTCTATGGAATAGCGTTCCGTTTGGGATTGGCCATCCTTTTCTTGTGATTTCTGGATTTCTAATTGATGATTTCTGTAATTTATGTTTCACCAACTTTTACAATTGGCATTGATATGTATGCCATTTATTGTGGCTTGGTGAAGTAAATAAAGAATATGATATTCTTTTTGATGCTATGAGATTCTTGAGATATTGGTATGATTTAGTTGATGTTATATGTATACTTGTCGCAGTATGACATTTTTGGTTATCATACGTCTTTTTATTACATCTCTTCGTATATCTCACTACAACAAAATGGACTTTTGATAGCATCAGTCTATAGCGTTTTCACATATCACGCTATGCAAACTAGGGCCCCCAATGATATTTGCCTTCGTACGCTATTTGTAAATTCAGTACAACGCTATTTGTAAATATATTTTGTACAACGCTATTTTGTAAATATATTTGCAGGCGGGAAACAAAAATTGTGCGGGAATATTGCTTTGTCACTTCCTCTCCTCCAGCAAATACTTTCTTTTATTTATCACCTCCAAAAAAAAATTAATTGCCGTCATCCAGCCGATCCAGAACTAAACAGAAATCCAAGTCGCGTAAGTCGATTGATGTCGTAACGTCTCTCTACACAGCCGATCCAGATCCCTAAAAGCGTCTTTGATATATTCTGTACGAATTGGCAGCTGTGTGAACAAGCGCCTCCAGAAATCCCAAACAAACTTCGGTAAGAGTTATTACTATTCTTTATTTTGTTTGTGTCTGATTTATTGAATTTGGTACATGTGTATCAAAAATTAATACTAGTTCATTATTCTTCATTTTTTTACTTCGAATATTATCGGTCCTTGATGCTAGTTACATCACTAAACCCTGTGTATCATAACTTATTGACTTTGATGGGTATACAGAGTTTACTGTTGAGTTTAGGTGGAGATGTGTGCTCCTTTAGCTGCATGTGTGTAAGTATATTGTGCAATGTTTTTCCCTACATGTAAGGTGTTTGAAAGTATGTGTCTGTGATATTATGTGTGTACCTAGTCAGCTGCAGTTAAGATGAATGTGTGTAATTGTAATGCATTCTCATTTAAAATTCGATGTAGGCAAGCAAATTTTTACTGATATATTTTAATCTGTACAAAGACACTGAAATTGAGATGGTATGTTCACTTCATTGAGATTATTTTGATTTTAAGTTGTGCATTTTGGTTATCGCATTTTTGTCCGTTTTTTATGAAATACCAATTTGAGGCTGAATAAAAACTCATGGACCTAGAATGTAAAATTAAACCAGAGGTTTGAGGAAACTCTTGCAATTGACCTTGGAATTTACAAATTATAATATAATGTAGTAGTAGCTAACTAAAGAAAACCTTGTAAACAGTTTTTGGAACTGTAAACTTATAGATATTTGAATGTAAAATCGTGTAAGAGGATTAGTAAATATCCATAGCTAATTGTACAATTCATAACTTATATGGATTTGAACGTAAAGTTTCAATAGAGAACCTTGCGATTTGGTAAAGCATGGGGGTATATAGTTACTCTGTTTACTTATGAAACTAAATGTCAAACATGTCTTATGTAACCCTTATATTTTACTTATGAATATCTTTGTAATTTTAACTTCTCTAAGGGCATCCAATACCTTTACAAAGCGTGAGATTTAGTAAATTATAAAGGTTTTCTAGGACAATTTACTTATTTTCCTTGTAACTTAACACTCGAAAACATTGGTTCAAACTGCTTAAGCAAATATTAATCTATACTCACATCAATATATTTTAACTAATATATTTTAGTATAGAGAGGAAATATATTTTAGTAACTGATATAATTTAGTATAGAGAGGAAATATTAATTTGTACTCACATTCTCAAACAAAATCTCTCTTTTTTTGTCACAGACTAAAATTATTATAGTTGTATTCCAGTAGCTAGTAAAGTCGTATTAATTTTGGATGTACAATATAAGACAATAATGCTTTGAAAGAACAATAAGAACTTCCTTATTAGTCAATTGTACAAAGCGGGAAAATATTAGATTGATTGGTAAACATACTTGCCAGAGACAAAAATAGTAAGTGGGAAGTTAAATGTGAATTTGCATGCAAAGTAAAAGTATTTAACGACTCTAAATCTGATTTGGGGTAAATCGTTTACACCTTGAAGTTTCTAAATCCATTCATAATTTTTTATGCGAAGATCCAATATATGCACAAGTTACTCAAATATGCCATTTTTTATACTAAAAAAGATCTTGAGCTTTATGCATGATGTTACATGCGAAATGCAAGAAGAAACCTAAATCAACAAGTTGATTGATTAAGCATGCCGAACAACACTGGTTAGCTTAGCATATTTATGAAAATACAATTAAATGCATTGTTATTTTTCTTAATGCAGCACAGTTTGTAGTGTCATCATTAGAGCTAACATAGTAGACCTACACTCACTGTACACATTTTAGTCGCCTTTATCGATTGTTACTTGGACCCTTTCCCATGGTGTGTTGTTATTGCAACTGGAACAGTCCTCTAGCGAAGGGACTGTTGATCTTTTTGAGACCGACAAGAGTACATCTTATCTTGAAGTAGGATAAAAAACCAAAACTTTTTATTTTATAACTTAGTGGTACTGTCAATTCTCTTTGTATCTTCCATGTCTTAGGTATTTGCATTGCTATCTTGGCTTGTATTCTGACAATACTCACAATACATGTGTTGTTTGCTGTAACTTGTTTTTCGTTAGTGTGAATTATATAAGAATATGTAGTCTTTTTTAGGCCAAAATTGTTAACTTAGTTTGGAAATCGTTGGCCTTTTTTCGGCTTCTTTTGTTGTACATGTTTTATATGTTTTAAAAAAAGTAAATTAAGTGGATAAGGTTGTTATATCATAAGTAAATAAGGGAGATTGTTACAGTAACATAAAAAACTAGTTACTTACTTGCACAAAATCGGTTTGAAAGTTACAACTACAGTTTTTACCATAATTATTTCATTTACGTACATTGAGAAGATTATGGGTCCCTCGGGTATTGAGGCCCTAAGCATTTGCTTCATTGGCCTAAAAGTAGAGACCTTAAATAAGTGCATATCAATAGCCGATAAGCTCCAAAATCTGATTGAATTAGATAATTAGATTAAAGTTAAACACAACTTCTATGTTTAAAGTTGGAGACTAGTATGCAAATATACATCACGAATTCTTAAGGGTTTTCGAAAACATGATGCTTAATTTCCCATAATAAGAAATATGACTAATAAGGAACCGTTCGCATTAAGTTATTATTTATTTCATTGTAAATTATTGCATTATATCAAGCCTTTTGTAAGGTATGTTTTAGTTGTTAGTTAGTAAAATTTAGTTTGTAATCACTTCAGATGATACTTGGAAAACCGAGCAAAGTAAAAAATGAAGTTTGCAATTTATGTTGTAGTCTCACGGTTATTATTTTAATTTTTGTTGTTGTTGTAACCTATATGTTTCTTTGTAAAAAGTACTTTAGATTGTAATAATGAAGATGGAAAACTACCATATACATCCTAAAAATTACTATGTATTAATTCTGTTGAGGAAATGAGTGATAAATTCATAGAAAGATCCCATATCAATCAGAAAAAAAGATACTTCACTTTTTTATCGGAATGGTACAATTTTTTTTAAAACTATTACTGTTAAAGATTCATTTTATCAATCAGGAGAGGGCATTTTGGCTTGCTTTGTAGATTTAACTTTGTGTTTCAATAACCTATTCGAGTTGTATATATGTGCATCCACTTGGTGTAGTAATGCATGAAAACAATTTGCATTTGTTATTGTCTTATTTTCTTAATACCTCATGCACGTGATTTTTTAATTATGAAAGTATGGTAGAAGGATTTGAACCTTCAAATTAGCTAAGTCCAAAATTTAGTTGTACGGTACTGTAATTTATTTCCATTTTGTTGATTACATATCATATACCAATAACTTATCGTTGAACATGACGGACTCATTTTCAAGCTTGGTAATCATATTTAAAAGATGAATATTGAAATGAAGATGTTTTATTTGGCTACAATTTCTTAACTATTTCTATACTGAAGTCGACGAATAGAAGAAAATTGTATTTTTTTTAATTTTGTGAGATATAGACATGCTAACATAGTGCAAGCGCCTGAATAATTCCAAATGTTCAATGACATCAAGAAATAAGGTTTTGACCATATCCTATGTAGTGAAATATTACTTTTTCTAGTGTTTGTTTGATTTCAAATAGAAGCAAGACAGCCAAATTATATATGTAAACTTGCAAACACTCCTCGAACTTGTAGAAAATGCTTACTTTGTAATCAGAAAGTTAGAATTTTTTTACAGGCAATAACTCCCATATTTTTAGCAGTCTTTGGGTAGCAAGGATGATATCAATAAGAACCCAAACTCAAATTTGAAGAGCATTTGCATATTGGTTGGCAAACATTTGCATATTAGTTAAAACACCGTCGATAAATTGCAGCAAACTCAAATTTAAAGAGCCTAAAGTAGGGTGCATGTACACATTTCAATTGAATGCTTATGTTAAATTATACGTAGCTAAAGAAATTCAAAAAAATATATATATTTAAATCTAAAATTGAAATAAATTTGTTATACTAACTGATACATATCTTTAATTTTAACTAGTTTGAAGTTTAGAAAGTGATGCAATATTTGTATTAGTCAATATGAATAGTAGTTTTTTATATTTGTTAACAAGATCATATTTATATATTGAATTAGTCAGTATGGTTTTTTATTTTTTGTCTTTTTTTTAATTTGGGTTTGATTTGAAGCAAGTTGTAAAGCTACATGACTAGCTGTATGTAAATGTGAAAATGAGCATTGCTCTTTCAATATGTTTCCTAGTCAGGTAACAAATGCATATTTTTTGAGTGAGCTCTCTTTCTATTAGTAGCAATTGAATGGAAATAGGAAACACAGATGATCAAGATTTTGTTTAAAGTGTGTCTTTAAGTATCACTAAACCTGATTTCTGTCTATTACAAAATGCATACAAAGGCTTTGCGGCCGCTAGTTATTTTTTGCCAACAAAGAATGCAGTGCTCAGTACTCCACTGACATATTCCATACAACAGACGAGGACTGTAGCTTAATCATATACGACAATAATTTTTTTGAGTATTTTTAATTTTTACCGAAGACAAATATCTGTGTAGCTTTATGGATTGAATGCATTGACTAGATGATGGAGGACCTAGCACATGTTAGTGTAATGAGTTAGAGAGCTTATTCGGATTATATGGTGTAGGGTTTCATAGTGTTAGAATTCTAACATAAGATGCTTCTTGGGGTTTATGGTCTATAATCCATGTTAGTGTAATGAGTTTTGCTACTCGGATAGTAAGGGGTTGATTTAGTTTGTTTCTAGATACACATGATGTGTATATGCTTGTCTTTAATTAGATTCCTTATTTCCATTTTCTTTAAAGGGAGATGGGTCCATCTGCCATTGTAGTAGGCTATTTTGTTCATTATCATAGAGAAAGTGGTGGGTTGTATCGATGGTGGATAGCCCTTAGTGTATCTGGATGATGGAGAGGGTGTAGATGATGTGATTTAAGGAGGGAGCTATTTTGTTTGGGCTGAAGTCTAGTCCATTGTTTAGGTCACCACTACTTGCATTGGTCTTGGTGTTGTTAGTCTTGTTTGTAGCCTTGCTAGATTTTGCAGATTTAGTGGTAGTGGTTGAAGGCGGTGGAGATAAGACAAGATGGTCAGGGGCCTAAGAGAGGTAAGGGGAAAGGTTGAGTTTCATCTCAGTTTGTTCATATCCCTTTGGTTGGATGGTTCACTAGGGCATTGTTGAGTGGTATTGTTCATTTTCATTAGTGTTGGAGGTTTACTCTTGTTGAGGTAGAGGTTAAGCTTGCATGGGGAATTGGTGTAGGGGTGAAATTTCTTATCAGATGATTGAGTTGGTTGCTGGCTGATGTCTGAGGATGGGGTTCAGGTGTTATTGCACTCTTAATGTTGAGTGGTGATTGTTGCAATAGGAGGAGAAGTTGAGTAGTTGATGAGTGAGGGGTGAAATTTCTTTTACCATATGCTTTCTTTTTGCTGGAAATGGGATGAACGTACACTAGGTTTCGCACGCTAGTATAAATATAAATATTTGTTAATTAACTTCAGTTTAAAGGATACTGGATCACCATTAGCAGTACTTCACCAAAAAGTGCACCGTAGTTAAACATCTTGCCGACTATAAAACTGCAGCAACTAACGTAGTTCTCACATACGACAAGTTTTATCAACTTGCTCAGCATTAAAAGGAAAGAAAAATTAAAAAAAATAATGCTCGGTACAGCTTCAGATGCATTGGTATATTATATTGTCACGTTATTTCAAGGGAAGCATAAGCTAAAAGTGAATCTCACGGGATATAACTTATGATCGCATTTGGCCAAAGGGGTTGTATGCACCTTTATCATATGTCTGTAAAACTTGAATGATTCTGCATACATGGAACGTTGTTCTGGTGCACAAAAGTTTGAACATTGCTTCCATCTATAATACTGTATAACTGTGATTGATTTCCTAAACTAATGCTGCCTGATGCATTCATGGGTGGTGATTGTGTTTGAATAATTAGGAATTGGTAAAAGGGGTTAGGGTTAGCATTACCAACTGGTTGAGTTTGGGATTGGTACAATGCACGATAAGGCTGAGGTGGGTACAGAAATTGAGGGTTAGACTGTGCATAATAGTTCAGTGTAGGGATACAGGTTCAGGCGGTGATGACTGGAGCTGCTGGTGGAAGACAGGAATAGATTGGTTTATAACGTTGTGTTGTTTAGCTTCAGAAAGCAATACAGAAATACAGTTGCAACTCAAAACGAATATACAACTAACAAAGACAGAATACAAATATTCAAGATAAGATTTCGTTAGCTTTTGATAATAAGAAAGTTGAACAAAAAATACAGTAACAGCTAACAAGCATAAAAGGCGTAATAGGAAGAGGGTGGAGCGTAAACATAATCAACATCCATTTTGTACTTTCAATTTCATCTGCAAATTCATAAATGGTTGGTGGGTTAGTACATGTATTAATATGATATTCATGATGCAAACAAAGTTAGACAATAATAATGATAGATTTTTATGTTAGGCCTCCAAGTCATTTACTCCATTGCGTACAAGTCATTGTCTACTTTGTCATTTATTGTCTACAAATTTAGTATATTCAACCTCGAACTGTCATTGTCTACTTTTTCATTTAATGCAGGAACTTGGTTAACACTGAAGCAACCTGGAGCAATGTTTAGATCCTTGCAAGAATCTTCTGTAGCAGCCATTTCCGTATCATCATCTCCATAATTGAGTATTTGTGTCCATTTGTTAGACTATTTTGAGCTATTATCATGTGACAATGTCTTGTAGTATTTGTGTTCATTTGTTAGACTATTTTGAACTATTATCATGTGACCATGTCTTGTAGTATTTGAAATATTAGCATAATTATTTGAAACTTTTCCACTGGTTTGATTGTGTGTTTCCAAATTAGAATTCACTGCAACGTTATCATTGTTACATATAGTTGTTGTCAT
Source organism: Allium cepa (assembly GCA_030765085.1). Taxonomy (NCBI): domain Eukaryota; kingdom Viridiplantae; phylum Streptophyta; class Magnoliopsida; order Asparagales; family Amaryllidaceae; genus Allium; species Allium cepa. The sequence continues at coordinate 119,083,459 of CM060946.1, read as the reverse complement.
CTTCTCGATTTATTATTTTTGGGATCCACATTTTAATATATATATATATATATATGTGTGTGTGTGTGTGTGTGTGTGTGTGTAATGTGTATACATATATCTATCTGTGTGCATATATATATATGTAATATAATAAAATGAAAAGTGAAACAAATGCTGAAAATTAATATTATATAGGATAGCGTTTAAAAAACGCTATTGATTCATCAAACGCTATCGTAACTCTATATGAGATATAAGATTTTTCCACCAAAAACGCTATAATAGAATGAAAAACGCTATAGTAGAAAACAAAAACGCTATGCAAGAATGACAAGAAATGCTATAAGAAAACATTGTAACGCTATAACATGGTTTGATGAAACGCTATAAAATGTGATCAAAAACGCTATAGAAGTTAAATGAAGGATTATAATTCCCTATAGCGTTTAAGTTTAATAACAGAGAAAAAACGCTATTGTAGGTTGCAAACGCTATGACCTTTTGTAAACGCTATTAGATATTATAGCGTTTTCCTTCCTGCTATGTAATGCTGCCGGCCTACCATAGCTTGTCGTTCCACGACGTTCTCTGAAACGCTATGGTAGCCTGTTATAGCGTTTTTCAAACGCTATGAAAAGCATAAACTGTTGTAGTGTCTCATTTTATCTGATAATTATAGCTAGACTGATCCGTTTATTATTTTCTTCCTAAATAATAATCGGGTCAGACCGAGATGTTACAAGTGCTTCTGTTTGACTCCTCTATTTGCTACTCTGACTTTTGGCTAATTACTCTAGTTTAGTAGTTTTTGTTGTATACTATTGAGATATAGACTCCTTGATGTATACGTATTCTTTTGTCTAGCACTTGTATCTATTCCTTTGTGATATTGTGGATCTTGTTTGACCACTACTCTGATGTGCACTTTCATGTGTTATATTCATGTCTATTTCCGCCTTTGTGATATGAATTATCTATGACTGATTTGTGTTATGTTTATTTCTATATTTGTTTCCGAAGACATTATAGCGACTGTGTAGTAGCTTTGAGTTTGTGTCGGTATTGTCGGATTGTTATATTTTACCTGGCATATCGGTACTCGCATAAAGCAATTATACAGATGGTCGCTCCTCAACAGCCTTATTCTCCGTGCTAGTTGACGGCATTACACCGTAGTGTCCTTGGCAAGCGTGGGTATAGAGGTGGGGCGTCACAGCTTGGTAAATAATAAACGGATCAGACCGAGATGTTACAGGTGCTTCTGTTTGACTCCTCTTCTGGGATTTGCTGCTCTGACTTTTGGCTAACTACTCTAGTTTAGTAGTTTTTGTTGTATACTATTGAGATATAGACTCCTTGATGTATACGTATTCTTTTGTCTAGCACTTGTATCTATTCCTTTGTGATATTGTGGATCTTGTTTGACCACTACTCTGATGTACACTTTCATGTGTTATATTCATGTCTATTTCCACCTTTGTGATATGAATTATATGTGACTGATTTGTGTTGTGTTTATTTCTATATTTGTTTCCGAAGACATTATAGCCACTGTGTAGTAGCTTTGGGTTTGTGTCGGTATGTCGGATTTCCTCTTGAAAAGAATGCAAGTTATATTTTATCTGGCATTTCGGTACTCGCATAAAGCAATTATACAGATGGTCGCTTCTCAACAGCCTTATTCTCCGTGCTGTTGACGGCATTACACCGTAGTGCCCTTGGCTAGCGTGGGTATAGAGGTGGGGCGTCACACTAAAATAGAGCATTATGATCATTGTATTTATAGGTTCCTAGGGGGTCGTTATATAAATCATTAGTCCTATCTTCCAGCTAAGGGTAGTCCAGAAGGACTAATGTTCTGTTAGAAAGATCGTTGTGTTAGACTTTTGCAATCTACTATTAAAGATCATTCGACGCATTTGATATTTTACAACATTAGCGATGATTCTATACTATATATTATAAATGGTTATGGGCTACATGCTAAGATAGATTGTAGAGCTTATTAGAATAAATATTTAGAATTTAGATCACTGGTGTTACGACCCGTTAAATTCAATTTAAAATAACTTAATTTAATAAGATTTTTAATTAAATTTAGAAAGAAAAAAAAATCTTATAATTTATATTGGAGTGAATGTAGAAATTAAATGTAGCAATTGTACTTAAAATTTACCATTTAAAATTCATATTGCAATTAATTAAAATAGTGTAAATTGTCATACTTGGTTTTAAGTTTAATATAAGAAACAAATAGGAACATTGAATTTGTGAATTTTCAATTAAAATATTAAATAGAGTGGAATTCAAATTAATATAATAATTGAAATGTGAAAATTGGAGAATAGATTCAAAGTTATAAATAAATTGTTGAAATAATACGTAATAAGTGAAATTTGAATGAATCAATGTTAGTATTGATTAAAGTAATAATTGGGAATCATATCTATGAAATAATAACGAGAATGCAAGGTAATAAATGCTAATTAAGGTTAATAATTAATAAACTTGAACGAAATTCCAATTTTATATAAAATAATTTAAATGTCATGTTTGGCTATATTTTGAACATAAGTGAATGAAATTAGTAGTATGAAAATAAATGCCAAAATTGATTTTAAGTAATAAATGCTTATTTATGTGACAAAAAGGTAACGGTAATGATTATGGTGGGTTGCCTATTTATTTATTTAGATTGTTAATTGAAATTTGAAATAAGTTTGTAATAAATGTAAATAAATGTTACATTAATAAGAGTGTTAAATTTGGGTATTTTAAGGCAGTGAATGTAATTAAGGAATTTAAATTATAATAAATGGTCACTGAATAAAATCAATGTCCGTTAAGTAATTATAATGTTTATGGTTCATAATAAACGTTACTGGAGTGATTATTTAAATAATAATGGAAGTGTGAATTTAATAGAAACGGAAATTTATCGTAAGGTAGTAGTTGGTGAATTGGGAAATAAGTTCAAATTAAAATGTAAATAAGCGTATATTAATGTAATGAAATAAGATTTATGTTATATATGGAATTATAATCTGAATTGATAAGTAACAAACTCATAAATGCAATTAAAAGCAAATAGGTGACAAATTAGGTTGCTTGTTTATTTTATATGTTAAATAAACTTTGGTAATCAATTGTAATAAATCTAAATTTAACGTTTTGTTAATGTAAATTAAAGAAAAAAATTGATGTAATAAAGAATGGCACCAAGGTAAATTAGTTAATTGCTTTTTAAAATCTTAATTTATGGGTGAGATGGACAAATTTCAATATGATTTAATTATTAGTAGTTATTACACAATAAGTGGAAATAAATTAGTTAATGCGAATAAAGGTGAAATTGGAAGTATCAATGTAATGAAACGTAAACAAATGTTAAATATGTTTATAGGATAATGATTGTTTGAATAATAAGAATGAGAATCAACATTTACTTATTTGAATTCAAATTACGATAATATGATTTATTGCAATTAAATGAAAATTTAGTATTTAAAATATTGCATAAATGGAAATGTAGATGAAATCTAAGAAAATAAATGTAAACAATCATGAACCAATGTAAATTGCATCCTTTTGATAACGATGAATCGAATAATAAAATGAAAAGTAAATTTAATAGAAATTTTGGAAATTAAATTTATAATTTTCAAATTTAATGAAATTGAGGATTTATATTGAAATTTATAAATTAATCATCTCTAAATTAACGTTTAAATTTGTTTAAATCATTATAAATGTTTGAGAAATATAAAGGTGACAAAATTGTCAATTTTAAAAATTGAAATTGGAAATTTGATTTAATTAATTAATTTTTAATTTATTTAATTAATATAAAAATAGCCATTTTGGCCACCGACTCAGATTTCGACGAAACCAGTTTCAACGGATCCGTATCGGTGAATTATTATAGGATTTCAAGTTTCGTATCGATCGGACTTGTCGTTTGATCGTATGGGCTTGAAACGCCTTGAAATCAATTTAATTGAAATCAATTGAAATCAATTTGAAAATATTGATTTTAGCATAACTTCTTCATACGATGGAATTTGGACATGAAACCTTTTCCATTGCGTTTAAAATATTTTAAAACATCTATTTTGATATATGGGTTTATCTAATTTCGTTCCGGGGTCAGAACGGGCTTTTTGGGCCACTTTGTCGTTAGCACGCATTCACCCTGATTCATTTATTCTATTCCAACTTTCTCTATAAATATCCTGCTATAAATCCTAGCCTCTCTAATTCTCATTTGTATGTACGTAAATTCATTATATTCCTCTGCTTCCTCAATGGAAGACAAAATTCTATATTTTCAGATCCAATTGCAAATCAAATCCAAAGCATAAAATTCAAAGTCCTCAGAAAAATCTAGAAAAATTATATATTGAAGCTCTCAACTAGCATGGTTCACTGGTGGTGTTCATTTTTCTATTCAGATTATCGTTTGATCAGAAATTGTGTTTTAATTCTCGGCCGTTCAGTGGGGTCGTAATCAATGTTGATGGATCGGGAAACCCTTTCTGGATTTTGAAGAGGGGACTAAGGGGAGTCGATCTATGTGGTTTGTTTCGAGAATCAAAGGTTATATCGTCGGGGATTTGTGATTAGGGTTTAAGAGAAAGCGGCGGCTATGGTGGGTTTTGGGGCCGAGATTGTCATCGTGGGGCCGAGCAGGTGCGACGGCGAAGGCTACGGGATCGGCGAAGTTGGGGGTGCGACGACGTTTTGGAATTGAAGGCGGCGTTTTAGGGCTTCGTTCGAACATGGGTTACGCGTGCATAGGGTTCTGGAAGAAGGGCTACAGGCACGTGCTTTCTGAAGTTAGTGACGTGGCGGTAGGTAGGTTAGAGTTGATTTTTCTGTTTTAATTTAAATTTTTGTTTCAAACGATTTAAATCGAATAACTTCTTCATACGAACTCCATTTCACGTGCGATTTTTTTTGTTAGGATCATAATAAAATTTCAAACATTTTGGCGGTTGTTTGGATGGATTTGGAGACTGTTCAATTTTTGGGTTTAAAATGGATTTGAATTCAATTTAAATTCAAAAGGTGAGTGTTTTGACCCACTCACAACTTCTAAAATTTCTTATGTTTGTTAAATTAAAATTGGATGTGATTAAAAATTTATTTATGACTATTTGGAATATTTTTAATTATCATCTCAGCTAAATTGCATTTATTTAATTAAATTGTCATTTACTTATTCATTGCATATAAACTGCCACTTAAATTGTTATTTATTTATTATTACATATAAACTGCCACTTAAACAGTTATTAATTTATCATTAAATATAAACTGCTGGTTAATTCCTGATGATTACTATCCGTTCTATTTTGATGCTATTGTTTGAATTGGATGATGATTGTGATAAACGGTTGATGGTTGATATTGGATGAATGGATGCTGCATTTATATTGTTATAAACTGCAAGTTATTATGCATTTTCATCTCATTCGGGATTGCGGTTTGAAATGACATACAACCGCATTTTTATTTTTAAATTGCGGATTGAAATGATAAATATCTGTATCACTTGACCATAGGATAGAAAATTATATACAGGCACCGCGGTATATATATAAAATTATTTTTTTGAAATAATTTTTCTACGGTTTTGTAAAGAAATATATATATGGTTTTATGAGATATTGATTTCGGATATTTGAAAAGGTTATTTTATATATAGTTAAATTCTTGTTTTTAAGCTATGTATAAAATTGTTTAAAGTATGAAGTAAGTTAATAATAAAGTTGATTTTATAAAAAAAATATTATGGATAAATATTTACTTAAATTATATTCTATTATAGAGTTTACATTGATTTTATAAATCAAAGTTGAGAAGATAGTTTTGAAATTGATTTGAGATTATATTTAATTAAGACCTTATTGAAGTTTAGATTTAGAAAGAATATGGTGTTATAACTAAATTCAGGTTTAAGATGATTTAAATGAATATATCTAATCTAAATAAATTGAGGAATATTCAATTATTGAATTTGAAAGTTTTATTTAAAGAATACTGGATTTATTAAGTAAGTATTTCAAAATTAAATAATAGTAAAGTGAATTTGGCATATATATATGAATTAAAAATTTAGTTTGAAATGGTGGAATATTGAAAACATTGAAATATATGGAAATTTAAATGGTTTATTTGTGAATTCAAATCTGTATTTGGAATTGATTTGGGAAATTAAAAAGATAATTTACTTTATAAAGTAATTTATTATTAAACCATTTAAGTATTAAAAATTATGTTTCGAAGCTATGGGTTTAATGTATATATATATTTGAAAGTACTATGATTTTTGAAAAAAAAGATATATTCGAAATAAAAATGATATCATATTGATTTGGGTTTTAAAATAGAAATGATATCGTATGTATATGGTTTTGAAATGGATATTTATTCTGGTTTGAAAGTATAAACTATTTTGGAATGACCGCGGTGTTATAATAACGGTTGGTTGTTAAAGAGACCGGGATCGGAAGTTGTCATACTCTCTGCCAGCCTCGAAAACCACTTTAACAACCGTGTACGCGGTGGAGATTCCAGATTGAAGTAGGATGGTGGCGACATTTCCTTTGAGGTAAATACGTGGACCCAATTCCCGTGAGTTGGCATAAGGTGGCTAAAACAGGAGCGATTCTCGGGCCAATTGACGTAGCACCTTTGATCATACACATCCCTTCGATATTATACTTTGACTTTTGAATTTGATTCGGTGGCCACTTTTGGTTTTTTTTATTTCGGGGCGTGGCTCGAGGTGGGCGGTAACTGCAGCTATGCGTTACCACCAACCCGGATAGCAATTGGTATATCTACCCTGGCATTGCCTAGTTGTGCCGTGTCACCCGCCCTAGCGCGCCTTATACAATTTTGATTTTGTACCATACCTATGGAGTTCCCTCTAACGACGCCCAGTACGGGGGAGATTACGGTACTGTATAGACTATGGGAATATATAAATATGTCAAGGTGGAAAATGTAAAGCCTTAACACTATTTAAAAGTAAGTTTATTTTACAAGTAGACACTATTGTAATAGCGAAATATACTACATAGTAAATAGTTTAACGGATCCTTAAGAGATGTAAATCCCGAGCATCTTTTGAGTTAATGCACTCATATTTATTTCTATTGATTTAACTTACATAAGATCTTTTAGTTCTGACTCAAGTGTTTGGTCTTTTCAATTCGCTCGGGTCAGTCTGAGCATTTCAGGATCGAAGACTTTATTTTTGGAGGACGAAGATGAAGATTTCATTATTATTATTTTATTATATTGTTCCACTACCCACTGTATTCCGCTGCATCGATTTTTATTCGTTGGTATGTGCAACTCTGATATATACTGTGTAAGTAAAATTAAATATTTTGTAAACAGCTTCCTGAACTGTATATTTGATTATTATATTTTATCCTTCCGCTGTGAGATTCTTTTTTGTTTTATTTCTTTCTCGTTTTTCTTATTTACCCCATAACAATCCGCCCTTTTGTATGTTTTAAGTCTGGCATGTGTGTCTGCCATTGCGCTTGGAGGGTGCAGCATGATAGGGGGTTCACGCTTCTTGGTTTGGTAACGAACGGTTGACTCTTACTCCTACATGTCCCCGCGGGGGTTGGTGGTGCAGTCGAGAGGCTGGCCGTAAAGGCGGAACATAAGTACCAATGTATGCTACGGTGGGCGTTGCCCCACTGGCGCGGCCCGTTACATCTGATATCAGAGCTTTGGTTTAGCGATAAACCTTAACTTTGTGGGGTCTGACTCTTTATTAATAGGGTAATAATACCCTATGGGAGTCGCTGAGTGTATATATATGAGAGAGCGTATTTGTTAGTGTTATAAAAAGGTTTTAATATTGTGTTAATCTGTTCCGTTTTGTATTTATAAATTCTGGTTGGTGCATGGGATGTTATGACATCAATAGATATTTCTAAACACTTAATAGGACAGACCTCCATAATATTTGTTTTTAATATAGGTGAATGAAGAGATTTCTAAACACTTAATAGGACAGACCGCCATAATATTTGTTTTTAATATAGGTGAATGAAATAATTTTTCCTATCATATTTTCTATATATAAAACAATTTTTTATAAAAGTTGTTTTTGGTTGTATTATATTGGTTGTTAGGTAGTAAAATCTATAAATAATAGTTGAAATAAGATTTGAAAAGTAAAATAAATGAATTTGGAAATTTAGAATCTATGTCCCGGGGTTTTGAAATTTCTTTTGAATGATTTTGAAATATAACAATAGTATTATTTAGAAGTATTTTCTGATATTAGTGTTTCAATATAATTTGAAAGAAAGGTTTTAAAAAGAAAATTTGGAAAAGAAATAAGTTCTGTACTTCTCTCTCTGTCGCTGTAAAATAATCACGGTGATGAGTGCATGCATCATCGACATTCATTTTCGAGTTTCGAAGTAGGAAGGCCACTATAGTAGCTTTACTGCAGATTTATTTTAATAACTAAAAATAAATTTTAAATTATTTTAAATATAATTAGATATATATGTTGCCAGTATATGCATTTATCTATTATTTTAAATGATTTGAAATTTAACCCGGTATTTAGTTCTAAAGTTTCCATTAATTAACAGTTTCGGTTATTGTAGTAAAATGGAATGTAACTGATTAATAAATTGAGCCTTTAATTAAAAATAAAGAGATTTAATTCTAGGTTATGGATGAAATTAAATGAAATTGAAATTGTAGCCTATGAAATAAAGGATATGATTATTTAACATTTAATTAACTAAAAGAAATGGGATAAACTTGTATGATTTTCAATTACATTCTTAAAAGCATATAGATATAACTTACCCAACAATAAAAGTAATAATGTTTAATAAGAAAATGTAATGGAAATTGTACAAGCAAAAGTATGTAATGAAGTGTTAAATAAATTGATTGTATTAATAAAGGATGAGGTTATAATTGTTATATACTTAAGTAAATATTGTAGTTATTTATTTTGGAAATAAGCAGTAAATAAATGAATTAATATGAAAAAAAATCGAATTAAAAATGAAAATTTGCAAGAAATAATGAAAAATTAAAAAGATAAATCAGTATATGGATAAAAAGGAAATCAAATAACAATAGTTTGAAATGAGATTAACAAAAATTAACTTGATTTATTGTTTGAAATTTGTTGTTTGTTTGGTTTATGGTTATTTAGGGAAGGATATTTTAAAATTTGTTTGGATGAATGAATAATCTTTTTAGTTTCACCTAAAACTATTGAGTGAAGGGTACACTTAGTGGTTTATTTTTTCATTCCGTACAATTTTAAGTTTGAACCCGAACAACTATTTGTTTTGTTTGATATGAGTGAATGATTGATTTGTGTTGATTTCTATGTGATGGTTGTATACCTGGTTGCAAGTGATTGTTGTATGTATTGATTGTTTGTTGGTGGTTGAAAAAAACCTTAAATATTTCACTCTATATAATTATTAACTCTTTTAGATATATAAGTGAAGTGCAGGTTATGGAAGCAATTGCTACTGCCTTTGGTTTCATAATTAAGCGTTAATCGCCCGACAAATAGGTACGTTTTTGGATTACGGCTGATAGCGCTATTATATTATTATTTTTCCCGCATTGGGATATGTATTATTTTGGAAAAATATATGTTGTAAATTGTTATATTTGATATTATATTTTCTCCCGAGCCTCCCCGTACAAAGGAGACTTTGCAAAAAAAATTCGTAAATTTTGGACTTAGAAAATATTTTGAAAAATGTTTTCCAAACTTTATTAATTTGAATGTAAAAGATTTAATTGATTATAAATCTATATATTTTATTTAATTTATCCAATTCTATAAACTAATTGTTATGAATATAATGTTTTGAATAATATTTATTGATTTATAATTCTTCTTTTCCCTTTTTTTTCTTTTCGGGGACGAAAAGTTTTGAGTGGGGGAGAGTTTAACGACCCGTAAAATTCGATGATTAAAATGAGTTAATTTGGTAAGATTTTTAATTAAATTTAGAAAGAAATAAAGAAAACCTTATCATTTATATTGGAGTGAATGTAGAAATTAGATGTAGCAATTGTCCTTAAAATTTACCATTTAAAATTTATATTGCAATTAATTAAAATAGTGTAAATTGTCATACTTGGTTTTAAGTTTAATATAAGAAACAAATAGGAATGTTGAATTTGTGAGTTGTCAATTAAAATATTAAATAGAATGGAATTCAAATTAATATAATAATTGAAATGTGAAAATTGGGGAATAAATTCAAAGTTACAAATAAATTGTTGAAATAATACGTAATAAGTGCAATTTGAATGAATCAATGTTAGTATAGATTAAAGTAATAATTGGGAATCATATCTATGAAATAGAAACAAGAATGCAAGGTAATAAATGCTAATTAAGGTTAATAATTAATAAACTTGAACGGAATTCCAATTTTATATAAAATAATTTAAATGTCATGTTAGGCTATAATTTGAACATAAGTGAATGAAATTAGTAGTATGAAAATAAATGCCAAAATTGATTTTAAGTAATAAAAGCTTATTTTTGTGACAAAATGGTAATGGTAATGTTTATGGTGGGTTGCCTATTTATTTATTTAGATTGTTAATTGAAATTTGAAATAAGTTTGTAATAAATGTAAACAAATGTTACATTAATAGGAGTGTTAAATTTGGGTATTTTAAGCAGTGAATTTAATTAAGGAATTTAAATTATAATAAATGGTCATTGAATAAATCAATGTCCGTTAAGTAATTATAATGTTTATGGTTCATAATAAACATTACTGGAGTGATTATTTAAATAATAACGGAAGTGTGAATGTAAATTTAATAGAAACAGAAATTTATCGTAAGGTAGTAGTTGGTGAATTGGGAAATAAGTTCAAATTAAGATGTAAATAAGCGTATATTAATGTAATGAAATAAGATTTACGTTATATATGGAATTATAATCTAAATTGATAAGTAATGAACTCATAAATGCAACTAAAAGCAAATAGGTAACAAATTAATATAGGTTGCTTGTTTATTTTATATGTTAAATAAACTTTGGTAATCAATTGTAATAAATCTAAATTTAACGTGTTAATGTAAATTAAAGTAAAAAATTGATGTAATAAAGGATGGCACCAAGGTAAATTAGTTAATTGGTTTTAAAATCTTAATTTATGGGTGAGATGGACAAATTTCAATATGATTTAATTATAGTAGTTATTACACAATAAGTCGAAATAATTAGTTAATACGAATAAAGGTGAAATTGGAAGTATCAATGTAATGAAACGCAAACAAATGTTAAATATGTTTATAGGATAATGATTGTTTGAATAATAAGAATGAGAATCAACATTTACTTATTTGAATTTAAATTACGATAATATGAATGGCTTGATCTCAATCTCGTTCAATTGAAACGATGAGGTGCTTGCCTATTGCCCGAATGATTGGCTTCTTGGCAGCAGAACTCGCAACCCATACAGAAAATTAAAAAAGAAAGCTTTCTTTGTCGATTTTCATCCATTTCAATTTTAAAGTTTTATGCAGGAAGATCTCTCATATCTATAGTAGCTGGTGCTGGAAGTGCTTCTGGCCTTACCAGTATATTAGTAGCGAATCAAACACATTATCAATGTAGAGTACAAGACCAAGTTACTATTATTTCTTTCTCCTCCCTCATGTTGAGTTTTTCAATTTTTCTTGATAAATGATTAGCTACAAAAGGGTTTTTTTAGTGAACGTGCCACAGCTGATTACTCCTTTTTTTACATTTTAAAGATTGGCATTCTATGTCCAATAGAATATCTCGATCTAAGTATGAAGGTAAGAATAAACACAATAATGATGAATGGAAAAAAAAGAAAATCCTTTAAATTACTATAATTTAAATTATGTGAAACCTTTTCCATTGCGTTTAAAATATTTTAAAACACCTATTTTGATATATGGGTTTACCCAATTTCGTTCCGGGGTCAGAACGGGCTTTTTGGGCCACTTTGTCGTTAGCGCGTATTCAACCCGATCTAGTTATTCTATTCCAACTTTCTCTACAAATATCCTGCTATAAACCCTAGCCTCCCTAATTCTCATTTATCTGTACGTAAATTCATTCCATTCCTCCACTTCCTCAATGGCAGACAAAATTTTATATTTCCAGATCCAATTGCAAATCAAATCCAAAGAATAAAATTCAAAGTCCTCAGAAAAATCTGAAAAAAAAATATGTTGAAGCTCTCGACTAGCGTGATTCACTGGTAGTGTTTGATTTTCGATTCAGATTATCGTTTGATCAGAAATTGTGTTTTAATTCTCGACTGTTCAATAGGGTCGTAATCAATGTCGATGGATTGGGAAACCCTTTCTGGGTTTTGAAGAGGGGATTGAGGGGAGTCGATCTATGTGGTTTGTTTCAAGAATCAACAGTTAGATCGTCGAGGATTTGTGATTAGGGTTTATGAGCAAGCGATGGCTATGGTGGGTTTTGGGGCCGAGATCGTCATCGTGGGGCCGAGATCGTCATCGTAGGGCCGAGCAGGTGCGGCGGCAAAGGCTAGGGGCTCGGCGAAGTTGGTGGTGCGACGACGTTTAGGAATCGAGGCGGCGTTTTAGGGATTCCTTCGAACATGGGTTACGCGTGCATAGGTATTTGGAAGAAGAGCTACAGGCGCGTGCTTCTAAAGTTAGTGACATGGCAGTAGGTAGGTTAGATTTGATTTTTCTGTTTTAATTTAAATTTTTGTTTCAAACGATTTAAATCGAATAACTTCTTCATACGAACTCTGTTTCATGTGCGATTTTTTTTGTTAGGATCGTAATAAAATTTCAAACATTTTGGCAATGGTTTGGTCGGATTTGGAGACTGTTCAATTTTTGGGTTTAAATTGGATTTGAATTCAGTTTAAATTCAAAATGTGAGTGTTTTAACCCACTCACAACTTCTAAAATTTCTCTTGTTTGTTAAATTAAAATTGGATGTGATTAGAAATTTATTTATGACTGTTTGGTATATTTTTAATCATCATCTCAGCTAAATTGCATTTATTTAATTAAATTGTCATTTACTTATTCATTGCATATAAACTGCCAGTTAAATTGTTATTTATTTATTATTGCATATAAACTGCCAGTTATACAGTTATTAATTTATCATTGAATACAAAGTGCTAGTTAATTCCTGATGATTATTATCTGTTCTATATTGATGTTATTGTTTGAATTGGATGATGATTGTGATAAATGGTTTATGGTTGATATTGGATGAATGGATGTTGTATTTATATTGTTATAAACTGCAAGTTATTATGCATTTTCATCTCATTCGGGATTGCGGTTTGAAATGATATACAACCCATATTTTTATTTTTAAATTGCGGATTGAAATGATAAATATCTGTATCACTTGACCATAGGATAGAAAATTATATACAGGCACCACGGTATATATATAAAATTATTTTTTTGAAATTATTTTTCTATGGTTTTGTAAAGAAACATATATGGTTTTATGAGATATTGATTTCAGATATTTGAAAAGGTTATTTTATATATAGTTAAATTCTTGGTTTTAAGCTATGTATAAAATTGTTTAAAGTATGAAGTAAGTTTAATAATAAAGTTGATTTTATAAAAAAATATTATGGATAAATATTTACTTAAATTATATTCTAATATAGAGTTTATATTGATTTTATAAATCAAAGTTGAGAAGATAGTTTAGAAATTGATTTGATATTTAATTTAATTAAGATCTTATTGAAATTTAGATTTAAAAAGAATATGGTGTTATAACTAAATCCAGGTTTAAGATGATTTAAGTAAATATATCTAATCTAAATAAATTGGGGAATATTCAATTATTGAATTTGAAAGTTTTATTTAAAGGATACTGAATTTATTAAGTAAGTATTTCAAAACTAAACAATAGTAAAGTGAATTTGGCATATATATATATATATATATATATATATATATATATGAATTAAAAATTTAGTTTGAAACGGTGGAATATTGAAAACTTTGAAATATATGAAAATTTAAATGGTTTATTTGTGAACTCAAATCTGTATTAGGAATTGATTAGATAAATTAAAATTATAAAGTATTTATTATTAAACCATTTAAGTATTGAAAATTATGTTTCGAAGCTATGGGTTTAAGGTATATATATTTGAAAGTACTATGATTTTTGAAAAAATATATATTTGAAATAAAAATAATACCATATTGATTTGGGTTTTAAAATAGAAATGATATCGTATGTATATGGTTTTGAAATGGATATTTATTTTGGTTTTAAAGTATAAACTATTTTGGAATGATCGTGGTGTTATAATAACGGTTGGTTGTTAAAGAGACCGGGATCAGAAGTTGTCATACTCTTTGCCAACCCCGAAAACCACTTTAACAACTGTGTACGCGGTGGAGATTTCAGAATGAAGTAGAATGGCGGCGACGTTTCCTTTGAGGTAAATACGTGGACCAAACTCCCGTGGGTTGGCATAAGGTGGCTAAAAAAGGAGCGATTCTCGGGCCAATTGAGGTAGCACCTTTAATCGGACACATCCCTTCGATATTACACTTTGACTTTTGGATTTGATTCGGTGGCTACTTTTGATTTTTTTACTTGGGGGTGTGGCTCGAGGTGGGCGGTAGCTGCGGCTATGCGTTACCACCAACCCGGATAGCAATTGGTATATCTACCATGGCATTGCCTAGTTGTGACGTGTCACCTACCCTAGCGCGCCTTAAACAATTTTGGTTTTGTACCATACCTATGGAGTGCCCTCTGACGATGCCCATACGGGGGAGATTACGGTACTGTATAGACTATGGGAATATATAAATATGTTAAGGTGGAAAATGTAAAGCCTTAACGTTGTTTCAAAGTAAGTTTATTTTACAAGTAGCCACTATTATAATAGCGAAATATACTATATAGTAAATAGTTTAACGGATCCTTAAGAGATGTAAATCCCGAGCATCTCTTGAGTTAATGCACTCATATTTATTTCTATTGATTTAACTTACATAAGATCTTTTAGTTCTGACTAGAGTGTTTTGTCTTTTCAATTAGCTCGGGTTAGTCGAAGCATTTCAGGATCGAAGAATTTATTTCTGAAGGACGAAGACGAAGATTTCATTATTATTATTTTATTATATTGTTCCACTACGCACTGTATTCCGCTGCATCAATTTTTATTCGTTGGTATGTGCAACTCTGATGTATACTGCGTAAGTAAAATTAAATATTTTGTAAATAGCTTCATGAACTGTATATTTGATTATTATATTTTATCCTTTCGCTGTGAGATTCTGTTTTGTTTTATTTCTTTCTCGTTTTTCTTATTTACCCCATAACAATCCGCCCTTTTGTATGTTTTAAGTATGACGTGTGTGGTTTATCGTTGATTTAAAGCATGCGAAAAAGGCGGGATGTTATAACTAGCTCCAGAACCATGGGTTATGGGGGGTGACTTTAATGTTACTAGATTTTTAGAAGAAAGATCTCATAGGGAAGGAGAATTTGTTGCTATGGAGGAGTTTGACCAGTTTATTATTAATTACAACTTAATGATGATAAAATTAAGTAACAGACAATTTACTTGGTCAAATAGTAGAAAATCTATCAATGACACGGTTATATAGATTTTTTATAAGTGATGTAATAGAAGACAAATTTCCTATGTAAGGTTCTAGGTATTCCGAAAATATTTTTGGATCATTGCCAAATTATCCTATCCTGTACTAACTTAAATATTGAAAATAGAATTTTTAGATTTGAAAAGATATTGATGTTAGAAAATAATTTTAAAAACTTAGTTGTAAAGAAATGGCTTTCTATGAATAATTACAATTACATATTTCCAGGCAACATAGTCAACATATTGGTTAGTAACCTTCGAGATTTTAGGTTATTTCTTAGGAAATGGAGTAAAAATGTTTTTGGTAACATTGTATTTTAAAAGGAAAAATTAATAAAATAAATCTTAAATTTAAATAAAATTGAAGAATTAAGAAAGTCGAATATTTCATAAAAAATTATGCTTTCAAATTTAAAAGAATTAAATAAAATTATTGTACAAGAAGAAGTAATGTCGAAACAAAGATGTAGGGCCAACGAATGGATGAGGGAGATATGAATACTAATTTTTTTTCACGTAGTTGCTAATGGTAGAAACATGGTATTACCATTAAATCTATATTAATTAGTAGTATTGAGATTTTTGACCAAACAGAACTTAACAATGAGTCTACCAATTATTACAGAGAAATTTTTGGAATATCAAATAGAGATAAATGGGATATGCTTTACAATGAAGACACTAAAGTTGGTCTAATAATGTTAGATGTTCCTTTTATGGTAGAGAAAGTTTGGAACACTACAAAGAATATGCCTAATGATAAAGCTCCGGGTTTAGTTGGATTTTCTATTTTATTCTATGAAACTTTATGGAATGTGTTAAACGAGGATATAGTAAAAATGTTCAATGAATTTTATGATAGTTCGCTTCAGTTAGGTAGGTTTAATTTTGCAAATATAATTTTGTTACATAAGAAATTAAGTGCTAACCAATTAAAAGATTTCATACCTATTTCATTATTAAACTGTTCTTTTAATACTATTTCTAAGGTTTTAACAATAAAAAAATACCAAAATGATGAGGTAATAGATAATACACATTGTGTTTTTATTAAGGGTAGAAATATCACTGATAGGTAATAGTAGTTCATATATTAATTGTCGTTGTGAAAATAATATCACTTGTGTGCTTTTAAAACTTGATTTTCCCAAAGCTTTTGATTCAGTTGATCCTTCTTTCCTTAAAGATTTATTAATAGCTAGGGGTTTTAGCGCTAGTTCGGAGTTGTGACATCCCACAAATCTCTTTGAATTGACAATCAACCATACATGCCCAACCCAAAAAGCATATAATGATGGAAAGTCGTGAGAAAGAAAAGAAAAGAGAAGAGAAGAGAAGAGAGAGAGAAGAAGAAAATCAAACAGAACAATACAGAATCTCACATCGTAGCGGAATAACATATAATATCATATCAATGATCTTTGCAAAACAGAAACTGTATATACGTACATTAATCAGAGTTCAACAATCAATCATTAATTATCAGCCTGGACAATAATAATAATCTATCCTTATAATTGTTGATAATATAAACAACAACAATGCAGCGGAAAAAAAAACATATAGGGGACTACGATCTAAAGACTTCCAGCTCTCCTACTGAAGCTTCAAAGCACCAAATCTGAACCTGTAAATATACTCGGTCTGACCCGAGCATTGAAAGGGAAGAACGCCCGGATCAGTTTGGTAAACCAGCGTTAGAAACACACTTAACTATACCAAACTTTTTCTTTTTAAAACATAAGTATCTCGTAATACATGCCCGCACATAAACACGGACATGTTTTACCTTACAATAACCAAAATATTTCATATCAAATTCTGTTATATTATAATAGTGTCTATTGCACAAATAATAATTAAAATAGCTGAAATTGTTACGATTATTAAATTTCAGCATATAGCCCAAAATGTGTAATACAATCAAAATGGAAGGCATGCAGCGGAGTTTGGATTTCCATACAAATGACCAGGTGAAGGGACTACCTTCCGGCAGTACATCTCTAGAGGAATGTACTGAGGACCATCACAAAGGATCCTCTACCAACAAGACTGGCCTACCTCTATAACTAGGTAGTACCAAATATATCATCTCCCTGTTTTTACCGGCCTTTCCGAGGTCCCTCATAGCATACAAGCCACATTAATTTGCATCCCTAACATCATAGCGGAAAGAAACATATCTAGAAGGGGATGATCATATCCTAATTGGGAATGACTCACTTACCCCTACTGCATCTAACCCTGTTTCGGTCATATCCTATTGATAAGGCCTATGGTAATGATTACCTTTCATGTATCACATATCACATATCACATATCACATCACTTTGAATGCCACATTTCCATTTCCGTTGACTACTAATTGCCTTCCACAAAAATACAACCCTTGAGCTCGTACGTCTCAAGGATGGTGTTAAGCTATGAGAAGTTGCCTTCTTCGCCACAACTGATGTTTGTTTGTAAAAAAACAATGTATGTAATCTTATAAATGCAATGTCAGACACTCGGCTATACAAGTTGTCCAGGAATAGGAAAATCAAAGGAACTTTCCTACCACATCCTGTCGGGACATCCCTAGGATTAATAGCGAATAGTCCTTGCATTGGATATTTCATAACGAAAAGACTACTGCTACTGGATGTATATTAGGATTTTTAACCCCAAATAATCAACAAGAAGTCCTTCACTATGAAAATTCTAAATATCAATATCATCGATAACCTATACAATCGAACATTTATACGTTGGTCCGAAGTGGTTTACAAATAAATATGATCTCAGTCTCTTCGCACCAACAATGCAAAAGCATTTCTCAACCTCACATAGAAATTAAGTCTCATAGACTTATCATGTCTCCAACTTTCAACTTCTTCGGCCAAGTAGGAAGCTCGATAGATTGGAGTAATCACTCCACACTACCCGAATCAACATTCCCAACGCAAAAGATGATCAAGCATACACAGATGGCTACGTACTAAGTGTACGACTTAATAGTTTTCACATCAAGTGGAGAAACTAAAATGGCCGAATTTGATAGTTGGTTATTTAACTATCAAAGCAACAAACAAATATTTAGCACCATAAGCAATCACTAGGCCCTTTTAATTAATCTTTTATAAATTAAATCACTTTCCTAAATATTCACTTAAAATTATCTTTAAAAAGATATATTCTCAAAACCATTTCAATATTTCACTATTCGGAAAACATTTTCATATACTAATTTTAATAACAAGTGAATTCACAATTTACTGTAATTTCAAACCATTCAAACTTCATTTTAAAATATCACTTTCCAAAACATTCATTTTAATTTAAAAGTATTATTCATTGTCCAAAATCGTGAATATAATGCCTAACAAAATTCATTGCTTCTACACATTTAATTAAAAGCATCATCACTGTCCAAAATCGTGAATATAATTCCTTTAACAAGCTTTCATATTTAACTTATCAAAATAAATTGATTTCACATTTATAAAACAATGTTTATACGTCTCATTTATATTTTATAAAAACTTTCATATATAAAATTCTTTTATTAACCAATTCCATTTATTTCTCATTCATATGCCAAAATCCAACTATAAGTTTATTTACTTTTAATTCTCTTATTTACAAATTCATTTCTTTTATAACTTTATAAATTTATAAATCATCTTATTTACTTATAAGACCCATTTATAACATCATTTTAACACTTATAAAACTCGTTTATACTTCCATTACTTTTGTTTATAAAATATCAATTTTATAAATCTTATATATATCATTTATAATAAGTTTAAAATCTCAATTTAACTTAATTTACAAAATAGCTATCTCCGTATTTCAAGAATCATATTTTACGCATATTTCACAAAATCATAATTTTTATAACATAAAAAGTATAACTTTTGTTTATTTAAAATAAATTCATTTCATTAACAATTGAAAAATTAATAAAACATATAATTTCGAAATCACTATGAAATCCTTTTTAAATTTGAAATCATCATTTTAATATTTTAAGTTCCAAAAACATAGCCCAATGCAGCAACATGACTAAATAAGGTTATTCATATCAATCATATCAATCCCGACAACCAAATATCATATATTATATGATAACAGCATATATAACAATATCTATAAATAAACATCACACTAGTGAGGAATCCACTTGGATCCCTCCAACTTATCACTTGCAACAGATATACATATAAGAAAATATGTACAATGTCCGCTTCGAGGCAGAGCGCATATAAAGGGTCATCTGCTCATACATGGAAACTTATAGGGTCTCATCTGCTAAAATATATGGGACTATATGCAAACCAATAAATATATATAATATATCATATATCACCCAAACAAGCATCAATAAACAAATAAATTTATTCCCATTTATATAAAAATATAAGTGAGTCAAAAAGAGTGAGTTGTACTCACATTGCTTGTGGTGGTCGTTGCAGCATTTTATTTTGAACAAGATTAAACGTGCATTTAATTTTACCCAAAATTTTCACTAGATCCAATCAACTCCAATCTATCGTCATCGCGTATTGTTCATCAATATGAACCCAGCGCAACTTGTTTTATGCGATTTCGACCTCGTATGTGAAAGATACATATTTTTAAAGACTACATGATTTAAATATACAATTATTTACAAAAAATTTTTTTATTAACCTTAGTAAATCGTGGTCGTTGATTTCAATACAATAGATAGTGGTCGTGTTCTCTTTTTCCTTCTTCTTTTCTATGTACGCAACCTGCTCGAGAAACCCAACGTCGCCCTTGACCTTTTGGTTGCCGCGTCACCTCCCTACGATCGGAAGTCGATCGAGCAATGCCAAATGAAAGCTCTTCCCATGAAGCACCTCCGTCTCCAACAATTACGAACATGGCCCCATATCCATGTCGAAAAGCATGTGTGAATGGCGGATCTATGAACGAGATTTGCCGACAATCTACTCAATTAAACTCGATCACCACCGTTGATTTCATAGATCTCGCTACCCTCTACGATTTCCATTTAGATGCCGAACCCTAAAAGTGAATTGATTGAGAGAACATGAGGGGGAAAGAATCGAACGTTCTTGGCCATTAAAATTGAAGAATGGCGGCTTGGGTTTAATAGATTAGGGTTGTGCAATTATGAAGTGGCCAAGTCCTTTTATATAAAATTTCAAAACACTATTCACCCATAAAAATTTCGAACTCCAATCGAAGCGTGCCGCCAAGCATTTGTTATATTTTACCCATATTTCGAACACAATGGAATATATATATATCGAGGGTCAATTCCATCATATTAGGAAGATAGGTTTTCGAATCGAATTATTTAAATTAAAAATTATTTAAATAAATTTCTGTGCGTTTCATCTTTGTACGATCAAACCGTAAACCCAGTTGACACGAAATTTGAAATCTTATAATAATATAACATTATGGATGTAATGAAACTGGTTTTGTCGAAATCCAAGACTGTGTCCAAAATGACTATTTTTACGTGTTAATTAAATATTAAAATTTCCAGTTTCTTTTAAGTCACTTTTAAATAAAATTTAAAAGTTTACTAACTTCATTCCCATCTAAATAGAATTTTTATCAACTTTATAAATCTTGTTCATTCTTATTAAATTCAAAATCCAAATATTTCCACAATTTCCAATATTAAATTAACAATTTAATTATCTAATTAAATTACTATATTTGAAATATAAGTTTGCAACTTTATAAATTTAACTGGTGAATATTTAAAATCAATTAAATATCTGAATCCTGAATGACTGAAATTTTGGGTCGTTACAGGAGTGATGGGTTATGTCGTTATTTAAAACTTGTAATTCAAGTACTTTTGTTAATGTATACTTGGAAATAAAATTCAATCAAAACGTGGACTTAGACAAGGTGTGTAACATCCCGTCTTTTCGCACGCTTTAAATCGACACACGTGCCGATTCAAACCATACGGAAGGTCGGGTCGTTATGGAGTAAATAAGAAAAACCAAGAAAGGAATAAAAACAAAACAGAATCTCAAAGCGAAAGTATAAAATATAATAATCAAATATACAGTTCATGAAGCTGTTTACAAAATATTTAATTTTACTTATACAATATATATCAGAGTTTTACATACCATAGAATAATCAATTAATGCAGCGGAATTAAATGGTATAGTGGAATAGTATAGTAGATAGTAGTACTACAAATCTTCGTCTTCGTCCTCCAGAATAAATCTTCAAATCCTGAAATGCTCAGGCTGACCCGAGCGAATTGAAAAGACAAAACACTCGAGTCGGAACTAAAATATCTTATATGAGTTAATCAAAAGGAATAAATATGAGTGTAGTAACTCAAGAGATGCTCAGGATTTACATCTCTTAAGGATCCGTTAAACTATTTACTATGTAGTAATATTTCGCTATTATAATAGTGTCTAATAGTAAAATAAACTTACTTTTTTCTTAGCATTAAGGGGTTACCCATGTAGCCCTTAACACGCAATAGTCCCAGTAGTCCATCCAATATCATGGTCCCTCCTGATCCGGAAGCCACGAGAGGATACCACACGGGCTACGGGAGAAATCCAAACTCGTACAAGGCGCGTTAGGGTAGGTGACACGGCACAACTGGGCAATGTCACGGTAGATATACCAATTAATCTTCCGGGTCGGTGGTAACGCGTAGTAGCTACTATCGCCCATCTCGAACAATACCCCCAAAATCAAAAATCAAAAGTGGCCACCGAATCAAATCCAAAAGTCAACGTATAATATCGAAGGGATGTGTCCGATCAAAGGTGCTACCTCAATTAACCCGTCGATCGCTCCTGTTTTAGCCACCTTATGTCAGCTCACGGGAGTTGGGTCCACGTACTTACCTCAAAGGAAACGCCGCCACCATCCTACTTCATTCTGGAATCTCCACCGCGTACACGGTTGTTAAAATGGTTTTCGGAGTTGGTAGAGAGTATGACAACGTCCAATCCCGGTCACTTCAACAACCAACCGTTATTATAACACCATGGTCTTTTCAAAATAGTTTGTACCCCTAAAACCAGAATAAAATATCCATTTCAAAACCATATAAATACGATGAAATTTCTATTTTAAAACCCAAATCAATATGATATCATTTTATTTCAAATATATCCTTTTCCAAAAACCATAGCACTTTCAAATCTATATATCTTGAAACCCATAGCTTTGAAATATAACTCCAAATACTTAAATGGTTTAAATACTAAATTATTTTATATAATAAAATAGCTTTTTAATTTCACAAATAAATTTCCAAATTCCGATTTAAAATTCCAATTAAACCATTTTATATTTCCATATAACTCAAAGCTTTAAATATTCCACCATTTGAAAATTAATTCTTTGATAATTTCATATATCAAATTTAATTACTATTATATAGATTTGAAATGTTTACTTAATAAACCCAATATAGTTCAAGTAAAACTTTTAACATCAAACAACTGTATATTCTTTCAATTTATTTAACTTGATAAATTCATTTATCTCCACTTTATATTCATTTAAATTACTTTAAACCAAATCAAGTTATAAGAATCATATCCTTTAAAATTTCCATTTTTATTTAAATTCCAAATCAATTTATTCAAGTACAATTCTTAAATAATTCAATTTAAACCAACTTCATATTTATCTTCCAACTTAAATTTCATTTAAGTCAATTAAAACTCTATATATACAATATCTTAAATAGGTACTAAACCATAGAATACAAACAATCGAACTCCATTATTAACTCATTTTTATCTATCAATTTTATACATAGCTTAATTCAAGAATTTAACTATGTATATATAAATAATATTTATATAACATCAAAATTCAATATTTATTAAACCGCATTCTTTTCAAAACCATAGAAAATCATTTCAAAAATAATTTTATACATATACGCGGTGCCTGTATAAAATTTTCTATCCTATGGTCAACTGATACAGATATTTATCATTTCAATCCGTAATTTAAAATAAAAATTACGGTTATATGCCATTTCAAACCGCAGTCTCGAATGAAATGAAAATGCAAAATAACTTGTAGTTTATAACAATATAAAATACAACATCCATTCATCCAATATCAACCATCAACCATTTACCACAATCAATATCAAATTCAAACAATAACATCAATATAGAACGGATAATAAACAAGTATTAAATAGCAGTTTATATTCAATAATAAATTAAATACTGTTTAACTGGCAGATTATATGAAATGAATAATTAATTAACAATTCAACTGGCAGTTTAAATGCAATGAATAAATTAAATAACAATTTAATTTAGATAAATGAAATTAACCGAGATGATGATTAAAAATATGCCAAACAACCATAATAAATTTTTAATCACACCATATATCAATTTAACAAACATAAAATTTTTTAGAAGTCGTGAGGGGGTTAAAACACTCACCTTTTGAATTTAAATTGAATTTAAATCCAATTTAAACCCAAAATTTTCACAGTCTCCAAATCTGTTCAAACCAGCGACAAAATGTCCGAAATTTTAATATGGTCCTAACAAAAGAAATCGCGCATAAAACATATATTGTATGCACAAGTTATGACGATTAATGCGATTGAATTTCAATATTAAAATTAAGAAAAGAAAGAATACTTTACCCACCTTAAATATATTTGCCACGTCACCATACTATTACCTGCGCACAAGAACAGTCACCACGTCTCGACCAAACCCTGCCTCGCGTATCATGTGCGTCGTGCCACGCTGCACCCCACGCCTCCGCCTCTGCCCATCGCACCCCCCTCTACAACGCATGCCGCCTCCTCCTTGGCTGTCCCACGCCAGCGGCTCGATCGGCACGACCTAAGGGCAGCAGCCGCCACTTGAAATCGTGCCTAAATCAAATTATTACAAGCGATCAAACCATCAAAACTCTGAATGAACACCGCCGATGGAGTGTGCGCGGTCCTCTCTACCATGCTGTATTAACGAATCGAAGATGCGTTGCAGTCGATTACGACGAAATAAAAGGCCGAGATTTCTTCAATTTTTACCGGTCAAACGACAATCCTAAACGAAAATCAAAATTCACCAGAAGGTTACGCGCTTCGAGAGCTTCAACATATATTTCTTTTTCAAATTTTTCCGAGGAGTTTGAATTTTCAGCTTTGGATTTGATTTGGGGTTGCAATCGGAATTAGGGTTTTTCTGCCATTGAAGGGAGGAGGTAAAAAGAACGTATAGAAATGAGAATGAGGGGGATTAGGGTTTATAACCTGGTTTATATAGGTAGGTCAGAAATTAGAATGGATGGATAAGGTTGGATATATGCATTAACGACAAAGTGCCCCAAAAAGCCCGTTCTGACTCCGGAATGAAATTGGGTTAAACCTTTATATCAAACTAGGTGTTTTTAAATATTTTAAACGCAATGGAAAAGGTTTCAGGTTCAAATTGCATCGTATGAAGAAGTTATGCTAAAATCGATATTTTTCAAATTGATTTCAATTGATTTCAATTAAATTGATTTCAGGGCATTTCGCGTTCGTACGATCGAATGACAAGTCCAATCGCTACGAAACTTGAAACCCTACAATAATTCGTTGATACGGATCCGATGAAACTAGTTTCGCGGAAATCTGAGTTAATGGCCAAAATAGCTATTTTACAGTTAATTAAATAAATTAAAAATTAATTAATTAAATCAACCTTCAATTTCAATCCTATAATCGACAATTCTTGTCATTTTTAATTTCTTAAACATTTATACGAATTTAACAAATTAACTATCGATTTAAAATTTATTAATTCCTCAGTTTCCTTAAATTCAACAATTATAAATTAAATTTCCAAAATTCTATTTAATTAAATCAATCAAAAATTATTCCATTCATTATTGTTAAATAGATGGCATAAATATTGGATTTAAAAATATTACATAAATTTTCTCATATTATCTTTATTTCAAATTGCATAACCTTTAATTTCAATTGCTACAAAATTTACACTTATTATAATTTGGAATTCAATGGATTGATTTGTTTCGACCCAATTTTTTTATTAAGTTCATTACTATTCTATAAACTTAGTTACCTTGTTTTCTTTCCATTCATTACCTATAACTTTATTTCCTTCAAACCAATATTATAATCATTTACAGAACATTGATTATATTCAATGACCATTTATTTAAATTTAAATTCATTGAATTAATTCAATGCTTACATTTGTTTTCATCTATTCAGTTCGTAGCTAAGTATAAAATCTACATACTTTCCGTTGGTTTGCATTTCATTTGATTATAAATAATTACCTTAGTTAACCTTAACGTAGTATTAGATTAAAATTGTCATTGGTTACCTCCTATTGAACTAACATTCTCCGATTACCAAATAAATCTACATTAAATTGCACTAAATAAGTAAATTAACTTTAATTGATTTCAAACTAAATTTTACGAACTAAATAAATAGGTAACTTATAACCATTGTTACCCTTAACTTTTTATTTCATTTGAAAGTTCATAAATTACAACAATGTTCCAATAAGCTATATATAATTCTAGTTTCATCTTTTATTTGTGTTAACTATTTTATTTTCATTATGCTGAAATTAAGTCACTTATACTCATTTAATATCCCAATTCATTTATTTATCTTGGTTTCAATCCTTTATTAAATCAATTGCCATCTTATGCATATAATTAACATTTCTATTGATTTTACATTCAAAATTTTCAGTTATAATCTTAACTTACATAAGGCAATGTTTAATTACATTTGATTGCTATTGATTAAATACATTGGTAATGAACAATAGTTGTCACCATTATACAATTAATAACATTTGTAAATTTATTCTTTACAAACAATTATTACAACAACTCTCATTAAAATATATTTACTCCATTTTCATCAATTACACATTAATTTATTACCTTTTACATCCCACTAAAAATCAGTGCACCCATTAATACCACACATATTATAATTCCTTACACAATACCGATCTTATTGAATTACCATTAACTATCTATTTTGTACAACGATTAATTGTTCACATTTGTTACATATATTTAATTTTATAACCAAGCATAACATGTTTAAATACAATGAACTGGAGTTTCATTAAGATTGTTGACAATTAACTTGTATTTACATTGTTTCATTTTAATTTAGTCATTATTCCATTATTAAATTACAAATTTTATTTCTTTCAATATTAACTAATAACATATTATTAGATTAACAAATTTTTAAACATCGAAAATGTATGGGTCGTTATAAGGTGATACATATCACCTTTATTATTCAACTTAACTACCGATGTATTTTCTAAAGTTATCAAATTGGTCACGAGTAATAGAATTTTAGATATTATAGTGAGATCACTAGCAATGGTCTTTCAATTCTGCAATCTGCAGATGATACTTTGATTTTTTATGTTCCATTGCCTAAACATATTATTATGCTGAAATTTATTTTCTATAGTTTTGAACTTCAATCTGGTTTAAGGATTAAATCTGACAAAATCCCAGTGCTAGTTTTAAGTGACATAAATAATACAAAAAATACCAAATTGCATGCACATTGAATTATAAAATGTTGGTATTCCTTCCCTATCAAATATTTAAGTTTTTTAATTTGACCTCAAAAACTGGAACATGATGATTGGATAATCATAATAGATAAAATAAATAAAAGATTGTCCAAATGAACTAGTAAATAATTATCGAGAGCATGCAGAATTATTCTCATTAGCTCAATTTTATCCGCACTACCTATTTATTAGATATCATTTTATCCTTTTCCAAATGGGCAGTTGGTAAAACAGATAAAACTAGAAGAGATTTTGTATGGAGTGGAGATAATTCTAATTGTAGCTCTAGGTGTCTTGTTAATTGGATAATGGTATGTAAGTCTAAAAATGAGGGGGAGGTTAGGAATTATAAATTTACATAACTTAAATATACACCTATTAGGAAAATGTTTCTGGAAATCAAAGATAAAAACGAAAATTTGTTATAGAAAAAATTAATATCGAATCAATTGTCTAGAGGCACTTTTAATTTATACCATACCACTACTAATAATATATCCTACTTTTGGAAATTAATAATATTAAAATTTGATATTTATAATTTAGGAATCAATAATGTTTGTACATTTTGGTAATAACGCTTCTTTTTGGCATAAATGCTGGATTTCAATTATTCCACTTAAAGTGGAACTTCGAGAGTTATATGAAATATTCAATTTCAAATATTTACTATTTTCTGATATTTATAGGCCTAATTTAATTTTTCCTTGAGAATTTAGTTTTAATCGTATGCTAACGGGAAATACTTTAGCGTGATTTTCTTTATTGTGTGCTAAACTAGAATTATACAGTATTGATAATATAAAAGACATTAATATAAGGTATTGGGATATATGTTCATTTTATAATTTTATAAATTTTGCAGGAATTAAATTGAAACTATTTAAATACATTTGGAGAGTTAGTGTCCCACCTAAAGGCAAATTGCACAGTAGTTAATTTTACACGGTAAATTAAATACTATAGAACTTTTAAAAAAGAAAAATATATTTAATGATAAAATTGCTATTTTTGGTAACAATAAAACGGAAAATATTGTTCACTTATATTTTGGATGTAATATAACTAGATTTATTCTTGTAAAAATTCTCAATTTATTCGATTCTAATATAAATTTTAGACATATTAATTGTGAGTTATATTGGAATTATCTTAAATTTTATTATAAGGGTCACAATAGGTTTTACTTGACACTATTTAAACAATTACTTATTCATATTTTCGGTTTGAAAGAAACCAACGAATGTTATTAATTTTGGTTTGGAAAATTTAATATATATTATTTCATTATTTAGTTTTAATTTGTTTTCAAATCCAAGCTATAAATTAAATAAAAATTTAAGTTTTAAAGAGTTTCTTAAAAATGTAAATTCTCATATTGAGTTTTTGAAGAACAAAGTCATTCTAAATAATAGATATAATAACAAGAAGTTAAATTTAGTTTCTTTGGACAACCTTACCAGGGCCTCATTTGATTTTTCATTTTTGTTAGGATATTATTATTGTTGTTAATTTGCTTTTAATTTGTTTCTTTTTGCGCAATATGTTTAATTTATACTCTTTATTATTCCTTGCATAGTGGTAATCATAATTTTTGATTGTCCTATGTATTTTGTTTTTAAAATGGTACATTTTTAGTTTTTGCATATGTATGTATATAAATATAAAATTATTAAAACAACGTGAGACGACCTGACTTTTTCTCCACAAAAAGTCGTATCATCCTTAAGAAAGAAAGGGATAGAAAAGAGAAAAGAAAGAAGAGAAAGAAGAAACAACACTAGAATCTCAACAGCGGAATGAATAAGTTATATTAATAACATAAGTATTACATAGTATACATCAATTATCAGAGTTACCCAGACAATACAACACATACTAGACAGTTACAAACACCTGTCTAGTTATTACAACTCAATACATTACAGACAAACACTCAGAGATACCAACACAGCGGAAAACTATATAACTATACGCAGAAGCCTCCTGCTCCATATGCTTCTCCACAATTCGTCAAAGCTAACCTGAATCCTAACCTGAATTCCCTTGGCTACTCGTAAAAATTTGAGTACCCAAGAGTTAAAAAAAATAGAAATAACTCCGGGTCAGACATGGGTCTGTTGTGAGTAACAGGTTAAAGTTGTTTAATTTTCAAAACCTTTTGAAAAGAAAAGGTATCACATAAGACTTCCCACACATAAACATGGACAAATTTTTACCTTACGCTACCCAAAACATTTGATAGTAAATCCGATGATATTATAATAGTGTCTAGGGTTTTCAAGTAAATAAGAAATAGCCGAAATTGTTACATCTATTAAATTCCAGCTACTAGCCACAAAAGTGGGTAATACAATCAAAATCGTTGGCACTTATTGGATTTTGGATTCCATCAATGGTTGGGCTACTGGGGTACCGCCCGTCAAAGTACGTGGCCTAGATCACCATACCGAGGAATACGCCCGCTCCCCTGCAACACAAAGCCGGAACCATTCCTTACTGAACAGTTTCAAACAAGACCACCCCGCAGTTGTGATCAGCAACCACACCACTAAGCCGAAATAAAGGGACATCTAGACAGAGGTAAATCTTGCTCTCAAGTGGGGGCTACCCACGAAGCCTTGCTGCACCTCCCTTGTTTTAGCCATTCCCGGTTGATGTGGCTTGAGGCTACGATTACCTTTATAGGACATATCACTTAGAGCACTCATCGTCTACCTGACGATGTTCTGAAAGGATTCAATCCATACAAGATTCGTTCCAGGTTCGAACGAAACCGAAGGCATTATCTTGTTACACTCATTTTGGAATCACCCTCAGAGTTAACGACGATAACCCATGCACTCTGAATCTTCATCTTCACTTCAGATTCACGACCTAATGTTAATTTGGATCGATGTGGTTTTCAGATATCCAAATATGGAAACTCGATCCCGGTCTCATCGAAATCTGAAACGTGTCTTTTAGGTCCAAGTTGTTTTAGTATTTAAAACAATTCAATTCATTATCTATATACACACAGATAGATAATTCACAACATAATAGATAATCAACATTATCATTATCAATAGATAATTCATATTGTAATCAAATAATTCATTTCATCATCCAAATGCAACCAATGCATCCATATCACATACATTTCCCATCTCATAGCTGAGATTACAAACCATACCAAGCAACCAATACCAATCATCAAACATAAGCAATGATCTAATGATCACACCATTTATAATTAATTTAAAATGAATTAAATTAATTACTTAATCTCTAATTAATTTAAAATAAAATAAATTAATTACTTCATCATTATAATCCTGTTTAACTTAACCATCAATTGATTACAAATCAATTAAATAATCACCATCTCAATATTCATTCCAATTAATCATTAGTGATTAATAATTCCCTAATTACAATAAGTAATTAGCCTTTGATATTAATTACATAAGTTAATTATATTAAACTCTATGCAAATAATTAACTTGTAATTACTTAATTAATTAATTAACTAAAGTTAATTACATTATTTCTTTATTAATTATTACTTCATTAATTGAGTATTCCTTAATTAATCAATTCTAAATTACATCATTAATTTTATTAATTAATGATTTCTAGTTACAGTTTAATTAATCTCACTATTCAAATTAATTACATTAAGTAATTAATCTCAATTTAAACCACATATATTAATCACCCTTGATTAATAATCATTCAGTAATTAACTACTTTAATTACTCATCCCATAAATTAATTACTCTTAATTCATTATCTAAATTAATCCCTTGATTAATTTCAAAGTAATTAAATCTAAATTACTCCTATAATAAATGTCTTTAATTACATTCAGTAATTATTAATTACGTCCCTAAGTAATTACAATTCAATTAATTACATAAAGTAATTATTCATCAATCCACACATGTTTAAATTAATTTAACTTAATTAATCTAAACTAATCACATTAATCAAATTAATTACACCAAGTAATTAATTCATTAATTACTTTCATTAAGTAATTAAACCTAAACAATTGATTATTATTAATTAATTTAACTTAATTAATTATCAAAAATTAATCACATTGATTAATTGTTAAATAATCTTAAGTTAATGACCTTCATTAACATTTCTTAGTTACTTAATTAAGAGTTAACTTATACAAATCATTATTAATTTTCAATTAATTGATATTTAATTACAATCTCATTAATCTCTAATTATTAATTAATTAAGTGTTAATTAAAATCTTAATTTTCTTTAATCACTTGATTAAATAAATCTTAATCATCAATTAAAATTCAATTAACCATCCTTAATTATAGATTAATTAACCTTAATTAATTAATCTCAAATCTCATTAATTAACTTAAAAATTATTAATTACTTAACTAAACATCCACATTATTCATTAATTAAATAATTAATTAATATTCCATTTAAATTAATTTAATAATTTAAATGAAACCAATTTCTTAAGTTCTAAATTAAGAAACATTCTTCTTATATAAAGTATTTTAAAACAAATTGATTCCAAATTTATTTTAACCTTCATTTAAAATTTCAATTGAAAACTTTAAGATTTTAAGATGAAATTTTTTATTTAAACAAGGTTTTTAAACCAATTTTAAAATCCTTTCTATCTCACATGTTCAAAAACAAACCTTTTATAAACTAAAAGTTTAAAAGATTATAAAACAAATTTATTTCAACAAATCCAATTTAAAAATTTCTTTTTAAATTTCAAACTGAATTACAGTTAAATTTTTATTCCAAATTTAAACTTAGAATTTTAAAGCTTTACTTACATTTCCAACTTCATTTTGAGTTCAAGTATTTAACCTTCCTAAAATAGTTTAAACAAATTTAAATTTAAAAACTTATTTTAAAATCTGACATTAAAATCAAATTTCAAGTTTTAAAAATGAACTTAAATTGATTTTAAATTTTATTTCATAATTCAAAACTCATAGTTGAAATTCAAAACCAATGTTCCTTTATACTTTAAAAAGTTTAAAATCCAAATTTAAATTCCCAGGTTTAAATCAAATTCAAACTCAAGTTTATCTACTCTAAATTCCATATTTCAGTTTCCAGATTTAACTTTGTTTTAAATTTCAGTTGCATTATAAAATTTACTTTTAAATTTAAAACAGAAAAACAGTTTCCTGTTTTAGTTTAAACATCTTAAATTTTGAATTCAAAAATGATTCAAAATCCAAGATTTAAATTATTGAATTCATAATTAAGTTTCAGGTTTAAAAATTCCAGTTTGAACTTCATCTTACAATTTGAAACTTTACATTTTAAAATTTAAAAAAAAAACAGAAAACAGTTTCTGTTTTGGTTTAAAACCAAACTTAAGTTCAAAAGCATTTCAAATTTATTTCGAAGATCTAAAATTTAAACTTATTGAATTCAAATTCAATCCCAGGTTAAACTTAGTTTCAGATTTTAGTTTGCATTTTAAAATTTTACTTTTAAATTTTAAAACTGGAAAGAAGATTCTGCTAATTCCTAAAACCTGAAACAATCAGGTATACTCGAGCCTTCTTTATTTTTACTTCGAGTCACAAGTACAATTGCATCGAGTTACTACCTAAATCCCCCGAGACAATCCTGAGCAACAAAATCCTGAAACCCAACATCACCATCATGTACACTACTGCACTGTACACCTGCCCATCCACTCCGGCCATCACTGGCCAAACCCACGACCATCCTACGGTCAACATTCCTCCCCTCAGGCCAACTCAACATCAACTTCTACAACATATGCCCGAATTCAAGTTCGAGACCCAAATTCCAAAACCTGGAACTGCAGACAGCAAACACATCCCCAACCTGTCAACATCAATTCCTCCCATCTCCGACCACCATCACCTTCCATACTCCGACGAAGACTTACCCAAACCACTATCTACCAGCACGCAAAACATGGTTGAACTCAATCAACCGAGGAGATCACATTCAAAAAAAAACAGTGACCCAATAAAACTAGGGTTCATAACTGACAATCCCAAATTACAACCTCAAAATGAATTGTAATCCAATCCACTAATTTTCCCATAATCTATGATAGCTACACTAACTCCAGAAACAAATTCAACCAAATCAAATGCCAACATCCACTGTGCTTATCAAATATGTATAATACTGTAAATTTAAAACTGTTCTTTGTTTAGAACACTATAAATTGTAATTTTTGATTTAAAATTCATGAATTTGTTTGATGTTTCTATTTATAAATCTGAAACATTAAATTATAAAGTTTGAATTTCACTCTATGCTAATTTTCTCTGTATAACTTAATTTTCCAGGTTACAGACAATTCTATTTAATTTATATAAAATTTAAACTTACTCTATTCTAAAATGAACAAGTTTTATTCAAAAGTTTAAGTCATAACATCACACAAGTCAAAGAAAAGAAGTCAAGAATCAAACAGGAGTTTGGAAGTTTGAAGAACAGACATGCAACATTCATCATCATGTATATAGGCATATATTTACAGCAGTTTCTTATAAATTCATTTCTAATTTAAAAAGCATGTACAACTTTACCTATTAAATAAATTTAAAATGAGTTACTCACATTAATTATGAAGACAGAGCATATCCCTTTTAATTATGCATGCAGAATATCCATTGCAAAAGTTTTGAATGCCCTTTGAAACTTGCTTCCAATTGTTTGATGCTTTTAAAACTTGCTTTAAAATGCTTCCAGCTTTGAAAAATTCATGCATGCAGGTTTTGCTTGATTTGCAGTTTCTTTCCAGAGTGTTTTGAAGAAAAAAATGCACTGACTAATTTCCAGATTTTTGAAGAAGGTAATGCAGATTTGCTTGCTTTCCAGATTATAGAGAACATGAACGCGGGCTTGCATGCAGGTATTTTAACTTGCAGGTTTTTAAAGATAATTTTCCAGAATTTTTTTGAAACATTGAATGTAGGCTTAGAACTGGAATACAGGGTTTTGAAAAAAATGCATTTGGACAAGAAAAGATTTGCATGCGGAAAAATGTTTCAGGGATATGCATCTTGAAGAAAAGAAAAAAATGGTTTCTGCAAGTTTTCTTTAGAATGAAGATTATTTTGACATGAGGATTGTTTTTCAGCTGAAAAAGTTTCTTTGTTAAGAATTGAAAATGAGAGAAAAGAATAGGAATGGAAGAGTGTAAGTTTATATAACTAGTTTATGATTTGATTAAAATTAAAGAAAAACAAAATTAAACAATGACACATGGCTTAAGCTATTAACACTTGTAAATATCTTTCTTAAACACTTAACACATGTTAACTCATGTCCTAAATTACATACACATGTCTTTGTAAATGTTTTGTTATTTTAATTAAGTGTTAAAGAAAATTAAACTTAATTAATTAGTTCCATTAACACCTAGTTATGTATAAAATTAATTTCTAAAGAATAAAGAAAAGTGTTATTATAAATAAGACAATATACAAATAAATCATTTGTCCAAGATACTTTTAAACAATTAAAATAAATTTATAAAAGAGGTTGTAACTTAAATGAATACATGTTTCATATTTTAAATTATATTTTAAATTTCATATTAAATTTACAAATCATAATTATTAATCAATAATTTAAAAAGAATAAAACAAATATTTTCTAACTTATTTTAATAGTCAAACTTAAGTTAAAATGAATTTTAAACAAATAAAACATTTATCTCATATATTTAAAATCATATAGTTATTTTACTTCATATTTTTGAAAAGCTTAAATCAAAAATAAATCACAATTCCTAATTTCAAAATATTAAAATTATGCTATACTAATTTAATTAAAAACAACTTATATATTGAAAATATATATAAATACATATACATATTAAATAGAAAACAGATTTATTAGCAAATTAAAAATAAATTCACCAATTAATTATTTAAATAAAGAAGATTATTAAACCAAATCAAATTTATTAACAAAATTTATTAATTCAATTTAAATTTAAACACAGATTATTAAATTTATATTGTCCAAAATTCCGGGATGTTACAATCCTTCCCCCTTAAAAAATTTCATCCCCGATATTTAAAACAAAGGTAATTTAATAATTTATTAAAAGATTTTATTTTAAAATACATCATATGTTAATCATATGCTGATAACCAATACAACCAATTCACACAATCAAAACAAATCTAATTATCGAAAAGAATTTTGGATAAAACATTCACGAGTTTCCCCGGTATATATATATCGGGATACTCGCTCTATAGAATACAATCAATCAATACTACTAAGCTATAGGGCTCCTATCAACTATTTTATATAGAATATCAGACTACAAATGAGTCTGACTCAACAAACAAACCTCCTAAACTGCTAGTTTTACAACCAGAAATATCAAATACATACTCCCTCAGAGATACGTGAAAACACTCTTGAATCCCAGTCATCCAAACTGGCAATTCAACTCTTGAAAACCAAACACTTACCATACCAAAACACAGAAGAAACCCAAAACATCTCGGAGCTAGCTTCCCAAACTTATAGCTCCTTGAATCAGAGAAAAAACTTATCCCAAATCATATCTCCGATTCCAGAATCCAAATTTCCCCATCTCTTATCCATAAAAACTCTTCGGACAATCCTGGGCTTCCAACATCCATCCTGATCAGCACAACTCTATGTTGATGCCTCTAAAAACAAACTGAATCAAAACAATCCAATGATCTCCTTAAGATCACTCAAAAGCCAAGAACACAAACCCTGCTTCTCAACAACAGAAGACAGAACAAACTTCTTCTTATCCGGAAAAGACAAAACAGAAACAACCCCAAACTGCTTCCGCTCCACAACTCTGATCCGAAGTAGAAGAAAATGCTGAAGAACATGAGCACTGACTAGACAACATAGCACAGAAATAAGGTTCCACATATCCATAAAGATAACTCAGATGTTTCTCCGAAACCTGAGTTGCTTCACCAACTTCTATCTCAAAGAACCATCCATCTACTAACTGAACCACCTGTTCCATTCCTGGAAAGAAAACTCGATCTTCAGATGCAGACAAACTCTGACTTCCTGGAAGACATTTGGACAATCTCCAACAATCCAAAAGAACACTATCGCAAGTCACTTTTGCGGTCAACTCAGCCTAAATCCAAAGAAACTGCTCTCTCTCAACCAAACAGAACAGCTTATGCTGGCATAGCCAACTTACCAGAGAAATGAGTCCACTCTGCTGCTTCTGACCTCCACTTCAGATAAACTACTCAGCCACAAGACTCCTTACCAACTCAGAACACTCTGCTAAACTCAGTCACATCACTGAGTAGACTCACTTTCTATTCTTGTTCCAAAGAAATATCTTCGGAAATATCCATAGTCATTGCATCTCATCACGCAGCTACTACTTCCTGAGATAACAAGATACCATCACTTGCTTGCTTCTGCCCAACCGATAGATCAAAACTCAACTCATCCAACTCTGCACTTCAAAGATGAACTCGAACCTTAACAGGTTACCTTCAGAGATCGATGAAGTCCTTCACCAAGCAAAACTTACTCGAGACGATATTAGGTCTACAGTCTCGACAAATACACTTCCAACCTCATCCATCAGACTTCCAACCAATGGTAGTCGTGTTACACACACTTCTACCTTATCTACCTTTATAATTTACATTGGAAAACCCGAACAGGTAAACCAATCAAATAGGTAGAACCATAAATATATATATATATATATATATATATATATATATATATATATATATATATATATATTAAAAATACAAATACGCTCTCTCACGATAGACACCACTACAGGGCCTAGGTATTCACTCAACCTCACGCTCTGATACAAACTGAGACGACCCGACTTTTTCTCCACAAAAAGTCGTATCATCCTTAAGAAAGAAAGAGATAGAAAAGAGAAAAGAAAGAAGAGAAAGAAGAAACAACACTAGAATCTCAACAGCGGAACGAATAAATTATATTAATAACATAAGTATTACATAGTATACATCAATTATCAGAGTTACTCAGACAATACAACAGATACTAGACAGTTATAAACACTTGTCTATTTATTATAACTCAATACATTACAGACAAACACTCAGAGATACCAACACAGCGGAAAACTATATAACTATAGCAGAAGCCTCCTGCTCCATATGCTCCTCCACAATTCGTCAAAGCTAACCTGAATTCCCTTGGCTACTCGTAAAAATTTGAGTACCCAAGAGTTAAACAAAAACAGAAATAACTTCGAGTCAGACATGGGTCTGGTGTGAGTAACAGGTTAAAGTTGCTTAATTTTCAAAACCTTTTGAAAAGAAAAGGTATCACGTAAGACTTCCCACACATAAACATGGAAAAGTTTTTACCTTACGCTACCCAAAACATTTGATAGTAAATCCGATGATATTATAATAGTGTCTAGGGTTTTCAAGTAAATAAGTAACAGCCGAAATTGTTACATCTATTAAATTCCAGCTACTAGCCGCAAAAGTGGGTAATACAATCAAAACCGTTGGCACTTACTGGATTTTGGATTCCATCAATGGCTGGGCTACTGGGGTACCGCCCGTCACAGTACGTGGCCTAGATCACCGAACGAGGATTACGCCCGCTCCCCTGCAACACAAAGCCGGAACCATTCCTTACTGAACAGTTCCAAACAAGACCACCCCGCAGTTGTGATCAGCAACCGCACCACTAAGCCGAAATAAAGGGTCATCTAGACAGGGGTAAATCTTGCTCTCAAGTGGGGGCTACCCATGAAGCCTTGCTACACCTCCCCTGTTTTAGCCATTCCCAGTTGATGAGGCTTGAGGCTACGATTAGCTTTATAGGACATATCACTTAGAATGCTCATCGTCCACCTGACGATGTTCTGAAAGCATTCAATCCATACAAGTTCGTTCTGGGTTCGAACGAAACCGAAGGCATTATCTTGTTACACTCATTTTGGAATCACCCTCAGAGTTAACGACGATAACCCTTGCACTCTGAATCTTCATCTTCACTTCAGATTCACGACTTAACGTTAATTTGGATCGATGTGGTTTTTGGATAACCAAATATGGAAACCCGATCCCGGTCTCATCGAAATCCAAAACGTGTCTTTTAATCCAAGTTGTTTTAGAGTTTAAAACAATTCAATTCATTATCTATATACACAGAGATAGATAATTCACAACACAATAGATAATCAACATTATCATTATCAACAGATAATTCATATCATAATCAGATAATTCATCTCATCATCCAAATGCAACCAATGCATCTATATCACATACATTCCCTATCTCATAGCTGAGATTACAAACCATACCAGGCAACCAATACCAATCATCAAACATAAGAAATAATCTAATGATCACACCATTTATAATTAATTTAAAATGAATTAAATTAATTACTTAATCTCTAATTAATTTAAAATAAATTAAACTAATTACTTCATTATTATAATCCTGCTTAACTTAACCATCAATTGATTACAAATCAATTAAATAATCACCATCTCAATATTCATTCCAATTAATCATTACTGATTAATAATTCCCTAATTACAATAAGTAATTAGCCTTTAATATTAATTACATAAGTTAATTATATTAAACTCTTTGCAAATAATTAACTTGTAATTACTTAATTAATTAATTAACTAAAGTTAATTACATTATTTATTTATTAATTTATTACTTCATTTATTGATTATTCCTTAATTAATCAATTATAAATTACATCATTAATTATTTCTAATTACAATTTAATTAATCTCACTATTCAAAATTAATTACATTAAGTAATTAATCTCAATTTAAACCACATATATTAATCACCCTTGATTAATAACCATTCAGTAATTAACTACTTTAATTACTCATCGCATAAATTAATTACTCTTAATTCATTATCTAAATTAATCCCTTCATTAATTCCAAAGTAATTAAATCTAAATTACTCCTATAATAAATGTCTTTAATTAAATTCAGTAATTATTAATTACTTCCCTAATTAATTACAATTCAATTAATTACATAAAGTAATTATTCATCAATCCACACATGTTTAAATTAATTTAACTTAATTAATCAAATTAATTACACCAAGTAATTAATTCATTAATTACTTTCATTAAGTAATTAAACCTAAACAATTGATTATTATTAATCAATTTAACTTAATTAATTATCAAAAATTAATCACATTGATTAATTGTTAAATAATCTTTGGTTAATGACCTTCATTAACATTTCTTAATTACTTAATTAAGAGTTAACTTATACAAATCATTATTAATTTTCAATTAATTAATATTTAATTACAATCTCATTAATCTCTAATTATTAATTAATTAAGTGTTAATTAAAATCTTAATTTTCTTTAAGCACTTGATTAAATGAATCTTAATCATCAATTAAAATTCAATTAACCATCCTTAATTATAGATTAATTAACCTCAATTAATTAATTTCAAATCTCATTGATTAACTTAAAAATTATTAATTACTTAATTAAAAATCCACGTTATTCATTAATTAAATAATTAATTAATATTCCATTTAAATTAATTTAATAATTTAAATGAAACCAATTTCTTAAGTTCTAAATTAAGAAACATTCTTCTTATATAAAGTATCTTAAAACAAATTGATTCCAAATTTATTTTAACCTTCACTTAAAATTTCAATTCAAAACTTTAAGATTTTAAAATGAAACAATTTATTTACACAAGGTTTTTAAACCAATTTTAAAATCCTTTCTATCTCACATGTTCAAAAACATACCTTTTATAAACTAAAAGTTTAAAAGATTATAAAACAAATTTATTTCAACAAATTCAATTTAAAAATTTCTTTTTAAATTTCAAACTGAATTACAGTTAAATTTTTATTCCAAATTTAAACTTAGAACTTTAAAGCTTTACTTACATTTCCATCTTCATTTTAAGTTCAAGTATTTAACCTTCCTAAAATAGTTTAAAAAAATTTTAAATTTAAAAACTTATTTTAAAAACTGACATTAAAATCAAATTTCAGGTTTTAAAACTGAACTTAAATTGATTTTATATTTTATTACATAATTCAAAACTTATAGTTCAAATTCAAAACCAATGTTCCTTTATACTTTAAAAAGTTTAAAATCTAAATTTAAATTCCCAGGTTTAAATCAAATTCAAACTCAGGTTTATCTACTCTAAATTCCATATTTCAGTTTCCAGATTTAACTTTGTTTTAAATTTCAGTTGCATTATAAAATTTACTTTTAAATTTAAAACAGAAAAACAGTTTCCTGTTTTAGTTTAAACATCTTAAATTTTGAATCAAAAATGATTCAAAATCCAAGATTTAAATTATTGAATTCATAATTAAGGTTCAGGTTTAAAAATTCCAGTTTGAACTTCATCTTACAATTTGAAACTTTACTTTTTAAAATTTAAAAAAAAACAGAAAATAGTTTCTGTTTTGGTTTAAAACCAAACTTGAGTTCAAAAGCATTTCAAATTTATTTCGAATATCTAAAATTTAAACTTATTGAATTCAAATTCAATCCCAGGTTAAACTTAGTTTTAGATTTTAGTTTGCATTTTGAAATTTTACTTTTAAATTTTAAAACTGGAAAGAAGATTCTGCTAATTCCTTAAACCTGAAACAATCAGGTATACTCGAGCCTTCTTTATTTTTACTTCGAGTCACAAGTACAATTGCTTCGAGTTACTACCTAAATCCCCCAAGACAATCCCGAGCAACAAAATCCTGAAACCCAATATCACCATCATGTACACTACTGCATTGTACACCTTCCCATCCACTCAGGCCATCACCGGCCAAACCCACGACCATCCCACGGTCAACAATCCTCCCCTCAGGCGAACTCAACATCAACTTCTACAACATATGCTCGAATTCAAGCTCGAGACCCAAATTCCAAAACCTGGAACTGCAGACAGCATACACATCCCCAACCTGTCAACATCAATTCCTCCCATCTCCGACCACCATCACCTTCCATACTCCGGCGAAGACTTACCCAAACCACCATCTACTAACACGCAAAACATGGTTGAACTTGATCAACCGAGGAGATCACATTCAAAAAAAAACAGTGACCCAATAAAACTAGGGTTCATAACTGACAATCCCAAATTACAACCTCAAAATGAATTGTAATCCAATCCAGTAATTTTCCCATAATCTATGATAGCTACACTAACTCCAGAAACAAATTCAACCAAATCAAATGCCAACATCCACTGTGCTTATCAAATATGTATAATACTGTAAATTTAAAACTGTTCTTTGTTTAAAACACTATAAATTGTAATTTTTGATTTAAAATTCATGAATTTGTTTGATGTTTCTATTTATAAATCCCGAAACATTAAATTATAAAGTTTGAATTTCACTCTATGCTAATTTGCTCTGTATAACTTAATTTTCCAGGTTACAGACAATTCTATTTAATTTATATAAAATTTA
Source organism: Allium cepa (assembly GCA_030765085.1). Classification (NCBI taxonomy): domain Eukaryota; kingdom Viridiplantae; phylum Streptophyta; class Magnoliopsida; order Asparagales; family Amaryllidaceae; genus Allium; species Allium cepa. The sequence goes on along the minus strand of CM060946.1, from coordinate 119,041,732 downwards.
AACTTACTCTATTCTAAAATGAACAAGTTTTATTCAAAAGTTTAAGTCATAACAGCACACAAGTCAAAGAAAAGAAGTCAAGAATCAAACAGGAGTTTGGAATTTTGAAGAACAGACATGCAACATTCATCATCATGTATACAGGCATATATTTACAGCAGTTTCTTATAAATTCATTTCTAATTTAAAAAGCATGTACAACTTTACCTATTAAATAAATTTAAAATGAGTTACTCACATTAATTATGAAGACAGAGCATATCCCTTTTAATTATGCATGCAGAATATCCATTGCAAAAGTTTTGAATGCCCTTTGAAACTTGCTTCCAATTGTTTGATGCTTTTAAAACTTGCTTTAAAATGCTTCCAGCTTTGAAAAATTCATGCATGCAGGTTTTGCTTGATTTGCAGTTTCTTTCCAGAGTGTTTTGAAAAAAAAATGCACTGACTAATTTCCAGATTTTTGAAGAAGGTAATGCAGATTTGCTTGCTTTCCAGATAATAGAGAACATGAACGCGGGCTTGCATGCAGGTATTTTAACTTGCAGGTTTTTAAAGATAATTTTCCAGAATATTTTTTTTTGAATATAGGCTTAGAACTGGAATACAGGGTTTTGAAAAAAATGCATTTGAACAAGAAAAGATTTGCATGCAGAAAAATGTTTCAGGGATATGCATCATGAAGAAAAGAAAAAAATGGTTTTTGCAAGTTTTCTTTAGAATGAAGATTATTTTGATATGAGAATTGTTTTTCAGCTGAAAAAGTTTCTTTGTTAAGAATTGAAAATGAGAGAAAAGAATAGGAATGGAAGAGTGCAAGTTTATATAACTAGTTTATGATTTGATTAAAATTAAAGAAAAAAATATTAAACAATGACAGATGGCTTAAGCTATTAACACTTGTAAATATCTTTCTTAAACACTTAACACATGTTAACTCATGTCCTAAATTACATACACATGTCTTTGTAAATGTTTTCTTATTTTGATTAAGTGTTAAAGAAAATTAAATTTAATTAATTAGTTCCATTAACACCTAGTTATGTATAAAATTAATTTCTAAAGAATAAAGCAAAGTGTTATTATAAATAAAACAATATTCAAATAAATCATTTGTCCAAGATACTTTTAAATAATTAAAATAAATTTATAAAAGAGGTTGTAACTTAAATGAATACATGTTTCATATTTTAAATTATATTTTAAATTTCATATTAAATTTACAAATCATAATTATTAATCAATAATTTAAAAAGAATAAAACAAATATTTTCTGACTTATTTTAATATTCAAACTTAAGTTAAAATGAATTTTAAACAAATAAAACATTTATCTCATATATTTAAAATCATATAGTTATTTTACTACATATTTTTGAAAAGCTTAAATAAAAAATAAATCACAATTACTAATTTCAAAATATTAAAATTATGCTATACAAATTTAATTAAAAACAACTTATCTATTTAAAATATATATAAATACATATACATATTAAATAGAAAACATATTTATTAGCAAATTAAAAATAAATTCACTAATTAATTATTTAAATAAAGAAGATTGTTAAATCAAATCAAATTTATTAATAAAATTTATCAATTCAATTTAAATTTAAACACAGATTATTAAATTTATATTGTCCAAAATTCCGGGATATTACACAACGCATAACTTAATGGGCCTAAATTTCGACAAAAATCGAAATCCAAGTCCATCAAAGCATAGATAGTTGGATTTGGTACTTGCAAATAAGCATGGCATTTTCAGAGATTGATAGAAATCTAAACTCACAGCAGAAACAATAATAGGATAAGAATATTGACTATGACCGCTGCCTTAAAATTAATGGTATTCCTTGAATAGAAGATTGACACATCACCATCGAATACGAGGGAAAGAAGACTCTCCACAGCTCTAGTGACCCGTTCCTCTAAATTCTATCCTATGAGTTATAATTAGGAGTGGGTCAGAACAACGTTCTGGTGACTGAAAAAATACAAACTCTCCATAACATAAACTTATACTGATAGGTTTCCATTTAATTATTATGTCTATTACGGTTAGCAATTCTAATCTAACCTTGCATTGCACACACGATTACATACTTACCCCTTCCCAAGGTATGAAATATTATTGAAGCCGTATCAACCACTCAATAATTCCAAACTCATTAGCCACTTAATACTTCTAAATATAAAGTGGGTTTCTATAATACTTTTTAAAAGAGAATTATGTAGACTCTATCATTTATGCCTTAGTTGAGGTAGACTCCTTCATTTAAGGCCTACTCCTAAGGTGGTTTCTTAAAAATGTTGTCAATAATCAGTGGGTCCTAGCTATAACATATATCCACTATTTAAGGCTTCAGACATTTAATGTCCAACTATGACGACAATTATTACCAATAAAATCATAGTCATGTAATAAAGGGTACTCAAGCTATTTAATACCTTTTTATTAGCAAATAGGTAGACCATGGGCATTTAAGACCTTAATTAAGGTAGACCCCATCGTTTAAGGCCTATCCTCATGGCATGCTCCTAAATGGTACTATTATTATTTTGGCTTTAGCAATGTAAGAGACTGTACCCAAGCCACTTAATACTTCCCAGTGGAAAATAGGTAAACCCCATCATTTAAGACCTACTTCCAAAAGCATGCTCCTCAATGCTTTTCTAACTGTCGATGCATGGAAATATCATTGGGTTGATTAATACTTCTTTTATTATGAAAGAAGAGGACTTTATAGTCACTTAAGAATCCAAACCTGAAGCGAACCCTTCTCGAGATATCCACCCACCCTTTAATTATAAATATGGCATCTCATTAGGTTTTTAGTAGGGAGGCAGACCCTTCAGCCACTTAAGACCTCAACATTGAAGTAAACCCTTTTTAGAGACATCCTTATTTATTTGGAATTTCACTAGGTTACTTAATGCTTCCATTGAGGAGAGAGTCGACCCTTCAACCATTAAGACCTCAAACCAGAAGCGAACCCCTATGAAGATATCGCTCACCGCTTCTAATTCCAAATTTGGACCATTTAGTACATTCCAATTAAGAAAGCAAGCCCTATCTCTCACGTCGTCACGGGTCGTTGGATTAGTGATATCTCATATCAGTAGTAAATACACCCTACTGTTGGTAGTTTCAAAGTAAAAGGCAGTCTTCCATCGAGTGACTTTATTGACCTCGCATTGCTAACCTACTAAGTCCAATTAACTATCCTAAGTCTTTATTTGTATATCTTAGATAGACATTAGACCTAGCTTACAAATCCTCTTTTTTGTTTAAGGCAATTAGATATACCTTAAATATTTTTCTAACGACAATTCCCCATTTAATGCTCATAAATGTCAGCTTGTCCATAAAATCCTAATGGACATTTCCGAAGACATTTATGTATGGTTACTAATTTCAAATTAGTAACTTTTTATATCTTTTCCATTTTTATCAATTCAACTTCTTTATTTATTAGTTCTATTAATCTATTTACCCTATCAGATTATTTCAATTTCCATATTTTTTACATTTATTGGAGTTACAACCTTTTAAAATCTTTTCTCATCAGTTAATTATCTTAAACGTGAATATTACATGCAAGCATTGCCATTAGCTTTTTATTTAATTATTATGAGCACAGTGATTATGTACAAATATTTACATTTATTAAATATGTTTTAATCATATACCTTTACTAGAATATACTTTTCCATGTTAAATTGTTATAATCATATCTAAAAAGATTACCCATTATAATTTCCATAAATTAGTCCAAAATAGAAGATTTAGCTTTAAAATACAAAATATTGCATCATCTGAAATTACAAGGAATAATCATTTCTTTTTATTATTGAAATAAACAATGCAAACTATAATGATTCATACTTTACACATCTCTTTCTCTTTCTGTTTGCATCTATTTGTTGTTAGATCAGACGCTGTATCTTTCTTGAAGAGAAAGAAATCGATATAATTTACAAATATTAAATGGATCTAATTTCAACATCTTCATATATAGAAAAGTTTGCGTTCTAACAAGATTTAGGTAATAATTCAAATTTATAACAATATTATACAACCTATTTCAGATATGGAATAAATTTCGTTCAAATTAATATCCTAAATTCATACTTTTAGGATTGATTTATAGATTATGTTGTATAGAATGCTAAATCAATTCATTTACAATGCTAAATCAATTCATAAAGAAGAATATGTAGGCGATATTTATTATATTCAGATCGTATTCAGTTCGTTGCCTATAACTCATATACAATAATCCTATTAGGCATAAAAATCAAATAAACACTAACGGGATAATTTTCATATAATAATAATCTGTAAAAATTCGCACTCACCTTTTAAAAGCAATCCGAATCTCCAGATCTGAAGTAGAACCTTTAATTCATCTCCAAATCCTTTTTAATCCAGAAGATATGTATAAAAAGGACATATACGTAAATTAGAATTATAGATATGAGAAGAGATTTGGGATTGTGGGAGAAAATAGATTCAAATATATAAATTACCGCAAATATGCATATGGTTGATTCTCTTCTCCTTTTTATTAGATTTCTACTTTACTCTGGTTTGTTTGAATATGGATACAAATACCTTATCTTTATAATTTAGAAACAAAGTGTAAAAGAAGAAATGGTATAACTTTGCTACTGCCTCCATAAAGATATGAGAAGAGAAGGGAGGGTTAGATCTTAATTTATAGGCGCTAGAATCAACCAGAATCGTTAGATCGAAATATATTAAATCCGGGCCGTTGGGGCATTGGTTTACTGGAGCCTCCAGGTCACCACCAATCGACTTCCCTTGGGTAACCAGTCGACCACTAGGGGTTGACCATCTCTAGTGATGACTCGGCCTATTGGCCCGATTAACTAATATAAAAACATTAATTATTTCTTATTTTATTATTTTCGTTTTGAATTCGTTTTTCGTCTGTAACTACTTCGTTTGGACTCCGATCGCAAAACTCCAAATATGAAAGTTGCTTAGAATTTCACTGCGAATGCAATAGATCATTTTTTATGGTCAAATTCCATCGTTTGCATAATGCTGGCATCAAAATTGGCCACCAACATCTAAATATAAGTGAAAGCACCAATATCCAGTCACGGATCACAGATAGAGTATAGGTAGAGAATACAATATGAAGAATAACCAAGATTATAATGAAAGAAAGTAAAAAAGCTAAGATTTATAGTGGCTCGGCTAGCTCTGACCTATATCCACTCCAGAATTTTTTTTTTATATCAGAAATTTGATTACGGTTAGAATCTGGAATTTCTGAATAAATATGGAAGAGTAACCTCTAGGAGGATGATAAAGAGAAACAGGTGAAGATCCCCTTTTTGAAGCCACGCCTGCTATATTTATAGAAGAAACTCCAGCTACAGGACCTCCTCACCTACATAGGCCCGTCCTAATGATTGCTGAGCCCAACTCGTCCATCTTGTGCCGACCCCAAGTAGAATCCAAAGTAGAACCCAAAGTAATTCCTTTGGTGACCCGAAGTAGTTCGTATGCCGACCCTAAGTGAAGTCTAATGCCGACCTAAAATGTAGCCAATGCCGACCCCAAGCGACGTCCATGCCGACCCAAAGTGAAGTTCACGCCGACCGGAATAAGCTCTTTACCGGCCCGAAGTCCAAACCAACGCCGACCCAATGTAATATGCCGACCTGAAGCCATATGCCGACCCCAAGTAGGATCCAACGTAGAACTCAAAGTAATTTCTTTGGCGACCCGATGTACTTCATATGCCGAACCTATGTGAAGTCTAATGCTGACCTGAAATGTAGCCTATGTCGATCCCACTCAAGTCCATGCCGACCCAAAATGAAGTCCACGCCCCGTAGTAAACTCTTCACTGACCCCCGAAGTCCAAATTAATGCTAACTCCATGTAATATGCCGACCTGAAGCCATATGCCGGCACCAAGTTGGACTCGAAGTAAACACCATCCTGACCCGAAGTAGGATCCAAAGTAAACTCTATGCCGACCCGGAGTGAAGTCAATGCCAACCTGACCCTACCTCTTCAATGCCGACCCAGGGTTGTAACGAAATGCCGACCTCTTGTAACTCTTATAGCCGACCCCTTGTGACTCCTATAGTCGACCCGAAGTATTGAACGCCGGCCCGAAGTAAACAAGGTGCCAACCCAAAGTAAACAAGTTGTCGACCCCAAGTGACTCAACCAATGACGACCCGTATTTGAAGCCATGTCGACCCAACGCAATGGCTTGGTGACCCAAAGCAACTTTTTGGCTGACTCGAAGAAACTACTTAGCTGACCTAAAGCTACCCAACCTTTGTCGAAATCCATATTCCAAGTAGCTGATGTCATTTACCCATCAACCATGCTTTATCCCAGTTTCATATTCATTTTTATTATCCGTAATTTATCATCCATCCGTTTACTCGAATCAAACCCATAATCTTCCAACCTCGCTAACCGTGCAGTCAGTTGGGTTGAATCCGTCTCTATGCTGCCTTACCAAAAGGTGGTTAACGGACAAATTCAACTTTTGGAGCCTAATTAACTAACTAACAAAATAACTAATGCCAAATTATAGGGTGTTACATTCTTCCCCCCTTAAAAATAATTTCGTCCCCAAAATTTCACCAATGACTAAGTCAAGTTTTCGGCTCCTAATTATCCTAAACTACACGACCAATGAGTGTACAATAAATTTCGCAAGCAAACATGCATAAGCGCATAGTGTATTACTATATCACCATACATGAAATATGTATGTATAATAATTCTAAATCTGACCCTTCTATATGAATGCATTTCTTTTGAAACCATTTTCGGAAAACATGATGCAAACAACCTACATATATACTGGCAGTTCTACATGCATATAGATTTTTGAAAAATCTATTCAACCAAAACCCCCATACTCCTACAACTAGAAGTATGAAGCAACCAAATTTGCATCAACTTCCTATCATCTAGTAATCTAACGTATCGAAAATCACTTTCTAAACTTTACACTTATGTTGGAAAAAAGAATTTAGGCGAAGAATTAAACATTCTTACCACAATATAATCTTCCTATTCTCGTATTACAGTGGAAATTTCCTTACTACCCGGGATTCACTCCAAATTTTCCATGCACAAAATGCATATGGAGGCTTATTATCATGTTCTAAAATGAAACTAGGTCTAAAAATAGACTTGTGCGCATTATGGACAAGGTATGGAAATAGAGATTCCAAGGCTAAAATAGCTTTTCCATTGTTATCGCTTGCATTTATCACATCGTTGACCCTAATGCACCGCTAAATTCATAAATTCTAACTCTATTTACCTTTCGTACGCCTAATATATAGCCCTTAAAATATAAGTTTTCACAATATCCTTCTTACTTTTTAAATTTATACTTCATTTGAAAAATAAAATCCCAAAATATTTAGACGCACATTTTCTCTTAAAATAAAATTTTGAACAAAACTTAAAAATAATTTAAGACTCAAAAATAACTAAAACACAATTTTTTCTCTTACTCTCTTCTTTTTTACAAAAGGGAACTTTTCAAATCAAGGGAAAATTTTCTAAAATATTTTTCTTTTCAAAATTTTTGATAAATCAAGCCACACTTTTTGCGTAGCCGAAAGTTGGTTATGCGCCAAACACATAAACCAAATTTTAAAATTCTACAACTAACCTCTACCCAAGAATTTGACATTTTATTTAAAAATGTAAACACATTTATTATTAAAAAAAAATCGCTTTTTAGGAACATGAGCAATGACCCACGATATTACAACAACTTTGTCACGTCCTTTGCTAAAATTTTAAACTATTCTAAACTTCTAGTCTTACATTGCATTTACTATTAGTTAAATGTCTTTACGAGATTCCCATATTTACATTGTTTCTCTACTATGCATACATATATAAGAGCAGTTCGCATATCTAGAAAGAATAACAAAGTAAATTAATAAAAACTCATATACCTTTTATAAGAGACAACTAACAGTTTTAAACCCAATAACACAAAAGAAAAGAAAAAATGCTGGAAATAAAAAGATACAACCATAATGACCCGATTTTCGACCCTTGAATATCGATACTAATACGTCCACGGTATACCTGTGCCGGAAAGACAGAAAATTAGGGTAAAATAAAAAAAAAAAAAAAAAAAAAGAACACAACATCAGAATCTCACAGCGGAATAATTATTCATAATATCAAAAGATGAGTACAAATGTTTACTCTAAATACAAGATTTTTAGAGTTACAAAACCTTACTATCATCAGCATGGACAGTTATAATTGTCTGCCTTACAACACTGATATATGCACATAGCTAAAAGGGAACAACTAAAATAGAAATAGATAGATAATGAAAGCCTTCGACTTGTCTTCTAAACCCTGAAGCGTCCAAGGTAAAACGTGATACTCAGCCTACTCAAAAGAGCAGCGAGGAATTAGGGAAAACAAAATCAAGCGTTAGATATAAGTCTGGTATGAGAAAACTTGAGATACATGAACGTATGTAACAGTGACTACTGAGACCGAATAGATTCTCGCAATGGTTCCCCTCAAAAGAAACCAACATTTAATTAGGTTTAATATAGTGATATGATACATAATGTCTAGGGTGTGGGGTATTGTAATATCAAATAGCAGTGGTGCTTACATTGGTCACACCCCAACATATTAGGTTACACTTAAATCCACTAAGACTCGTTTGCATTATGGATTTTCCACGGGGATCTCTTCGGGAGAGCCGAATCCAATCTCCATGCACAACGATCAAAAACCACCTTTCGAGCGTCGTATATTTCTAGATAAAATATACCATAAGGTAAATAAAAGTGGCTCAGCATCCTAACATAAACATAAACAACATGAACAAAATATCATCAACTCCTTATGGACAGTAATCGATAAGTATCTCAAGATATAGAGTTGGTAACATCCCGACATAGGTCGCTAACCTCAGGTTGTGCATCCTACTTTACCTTTAGCCATTTTCGATGTCGAGGTTTCGTTCGACTCTTTCACTCCAGTCTTCATCACTTGAATGGAACACGAACCCCCAATTGGATTCTCATATCTCGAACAGATCACGAATCACTACATGGATTCGACCATCTTAAATAGATCTCAAATCTCCATATAGATTCCTTTTCTTCAACTGCTTTCAAAACGTAGAACTGGTATACTAGTTTTGAAGTGGTATTCAATAAGTAGAATGCTAATCGATCTCGGCTTCTGCAAAACTAATCGATGAATTTTTGGTAAACTCAATTCCGATTCTTTTAGAAGTAAGCAAAAGCTGGAGACGTTTCATAACAATACTCCTCATCGAGGGTTCTTATAGGTATAAAATCATGAAGCATTTCGATAACTTCCTAATTTAATATTAGGTAAAGTTCGATAATCGACTAGTCAATTGTCCAATCGAAATAATTTCTTATACAAATCACAATTCATAAGCTTAACTCATTTCTGACATTCCAACTTAACTATTCCTCACCTAAGAGCAAAGCTAGGCAAGTTTGGGCACTAGTTTCTCTAAGCCTTGCCTAGACACTTCAGTCTTGAATCTTACAAATTAATAAGTCTACCTCATCGGCTTTTAGTGTTAAGTATAGTTGTAATGATTTCCATGGACAATAAGGAATCAACTTGATTAACACGTTTATGATATTTTCCGCTTACATATTCCTCCGTTAAGAGGGAAGCCGGTAGGTTAGATCTCTATTGCTCCGTCCCTACTCGACGTCAATCTTAATTATCACAAATAGATAAGATTACTTCGTCAGTTTCTAGTGTTAAGCATAGCTAATTACTTTTCTAAAAATTAATTTAACAGTTAACTATTTGGCCATTTACCAATTCTAACCCCTTTTCAAAATCAATTAAATTAGTTGGAAATACTTATAATAGGTTTGTAACAACCCCCGCTTGGAGCCCCAAAACTAACGGCTATAGATGCTACAGTCATTCATAGTTATTGATTCTTGGTGACCAAATACGGTAATTTTATATACATTGATATAACAAAAACGCATGAATATGGGAAAATTTTAAATAACTTTCACATATCATTTTAAAACATTTCAAATTCATTGCCTAACCCCAGATTTGAGAACCATGCTCAAAGAAAATATAGTTATTACAACATACGACAATAGCGACATATGAAGATGCCCCCTTGGATGATCAAAGTATATAACCAGGCAATTAAACAAGTTTGCCTTTACAACAAAATACAACGGATTCAAAATAGAAAAGAACTCCTACCAGCTATCTTGTCTCCTGCATGTCTTTGAAAAGCTTATTCATCTAAAGAGGTACATGAAAAACTCAACTCTCAAACTACTCAAAATTAGTTGAGCACTGGAGAGTTTAAGTGGAAAACATAAACTTCGAGCCAGACATAAAGCTAGGTATGAAAAATAACCTACCATCTCAAACCATTTAGATATCTAGTGAGACGATGCCGCTTAGCATAATGGGTTTTACCCTCACTAGTATCTTATTAAAACTCATAATAACCATATACCATGCTCCTACATCCACAATGGTTAAAAACATAGCAATTTAAAATATTATAATGATATAAAAACAAGTGAATTATTCCGGGTTTCCCATCCCCATTCATTTGACTATTTGCCGTAGTTATGTTTCTAAGGTGGCTAACACATTAAGTACAACACAGCGGAAGAAATGAATAATATAAATATCAATATACAACATTGATACAATAAGTGATACAACTGAATGATACAATGAATGTCGATATACATCAGAGATATGATACAAGACAGTAGCAACGAAAAGAAAAGATAACACCAGCAGCAGAACAAAATCTCCAATATGGTCTTCAAGAGAGAACTCCAGCATCGGTAATCTCCACCTCCAAGGCACAAATCAAGAAATAGCTCGAACTCCCAATCAAGATGAAGTGAAAAAACTCCATCCAAATGCGATTGCCAAATCCTAAGGCTGAAAGCTATCGAATCTACACCTATTATTGATTGTCTGAAAAACCCAACTCTAGACCGCCCATGTGGGATGAATAATATTCTGTTTAAAGTTTATGGATTACCTGTTTTATTTCATAGTTTTCATGGGATCACTAAGAACCTATTGCCCCCGCTAATAACTTCACACATTTATTTCATGGGTTCTCCCTGAACCTATTGGTATCTCCAATAACTTTTCCTATATCATAGTTTTCATGTGTTGACTATGAACCTGTTGACTTTTGTCAATAACATAATCTGGATATAGTTTTCATAAATCCACTACAAACCTATTGGCGCATACTAATAACCCTTTATAAATATATTTTTCATGGGTTTAATATGAACATGTCTATCTAACAACTTCTTTGTTCAGTATTTAGGCTTTCTATATTCTGGTCTTCCTGAACTCCAAGATACAATTCAACTCATTCAGGAGTTAACTCAATTTACATTCACTACTGGATCAACCTAATTGATTATTCTGTCCTTTCTCCCCTAATTACAGTTACGGGTCCATTTTACAGTGAATATATATATTAGAAGAAGCAAACATAATAACATAATAACACCAACATATATGGTTTAATACCCTTGAAATCATTTTCATATGAAACATGGTTAATCCTTTAAACCTATTGCTTTATCAAAGAAAGTATCTTCAAAAATTCCATACTTAAAAGCCATTTCAAAACTCATTTATTTTTGCTATGAATTTTCCTTTAGAAATGAGATTGGGTTCTTTATTTTGAAAACTAAGGCTTTTGAAACCTTAAACCTTTACTTTCAAAACCATTTGATAACCTCCTTAAAAAGCATTCAAATCTTCTTTTCAATACACTAAGCATATTCCTTTCGAAATGCTTTAATAATCTCTCTCGAAACCATCAAAACATACCTTTCGAAAGTATTAAGGCACCACTTATTAACTCACAGAAGCATAGCTTTGAAACCATTTGAAAGTATCTCTTTCGAAAACATTTGAAAGTACCCTTTCGAAACCATTAGGTTTAATTCTTAAACGTATCTTTTGGGTCAAATTGAATATAAACGAAAGTACCACTTTCGAAACCATTAGCCTTCATATAAAAGAGTTTGGGAAAACTGATGTTTCTTTGGAACCATCCTTTCGAAAGCTTAAATCATTAAGTAAACCATTTGGAAGGATAGCTTCGAAATCCCTATCCAAACCATTACCTTTGAAACCCTAATGTGGCTACTGGAGCCCTTTCAAAAGCTTTGGGAAGTGGCTTATTATATTTAGAAAACAAAAGCTACCTTTGATGACTTCAATTCATTCGAAAGATATAAGGTTGGAAAGCATGGTTTTGACTGGGTTTAAACTACCCTTTCGAAAGCTTTGATTTGAAAGTGGGATAACTCATTTGAAAGCTACACTTTAACAAAAAGTTGCCAACCCATCAGTATTAAAGTAATTCAACCCTTTCAAAAGCATTCTTTTGAAAACAAGACAAGTGGCATCTTCAAAAGCTATTTAAATAGGCATTGGCCCCTTCGAAAGCATGATTTCGACTCCATACCTGTCGCCGTTCTCAAATGCACTACCTACCAATGCATCAATACCATGTGTATTTGTTTCGACTTGGTTGAGACGGAAGTAAAGGGTCAAAAGGTCCTACTAGAAGTAGCGAAACTATACTTCTGTATAAAAACTGTTTTATTGCCTTTTAACGTAATTGCATTTTAACCAAACTGTCAATTTGTAAAAATTTAATTGGTTGCCATAAACTTTTAAAATTCTTTTGAAAATAAAAATGCCGCATTAGTTTCAGATCTAATTAAAATAATTTAATAAATAAGCCCTTCCTTAGAAAAAAAATATAAAACATTTAAGTCCTCCATTTAAAATAATTTAATTTCGATAGTAAATTACTTAGGAAAAATCACCAAAAATCATAGAAATTAACTTTTAATATGTTATGTGACGTATAGAAATTTCAGATCCAAATTCCTTCATATAATAACCAAATTAATTTTAAACCCAATTTGTCCATTTCTTCCTTCAAAAGTTCATAATAAAATTTCCATAGCTTGGACAATTACAGAAAAATAAACCCGCCTCCAAAATAATGTTTTACATAACATATTAAATTCTCATGGCATTTGGAACCTAATATGAATGATTTGAGCCTTATAACCAATTAAAACATTTATCATACAAACTTGTTTGAATATAACATATCATGAAATCCAAGCATGTCATCATCAGAAATCTTCATAATGGAGTTAAACTTATACCTAAAATCATATGTTCTTTAAAAAAACAGAGATGGTTTATTATTTACCTTGATTAAGATAAGGAACTTAAGATTTGATCTTTGATTAATTCCTCTTGCTCGATTGCTTAGCTTTAGTTGATTTTCCCCTAGATTATGGCCGACTTGCATTTCTTCTTTTCTCTACGTTTTTGAATAATGAAAATATGAACGTGAAGAGAAACGGAGACGTGTGTTTTAAGGTTTATGGGATCATGGTGTGAGAATTACCTAGTAAGCCCTTCTTTTATTCTCTTATTAGTTATCTAATAAACCATTTCAAGAAACTCATTCATTATTTTTAATTAAGCATGGCCTCTAGTTAAGTTTTCAAATCTCAATCCCTTTATCACTCTAATATTTACATTATTCTATTTAGTTTATCTATTAAATATCCTAGATAATGTTATTAAAAAGTAGGGGTGTTATAGGCTCGCCTCCCTAAAGAATTTCATCCTCGAAATTCAGTAAGGACTAAACACTAAATACAGAAATAATTTGTAATAGCTCCTAACTATCATACTAGCCTACCTGACTAGCAACAGTCTATAGAAAGCAAATATAGAACATACTCATGATAGATCTGGATAAGTATCTCTAATCCTATCTTGTGTCTCTCAAGTACAGTCCTTCTCAGTTTCGTTCCACTGAACTTTCACCAACTTGACTGTCTTGTTCCTTAACCTTTTCACTCTCTCGCTATAACCCGAACTGGTTGTTTAACAAAAGCCAAATTCGGTTTTACTATCAAATCGTCCAACCCCGCCGGAGGAATAGTTGTCTTTGGATTATGCACATACTTCCAAAGATGAGACACATTAAATACATTATGGACCTCTACCATACTGCTCGGCAACTCTACTCTATATGCGAGCTTTCCGATTCTATAACTTGGAATGGACCAACATATTTCGGTATCAGTTTCTCTAGATTTTCAAATCGCACCATACCCTTCATTGGTAATACTTTAATGAAAACCCTATGTCCAACTGCGAATTCTAGGTCCTTACGCCTCTTTTCTACGTAACCCTTTTGTCTAGATTAAGCTTCCCTCATCCTTTCTCGGATCAACTCAATCTTCACTGTCGCCTGTCTAACCAAATTTGGACCCAAGGCTAATCTGTCTCCAGGCTCCAATAAACATACTGGTGATTTGCATGGCCTTCCATACAAAGCTTCAAAAGGCACCATTTCTATACTAGTCTGATAAATGTTATTATAGGAATACTCAACCAAATGTAGGTGATCTTCCCAAGATCCACCAAAGTCCAACATATAAGCTCTTAAGAAATCCTCGAGTACCTTATTGACTCTCTCTGTCTACCTATCCGTTCAAAGGTGATACGTAGTACTCATCTTAAACTTGGTACATAACACATCCTGTAGACTCTTCTAGAATTCACTAGTAAACAAAGCATCTCTATCGCTTACTATACTACTAGGAATTTCATGTAGCCAAACTATGTTCTTCATGAAAAACTTGGCTGAAACATGTAGCATTCTGGTTAACTTAACTAGAATGAAATGGGCACTCTTGGTCAACCTGTCCACTATGACCTATATACTTTCTTCGACCTTGGCAGCCCATCTATAAAATCTATGGACATCGAATCCCATTTTCAAACAGGTACCTCCAAAGGTTGAAGCAACCCACTTGGCTTCTAATGTCCGGCCTTCACTTCTTGACAGTTTGCACACTGCCTAACCCACAAGCCTACATCTCTCTTCTGACCTTCCCAATAAAAGCTCCTCTTCATGTCTTAATACATATTGGTTCCTCTAACGTGAATCGTAAATCTGAATCGATGACATTCATTTAGAACTTCTTTCCTTAGGCCCTTATCATATGGAACACACAACTGTCCGTTCTTTCTCAACCATTCTCTCTGGTCAAGACAAAAATCTCTTAGATCACCGATCTCAGATCCAACCTTAAGCCTTCTAATACTCTTGGCTAATAATGGATCCTCCTTCTGCGTAGAAGCAATCCTTTCGATCAACACTGGTTGGACTTCTAAACCGGACAACAAGCGGTGCTCGAGCTAGAACTAGTAGTCGATCTTAACTACATAATACAAGTAGTCAAAGCTTTAAATCATTCCATTTTGCTGACATAGCTAACATTACATTCTGATGTCTTCTGCTAAGTGCGTCCGCTACTTTATTTCCTTTCCCAGGTGTACACTCGATACTAAAATCATAAACTGGTAAAAACTCCAACCACCTCTGCTGTCTCATATTCAACTCCTTCTGAGAGAATAAATAGTACCTAAGGACTTATGATCTGTATGCAGCTCAAATTTCTTCCCTAAGAGATAATGTTCCCAAATCTTCAATGCGAAGATCATCGCAACCAACTACGAATCATGAGTAGGATATTTCACTTAATGTAGTCTAAGCCGTCGTGAAGCATATGCAATAACTTTACCCTTCTGCATCAACACAACACCTAACCCAGTTTCGCATGCATCGATGTGCACCAGCAACCGTTGGTTTCCGTATGGAACTACTAACACAAGTGCACTGGTCAACAAATTCTTTAACTTAAGGCATGCTTCCTCACATTTGTCAGACCAGCCAAACTTCACCTCCTCCTTGGTTAACTTAGTCAAAGGTGTTGCTATTCGCGAGAAATCCTCAATGAATCTCTGGTAATAGCCAGCAAGTTCAAGAAAACTTCTAATCTCAGTCACCGTCTTCGGTCTCTTCTAGTTATTAACAGCTTCGATCTTATTTGGATCGACTAACAAGCCTTTCTCTGAAACCACGTGACCTAGAAACTAAACCTCTTTCATCCAAAAAATTACACTTGGAAAACTTTGCTTTCAACTGATGTTGCCTCAGCGTCTCAAGCACTACCCTAAGATAATCTTCATGCTTTCTTTCATCCTTCGAGTATACTAAAATGTCATCTATAAACACCAATATGAAACTATCAAAATACCTTTGGAAAACCCGGTTAATCATATCCACAAAGAAAGCAGGTGCATTCGTTAACCCGAATGGCATTACTTACCACTCATACGAACCATACCTAGTTTGAAATGCTGTCAATGGAGTAATGTCCTCTGCCACTCTTAACGGATGGAAGCCTGACGCAACCCATTTGGGAAAAAAACTCTAGCTCCAATATAACTGATCAAATAGATCGTCAATTCTCGACAAGGAATACTTATTCTTAATCGTCTTCTTGTTCAACTTACGGTAATTGATACACATTCTCAACGACCCATCTAGTTTCTTCATGAACACTGCCGCCACTCCCCAAGGTGAACTGCTTGGTCTAATAATATTCCTCCATTCTAGATCCACGTAGCACCTTCAAACCCTTCATCTTGGTTGGTGTCATCCTACTATGTGGTATACTAACAGGTTCATCTCATAGCACAAGATTTATCCGAAACTCAACAGCTCGTTTCGGTGGTAGTCCTGTAACCAGCTCAAAAATATCTTCAAACTCTCTTGCTACCCGAATCTAACTTAAATCTTATTCCAATTCCATAGCACTTATCAAAGCATAAACAATTCGGTCAGAATTCTCCACTGATAATATGATTCCGTTATGACTATTAAGGTGTCTCAACGATATTTTCCCATCTTGGCAAAATATCTAGCATCATATTTAACTAACCAGTCCATAACCAAAATGATCCTAAAGTCTACGAAATAAAAAACATACAGACTGCATGCAAACTTATAACCTAACAAATCAAGTTCTATCTAGTCACATCTTATCCCTAGAGTTGTATATCCTTCTATTGGATTTGCAACCCTTAAGGAAGTAACAAGGTAGGTGGGTTCTAAGCATAACCTATCAACCAAACACTGAGATATAAATAAATTTGATGCACCGGTATCAAAAAGTTCCCTAACCGGTATACTCTAAATCAAAAGCGTACCTTCCATCACGGTCTTCCCTTTTTTAACCTCACTTGGCCCGTTAATTGCTCCTGTTTTAGCCACCTTAAGCTAACTCATGGGAATCAGGTTCACGCATACCTCAAATAGAATCGTCGCCAACCATCCTACTTTATTCTGGAATCTCAACCACGTATAAGATTGTTAAAGTGGTTTTCGATATTGGTAGAGAGTCTAACAATAACCGATCTTGGTCTTTTTAACAACAAAACATTATTATAACACTGTAGCCATTTCATTTCAAATAATTCATATTCCAAAACCAAAATATCATATCCATTTCAAAACCATATCAATACGATGTCATTATTCACTTAAAAATATCTATTTCCAAAATCATAGCACTTTCAAAGTTATAACACTTTCGAAATTATAAAACTTAGAAATTATAACACTTTGGAAATCATAACACTTTGAAAACATAACACTTTGGAAATCGTAAAACTTTGAAAACATAACACTTTAAAAACCTAACTTCCCACTTAAATAGTTTAGATATAGAAAATAGTATATATAATAAAATAGTTTATAAAATAAATAGTTAGTACATTAAAAATAGTTATAAGTTAAAATAGTTTGTATTATTAAAATTATTAGTATATATTAAATAGTTTTATATTAAAATAGTTTAAATAATAAAATAATTAGTATATTCAAATAGTTATAAGTAAAATAGTTTATATTAAAAATAGTTCATATATATTAAAATAACTTATAAAATAACTTCTTATATTAAAATGCTTTATATAATAAAAATAGTTTCCTCAAAGTTCAAAAATCGATTTAAATCAACTCAAATTCCAAAATTCCAATTAAATCAAATCTTATTTCTTCCCTTTCAATTCAATTCAAATCTTAATAAATCATTTTATATCGATTTCAAATATAGATTTGAAATACAAAAATAACCATTTTATATCAATTTCAAATATCGATTTCAAAGTTCAAAATATACAAACCTTCACAACAACTCAATTTGATAAGTTCATTTATATTTTAAATTCAACTTTACCATTATTTAATAATGAAATATTCACTTAGTCAATCCAATATCATTTAAATAAACTTTCAAAATATATATTTAAATAAAAAATAATTATCCCATTTAAATTTGAAAATATTCATTAAATCATTTTACATCAAAACCAAGTTATAAAATCATATCCTTAAAATCTTAAATCCAATAAGTTTCAAATCAATCTTATTTAAGTAATATTCTTAAAGAATACGATTTCAAATCAATTTAAATTTTTATCTTTCCAACTTTAATTTCTTAAAATTATATAAAAATCTACTTTCAAAATATAATTTTAAATAAATCCTTAAAACACGTTATATACTAATTAAACTAAACTTTATTAAATTAAAGCTTATTATTAAATCTAATTTATATTAAAACTAATTTATACATATTTTAAAAAAGTAAAATTATAAGTAAATTCTTAAAATTTATAATTTCAAAACTAACTTATAATTTTAAATTTTTTAAAGCATATAATTTTAAAAACCAAGAATTTAAACATATATAAAATAACATTTATATAATATTTTAAAATCAATATTTATATAAAACCATATATATTTCTTTTTAAACCTTGGAAATCATTAAAATATACAGACCAATGATGTCTATATATAATTTTCTATCCTATAGTCAAATGATATAGATATTTATCATCTCAATCCATAATTTAAATATCTATGGATATATATCTTTTCTACCCGCAATTCTAATTCAGAGTAAATGAAAATCATTTGGGTTTATCATTTCAACTCATAACGAATTTCTCCTATTCTACAAGATCGTTCGAGTATGTATCATTTCAAACCGTAGGGAATTCTATACTAACAGGGAACTTGCAGAGTGAGAAAAGTTATGAATATAATATAACGTATCAATAACAGGCATATATCATCAGTGATAATAAAATATAAATAACAGGATATGGTGTGATATCTCACAGGTGAACAGTTACAGATCATAGAATACCATATATAGTAAATAATTAACAATTCAATTTAGCAGCATATTTCAATTTTCGTTTCAAATGAAATCAAGTCCAATAAATATAAGAATGTTAATTTGAGTGATTTCTCACCTTCGAGGGTAGAGAGAGAACAGAAAGATATGAGTTACGAATCCAAGCACGAATTCAAAAGCAAAGCACGATTTGCGTGAATTTGATGACAAAGCTGACAAATTGGAATTGATGAAAACTAACCAGAACCATCTTGATATAACTGAAATAAAATATACGTTATAATTTTTTTGCTACAAATCTTGAAAACGCACATTTAAAATATGATATATATTTATATTTTTAAATTAATATTTTAACTCTAACATCTTTAAAATAAATATCCATATATATATATTTGAAAAACTAAGTTCACAAATACTTACATATAAATTAATGTATGTAAACAGCTCGTATATGTGACATATATTATATGTATTACATATTTAACAAAAGAAGCCACCGGTTAATCCTGAAAGAAAATATACATAGTTAAACACCTAATACACAACATATAATAAAAGATTTAAAACACATATCTAAAATAATCTATATATATATTGTAATTTAAATTTCAAATCAGGACATATAATTTCTCAAATTCCCTTTAAAGTTTATAAAACCCATATTTTCTTATCAAAAGATTTGGAAATATTAACATTGATATTCTTCCAGACAATATCAATTATATATATACTATACACACACAAACTTCAGGCTAATATGTAGACCAAATATATAAACTCTATATAGATGACGTGAACTTTGCATATAACCAACATATTATAACAGTAAAACAAAAGGTAAAATAGACAATATCGCTCATATAATATAAGCTGTAAACTATTTATAATATATACCCATGCAGTGGACCTAGAATACTCATATATACCCATTTAAAATCAAATACTAGTATATATCTTACTCAAAAATCTCTACAGACAACATATACACAAATTAACATACATATTACATTTTTTAAAAACAATATATATATATATAATACTTCTTTGACAAAATAATGTACTGTAACATATATACATATATCACAACCGAAATATATATATTTATCAAGATCTTTATTAAACTTGACACATATATTAATATATGTATAATATTATACTTACCGTACATGACATCATCACTTAAAACTAAGATATGACGTGCATAATAGTAAATATGCTACAGTCATGTACCGAATCTACAAAGAGTTTACACTTTGACCCATATATATATATATATATATATATAACAAAACAACAAATACAATAATATAAGTAGTACTGCTAAAATCTGAATATACATATCCTCTATAATGTTATATATATAATACGAACACATATATACTAGAACAAAGCAAACATGGAATATATATATATATAAATTTAAAAACACACAAAAGAGGTTGGCAAGGTTCGAGCTGAAGCGGTGCCTTTGGGTGGTGTTGCGCCTTCGGTCGAGCATTAGCTGTTGATGGGAGGGGCAAAGCTGTTGGCATTGGAGAGGGGTCGCAAGGGACAGTGGCAAGAGCGGGAGGAGATGGCTCGGCTGGAGGGTGGCTATGATGGTGAGAAGATGGTGTGGCAAGTCGGAGTTTGTTCGGTTAGGAGTTGGGTATGGCGGCTGAGCGAGGGGTAGTAAGCGAGGAGGTTGATGTGAAAGGTAGCTTGGATAGCAAGGTGTGATAGATATTGGTGAGAAGGGAGACGCACAATTTTTGGGACGTGGCAGGGTTGAGGGGCTCGGGTTTCAACAGGGGCATAGGTTTCCCCATGGAATAGAAACTATAAAAATATTTTCAAATGGAAGAACAGAACATAGAAGGAAAAGGAAAAATAAAATGTAGAATAGCCGAACCTGAATTTTAACGAAACCGGCAAATATAAAATTACGATGGGAATGATAAATGTTAGATATTGATTTTTGAAAATTTCAAAGACAAGTGTCTTTTTAATTTCAATAGGTAGACAAACGAAAGGCCACGGAAGTTAAAAGGTTCGAAAACGGCTACCGATACGGTAATCATTTTACTGATTTCGTAGCGTAGCAGACCCCGAAATAAACAAATGAATATACCGTGGAGATTAACATAACGATACGATCGAAACAGGTATTCAAATATCATTGATACAACTATTCTATCAAAAGCCGATAATCGATACCGAAAATACTGCTAAAACGACGAAAATAAGATAAACGGAACAATAGCAATCCAAATTTGGAGAAATGAAATATGACGTCGCATTTAGAAGATGATTTACAAATTTATTATAGAAAAATATTCAGGTTCGCAAAACATTTTATTATCATCGAATAGAAACTGATTTAAACTTAAATAAAATTACACAATAAAATAAACTTCCATATTAACTAATGAAAATTTACAATTTGCTATGTTTATATAGACGTATTCCAAATATCAAATTTTTATTTCTAAATTTAGTTATTTAAAATTTCAAAATTTTCAGTTACTTACGTTATTAAAATTATTAAAGTTTACGGGTTGTTACACTCTTCCCCACTCAAAACTTTTTGTCCTCGAAAAGAAAGGAGGCAGGAGAATAAAAAAAATAGAAAGAAAAATAGATTTGAAATACAAAATAAAAAAGTTAATTTAAACTATATAAATTTCATTCATTTTAAAATTGGTTTATATTCAATTAATTTGGTTTAAATCCATTTTATTTCACATAAGTTAAGTTCACTTAGAATTCGATCTTAACTATTCCTAAATTCATATTTACTTATTCATTATCTTATTATTCAATTTATCACAATTAACATTTTCAATAATAATAAATTAGGTGTGTAATCATTTATTATAATCATATTTCATTCCAGAAATTGATTCTTTCTCTCCCCAATTTAGTAATTCAAATTTTAAATATTCATTCAAAAATTTGGCTTCATTTTAATAATTGAAAACATCCTTTAACATAAATTTAAGAGTTAAATTTCCAATTTCAATTCAAGTCATTTAGAGATAAATGTATCCATATATATGTATATATTATATATCAAATCAAATCAAAAATCACATACTTATATATATTATAAGTCAAGTCATACTCAAGAAATTTAAATCAAACTCATTTTCCAAAACAAAAGTGTAGCAAAGCTACTAAGTGGTCTCTCCACTTTGAAACTCGAAAACGAATGTCGATGATGTTGTAGTCATCACCGAAATTATTTTCTAATGATAAAAGAGGAGAGTACTATTTTAAAACCATTAAAATTCTTTGGAAATGATTTCTATTTGAAAATACTTTAAATAATATGCCCTAAGATTTTTAAAGCCAAATTTCCTAAAAGTACCAAAAATTTAATTCTCAAATTCTTAATTTAAATTCATTTAAATTCCAAATCAAATTATAACCATGTTTTATGATTTCATTAATTTATATCATGATGCAATAGTTAATGTTTTACAAAACAATAAATGATAATCAAATATTATCATTTCTGACAATCAATTCATTTAACCATTAAATTTCGAAAAATATAATATATTAATATAAAAATTATTTCATTTACCAATTTTTGAAAACAATATTGTGTCAGTTTGCTCTGTTCAAGTGTTTTAAAATTTCTATCGATGGCGTTGATCAAACGAATCGATCGAAACCCCCAATCCATCTTAACAACTCAAACAACACACTATAAAATATTTTAATGTTAATTACAAATACACTCTCTCACATGATGATACAAGAATAGATAGAGAACTAGAATAAAGATTCAAATAAAGGGGGACCCTAATCGAAGATATTTCTAACCAAGATGATAGGCTTGAGACGAAGAGATGATTAAATGGCAAAAGAGACAAGATGGATATATTAATGTTAATCATGGGCAACCTTAACCAGGTCAACCGTGACTTTAAGAATAAGATTGATGTAGAATTCTGGGGAAAATCGACATTCGATCGCAAGAGATAGAATTCGGACATAGCAAGAGATAGCAGCATCTAAACCGAGGATACAAGAAATCTTCGGTGAATCAATGCTCGTTGTAAAGGAGTTTCACCCATTTACAAATCATTCTAAGATTGTCGGGACTGTCGATTTATTATACAAATCATCCGTAGTGGAGTTATGTGATACTCCAGAATTAAGAAAACACGAATAGGAAGAGACAAGAATGGATTTCAGAACGAACGTGGAAGTTTCAAAATTCAAAGGAAACAGAGTCAAAGAGGAGAACTCAAACTCGAACGAAGGTGATTTCATAATTAAATTTACCTTATATACTAAGTTTTACCTAAAACCAGAGCTCTGGTACAACATGTAACATCCCGATATTTTCAACCATTCGCATCCGCACTTGTTGGACTTGAATTGCTCAAAATATCAGATTGTTAATTTATATTTGGCAAAACTCAGCATATACAGTAAATAAATCAATCATAGAATCACAAACATAGAGTAATATAACAATAAGAAGCAGACATATATGAATAGTAGTTCATGAAGCTACTATATATATAACAGAGTTAAAACAAGATACAACAGAAGTCTCGAATACATAGAAGTCTCAATACAATAGTCAAATAACAAAATCTGAATATATCAGTGGAGTCAATTGAATAACTGAAAACTGAATAGATCTAGATGATCTCCAAGCGAAGCTCCAACTCCAAAGGCGAGTCTCAAATGCTATGACACTCAGTCTGACCCGAGCATAAAGCAAATCACAAAACACGAGTCAGGATTAACATTCTTATATCAATAAATCCAACTCAAGTGAAATATCAACTGAAATACAAGTACACAAAGGATGTTTGGGATACCCATCCTCTAAGGATCCGTGGAACTATCTACTATGTAGTACAGTATGCTATTATAATATGTCTATAGTAAAATAAAAGTATTAAAATTGCATTAAGGCGTTACCATATCCCCTTAACACATTTTATATATTCCCATAGTCTATATAGTACCGTAATTCCCCCCGTACTGGAGGTCGTCAGAAGGCACTCCATACGTATGGTACAAAACAAACTCGTAGCGGTCTCGATAAGATAGGTGACATGGCATAACTAGGCAATGCCAGGGTAGATATACCAATTATACTTTCGGGCTGGTGGTAATGCATAGCCGCAGCTACCGCCCAGCTCGATCCACACTCCCAAAAATTCGAGGGTGCACCCAATCAACCACATAGTAATAGAATGTATCGAAGAAGTGTGTCCAATCGGAGGAGCTGCCTCACTTGGCTCGTCAATTGCTCCTATTTTAGCCACCTTAAGCTAACTCACGGGAGTCAGGTCCACGTATATACCTCAAATAGAATCATCGTCAACCATTCTACTTCATTCTGTAATCTCCACCGCGTACACGATTGTTAAAGTAGTTTTCGGTATTGGCAGAGAGTATGACAATAACCGATCGCGGTGTCTTTAATAACCAAACGTTATTATAACACCGTAGTCATTTCATTTCAAATAATTCATATTCCAAAACCAAAATATCATATCCATTTCAAAACCATAAAATTACGATATCATTATTCACTTAAAATATATCCATTTCCAAAATCATAGAATTTTCAAAGTTATAACACTTTTGAAATTATAAAACTTAGAAATTATGACACTTTGGAAATCATAACACTTAGAAAACATATTACTTTGAAAATCGTAACACTTTGAAAACATAGCACTTTGAAAATATAACTTCCCACTTAAACAGTTTAGATATAGAAAATAGTATATGCAATAAAATATTTTATAGAATAAATAGTTAGTATATTAAAAATAGTTATAAGTTAAAGTAGTTTATATTATTAAAATTATTGTTATATATTAAATAGTTTTATATTAAAATAGTTTAGATAATAAAATAATTAGTATATTCAAATAGTTATAAGTAAAATAGTTTATATTAAAAATAATTTATATATATATATAATTACTTATAAAATAAAATATCTTTATATATTAAAATGCTTCTATATAATAAAATTAGTTTCCTCAAAGTTCACAAATCGATTTAAATCAACTCAATTCCAAAATTTCCTTTAAATCAAATCTCAGTTCTTCCATTTCAATTCAATTCAATTCTCAATAAACCATTTTATACCGATTTCAAATATAGATGTGAACTACAAAAATAAACCATTTTATATCGATTTTAAATATAGATTACAAAGTTTAAAATATTCAAACCTTTACAACAACTCAATTTGATAAATTCATTTATATTTCAAAATTCAACTTTACCATTATGCAATATTGAAATATTCACTTAGTCAATCCAATATCATCTAAAAAAGTCAAAGTATAAACTTAAATTAAAACTAATTATCCCATTTAAATTTATTTAAATTTGAAAATATTCATTAAATCAACTTAAATCAAAATCAAGTTATAAAATCACATCCTCAAAATCTCAACTTCAATAAGTTTCAAATTAACCTTATTTTATAATATTCTTAAAAGAATACGATTTCAAATCAATTTAAATTTTTATTTTTCCAACCTTAATATATTAATATTACATAAAAATCTACTTTTAAAATATAATTTTAAATAAATACTTAAAACATATTATATACTAATTAAACTCAACTTTATTAGATTAAATCTTATTATTAAATCTAATTTATGTTAAAACTAATTTATACATATTTTAAAATAGTAAAATTATAAGTAAATTCTTAAATTTTATAATTTCAAAACTAACTTATAATTTTCAAATTTTCAAATATATAAATCAAGAATTTAAACATATATAAAATAACATTTATATAATATTTTAAAATCAATATTTATATAAAGCCATATATATTTCTTTTTAAATGTTGGAAATCATTTCAAACCATATATAGACTAACGTTGTTTGTATATAATTTTCTATCCTATGGTCAAGTGATACGGATATTTATCATTTCAATCCGCAATTTAAATATCTACGAGTATATATATTTTCAACCCGCAATCCCAATTCAGAGTAAATGCAAATCACTTGGGTTTATTATTTAACCCATAACGATTTTCTCGTATTCTACAAGATCATTTGGGTATGTATCATTTCAACCCATGGGGAATTCTATACTAACATGTAACTAAATCAAGAAATTCAGGATTTAAGGGAAAATGCAAATACAGCATTTTCCCTTAAATCCAAACTTGCCCTGCAAGGGAAGTAATAAAAAAGTCATTTTGACTTCCAATCTTAATAAGAAATTTAACAAAAATTTACCTCCTTCATTACCTGATATGCATAGGGAGAGCCATCCATTCAATTCTAAGCCTCTGTTCTCTTGTGACTGCCAAATGCAAAACAACATTGTTATATCCAATGATGCTGTGCCTAGAGATAAAGCCATTGAGAATGTCAAACACTTATCTTATAAGGATCATTCCAACGTCGCTAGCAAGGCTACTGCCTGCAACCTATCAAGCAATCAGATCTCGATTTATCAGGGCAACGTCACTAGCAAGGCTACTGCTTGCAACCTATCAAACAATCAGATCTCGATGTGTCAGGGAAGTAACAAGACTTTTAATCCCAATAATATTAGAATTAATAAGGGAATTTGTACTAATAAAAATACTCTTTTACCTGACTATAGCAAGAGGAGCCGCTGTCATGCTGAAACCAACATCAACTTTCCTCTGCCTAATCATGAGCAAAGATTAGGAAACTCGTGTTACATCAGCAAGCTGAACAACCGGATCTACCACTTATCTATTTGGGACAAAGGAGAAAGCAACTACCAATTTGACGATACTTGCTTCAATTCTGCTAGTTCAGACCTTGATAAAGTCCTGATTACCTACTTTCCCTTAGATCTGAAGCTTGGAGACAATTGCAATAACAAGGAGACCAACCTCAAGGATGCTACAACTAAAACAACTTGTCAAAGCCATTTTAGCCTAGATCCTGGTCTCTCCAGGCTTCATGTCAAAGATCCCAAGGAGTGAAGACCCCATAAGCTTCAACGATAGCTTATGCGTGCTCATGCGTGCTTTTCCATTGAGATCTATTCAGAGTTTTCTCTGCTTTGGCCGCTTCGCCTGTTTATTTTTCTCTTTTGATTTTTAGTTTTAGAGGCGCTGCTGGTTTATTTCTAAGGTTTGTGTTTCGTATGTATTGAGTGGTTTCGGGTTTTGGTTTATACCCGTTTCTCTTCTGTAACTTTCTGGGCCTGGCCCATTTCCATTTTCAAAAAAAAAAAAAAGAACAGAACATAAAAGGAAAAGGAAAAAATAAAATATGGAATAGCCGAACCCGAATTTTATCCAAACCAACAAATATAAAATTACAATGGGAATGACAAACGTCAGATATTGATTTCTGAAAATATCAAAGAAAATTGGCTTTTTAATTTCAATAGGTAGATAAAACAAAGGCCATGGAAGTTAAAAGGTTCGAAAACGGCCACCGATACAGTAATCGTTTTACTGATTTCGTGGCGTAGCAGACTCCGAAATAAACAAATGAATATAACGTGGAGATCAGCACGACGAGACGATTAAAACGGTACACAGATATCAACGATACGACTATCCTATCAAGAGTCGATAATCGGTACCGACAATTCTGCCAAAACGCCGAAAATAAGATAAATGGAACAATAACAGTCCAAAATTTGATGAAACGAAATATGACGTCATACTTAGAAGTTGATTTACAAATTTATTATACAAAAATATTCAGGTTTAAAATTATTAAAGTTTACGGGTTGTTAGAGCTTATTAGCATTTTACGAGGATATGAACTAGTTTTTCAAGTGTAATGTTTTCAGTAGTCTCATTGATTGTTTTGTGATGCAACTTTAAACCAAAACGAAGTCTTTCTACCTATAATTCTAACCAGTGAATAATGTGTGTTTGTCAATAATATCAGGTTTATTGATATAGATTCACTTTCTCTACAAAAGTATTGTTGTATGCAGGCAAGTCTAACTTTCAATAAAATGATGTTCAAGTGATAGTTGGCGGATCTAACTAAGAAGTGTTGATGTGGCCCATCAAGTTGGCACGATGGTTGGTCAATGTTTCACCTTTGTCATTGGTGTAGCTATAGCAAGAGAGGAAAAGGGATCAAGTCATTGAAGGAAAGCAAAATGTATACAATACTGATACCATGTAAAATGTATACAATATTGATATTATTGTGTTTTATATTTTATACTATGAGCGTATAACCACTATTTTACCATGAGTTCTATAAGAATTTTACATCTCTTAGGGAAACTTCACTGTCCATGTTATCTTTTAGTAAAGCCTTATCTAAAAATTGGTTACGCGAACGTTTTTTGTCATAACACAATAAAAAACATGGATAAGTATATCTTTGAACATCAAAGAATGTTGATTAGAGTGAAATATTATTCTTACATGGAAAAAATTGAAAGTACAATGATAATTGGACAAACAATTTTTTTTTATAGAACAGAGAGGACTAATTTCTTCAGTTTTCCATCAAAAGCACCCCTACTTTGTTCAAATCAACAAACATTTTTTGTTTGCTACAAAAATTTGAAAGGTAGTATTTTGCAGTTGCTTGGCTAATTAAATTTGTTCAAATGATTGTAGTGCTTGGTAAATGGATTCTTATGACGAAATATTTTTCACTTTGTTTAGGTTAGTGATGGTAAAATGAAGGATGAATTTATGCTTAACTGAGATGGACTTTGCACAAAGGCTAAAGAGCGTGTATTGGTCCTTGGTACAGCGAACAGGTCCTGCGATCTTGATGAGGCAGTAATACGAAGACTACCACAGTGGTTGATGGTCATTTTGCCAAACTGAACAAACAAGGAATTTTTTTTTAAAAGTGGAATTGTATTTAACTTCCTTTGGGTGCAGTTATGTTGGTTGATAATATGTTTATGGCTGCAATTTCACTTTAAGTGCACTTATATTGGTCAATTAAATGTTTACATGATTGTTATTTTTTTTATGATCTTTTATATGATTGTGGTCCCTTACTGTGTTTCACTTTCATTGCTTACATGCAGAAATATAATGTTTTAACTAAAATGTTAGGACTAAGGCGCTGTACAATGCTATAACCTTTATGAATATCCCTACTATGAGTGACATGATAGCGCATCATTTTTATTTTTAATAATAGCTTTGCTTCACTCTCTTGGTGGTTATGTAGGTTGCATCAGTATAAATCGATTAAGTTGCTTATTTTTCTACATATAGATAACATTCTAGACGTTTTTTCTTTATCTTCTACTAACAGAATAGAACAGATATGTTCATGCTATTTACGGTTATGTTGAATTTACAGTACATTGGGATAATGAATTTTTTATATTTGTAAATATATATGGTCAAGTATGATGCTATTTGCATGTCTATATGAAGTCATTATATTCAATTCAATTATGGTTGTTTCATGCATGTGCCCTCCTTTTACCCTTATAGTCCCATACTTTATAAAATAATACTATGCATATCTAACTTTTTAAGTAGTCTATATTTCAAATGGTCGATAAAGGGCTTATAGGATGAGCCTGAATGCATTACATATAGTCACATCGGCAAACAACATGCACATTACAACCTCGATACATTTATACGTGCAATAAAATCTTGTGTGCAGATGATAATGTAGTTAGGCATGGTATTTTAGGAACAATAGTTGGTGTAGCAGATGTTAGCGGATGCCTAATTTTATCCACGTCCTCCATAGGTTCTATCGCGCATCTATTTCAGGCTTTTTGTATGAACTTTTACCAATATATTATAAATCTCATATATTTAGATATGGCATGCACAACTACAATATTTTTACCACACGTGTGCGAAGCATGGGTTCGCACTAGTTAATACAGAAAATATGGTTTACATTGAAGCTAAACGAATTAACGTCGCATATCGAATGCAGATAATATAGAATGTGGTAAGCGAAACCAATAACTGGTAGGTGGTTTGCCATCCATTCCCCTGCAAACATTCAAAATATTAATAACATTAATTTCCAGATTTCGATAAAAACTTATTTTTGAAATATGAAATTCAAATCCGTCTAGGTATTTTGGTCGTTTTCGAACATTCGGATGTTTGGGCCCTCTTTCTAACGCCAAAATATTAAATCAAAACTTGGTTCAATATGTGTACAAAGATGCATGTCCAAAGAAATTCCAACAATCCATCTTGGTTTTACAGTATTCAGAAGATTTTTTGAAACACAATTCATAAGTTCAAATGATAAAATAGACAAATCCAAACATGTAATTACCGAATTGCATAGGCCCTTGTTTACAAAATATGTCATCTACTTCCTGATTATCTTTTATGTCATTAGTTTGTCCTCAAGTTGTTAATGAAGAGAACTTGAAGAAGTTCCTAATTAGAAAAGGTGCTATGAGTGAAAAGGGGTTAAGGGCGTCTTTCCATGAGGGGTGGGTCTCTATTTATAGTGGTTGGATGGAGGTAGGCTCGCTTCCATTGATGATTTAGGACTTTATGGTGCCACTTTGTGATGTCCTGGAATTTTGGACAATAATTATTTGATAATTTCCATTAATAATTATTTTAAAATATGCAATATTGATTTAATAATCTAATTTAACAAAATTTATCTTTTCAAAACTAATAATGATAACAATTTAATTTGGCAAATTTTATTCTTTTCAAAGTTAATAATATTTAATTGATAAAAATTATCTTTCTAAGCTAATAAAAAAAATCTATTTATAATGTATATATGTATATACATTGTGAAAAGGAAGTTTGGTTTCAATTTAATTTTAATAAAAATGTTTTCAAATTTATTATATATATATATATATGAATATATTTTGATTTGTAAGATTTTGATTGAATTTAATATAAAAACTTTTCAAAAGCTATTTAAAAATTTATCTTATATTTTCAAAAACGCTTAAAGTAAATATTTATTTTGTTTAAAAATATGATAGCTTAAATTAGTATATTATAATAAAAGTTTAATATGTTTTCTTTTAAAAATTAGTTCTTGAAATAAATTTAGTTTATATATATATATATACATATATATATACATATATATATATTTAGCACAATATTTTTAATTTAAACTTTAAAATAAGATTTAAATTTAATGTCCATTTCTTTTTAATTTTCTTTCTTTTAAATTTAGCTTTGGAAAATGTATTTTTGAATATATATAAATAAAACATAAATTGAAATAAACATAAAACATGTTAATAAATATAAGAAATTAATTAAAATAATGAATTTTGAACACATGTAATATAAGAAATTATTATAATATATAAATTAAAATGTGTAAGTTCCTGAAAACATGCAAACACACTTGTAAGCATTTTACAACTTAAGTTAACAAATGGCAACACCTTGTTTTAAAGAAAATTAAGTATATAACAATGTTTAAAGAGGAAAAGCCTGTTTTTTTCTCCGGTTCAAATTTCCTCCGTACTATTCTTTCCTTCTTCTTCGTAAACATATAACCTAAATACATCATCGGTTCAAAAACTTTCAAACCTGAGATCTTGCAAACAAAAATGAAGATTAACAACATTAATCAAAACAATAGAGCAACTCAACTTAAAGGATTCTAGTGCCAGATCTAAAACAAGCAAACTCAACTTTAACAATCAAATCAAGCTCAAAGTTCCAGGAAATAAAACAGAGCCGTTCTCTGCTTCTAAATTCCTATGAGTAAACCCTTTATTTAAAAATAGTTTTATTTTTAATATGATATCATGCTGACATATATGGAAATGCTTGAAGTAGCAGAATAAATGATGTAAATATGCATGTTTGCATGAATGTCTTTAACTTGAAACTGGTTTGAATTCCTGATATGTATTGAAGCATGCCTGTATATGTTCTCTGTGAATGTCAGGTTCAAGAACAACTATAGAAAAATTCTTATCTTTCCAAATAAACATTATTACACTTTGATTACTAAAAGAAAATGATAATAACAATGTGATCTTGTTTTTAAAAATACTTTTAAGAAATTATATTTACTAAATATTCTGGGAAATTAAGATTTACGGTAAAAAGGTAAATTAAGTTGAAAATCAATATCTACGATTTAATCTCTAGATTATCGTATAAACGAATCATCAATTTTAATATATATTTGGTAGTTTTTAACTTAGTATTGGTTATGAATTCATGAGTTGTTTGAATTTGGGCTTTTGGTCGATTGTCATCGGTCGACGGCAAGGAAAGGTTCGAGTCCACTGTTGGAGGAGGCTTGAATATGGAGGGTATCAGGAAAATATGCGAATATTTTTTTGATGGACAAGGTGAGCCATCGGAGGTGATTTAGGGTTGTGAACCTGTTTTTGGTCCGGGTCGAAATCAAGGCGAACTTGACGTCGTTGATGCATCGGGTCGAATCGCATGCTGGGAATGGGATCAAGGGTTTAAAACACGACTGTGGTCGAGGCGGCAGGTCTCCTGGTGGCGGTGTTCGCCGTTGGAAAGAGTTTTCTTCGATTGGGTTTATTTCCTGTTGATGACGTGGAGCTCATTTCTGTTTCATTGGTACATTCACCGATCAGTGTGGTTGAGAGGGTCG
Source organism: Allium cepa (assembly GCA_030765085.1). Taxonomy (NCBI): domain Eukaryota; kingdom Viridiplantae; phylum Streptophyta; class Magnoliopsida; order Asparagales; family Amaryllidaceae; genus Allium; species Allium cepa. Next base: position 119,009,005 of record CM060946.1, on the reverse strand, counting down.
GCGGGGACGGGGACGTCATGTCGATGGTCGTGGTGATGATCATCGATGATCGGAATCACCATGCACGTGCATGGTGATCGATTTGTGCATCTGGAGTTTTGTGGGTTTGGGTAGATGTTGTTGCTCGGGACGTTTTCATGTTGGTTATGAGAGTGTCTCGGGGGAATGGGGGAATGCAAGCGATTTGTGCTTGGGGAAGTTGTGGGTTTTCTCAAGGGTTTTGCTATGTTTGCTCGGGAATGATTTTGTTCCAGGGTTTTGACCTGTCCAGATTTTTTTAAACTATAAATTGAATTTCAAAATTTAAAGCAAAGCTTAATTTTAAACAAAGTTTTTAACCAGTTTTTAAGATGTATGAAATGTTGAGTTTAGAGAATGATGTTTTAAACAAATTTAAGTTTTTTTTAAGTATGCATTTTTCAAAGTTTAAATCCTGTTTTAAAAATAGTTTGGTTTGTATAAATATTACATTAGACTAATTTTGTAATTAGTTCATAAATGTTTTCAACTAAAACGTAATTGTTGAAATTTAAATATGATTAAGTGAAAGGTATTTAATTTTAATAATCAAAGGATGATGATTTTGTATAAACCAAATTCAAGCTTTTAATTCAATTTAAATGGTAGGTAAGAGTTTAATGTAGAATATGGGTTATCTTAATTTAATCAAGTTTTATTAACTAAGGTAATTAAAGTATAATTAATAAATTAACTAAAATGATTAATTTAGGTAATTAATTAAGATAAATTAATTTGTGTAATTAATTAAGGGTAGTTGATTACTTAATTTAGGATTGATTAATCTAAGTAATCAAAGGTTAATTAATTAAGGAATAATTAATTAATGGATGTAATTAGGGGCAAATTACTTAATATAAAAAGGGTTATTACTTAATGAAGTAATTAAACGAATTAGTTACTCAATGTAATTAATTAAGTTAATGTAGTTAATTTAAGTTAATTAATTAGTTTAATTAATTAAAGATAATCACTTGATGATTGCTTAAGTATAATTACTTAATGTAATTTATAAAGTGTAATTACTTAGTGTAAGTAATTAATGGGTAATTACTGGAAAGTAATTAATAAAAGGGGAATTACTTGATTGAAAGTAATTAAAGAATAATTGCTTTGTGGAGGTACTTAAGCATTAATTACTGGATGTAATTAATTAAAGGATTTACGAGTATAATTAATTAAGAAGTTAATTAGTTAATGTAAGTAATTAAGGATGGTTAATAACTGAATTAGATTAATCAAGGCTGATTAATGAATGAGATTAATTAAAGATTAATTATTAAATGTAATTAGAAGAAAAATTAATTAATGAAAGTAATTAGAGGATCATTAATTAATGTAATTAATGAGAATAATTAAAAGGGTTAGTTAATTAATGAATATGATTAAATTAAAGATAATTAATCAATGAAGTGATTATAGTATAATTAATTAATATAATTAATTAAGGATCAATGTAATTATTTATAGTTGATTAATTAAAGAGAGTAATTAAAAGTTAATTAATGTGAATGATTAAAGAATAATTAATTTGTGTAATTAATTTAAAGGCTAATTACTTAATATAATTATATAATAATTAATCAAGGATGATTAATTAGGAGAATAATTAAAGGATAATTAATCTATAATTAAAGATTTATTAATTGGTTTATAAGGTGATTCAAGAATGATTAATTAATTAAATGGTTTGTAATTAATTAATGATTGAGTAGGGTTAGGTGATTAATTCTCAAGTAATTAATTTTAATTAATTTAATTTTAGATGATTAAATTAATAATAATATGGATTAATGATTCCTATTTATGGATGATTGTTTGAGTAAAATGTCTGGATTAATTGATACTTATAGTTTGATAATCTGTGATGTTCTGCGATGTGATATTGGTGATAGCTGTGATAAAAGTGTGATATTTATATGTGAATGATGTTGTGTGAATTCAATGTTTTAAATTGTTTAAATTTAAACAACTTGGACATTAATATAGCGTTTTGGATTTCGGTGAGACCGGGATCGGATTTCCAAATTTGGAATTCCAAAAACCACGTCGATCCAAATTTAACGTTAGGTCGTGAAATCTCAAGTGAAGATCAAGATGAAGATTCAGAGGAAAGGCTATGGTCGTTAACTCTGAGGGTGATTCCAAAATGAGTTAACAGAGATAGTGCTTTCGATTGATGTAAACCCATTTTTCCTACGTGCCTTTACGGTTTTGATTGTATAACCCACTTTGTGGCTAGTAGCTGGAATTTAATAAATGTATCAATTTCAGCTATTTTATATTTTACTTGAAAACCCTAGACCCTATTATAATATCATGGGATTTTCTATCAAACGTTTTGGTTATCATAAGGTAAAAATTTTCGTGTTTATGTGTGGGAAGTCTTACGAGACACCTTTTGTTTCAAAGGATTTTCAAAGTTAAACAAATTTAACCCGTTTACTCACACCAGACCCACGTATGACCCGGAGTTTACTTTATATTTATTAAACTCTTGGGTACTCAAATTTTTGACGAGTAGCCAAGGGATTCAGGTTAGCTTTGACGAGTTCTAGAGGAGATATGGAGCAGAAGGCTTCAGCGTTTGTAGATATAAAGTGGTTCCACTGTGCTAGTGTTGTGTTGTATTTCTGTGATGTACTTGAGTTGTAATGACTAGATAGGTGTTTATAACGTCGAGTTTGTATTGTAATAACTGTATAACTCTAATGTATATGATACTATGTAATGTCTTATGTGATATAATATAATTTATTCATTCCGCTGTGAGATTCTGATATTGTTAGTTCTTTCTTTTCTATCTTTTCTTTTTTCTATCCCTTTCTTTCTTATTAATGATGCTTCTTTCTATGGAATGAAAGGCGGGTCGTTACATTGTGGTATCAGAGCACTAGGTCGAGTGAATACCTAGGCTTTGGAGTGATTTCTTTCTTGAGAGAGCGTATTAGTATTTATATATATATATACCTATTTTGTTGGGTTACCTGTTCAGGTTTGCCAACATGAGTTCTAGAGGTAGGAGAGGCAGTGGTGTGTGAAGCACAACTACCAATGGAAGAAGTCTGAGTGTTGTGGTGGAAGTGTATCTGCCAGGGCGATATTGGGCATCTTGAGTAAGCTTTGTAGCATAGTGTAAGATTTCACCAATCTTTGAAGGAAACCATTTTAAGGTTTGGAGTCCATTTTGTAGTGCAAGCTTGGTTGCGCTCGAGCGAGCGGATTTTCTAGAATTTGGATCAGTCGGAAGTACTGAAACGAGTGATGGTATCTTGGCGACCATAGGAAGGAGTTTTGTCTGTATCAGAGCATGAGACTTAGTTTTGCAAGATGTTTATGCTTGGTTTAAAGCTCGAGTTTCTTGATAAATGTTTGTCATTTCAAAGGTTCATTTGTAATGGTTGATATGGTTTTGAGGATCAAAGATCTTGTGGATAAGAATTAGTTGGCATCAGTGGCAGCTTCAAGTGGGAAATTCAATGTGAATTGGAAGAAGCAAGGTGAAGGGAACCCGGAGGCTGCAGTGCAGCTCGGGAGTGTTTTGTGTGTCAGTAGGAAGGTCCTCTGGCTTAGCAGTGTCTTAGAGGTGGAGTCCGGAAGTAGTATTCTTCGATGGTTCAGGAGTCTTTGTGATTCTTCTGTGACAAGGACGAAAAGATGGTGAAGGCTTGCCCACTTCTTCTGGAAGCTCAGCGGGATATGATGTTTATAGTTGAGGGTGGACCATTAGTTTCTTCTTTTAGTTAGAAAGGCATAGGCTATTCTGATTTGTGAAGAGAGAACAGTATCTTTGGAAATAGGAACTGGGTAGGATCACAAAAGTGACTTGCGATAGTTTGAGTGTTCTCTTGAGAAATCTTTGCTTTGGATTGAGGCATCTTTAGAGGATGTTGGAGCTATCGAAGTGGTTTGAGATTCTCTAAATATCTTCGAGGAAGTTGAAGGTTTGCATCCGCATCAAGAGATTGAGTTCTGTATTGGCTTGGTCCCTGGAGCATTACCGGTGGTTCAGCCTAGTAGGGGGATGGCTCCTTGAGAGAGGTTTTTGTGAAGCAGCCAGGATTGATCAAATCTATTTTTCTGGCTGAATTTTTGCTGTGGTGTTTTTGACCGAATCGGATAGGTCACTAAGATTTTTGAATTTAATGGACAATGTTTTCGGGATGGGTTGATAAACTCTGTACTTGTGTTCATCAACCGCATTCTCATCTTCTCCAGATCAGAGTTGAACAGCAGAAGAAAGGTAGAAGCTATTCCAGAACAGAAGCAACCTCGGACTCCTCGGAAGTTTGTGTTTGTCTTGGATTTGAGGATTTCTATAGGAAGCTCATTCGGATTTGAAGGCTTGGATGTTTAGTGCACCTTGTTCTATTTTTTTGGATTAGAGAAGTAAGTCCGAAGTCTACCGATGCTTCTGAATTAGAGTTGGTGTACTGGATTTCGATGAATCTTGGGAGAACCATCTTGTTGAATAGAATCCAGTGATCATCTCATTCTTGGTCCAGATTTGATCCGAGAGGCATCTACGAAGATTGAGTTGATCAAGAAGGTTAAAGACAGCCCAGGATCGGTAGAAGAGTTTTGTGGATAAGAGACAAAGAAATTTGGAATTTGAAGTTGGAAATCTGGATTTTGGATTAAGAGCAATAAGATTTGGTAAGGTTGGAAGCTAGCTCAGAAGTATATTGGATCTTTATGTGTTCTTATAAGGATAAGTGTTTGGCCTCTAGGATTGAATTGCCAGTTCGGATGGCTGGGATTCGTAATGTATTTCACGTATCTCTGAAGGAGTACTATGATCCATCATTGGTTTTAGAACCAGCAGTTCAGGGAGATTTGAAAGTTGAACAGGACTTGCCTGTGGTCCGGTATCCTGTTCAGATTGTAGATCTAGATATACAGGAGCTCTGGATCTGAGTGGTGTAGCTAGTTTAGATTCAGTAGAGCGAGTATCCCAGTGTTTGTACCTAGGAAACTCTAGGAAGTTCTATCTAGAATTTTGTCTGGATAGTTAGATCTGTTCGAATGAATTGGTTACTATGGTTGCTAGTATATGTTGATAACATATGCTTTTTGTTTTAAAATTAAAATCTACGTGGGATTAATAAATTGTCTTTGCTTTTAAATTTCGGGGACGAAATTCTTTCAAGGGGAGGAATGTGATCTCCCAGAATTTTGGGCAATATTTATTTGATAATTTCCATTAATAATTATTTGAAGATGTGCAATATTGATTTAATAATCTAATTTAATAGAATTTATCTTTTCAAAACTAATAATAACAATTTAATTTGGCAAATTTTATTCTTTTCAAAGTTAATAATATTTAATTCATAAAAATTATCTTTCTAAGCTAATAAAAAAATATTCAATTTATATTGTATATATGTGTATACATTGTGAAAAGGTAGTTTGGTTTCAATTTAATTTTAATAAAAATGTTTTCAAATTTATTATATATATATATGAATATATTGTGATTTGGAAGATTTTGATTGAATTTAAAATAAAAACTTTTCAAAAGCTATTTAAAAATTTATCTTATGTTTTCAAAAAAACTTTAAGTAAATATTTATTTTGTTTAAAAATATGATAGCTTAAATTAGTATATTATAATAAAAGTTTAAAAATTGGTTCTTGAAGTAAATTTAGTTTATATATATGTTTAAGTACAATATTTTTAGTTTAAACTTTAAAATAAGATTTAAATTAATGTCTATTTATTTTTAATTTTCTTTCTTTTAAATTTAGCTTTGGAAAATGTATTTTTGAAGATATATAAATGGAATATAAATTCAAATAAACATAAAACATTTTAATAAATATAAGAAATTAATTAAAATAATGAATTTTGAACACATGTAATATAAGAAATTATTATAATATAGAAATCAAACGTGTGTAAGGTCCTAAAAACATGCAAACACACTTGTAAGCATTTTACAACTTAAGTTAAGAAATGGCAACACCTTGTTTTAAAGAAAATTAAGTATATTGTTTTTAAAAATGATTTTAATAAATTATATTTACTAAATATTCTGGGAAATTAAGGTTTACTGTAAAAAGCTAAATTAAGTTGAAAATCAATATCTATGATTTCATCTCTAGATTATATCATCTGATTCGTATAAATGAATCATGAATTTTAATATAAATTTGGTAATTTTTAACTTAGTATTGGTTGTGAATTCGTGAGTTGTTCGAATTTGGGCTTTTGGTCGATTTCCATCTGATGGACGAGGTGAGCCGTCAGAGGTGATTTAGGGTTATGAACCTATTTTTTGTCTAGGTCGAAATCGAGGCGAACTTGACGTCATTGATGCATCGGGTCGAATTGCATGCTGGGAATGGGATCAAGGGTTCGAGATGCAACTGTGGTCTGTTGGATCTCGCTTTATAGCGTTTTGATCATGACAACTATACATACATATATATATATATATATATATATATATATATTAGTATCGATTAACTTTGTTTTTGCAGGAAGAAGCTCTACAACAGAAAAATTTCAAAGGCTTAGTTGAAGATTATAATAGACTCTATGTGGATTAGTATTTGTTAAAATCTTCCTTGGTGATACACACACATGCACGGTCTTTAAGATATGCACAAGACACAACAAGCAGATGTCTGAAATTTCTAATTCAAACGTCTGTCTGCTGAAACAAAAATTGATTTAGCATAATATTCAGACGTCTGTTCTGAAATATTCAGACGTCTGAATATACGCTGAATTTTCCTATTTCCTTGCGGTATATATATTTAACTATAAACAGACTTCTGAAATATTATTTCAGACTTCTGAAAATGAATAGATGCAACTATTCAGCAAAGAGACACGACTATTGATTCACATCTAAACATCGAATATCTTCGTGAATAATTGCAACTGTTTGTATACTATAAATAGAGGATTAATCAAATATGTTTTTCATCTTAACTTACTCTAATTCTTTCTATCTTATCTATAGCATTCAGATTCACAGAAGCACTCTATTTCTGTATTTAAAAGATTACAAATCTTCTCGAATCTTCCAAACTCTTTCACAAACTACACTATTATCATCAAGGAAAGAATATAGGAAGGGTGTACATTGATTTGACATATCCGTGTTATTAAGAACACAATTAGTCAACAAACTCTTTGTATTGTGAAAGTCCTCCTCAGCAGTCGAGGTAAGAAATCTCGTTCGGCTGTTCGGGTAGTTGTAAACCTATTCCTCCGGGTAAAGTGAGGGTTGTTTTTTGTTAGTGAAATTCCTAAAAGGAGCTTAGGGTCTGGACGTAGGACAGTGGTCCGAACCAGTTTAAATCTCTATTGTCACTTTTATTTATTATTGATATTCTACTATCTACACATTTCTATTCCATACGATCCTGCTGCAACGTCTCTTTCAGTTGGTATCAAAGCAAGGACATCCAATAACCGTAACATCGTTATTTGATATTTTAATATCGAAAATAACGCAAGTACCAGCACAACCACTGTCTCTACATTTGTCGAAGGACAATCTACTCAAAGACCACCATTGTTCAATGGTTTACATTACAACTATTATGCAACAAGAATGAGGATATATATGCAAGCAACCTGTTTTGATGCTTGGAATGCAACTCAAACAGAATTCATAGGTCCTACAACTAATTACTCTGCATGGACAATAGCTTAGAAAAATGAAGCAAGTGCAAATGCCAAAGCTATGAATATGTTATTCTGTGCTTTGGATAGAAATGAATTTAATCGAGTTAGTATCTGTACTACTGCACATCAGATATGGGAAACACTCAAAACAATTCGTGAGGGTACAAACAAGATTAAACAAACAAAAATCTCAATGCTCAAAAACCAGTTCCAAAATTTTAAAATGAGACAAAATGAAACCATCAACGACATGTACTCAAGATTTCAAGACATACTTCATGCCTTAATAGGATTAGGAGAAAAATATAGTGACTTTGATATTATATCAAAGGTACTAAACTCCTTAACCGACGAATGGGAGAGGAAGGTTTTAGCTATTGAGGTAGCCAACGATTTATCAGCAATGAAACTTGAAGAACTAATAGGTAACCTCATGTCTTATGAAGTAAATCTTTATGCCAAAAAGGACTAGGCACAAGAAAAAAGGAATGTAGCTTTTCATGCGGAAAAAGAAGAATCAAAATCAGAAAATGAAGATCTAGCATTTATTGCAAAAAAATTTAAGAAATTTCTAAAATTCAGAAAGAGTGGCTTTAAATAGAATTCCTTAAATAAACCTTCATCCTCAAACTTAGAATGTTTTAATTGTCACAAGAAAGATCATATGATAAAAGACTGTCCGAAGCTAAAGAAGGAGAATCAGAAAAGCTTCAACAATAAGAATAAGAAAGACAAATTTAAAAGAAGGCTTTCTCTGTCACATGGGACGATTCAGATTCAAATTCATCAGATAGTGAGAGTGATAGCAACAATGAACAAGAAAATGTGTGCTCATGGCTCAAGAATCTAAGGTTTGTAATTTATCTTATGATGATTTAATAGAAGTAAAAACTAAATTTTTAAATACTATAAAAACTCTTAAAAGGAAACTTAAAGAAACACGTGAAAATCAGAACAAAGCTGAATTTGAAAGAGATATGTTAGAAGGTGAGAATTTTTTTTTGAAGAAGAACTTGAAAAGGTTCAAGAATCTCTCTCAAACTCATATAGTCGACTTTTACTTTTGAGCCAAGAAATTAAAACTCAAAGGGTAAAAAATGATGAAATTATTTCTGAAAATCACAATTTAAAAATTAAAATAAAACAAGTTGAATTAGAAAATACCAGTCTTCAAACTAAATTAGATAACATTACTAAAAATATTTCTAATTTTAATAAGGGAAGAGAAAATTTATCCTCTCATTCCTCTTCAAATAAAAATGGATTAGGTTTAAAAAGGAATCAAAAATTCGCCCAAAGAAAAATGCTAATTTAAAGCAAAATAATTTAAAAAATAATATAGTATTGAAAAATGACATACCAAGATATAATAAAAAGAAAAAGGAAATCAAAATATGGGTTCCGAAAGCAAACAATATTTTAATTCGGAATAAATATATAAAATCCTTTATAGAAGCAGTTCACAAAAGTAGTAATTATCTTTATAAAGGGGGTACTAAACCCACTTGGGTTTGGTTTTCCAAGATCTAACTCTTAGGACCCTATTAAAAGGTGGGTACCAATATATTTATTAACATTTTTTGCAGGTCCCACTCAAGAAAAGAAAATGGATTTTGGATAGTGGTTGCTCAAAACACATGACCGGAGACAAAGAAATGCTTACAAATATTTCATACTTTGATGGTGGTTCTGTTACCTTCGGAGATAACTCAAAAGCTTTTATCATTGGCAAAGGAGATGCGTGCAACTATGGTATATCAAATTTACCCCTCATGACAAATGTTTCTTTAGTTAAAAACTTAAAACATAATCTATTAAGCATAAGTCAACTATGCGACAAAGGTTTTAAAATAACTTTTTTTGGAAATAAATGTTGTATTTTTGATCAAAATCAAAATCTTATTTTTGAAGGAAAGAGAGATAGAAATATTTATGTTTTAAACATGAAAATTAATAATAATAATAAAGATATGTGTTTAATGGTCACAGATAATGATCCTTGTCTATGGCACAAAAGATTTTGTCATATTAATATTAAATCTGTCCAAAAACTTTCAAAAAATGAATTAGTCAAAGGCTTACCAAAAATAAATTTTAAAATAAATAATCTTTGCTATGATTGTCAATCAGGAAAATTAACTAAATCATCTTTTAAATCTAAGAAAGTCATTTCAACTTTACAACCATTAGAATTGTTACATATGGATTTATTTGGACCAACATATGTTCAATCCATTAATCATAATCGATATGTTTTTGTAATAGTCGATGACTTCTCAAGATATACATGGAAAATATTTATGAAAAACAAAAGTGATACGTTTGATTATTTCAAAAAATTTGTTAAACAAATTCTAAATATTAAGAATTTAAAAGTCAAAAACATAAGGAGTGATCATGGAGACGAATTTGAAAATGAATCATTGAATTATTTTGTAAAAAGAAAGGAATATATCATAATTTTTCATTTCCTAGAACTCCACAACAAAATGGAGTTGTAGAAAGAAAAAATAGAATTCTATAAGAGTACGTAAGAACATTACAAAATGGAAGTACATTACCGAAGCATTTTTGGGCAGAAGCTGTAGCAACTGTGTGTTATGTATTAAATCGTATTTCCGTACGACCTTAAACAAAAAACACTTCATATGAACTTTTTAATGGAAGAAAATCTAATATTTCATACTTTAAAATCTTCGGTCAAATGTTTTATTCTTATAACAAAAGACTAACTTGGAAAGTTTGATCCAAAAGCCGACCATGGAATTTTTGTAGGTTACTCAGAACAAAGTACGACATATCGAATTTTTGATAAACGAACAAATATAATAGAATAAACTTTACATGTATCTTTTGATGAAAACTTTAATAAAAATACAATCATCAAAGATTATGAAGAAATTATATCCAACACAGAAAATATAAGTTATGAAAATAATGAAAATATTAACAATCAAATTAGATCTCCTCCTAGAATCCTACGAGATCATCCTACACAAAATATAATTGGAGAGATTGATTCGCAAGTTCAAACAAGAAGTCAACTAAGTAAACTAAACCAAATGGGTCGTGTTGCTTTTCTTTCAACTATTGAGCCTAAAAATCCAAAAGAAGCTTCAACGGATGAATACTGGATTATTGCCAAGCAAGAAGAGTTAAATCAGTTCGAAAGAAATAATGTTTGGAAGTTAGTTCCTTGTCCTGATAACCAATCAGTTATTAGAACTAAATGGGTCTATAAAAATAAAGCAGACGAATTAGGAAACATTACTAGAAATAAAGCAAGATTAGTAGCACAAGACTATAATCAAGAAGAAGGAATCGATTACGAAGAAACGTTTACTCCTATTGCAAGACTTGAAGCAATACGTATTCTATTAGCTTACGCTTGTTTTCATAATTTTAAACTTTATCAAATGGATGTTAAAAGTGCTTTCTTAAATGGATTTATTAAGGCAAATGTATATGTTGAACAACCGCCATTATTTATTCATGAAAAATATCCAGATCATGTATATAAACTAAAGAAAGCTTTATATGGTCTAAAACAAGCACCTCGTGCTTGGTATGACAGACTTAAAAATTATTTAATTAAGTCAGGATTTCGAGTCGGAATAAGCTGATCAAACTTTGTTTATTAAAAATACTAATAAAGATATTTTAATTATACAAATATATGTAGATGACATTATTTTTGGTTCAACTAATGAAAAATTATGTGAAGAATTTTCAAATATAATGACTAAAGAATTCGTAATGTCACAATGGGAGAACTATCATATTTTCTCAGACTTCAAATTAAACTTTTATCCAATGGTATTTTTATAAATCAAGAAAAATATTGTAATAATTTAATTAAACATTTTGGAATGGAAAACACTTCTAGAAAACCTACTCCTATGAGTATTAAAGCTCATCTCGATCGAGATGACAATGGTAAAAATGTTGACCAAAAGTTATATACAAGTATGATAGGGTCGCTACTTATTTAACTGCAAGTCGACCAGACATTATGATGAGTGTATGTTTATGCGTTAGATTCCAAGCAGATCCTAAAGAATCACATTTAAGAGCAGTAAAAAGAATTTTGCGATATCTTAATAATACTAAGGACTTCGGTCTTTTCTATCCAAAAGAATGTCCATTTGAATTAGTATCTTTCAGTGATGCTGATTTCGTTCGATCTCGAACGGATAGAAAAAGTACAAGTGGTACGTGCCATTTCATTGGAAAATTACTTGTTTCTTGGTTTAGTAAGAAACAGAATTGTGTATCACTCTCAACGTGTGAAGCAGAATATATATCTACAGCTTTAGCTTGTGCTCAGGTTATTTATATGCAACAGACACTCAGAGATTTTGGAATAAATTTATCAAAATCAATAATTTACTGCGACAATACAAGCACAATAAATCTGTCTAAATATCCTGTAAATCACTCACGTACAAAACATATTGATATTCGTCATCACTTCTTAAGAGACAATATCGAAAAGGAAACTATCAACTTAGAACACATTTCTACCGAAAATCAAATAGCTGATATATTTACCAAACCACTTTTAGAAAATTCATTTGTTAAACTATGCCGAGAATTAGGTTTAATATCTGTAAAAGATATTTAAATTTTTATGAATAATATAAAAAATAAATTACAATATTTTAAAAATCAAAATTATTATCACAACAAAGGTAAGAGTTGAACTTAGGTCACTTGACTATGGGTTAAATAACTTAATCATTTGAGCTATACACTTGAATTAGCTACATAATATTACATAAACTAAAACATCCTTCTAAGACCATTCATTTAAAAATCGATTATTAACTGGTAATTCAATTTCTGGCTCTAAACTCCTAGTGATTATACACCACACTTTCCTTAAAACTCTCAGCCTATATATACATGTTAAAACCTAAAACAAAATACAACAAATTCTTTTTCAAAACAAAAGGTTCAAACTCTGTAGAAAAATGTCCTCCAACAAATCAAACTCACCCATCATCATAACTTTCTCGACCGATAGCTCAGCTGCATCACCGCATCTTCCTACGCCAAAACTAAAACACGAGCCTGTTTATAAATGGGAAAATTATCGAACCGGGTATACACCAGATTCCAAAAAGGCCAAACGTGCACAGTTTATCTCTCCAGATACAAAGTAAAAGATTGATGAAATTCATCACTATCAATAGCAGCAAATAGACCTTCAACGTGAATTGTATTTTGAACAGAAAGTAACGGCTAAACGCTTAAGCTTTCTTGAACAAATTGGTTTAAAATTTTGCAGCTCGAAGAAAAAGGATGTGAGTGAACCCTTATCTCGACCGGTAAATCCGTTTAATCCATCTTCCTCATATCGTACATCAAACGATCCGATATTCCTTGGTCTCGCCTAAAAGACCTCAATATAGCCCAAATTCATGGGACAAGAACTATGCGACTAATGAAGGATGCAGAGAATTAACACCAAAGAAGACACCGCCACCAAAGAATTAATGTTGTACTATTTGTAATACTGCTTATTTGTTATAATAATTGTATTAACAAATATATATATATATATATATATAGTAATAAAAATAAAATTTGCAAAGTATTAAACAAAGCGTTGAAAAAAAATCCAGGAAACAGACGTCTGTTTACAATAAAACAGACGTCTGTTTACAATAAAACAAACGTCTGAATACTGTAGCAGGAGAAATATTAAAGAACATTCAGACGTCTGGATCCCATAAAACAGACATCTGAAAAAGGGCAATCCCTCGGGTTTAAAATTTGTGAAAAACAGACGTCAGTTTTCAATTTTCAGACGTCTGATTTTCGCTGAATTACTTTTTATTAACAGTACGTCCTATTTTTTTTCCCACCACTTCATCTCCTCCATTCATTTTTCATTTTCCCCTTTTTACCACAAAAAAAACCTAACTTCCATTTTTTCAACACTTCCACTGTAACGACCCGCCGCCCTAACCGCCTCTAGTCGGTAATTAAACCAACTAGAAACGTTCAAGATGACGGATTGTTATTTAGTTTATAACATTTAAACAGAATCAGCTACAGAATCACAGAACAATAATATATTTTATAAACAAACTTTTCTTTTATATACAAATATCAGAGTTATACAATAAATTACATTTGAATTTATACAGCGGAAACAATTTATTTTATTAAGTACAAGAAAAATCTCTTGAAAAACTTTAGTGGAGTCCTTTAATCCCCCTCGAATTTAACTTCGCTGCGAGAAAATCTTCAAGCTGTAAAAATACTCGGATCTGACCCGAGCGTTTATTGCAAAACACAAAAACACTCGAGTCAGGATTAATCTTAATTCAAGTAAATAAATTTGCAATGAATTGAAATAAAATGGTAACAGAGATGACGAATCACATGAATCAATTTAAATCTATTATGGATTTTCACATTAACAACTTCAAATTTTAAAATCTGTCAATCCTGTGTGGCTGCAGTACACACGTATAGTTACACACACGTGCACTGCCTCGACAACACGTGTGCACAGCTCCATTCAGAAATACAAAATGACCAAACAGCAATGCAAATGCAGTAATGGGTGAACAGACCACAAAAGTGCAACACAGTGAGGATGACAAGTAAAAAAAAACAAGTCCAAATGGAAGCAGTGATACAAGGGCCAGAACAAAGCCCAAACAAAGAACTTCAACCAAACAGGGTTACAACAGGGACAATACTTTTAGAATTTATGTTGTTTCTAAACTGTAGTTACAACAGGGACAAGGTATATTCACATACAGTCCTCTACATTCATATACCCAAAGCCACAGAACAGAACAGAGAAAGTTACAGCATGCCCACAAATACATTTCACACCAGAGCTTTATCAATACACATACAATACTTATTTATATCCAACCATGCTAGCATGCAACCTAATTAATAATTATTATTTTTTATTTAGAAGTTATTCACAGGCATTCTAAAAATAAGAAAAGTGAAGTTTTGCTCACTTGGTGATTTCAGATAGACAGAGACAGTGAGGTATCATCTTATTTTTTTTGAAAACAGGAACTGTTGTCTTAAATTTTTTTTTTCCCCTGAATTTTCTTTAAGAAAATGGACCTGACTCACAACAGAGATATGCATTTATACATACTCATACATTTACATCCATAAAAATGTGTAAATTCAAACATGCAGTCATCTAACCCATCATACTTCAGGCATCATCAAAGCAGATTCAAAGCTTCAACAGATCAGAACAGAATGGAAGCAGTAATTCAAGGTAAACTAGCAACAAACATGAAGTGAATCATGTCAAAGGCAATACACGAGAGCATACAAGTGCAGACAACAGGGCTCAAACCAGTGTCAACAAAACAGCAATTAAGCACATGTATGCAGACCAGTCAAGTAAATGTAGAGAACAAGCTACATGATGAACAAGTGCAGACCAAATGCAGTGAAACCCAAGTATACAATGCACTATGCAGTGCACACTAAGTCTAGCTACTCAAATGAACACAGCATGTACAAGTTACAAAAACTCAAGTGAAACAAGTACAGTGTGACAGTGAATGGGAAAGCATGTGAACATAGCAACTGCCACAAGAAATGCAACAGTGTCCAACTCAAATGACAGCAATGCACAAATGCAAAATGGAGTAAATGCCAACATGAAATGATCAAGAATCAAAATAGAGACAAGGTAAATCAAGGCAGTGCATCAAATGACCAATGATATAACCCAGTGAAACAACTCAGTGATCAACAATGCAACACTTGATTGAGCTACAGACAGGTTTAGACTAAAGTTTGAACTTGCTTTCATTTATTTCTGAAAATATAGAACAGGTCTTAAACCAAAGTTAAGCTTGTTTACAAATTTTTTTTTTTTCAAAAGCAAAGAGGAGGAGAAGGATTTAAAACCTGGTGTGAGCCTGTAACTCAAACAAGTTAAACCAAATTCCAACTTACTTACTTATTTATTTTATTTTATTTTTTTATAAAACTGGAGCATGGATGAGAAAAGAGTATCATGTTTACAGGTATTCAAACTGTTAAATAAATATGCATTCAATCTTTAAATCAAGCATGCAAACATTGATATTTTGTTCACTATAACATTCATGCCCCAGAACAAAAATATGAAGGATTTAAAACTGTTTTTAAAAGATGTTTATTCACATTTAAAAATGCAGAGATCCCCTTTGAAGCTGGAAAGGGATTTGCATGCTCATGTTTTTTTTTTATTCCAGAAACTTTAAAATTTTGAAAATTGCATCTTGATGTTTGATTTCAGAAATTTAAATTTCTTGAAACATTAAGAAAACATTAAGACAGAAATGCTTTGAAGCTTGTTTTCAGGTTGAACTCATGGACACTGGTTTCCCTTTATTATTTTTACAGACGTTGTTTTTAGCTTGTTTAAACAGAGACACACATCCCTGTAACATTCATGCATACAATTTCACACACACATACTTATATAAACATGCAACATTATCATTCTTGCACCACATTACTTCTTGAATCAATCCCAACATCAAGCTGTAATAGGTTAAGTTTGCACACAAACAAAAGTAAACATATTCAGGCTTAATATCTATTTCCAGATTTTATGCATAAAGAAGATATATACACACAGGCATCACCCAACATCATACTAATCAGATCATCACATACAATAGATATTCAAACAAACCTAAGGCTTTAAGATTAAAGGGTTGCTCACAAATAAACACATGCAAGCACAAATAACATATATCAGAGAAGAAAGTAAATGCAGGCACTCATGCATGACAGATTTAAGGCCAAGTTTAAATAGCATCTGTTCTTATCAGTTTAAAAATAAATTCCAAATTGTTTCTGTTCTTATCAGTTTAAAAATAAATTCCAAATTGTTTCTGTTCTTATCAGTTTAAAACGAATTATCAGAGCAAATGATAGCAAATAACACCCCAAATCATAACATGCAACCAAACACCCAATTCAAACAAATCTAAAAGCTTGAAATAAAATTAATCGTGAGAAAACTCACCATATCTCGAATCGAATAC
This sequence comes from Allium cepa, assembly GCA_030765085.1. NCBI lineage: Eukaryota > Viridiplantae > Streptophyta > Magnoliopsida > Asparagales > Amaryllidaceae > Allium > Allium cepa. The sequence continues at coordinate 118,992,301 of CM060946.1, read as the reverse complement.
GGCCGAGGTGGGAATGAGCACACTCGAACGAAGAATGAAGCCCCAAATTAGATCGCAAGCCCTAGTTGAGACGATCGGAGGAAGAAGGAACGAAAGAGGATTCGTGGCCGCCATTTTTTTTTCTCTTCGTGATTTTTTTGCTTAGGGTTTAAAAAAAGGAAATGGTAAAGTGAAATAAAGGGAATCGGGTATCGGGTTGAAAGTAAAGGCAGTGGTTCTTTTCTTCTTTATTTTATGTTTATTTTATTCTTATTATTTTATTTTATTTTTATATATTTTTCTTCTTTCATTCTATGTTTATTTTTCTATTATATTTTTTTTCTTCTTTCATTTTAAATCCAATTTGTTTTGTGTAATTTATTTTCTTTACTTTGTTTTGTAAATCTTGTTTAAATTATGTTATTAAAATTTCTCCAATATAGTTACATTATGTTTTTCATATTAAACTCGAACAATTCAAATTACTTCACAGTCTTCAAATCAAAATTTAATTCAATTTTTTTATTTACGTAAGTAATAATCCTTAAATCCAAATTATTTTTCTAAGTCATTAGTCCGAATTTTTAAATATAAATTTAATATTCAATCTCAACTCCAAAGTCAAATTTAAATTTTTATTCAACTCTTTATAGATTAAATTTTAAAATTTAATCACCAATTTCATTGTTATATTGGAAATTCAATTTAAATTATCATTCAAATATTTAAAATTAATTAAATATTCACAATTTAAATTGTTCAAAATTTAGGATCGTTACAATCTCCCCTCCTTAAAAGAATTTCGTCCCGAAATTACAAGTAAGGAGAAATGATTGTTGAAATTTCACTAATATTTATATTTTACACACTTTTATCAAATTTGAAACTTATTAAAAATAAATGAATGCAGGATTCATTCTATTTGTTTTATCTCACTAGCTTTGTTTATTAACTCATTTGTCTATTATTTTCTACAATCAAGACACAAAAATCTTTACTAAAATTTCCAACTTACAAAAACCCAAATTTTAAATTTGAACTTCTTCATTTAAGAAATTTACATAGTATAACTTTTCCAAAGCTGTGGACTTTCAAAACATTTCAAAAATCCTCTCCCTTAATTTATTAAGTTAGAATTTATGTCACTTTAATTTCAGATAATTGATTTTCTATTTAAAGTTTGAAAATACTTGCTAACTCGAAATTTAACAAGTCTACTGTCGTTCTTAAAGACATTAGGCATACGCTGGCCAGGCGCAAGTCTAACAATCTCCAAGTACTAAATATACTTGCTTCAATTCCCAGTGAAAATACCTTTTTAAAAATTCTTTTAAAAATGGATATGGAAAGCACATTCCCCCATGGATCACAGTTTACTCGGCGGTTCCGCTACTATCCCAGTAGAGTCGCTTGTAACTGTGGATATCTCATCCCTTGAATTTCGCCATGGTTGTTGCCAAAGATCGCGGTTCACACGGCGGTTACGCTACTATCCCAGTAGAATCGCTCGTGACCGTAGGCATCTCGCCCCTCGAATTACGCTTTGGTTTGTAGATTGCAGTTTACACAGCGGTTACGCCACTATCCCAGTGGAATCGCTTGTAACTGTAGGCATCACGCCCCTCAAATTACGCTACCACCCGAGTGTAACTAGATCGCGGTATACACGGCGGTTACGCCACTATCCCAGTGGAATCGCTTGTAACTGTAGGCATCTCGCCGCTCGAATTACGCTAGCACACCATACCAGTCCAAAAGGACATTCCAACTAATGGAAATACAAAAGGTCACTCCAACTAATGGAAATACAAATGGTCATTCCAACTAATGGAAATACTACGTAGCTACGATTTTCAAATGGACACTCATCTCGAGTTCCAACAACCTTCACAAATGTTTAAATGGAAGGTACTTTTCCATATCCTCAATTTGGAAAACATAATATTATACATACATATATAATATTTCATTTCACATTTTTGTACATATCATACTCATGTACTTACATAAGTTTTCCACAGCAATTACTTTTCCAAACAAATTGGTTTTCGAATTAATCGTATTCACAAATATACGTTATGAAAACCACAACATTTCATACCCATAACAAATAGAGGTTTCACAAATTTTTTCATTTCATCATCCATTTAAAATTTTCCTCTAAGTCGATTTGGAATATATATATATATATATATATTTTTTTTTTTAGGTTATCTCAAACCCAATTCACATTTCATAATCCAATTTATTATCGACTTCACACTCGATTTGGATTTCACGTTACATCGTCAATCCTCAACACATAATTGATGTCTATCGATATATAACTTCTGAGCTCGTACGTCTCAGAGAAGGGTGTTAAGCTAAGAGGATAAATTCTCCGCAACCAACAGATTATTAAGCTTTTCCATTTGTGAAGATATCTTCCTCAAACAAAATGAATTACTGCAGTTTTCATCCATAGAAATTTATATATATATATTTAAATGACAGTTTTGCTTTGAACTTGAGTTCTAATACTTGCATGTGCATTTATTTCAAAAGAAAACTGTTTTTAAAATTAAAAGTTTACTCACTGAGGGATGAAGACAGGAAACAGGGGTATTTCAGATGGAAAACAAACATGCAAAAGCAATTTCACATCCATGCAAGCATAATACACAGCAACACATGGGGGGGTTTACAGACACATATGTACATCACTTATGAACAGAGGTTCAACCAAGCACATATAACAAAATTTTCCTCATCTAGATTTAAAATCCATCACATGCAGCATGGATGTGAAATTCAATTAGAACTCAAAATATGAGTTTCATTAAAAACTGCTACATTTGAATTCAGTTTAAATCTTACACTTGATTAAATTTACAATCTTTAAAATAGGAGCTTTATTCAAAAATTTAAAAACTGTAAAATTACAGATTTTAAAACCTGAAACATTATAACATCTTAAATCCACTAGCTTACAGACCTCTTCCAAATTCCTGATTTTATTCAAAACAGGATAGCTAATTCTACAGTTCATTTTAAAAGTGAAATTTATTTTACACTTTCTGATTCTAACATACATCAATGTTGTAAGCTTGTTTTAAATAATTTCAGATGTTTGTTATTCTTAATTAAAAAAAAAAATTGTATGTATTTGTTACAGAGACAAAATTAAGTTTTCAGTTTAGCTAATCATGATTTACAAACCTGCATCTAAGCTAAACTAACACATTTTGTTCACTGATCAATTCTAACAGAGACTAAACTCAGAGATAAAGATTTTCTTTTAAAAATCTTAGTAAAAATAAAACAAACAGGTATGCAGCTTCCTGGCCAAAGCATCATATATATACATAGTTATATATGTATACACAGAACATTCACCACAATTTAATCATTCAAGCTTGCTTATTACTATTAATACACATGCAACAGATTATTAAGCTTTTCCATTTGTGAAGATATCTTCCTCAAACAAAATGAATTACTGCAGTTTTCATCCATAGAAATTTATATATATATATTTAAATGACAGTTTTGCTTTGAACTTGAGTTCTAATACTTGCATGTGCATTTATTTCAAAAGAAAACTGTTTTTAAAATTAAAAGTTTACTCACTGAGGGATGAAGACAGGAAACAGGGGTATTTCAGATGGTAAACAAACATGCAGAAGCAATTTCACATCCATGCAAGCATAATACACAGCAACACATGGAGGGGGGTTTACAGACACATATGTACATCACTTATGAACAGAGGTTCAACCAAGCACATATAACAAAATTTTCCTCATCTAGATTTAAAATCCATCACATGCAGCAACAACAAACAAGCAAGGGTTTTTTTTTTTGATATAGCATCTGTTCTTATCAATTTAAAAAAAAAACAAAACAAATTTTCACATAGTATCTGTTCTTATCAGTAAAAAAAAAAAAAAAAACAAAACAAAACAAAATACACATAGTATCTGTTCTTATCAATTTTAAAAACATCTGTCCTCATCGGTTGACAATTCAAGCAAATCGAGCAAGTGACAGCAAATAGCCCCAAATCATAGCTTGAAACCAAGCACTTATCTCTTCCTATCAGTTTAGATTAAATTAACCGAGCAAATGATAACGAATAACCCCCAAATCATACATGCAAATTAACCGAGCAGATAGAAGAAAAATAACACCAATTCATAGCATGCAACCAAAACCCAATCCAAACAAATTCAAATACTTGCATTAAAATCAATCGTGAGCCAAAGACTCACCTTATCACGAATTGGAGCAGCCCCAAATAGTTCGCAAGCCCTAATTTAGAGACGAAGAGCTGAAGCCCTAGTTGAGACTTCAAAGAGGAACGAACGAGGAGAACACGGCCGCCATATTTTTTTCTATTTCAAAAATAATCAACTAATTCTTTAGTAAACCACTCATCGACTTGATTCCATTAGATTTATATCTCCATATTAACTATTTTAGACATTAGTTTAAACTTGGAATATAAGCTTTCACATCAAAACTGGTTTTATTCATACAGTTAAGTTGACAAATAGATTTCCTTCCCAAAATGCTACTTTACTAGAATACTTCTTTTCCATACAAAACCATCCATAGCTTAATACTTTTATACTACATACATAGAAGATTTTGGATTACAAAAGATAGTATTACAAAATACATTGATTCCTTCAAATACATTAATTGGTTTAAGATTCAGAATTATTAAGGCTATCGATTTCCGGTCTGGTAGTCCGCATCCATGCTAAACTTCCCTCTTCGGTTTGCACTATTTCGGGTTGAATTGAAGGAGTATTAACACATTCAAAGTCAACATGTCCCCAATTCCTACAGTTTCCGCGAAGATATGAGATGTCCCCATCCTTATCTATCATCCTTACACTTTTTGCTCTAGCTGATTTGTAAATTACTTATTATTGAATAAGTATGGAAATATTTTCCAATATGAAATTTTAGTAAAGATTTTTGTGTCTTGATTGTAGAAAATTTTAAATGGCGGCCACGAATCCTCTTTCGTTCCTTCTTCCTTCGATCGTCTCAACTAGGGCTTGCGATCTAATTTGGGGCTTCATTCTTCGTTCGAGTGTGCTCATTCCCACCTCGGCCGTATTCGATTCGAGATATGGTGAGTTTTCTCACGATTAATTTTATTTCAAGCTTTTAGATTTGTTTGAATTGGGTGTTTGGTTGCATGTTATGATTTGGGGTGTTATTTGCTATCATTTGCTCTGATAATTCGTTTTAAACTGATAAGAACAGAAACAATTTGGAATTTATTTTTAAACTGATAAGAACAGATGCTATTTAAACTTGGCCTTAAATCTGTCATGCATGAGTGCCTGCATTTACTTTCTTCTCTGATATATGTTATTTGTGCTTGCATGTGTTTATTTGTGAGCAACCCTTTAATCTTAAAGCCTTAGGTTTGTTTGAATATCTATTGTATGTGATGATCTGATTAGTATGATGTTGGGTGATGCCTGTGTGTATATATCTTCTTTATGCATAAAATCTGGAAATAGATATTAAGCCTGAATATGTTTACTTTTGTTTGTGTGCAAACTTAACCTATTACAGCTTGATGTTGGGATTGATTCAAGAAGTAATGTGGTGCAAGAATGATAATGTTGCATGTTTATATAAGTATGTGTGTGTGAAATTGTATGCATGAATGTTACAGGGATGTGTGTCTCTGTTTAAACAAGCTAAAAACAACGTCTGTAAAAATAATAAAGGGAAACCAGTGTCCATGAGTTCAACCTGAAAACAAGCTTCAAAGCATTTCTGTCTTAATGTTTCAAGAAATTTAAATTTCTGAAATCAAACATCAAGATGCAATTTTCAAAATTTTAAAGTTTCTGGAATAAAAAAAAACATGAGCATGCAAATCCCTTTCCAGCTTCAAAGGGGATCTCTGCATTTTTAAATGTGAATAAACATCTTTTAAAAACAGTTTTAAATCCTTCATATTTTTGTTCTGGGGCATGAATGTTATAGTGAACAAAATATCAATGTTTGCATGCTTGATTTAAAGATTGAATGCATATTTATTTAACAGTTTGAATACCTGTAAACATGATACTCTTTTCTCATCCATGCTCCAGTTTTATAAAAAAATAAAATAAAATAAATAAATAAGTAAGTTGGAATTTGGTTTAACTTGTTTGAGTTACAGGCTCACACCAGGTTTTAAATCCTTCTCCTCCTCTTTGCTTTTGAAAAAAAAAATTGTAAACAAGCTTAACTTTGGTTTAAGACCTGTTCTATATTTTCAGAAATAAATGAAAGCAAGTTCAAACTTTAGTCTAAACCTGTCTGTAGCTCAATCAAGTGTTGCATTGTTGATCTCTTGAGTTGTTTCACTGCCATACTTGTAGCTTGGTCATTTGTGTATGTTCATGATGCTTTGATGCATTTGCATGTACTCTGTCTTCGAGCTGTTGTGTTGATCACTGAGTTGTTTCACTGGGTTATATCATCGGTCATTTGATGCACTGCCTTGATTTACCTTGTCTCTATTTTGATTCTTGATCATTTCATGTTGGCATTTACTCCATTTTGCATTTGTGCATTGCTGTCATTTGAGTTGGACACTGTTGCATTTCTTGTGGCAGTTGCTATGTTCACATGCTTTCCCATTCACTGTCACACTGTACTTGTTTCACTTGAGTTTTTGTAACTTGTACATGCTGTGTTCATTTGAGTAGCTAGACTTAGTGTGCACTGCATAGTGCATTGTATACTTGGGTTTCACTGCATTTGGTCTGCACTTGTTCATCATGTAGCTTGTTCTTTACATTTACTTGACTGGTCTGCATACATGTGCTTAATTGCTGTTTTGTTGACACTGGTTTGAGCCCTGTTGTCTGCACTTGTATGCTCTCGTGTATTGCCTTTGACATGATTCACTTCATGTTTGTTGCTAGTTTACCTTGAATTACTGCTTCCATTCTGTTCTGATCTGTTGAAGCTTTGAATCTGCTTTGATGATGCCTGAAGTATGATGGGTTAGATGACTGCATGTTTGAATTCACACATTTTTATGGATGTAAATGTATGAGTATGTATAAATGCATATCTCTGTTGTGAGTCAGGTCCATTTTCTTAAAGAAAATTCAGAGGAAAAAAAAAAATTAAGACAACAGTTCCTGTTTTCAAAAAAAATAAGATGATACCTCACTGTCTCTGTCTATCTGAAATCACCAAGTGAGCAAAACTTCACTTTTCTTATTTTTAGAATGCCTGTGAATAACTTCTAAATAAAAAAAAAATTATTAATTAGGTTGCATGCTAGCATGGTTGGATATAAATAAGTATTGTATGTGTATTGATAAAGCTCTGGTGTGAAATGTATTTGTGGGCTTGCTGTAACTTTCTCTGTTCTGTTCTGTGGCTTTGGGTATATGAATGTAGAGGACTGTATGTGAATATACCTTGTCCCTGTTGTAACTACAGTTTAGAAACAACATAAATTCTAAAAGTATTGTCCCTGTTGTAACCCTGTTTGGTTGAAGTTCTTTGTTTGGGCTTTGTTCTGGCCCTTGTATCACTGCTTCCATTTGGACTTGTTTTTTTTTACTTGTCATCCTCACTGTGTTGCACTTTTGTGGTCTGTTCACCCATTACTGCATTTGCATTGTTGTTTGGTCATTTTGTATTTCTGAATGGAGCTGTGCACACGTGTTGGCGAGGCGATACCACTTTGTAACGACCCGCCGCCCTAACCGCCTCTAGTCGGTAATTAAACCAACTAGAAACGTTCAAGATGACGGATTGTTATTTAGTTTATAACATTTAAACAGAATCAGCTACAGAATCACAGAACAATAATATATTTTATAAACAAACTTTTCTTTTATATACAAATATCAAAGTTATACAATAAATTACATTTGAATTTATACAGCGGAAACAATTTATATTTTAAAGTACAAGAAAATTTTTGCTGAAAACTTTAGTGAATGCCGAAATCCCCCTCTCTCTAACTTCGCTGCGAGAAAATCTTCAAGCTGTAGAAATACTCGGTCTGACCCGAGCGTTTATTGCAAAACACAAAAACACTCGAGTCAGGATTAATCTTAATTCAAGTAAATAAATTTGTAATGAACTGAATAAAATGGATCACATGAATCAATTCAAAATCTATTATGGATTTTCATTATTAACAGCTTTAATTTTTAAAATATGTCAATCCCGTGTGGCTGCAGTACACACATGTACTTTGCACACATGTGCACTGCCTCGCCAACACGTGTGCACAGCTCCATTCAGAAATACAAAATGACCAAACAGCAATGCAAATGCAGTAATGGGTGAACAGTCCACAAGAGTGCAACACAGTGAAGATGACAAGTAAAAAAAAACAAGTCAAAATGGAAGCAGTGATACCAAGGCCAGAACAAAGCCCAAACAAAGAACTTCAACCAAACAGGGTTACAACAGGGACAATACTTTTAAAATTTATGTTGTTTCTAAACTACAGTTACAACAGGGTTAATGGTGCAGTACAGGCAGCAGAAGCGACGAAACAAATTGGATTAGTCCAAATAAAAGAGGATGTAAATAATATAAATTCCCACAAATGAGCATAAGGGGTGTACAGGAGTACACTTATATCAAACCAGCAAGAACAAATCTGGGCAGCCAACCAAGCCAAACTACAGGGACGTGCAAATCAAAGTAACATACTTTGGGCTATATGTTCAATTTCAAGGTATAAAGCAACAAGGACAAAATAAGTTAATGCATAGGCATAGTGCTTGACTAACTGTTTAAAGCAAATATCGAAATAAAAATCTAACAACAGTAACGATCCACGAAAATCAGGCAACATCAAGTAGTTTAGGAAATCCAACATGCATCACATTCATACTTATAAAAACACAGCATTATCTAAATGTTCAGATCCACCTCAAAAATATGATTTCTGGTCATTTTCCAGATTGCATGCTCATAGGCACACATTCACATTAAATCACAAGCAAACATTACATACTTACATGCAACAGGTCTCATCAACCATACACTGTTTTTAACTAAATTTCAAAACCAATTTAAATCTGGTTTAAAACATTCAAATCTGCTCAAAATTTAAAACTCAAACAAACTGTTTAAATCAATAATCAGGTTTAAAAGATAGCCTGAAACTATTTTAAATCTTGACTTAAACCCAGATTAAATTTTTGTTTAAAATTTAAGATTCTCATTTTCAAAAACTTTAAATTTCAAACTACATGTTAATTCAGTTTTCAAATTCCACCTAAAATCAAATTCCCACACAAAAATTTAAATTTCATTCAAATGTTAGAAATTGCAAAGCTACAGGATTTTAAACCTGAAACTGTTTTGTTTTAAAACTTGATTTAAAACAGAATTTTAAATCTTATTAAAATTTAAGATTTTACTTTAAAAAAAATTAACTTTGAATTCAAAGCTACATTTGAATTCAGTTTAAATCTTACACTTGATTAAATTTACAATCTTTAAAATAGGAGCTTTATTCAAAAATTTAAAAATTGTAAAATTACAGATTTTAAAACCTGAAACATCATAACATCTTAAATCCACTAGCTTACAGACCTCTTCCAAATTCCTGATTTTATTCAAAACAGGATAGCTAATTCTACAGTTCATTTTAAAAGTTAAATTTATTTTACACTTTCTGATTCTAACATACATCAATGTTGTAAGCTTGTTTTAAATAATTTCAGATGTTTGTTATTCTTAATTAAAAAAAAAAATTGTATGTATTTGTTACAGAGACAAAATTAAGTTTTCAGTTTAGCTAATCATGATTTACAAACCTGCATCTAAGCTAAACTAACACATTTTGTTCACTGATCAATTCTAACAGAGACTAAACTCAGAGATAAAGATTTTCTTTTAAAAATCTTAGTAAAAATAAAACAAACAGGTATGCAGCTTCCTGGCCAAAGCATCATATATATACATAGTTATATATGTATACACAGAACATTCACCACAATTTAATCATTCAAGCTTGCTTATTACTATCAATACACATGCAACAGATTATTAAGCTTTTCCATTTGTGAAGACATCTTCCTCAAACAAAATGAATTACTGCAGTTTTCATCCATAGAAATTTATATATATATATATATTTAAATGACAGTTTTTCTTTGAACTTGAGTTCTAATACTTGCATGTGCATTTATTTCAAAAGAAAACTGTTTTTAAAATTAAAAGTTTACTCACTGAGGGATGAAGACAGGAAACAGGGGTATTTCAGATGGAAAACAAACATGCAGAAGCGATTTCACATCCATGCAAGCATAATACACAGCAACACATGGGGGGGGGGGGTTTACAGACACATATGTACATCACTTATGAACAGAGGTTCAACCAAGCACATATAACAAAATTTTCCTCATCTAGATTTAAAATCCATCACATGCAGCAACAACAAACAAGCAAGGGGTTTTTTTTTTGATATAGCATCTGTTCTTATCAATTTAAAAGAAAAACAAAACAAATTTTCACATAGTATCTGTTCTTATCAGTAAAAAAAAAAAAAAAAAAAACAAAACAAAATACACATAGTATCTGTTCTTATCAATTTTAAAAACATCTGTCCTCATCGGTTGAAAATTCAAGCAAATCGAGCAAGTGACAGCAAATAGCCCCAAATCATAGCTTGAAACCAAGCACTTATCTCTTCCTATCAGTTTAGATTAAATTAACCGAGCAAATGATAACGAATAACCCCCAAATCATACATGCAAATTAACCGAGCAGATAGAAGCAAAATAACACCAATTCATAGCATGCAACCAAAACCCAATCCAAACAAATTCAAATACTTGCATTAAAATCAATCGTGAGCCAAAGACTCACCTTATCACGAATTGGAGCAGCCCCAAATAGTTCGCAAGCCCTAATTTAGAGACGAAGAGCTGAAGCCCTAGTTGAGACTTCAAAGAGGAACGAACGAGGAGAACACGGCCGCCATATTTTTTTCTTCGTTTGTTTATTTTGTTTAGGGTTAAAAATGAAACGGGTAAAGTGAGATAAAGGGGAATCGGGTAAAACTAATAAGGTCAGGGGGATTTTTCCTTTAAGTTACGTTTATTTATTTATTTTTTTATATATTTTTTTATTTTAGATTCAATTTTTTTTTTGTATAAATTATTTTCTTTACTTTGTTTTATAAATTTTGTTTAAATTATGTTGTTAAATTTTTTTTAACTAAGTGTATTTATTTATTTTATTTTGTATTGATTTTAATTTTTTATTTAAGCTAAAGAAAAAATGTTATTTAAAAACTAACCATCCATTAATAAATTTACATAAATAATGATCCTTGCATCCAAATTATTTTCTTAAGTTATTAGTTTGAATTTCAATTACAAATTAAATATTCAATTTCAGCTCCAAAGTCAAGTTTAAATTTTTATTCAACTTCTTATAGATTAAATTTAAAAATTTAATCGCCAATTTCATTGTTATATTGAAAATTCAATTTAAATTATCATTCAAATATTTAAAATTAATTAAATATTTTCAATTTAAATTGTTCAAAATTTAGGATCGTTACAATCTCCCCTCCTTAAAAGAATTTCGTCCCGAAATTACAAGTAAGGAAAAATGATTGTTGAAATTTCACTAATATTTATATTTTACTCAATTTTATCAAGTTAGAAACTTATTACAAATAAATGAATGTAGGATTCATTCTATTTGTTTTATTTCACTAACTTTGTTCAATATCTTCTGTTCATTAATTTCTACAATCAAGACGCAAAAGTCTTTTACTAAAGTTTTCAATTTACAAAACCCAAATTTTAAATTTGAAATTCTTGTTAAAAATCTACATAGTATAACTTTTCCAAAGCTGTGGACTTTCAAAATATCTCAAAAATCCTCTTCCTTAATTTATTAGGTTGGAATTATGCAAATTTTAATTCCAGATTATTGATTTGCTATTTAAAGTTCGAAAATACTTGCTAACTCGAAATTTAACAAGTCTATTGTCGTTCTTAAAGACATTAGGCATACGCTGGCCAGGCGCATGTCTAACAATCTCCAAGTACTAAATATACTTGCTTCAATTCCCAGTGAAAATACCTTTTTTTAAAAAATTCTTTTAAAAATGGATATGGAAAGCACGTTCCCCCATGGATCACAGTTTACTCGGCGGTTCTGCTACTATCCCAGTAGAGTCGCTTGTAACTGTGGATATCTCATCCCTTGAATTTCGCCATGGTTGTTGCCAAAGATCGTGGTTCACACGGCGGTTACGCTACTATCCCAGTAGAATCGCTTGTGACCGTAGGCATCTCGCCCCTCGAATTACGCTTTGGTTTGTAGATTGCAGTTTACACAGCGGTTACGCCACTATCCCAGTGGAATCGCTTGTAACTGTAGGCATCACGCCCCTCAAATTACGCTACCACCCGAGTGTAACTAGATCGCGGTATACACGGCGGTTACGCCACTATCCCAGTGGAATCGCTTGTAACCGTAGGCATCTCGCCCCTCGAATTACGCTAGCACACTATACCAATCCAAAAGGACATTCCAACTAATGGAAATACAAAAGGTCACTCCAACTAATGGAAATACAAGTGGTCATTCCAACTAATGGAAATACTACGTAGCTACGATTTTCAAATGGACACTCATCTCGAGTTCCAACAACCTTCACAATTTTAAATGGAAGGTACTTTTCCATATCCTCAATTTGGAAAACATAATATTATACATACATATATAATATTTCATTTCACATTTTTGTACATATCATACTCATGTACTTACATAAGTTTTCCACAACAATTACTTTTCCAAACTAATGGTTTTCGAATTTATCGTATTCACAAATATACGTTATGAAAACCACAATATCACATACCCATAACAAATAGAGGATTCACAAAATTTCCATTTCATTATCCATTTAAAATTTTCCTCTAAGCCGATTTGGAATTTTTTTTTAAGGTTATCTCAAACCTAATTCACATTCATAATCCAATTTATTATCGACTTCACACTCGATTTGGATTTCACGTTACATCGTCAATCCTCAACACATAATTGATGTCTATCGATATATAACCTCTGAGCTCGTACGTCTCAGAGAAGGGTGTTAAGCTAAGAGAATAAATTCTCCGCCACCGCAGATATATATTTAATAGAGATCAATTGATATGTCGTCAATTCACAATGTTAGACATACAATCCAAATCATCCATTTAAAATTCAAAGTTCAACTTACATTGTTTTTGGGTGTCAAAGTTAAACTCCATTTAACTCAAAATTCAATCACTTTGAAATTTTTCCAAGTTGAACTAAGTGTTCAAATTTCCCAAAAATAATATCTTTACAAGATATAAAATTTTTCACACTTAACCATTTGAAACAAATTCAAATATTCACTTTTCAATTTATCTTTAAAAGATAAAATCTCAAAACATTCACTTTACACTTTATCTTGAAAAGATAAAATTTCAAACCTTTCATTTCATATTGGAAAATATTTCCATACTTATTCAATAATAAGTAATTTACAAATCCATTTATTTTCAACACTTTGAAAATATTTTATATACTTAAACCAAAATCAAGTATATATTTCATTCTTAAAAGAAATCCTTCTTTTAAATACATTTCAAAACAACTTAAAAAAAATGGATTAACTTCATTTCATAATATTATTTTCCCAAAAATATTCTCATTTAACTTTTCCAACTTCGACTTAACTCATGGTTTTAAGCTGATTTCAAACTTTCCAATATTAAGTTTTCCACTTAACTTAATTCTCTGCCCGTTCAAATTCAAATTCATTATTGAATCTATTAAACCTATTATGTATTTACATGTTGACAAACATCAGATTTGAAATCTAAATCTCATTTGAACCTTGCATTTTCTTTCTATTTCAAAAATAATCAACTAATTCTTTAGTAAACCACTCATCGACTTGATTCCATTAGATTTATATCTCCATATTAACTATTTTAGACATTAGTTTAAACTTGGAATATAAGCTTTCACATCAAAACTGGTTTTATTCATACAGTTAAGTTGACAAATAGATTTCCTTCCCAAAATGCTACTTTACTAGAATACTTCTTTTCCATACAAAACCATCCATAGCTTAATACTTTTATACTACATACATAGAAGATTTTGGATTACAAAAGATAGTATTACAAAATACATTGATTCCTTCAAATACATTAATTGGTTTAAGATTCAGAATTATTAAGGCTATCGATTTCCGGTCTGGTAGTCCGCATCCATGCTAAACTTCCCTCTTCGGTTTGCACTATTTCGGGTTGAATTGAAGGAGTATTAACACATTCAAAGTCAACATGTCCCCAATTCTTACAGTTTCCGCAAAGATATGAGATGTCCCCATCCTTATCTATCATCCTTACACTTTTTGCTCTAGCTGATCGGGCTATAGCTTGCTTTCCATGCTGCCTTTCAGTACGGCATCTAGCTATATGTCCAGTCTGGTGACAATGATAGCAGATTGTCGATCTATCGACTGGTAAACCGAGTGCACTCTTCTTCTTTTTCACTTCAGGGCAATGACTAAGAAAATGCCCTTTCCCCTTACACTTAAAACACACAATCTCAGGACGAGCGAACCGGTCATCCACATTCCTTTTCTTTCGCTTCTCTCTGCACGTAACGGCATAATGTCCTTTCTTATGACATCGATAACAGATAACATCATCATAGGGACCAGGTCCTTGCCTTTCATTGATTTTCCTTTCGATTTCCGCATGTGATACTTCTGCTTCTCTACGGGCAATTGCTCTTTGTTCACGGCGTGCTGCCTTTTGCGCTTCGGTTTTCGCCATTATAATCAACAAGATGTTTTCGAAGTTTCCTATCAATATTTGCAATCTTTATTAGCGGAGGTTGGATTATCAACTGTCTCAGGTTTTAAACCTGAGAGATGTTTTGCAGTTTTTAATGTTTTTAATGAAACTCATATTTTAAGTTGTAATTTGATTTAAATGCAAGTTAAATCTGAATTCAAATAGAGTTTGGAATTCAAAGTTTTCAAAAGTGAAATATGTTAAATTTAAACAAGTTTTAAATTTGGTATAGTAGTTTAGGTATAAGGCATGCAGGTCTGTGTGTACATATAGATGTCTTTGTTAATGGCAGGTTAACAAAATTTAAGGGAAAGGAACTCATATTTTAAAAAAATCCAAAAGGATTCAGGTAATGATCTTTAGAAGAAAAATATTTGTTTACCTGATTTTGATTTTTAAAAATTTATTCAAATCTTTTGTGCTTGAATTCCTGAATGAGTGTGATGACTTGAATTGAATGAATGAAATGCTTGTGTTTTGCTTGTCTGGAAACATTGTTGCATATATTGAGTATTTCATGCTTGATGTTGTTTCAGTCTTCATCCTTCCCATCTCTGTTGCACTTGTAGCTCCATTCCATGCTGTTGCACTTGAGATTTTAGTTTTGATTTTGCTGTTTGCATGTTTCATTGACATCTGATTCACTTGCACCTATACTTGGTCATAATTGATGGTTCAGTGGTGTTTCTGAATCTTGCAGTAGTCTTCATTGCAGTGATTTGTTCGATTTGCGCTTGCACACGTGTTGGCGAGGCAGTGCACATGTGTATGCATATACGTGTGTACTGCAGCCACACGGGATTGACAGATTTTAAAAATTGAAGTTGTTAATATGAAAACCCATAATAGATTTAAATTGATTCATTTGTTTCATCATCTCTGTTACCATTTTATTCAGTTCATTGCAAATTTAATTACTTGAATTAAGATTAATCCTGACTCGAGTGTTTTTGTGTTTTGCAATAAACGCTCGGGTCAGACCGAGTATTTTTACAGCTTGAAGATTTTCAGGCAGCGAAGTTTGAGAGAGGGGGATTAAAGCACTCCACTAAAGCTTTTCAGAAATTTCTTTTTTTGTACTTAATAAAATAAATTGTTTCCGCTGTATAAAATGTAATGTATTGTATAACTCTGATATTTGTATACAAAAGAAAAGTTTATTTATAAAATATATTATTGTTTCTGTGATTCTGTGACTGATTCTGTTTAAATGTTATAAACTAAATAACAATCCGTCATATTGAACGTTTCTAGTTGGTTTAATTACCGACTAGAGACGGTCAGAGCGGCGGGTCGTTACTGATACCACTTTGTAACGACCCGCCGTTCTGACCGCCTCTAGTCGGTAATTAAACCAACTAGAAACGTTCAAGATGACGGATTGTTATTTAGTTTATAACATTTAAACAGAATCAGCTACAGAATCACAGAACAATAATATATTTTATAAACAAACTTTTCTTTTATATACAAATATCAGAGTTATACAATAAATTACATTTGAATTTATACAGCGGAAACAATTTATTTTATTAAGTACAAGAAAAATCTCTTGAAAAACTTTAGTGGAGTCCTTTAATCCCCCTCGAATTTAACTTCGCTGCGAGAAAATCTTCAAGCTGTAAAAATACTCGGATCTGACCCGAGCGTTTATTGCAAAACACAAAAACACTCGAGTCAGGATTAATCTTAATTCAAGTAAATAAATTTGCAATGAATTGAAATAAATGGTAACAGAGATGACGAATCACATGAATCAATTTAAATCTATTATGGATTTTCACATTAACAACTTCAAATTTTAAAATCTGTCAATCCTGTGTGGCTGCAGTACACACGTATAGTTACACACACGTGCACTGCCTCGCCAACACGTGTGCACAGCTCCATTCAGAAATACAAAATGACCAAACAGCAATGCAAATGCAGTAATGGGTGAACAGACCACAAAAGTGCAACACAGTGAGGATGACAAGTAAAAAAAAACAAGTCCAAATGGAAGCAGTGATACAAGGGCCAGAACAAAGCCCAAACAAAGAACTTCAACCAAACAGGGTTACAACAGGGACAATACTTTTAGAATTTATGTTGTTTCTAAACTGTAGTTACAACAGGGACAAGGTATATTCACATACAGTCCTCTACATTCATATACCCAAAGCCACAGAACAGAACAGAGAAAGTTACAGCATGCCCACAAATACATTTCACACCAGAGCTTTATCAATACACATACAATACTTATTTATATCCAACCATGCTAGCATGCAACCTAATTAATAATTATTATTTTTTTATTTAGAAGTTATTCACAGGCATTCTAAAAATAAGAAAAGTGAAGTTTTGCTCACTTGGTGATTTCAGATAGACAGAGACAGTGAGGTATCATCTTATTTTTTTTGAAAACAGGAACTGTTGTCTTAAAATTTTTTTCCCCTGAATTTTCTTTAAGAAAATGGACCTGACTCACAACAGAGATATGCATTTATACATACTCATACATTTACATCCATAAAAATGTGTAAATTCAAACATGCAGTCATCTAACCCATCATACTTCAGGCATCATCAAAGCAGATTCAAAGCTTCAACAGATCAGAACAGAATGGAAGCAGTAATTCAAGGTAAACTAGCAACAAACATGAAGTGAATCATGTCAAGTGCAGACAACAGGGCTCAAACCAGTGTCAACAAAACAGCAATTAAGCACATGTATGCAGACCAGTCAAGTAAATGTAGAGAACAAGCTACATGATGAACAAGTGCAGACCAAATGCAGTGAAACCCAAGTATACAATGCACTATGCAGTGCACACTAAGTCTAGCTACTCAAATGAACACAGCATGTACAAGTTACAAAAACTCAAGTGAAACAAGTACAGTGTGACAGTGAATGGGAAAGCATGTGAACATAGCAACTGCCACAAGAAATGCAACAGTGTCCAACTCAAATGACAGCAATGCACAAATGCAAAATGGAGTAAATGCCAACATGAAATGATCAAGAATCAAAATAGAGACAAGGTAAATCAAGGCAGTGCATCAAATGACCAATGATATAACCCAGTGAAACAACTCAGTGATCAACAATGCAACACTTGATTGAGCTACAGACAGGTTTAGACTAAAGTTTGAACTTGCTTTCATTTATTTCTGAAAATATAGAACAGGTCTTAAACCAAAGTTAAGCTTGTTTACAAAATTTTTTTTTTCAAAAGCAAAGAGGAGGAGAAGGATTTAAAACCTGGTGTGAGCCTGTAACTCAAACAAGTTAAACCAAATTCCAACTTACTTATTTATTTATTTTATTTTATTTTTTTATAAAACTGGAGCATGGATGAGAAAAGAGTATCATGTTTACAGGTATTCAAACTGTTAAATAAATATGCATTCAATCTTTAAATCAAGCATGCAAACATTGATATTTTGTTCACTATAACATTCATGCCCCAGAACAAAAATATGAAGGATTTAAAACTGTTTTTAAAAGATGTTTATTCACATTTAAAAATGCAGAGATCCCCTTTGAAGCTGGAAAGGGATTTGCATGCTCATGTTTTTTTTTTAATTCCAGAAACTTTAAAATTTTGAAAATTGCATCTTGATGTTTGATTTCAGAAATTTAAATTTCTTGAAACATTAAGAAAACATTAAGACAGAAATGCTTTGAAGCTTGTTTTCAGGTTGAACTCATGGACACTGGTTTCCCTTTATTATTTTTACAGACGTTGTTTTTAGCTTGTTTAAACAGAGACACACATCCCTGTAACATTCATGCATACAATTTCACACACACATACTTATATAAACATGCAACATTATCATTCTTGCACCACATTACTTCTTGAATCAATCCCAACATCAAGCTGTAATAGGTTAAGTTTGCACACAAACAAAAGTAAACATATTCAGGCTTAATATCTATTTCCAGATTTTATGCATAAAGAAGATATATACACACAGGCATCACCCAACATCATACTAATCAGATCATCACATACAATAGATATTCAAACAAACCTAAGGCTTTAAGATTAAAGGGTTGCTCACAAATAAACACATGCAAGCACAAATAACATATATCAGAGAAGAAAGTAAATGCAGGCACTCATGCATGACAGATTTAAGGCCAAGTTTAAATAGCATCTGTTCTTATCAGTTTAAAAATAAATTCCAAATTGTTTCTGTTCTTATCAGTTTAAAAATAAATTCCAAATTGTTTCTGTTCTTATCAGTTTAAAACGAATTATCAGAGCAAATGATAGCAAATAACACCCCAAATCATAACATGCAACCAAACACCCAATTCAAACAAATCTAAAAGCTTGAAATAAAATTAATCGTGAGAAAACTCACCATATCTCGAATCGAATACGGCCGAGGTGGGAATGAGCACACTCGAACGAAGAATGAAGCCCCAAATTAGATCGCAAGCCCTAGTTGAGACGATCGGAGGAAGAAGGAACGAAAGAGGATTCGTGGCCGCCATTTTTTTTTCTCTTCGTGATTTTTTTGCTTAGGGTTTAAAAAATGGAAATGGTAAAGTGAAATAAAGGGAATCGGGTATCGGGTTGAAAGTAAAGGCAGTGGTTCTTTTCTTCTTTATTTTATGTTTATTTTATTCTTATTATTTTATTTTATTTTTATATATTTTTCTTCTTTCATTCTATGTTTATTTTTCTATTATATTTTTTTTCTTCTTTCATTTTAAATCTAATTTGTTTTGTGTAATTTATTTTCTTTACTTTGTTTTGTAAATCTTGTTTAAATTATGTTATTAAAATTTCTCCAATATAGTTACATTATGTTTTTCATATTAAACTCGAACAATTCAAATTACTTCACAGTCTTCAAATCAAAATTTAATTCAATTTTTTTATTTACATAAGTAATAATCCTTAAATCCAAATTATTTTTCTAAGTCATTAGTCCGAATTTTTAAATATAAATTTAATATTCAATCTCAACTCCAAAGTCAAATTTAAATTTTTATTCAACTCTTTATAGATTAAATTTTAAAATTTAATCACCAATTTCATTGTTATATTGGAAATTCAATTTAAATTATCATTCAAATATTTAAAATTAATTAAATATTCACAATTTAAATTGTTCAAAATTTAGGATCCTTACATCCACCAAACCAAAATAAATGACAAATAGACCAAAACGTACAAGACAACAAGAATCCGAGCTTCCATCCGAAGATCATATCCAAAGATGGCTATGGAATGACATTGCAAAGGAAAGGTATAAAGCTATGAAAAATTCGAAATTCTTTGAAGGGGCTTTTGTAAAATCTTTTGTAAAATTTGATGCTTTTCACAAATATCGTCTTCAACAATATGCTAGGCACTTCAATTTCGAATCTTTAGTAGATTTTAATATGAACAATGTCAAAATTTACCCTTTGCTTGTCAAACTTTTCTTGGCTAATTTGAATTTGGATCATCATACACCAAGGAATACAACTGATTGCGTATGGCGGTAAGCGTATTTTTCTTCCAGTTCAACGTCTAGGGAAAATTTTGCGTTGCACCTGGCAAGGTCAAGATATTGACACTATAGAAGTTAACATGGAAGAACGTAATGAATTTTCTCATTAGTTTTTGTCCGATAATTTAGTTAAGTTGAAAAATCTTACCTCCACTCATCTACGTCCACAAGCACGTCTCCTAAATTGCATCTTAATCCGAACAATTCAACCAAGGAAAGGAAGTTATGAAAAAGTATATAAACGGGACTTTAAAGCTTTATATGCCATTTATTCTAATACGCAAGTAAATTGGGCTAAGATCATACTTGACGAATGGGCGGATATTACATATAAGCGGAAGTATAAGACAATTCATTATGGTGCTTATATTACACGTATTCTTCTTGAGTATCAAATTGATATACCCGACACTTCTACCTTGAGTATCAAAGAGATTGGACCAAAAACATTGAAGCTTATGGATATTGACCCGAACCCATCAAAGTTAGAACATATGTCTTTTCAAGCTTGGCAAGAACATATCGCATCACAGCGGCACAACCAGAAACTCCAATAGCGGAATCGTCTTCTTGTCATTGTCATTTTTTCCAAGAAGAAGAAGAGAGAAGATATTCAAGTTGTTTCTCCCGATCTCCGCCTAAGCAAGCATTGGCTGTACTCTCTCGCAATAAATCAAAAATTCACAAAGATTTACGGCGTTTTGAGCATAAGACCAATAAAAAGTTTGATTCTTTAAGAAACTTTATTAACAAAATTTGGGATAAAATTTCATGCATCAGACCTCAATCTTCTCAAGCTTATGATCTGGCTCCATTCCAATGGCCTTCGAGTTCTAACGATGAAGAAGCCCTAGACTCAAGCTCTGGACATGATGGATCTAAAGGAGGTGATGTAAGTATTGACCCTAGCTTGACGGTCATGGAAAGTTGGTAATCTTGGTATGACTTTTATGGTACTTTTGCAAACTAAAGCTTTAAATCTATGGTTTGTAATATTTTTTGGTACTCTACTTTATTTGGCACAAAACTCTACTATGTGTCTACCTTGGTAGTGAACTCTTATGTATATAAATATTGTGTATGCTATGTTATGAATGTTATTGTGCATATTTATCTTCACTTATTTATCTCCTTTTTGTCAATGACAAAGGGGGAGAAAATATGTGCATATCGACAGAGGGAGTCACATATATAGTTGTCATTATCAAAAAGGGGGAGAATGTTGGATCTTGCTTTATAGCGTTTTGATTATGACAACTATACATACATACATATATATATATATATTAGTATCGATTAACTTTGTTTTTGCAGGAAGAAACTCTACAACAGAAAAATTTCAAAGGCTTGGTTGAAGATTATAATAGAGTCTATGTAGATTAGTATTTGTTAAAATCTTCCTTGGTGACATACACACATGCACGGTCTTTAAGATAAGCACAAGACACAGCAAACAGACGTCTGAAATTTCTAATTCAGACGTCTGTCTGCTGAAACAAAATTGATTCAGCATAATATTCAGACGTCTGTTTTGAAATATTCAGACGTTTGAATATACACCGAATTTGCCTATTTCCTTGCTGTATATATATTTAACTATAAACAGACTTCTGAAATTTTATTTCAGACTTCTGAAAACGAATAGATGCAACTATTTAGCAAAGAGATACGATTCTTGATTCACATCTAATCATCGAATCTCTTCGTGAATAATTGCAACTATTTGTATACTATAAGTAGAGGCTTAATCAAATATGTTTTTCATCTTAACTTACTCTAATTCTTTCTATCTTATCTATAGCATTCAGATTCACAAAAGCACTCTATTTCCATATTTAAAAGATCACAAATCTTATCGAATCTTCCAAACTATTTCACAAACTACACTATTATCATCAAGGAAAGATTATAGGAAGGGTGTACATTGATTTGACATATCCGTGTTATTAAGAACACAATTAGTCAACAAAATCTTTGTATTGTAAAAGTCCTCTTCAGTAGTCGAGGCAAGAAATCTCGTTCGGCTGTTCGGGTAGTTGTAAATCTATTCCTCCGGGTAAAGTGAGGGTTGTTTTTTGTTAGTGAAATTTCTAAGAGGAGTTTAGGGACTGGATGTAAGACAGTGGTCCGAACTAGTATAAATCGATGTTGTCGCTTTTATTTATTATTGTTATTCTGCTATCTACACATTTATTTTCCATATGATTCTACTGCAACGTCTCTTTCATGGTCGAGGCAGCAGGTCCTCTGGTGGTGGTGTTCGCCGTCTGCAGGATTTTTCTTCGATCAGGTTTATTTCCTGTTGATGCCGTGGAGCTCGTTTTTGTTTCGTTGGCAGATTGGCCGATAAGTGTGGTCGAGAGGGTCGGCAGGGTCGGGGACGTCATGTAGATGGTCGTGGTGATGATCATCGATGATCGGAATCACTGTGCACATGCACGGTGATCGATTTGTGCATCTAGAGTTTTGTGGGTTTAGGTAGATGTTGTTGCTCGGGACGTTTTCATGTTGGTTATGAGAGTGTCTCCGGGGGAGGGGGATGCAAGCGATTTGTGCCCGGGGAAGTTGTGGGTTTTCTCGGGGGTTTTGCTATGTTTGCTCGGGAACGATTTTGTTCCAGGGTTTTAACCTATTCGGATTTTTTAAAACTATAAAATGAATTTCAAAATTTAAAGCAAAGCTTAATTTTAAACAAAGTTTTTAACCAGTTTTTAAGATGTATGAAATGTTGAGTTTAGAGAATGATGTTTTAAACAAATTTAATTTTTTTTAAGTATGGTTTTTTCAAAGTTTAAATCTTGTTTTAAAAATAGTTTGGTTTATATAAATATCACATTAGACTAATTTTGTAATTAGTTCATAAATGTTTTCAACTAAAATGTAATTATTAAAATTTAGATATGATTAAGTGAAAGGTATTTAACTTTAATAACCAAAGGATGGTGATTTTGTATAAACCAAATTCAAGCTTTCAAATTTAATTTAAATGGTAGGTAAGTGTTTAATGTAGTATATGGGTTATCTTAATTTAATCAAGTTTTATTAACTAAGGTAATTAAAGTATAATTACTAAATTAACTAAAATGATTAATTTGGGTAATTAAATTAAGATAAATTAATTTGCGTAATTAATTAAGGGTAGTTGATTACTTAATTTAGGATTGATTAATCTAAGTAATCAAAGGTTAATTAATTAAGTAATTAGTGGATGTAATTAGGGGCAAATTACTTAATATAAAAAGGGTTATTACTTAATGAAGTAATTAAAGGAATTAGTTACTCAATGTAATTAATTAAGATGTCGTTAATTTAAGTTAATTAATTAGTTTAATTAACTAAAGATAATCACTTGATGATTGGTTAAGTATAATTACTTAATGTAATTTATAAAGTGTAATTACTTAGTGTAAGTAATTAATGGGTAATTACTGGAAAGTAATTAATAAAAGGGGAATCACTTGATGGAAATTATTTAAAGAATAATTGCTTTGTGGAGGTAATTAAGGGTTAATTACTGGATGAAATTAATTAAAGGATTTATGAGTATAATTAATTAAGAAGTTAATTAATTAATGTAAGCAATCAAGGATAATTAATTACTGAATTTGATTAATCAAGGTTGATTTATGAATGTGATTAACTAAAGATTAATTATTAAATGTAATTAGAAGAAAAATTAATTAATGAAAGTAATTAGAGGATCATTAATTAATGTAATTAATGAGAATAATTAAAAGGGTTAGTTAATTAATGAATATGATTAAATTAAAGATAATTAATCAACGAAGTGATTATATTATAATTAATTAATATAATTAATTAAGGATCAATGTAATTAATTATAGTTAATTAATTAAAGAGAGTAATTAAAAGTTAATTAATGTGAATGATTAAAGAATAATTAATTTGTGTAATTAATTTAAAGGCTAATTACTTAATGTAATTAATGAATAATTAATCAAGGATGATTAATTAAGAGAATAATTGAAGGATAATTAATCTGTAATTAAAGATTTATTAATTGGTTTATAAGGTGATTAAAGAATGATTAATTAATTAAATGGTTTATAATTAATTAATGATTGAGCAGGGTTAGGTGATTAATTCTCAAGTAATTAATTTAATTTAAGATGATTAAATTAATTATAATATAGATTAAGGATTCCTGTTTATGGATGATTGTTTAAGTACAATGTCTGGATTAATTAATACTTATAGTTTGATAATCTGTGATGTCCTATGATGTGATATTGGTGATAGCTATGATAAATGTATGATATTTATCTGTGAATGATGATGTGTGAATTTAATGTTTTAGATTGTTCAAACTTAAAAAACTAGGACATTAAGATGGCGTTTTGGATTTCGGTGAGACCAGGATCGGATTTCCAAATTTGGAATTCCAAAAACCACATCAATCCAAATTAAACGTTAGGTCATGAAATCTCAAGTGAAGATCAAGATGAAGATTCATAGGAAAGGCTATGGTCGTTAACTCTGAGGGTGATTCCAAAATGAGTTAATGGAGATAGTGCTTTCGATTAAGATGAAGATCTAGAGTGCAAGGGCTATGGTCATTAACTCTGAGGGTGATTCTAAAATGAGTGTAGCGAGATAGTGCCTTCGGTTCCATTCGACCCCGGGGCGGACTTGTATGGATTGAATGCATTCAGAACATTGTCGGGAGGACGATGAGCGTTGTAAGATAGATGTGTTCTATAAAGGTAATCGTAGCCTCAGGCCTCATCAATCAGGAATGGCTAAAACATAGAAGGTGCAGCAAGGCTAAGTGGGTCGCGCCCAAGTAGGACGAGATTTTCCTCTGTCTAGAGGTTCCTTTTTATTCGGCTAAGTGGCAGTTAGTCATGAACAACTACGGGGTTGTCTTGTTCGGGACTATCCAGTAAGGGATGGTTCTGAACTTGCGTTGAAGGGGATTTAGGGTGGATCATCGGTACGGTGATCTAGGCCACGTACTGTGACGGGCGGTATCCCAGTAGCCCTGCCATTGATGGAAACCGATTTTCCTACGTGTCTTTACGGTTTTGATTGTATAACCCACTTTGTGGCTAGTAGCTGGAATTTGATAAATGTAACAATTTAAGCTATTTTATATTTTACTTGGGAACCCCAGACCCTATTATAATATCACAGGATTTCGTATCAAAAGTTTTTGGTTATCGTAAGGTAAAAACTTTTCCATGTTTATGTGTGGGAAGTCTTACGAGATACCTTTTGTTCAAAGGATTTTCAAAGTCAAACAACTTTAACCCGTTCACTCATACCAGACCCATGTCTGACCCGGAGTTTATTTTATGTTTTATTAAACTCTTGGGTACTCAAATTTTTTATGAGTAGCCAAGGGATTCAGAGTAGCTTTGACTAGTTCTGTAGGAGATATAGAGCAGGTGGCTTCAGCATTTGTAGATATATAGTGGCTCTGTTGTGCTAGTGTTGTATTGTGTTTCTGTGATGTACTTGAGTTGTAATGACTAGACAGGTGTTTATAACTGTTTAGTTTGTGTTGTAAGAGCTGTATAACTCTGATGTATATGATACTATGTATATCTTATGTGATATAATATAATTTATTTGTTCCACTGTGAGATTCTGACTTTGTTAGTTCTTTCTTTTCTATCCTTTCTCTTTTCTATCCCTTTCTTTCTTTTTAATGATATGTCTTTCTGTGGAATGAAAGGCGGGTCGTTACACACTTTTTTGTATCTTGGTGGTGGCCTTTACATGTTGCTTGTGAATGAATGTGAATAACTTTAAAGCTTTATGGTGGATAATACATATAATCCTCTTGAACTTGATTTCGTGGTGACTCTAATGTTCCTTCTTTGCACATTGATATGCTTTTAGCCATTGTTCTTCGTGAATTTTGATTGCATGCGGCATTAATAAAGCATGGAATGAATAATATATGACATGGAGCTAGTGCGACATGGAATAAGCATGACATTACTTTGAGAGGTAGCATTGAAGAATGGCGGCATGAAATAGAGATGGCATTGGATAAGAAGTGGCAACAAAGAGGTGCGACATTGATATGACGTGGCATCGATTTAATGCGACACTGATGACATGCTTTATTGCTTATATGCAGCATTGATATTATAGGTAGGATTGAATCATGTGGTTTCTTTATGAAGCGCAGCATGGATGATATACGATATCCATTCCATCTTTACAGGTGAATGGCAGCATTGATAGAATACAACATCAATGATATGCGACATAGATCATTTCATCATACACCAATGGCTCACGATATTAATTGAATCCTATATCACCTTTTCCATAAAGAGGCACAGCATCACTCATTCAATTCTATAGACAGTATGTGACGTTATACATAATTCCTTATCGATGAGATGCGACATTGTGTCCTTTTGATATTGATTCACCTCCATACTCTCGGCATTGCTTGTTGACTTTCTATTATGATTGTATTGTCACGCCACATATCTTCGGCGTTAATATTAGTAGGACCAAGAGTACCAATATTCATCCTTAAGGACCTGGAGCATGCTCCTATGCTCTACAACTTTTGTTCTTTCGGCATTATTTTATTAATGCAAGATGCACTTAACCCTTAAGGTCGGCATAGTTCCTTATCATGGCCTTCGACATTTTAGCCTTTTGAAATTACCTTTTTAATTTGTATGACACTTGTTGTTGTGTCGACGATTCACGGCATGCTCCTCTTCAACATTCTTTTACTTTGGTACAATGCCCATCTTTGAATAACATTGTATATCTTCTTTGCTTCCAGCTTTTGCAACATGAACTCCTTTATTTCGGCATGAAGCTCTTGGCTTTAACTTCGACATGACTCTAAGCTTTGAAATCATATACCTTCGAGATTAGTATACCTTCAACAGTATTATTTGGAACATTGTTCCTCAATTTCGACATAAAATATTTTGCCTGCATCCTTTAGAAATTAGGAGGATAACATAAATAAAACAATAATTTTATTTGAAATATTCTAGATTAGATCTAAAATCTCATTTGGACTTTGTAAGCCTAATAAGTCCAGAATAAGAATTTTTCTGAAATCAGTCTATTTCATCCGCTTTTGATCGGCCCGGTTCCTTCATTTGTTTCAATAATTTAATCAAACAAGTTTTTTTGAGTTAAAATATAGATTTTGTTTAATAAAAAAATAACATAGTCAAAATAAAAATCTGATAATTATTAACAAACAAATTTGGTTAAAATATTGAGGTCATCATTAAATAGAGTTGCAAAATTTACTTTTGTGGAAGAAGAGAAAACCAACGATTGAAGTCATATGTCGGTAAGCTAGAGAAGAACCTTGGTAAGCGCACCGATGCATTTGTGCAACAGTCTCAAAAAGAGCACATTGCTTCCTCGGATGATGATGATGCTGGTGGTGATTAGTTATTATTGCTAATGTTTATATATTGTTGGATAATGATGTAAAAGTTATTGTGCGGATATTGTTTATATTGATGGATACAGTTGTGTATGTCGAATATTTGCGAAGTTTGATGTATGTTTTTGTACAAATATTAGAATATTTATGTTTGTATCGATGGATGTTTGATTATATTTTGTAATGTTGTTTATGTATTATTATATATTGATGCTTGAGTATATGCTGCTTATTTATTGTTTTATGTATTATTATATATTGATGCTTGAGTATATGCTGCTTATTTATTGTTTGTGTTTGTGTGATTAAATATCATTTAAATATGAATTTTTGATGGAGGTGAGAAAGGCATTAGAAATGTTGCAAAAATGGTTCAGCCGTGACGATGGAAAATCCAGTTTAGCCTATTATAATTCCACTGGTGAGCCAAGGTGCATTTCAATTTGGCAACGGTATGTGGTCAGTTCAATATTGGTATGGCATCGATAAGTACATCTTAAGGTACTGGCATCTTGTAGACATGTCATCGGTAAATGGGCATCAACATGGAATCGAAAAGGCGTTTGAAAATTGCGTAGGAAAGGCATCAGTATATGACGTCGGTATGGCCTCGATAAGTACCACATGGTAGATGTCAACAAGGCATCGATAAAAAAATTCCCTACCACTTTTGTTACCGATGCCTATGACTACGACGGCACGACGTCGGTAAAATGTTTACCAATGCCATGCTAATGCCCTTTTGGCATTTGTAAATAGTAATTATTTTGTAGTGATTTCATTTATTTCGCAGAAAGATACAAGTATGGAGAGGAGGAGTTTATACAAAATCAAACAAGGAAGATGAAGCACAGGGGAGTACGACATTACGAAGGTGGAGCATGACATCATGGTTGATGATGTGGCGGTGGGGTAGGTGCGACAACTAGGGTTCATGAAGGTGCGACGACTATGGTTTGATGATGTGAGAGAGGAGTGTTTGTAGAGGAGCAGCGATGTAGAGAGGTTCATGGTGACGTGGGGACGATATGACAACGACACGACAACGAAGCAGTGAAGAGGAGGGATTGAATTTGGAGCAAATAAGACTGGATTGGAAAATGATTTGTATTGGGTTTGATTTGGAAGGTAATAGCAAGAGTGACATTGGTAAGGTGTCACTAAATGGTAGACAATTCATCATTCAAAATTTCTGTTTAGGAAAATGTGTCGCTCAAGCATAGGAAATTCCCTACTGCTTTGTGATGTCTTAGCAACACTCATTTTATGTCGTGCCAAAGGCATGTCAGTATCGTGCTGCAAAAGGACGTTGGAAAATTTGAATTTATCTAGTAGTAACATATTAGAAAAATTGAATAGATTTCCAAAGCGTAATATGAACATTTCGAAATGTGCACTTACACTTCCTAAATTTGTAAGAGTGCATTTTGGGAATGTACATGCATATTTAGAAACTCTGCATATAATAATATGAAACCCTATTTAAGTTTTTAATAAGTTTGGTATTTTAATAAGTTTGATATAAAGTCTATTCTGGAAATAATTATAACTAAAATTTATCAGTCGTTTTGAAATCATAATAACAATATCTAACTCAATTATGTTTCTGTTAGACGATGAATCATTATATGAAACTACGATATAGTATGAGTAATTTATTCAGAAAAAAGTAGAATAACATTGGATTGAGGTTCGGATTTAGGTTACTTAGATTTTTTAACAATTTTCAAACAACGAACGACAAATACAAGACCATCCAGTGCAAAATCTAACTTACAAAACCGATATTTTTAGAAGATGGTTCAAAGAATGAGACGATGATTGTTTAGTAGGATACTGGCGAAGTATCAATCGTCATTACAATATCAATTAAATTATTATTATAAGACTCTCTGTTTTTCTCTTTGTATTTGTTGACGTGTGTTTATCATAAACTTCATATGAATAATAATTTATCGCTCTTCCATCCGGAGGAGGAAATTTCTTCTCTAATTCTTAAAATTTTCACTGAAATATGTTGTAGAATAATCTTTACAACTAAAAATTACTCTGTCTATACATAGCATAGCATGAATTTGTTGCAACATTCATCATTGCAGCAGATGTGTATCCATAAGCGTTGGACATACGCAAATATATTTTTACAACTAGATAATGTAGTGAAAATTTTGCTTTGCGAAAGCTTTCCGAATAGATCCTTTATTACATAAATCACAAAGAGATAAATTTGGATAGAAAATAAACAGACATGAAATTAGAAATCAATACACAAGAGATTCCACACAACCTCCCTCTTTATTGATTCACCAAAATTTGTTTACAATTAATCGAACAAAATAAAAGTAAACAAAAAACAAATTGAACTAACAACCAAATTAAGAAAGGAAGTCTTGATCTCTATGGCTAAAATTGTTAGAAGAGAAGAATAAAGATGGAAGAAGAGAGAATTAGGAAATAAATTTCCACACATTTTACACTCTCTATTCTAGTCTTTATTTACAACATCAATTACTTAATGCCCAAGTTAGTATTAGATAGCAAAAATAATTTGATTATCCAATTAGAGAGAGAAATACGCATAATTAAATATGCCTATTAATTAAGGGAAACAAAATATTCTCTTTCTTTTGCATATTTCCTTTTGTTAGCATCATAATTAGTCACTAACACCCTTAGGAAAGATTGTGTAGAGAGATTAATTAAGAAAGTAAATTTAAACAGAGAACAATATACTAAATTAAGTGCAGAAAACAAGAACATCAAATTTATAGTGGTTCGGCGTAATTGCCTACGTGCACTTTGAAGTTAATCTTTATTGCTTTACTCAACAATTGATTACTGATATAATCGGTACACCAACTATTTAAATACAACTGCTAAGTAAAAAGGATAAGTCCTGAATGAGTCTTGAATGCGGCAGAGTCTTTTCAGTGTTCTCGAAAAAAGTCCATTTCACTGTGCCCCTACCCCTCTATTTATAGACGAAGATGGGTTGGACTTCCATAACGGGCCTAGTAGCAAGATATCTCGGTCCGTGGGGAGTGACTTGTGTGCCGAGCCACAAATGTCGAACGGAAAATGCCGAGCCATGTCTCCAAGCAATAAATATTAACTTCAAAGTTTTCTCTTTCTTTCTTTTGCATATTTCCTTCTATTTGTGATTTTGTATCATCAAAATTTAACATCCTACCTTGATGCAAAATCACACATCTTCAACATATCTAGCATGCAATCTCTAGTCTATCTAAACTCCCTATCTCTCAATCATACAAAATTACATGCCTCTACCACCGTCTATAAGTGACGCATGTTCCATCATGAGATGCACCACACCAATCGGTCTCAAAAGTGTTTCCAATACCACAAAGCCTTCCATACAGTCCTTGTGGATTTTTCTACTCAACACCCGTTTACCACTCGATCTGAGCTTATAACATGATCACTATCGATCCCTCAAGCATCATCAACATAAAGACCCATGTCTAAAATATGATCTTCAACACGACCATCATAAGCAGTGAACACATTAACCTCTCCACCTGATTGTGGACTAAGCTCTCCAACTGTCACTCGCTTTCCATAGCCGACTACATGACCAACCAAACTACAAATGTTTCCTTCATTCAATACTCACTCTCATCCCTACAAAACCACCATTCTTTACTCTCAATATTCAACCTCGAGTCTCATAATTGCAACCATGGCGATCCAAATTACCGAGGGAAGTAAGATTATGTGAACTAGAAGGAACATGTCTCCCGTCCGACACTTCTCTAATCACACCATCAAGCATATGAAACCGAATAGATCCTATACTACAAATCGGTAGCTCTTATCCATTGGAAAACAATTCACATCTCTATAAATGTGAAAACTGACTCCCGAATCCATCTTCCTAGACTTCTTTTCACTAATGAAGACATGACATGAAGTATCACTGTCGCTATATTCAGCTATGCCCGACCATTTATCACTATCACTGTCACTATGTATAGCCTTCTTTTGATCCATTTTATACACTTCACACCTATTGCGCATATGATCCTTTTTACGACAATAATAACAAATGATACTTTTTGACATACCTTCACCACTAGCGACTTTCTTCTTCGGACTTGTATCCTTCTTCGAGTCCTTTGTTTCCTTAGCCTCATCTTGAACTAATTTCACACATGACTCATTTCTTCTAAGCTCCTCAATTAAAAGACTATTTCGAACATTTTTCAGTGAGATAGTTCCATTATCATTGGAATTACTCAATGAAACTACTAGAGTTTTTCAGCTTTCTGAAAGCGAACTCATTAATAAAGGTGCTTGTAACTCATCATCAAATTTGACATTCATATTTTTCAATTGATTTATTACATCTTGAAATTCATTCAAATGCTCCGCAGCATACTTATCTCCATCCAATCTCAGTTGAACAAACTTTCGAACAATAAAAGCCTAAATTGTAGCACTCTTCGACTCATACAAAGATGCCAACTTGTCCCACAAATCGTTCTCAGATTCACAACTAGCCACACGATATAAGACTAAATCTTCAAGATACCGACGAATCAATGCAATTTCCTTCTTATCCATCTTCCATTTTTTCTCCTCTACATCAGAGGGTTTCTTTCCATCTTCATTAATTGGATCATGAAGATTGAGGTACAAAACATCTTCGAACCATCAGCGGCTGCAAGTAACGTCCTTTTGTATTTCCTGTACAAATGTGTGCCGTCAATGCATAACAACGGACGACAATGAACAAAACCTTCAATACAAGGCCAAAGTCCCAAAAAGCTCGATTAAACACTCCACGTTCATCCGTGATAACGTGTCTAACACTTTCCGGGTTCGTTCTAGCAATTTCAGTAAAATATTGTCTTATGGTGGTATATGATCCACCCAATCACTATAAATCCTTTTCACCGCTTTACTCAAAACTCTCCAAGCCTTCATGTAACTAACTTTCACGAACAATTGTTTTTCCATCGATACTTCCAAGCCACAATTAAGTTCGTTAATAACTAGTTTGTCAGCATAATAACAAATCGTTGGTACACACTTGTGAGCCGTTCTACCTGTCAATCAATCATCTTTTTTACTACTTCCATAAATTACCAAACAACATATGATAACTGAAACACAAAAAAAAAAACTAATGTTTACAAAATAACATACCAAAATTGTTCAAGAGGAAGAAATAGTTGTTGCTCCTCGACTAGAACTATTTTTGGTCAAGATTTAACTATAATACAAATTCTACAGTTCTTAGTTTGGGAAAAAATTTAAGATTTTGATATTAAGGGTTTTTAAAGATTTGATTTTTTTAGGGTGGAGTGGTAAATGAAAGAGTGAACTGCCTTAAACAACAGACATACAAAAGAG
Source organism: Allium cepa (assembly GCA_030765085.1). Classification (NCBI taxonomy): domain Eukaryota; kingdom Viridiplantae; phylum Streptophyta; class Magnoliopsida; order Asparagales; family Amaryllidaceae; genus Allium; species Allium cepa. The sequence continues at coordinate 118,959,187 of CM060946.1, read as the reverse complement.
CAACATTTGAAATGCCGCAAACTGACGGCATCTTAAATGCCGCCAGTTACTTTTTGCAATAAAACGTGTACTGACGGCGTTTAAAATGCCGTCAGTACAACAGACAGCTGTTGTGGTCAAAATTAGTCTTTTTTGTAATTAGTTATTAGTCTAAATAGAAAATTTGTCCGAATAAAAACGGGGGGAAATAAGAATCCATGGAAGAAGAATATTTTCTGTAAAACGCTGGTGAAAGAAGATGAAACATGCATGTCATAGGTATCTGAGGTTGATGAACTAGAAAACCACATCATTAGAATTCTAGTATCGATCAAATTCATGTTATTTAGCAGTCAAATATAAACAATGCACAGAAATACACTGAGAACAGAAATTCTTAAAAACCAAATCAAACAAAAATTAACCAATTATCTATTATAAATCCTGAGCTTGGATTTACTAATAATTTAAACTGTACACTCTATCACTCTATTTTCCTTTTAAAAAAATGAAATGAAAAAAAAAAAAAAACAATCGAAAAAACTAAAAACAGTTAAAACACCTAATCAGTCCATTCTCGTTACATTCATCACACCATCTAATTCTATCTTCATCTTCGTCATAAAATTTTTTACTCCCATTACAGCTCAAGCACAACACAAACCTCACCCCACCACAGCAGCGGCAAGTATAAGAAGGATCCACTCTTCTGACGCCTTCCAGAACGTCCTCCAGAAGTCCGTACTCGTACAACCGCTGGACCTCGTCGGCGCCGCCGATGTGGCGGCCTCCGATGAAGAGCTGAGGGAGGGAGATATTGCGGCATTTCAGAAGGGACTTCAGCTCTTTCCTGAAGGAGGAGTCCATGGCAACGTCGCGCTCGTCGACGGCGACGTGGAAGCCGCGGAGGATCGATCGGACGTAGGAGCAATCTTGGAAAGTGCGTCGGATCGAATGCAGGGAAGTGACGTAGAGCATGACTGAGGGTTTCGATTTGGATTTGTGGTCATCGAAGGTTAATTTTTTGAAGAAGGTGTTTATAGGGTTTTGGTGTTGATAGGGTCGCGAGCGGGTGAGGAATTGGGTGACTGATTCCATTGAGGATGAAATTAGGTTTGAATTCTTCTGGATAACTCGATGAAGGTCGAGGGTGAAGTCTGTGAGTGAAGTTTATTTAAATTGTGGAGAATTCCAGGTTTCTATGAAAACCAAGAGCATATAAATCACTGTTTTATTTTGAAAATAAAAAAACAAAGTACAACTTCGGTCCAAAGTTTTTCCAGTTATATTTAGAAGCCAAAGTAAAATGATTTCCCATTTTGTGAGAGATTAAAAGGTATACTACTTTGAACTTCTCATTTTCGAAGTACACATTTCTCGTTTTTTTAAGGAAACCACAAGGCGGACGTTAAATGAAATCAAATCCTAAATTTTATTGTTTTGTTTGTGCTATTCATGTTCCATACCAAGCTAAATTATTGAAAGTAAGGACGTAACAAATTGTAAAGTAAAATTGTTATGTTTATATTTTATTCAAAGCAAGAGTATTCCATTTGAGTTGTGTATACATACTTCAAAACTAGCAAATATGTTCTATACTGTTAATAATAAATTTGGTTTGTTTTGGTCCGTGGACCCTCTAAATAGTCATTTCTATTCCATCTCCCTTCAAACTGAAATTATATATTGAGATGGACAGTTTAAATGAGTTTTACTACAAAAATGTTCGCTAGTTGTACAGTTTCAATTGTTTCATAAGAGTTAATAAAGCGTAAATGTGAAACGGTTTGAAGATGTGAATGTTTATCGAAAATGGTTTTTCAATAATCTAATGTTCTCTCCTAAATATTTGTGGACAAATTTGGACATAATTAAACACAAGTTCTTTTTTTGTTACGATGTACGTTTCTTCGATATGAAATATGCCATAACATCGGTGGTTATAGATGGTTTCGCCATTTTTCACACGAAACCGTCGATCAACGAAAAATGTGAATTAATGAACTCAATATATGCAAAGTAATTAAGAGTCATTGTTTCAATTGTGGCAATTGTTTGGCTTAGTCTAAATAAATAACACATGTCATCATGAATAAATAAATCAATCAATTGATAATCACATGTGGATTTTATGCCTATATATAAGGTACGTAAATTATACTTATATTCGTATTTTAAGTGAAACTAATATCATTGATTTAATAGAGCCTGATAGAATTTCAAAGTTACTTCAAATTTGTTCCTAGTCCAATTTTATATATATTCGTCCCTATAAAAATGAAAGTAGTATGATGCATGATAATTAAAGTATATTCAGTTTGGATTTGGCTATCCTTTGTTAACCATAATTTAAAACGAACAGAGTTTTGCATTAGAGAATTGGTTCAAAATTTCAAATATATAACTATAAGGGATTTTTAGGCTCAATGAAAAAATTGAAGAAAAAATCAATTTTAGGAACAAGAAGTTTGATTTTTAGGTCGAATGACACATTTTAGTGTAAATCACAGAATGATAGCTGTAATTATCATTTTCATTTTACACTAAAAGTGTCCTTCAGACTACAAAGTAAACTTGTTGTCCCTGAGACTAAATTTTTTTGTAACTTCTTCCTTGTGCCTATTTATCTATAACTATAAATATCCTTTTTTACATCTAAATGACAGTTAAAAAATTATTTAGTAATAGGTCCGAGCATATTTTTATCCCCACTTCATGTTTTTACCTATTATGTAGCGACCCTGACTCGACCTTCGAAAATCGGCACCGAATACGACACTCGTATTCAAATGCCGCAAATCCAAACGTCGAATCTGGTTCGCCGGAGCTTATAACACATTAAGTATAACAACACAGCGGAAGAAAAAGAATAATACATATCAATATACAACATTGATACAATATCTGATACAATATGATACAAGATAACAGATAACACAATAGATATCATTATACATCAGAGATATGATACAAGATAACAGCAGCGGAAAAGAAAAGATAACACAGCAGCGGAACAAAAATCTCTAATATGGTCTTCAAGAAAGAACTCCAGCATCGGTAATCTCCATCTTCAAATCACCAATCCAGCGATAGCTCGAACTCTCAATAACGATGCACAAAGCTAAGCAAGTGCAGTCCCGATCCAAAGACGGAACTAGCTCCAGATAATCTACTAAACCTGACTATCTGAAAAACCCAACTCTAGACTGCCCGTGTGGGAAAATAGTGGGCACACAGAGTTTAGGAAAAGAACAATAAACTCCAGGCCAGTCATGGGACTGGTGTGAGCAAACAAAAACAGTTGGTCTTTAAAACAGACAACAAGATAATTTAAAATAAATCCGCAATGCTTTTTGGAAAATGAAACTACCATAAGGCCTCCCGCCACACACACAATGCAAACGCAAAATTGGAGGAGATTTCCCCTTATGATAGTCAAGTATGTTTGATACGAGAAAATTTCTTTGATATTATTATTAGTGCATAGTGTAGAAAACCATGTCGAAAGTACAATATAAATCCTAGCCAGCATAGACATTCCGAACTATGGACATTCCGAACTATGACTACTATAGCTACCATCTAAACAGTGGTGACCACCATAAGTAAATAGCAGATAATACAACTAAAACCGTACAAGGCACGTATTGGATGAATGGATTTCCAACAAATGGTCAGGCTAAGGAACTTCCTACTGCCACATGGGATCGCCTCTGGCGGGACGTCCCGAGAACTAACGTTACGGTTAGATCTCTGCCAACACAAGGCCGGGTTACCTCTGTAACTAGGTAACTACTACACGAATATGCCATCCCCCGGTCCTTTGGGACCTTTATCCGAGGCGTCTCAAAACCACAAAGCAATCACAAAGTAATAGATCTGTAGTATCCACATGAGTAAGCATCTGGGCTCCATACCATGATACTACCCTTTACCAGAAGGGAATGACACACCCTAAAGGGCGCGACCCTCATAACTTTGCCGCATCTTTCCTGTTTCGACCATTTCCGGGGTGTGAGGTCCTGATGCAGTCTCGTCCACAAAGCTACGCTTTATACAAAAGCCATGCTTTGATCACAAATGATCAACAAATGATCATCATCACACAGCAGCACTCAGCATGTCACATTACCAAATTGGGAATATATCACTGATAAATATCAACTACATAACCTCTGAGCTCGTACGTCTCAGAGAAGGGTGTTAAGCTAAGAGAATAAATTCTCCGCCACCAAGCAGAAATGTATTTGATAGAGATCAGTTTAACATCTCAAAGTGTAATGTCGGACATACAACCATACAAGTCTGTTCCGGGTTCGAACAGAACCGAAGGCGCTTCCGAAGAAGCCCTTGCAAATCCGGGTATCCACAATACCGATCGGACTTCCCGTCACTAAGGGAGAACTCTATACCGGAGCAACTCAGTGCAGAGTCAATCGACAGGTTATCCTATCGTTCTCGAAACACCCGGTCTTCAACACCGGTCTTCAGTTGCAATCCATAACGTCGTATTACTATTCGGAATGGGCTATATGACACAAGGTCCTCTCTCGGCTAAACCGAATAGCGAGCGCAATATTTAAAAACATATGGATATGGGGTTTCAGTTAAGTCACAATTTTAAAATCCAAAGCTTTTCCTTTAAATGGTTGAACAAATTACCATTCCAAATCTTTAAATAAAAAGATTCATTTCACAAAGTTCACCTATTTTCACAAGGATCATTCATATATTTCAAACAATTCCATTTCAATTGGATTTATTCCTTAAATCTTTAAACTAAAGATTTAATTTATAGCTTTCATGACACGTTTCCAAAGATTTATCTAACTTGGGAAACTGTTTCCATTTTAGACTTGAAACCCTTTTAACACGAATTGGAGATTCATTTCTTATGCGAAAGCTCTTATTATTTGAAAACATATAGTTTCCATTTCAGAAAAATTCAATTATATTTATACAAGTTAAAATCTTTGGGTTTAAAATGTAAATTCCCAATCAATGCTTTTAAAATGGTTTAAAACCCATTTATAAGTTGAATAACCCTTTTTAACCATAGTCCCAAATCATAAAATTCAATTTCAAATATTGAATTCAAATTTGAATCAAATTATTTAAATTTCAAACTTAATCAAGTTATTCAAAAAAAACTTTTATTTTTGAAATTCATTTTCAAAGTTCCAATTCTAATTCCAAAACTATTTTGGATTCAAAAATTCAATTTTTAAAACAATTTCAAAGATCTGTGACTTAACCCATTTCCACGTGCAATCCATATTTGTGTGTGTATAGTGTGGTCCAAGGGTTCAACACAATAGTGCACAACATCATCATCACAGATTCAATCATATCGATAAGCGATATAACCCATAACGCTTATCTTTATTCACAGATTCATAGATAAGATGAATTTATCAATCACAAAGATTCACTAATATGATTCGATGTGGGTTTCGGATAACCAATTGGAATCTGACTCCCTGTCGCATCGAAATTCAAATGTCGTTCTACGGGTCAACGGGTTTTCATATTCATATGACAGTATATTCATCACAAATATAGCAGCTCAGTGCAAAGCATCACATAGCATCACATATCGAACATATCAATCCATCACATAGCATACAATAACAATCAAACATTTTTAATTTAGGTAAATAAATTGTGTGGTTTTGATTTCATTACTCACATAATTACTTTCATTAATAATCTTTAATCAATGATTAATTATCATAAACTTCAATTAGTTAAATTTCAATCACCTTCATTAATTAATCATTTCTTTAATTAATTGTCTTAATTAATTAACCCTTAATTGTAGTTAATTAAATCTTATTCCTTAATTTGTCACTTTAAATAATAAACCTTTAATTATTGATTAATTGAATCTTAATTATAATTAATCACCCTTTGATTAATTATTCTTAATTTAATTACCCTAATTAATTAACCACATTAATTAATTGTGCTTTATAGTAATTAACCCTTAATATTTGATTAATCAATCTTTGATCTTAAATTTATCTACTCTTAATTACTTTTACCTAGTAGTTATTATTTTAATTTAAATCATTCATTACTTGATTTAATTAACTTGAATTATTAATCAATTTCTCTAATTACTTTAAGTACTTTCATTAGTTAATTATTTAAAATTTCATCAATTAGAAGATAGCCATTTATCTTTCTTTTTTTTAGTTTGATTCTTATTTAATAAACCTTGGGAAATAGACCGTCATCAATAAATTTATCAACTTAAGATCTTTAAGTTAGATTATAGATTATAAAACTATCTCGCTCCCCCAAACATCCACTTAATTTCAAAAATTAAGTTTATAAACTTCAAACCCAAAAGTTATATAATTTATTTTGAATAAATTTGAAAATAAATATTTTTTTATCCTTGAAGTAATTTCAATTTAAACAACACTGATTTAGTTAGGAAAAGAAAAGGTGTTTTAATAACCAATTTGCGAATTTTTAAACTGATTTTGTAACAGGTTTCTTTACATAAAAAAAACCGTTAAACATGCTAAATGACCCGAGTTTCTTCTGGATTTCCTCGAAGCCAACTTCGGTTGAACCCACACCCTTCTTCCCTTCGAGTCACTAACGCTACCCACTCGAGACCCACACGAGTTCCCCCCCTTTCTTCTCCAACCACCCTATTTCCAGATGCACAGAGACTCGCGCATGCATGTGCACATCACCCCCAACGAACGCTGATCGATGCAGTTGCCCTCGACAAGTCGGCGGTAGACCCTACAAACGCCACGGCCACACAGATTTCCAATTTCGATCAAAATACAAAATCGAGCAGCGAGATCTATTCACTGGAATTGGTAAGATCACCAAAATGCGTCGCACCAATGATTTCGCCCACCGTTGACCAAGATGCTCCAACCACAGTTGCTCCGGTAGCTCACGAGTCCTTTCCCCTACGTGCGATAACGTCCGGTGCCATTCTGATGACGCGGCGATCCATTTACTGACATTAACTAGAACATGACCTTAAACCCTAGTTTCACTCAAATCTCAAACTATGGTGAGTTAAAAAATCTTCTTATATTTTTCCAACAATCTATTATCACCCTAGTATCACCATGCAAAAATTCGATTTCTAAAAGTTTGCCAATCATCAGAAATCGACAAAAATTCAAGTTTCGGTCAAACCCAAAATTCTCATTCATTTCGATTTTAAAAATTGTCATCTTTGTCTTAAAAATTCTAACTTTCCAAGGTGATTCAAGACATATACTTGAAACAATATAATTTAACATATGATTTTATTACATATTTAAAGATTTATACCGCATTACCTTGGTCCCAGTAGATTTCCAGCTTGAAAATGCTTAAACTTGTTATTTAAATTAGATGATGTTAGACTAAACTAGCTTGTTTGAAAATCCAAGCTTTAAAGTGATTAGATGGGAAGCTTTCAAATTTTGGTTCATTATTTAAGCCTCTGTAAATAAAAAAAAACAGTGGGACACTCCATTGTCAGTTGCTTGTTTTCATTCCCAGGCTTAATTCACTTCCAGATTTTGTTTGTTTTTTTTTCTTGTTTTTGAAATATATTTAAATTTAAAACATTTGAACGTACTTTTTTTTTATTTAGATCCTAGCTTAAACTAAAACTCAACTAACTTGTTGAAGCCAAGGTTTAACAATGATAAAAAAATAAGAACTGGCACTTTTAATTTCTAAATTTAAAACCCTGTATCAAACAGGAAGTAAAAAATCACACTTTCAGGCAAAGCAAAGCTCCAGCCTAGCAATTCATTTACAAGCAAAAACCACTCACATTCATGCAGGAATTAAAAAACAAATAATAGGATAAAGCATGGTGTTTACTCACAGTGTTGATGATGCAGAGAAGAACAGAGACACAATTGCAAAGCCTTAGCTTGATATTGATTGCTTGATCTTGTTTTGTTTAGATTTGCCTGGACCAGTTTTGCTTGCTGTCCAGGTTTGCTTTATTTTTATTTTATTTTTACTTGATATTCTTGATCATGTTGAGTTGCTTGAGTTTTTCATGCTTTTGATTCAGGTTGGATTTGCATTTGCTCTCCCAGGTTGAGATGCTCTGGAAATGATGATTGAAATTGATCCATTGAAACTTGATGTTCAAATGATCTAATCTCAGGTTTGAGATGATCTAGTTTGAATTGAAATGCATAAATGCATGCTTCAGATCTGAGGTTTGAAGTTGTTAGCTTGATGCATTTGCATTTGTTTTGAATTGCTTTGCTTCTTGTTTTGATTTTTATTTCTGTTCTCCAGATTTCCATTTCCTTTTTGCTTCCAGGTTTGATCTCTCTTTTGATTTTCTTCCTCAGGTTCTTGCTGTTGAAGAAGATTTTTCAGGTTGCATTAAGTTTTTTTTTTTCAGGTTTGAAACTGTATACCCTTTTTTTTCTTTTGGTTTTAAAAACTGAGTTGTTTCTTGGTTTTGAACAGCTTTTGATATTGAGAATTGTGGAGGCAAATCTTATTCTCAGATTTGCTACGATAGCCATGATTACTCATGGGAAAATGAAAAGCTTCTTGAAATTCCAAATTTGACTATTTTAAAAAAAAAATGATGATGCCATTTGTTCATATATATGTACATAGATATGTATGATGTTAATGGATGTTTACATTTATTTGCATATACACATATACAATATTCTTATGTTTTTAAAAGAATTGTTCTCCCTCTTTTTTTTTGGTAACATAAGACAAATTTGCACTATGTATATCTCATATCTCTAATACTTGTAAATGTTTTTACATTTCAAATTATATTGTTTTTCAAAAGAAGATGTATTTTTAAATCTTTTTATCAAAACGAATAAATAAGTATGTAATTGAATTAAATTCTTTAAATAGCTTTTTGTAGAATTTATTTATATCAATCTTTATAATATATTTTTTTAAGCCAATATTATTTTAATACTTAGTTCATTATATTTTTTTGAATCAAAACTAATATATCTTTTAAAAAATCAATTTTCTATACATATATATATATATATATTATTCTAAACTTCTATTTCTTATTTTGTATTCATTTTGTTTTATTATTTCTACTTATATTAATCTAAAAGAAAGAAATTATTTTTAACTAGTTATAACTATGCTTTTTAATAAATAACACATATAAAATAGTATTTAGTTCTAAACAATTGTTTTTAAAACATTTGTATCCGATTCAAACTACAACTTTTAAATCCAACTAATTTTATAAAAAGATATTAATTATTGAATTCTCAATTAAAAGTTCCATTTTAAAATACATACTTTTTATTAACCTCTAAGCCTTTAAATTCTAATTACAATATATTTTAATCTTAGAATTTCCAAATTTCAAGTCAATTCAATTTTTTATTTACTTGTAATCAAATTTCTATTTAAAATCTAAAATTCTTTAAGTTTATTCTAAAAATCTCTAATTAATTCACAAATAATCCCACATTTTAATTTAAAAATTAAATTAATTATTGAATTATTTCGGCTAATATTCCAGGAATGTTACATATTATGCAAGCCTTAAAAATTGCAAAGTGCGCACAAAGATGTGAATGTGCTATTTATCATTGGAATAGTGCTGCATGATGTTAATTTTTTTAATGTTCTCTCATAACAAAGTAGACAATTAACACATTAATTTTGGTACACAAATAAATTATACATTTTTTTTTGCTTAATTTAAAATTGTATGTTTTGTGGTGGTAGCAAAATTTGTATGAGAAGTGAGAGGCATCCGTGCAAATATGCTTAGTTACATCGAAGAAAATTCAAAAGTATTGAATACTTACACAACCTACCATTGCCTTTGTGTATGTTAAATTTTTCTTCACATTTTCATCTCGAATTTCCTTAGTTGTATATTTTATGTCATCCTCAATTACCATGATGGGTGGAAGAATCAATTTGTTCCAAATCAGTAGTACCAATACGTAGAGTTGAATTGTTCTCGCAACATTTTTTTTCTTACACCGCAGTTGTTACAAAATTATCCTTAAAAATCACAAATGTTAAACATTTTGCTACATGGACATGGAAGATATGACTTTTCAAATATTTGGTACATTAACTATTTTCTTTGTGACTGTTATTGCAAAAACAACATCGTCTTCATGCTCTCGCAAACTCTTACTGGTCAGCTGCCCCAAATCAACCACACATACCAATTTGCTCAAGCTTTCTCCAAATGACTTACCACTATACTCCTTTTCTCCTCCACACCACAAAACATATGCTGATGTGCTTAAATTGCATCCCTTTCCCCCAACCTTCAAAATATAACTCATGTATTCCCACCCAATCCTCAATGCCCTAGATTCAGCATCGATCGCAACATCAGATCTGTTTGCTTCCACTGTGGTGACAATGACTATCGTGCTTCCGCTTGTCGAACCCCTTATCCGCTATTTTTACGGTGGAAAGGTAGGGCATAAAGAAGCTTTATGTGCTTGGAAAAGATTCTACTCATTGCGTGTAACAAACTGTACTTTACGCATTGGATGATTGTAAAATAAAATTTTTAAATTCATATTAGTTTGTATGATGCAATAACTTAGATGAATGTCGCAACTTGATATTTTTGACCCTTTAGAATTTTATTGTTCCCTAGAAAACTTATAACGACTATAATTTTTGATATGAGCAGAATTTGGATCCGAGACCACTTCCGTTGAAAGATATGCTAAATGCTCTTTTGTTAAAGTGGTCATAATAACTTTTTGGGCTTACATTTAAAAGATATGACCATTTGAAGTTCTAATCGATTTTAGGCAGATTAGAGGGTAATTATTCGGTGATTTGTAAGGCCCGCTAACTCAACTCGGGGTTAGGGTTAATACCATCCTTCCTTAGCAGCCCTAGCTAATTTTTCTGTTGGAAATAAACTTGATTTTTAGGAAATGTCAATTATGTTGATTATTATCTTTGTATCAATGGAAATGTTAAAACAAAAATAGAAAAATCTAGACTTACCGGATATGTAATTTGGAGCATTCCAGAAGATGCTTAGTCAAGAAATTCTAGAAAACGAAAGATTAAAGAAAGTTTAAATATTGTATCACACTATAAATAGGAATGATTTCTCTCATTTGAAGCAAAAACAAATGTATTTGTAAGCAAACAAAAAGAATAAAAGTGCAAAAAATAAATAAAACTTGTTTCCTCCTTTACAAATTATTGTCTCAATCTCCGCTAGCAAATTAGAAGTTTCTTCCTCCTTCTTCTTCCTATAGAAATTTTTCAACAGTGGTATCAAAGCATGAAGATCCTCCTAAAGTTCCAAACAGTGGTATTAGAGCCATGTTGCTAATCTAGAAAGATGGCAAACAGAACGACTCTTTTTCAAGTTCCTTTATTAAAGAAGGAAAATTATGAAAGTTGAAGTATTTGCATGAAGGCGCTGCTTGGATTACAAGATGCGTGGGATATCGTAGAAAATGGGTATGAAGAACCCGCCGATATTTCCACTTTACCCCAAATTGAAAAGAATAATTTGAAGAATTTAAAGAAAAAGGATCGAAAGGCTCTTACGCTCATCTACCAAAGTTTGAACGATGCTATGTTTGAGAAGATAGCTAATGCATAAACTAGCAAGGAAGCATGAGAGATTTTGGAGAACGGTTTTAAAGGTATCGGTAAAGTGAAGAAAATTAGACTACAAACTATGTAAAGTGAGTTTGAATCTTTATATATGAAATCATCATAATCAATTAATGGTTATTTTTCTCGAGTTTTATCTATTGTAAATCAAATGAAAAGATATGGAGAAAAATAGAAGACTCTAGAGTTTTTGAGAAAGTTCTACAATCTTTAGATTAAAAATTTGATTACATAGTTGTAGCAATTGAAGAACCTAATGATCTAGGATCCATGACTGTTGATTAACTCATGGGTTCACTTTAAGCACATGAAGAAAAATTGAAGAGAAAGGTTAAAGAAGAGTCATTAGAGCAAGCTCTTTAAACAAAACTTACCTTGCGAGAAACTGAGACATTTAAAAATGGAAGAAGTTGAAGCCAAAGCGAAAGAGGTCGTGTCAAAGCAATGGTAGAAATGATTATCATGGAGAGGAGAAAAGGAAAAATATATACACCCTAAGAGGTCGAGGAAGAGGAAGAAATATAAAGGAAAATGGAAGACAAGGTATGATAAATCACAAATAAAATGTTATAATTGTAATCAATTTGGGCATTTTGCTTTCGATTGTGGATCCACTTTTTATAAAGTCCAAGGGAGAACAAATTTTGCTAAAGAAGATGAAGATAATTCCACACTACTATTGGCACATAAAGGAGATGAAACTAGCGATAAAAAAACATGGTATTTGGACACGTGGGTAAGCACTCATACGTGTGGAAGGAAGAGCATGTTTACGGAGCTTGATGAATCGTTAAGTGGAAACATTCATTTTGGAGATGCACCTGAAATTCCAGTTAAACGAAAAAGAAACATACAAATTAAGTTGAAGAATGGAAAGAATGACTTTATTTCTAATATTTACTACGTGCCTAAAATGATAACAAATATATTAATTTTGGGGAAACTTTTGAAAAAAGGATATGATATACACATAAAAAATAAAAGTCTTTTAATGAGAGATGGCAAAGGAAATTTTATTGTTAAAGTGGAGATGTCAAAAAATAGTATGTTTCCTTTAAATATCTCGAATAATGTTGCTAAATGTCAAAAATCATGCTATAAAGATTTATTATGGCTTTGGCATTTAAGGTTTAGGCATCTTAATTTTGGAGGCTTAAAAGGAATAAAAAAAACATGATGAAAGGTTTATCATCAATAAATCATGAGAACCAAGTATGCGAAGGATGCTTATTTGGAAAACAACCAAGAAAATGTTTTCCAAAACAATCAATCACAAGAGCCAAAGAACCATTAGAATTAGCCATACGGATATTTGTGGCCCTATAAAACCATGAGCACTTAGAAAAAGTAACTATTTTGCACTTTTTATTGATGATTTTAGTAGAAAAACATGGGCTTATTATCTCAAACAAAAATAAGATGTATTTGATGCTTTTAAAAAATTTAAGGCCTTCGTAGAAAATGAAAGTGGTTGTAAGATCAAAGCCATGAGATCCGACTGAGGTGGAGAATCTACATCAAAAGAGTTTGAGAAGTTTCGTGAAGAATGTAATTCATCGTCCATTAACAGTCTGTACACTCCACAACAAAATGAAGTTGTAAAAAGAAAGAATAGATCTCTTCTTAACATGGCACGAAGTATGTCAAAAAGCAAAAATGTCGTAAAAGAGTTTTGGGGTGAAGCCATTGAATGTGCAGTGTATTTGTCAAATCGCTTTACAACTTAAAGCGTGTGGAACAGAACCCCCGAAGAAGCATGGAGCGGTAGAAAGCCATGTATATCTCATTTGAATGTATTCGTAAGCATCGCATATGCCCATGTGCCAGATCAAAGACGCTCCAAATTAGATGATAAAAGCGAAAAATACATTTTCATTAGCCATGACCCACGGTCAAAAGGATATAAGTTATATAATCCTATTAATGGAAAAGTTGTTGTTAGTCGAGATGTGAAGTTCGATGAAGAAAGTGCTCGGAATTGAAACAAACAAGAAGATGATTATAGTTTCTTTCCGCTTTATGAAGAGGAGTGCAACGATGATGTGGAAGAAGAGCCCATTATTCCAACGCCGTCACGTCCTTCAACTATCCATCAAGAGTATTTACTTGACGAAAGCTCAAATGAAAGACCATCACGCATGGGATCTTTGCAAGAGTTATACAAGGTAACTCTAATTTTCAATGATATTACCTTATTTTTACTTTTTGCCTATTGTCAACCAATAGGTTTTGAAGAACCGAAGCAAAACTAAAGATGGAGAAAAGCTATGAATGAAGAAAATAAAGTAAGCGAAGATGATGCAAATGATGAAAAGCACAAAAGAAAAGGAAATGAAATTCAAGAGATTGGAGGAGATTTATAATATGAGCAAAAATTCGTAGAAATGAAAATAGAGAATATTAAAGAAGTAAAAAAGCAAAAGGTCAAAAACGAAGTCAAAGAGAACAACGATGAATTTCACGAAGATATTGGATTGGTTAAAGATCGCAAGAGCGGAATTAATAAAGAATGAAAAAATAACACATATGGCTCATTCGAAATTTACAACCCCGGAACAAGTGGGATATTTAAATACCCAATTTTCTGGAATATTATATTGTAACAATGGAGAACGAAACGAATGGAGTACAAAAAGGGTTTGTAAAATTGCATCGAAAATCTTGCCAATGGAAAAGAAGATCAGCGCAATAAAGAAACGTTGGATATTTTTTTCATTCCTACAGAAGCACGCAAAATACAAAGATTACGAGACATTCTCGGAGTTACAAAATCAAGTTTACGAGGGGATGTTGGAAATATACTTGGTTTTAAGGAAACGTCAAATTATGTTGAGTATAATCTTTGTATTAATGGAATAAAAATAAAAATAGAGAAAAATATAGACTTACTAGATATGTAATCTGGAGTATTCCAGAATAAGCTTAGTCAAGAAAATTCTAGAAAACGGAAGATTAAAGGAAAGTCTAGTTATTGTATCACACTATAAATAGGAATGATTTATCTCATTTGAAGAAGAAAAAAGTACTAGCAAGCAAGCAAAAAGAATAAAAGTGCAAAGAAAATAAAGCTTATTTCCTCATTTATATATTATTTCTCAATCTCCATTAGCAAATTAGAAGTTTCTCCCTCCTTCTTCTACCTATATAAATTTCCCAACATTTTCATCTTCCCAAATTAGATGTAAACCACCACTAAAAATTTTCTTAGCTAAAATCATCTCTAATCTCTTCCAAATCTTTCCAAATTCATAGATTAAGGTAGATTAGAAAAAGAATTAGCTAGAGACTTCTATAGTTACAATTTTGAGAAATTTTGGAGTTTTGTTGTATATTCTTGGAATTGTCTCATTTTGCACTGAAATCATAAATTTTTTGGTATTTGATGGGTGATTTATCATCTCCAATCTTCCTATATAAATGCATTTATATGTTTCTTTGGAACCAGACCAATCCACAACAGAAGTTATGGGTGACTTTCAGTTATTTTTACCATGTTGGATCTTTATTGGACCCATGAAGTCTAATTTATTTCAAACGTTTCTATATTTATTTTTAAATAAAATCTTTGTTTTCTTCAAATTTATAAAATGATAGAGAATTATTTTATTCATATTAGATATATATATATATATACATGTATTATAAAAAAATTATCACTATAGAAAAAAGTCAACAATGACGACTATCGCTTCATCCTCGACTTATTTTTCTTCTTTCTTAAATAACTTCAATCTCGTTCCTCCCTTCGCTTCCATCCCTTCCTTAAGATTTATCAATTCACGTTTTACCCTTTTTCATTCTTATGCTCAAGTTGTGAAGGATTCAAAGTGTTCGGTGCCACATAATTTCAGCAATAAAATTGTCTTTAAGAATTGCATTGACAT
Organism: Allium cepa; assembly: GCA_030765085.1. Lineage (NCBI taxonomy): Eukaryota > Viridiplantae > Streptophyta > Magnoliopsida > Asparagales > Amaryllidaceae > Allium > Allium cepa. The sequence continues at coordinate 118,943,711 of CM060946.1, read as the reverse complement.
CAAAAGGAAAAAGGAAAAACTTATTTATTTTCGATGTGGGAGTTATTCTCATTTTGCTAAAAATTGTCGTGATCCAATTTTTTGCTTTAGTTGTGGATTATTCGGCCATAAAAAAGATTAATGTTTGAGGAAATCAGTTGCAGGCATAAAAAAGAGATGATCGATTACTGACCATGGCTTAATCTTTGTGTTAAAATGTATGAAACTGAAGCTAATCTTGCTTATTCGTCCATGGATGCAAAGAAATGATGGCATCGAACTCTTAAAGGATATGTTTAGATATTTTGATGTGATAAATGTTGTTAACACCGGTGGCGTTTAAAGAAAAAATTGGAGACCCTGATAATTTTTCAAACAGCGATGGTTTAGCAGAAAAGATTTTCAAAACTTGGATTGAATGGTGTTATTTCGGGTGGTCTTACAAATGATAAATTTGTCTCGATTGGTCATGTTAAGGCCAATATTAAGGTTTTGAGGGAGATTTATGTTGGAATTCCTAAAGAACAAGTGAATGAAAAATACATAAAGTCCCACATCGCCTAAAATACTAAGAAATCTAAGTATATTAATAGATTTCTCAAGTGGAGGTTGGGGGCCTGGGGCTTCCAAATGTATGCTTCGTTGTGAGGAGGGAGATCATGCATCTCCACCACACACGCGCGCGCAGCCGCCGTCCGTCCGACGGGCCGGGCTCGGGTACGGGTCTAAAATGACCATTCTTTTTTACTAGGCCATTGTTTAATGGTTTTGGGCTTTGTCTGAAACTGGGCTGGGCCTGGAATTTGAAGAGAAGCGGGCGGGGTTTTTGCCTGAGGAGATGCGACTGTCGCGAACAGTAACGGGTGCGACCCGTTAGAAGCAAACAGGTGCGAGCCGATTGAAGCGGACGCGGGCGCAAGCGGGTGCGACCCAACTGAAGAGGCGCGGGCGAAACAGTACGAGCAGGTACGAAACAGTACCGTTGGACGGGCGGGTGCGACCCATTAACAAACAGCAGCGACCAAAAGGCAAACGGGTGCGACCCGTCAAGCGGACGCGACTGTTTGAAGGGATGCGGACGAAATTATAAATAGGAGAGAATACTGATCACATTCTCATCCGATTCCAATCTAATTTCTTCTGCTTCTTTGCTCTGCTGCTTAATATTCCATACATATCACAGAGTTGACAAACTCATTACAATATCGTGCAGATTACGTCTGTTGTATCTTGGGAGAGTTTTGAAATAAAATTCTTAAGGAAATTGTTACGGCAAGCCTCAGACGGAATTTCCTTTATATACTGGTTAGATTCACTGTAACCTTTCCCGTTTATAAGTTGTACTATTTCTTACAATAGTATAACGGTGTTGTTGAAATTTATTTACAACGTAACTTATTGTTACACTTATCTAATACAAAATTCCAGCGTAGTGGAATTCTAATTAATAAACTTGTGGGACGAGTTTATTGTAGCGTGCTATCTGTTTTTGTACACTAGACATATAACATCTTAAGAATTTTATTGTTTTGTACTAAAACAGAGATGGAAACACTTGACAACATGAAAATGGATAAATCCAACTTTTCAGCGGTTATTTCTGAATGCAATTTGGTTCAGAACCCTAAACAATGGTGGGTTGACACAGGAGCTACTCGTCATGTTTGCTCTGAAAAATCCATGTTTTTAACATACCAGAAATTAGATCAGAAAGAAAGACTCTACATGGGTAATTCTGCAGTTTCCATGATCGAAGGCAGTGGCACAGTTATCCTCAAGTTCACTTCTGGAAAAACTGTCAAATTAAATGACGTGCTTCACGTTCCAGACATACGCAAGAATCTGATATCCGGCTCAGTGCTATCAAAGAAAGGATTCAAAATTGTGTTCGAATCAGACAAGATGGTTATGTTCAAAGCTGGAATGTATATCGGAAGGGGTTATTTATGTGATGGCCTATTTAAGGAAAACATAGCCGTTATCGGCAATAATTCTATGTATTCTGATTGTGCTATTAATAAAATTGAAGTCTCTTACTTGCTTGAGCACGAAATTTTACTATGGCACGATAGATTAGGACACATAAACTTCCGAAAATGAAGAAATTATCAAACTTGGGATTGATCCCAAATTTCAAAGTAGATAAGAACTACAAATGTGAGACATATGTAGAAGCAAAAATGGTCAAACAACCATTTAAATCTGTTGACAGAAGCACCGAACCATTAGGTTTGGTACATTCAGATCTGTGTGATTTTAAATCACTACCTACAAGAGGTGGGAAAAGGTATTTCATTACTTTTATTGACGATTATACGCGATATTGCTACGTATATCTTTTAAATAGTAAAGATGAAGCAATAACAGCGTTTATAAAATACAAGGCTGAGGTAGAAAATCAGTTAAATAAAAAGATCAGATCGAGGTGGAGAATATGAATCACCATTTGAACAGTTATGTGCCGAAAATGTTATAATTCATCAAACAACAGCTCCATATTCACCACAACAAAATGGTGTAGCCGAGAGGAAGAACAGAACGTTAAAAGACATGATTACTGCCATGCTTTTAACTTCTGGTCTATCGACGAACTTGTGGGGGGAAGCCTTAAATATGTCTAATCACATATTAAACAAAGTTCCTCACAAAAAAAGGGGAACAATTTCATATGAGATATGGAAAGGACACGAACCAAGCTTTAAATACCTCAAAGTATGGGGGTGCTTGGCAAAAGTTCCAGTTTCGCCTCCCAAGAGAGTCAAACTTGGATCAAAAACAGTAGATTGTTATTATCTTGGGCCAGCCCAAAATAGTAGTGCCTATAGATTTTTGGTATTCAAGTCTGATATAACTGATATTCATGTAAATACAATCATGGAATTAAGAGATGACTCATTCTTTGAAGATGTGTTTCCGCATAAAAAGAATGAAGGAAATAATGTCCCAAAAAGGACAAGGGAAGAATCGAACAATTTGCATGAAGATGAAACTCATCATGAAATTGAGGATGCTGAACCAAGAAGAAGCGTAAGGGCTAGAACTTCCAAAACATTTGGTTCGGACTTTTTTACATATGTATTAGAGCACGAACCTCAAACGTACAAGGAAGCAATGTCATCTTCTGAATCCTCATGTTGGAAAGAAGTAATCCAAAGTGAGATTGATTCAATTCTAAGTAATAAAACTTGGAAAATTGTTGATATTCCACCAGGAATAAAACCAATTGGCTGCAAATGGATTTTCAAGAAGAAAATGAAAGCAGATGGCTCTATCGACAAGTATAAAGCCAGATTAGTAGCCAAAGGATATCGTCAAAAAGAAGGAGTAGACTTTTTTGATACATATTCGCCGGTAACACAAATAACCTCTATAAGAATGCTAATAGCAATTGCATCCATCTATAATCCAGAGATTCATCAGATGTATGTAAAAACAGCATTCTTAAATGGAAATCTCGATGAGGAGATTTACATGGAGCAACCCGAGGGATTTATTTCCAAAGGAAATGAAAACAAAGTCTGTAGATTAGTCAAATCATTATACGGACTAAAACAAGCTCCAAAGCAATGGCACGCAAAATTTGATAGTGTCATGATGAGAAATGGTTTTCGTATAAATGAATGTGACAAATGTGTTTATTATAAACAACTTGGATAATCATATGTGATGATCTGCCTATATGTGGACGATATGCTAATATTCGGTCCAAATACTCAGGTAATTGAGACCATAAAGAAAATGTTGATCAACAATTTCGACATGAAAGACTTGGGTATTGCAGATATTATTTTGGGAATAAAAATAATAAGAACACCTAATGGAATTGAGTTATCTCAATCACATTATGTAGAAAAAGTGATTGAAAGATTTCAAAATTTTAGAATTAGAGGAGTAAATACACCTTTTATTCCATCAGAAGTACTGCATAAAAACACTAATGAGAGTGTAATGCAACTGGAATATTCTCGTGTAATAGGATGTCTCATGTATCTCATGAATTGCACAAGACCAGATATAGCTTATGCAGTAAGTCGCTTGAGCAGGTATACAAGCAATCCAGGGAATGAACACTGGAAAGCACTAATAAGAGTGCTTGGATATTTAAAAAATACCATTAACTATTCCTTACATTATGGAAAATATCCTGCCGTCTTAGAAGGATATAGTGATGCAAATTGGATTGCAGATTCAAAGGAATCAAAATCAACAAGTGGTTATGTCTTTACCCTAGCAGGGGCAGCAGTGTCTTGGAAATCTACTAAACAAACATGCATAGCTCGATCCACTATGGAATCAGAGTTCATTGCATTAGATAAAGCAGGCGAAGAAGCAGAATGGCTTCGTCACTTTTTAGAAGATATTCCATTCTGGCATAAAGCTGTACCGGCCATATGTATACACTGTGATAACCAAGGTGCGCTAAGTAGAGCGCACAACTTTGTGTATAATGGAAAGTCACGACATATTCGTCGACGCCATAACATAGTTAGGCAGTTACTCTCAAATGGAACAATTTCCATTGATTATGTGAGAACAAATGATAACCTAGCGGATCCATTTACTAAAGGTGTATCAAGAGAGAAAATTGACTGCGCATCGAGGGGAATGGGTTTAAAAGCCTAAACCACAAAGAGTTATCTTATACGGAAACCTATCCTAGCGACTGGAGATCCCACGGACTAGGATCAATAGGCAAACCAGTTCTGAATAACTCAAGACGTAATGCATTTGTATGGACATAGTCTAACTCCATTCCTATGGTGCACAACATAAATGCATGCCTACAGAAGTATGTAAAAGTTAAAACTATGTTTTTTAATGATGACCATATCTTGGAAATAACAAGTGGATATATGTAGGATACTCGTAATGGTTGCGATCACCTATGTTAGTGTGAGCTGGGTCGGCTCTATGAGAATATTAAAAGGCTTTTATTCTCTAAAAACACTGGCAGAACCAAAAATTGTTCAGGACCAAAATGAACACAACCAAGAGATTGGATGAGAAGGGAATCAATACTTCGTAAAACTTATTGTCTGGATATACAATAAAGGCCGACGGTTCAAGATGAAATAATTCACCGATTAGCCAAGTAGATCCGATAAGTTTTAAGTAGGGAAAGTTCAAAGTGAAATATCTACTTATCCACGATAAAACATTATCCCATATGTACTCTGTGATATTTCACTTTGTGTGGGGGACATGTATATTATCATTCATGTGGGGGATTGTTGGAATTCCTAAAGAACAAGTGAATGAAAAATACATAAAGTCCCACATCGCCTGAAATACTAAGAAATCTAAGTATATTAATAGATATCTCAAGTGGAGGTTGGGGGCCTGGGGCTCCCAAATGTATGCTTCGTTGTGAGGAGGGAGATCATCTCCACCACACGCGCGCGCCCCACCGCCGTCTGTCCGACCGGGCCGGGCTCGGGTACGGGTCTAAAATGACCATTCTTTTTACTAGGCCATTGTTTAACGGTTTTGGGCTTTGTCTGAAACTGGGCTGGACCTGGAATTTGAAGAGAAGCGGGCGGGGTTTTTGCCTGAGGAGATGCGACTGTCGCGAACAGTAACGGGTGCGAGCCGATTGAAGCGGACGCGGGTGCGAGCGGGTGCGACCCGACTGAAGAGGCGCGGGCGAAACAGTACCGTTGGACGGGCGGGTGCGACCCATTAACAAACAGCAGCGACCAAAAGGCAAACGGGTGCGACCCGTCAAGCTGACGCGACTGTTTGAAGGGATGCAGACGAAATTATAAATAGGAGAGAATACTGATCACATTCTCATCCGATTCCAATCTAATTTCTTCTGCTTCTTTGCTCTGCTGCTTAATATTCCATACATATCACAGAGTTGACATACTCATTACAATCTCGTGCAGATTACGTCTGTTGTATCTTGGGAGAGTTTTGAAATAAAATTCTTAAGGAAATTATTACGGCAAGCCTCAGACGGAATTTCCTTTATATGCTGGTTAGATTCACTGTAACATTTCCCGTTTATAAGTTGTACTATTTCTTACAATAGTATAACGGTGTTGTTGTAATTTATTTACAACGTAACTTATTGTTACACTTATCTAATACAGAATTCCAGCGTAGTGGAATTCTGATTAATAAACTTGTGCGACGAGTTTATTGTAGCGTGCTATCTGTTTTAGTACACTAGACGTATAACAATTTATTTTCATTTTTTTATGTTTTGATCCATTACTTTTTGGATCCAAAAGTTATGAAACATTGGTCAAATTCCATCTTTAGGAAATTGTTAATGTGTTAGCTTCAAGCTGTGTGAATCATTTGATGGAGTTTGATCAAGATTTTAGTAGGGACATTGATTTGAGTTTTGATTACATAAAAAACAAAAGACATAAAGCAAGATTTTGCAAAGTGGCAAATTTTGAAATTGTTTCTTCTAATAGTTTTAATTACATGAATTCAAATTTGAATCAGGAAGTTGTGGTTGATTATGATGTCAGGGCCAGTTGCTTGGATGATAAAGTGATGGTTGAGGCTGATAATAGGAAAGTTGTTATATGTGATGAAGTTGTTGAAGATTTATGTAATGTTACAGAAAATGTGCATAGAGATTTTGTTGCCTCAAATATGAACAGTAATATAGCTATTGTCAGTTCAAGAATGATACAAATTTTATGAATGAATGAGCTTTGTATGATTTAGACATGAATTCAGATATGAATTAGAAAGTGGTGTTTGATGTGATGTCATGGCCAGTTGCATAGATAATGAAAAGATGAGGAGTCTGGTAATAGGAAAGTTGTTATTTGTGATGAAATTTATGGGAAGGGTGACTAATTAGGTTCAGGGGTTACGGTTGCAAGGACAAGAAGATATTATAAACAATAAACAAACTATTATTTTCACTGATCGAAAGAATGGCTAGAACATGGTATTCACTATATAGTGGTTTCTTGTTTATCCAATTTGAATGATATTGGTTGTGATAGCGTGATGAAGTCTGATAGAAGAGGGAAGGGTACAAATAAGAGCAATCATACAGGGCATGCGGTTCATAGTGATAATTCTGGCAGCATTCTTAAGAGGAAGAAAAAAAAATTCTAAAATATCAAGTTCAGGTTATAGTGCAGTCGATTTCATAAAGCATGGAGAGGCTGGTCCTAGCTCGGAAGGGCTTAGATCGGAGAATGAGTGCTCATCTTTGTACAGTTGATACTAGGGCTTCTGATAACTTTAACTCAGGTACGGATTTTTCTTTGGGTATTACTTATGGTTAATGTGCTTTGAATAGTTTGACCACTAGCGATAAGCATTAATTAGCTAAAAGTTCAGGATTTGTTTTTGAAGATATTCAGTTAGACTCTGATTATATTAAGAGTGAGGAATTAGAACGGTTAGAACATTTGTACTATGAGATTCAATAATTGGAATGTAAGTGGTTTACATGATTTAGGTAAGTGTAGCAAAATTATATCTTTTTTCAAAGATAATAATATTGATATAGTATTACTATAAGATACTAAAATAGAGCATCCTGATCATTGTTTTTATAGGTTCCTAGGGGGTCGTTATATAAATCATTAGTCCTATCTTCTTACTAGGGTAGTCCAGAAGGACTAATGTTTGGTTAGAAAGATTATTGTGTTTGACTTTTGCAATCTATTATTAAAGATCATTAGATGCATTCGATATTTTATGACATTAGCGATGATTCTATACTATATATTATAAATTCTTATGGGATACATGATAAGATAGATCGTAGAGTTTGTTGAAATAAATATTTAAAATTTAGATTACTAGCTCCAGAACCATAGGTTATGAGGGGTGACTTTAATGTTACTAGATTTTTAGAAGAAAGATCTCCTAGGGAAGGAGATTTTGTTGCTATGGAGGAATTTGACCAGTTTATTATTAATTACAACTTAATTGAGATAAAATTAAGTGACAAACAATTTACTTGGTCAAATAGTAGAAAATCCTTCAATGGCACGGTTATATAGATTTGTTATAAGTGATGTAATAGAAGACAAATTTTCTACTCGTAAGGTTCTAGGTCTTCCGAAAATATAGTTGGATCATTGCCCAATTATCCTACCCTTACTAACATACATATTAAAAATAGATTTTTTAGATTTTAAAAGATGTTGATGTTAGAAAATAATTTTAAAAACTTAGTTGTAAAGAAATGGCTTTTTATGAATAATTACAGTTACATATTTCCAAGCAACATAGTCAAAGTATTGGTTAGTAAACTTTGAGATTATAGGTTATTTCTTAAGAAATGGAGTAAAAATGTTTTTAGTAACATTAGAATTTCAAAGGAAAAATTAATAAAGGAAATCTTTAATTTAAATAAAATTGAAGAATTAAGAAAGTTGAATATTTCATAAAAAATTATGCTTTCAAATTTAAAATAAGAATTAAATAAAATTATTGTACAAGAAGAAGTAATGTCGAAACAAAGATGTAGGGTCCAACGAATGGATGAGGGAGATATGCATACTATTGTTTTTCATATAGTGGCTAATGGTAGAAAACATAGTATTAGCATTGAATCCATATTAATTAATGGTATTGAGATTTTTGACCAAACAGAACTTAACAGTGAGTTTACCAATTATTACAGAGAAAATTTTGGAATATCAAATAGAGATAAATGGGATATGCTTTACACCGAAGATACTAAGATTGGTCTAATAATGTTAGATGTTCCATTTACGGAGGAGCCAATTTGGAACACTACAAAGAATATGCCTAATGATAAAGCTCAGAGTCTGGATGGATTTTCTATTTTATTCTATGAAACTTTCTGGAATGTGTTAAAAGAGGATGTAGTAAAAATGTTCAATGAATTTTATGATAGTTCGCTTCAGTTAGGTAGGTTTAAGTTTGCAAATATAATTTTATTACATAAGAAATTAGGTGCTAACCAATTAAAAGATTTCATACCTTTTCATTATTAAACTGTTCTTTTAATACTATTTCTAAGGTTTTAACAATAAAAGAAGTACTAAAATGCATGAGTTAATAGATAATACACAAATAGCTTTTATTAAGGGTATAAATATCACTGATATGTAGTAGTAGTTCATATATTAATTGCTATTGTGAAAATAATATCATTTGTGTGCTTTTAAAACTTGATTTTCCTAAAGCTTTGATTCAGTTGATCCATTTTTCCTCAAAGATTTATTAATAGCTAGGGGTTTTAGTGCTAATTGGGAGTTGTGACGTCCCGCAAATCCGTACCCTTTGAATCGACAATAAACCACACATGTTCGACCCAAAAAGCACATAATGACGGGAAGTCATGAGAAAGAAAAGAAAAGAGAAGAAGAGAAGAGAAGAAAGAGAGAAGAAGAAAACCAAACAAAACAATATGGAATCCCACATCGCAGCGGAATAACATAAAATATCATATCAATGATCTTTACAAAACAGAAACTGTATATACATACATCAATCAGAGTTCAACAATCAATCACTAATTATCAGCCTGGACAGTTATAATAATCTATCCTTACAATTGCTGATAATATAAAAAACAACAATGCAGCGGAAAAATAAACATATAGAGGACAACGATCTAAAGACTTCCAGCTCTCTTGCTGAAGCTTCAAAGCACCAAATCTGAACAAGTAAATATTCTCGGTCTGACCCGAGCATTGAAAGGGAAGAACGTCCGAATCAGTCTAGTAAACCAGCGTGAGAAACGCACTTAACTAAATTTAATTTACCAAACTTTTTCTTTTGAAAACATAAGTATCTCGCAAGACATGCCCACACATAAAATACGGACATGTTTTTACCTTACAATAACCAAAAACATTTCATATCAAATTCTGTTATATTATAATATTGTCTATTGCACAAATAATAACTAATATAGCTGGAATTATTACCATTATTAAATTCCAATATATAACCCAAAATGAGTAATACAATCAAAATGGAAGATACGTAGCGGAGTTTGGATTTCCATACAAATGACCAGATGAAGGGACTACCTTTCGGCGGTACATCTCTAGAGGAAAGTATCGAGGACCATCAAAAAGGATCCTCTACCAACATAAGACTGGCCTACCTCTATAACTAGATAGTACCGAATATATCATCCCCCGGTTGTTACCGACCTTTTCAAGGGCCCTCATAGCATACAAACTACATTAATTTGCATCCCTAATGTCATAGCGGGAAGAAATATATCTAGAAAGGGATGATCATATCCTAATTGAGAACGACCCACTTAGCCCAGCTGCATCTAGCCCTGTTTCGGTCATTTTCGGTTGATAAGGCATGTGGTAACGATTACCTTTCACGTATCACATATCACAACACTTTGAATGCCACATTGCCATTTTCGTTGACTACTAATTGCCTTCCACATAAATAAAACCCCTGAGCTCGTACGTCTCAAGGAGGGTGTTAAACTAAGAGAAGTTGCCGTCTTCACCACCACTGATGTATATTTGTAAAAAGCAATGTACATAATCTTATAAATGCAATGTCAGACACTCGTCCATACAAGTTGTCTAGGAACAGAAAAACCGAAGGTACTTTCCTATCACATCCTGTCAAAAAATCTCTAGGATTAGTAGTGAATAGTCCTTGCATTGGATATTTCAGAACGAAGAGACTACTGCTACTGGATGTATACTGGGATTTTAACCCCAAACAATCAACAAGAAGTCCTTCACTATGAAAATCCTAAATATCAATATCATCGATAACCTGCACAATCGAACTCATATACATTGGTACGAAGTGGTTTTCAGATAAATATGATCCTGGTCTCTTCGCATCAACAATGCAAACACATTTCTCAACTCACACAGAAACTAAGTCTCATAGACTTATCACATCTCCAACTTTCAACTTGCTATCCTTCGGCCAAGTAAAAAGCTCGATAGATTGGAGTAATCACTTCGCACTACACGTATCAACATTCTTTACACAAACGATAATCAAGCCTACACAGATGGCTACGTACTAAGTGTACGACTAAATAGTTTCTACATCAAGTCGACAAACTAAAATGGCCAAATTTGATGGTTGATTATTTAACTATCAAAGCAACAAACAAATATTTAGCAACGTAAGCAATCACAAGGCCCTTTTAATTAATCTTTTATAAATTAAATCACTTTCCCAAATATTCACTTCAAATTATCTTTAAAAAGATATATTCTCAAGACCATTTCAATATTTCACTATTTGGAAAACATTTCCATACACTTATTTTAATAATAAGTGAATCACAATTTACTTTAATTTCAAACCATTCAAACTTCATTTTAAAATGTCACTTCCCAAAACATTCATTTTAATTTAAAAGTATTATTCACTGTTCAAAATCATGAATATAATTCCTAACGAAATTCATTGCTTCTACACATTTAATTAAAAGGATCATTCATTATCCAAAATCGTGAATATAATTCCTTTAACAAGCTTTCATATTTAACTTATAAAAAAAAATTGATTTCACATTTATAAAATAATGTTTATACATCTCATTTATATTTTATAAAAACTTTCATATATAAAATTCTTTTATTAACCAATTTCATTTATATCTCATTGATATGCGAAAATCCAATTATAAGTTTATTCACTTATAATTCTCTTATTTACAAATTCATTTCTTTTATAACTTCATAAATTTATAAATCATCTTATTTACTTATAAGATCCATTTATAACATCATTTTAACACTTATAAATCTCGTTTATAATTTCATTACTTTTATTTATAAAATATCACTTTTATAAATCTTATATATATCATTTATAATAAGTTCAAAATCTCAATTTAACTTAATTTACAAAATAGTTATCTCCATATTTAAAAAAATTATATTTAAACTATATTATAAAAATCATAGTTTAAGTATATTTCACAAAAATCATAATTTTTATAACATAAAAATTGTAACTTTTTTGTTCATTTAAAATAAATTCATTTTATTAACAATTGAAAAAATAACACAACATATTATTTCAAAATCACTTTGAAATTCTTTTTAAATTTGAAATCGTCATTTTAATATTTTAAAATTCCAAAAAACATAGCCCAATGTAGCAACAACACTAAATACGGCGATTCACATCAATCGTATCAATCCTGACATTCAAATATCATATATCATAGGATAACAACATATATAAAAATATCTGTAAATAAAAATCACACCGGTGAGGAATCCATTTGGATCCCTCCAACCTATCACTTGCAACAAATGTACATATGAAAAAATATGTACAATGTCCGCTTTGAGACAGACGCGCGTACAAAGGGTCATCCACTCGTACATGAGAACGTATATGGTCTCATCCGCTAAAATATGAGGGAATATATGAAAACCAATCAATATATATACAATATAGCATATATCACCCAAACAAGCATCAATAAACATAAAATAAATTTATTCCCATTTATATAAAAATATAAGCGAGTCAGAAAGAGTGAGTTGTACTCACATTGCTTGCGGCGGTCGTTGCACGTTTTATTTTGAATAAAATTAAACGCGCATTTAATTTTATTCAAAATTTTCACTAACTTCAATCAATTCCAATCCAGCTCCATCGCGTAGTGTTCTTCAATATGAACCTAAGGCAACTTGTTTCATGCAATTTCGACCTCGTATGTGAAAGATACATATTTTTAAAGATTACACGATTTAAATATATAATTATTTATAAAAAAAATTATTAACCTTAGTAAATTATGGCCGTTGATTTCAATACAACAGATCGTGGTCGCGTTCTATTTTCCTTCTTCTTTCTTTCGTACGCAACCTGCTCGAGAAACCCAACGTCGCCCTTGACCTTTTGGTTGCCGCGCCACATCCTTGCGATCAGAAGTCGATCGAGCAATGCCAAACGAAAGCTCTTCCCATGCAGCACCTCCGCCTCCAACAATGACGAACATGGCCCACTATCCATTTCAAAAAACATGTGTGAACGACGGACCTTTGAACGAGATTTGCCGACGATCTACTCAATTAAACTCGATCACCACCATTGATCTCATAGATCTCGCTACCCTCTACAATTTCCATTTAGATGCCGAAGCCTAAAAGTGAACGGATTGAGAGAACTTGAGGGGGAAAGAATCGAACGTTCTTGGCCATTGAAATTGAAGTATGACGGCTAGGGTTTAATAGGTTAGGGTATGTGCAATTTCGAAGTAGCAAAGTCCTTTTATATAAAATTTCAAAACACCATTCATCCGAAATTTTTTCGAACTTCAATCGAAGCGTGCTGCCAGGTGTTTGTAATGTTTTACTCCTATTTTGAACACAATGGAATATACATCATGAGCAATTCTATCATATTTGGAAGATAGGTTTTCAAATCGAGTTATTTAAATTAAAAATTATTTAAATAAATTTCTAGGCGTTTCAGCTATGTACGACCAAACTATAAATACGTTTGACACAAAATTTAAATCTTATGATAATATAACATTACGGATGCAATGAAACTGGTTTTTTCGAAATCCGAGACTGTGTCCAAAATGGCTATTTTTACACGTTAATTAAATATTAAAATTTTCAATTTCTTTTAAATCACTTTTAAATCAAATTTAAAAGTTTACGAACTTCATTCTACTCCAAATAAATTTATATCAACTCTTAAATCATTTTCATTCTCATTAAATTCCAAATCCAAATATTTCCACAATTTCCAATATTAAATTAGCAATTTAATTATGTAATTAAATTTCTATATTTGAAATATAAGTTTGCAACTTTATAAATTTAACTAGTGAATATTTAAAATCAATTAAATATCTGAATTCTGAATGACTGAAGTTTTGGGTCGTTGTAAGAGTGATGGATTATGTCGTTACTTAAAACTGGTAATCCAAGTACATTGGTTAATGTGTACCAGGAAATAAAATTCAATCAAACTGTGGACTTAGACAAGGTGATCCATATCACCTTTATTATTCAACTTAACTACCGATATTTTGTCTAAAATTATCAAATTGGCCACTAGTAATAGAATTTTAGATATTATAGTGAGATCACTCGTAATGGTCTTTCAGTTCTGCAATTTGCAGATGATACTTTGATTTTTATGTTCCATTTGCCTAAACATATTATGCTTAAATTTATTTTATATGGCTTGAACTTCTATCTAGTTTAAGGATTAATTTTGAAAAAAATCCCAATGCTAGTTTTAAATGACATAAATAATATAAAAAACCAAATTGCATGCACATTGAATTATAAAACGATGATATTCCTTCACTCTCGAATATTTAAGTATTTTAATTTGACCTCAAAAACTTGAACATGATGTTTGGATAATTATAGTAGATAAAATAAATAAAAGATTGTCCAAATGAATTGGTAAATACCTATTGAGAGCAAGCAGGATTATTCTCATTAGCTCAGTTTTATCCGCACTACCTATTTATTAGATATCATTTTATCCTTCTAAGAATAGGTAATTTGTAAAATAGGTAAAAATAGAAGAGATTTTGTATGGAGTGGAGATAATTTGAATTGTAGCTCTAAGTGTCTTGTTAATTGGGAAATGGTTTGTAAGTCTAAAAATGAGGGGGAGGTTAGGAATTATAAACATACATAACTTAAATATATAGTTATTTGGAAAATGTTTCTGGAAATTAATGATAAAAATGAAAATTTGTTATGGAAAAAATTAATATCGAATCAATGGTCTAGAAGGACTTTCAATTTATACCACACTACTACTAATAATATAAATGATATATCCTACTTTTGGAAATCGATAATATTAAATTTTGATTTTTACAATTTAGTAATCAATAATGTCGTACATTTTGGTACTAACACTTCTTTTTGGTATAAATGGTGGATTTCAATTATTCCACTTAAAGTGGAACTTTGAGAGTTATATGAAATATGCAGTTTCAAACATTTACTAATTTATGATATTTATAGGCCTAATTTAATTTTTCCTTAGGAATTTAGTTTTAATCTTACGCTAACGGGAAATACTTTAGCGTATTTTTCTTTATTGTGTGCTAAAATAGAATTATACAGTATTGATAATATAAAAGACATTAATATAAAGTATTGGGATATATATTCATTTTATAAATTTATAAATTTTGCATGAATTGAGTTGAAACTATTTAAATACATTTGGAGAGTTAGTGTCCCACCTAAGCAAAAGTGCACAGTGGTTAATTTTGTATGGCAAATTAAATACTATAGAACTTCTAAAAAGAAAAATATATTCAATGATAAAATTGTTATTTTTGTAACAATAAAATGGAAACTATTTTTCACTTATATTTTGGATGTAATATAACTAGATTTATACTTGTAAAAATTCTCAATTTATTTGATTCTAATATAAATTTTAGACATATTAATTGTGAGTTATATTGGAATAATCTTAAATTTTATTGTAAGGGTCACAATAGGTTTTACTTGACACTATTTACACAATTACTTGCTCATATTTTCGGTTTGATAGAAACCAACAAGTGTTTAATGGTATTAATTTCGGTTTGGAAAATTTAATATATATAATTTCTCTATTTAGTTCTAATTTGATTTCAAATCCAAGCTATAAATTAAATAAAAATTTAAGTTTTAAAGAGTTCCTAAAAAATGTAAATTCATATATTGAGTTTTTGAAGAACAAAATCATTCCAAATAATAGATATAATAGTAAGAAGTTAATTTAGTTTCTTTGGACAACCTTACCAGGGCATCATTTGATTTTTCATTTTTGTTAGGATATTAGTATTGTTGTTAATTTTATGTTTATTTACTTTTTATTTGTTTGTTTTTGTGCAATATGTTTAATTTATACTCTTTATTATTCCTTGCACAGTGTTAATCGTAATTTTTGATTGTCCTGTGTATTTTATTTTTAAATTACTATATTTTTATTTTTTGCATATATATATGTATATAAATATAAAATTATTAAGACAACGCATGCCTAAATGGGCCTAAATTTCGACAAAAATCGAAATACAAGTCCGTTAAAGCATAGGTCGCTGGATTTGGTACTTGCAAGTACGCATGGCATTATCAAAGATAGATATAAACCTAAACTCACAGCGGAAACAATAAAAGAATAAGAATACTGACTATGACTACTGCCTTAGAATTAATGGTATTCCTTGAATTGCAGATTGACACATCACCATCGAACATGAGAGAAAGAAGACTCTCCAACAACTAAGCATATCCAGCTTTAGTGACCCATTCCTCTAAATTCTATCCTTTGAGTTATAATAAGGAGTGGGTCAGAACAACGTTCTGGTGATTGAAAAAATACAAACTCTTTATAACATAAACTTATACCGATAGGTTTCCATTTAATTGTTATGTCTATTAAGGTTAGCAATTCTAATCTAACCTTGCATTGCATACACGATTACATACTTACCCCTTCCCAAGGAATGAAATATTATTGAATCCATATCAACCACTCAATAATTCCAAACCTATTAGCCACTTAATACTTCTAAATATGAAGTGGGTTTCTATAATTCTTTTTAAAAGAGAATTAGGTAGAATCTATCATTTATTCCTTAGTTGAGGTAGACTCCATTTTTTAAGACCTACTCCTAAGGTGGTTTCCTAACAGTGTTGTCAATGGTCAGTGGGTCCTAGCTAAAAGACATCTAACCACTATTTAAGGCTTCTGACATTTAATATCCAACTATTACGACAATTATTACCGACAAAATCATAGTCATGTAATAAACAGTACCCAAGCTATTTAACACCTTTTTATTAGCAAATAGGCAAACCATGGTCATTTAAGACCTTAATTAAGGTAGACCCCATCATTTAAGACCTATCTCCAAGGCGTGCTCCTAAAGGGTACTATTATTATTTTGGCTTTAGCAATGTAAGAGACTGTACCCAAGCCACTTAATACATCCCAGTGGAAAATAGATCAACCGCGTTATTTAAGGCCTACTTCCAGAAGCATGCTCCTCAATGCTACTTTCTAACTATCGTTGCTTGGAAATCTCATTGAGTTGCTTAATACTTCTTTTATTAGGAAAGACGAGGATTTTATAGTCACTTAAGAACCCAAATCTAAAGCGAACCCTTATCGAGATACCCACCCACCTTTTAATTATAAATATAACATCTCATTAGGTTACTTCTTTTGGTAGGGAGGCAGACCCTTCAGCCACTTAAGACCTTAACACCGAAGTAAACCCATTTTAGAGACATCCTTATTTATTTGGAATTTCACTAGGTTACTTAATGCTTCCATTGAGGAGAGAGGCGGACCCTTCAGCCACTTAAGACCTCAAAGCAGAAGCGAACCCCTATGGAGATATGCTCGTCGCTTCTAATTCCAAATTTGAACCATTTAGTACATTCCAATTAAGAAAGAAAGCCCTATCTCTCATGTCGTCACAGTTCGTTGGATTAGTGATATCTCATATTAGTAGTAAATACACCCTACTGCTGGTAGTTTCAAAGTGAAGGGCAGTCTTCCGTCGAGTGACTTTATTGACCTCGCTTACTAACCTATTAAGTCCAATTAACCATCCTAACTCTTTATTTATATATCTTAGATAGACATTAGACCTAGCTTACAAATTCCCTTTTTTATTTAAGGCAATTAGATATATCTTAAATATTTTTCTACCGATAAATCCCGTTTAATGCTCATAAAATGTCAACTTGTCCATAAAATCCTAATGGATATTTCCAAAGACATTTATGTATGATTACTTATTTCAAATTAGTAACCTTTTATATCTATTACATTTTTGTCAATTCAACTTCTTTATTTATCAATCCTATTAATCAATTTACCCTATCAAATTATTGCAACTTCTATATTTATTATCATTTAATGAAGTTACAACCTTTTAAAATCTTTCCTCGTCAGTTAATTATCTTAAACGTGAATACTACATGCAAGTATTGCTATTAGCTTTTTATTTAATTTTTATGAGCACAGTGATTATGTACAAATATTTACATTTATTAAATATGTTTTAGTCATATACCTTTACTAGAATATACTTTTCCATGTTAAATTGTTAGAATCATACCTAAACCCATTATAATTTCCATAAATTAGTCCAAAATAGAAGATTTAACTTTAAAATATAAAAGATTGCATCATTCGAAATTACAAGGAATAATCATTTCCTTTTATTATTGAAATAGACAGTGCAAACTACAATGATTCATACTTTACACATCTCTTTCTCTTTCTATTTGCATCTATTCCTTGTTAGATTTAACATTGTATCTTTCTTGAAGGGAAAGAAATCAATATAGTTTACAAACATTAAACGGATCTAATTTCAACATCTCCAATATAGAAAAGTTTACATTCTAACAAGATTTAGGTAATAATCCAAATCTATAACAATATTATACAACCTATTTCAGATCTGTAATAAATTTCATTCGAATTAATATTCCAAATTCACACTTGTGGGACTTATTTCTAGATTATGTTGTATACAATGCTAAATCAACTCATCTATAATGCTAAATCAATTCATAAAGAAGAATATGTTGGGAATATTTATTATATTCAGATCGTATTCAATTCGTTGCCTACAACTTATATATAATAATTCTATTGGGCATAAAAATCAAATAAACACCAATGGGATAATTTCCATATTATGACAATCTATAAAAATTCACATTCACCTTTTAAAAGCAATTCGGATCTCCAGATTTGAAGTAGAACCTTTAATTCATCTTCAAATCTTTTAATCTAGGAGATATGTATAAAAAGGGTATATACATAAATTAGAATTATAGATATGAGAAGAGATTTGGGATTGTGAGAGAAAATAGATTCATATATATATATATATATATATATATATATATATATATATATATATATATATATATAAATTACCTCAAATATGCATATGGTTGATTCTCTTCTCCTTTTTATTAGATTTCTACTTTTCACCGATTTGTTTGAATATAGATACAAATACCTTATCTTTATAATTTAGAAACAAAGTGGAAAAGAAGAAATGATATAACTTTTCTACTGCCTCCATAAAAATATGAGAAGAGAAGGAAGGTTTAGGCCTTAATTTATAGGTGCTAGAATCGGCCAGAACCGGTAGGTCGAAATATATTAAATCCGGGCCGTTGAGGATTGGTTTACTGGAGCCGCCAGGTCACCACCAGTCGACTGCCCTTGGGTGAGCAGTCGACCACTAGGGGTCGACCTTCCCCAATGATGATTCAGCCTGTTGGCCCGGTTAATTGATATAAAAACATCAATTATTTCCTATTTAATTATTTTTGTTTTGAATTCATTTTTCGTCCGTAACTTCTTCGTTTGAACTCCGATCGCAAAACTCCAAATATGAAAGTTGCTTAGAATTTCACTACGAATGCAATGGTGCAAGTTTCATGGTCAAATTCCATCATTTTCATAATGTTGGCATCAAAATTGGCCACCAACATGCAATTATAAGTGAAAGCACCAATATCCAATCATAGATCAAAGATAGAGTATTGGTAAAGAATATAATATGAAGAATAACTAAAATTATAATGGAAGCAAGTAAAAAAGCTAAGATTTATAGTGGTTTGGCTAACTCCGACCTACGTCCACTCCAGAAAAATCCTTTTTTAATATCAGAAATTTGATTACAGTTACAATCTGGAATTTCTGAATAAAAATAGAAGAGTAGCCTCTAGGAGAAAGACAAAGAGAAACAAGGTGAAGATCTCCCTTTTTACTATATTTATGGAAGAAACTCTGGCTACAAGACCTCCTCACCTACATGGGATCGCCCTGATGATCGCTGAGCCCAACTTGTCCATCCTGTGCAGACCCCAAGTAGAACCTGAAGTAGAACCCAAAGTAATTCCTTTGGTGACCTGAGGTAGTTCGTATGCCGACCCCAAGTGAAGTCTAATGCCAACCTGAAATATAGCCAATGTTGACCCTATGCAAGGTCCATGCCGACCTAAAGTGAAGTTCACGCCGACCCGAAGTAAAATCTTCACTGGCCCGAAGTCCAAACCAATGCCGGCCCAATGTAATATGCCGACCTGAAGCCATATGCCGACCCCAAGTAGGACCCAAAGTAGTACTCAAAGTAATTCCTTTGGGGACCCGAAGTAGTTCGTATGCCAAACCCAAGTGAAGCCTAATGCTGACCTGAAATGTACCCTATGCCGACTCCATGCGAGGTCCATGCCGACCCGAAGTGAAGTCCACGCCAACCCGGAGTAAACTCTTCACTGACCCGAAGTCCAAATTGATGCCGACCCCATGTAATATGCCGACCTGAAGCCATATGCCGGCTCCAAGTAGGACTCGAAGAAAACGTCATGCCGACCCGAAGTAAGACCCGAAGTAGGACCCGAAGTAAACCCTATGCTGACCCGGAGTGAAATCAATGCCAACTGACCCAATCTCTTTAATGCCGACCTGGAGTTGTAACCAAATTCCGACCTCTTGCAACTCCTATAGCCGACCCCTTGCAACTCCTATACCCGACCCGAGGTATTGAACGTCGGCCCGAAGTAAACAAGGCACCGACCCGAAGAAAACAAGGTGCCGATCCAAGTGACTCAACCAATGTCGACCCGTAGTTAAAGCCGTGCCGACCCGAAGCAACGGCTTTGCCGACCCAAAGCAACTCCTTGGCTGACTCAAAGCAACTTCTTGGCTGACCCAAAGCAACCCGGCCTTTTTCGAAATACATATTCCAAGTAACCAACGTCATTTACCCATCAACCATGCTTAATCCCGATTTCATATTCATTTTTATTATCCATAATTGATCATCCATCCGTCTATTCGAATCAAACCCATGATCTTCCAACCTCGCTAACAGTGTAGTCGGTTGGGTTGAATCCATCTGTATTCTGCCTTGCCAAAAGGCGGGTTAACACATAAACTCCATTTTTGGAGCCTAACTAACTAACTAACTTACTAAATAACTAATGCCAAAGTATGAGGTGTTACATTCTTCCATTTTAAAAAGAATTTTATCCCTAAAATTTCACAAATGACTAAGTCAAGTTTTTGGCTCCTAATTATCCTAAACTACATAACCAATGAGTGTAGAATAAATTTCACAACCAAACATGCGTAAGTGCATAGTGTGTTACTGTACCACCATACATGAAATATGTATGTAGAATAATTCTAAATCTGATCCTCCTATATGAATGCATTTCTTTTGAAACCATTTTCAGGATGAAAACAACCTACATATATACTGGCAGTTCTACATGCATATAGCTTTTTGGAAAATCTTTTCAACCAAAACCTCCATACACCTACAAACAGAAGTATGAAGCAACCAAATTTGCATCGACTTCCTATCATCAAGTAATCTGACATGTCAAAAAATCACTTTCTAAATTTTACTCTTATGTTGGAAAATGGAATTTGGGCGGAGAATTAAACATTCTTACCACAATATAATCTTACTATTCTCGTACTACAGTGAAAATTTCTTTGCTGCCCGGGATTCACTACAAATTTTCCAAGTATAAAATGCATATGGAGGCTTATTATCGTGTTCTAAAACGAAACTAGGTCTAAAAATAGACTTAAGCGCATCATCGACAAGGTACAGAAATAGAGAGTCCAAGGCTAAAACAGCTTTTTCCTTGTTATCGCTTGCATTTATCACATCGTCAACCCTAATGCACCGCTAAATTCACAAATTCTAACTCTATTTACCTTCCCTACGCCTAACATATGGCCCTCAAAATCAAAGTTTTCACAAAATCCTTCTTACTTTTCAAATTTGTATGTCATTTGAAAAATAAAACCCCAAAATATTTAGAAGCATATTTTCTCTTAAAATAAAATTTTGAACAAAACTCAAAAAATAATTTAAGAGCCAAAAATAACTAAAACACAAAACTTTTTTTATTCTATGTTTTTTTTCAAAAGGGAACTTTTCAAATCAAGGTGAAATTTTCTAAAATATTTTCCTTCTCAAAAATTTTGATAAATCAAGCCATACTTTTTGCGTAGTCGGAAGTCGATTATGCTTCAAACGCATAAACCAAATTTTAAAATTCTACAACTAACCTCTACCTAAGAATTTGACATTTTATTTAAAAATGTAAACATGTTTATTATTCAAAAAAATTTGCTTTTAAGGAACATGAGCAATGGCCCACGATATCACAATAACTTTGTCATGTCCTTTGCTAAAATTTTCAACTATTTTAAACTTCCAGTCTTACATTGCATTTACTGTTATTTAAGTGTCTTTATGAGATTCCCAAATTTACATTGATTCTCTACTGTGTATACATATATAGGAGCAGTTCGCGTATCTAGAAAGAATAACACAGTAAATGAATAAAAACTCATAATATCGTGAGTGCCTTTTTAAGAGACAACTAACAGTTTTACAACCCAAAAACACAAAAGAAAAGAACGAATGCTGGAAATAAAAAGATACAAGTGTAACGACCAGATTTTCAACCCTTGTATATCGATACTAATACATCCATGGTATTCGTGTGCCGAGCACCCAAGTATGGGAAAGACATAAATTTAGGATAAAATAAAAGAACAGATAAATAAAAGAAGAACACAAGATCGGAATCTCACAGCGCAATGATAATTTATAACATCAAAAGAAGAGTACAAATGGTTACTCTAAATACAAAATTTTTAGAGTTGCAAAACCTTACTATCATCAGTCTGGATAATTATAATTGCCAGTCCTTACGACACTGATACATGCACATAGTTAAAAGGGAACAACTGAAATAGAAATAGATAGATAATGGAAGTCTCCAGCTTGTCTTCTAAACCCTGAAGCGTCCAAGGTAAAACCTGATTCTTAGCCTACTCAAAAGAGTACGCGAGGACTTTAGGGAAAACAAAACCAAGCGTCGGACATAAGTATGGTATGAGAAAACTCGAGATACATGAATATATTTAATAGTGACTATTGAGACTGAACGGATTCTCGTAATGGCTTCCCCCTCAAAAGAAACCAACCTTTTATTAGGTTTAATATAGTGATATGATAGATAATGTCTAGGGTGTGGGGTATTGTAATATCAAATAGCTGTGGTGCTTGCGTTGGTCACACCACAACATATTAGGTTACATTTAAATCCACTAAGATTCGTTCGCATAATGGTTTTTCCGCGGGGATCTCTTCGAGAGAGCCAAATCCAATCTCCATGCAAAAGGATCAAAAACCACCTTCCGAGCGTCATATATTTAGAAAATATACCATAAGGTAAATAAAAGTGGCCCAGCATCTGAACATAAACATAAACAGTGTGAACAAAATATCATCAACTCCCCCGGCTAGCAATCGATACGTATCTCTAGATATAGAGTTGGTAACATCCCGACATAGGACATAGGTCGCTAACCCCAGGTTATGTATCCTTGTAACGATAGCGATTTTTCGTTGCCCAAAAACCGAAATGTTATGGCTTTAAGAAAGAAGAAAAGAAAAAAAGAAAGAGGATAGTAAAAAGGAGAGAAAAGAAAATAGAACGGAACAGAAAACAGAAAATAGAACAATATCAGAATCTCACAATTCGCAGCGGAACAACATATAATAGATAAATGAATAATCTTTAATCAAAGAACTATATCCGTTATTACATTAGATCACATTACAATTCATTACATCAGAGTGTACAACAACAAACAATTTTAAACAGCGGAAAAGAAATACTATATACTAGTAATACGCCATCCAGCTTGCCTCCAGCAACTCCTGAATTCCAGAATATCCTGATAAACCTTAACTCTTGACTGCCCGTGTGAAAAATTGGTGGGCACCCAGAGTTTAGGAAGGAAAACAATAAACTCCGAGTCAGTCATGTGACTGGTGTGGGAACTAAAACAGTTTATTTTTCTTTTAAAAATCAAAAATAGAGGAATATTTTTAAAGTCAATTCGCAATGCTTTTAAAAATGAGACTACCATAAGGCCTCCCGCACACACACAATGCAAACGCAGAATCGGAGGAGATTTCTCCTTATGATAGTCAAAGATGCTTGATACGCATTAAAAAGAACATTTGATATTATTACTAGTGCATAGTGTAGAGAAAATTCATTTCGAAAATAAAGATATAAATCTTAGACGACATAGACATTTCGAACTATGCCTACTATAGCTACCATGTTCAATAGCGGGTTACCGCCATATTCCATGGCAGGTTATACAACTAAAACCGTACAAAGCTCGTATTTGAAGAATGGATTTTTCCAACAAATGGTCAGGCCAAGGAACTTCTCATTGCCACATGGAAACGCCTCTGGAAGGACGCCCCGAGAACCAAACCGTTCTCCGCTAAACAAAGCCGGGAATCCCTTTTCCCAAGGAATATTACAAACCCTCAGATATGCCACCCCCGGTCCTTTGGAACCTTTAAACGAGCGCTCGTCACCATCATCACACAATCATAACAAAGTGTTTTCAACATGAGTAAGTATCTGGCTCCATACCATGATACTACCCTTTTCCAGAAGGAATGGCCATACCCTAGGGAAGCGATCCCTGGAAACCTTGCCGCACAATTCCTGTTTCGACCATTACTGGTTTGTGAGGCTCGACGAAGTCACGTCCACAAAACATACTTTATACAAAAGCCATGCTTTGGGTCAACAAATGATCATAGAAATGATCACCAAGATAGACGATCAAACAAATGATCCTATCACAAATAATCAACACAATGATCATTTCACAGCAACACTCAGTATGTCACATTACCAAGATTGGGAGTATATCGCTGATAACCTTCAACTATATAACCTCTGAGCTCGTACGTCTCAGAGAAGGGTGTTAAGCTAAGAGAATAAATTCTCCGCCACCAACAGAAATATATTTGAAAGAAATCGGCTTTACATCTCAATTTGTAATGTCAGACACATAATCCATACAAGTCTGTTCCAGGCTCGAACAGAACCGAAGGCACTTACAAAGAAGTCCTTGCAATCCGGATAATCTCTAATCACGCCCGAATTTCCCATCACATATGGAGATCTCTATACCGGGGATCAGCCAGTGCAGAGACAATCAACAAGAAACCCTTTCGCTTTTGAAAATATCCGGTCTTCAACACCGATCTTCAAATGCAATTCATAACGACGTATCACATATTCGGAATGGGTTATACGACCCCAAGGTCCTTTCCCGGTTAACCCGAATAGTGAGCGCTTATTTTTAAAAAAAATAAGTGTGGCATTCAAATTCAAATAAATCACAACAAATACCTATTTAAAGGTAAATATTGATAGTCGGTTATTGAACTATCAATAGATATGCCAACATCACCAGATTCCAAATAATTTTCTAAATTATTTATTTCCCAAAAATATCTTTAGAAGATATAAACTTTCCATACTTCAAAAATAAATCAATATTTATTTTTTAACCTATTTTCCAAATTTCATTTATAAATTCCATATTGAATTCATATGCTAAAATATCTATGAATATACGTTTCCAATTATTCATTTTCAATTTATCTTTAAAAAGATAAATTCTCAACATATTCTCTTTATATTGGAAAACATTTCCATACTTATTAAATAAGTAATTCACGATCTTTTATTTTCAACACTTGGAAAATATTCAATATACTCTAATCGAAATTAAGTATATATTTCATTCTTTAAGAAAATTATTCTCTTTAACATATTTATTTGGGCCAAAACGAATGTTGCGTAAAACATCGTTACGACAATCCAAAATCACTAGTATAGGGATTCAAAATTAAAATAGATATATAAATCCCAATACTATACAAAACATTTCTTTTCGAAATCATTTACTATAACAACAGTGTTATAGTCCACCATTTCCTTTTATTTCTCGAAAACATCTATTTCAACAATAAATGTTGAAATCTATGGTTTCGAATCTCAACACCTTTTAAAACATCTTTAGATCGTTTTAATTCTATTTAAAACATCACATCCAAAATAATTTCTTTAACATAATATTCACTATTCAAAAACGTGAATATACCTTGTTAATAAATTTCATCACTTCTATTCATTCTATTTTAAAGGATTATTCACTGTCTAAACATGAATATAACTCCATTAATAAATTACAACAATTTTACTTATCAAAATAAGTCGTTGCGAATTTATAAAACAACGTTTATAGATTCTATTTCTATTTATTTTATATCAACTCCTTTTTATAAATTCCTTTATTAACCTATCTCAATTCATATCGCAATGATATACTAAAAATTCATATTATAAGTCAAACACTTATAATTTATTTGTTTACAAAATTGTTTCTTTAAACTCCCCAAATTTATAAATCTTATAACTTATAAGATTCTTTTATTTATCCAAAATCTATTCTTTTAAATAACTTTACAAATTTTATAAACCTACTGTTTATAGAATTCCATTTATAACTTCACCGTTATAATTCTATAATTCCAATTTATGAAATTCATTTACAATTCATTCTAATACTTGTAAAAGCTCGTTTTATAATTCAAATATTTTTAATTTATAAATATCAATTTATAAATCTTTTAATATAAAACAATTTATATTACTATTTTTAAAACGTCTTTAAACTCTTTTATAATTTCATCATTTGATTTATAAAATAATCCAATTTTATAAATCCTATCTTTAAACTTTTTACAATAAATTCAACAATCCCAGTTTAAGCTATTTTATAAAATCATTAATCTCATATCTTCAAAAAATCAACTTTTAACTGAATTTCTCAAAAATCATAATTCTTATAATATTAAAATTATAACGTTTATTTATTTAAGATGAATCAATTTCAAAAATAGTTTATAAACGTATACTTCCAAAAATCACTTTAGAAATCAAAATCGTTGTTTTTAAACTTCAAAAATTGGATCCGATGACGCAACACATCAATAGTCAATCACGACTTTCAAACATCATATATCATCCATGATAAACAATCAAATATCACAATATATGAAGTCAAATAAATATTTGTGAGGAATCCAGTTGGATCCCTCCAACCTGTTTCCCTGCATCCACAGACATTAGCACAATACCAATTCCGTTTCAAGACGGAATATCGCGGTATATGGGATTTTATAAAATATTATCCGCTTACTAACGGCGCAATAGGGTCTCATCCGCTATACAATGCGGGAAATCAATCAACTGCAATATATACATATGCCAATATATATATATATATTGCTATATATATAATATAATACCAATTCCACTTCGACGTGGAATATCGCGGTATATGTGTGTAATAAATAACCTCCGCTTACTAACGGCGTATAGGGTCTATTCACATCCAATATATATATATATATATATATATATATATATATATATATATATATATATAACAATCATCATTCAAGCATTCAATCAACACAACTAACAATTTTAAATCTAACTATTTAAAATTTAAATAAATCCTTTAGAGTGAGAAGTTCTCACCTTTACTTTTATTAGCAATCCATTTTCCATCTTGACTCAATTTTCTTGATTTATACCTTGTATAAATATTTACACAATTTATTAATATTCGAATAAATCGAATAATAAATTTTCATTTGATAATTTTGATTCATCGGTGATTTCATTTTAATAGTTAAATTAACTGATGGTTTTATTTAAACTAATTTCTTCTTTAATAAATTTATTTTAACTAAAAATTAAATTTAATTAACCAAACTCTTCTTTAATAACTTAATCAATTATAAATTCAATTTTTTAACTAAAATTTTCTTTTTATTAACTACAATAGATAAAACAAATTTATTATCGTAAACTATTTATTTTATAACAACTTAACTAATCATTTCACTTTAAATTAATATCTTTAAATCAATTTCTTTTAAAAAATTAAATTTATCTAACTAATTATTAAATTTCTTTTTCTTACCAATTAATAATTTTAATTGACCAATATTAAATTTATACAATTTTCCTGGTTTCAACTAAAAATCTGAATTTTAAACTAATTTTGTCTAGTTCAAATTAAACTTCAACTAAATTTACTTTAAACCAAAATCTCATTTTCCTAAATATTTCAAATATTTGCTTATATAAATTTCTTCAATATTTTAAAATCCCTTTGTATAAATTTCACTTTTATATATATACATATATATATATATTTATAAATCTTTATAGTTTTTAAAATCTTATATATTTATTAAATTTATTCCTAATTTCAAATAAATTAACAAACTGTTTCATTTTTTTTTTTTCGTTACTTTCTACAATAGTAAAAACAAGATTTTACTTAAATCCCTTTCTTTTTAAATCTATCTATTTATATTATTTTTTTCTTTACTGTATTTTAAAATCCCAGTTTAAATATTTGAATTTAAATTAAATCAAATTATAAAAGCAGAATAAAATTTATACCTCACTGCAAATTCGCGAACCCAGCTAGCGTCGCCACTGCCTCGAGAACGAGGTCTCCATCGCCTCCATACACCGCGTGCCCATTCCCCCAAATCGCGAACGCCAACGCCTATGAATCGCGCGCCACTGCTTCTTCACGCGCGAGCACCACCTCGCTGTCGCCCAATCTCGTACGCACGCCACAGCCTCAAGCTTGAGTTCCTCACCATCACTGCCAATCGCGACCATCAACGCGCGCCTCCTCTACCAGCCTCCACTGCGCGTGCGCTTCCCCACGTGAGCCCCAAGTTCAAACGCGCCGCCACTTGTCGCGTTCCTCCTTGCTTGTTCGATCGAGACCGCGTTCGCCCCTTTTTTTTTTCTTTTTTTTTTTACTGAGGCTTCGGCCATTTGATTTTTAAAACGAACGAGAGGAATGAGGGACATTTAAACGTGAATGAGGTATGCTCGGCACGATTTTTAGCGTGATCTTCTGCGTGTTTTTAGGCAAAAATTTAGGAAGGTAACGTGATGTTTGACTAAGTTTTAAATTTAAATTTAAATTGTATCCGATTCAATTGCAACGCGTTTACTCACCGTGTGCTCACATACCAACTCCGAAAAATAAGAAATTTGAAATCCGGCAATAATTCAATATTACGGACCCAATGGAACTGGTTTCGTCGAATTCCGAGACTGTGCCTCGGACGGCTATTTTTAAATATCGATTCAAACGATTTAATTTCAAAACTGAACAATTCACTTCCAAATTAAATTCTGAAGCTTCTAAAATCTTCAATATTATCAATATGAATTTTACAAGCCTTTGAAATATTTTTAATCAGCTTAAAATTGAAGATTCAAATTTTTATTCAACTTTCAATAGATTAAATTCTAAAATTTAATCGTCTATTTCAAAGTTATATTGAAAATTCAATCCAAACCATCATTCAAACTTTTAAAATTAATTAAATATTCTCAAATTAAATTGTTAAAAATTCTGGGTCGTTACAATCTTCCCCCCTTAAAAGAATTTCGTCCCGAAATTACAAATTAAGAAGAATGCCCTTATCCCGTCTACTATTT
This sequence comes from Allium cepa, assembly GCA_030765085.1. NCBI lineage: Eukaryota > Viridiplantae > Streptophyta > Magnoliopsida > Asparagales > Amaryllidaceae > Allium > Allium cepa. The sequence goes on along the minus strand of CM060946.1, from coordinate 118,914,324 downwards.
TTTACAATTCAAATAGTTTTATCAACTTACTAACCTAAATCTTTTTACTAGAGATTCACTATCATTTCAACTAGCTTTCCAACTTCAATTATAAGTTTCAAACAACATTGTTTTCCTAACAATTCAACTTTAAATTCAAATTCAAATTTCAAACTTTCAAAATTTCTCAAAAATTTTCTAACACCCTAAATTTTCGAAAAATTTCGCCAGCGTCTCCTTTGCGCGGCTAGCTCAGTACGACTACAAAATGGCACCACGGCCCCTCAGAATCAAAAAGAAAAGAGAAAGCCAAGTGGCTGGAGAAGAAAATCATCAAATTTCATACTGAAATTGAAATACGTACCTTTTTGTCGAGCCATTTAATTTTTTTATCTTCAAAAATCAAAATCCAATCCCTTTATACACCTGTATATCCTGTTATTCATAATATCCAATTCCAACATTCAAACCATTTTGCCAATTCTATTACAAAATTTTCAACATATGCTTCTTTTACATTTTTACTTCACTATTGAAGTTACATATTCATTTTCATTCAATTTTACATTTCAATTCAATTCCATTCAATTTCATTTGAATTCAATTCACAATTTAAATTCCATTCGAATTCAATTCTCAATTCCAAATATTGAATTCTAACGATTAACTTTCATTTACTAATTCTTTTCAATTAGTACATTCACTTATTCATTTTAAATTTCAATTTCCATATTCAATTCATCTCGAATTTACTAATTACTAACAAAGGAAATTTAAATTTATTTCTTTTACTTACTTGAATTTATATACAAATTCAAATTTATCTTCCAATTTAGCTCACGACTAAACTTTAATTTTAACCAATTCAAATTTCAATTCATTAGTCCAAGAATTAATAATTTATCAAGTTAGTTTACTTGAATTCAATCCATTTTATTTAATTCCATATACTAATGATAATAATTCAATATTATCACTTCCTAACAATCATGCAACCATATACTATAATAATTCATAGAAAATCATTTCTTTTCCTATACAAAAATAGTTTTGGGCAAAATTATCTTATTTACTCGATTCAAAAACAATTTTATATTCACTAACAAATATGCGCTCATATTTATTATTACACTCAAACTCATTCTAGAGTACTACTGACTCTATCTCTAATGAGTAACACCCAACAGAACCATAGTTGTCGCTTAACCATAAGCTCTGATACCAAATGTAACGATAGCGATTTTTCGTTGCCGAAAAACCGAAATGTTATGGGTTTAAGAAAGAAAAAAAGAAAAAAAAGAAAGAGGATAGTAAAAAGGAGAGAAAAGAAAATAGAACGGAACAGAAAACAGAAAATAGAACAATATCAGAATCTCACAATTCGCAGCGGAACAACATATAATTGATAAATGAATAATCTTTAATCAAAGAACTATATCCGTTATTACGTTACATCACATTACAATTCATTACATCAGAGTGTACAACAACAAACAATTTTAAACAGCGGAAAAGAAATACTATATACTAGTAATACGCCATCCAGCTTGCCTCCAGCAACTCCTGAATTCCAGAATATCCTGATAAACCTTAACTCTTGACTGCCCGTGTGAAAAATTGGTGGGCACCCAGAGTTTAGGAAGGAAAACAATAAACTCCGAGTCAGTCATGTGACTGGTGTGGAAACTAAAACAGTTTATTTTTCTTTTAAAAATCAAAAATAGAGGAATATTTTTAAAGTCAATTCGCAATGCTTTTAAAAATGAGAATACCATAAGGCCTCCCGCACACACACACAATGCAAACGCAGAATCGAAGGAGATTTCTCCTTATGATAGTCAAAGATGCTTGATACGCATTAAAAAGAACATTTGATATTATTACTAGTGCATAGTGTAGAGAAAATTCATTTCGAAAATAAAGATATAAATCTTAGCCGACATAGACATTTCGAACTATGCCTACTATAGCTACCATGTTCAATAGCGGGTTACCGCCATATTCCATGGCAGGTTATACAACTAAAACCGTACAAGGCTCGTATTTGAAGAATGGATTTTTCCAACAAATGGTCAGGCCAAGGAACTTCCCATTGCCACATGGAAACGCCTCTGGAAGGATGCCCCGAGAACCAAACCGTTCTCCGCTAAACAAAGCCGGGAATCCCTTTTCCCAAGGAATATTACAAACTCTCAGATATGCCACTCCCGGTCCTTTAGAACCTTTAAACGAGCGCTCGTCACCATCATCACACAATCATAACAAAGTGTTTTCAACATGAGTAAGTATCTGGGCTCCATACCATGATACTACCCTTTTCCAGAAGGAATGGCCATACCCTAGGGAAGCGATCCCTGGAAACCTTGCCGCACAATTCCTGTTTCGACCATTACTGGTTTGTGAGGCTCGACGAAGTCACGTCCACAAAACATACTTTATACAAAAGCCATGCTTTGGGTCAACAAATGATTATAAAAATGATCACCAAGATAGACGATCAAACAAATGATCCTATCACAAATAATCAACACAATGATCATTTCACGGCAACACTCAGTATGTCACATTACCAAGATTGGGAGTATATCGCTGATAACCTTCAACTATATAACCTCTGAGCTCGTACGTCTCAGAGAAGGGTGTTAAGCTAAGAGAATAAATTCTCCGCCACCAACAGAAATATATTTGAAAGAAATCGGCTTTACATCTCAATTTGTAATATCAGACACACAATCCATACAAGTTTGTTCCGGGCTCGAACAGAACCGAAGGCACTTACAAAGAAGTCCTTGCAATCCGGATAATCTCTAATCACGCCCGAATTTCCCATCACATATGGAGATCTCTATACCGGGGATCAGCCAGTGCAGAGACAATCAACAAGAAACCCTTTCGCTTTTGAAAATATCCGGTCTTCAACACCGATCTTCAAATGCAATTCATAACGACGTATCACATATTCGGAATGGGTTATACGACCCCAAGGTCCTTTCCCGGTTAACCCGAATAGTGAGCGCTTATTTTAAAAAAAAATAAGTGTGGCATTCAAATTCAAACAAATCACAACAAATACCTATTTAAAGGTAAATATTGATAGTCGGTTATTGAACTATCAATAGATATGCCAACATCACCAGATTCCAAATAATTTTCCAAATTATTTAGTTCCCAAAAATATCTTTAGAAGATATAAACTTTCCATACTTCAAAAATAAATCAATATTTATTTTTAACCTATTTTCCAAATTTCATTTATAAATTCCATATTGAATTCATATGCTAAAATATCTATGAATATACGTTTCCAATTATTCATTTTCAATTTATCTTTAAAAAGATAAATTCTCAACATATTCTCTTTATATTGGAAAACATTTCCATACTTATTAAATAAGTAATTCACAATCTTTTATTTTCAACACTTGGAAAATATTCAATATACTCTAATCGAAATTAAGTATATATTTCATTCTTTAAGAAAATTATTCTCTTTAACATATTTATTTGGGCCAAAACGAATGTTGCGTAAAACATCGTTACGACAACCCAAAATCACTAGTATAGGGATTCAAAATTAAAATAGATATATAAATCCCAATACTATACAAAATATTTCTTTTCGAAATCATTTACTATAACAACAGTGTTATAGTCCACCATTTCCTTTTATTTCTCGAAAACATCTATTTCAACAATAAATGTTGAAATCTATGGTTTCGAATCTCAACACCTTTTAAAACATCTTTAGATCGTTTTAATTCTATTTCAAACATCACATCCAAAATAATTTCTTTAACATAATATTCACTATTCAAAAACGTGAATATACCTTGTTAATAAATTTCATCACTTCTATTCATTCTATTTTAAAGGATTATTCACTGTCTAAACATGAATATAACTCCATTAATAAATTACAACAATTTTACTTATCAAAATAAGTCGTTGCGAATTTATAAAACAACGTTTATAAATTCTATTTCTATTTATTTTATATATACTCCTTTTTATAAATTCCTTTATTAACCTATCTCAATTCATATCGCAATGATATACTAAAAATTCATATTATAAGTCAAACACTTATAATTTATTTGTTTACAAAATTGTTTCTTTAAACTCCCCAAATTTATAAATCTTATAACTTATAAGATTCTTTTATTTATCCAAAATCTATTCTTTTAAATAACTTTACAAATTTTATAAACCTACTGTTTATAAAATTCCATTTATAACTTCACCGTTATAATTCTATAATTCCAATTTATGAAATTCATTTACAATTCATTCTAATACTTGTAAAAGCTCGTTTTATAATTCAAATATTTTTAATTTATAAATATCAATTTATAAATTTTTTAATATAAAACAATTTATATTACTATTTTTAAAACGTCTTTAAACTCTTTTATAATTTCATCATTTGATTTATAAAATAATCCAATTTTATAAATCCTATCTTTAAACTTTTTATAATAAATTCAGCAATCCCAGTTTAAGCTATTTTATAAAATCATTAATCTCATATCTTCAAAAAATCAACTTTTAACTGAATTTCTCAAAAATCATAATTCTTATAATATTAAAATTATAACGTTTATTTATTTAAGATGAATCAATTTCAAAAATAGTTTATAAACGTATACTTCCAAAAATCACTTTAGAAATCAAAATCGTTGTTTTTAAACTTCAAAAATTGGATCCGATGACGCAACACATCAATAGTCAATCACGACTTTCAAACATCATATATCATCCATGATAAACAATCAAATATCACAATATATGAAATCAAATAAATATTTGTGAGGAATCCAGTTGGATCCCTCCAACCTGTTTCCCTGCATCCACAGACATTAGCACAATACCAATTCCGTTTCAAGACGGAATATCGCGGTATATGGGATTTTATAAAATATTATCCGCTTACTAACGGCGCAATAGGGTCTCATCCGCTATACAATGCGGGAAATCAATCAACTGCAATATATACATATGCCAATATATATATATATATTGCTATATATATAATATAATACCAATTCCACTTCGAGGTGGAATATCGCGGTATATGTGTGTAATAAATAACCTCCGCTTACTAACGGCGTATAGGGTCTATTCAATCCAATATATATATATATATATATATATATATATATATATATATATATATAACAATCATCATTCAAGCATTCAATCAACACAACTAACAATTTTAAATCTAACTATTTAAAATTTAAATAAATCCTTTAGAGTGAGAAGTTCTCACCTTTGCTTTTATTAGCAATCCATTTTCCATCTTGACTCGATTTTCTTGATTTATACCTTGTATAAATATTTACACAATTTATTAATATTCGAATAAATCGAACAATAAATTTTCATTTGATAATTTTGATTCATCGGTGATTTCATTTTAATAGTTAAATTAACTGATGGTTTTATTAAACTAATTTCTTCTTTAATAAATTTATTTTAACTAAAAATTAAATTTAATTAACCAAACTCTTCTTTAATAACTTAATCAATTATAAATTCAATTTTTTAACTAAAAATTTTCTTTTTATTAACTACAATAGATAAAACAAATTTATTATCGTAAACTATTTATTTTATAACAACTTAACTAATCATTTCACTTTAAATTAATATCTTTAAATCAATTTCTTTTAAAAAAATTAAATTTATCTAACTAATTATTAAATTTCTTTTTCTTACCATTAATAATTTTAATTGACCAATATTAAATTTATACAATTTTCCTGGTTTCAACTAAAAATCTGAATTTTAAACTAATTTTGTCTAGTTCAAATTAAACTTCAACTAAATTTACTTTAAACCAAAATCTCATTTTCCTAAATATTTCAAATATTTGCTTATATAAATTTCTTCAATATTTTAAAATCCCTTTGTATAAATTTCACTGTTATATATATATTTATAAATCTTTATAGTTTTTAAAATCTTATATATTTATTAAATTTATTCCTAATTTCAAATAAATTAACAAACTGTTTCATTTTTTTATTTTTATTTTTATCGTTACTTTCTACAATAGTAAAAACAAGATTTTACTTTAAATCCCTTTCTTTTTAAATCTATCTATTTATATTATTTTTTTCTTTACTGTTTTTTAAAATCCCAGTTTAAATATTTGAATTTAGATTAAATCAAATTATAAAAGCAGAATAAAATTTATACCTCACTACAAATTCGCGAACCCAGCTAGCGTCGCCACTGCCTCGAGAACGAGGTCTCCATCGCCTCCATACACCGCGCGCCCATTCCCCCAAATCGCGAACGCCAACGCCTCTGAATCGCGCGCCACTGCTTCTTCACGCGCGAGCACCACCTCGCTGTCGTCCAATCTCGTACGCACGCCACAACCTCAAGCTTGAGTTCCTCACCATCACTGCCAATCGCGACCATTAACGCGCGCCTCCTCTACCAGCCTCCACTTCGCGTGCGCTTCCCCACGTGAGCCCCAATTTCAAACGCGCCGCCACTTGTCGCGTTCCTCCTTGCTTGCTCGATCGAGACCGCGTTCGCCCCCTTTTTTTTCTTTTTTTTTTACTGAGGCTTCGGCCATTTGATTTTTAAAACGAACGAGAGGAATGAGGGACATTTAAACGTGAAGGAGGTATGCTCGACATGATTTTTAGCGTGATCTTCTGCGTGTTTTTAGGCAAAAATTTAGGAAGGTAACGTGATGTTTGACTAAGTTTTAAATTTAAATTGAATCCGATTCAATTGCAACGCGTTTACTCACCGTGTGCTCACATACCAACTCCGAAAAATACGAAATTTGAAATCCGGCAATAATTCAATATTACGGACCCAATGAAACTAGTTTCGTCGAATTCCGAGACTGTGCCTCGGACGACTATTTTTAAATATCGATTCAAACGATTTAATTTCAAAACTGAACAATTCACTTCCAAATTAAATTCTGAAGCTTCTAAAATCTTCAATATTATCAATATGAATTTTACAAGCCTTTGAAATATTTTTAATCAGCTTAAAATTGAAGATTCAAATTTTTATTCAACTATCAATAGATTAAATTCTAAAATTTAATCGCCTATTTCAAAGTTATATTGAAAATTCAATCCAAACCATCATTCAAACTTTTAAAATTAATTAAATATTCTCAAATTAAATTGTTAAAAATTCCGGGTCGTTACAATCCTACTTTACCTTTATCCATTTTCAATGACGAGGTTACGTTCGACATCTTTCACTCCAGTCTTCATCACTTGAACGAAACGGAATCCCCAATTGAATTCTTATATCTCGAATAGATCACGAATCACTACATGGATTCGACTATCTTGAATAGATCTTAAATCTCCGCATAGATTCCTTTTCTTCAACCGCTTTCAAAACATAGAACCGGTATACTAGCGTTGAAGTGGTATTCAATACATAGAACACTTACCGATCTCGGATTCTTCAAAACCAATCGATGAATTTTTGGTAAACTCAATTTCGGTTCTTTCAGAAGTAAGCAAAAGCTAGAGATGTTTCGTAACAATACTCCTCCCCAAGGGTTCTTATAGGCATAAAATCATGAAACATTTCGATAATTTCCTAAGTTAATTTTAGGTAAGGTTCTATAATGGACTAATCGATTGTCTAATCGAAATAATTGCTTATACAAATCACAATTCGTACGCTTAACTCGTTTTCGACATTCCAACTTAACTATTCCTCACCTATGAGCAAAGCTATGTAAGTTTGGGCACTGGTTGGTCTAAGCCTTGCCTAGACACTTCAGTCTTGAATCTTACAAATTGATAAGTCTACCTCATCGGTTTTTGGTGTTAACTATAGCTGTAATGATTTCCATAGACAATAAGGAATCAACTTGATTAACACGTTTCTGATTTCCACTTACCTATTCCTCAGTTAAGAGGGAAACCCGATAGGTTAGAGCTCTATTGCACTGTCCCTACTCGACATCAATCTTAACTCTTACAAATAGATAAGATTACTTCGTCGGCTTTTTTGAATTTAGCATAGCTAATTACTTTTCTAAAAATTAATTAAACAATCAACTATTTGTCCATTTAGCAATTCTAACCCCTTTTGAAATCAGTTATATTACTTGGAAATACTTATAATAGGTTTGTAACAACCCCCACTTGGAGCCTCAAAATTAACGGCTACGGATGCTGTAGTCATCCATAGTTATTAATTCTCGGCAACCAAATACGGTAATTTTAGATATATTGATATAACAAAAACGCATGAATATGGAAAAAAAATTTAAAATCATTAATAACTTTCACATTTCATTTTAAAACTTTCAAATTCATTGCCTAATCCTAGATTCGAGAACCACGTTCAAAGAAAATATAATTATTTCAACATACGACAATAACGACATATGAAAATGTCCACTTAGATGATCGGGGTATATAACCAGGCAATTAAACAACTTTGCATTTACAACAAAACACAATGGAATCAAAACAGAAAAGAACTCCTACCAGCTAGCTTGCCTACTGCAAGTCTTTGGAAGCTTATTCGTCTAAAGAGGTCACTAGTACAAAAAGTGCATATTGCTTCGCCTCATTTGAATCGGTTGAAGAAAAAACTGATGCAAACAGAACTATTTGCATCAGTTCTATCTTAATAACCGGTGCAATTGGTACGTGGAAAACAATAGATAATAAAAAAATCAAATTTGCATCAGTTGTCACCAACAACCGAAGAAAATACATCGATGTAAATAGTGTTAGTCGCATCGGCTTTAAAGTCAACCGATGCAACTACATTAATTTGCATCCCTTACCAATATGTACGTGTTACCTTTTCCCTCCAAAACAAAATTTTTGGCTCCAACTCTATTTTTTTGGCTCCATATCCAAATTTTGTAACTTAGAAATTTTTCCCAATCTTACCAAACCAAATTTTCGTTCACCAAACTTCCATTTCCTGCTCATTAATTTTCGTTCGCTAAATTTCCCAATTTCCATCTAGTGCTTCATAATTTATGTTCTCCAAATTTTCCAGTCTCGCCAAATTAAGATCAACATATCACCATCAAGTACGAGAGGGGTTGCAGGAGATGATAGGGATGCTCGGGTGGTGGAGATGTGATCATATTGTTTTCTTGGTATTGTGAGGTTGTTGGTATGGTTGCAGATGGTGCCATGGTTGTTTGAGTGGATGCCGGTTTAGGCTGTTTTGGTTAGACTGGGGCGGCGATGAATGGGTCTGTTGAGGAAGAGACAGTGTTAGAGAAAGGAAATGATTGTAGCTTGATTCTGGTTGGACGAAGGCACTAATGGAGACCAAATCCCTGGTGCTCACTCGCTCCGATGATTGGTTGCTACATGTTGGAGTTGTCAATAACCGATGGTGTCTACAACCTACCAATTTACTGGTGAGCACTTGCAGTATTTCAATAGGTAAATATATACATTTTGATTATTACCATACATCTTTTAAATATCATTTATCACACGGGCATTTGACTTATTATGATAATAAGTACATGACATCCAGGCTGGATATTCCATATAATTACAGAGGTTAGTTTTTCATACTGGTATCCTAAGTCGTGAAGACTATGACCAAACTGAGTTTGTGAGAGCTAAAGTAGCATAGAAAATAGATTGAATGGATGCCATTCTTTTATTTATACCATGGTCTGGCTTTCTGAAGAAAGAACTGTAAATTACCAGAAGCATTCGTTAGTATACAAGATGGTTTGTAGACTGACGTTACCTTGAAAATGGTTTATTATGTAGAACGTTGGTATGCCAATTTTTCAGGATCGTTTACCTTTTGTTCCCATCCGAACCATATGCGCTCTTGATGTGAGTTGTGCGTCCGTGTCACTGTTATTTGTGTGCAAATCCTAAAAATGGTCCCCCTTTATTTATTATGTTTGTTTCAAAGTACACTATCCACCATCTTTTCTTCCCTTCCCTACCTATTTCCCTCTCTTTTAGTACGATATGGGACTTGCAACTTTTTTCTTTTTCTTTCTGTGGTCAGGTTTGTATTTAAAAAGGATACGCACAATAATTTTGGTGATTCCTGGAGTAAGTAATAGGTTTTCATATCCTTCCAGAGCTTGCTCTTCAATGTTTTAATGACCAGAAGACCAAGCTGTACGCATCAAATAAGATGTATTTTGGTGTATCACTCTACACTACAACACTATTTCATCACACCATCTTCTTATATGTATCACTATTATCAATACATCCTTTCACAGCAAATTATCGGTCGTCGCAAACAATCATATAGTAACTAAACTACAATAAAAATAATAAACTACAACAATAAATAACATGCATACCATAACAATAATGATCCTAATGCATGTCATATAGCACAAGTGCGTGTTCCAATTATAATACATAATATGTTCAACGTGACTCAATAACACAAAAATATATGGATATCCAATGTCAAGTGCATATCACTCACAAAGCATGCAAATGTTCATTCCGTTACTCCACACTAATACTTTTCTGCCCCATGTCCTTGTCCCTCCAATGGAATCGATAACGATACGGTTCGCACTGTTTTCATAATTCGAATATTCAACCATAGTATCTCTTAGGTGTTGCATGCTTTGCATTTGAGTACTATAGAATATTAGAATTACGACCCAATAGAACAATGCAATTGCATTCTATTTGCTATATAAAAACAAGTTTCCTTTTTTTTAATATCCAAGTTGAAATGCATGATGTCATTTTACGTGTGATTTACTGATACAAAGTGTAAATGCATGGTGTTATTTTTTCATGTATGCTCAGAGAACCGATGTGACAACATGAGTAAGATGACAAAAGATGTTAATCTTCAGTCCTCTACAGTTGGAGACAATTACAAAGCTTCAGTAGAAGTTTGCAAAGGGTTAAGGATGAAATGGAGAAATGAGATGAACTTCAGTCCTCAACCTCTCAATTTTCAAATGCTTCCTCTATGATTGAAAGATTAAAGGTTCAATGCGGTGATTAGGTTTTCTTCTTTTTTCCTTTTGCTCTTCTTCTTTTTTTGGGTGCAACTTGGGCAAAAAAATGTTATCAAATGAGTAAGTAGGAATACGTATGAACAAACAATACTTCAGCAGGTTAAAAAAAGGGAATGAGCACATAAATTAATTTTGAACGTATGAACCATTATTTTGTATAGATTATTAACACTATTATTGATACATGTTTATTTTGGTATTATGTTATTCTGCTTGTATTTGCCATCAAAATTAATTTTGAATGATTGTAATATTGCATGCAATAATTGTTTGTTATAATCAATAATACACACACACACACATATATATATTGTCTACTTGAGTACTGTAATAATGATTCCTGAGAATGACTTTTTTGCATCAGGTATAAATAGCTGATGCAATAGAGAGATTAGTTTGCACCGCTTGTTTAAAAAACAGATGCAACAAAGAAGTCTTTCAAACCCAAAGACTCTTATGTTGCATCGGTTTCCAACAATAACCTATGCAACTAGTTCCTTTGTTGCATCGGTTTCATTACAACGTATGCAACATGAGGGCTGTGTCTAAGCAACTAACCATATTTTGCATCAGTTGTTAGCAACAACCGATGCAAAAAGGATCGTTTTGCATCGATTTTAGAACTGATGCAAAATTGTTAAGCCTGTTGCGTCGGTTGCATATGCATCGGATGTTAAACTGATGCAAAGGGGGGGAGGGGGGTAAACAATCGATGAAAATGACCTATTTTGTAGTAGTGGGTACATGAAAACTCAACTTTCAAACTACTCAAAATTAATTGAGCACCCGAGAGTTTAACTGGAAAACATAAACTTCGAGCTAGACATAAAGCCAGGTATGAAAAAAAGCCTACCATCTCAAAACATTTAGATATCTAGTGAGACCATGTCGCTTATCACAATGGGTTTTTCCCTCACTAGTATCGTGTCAACACTCATAATAACCATATACCGTGCTCCTACATCCATAATGGTTAAAAACATAGCAATTTAAAATATTATGATGATATACAAACAAGTGAATTATTCTGAATTTTCCATCCCCATTCATTTGACTATCTGCCGTAGTTATAGTTTCTAGGGTCGCTATTAACCTATTAGTTTTCATGGGCTGATAATAACATGTTATGTTTATGGACTACATGTCCTATTTCATAGTTTTCGTGGGATCACTAAGAACCTATTGCCGCTTGCCAATAACTTCACACATTTATTTCATGGGTTCTCCCTGAACCTATTGGTATCTCCAATAAATTTTCCTATATCATAGTTTTCATGGGTTTACATGACCTATTGACTTTTGTCAATAAATAATCTGGATATAGTTTATATAGATTCAATACAAACCTATTGGCCCATACTAATAACTCTTTCTAAATATAGTTTTCATGGGTTTAATATGAACTTGTCTATCTAACAACTTCTTTGTTTAGTATTTAGGCTTCCTATATTCTGGTCTTCCTGGACTCCTGGATGCAATTCAACTCATTCAGGAGTTAACTCAATTTACATTCACTACTGGGTTGACTATTAGTATCTCCAATAACTTCCCTCATATTATAGTTTTCATGGGTTGACTATGAACTTATTGACTTCTATCAAAAACATTATCTGGATATAGTTTTCATGGGTTCACTACAAACCTATTGGTCCCTACTAATAATTCTTTCTAAATATAGTTTTCATGGGTTTAATATGAACCTGTCCATCTAACAACTTCTTTGTTCAGCATTTAAGCATCCTATATTCTAGTCTTCCTGACCTCTTAGATGCAATTCTACTCATTCAGGAGTTAACTCAATTTACATTCACTACTATGTCAACCTAACTGGTTATTCTGCCCTTTCCCCCCAATTATAGTTATGAGTCCATTTTACAGTGAATATGTATATTAAAAGAAGCAAACATAATAACATAATAACACCAACAACTATGGTTTAATATCCTTGAAATCATTTTCATATGAAACATGATCAGTCCTTTTAACCTATTGCTTTATCAAAGAAAGTATCTTCAAAACTCCATACTTAAAAAGCCATTTCAAAACTCATTTATTTTTTTCCATAAGTTTTCCTTTTAAAAATGAGATTGGGTTCTTTATTTTGAAAACTAAGGCTTCCGAAACCTTAAACCTTTAGTTTCGAAACCATTGGGTAACCTCCTTCAAAAGCATTCAAATCTTCTTTTCAAAACACTAAGCACATGCCTTTCGTAACACTTTAAAAATCTCTTTCGAAGCCATCAAAACATACCTTTTGAAAGTATTAAGACATCGCTTATTAACTCATAGAAGCATAGCTTCGAAACCATTTGAAAGTACCCTTTCGAAACCATTGGGTTTAATTCTTAAACATATCTTTTGGGTCAAACTGAATATAAAAGAAAGTACCTCTTTCGAAACCAATAACCTTCATATAAAAGAGTTTGGGGAAAATTGATGTTTCTTTGGAACCATCCTTTCGAAAACTTAAATCATTTAAGTAAATCATTTGGAAGGATAGCTTCGAAACCTCTATCGAAACCATTACCTTTGAAACCCTAATGTGGCTACTGGAGCCCTTTCAAAAGCTTTGGGAAGTGGCTTATTATATTCAAAAAACAAAAGCTACCTTTCGAACTAGTTGATGACTTAAATTCATTCGAAAGGTATAAAGTCGGAAGCACGGTTTTGACTGGGTTTAAACTACCCTTTCAAAAGCTTTGATTTAAAAATAGGATAACTCATTTGAAAGCTACACTTTAACAAAAAGGTGCCAACCCATCAGTATTAAAGTAATCCAACCTTTCAAAAGCATTCTTTTGAAAACAAGGCAAGTGGCACCTTCGAAAGCTATTTAAATGGGCTTTAACCACTTCGAAAGCATGATTTCGACTCCATACGTGCCGTCATTCTCCAATCTACTACCTACCAATGCATTGATACCTTATGTATTAGTTTTTACTTGGTTGAGGCGGAAGTAAAGGGTCGAAAGGTCCTATTGGAAGTGGCGAAACCATACTTCTATACAAAAAATGTTTTACTGCCTTTTAGCGTAATTGATTTTTAACCAAACTACCAATTTGTAAAAATTTAATTGGTTGACATAAACTTTTCAAATTCTTTCGAAAATAAAAATGCCGCAGATCTAAGTAAAATAATTTAACAAATAAGCCCTTCCTTAAGAAAGACAAATAAAACATGTAATTCCTCCATTTAAAATAATTTAATTTCCATAGTAAATTACTTAGGAAAAATCCCCAAAAATCATAGAAATTCACTTCTAATATGTTATGTGACGTATAGAAATTTTAGATCCAAATTCCTTCATATAATAACCCAATTAATTTTAAACCCAATTTGTTCATTTCTTCCTTCAAAAATTCAAAATAAAATTTCCACAGCTAGGACAATTACAGAAAATTAAACCCGTCTCCAAAATAATTTTTACATAACATTTTAAATCCTCATGGCATTTGAAACCTAATATAAATGATTTTATCCTTACAATCAATTAACATATTTATCAAACAAACTTGTTTGAACATAACATATCATGAAACCCAAGCACATCATCATCAGAAATCATCATAATGGATTTAAACTTAAACCTAAAATCATATGCTCTTTAAAAAAAATATAGAACGGTTCACTATACACCTTGATTAGGATAAGGAACTTGAGATTTGATTTTTGATTAATTCCCCTTGCTTGATTACTCAGCTTTAGTTTATTTTCCCCTAGATTATGGCTAGCTTGCTTTTCTTCTTTTCTTTACGTTTTTGAATAATGAAAATATGAATGTGAAGAGAAATGGGAACGTGTGTTTTAAGGGTTATGGGATTATGATGCGAAAATTACCCAATAAGCCCTTCTTTTATCCTCTTATTAGTTATCTAATAAACCATTTCCAGAAACTCATTCATTATTTTTAATTAAGCATGGCCTCTAGTTAAGTTTTCAAATCTCAATCCCCTTATCACTCTAATATTTACATTATTATATTTATGTAATTAAATCTCCTAAATAATGTTATTAAAAACTAGTTGTGTTACAGACTCGCCTCGCTAAAGAATTTCGTCCTCAAAATTCAGTAAGGACTAATTACTAAATATAGAAATAATCTGCAACAGCTCTTAACTATCATACTAGCCTACCTGACTAGCAACAATCTATATAAAGCAAATATAGAACATAACCTCATGATAGATCTGGATAAGTATCTCTAATCCTGTCTTCTGCCTTCCAAGTACAGTCCTTCTCAGTTTCGCTCCATTGAACTTTCACCAACTTGACTGTCTTGTTCCTTAACCTTTTCCCACTCTCGCTACAACCTGAACTAGTTGTTTAACAAAAGCCAAATTCGGTTCTACTATCAAATTTCTAACCCCGTCGGAGGAATAGTAGTCTCTAGATTATGCATATACTTGTGAAGATGAGACACATGAAATACATTATGGACCTCTGCCATACTGCTTGGCAACTCTACTCTACATCTGAGCTTTCCAATTCTATAACTTGGAACGGACCAACATATCTCGGTATCAGTTTTCCTGGCTTTCCAAATTGCATCACACCCTTCATTGGTGATACTTTAACGAAAACCCTATCTCCAACTGTGAATTCTAGGTCCTTACGCCTCTTATCTGCGTAACCCTTCTATCTAGATTGAGCTTCCCTCATCCTTTCTCGAATCAACTCAATCTTCACTGTCTCTTATCTAACCGGATTTGGACCCAATGCTAATATGTCTCTAGTCTCCGACAAACATACTGGTGATTTTCATGGCCTTCCATACAAAGCTTCAAATGGTACCATTCCTATACTAGTATGATAAATGTTATTATAGGAAAACTCAACAAAATGTAGGTGAATCTTCCCAAGATCTACCAAAGTCCAACACACAAGCTCTTACTAAATTCTCTAGTACCTTATTTACTCTATCTGTTTACTCGTCCATCCAAGGCAATACGCAGTACTCATCTTAAGCTCGGTACCTAACACATCCTATAGACTCTTCTAGAATTCACTAGTAAACAAAGCATTTCTGTCAAAAACTATATTACTAGGAATTTCATGTAGTCTAATTATTTTCTTCATGAACAACTTAGCTAAAACAGGTAGCATTCTGGTTAACTTAACTAGAATGAAATGGGCACTCTTGGTCAAGCTGTCCACTATGACCCATATACTTTCATTTCCTCTATTTGACCTTAGCAACCCATCTATAAAATTTATGGATATCGAACCCCATTTTCAAACAAGTATCTCCAAAGGTTGAAGAAACCCACTTGGCTTCTAATGTTCGGCCTTCACTTGTTGACAGTTTGCACACTGCCTAACCCACAAGCCTACATATCTCTTCAGACCATCCCAATAGAAGCTCCTCTTTATGTCTTGATACATCTTGGTTCCTCTAACGTGAATCGTAAATTTGAATCGATAAATTTATTTAGAACTTCTTTCCTTAGGACCTTATCATTCGGAACACACAACCATCCCTTCTTTCTCAACCATCCTCTCTGGTTAAGACAAAATCTCTTAGATCGTTGACTCAGATCCTACCTCAAGCCTTCTATTCCTCTTAGCTAATATTGGATCCTCCTTCTGCATAGAAGCAATCCTTTCGATCAACACTGGTTGGACTTCTAAATCGGACAATATAGCGGTGCTCGGACTAGAGCTAGCAGTCGATCTTAACTACACAATACAAGTAGTCAAAGCTTCCAAATCTTTCCATTCTACCGACATAGCTAACACTACATTCTGATGTCTTCTGCTAAGTGCGTCCGCTACTTTATTTCCTTTCCCAGGTGCATACTTTATACCAAAAACATAAGCTACTAAAAACTCTAGCTATCTCTGATGTCTCATATTCAACTTCTTTTGAGAGAATAAATACCTAAGGACTTATGATCTATATGCAGCTCAAATTTCTCCCTAAAGAGATAATTTCTCCAAATCTTCAATGCGAAGATCACCGCAGCCAAATCCGAATCGTGAGTAGGATATCTCACTTCATGTAGTCTAAGCCGTCGTGAAGCATATGCAATAACTTTACCCTTCTGCGTCAACGCAGCTCCTAACCCGGTTCTGCATGCATCGATGTACACCAACAACCGTTGTTATCCGTATGGAAAACTAACACAAGTGCATTGGCCAATAAATTCTTTTACATAAGGAATGCTTCCTCACATTTGTCAGACCAGCCAAACTTCACATCCTTCTTGGTCAACTTAGTCAAAGGTGCTGCTATTCACGCGAAATCCTTAATGAATCTCCGATAATAGCCAGCAAGCTCAAGAAAACTTCTAATCTCAGTCACCGTCTCCGGTCTCTTTCAGTTATTAACAACTTTGATCTTATCTGGATCGATTGACAAGCCTTTCTCTGAAACCACGTGACCAAGAAACTTAACCTCTTTCGTCCAAAAAATGACACTTGGAAAACTTTGCTTTCAGCTGATGTTGCCTCAGCGTCTCAAGCACTACTCTAAGATGATCTTCATGTTCTCTTTCATCCTTAGAGTATACTAAAATTTCATCCATAAACACCAACACGAACCTATCCAAATACTTTCGAAAAACCCGGTTAATTAGATCCATAAAGAAAGCAGGTGCATTCGTTAACCCGAATGGCATTACTCACCCCTCATACGAACCATACCTAGTTTAAAATGATGCCAATGGAATATTGTCCTCTGCCACTCTTAACTGATGGAAGCCTAACGCCAAATCCAGTTGGGAAAACACTCTGGCTCCAACACAACTGATCAAATAGATCGCCAATTCTCGAAAAAGGATACTTATTCTTAATCGTCTTCTCGTTCAACTTAAGATAGTCGATACACATTCTCAACAACCCTTCCGGTTTCTTCATGAACATCGCCGCCACTCCCCAAGATGAACTGCTTGGACTAATAATATTTCACTCTTCTATATCCACGTTGCACCTTCAATTCTTTCATCTTGGTCAGTGTCATACTGCTAGGTGGTATACTAACAGGTTTCAGCTCATGGCACAAGATCTATTCGAAACTCAATAGCTCGTTTCGGTGGTAGTCCTGTAACTAGCTCAAAAATATCTACAAACTCTCTTGCTACCTGAATCTAACTTAACTCTTCTTCCAATTCCATAGCACTTGTCAAAGCACAAACACTTCGGTCAGAATTCTCAACTGAGAATATGGTTCGGTTATGACTATCAGGGTGTCCCAATGATATTTTCTCATATTTTCTCATCTTGGAAAAATATCTAGCATCATATTTATCCAACCAGTCCATACCCAAAATGATCCTAAAGTCTACGAAATAAAAAACATACAGACTGCATGCAAAAACAGACTGCATGCAAACTTATAACCTAAAAAATCAAGTTCTATCTAGTCACATCTCATCCCTAGAGTTACATATCCTCCTATTGGATTCGCAACCCTTAATGAAGTAAATAGGTAAGTGGGTTCTAAGCATAACCTACCAACCAAACACTAAGATATAAATAAATGTGATGCACGGGTATCAACAAGTACCCTAATCGGCATACTCTAAATCAAAAGCGTACCTTCCATCATAGTATTCCCTTTCTTAACAGCATTTGGCCAAGCATACGATGGTCCAACAGCAAAAACCTTTCCCTTGTCTACGCTGACTGGTTCTGGGAACTAATTCTAATAATGCCCCACCTGGTCGCATTTAAAACATTTCACACTCTTCTATCTGTGGCCTTCTTCCCTTTGCCAGTTCTGCATTCATAAGCATAATGACCCTTCTTATCACACTTAAAGCAGACTAAATCAGCCTTTGTCTTCTTGGTAGCCTCTCCCTTCTGGGTTCCCTTCTTCTTAAAAAAACTTCCTCTTCTTCCCTGAGAACCCTAAGTTTCAACTGGCTTTTCCTTCTCATATATAGCAAGAATTTCCTCATGTCGAATTGCCATCTCTACAATTACATTACATGGATCACAAAGATGTGGCAGGGTCGCCCTAACAATCTCCGGTCTCAATCTTCGAATAAATTTCTCGCTCTCGATGACGGTGTCAGTGGTAGCATACCCACATCTGGACAGCTCATCAAACTTAGTGGTATACTTAATTATCGACATCTCTCCCAGCACCAAATCCATAAACTTTCTCAACAATGCAGACTTAGAATCTTCAGACAAAAACCTCTGCTCGAATCTCCTTTGAAATTTTTCCCAAGTTAACTCTTCCTCGGGTACTCTAGTAGTAACACTATTCCACCAATGAAGCGCTGCTCGCTGCAACTGCCTAGAGGCTAGTCTCCTCTTCTGTTCATCATTCAAACCCAAGTCAGCAAATATTCTCACACAATGCAATATCCAATTCTCAACTTCTACGGCTTCCTCCATTCCTACAAATGGTTTTCCACCAAGAATGGTGTAATCTCTGCTTAACTTAGCATAGTCATTCTCAATTGGAGCCATAGGATTAGCTCTCCAACATTCCCGACCTCTCCTACAGTTGCTCCAGCTTGCATCTGATTGACGAAGAACTGATACATCATTCCCATATCCACTGGGTAATTTCCCGCACCCACATTGGCATCTACATTTTGATTAGCATTAGCCTATAGACTAGGGTTTCTTCTGGTGGGTCGAGCATTTCCGTTTGTTGTGGTGCTTCCTCCACCAAGATTTTTTCTTCCATTTCCTGCCTCCATATCATCCTTTCTCGTAAATCTACATACAAGCCTTTATAAGATACAGAAGAATGGTCTAAGAGATAGAGGAATATGTACTTATATATATATATATATATATATATATATCGAAAACAAGTACGTTACTATAGCGTTAACCTATATCCTGATCTTATTTTCTGGTTCATGGGATTATGTTTTGAAAAACCTTTTAGGCTTAAATTTCTTTTAAGTTTTCATAAATCTATGCTCTGATACCAACTTGTAACATCCCTCACTTAGAGGCCAAAAACTAACGGCTACGGATGCTGCAGCCATCTATAGTTATTAATCCTCGGTGACCAAATACGGTAATATTAGATACATTGGTATAACGAAAATGCATGGATATGGAAAAATTTTAAAATCATTAAATAACTTTCACATTCCCCTTCAAAACATTTCAAATTCATTACATAATCCCGGATTCGAGAACCATGTTCAAAGAAAATATAATTATTACAACTTACACCAAGAGTGACATATAAAGATGCCCCCTGAATAATTAGAGATATAACCAGGCAATTAAAAAACTTTGCTGTTACAATAAAACATAGCAATCAAAATAGGAAAGAACTTCTACTAGCTAGCTTGTCTCCTGCACGTCTCCGGAAGCTTATACGTCAAAAGAGGTACCTGAAAACTTCAACTTTCAAACCTCTCAAAATTAATTGAGAACCCGAGTGTTTAAGGGAAAAACATAAACTTCGAGTCAGACATAAAGCCTGGTATGAATAATAATATACCATCTCAAACCATTTAGATATCTAGTAAGACCACACCACTTAGCGAAATGGGTTTTCCCCTCCCTAGTATCTTATCAAAACTCATAATAACCATATACTATGCTCCTGCATCCATAATGGTTAAAAACATAGCAATTTAAAATATTATGATGATATGCAAAAAAGTAAATCATTCAAGATTTCCCATTCCTATTTATTTGATTATCTGCCATAGTCATAGTTTCTAGGGTCACATTAACTTATTAATTTTTATGGCTGACTAATAATCTATTTAAAGTTTATTGACTACCTGCCTTATTTCATAGTTTTAATGGGATCACAAAGAACATATTGGCCCCTGTCAATAACTTCATACATTTATTTCATGTGTTCTCCCTAAACCTGTTGGTACCTCCAATAACTTCCCTCATATCATAGTTTTCATGGTTTGACTATAAACCTATTTAACTTAATCCGAATATAGTTTTTATAGGTTCACTACAAACTTATTGGCCTCTACCAATAACTCTTTCTAAATATAGTTTTCATGGGTTTACTATGAGCATGTCTATCTGACAACTTCTTTATTTTGTATTTAGGCATTCTATATTCTAGTCTTCCTGAACTCCTAGATGCAATTTTACTCATTCAAGAGTTAACTCAATTTATATTCACTACTGGGTTAGTCAACTGGTTATTCTTCCCTTTCTCCCCAAATTATAGTTACGGGTCCACTTTACCATGAATACGTATACTGGAAGAAGAAACATGATAACATAATAGCACCAACATCTATGGTTTAATATCATCGAAATCATTTTCATAGGAAACATGGTAAATCCCTTTAACCTATTGCTTTATTAAAGAAAGCATCTTCAAAAACTCCATACCTAAAAGCCATTTCAAAACTCATTTATTTTTGCCATGGGTTTTCCTTTAGAAATGAGATTGGGTTCTTTATTTTGAAAACCAAGGCTTTCGAAACCTTAAACCTTTACTTTTGAAACCAATGGATAACCTCCTTCGAAAGGGTTCAAATCTTCTTTTCAATACACTAAACATATGCCTTTCGAAACACTTTAAAAATCTCTTTCGAAACCATCAAAATATACCTTTCAAAAGTATTAAGGCAACACTTAGTAACTCATAGAAGCATAGCTTCGGTACTATTTAAAAGTACCTCTTTTCGAAACTATTTGAAAGTATCCCTTTTGAAACCATTGGATTTAATTCTTAAACATATCTTTTGGGTCAAATTGAATATTAACAAATGTACTCCTTTCGAAACCATTAATCTTCATATAAAAGAGTTTGGGGAAAATAGATGGCTTCAAAACCATCCTTTCGAAAGCTTAAATCATTTAAGTAAAACATTTGGTAGGATAGCTTCGAAACCCCTTTCGAAATCATTACATTCGAAATCCTTATGTGGCAGCCAGAGCCTTTTCGAAAGCTTTAGGAAGTGGCTTATTATATTTATAAATCAAATGCTACTTTTCGAACTAATTGATGACTTCAATTCATTCGAAAGGTATAAGGTCCGCAGCCTGGTTTCGACTAGGTTCAAACTACCCTTTCGAAAGCTTTGATTTAAAAACAGTGTAACTCATTCGAAAGCTATGCTTTAACAAAAAGGCGGCACTCTTCAAAAGCAATATTAAAGTAATTCAATCCTTTTGAAAGCATTCTTTTGAAAATAAGGCAAGTGGCACCTTCGAAAGCTATTTAAATGGGATTCGACCCATTCGAAAGCGTGGTTATGACTCCATACCTGCCGCTATTCTTCAATCCACTACGTACCAATGTATTGATACCTTGTGTATTGGTTTCAACTTGGCTGAGGTGAAAGTATAGGGTCGAAAGGTACTACTGGAAGTGGCGAAACCAAACTTCTGTACAAAATCTGTTTTATTGCCTTTTAAAGTAATTGCTTTTTAACTAACCTGCCTATTTATAAAAATTTAATTGGTTGCCATAAACTTTTCAAATTCTTTCCAAAATAAAAATTCTATATTCATTTCATATGTAATTAAAATAATTTAACAAATAATCCCTTCCTTAAGCAAAACAAATAAAACATTTAGGTCCTCCATTTAAATAATTTAATTTCCCTAGTAAATTACTTAGGAAAAATACCTAAAAATCATAGGAATTCACTTTAATATGTTATCTATCTATTAACAAGATTCCTTGTCAACACCCCCAAAGTAATATTGAGAAAGATTGATAATGTTTAGCAAGAGCAGAGAGCGAAATTCCCTTGAGAATTGCCTTGAAACTCGGCTTTGTTTACAAATAATTCTTGATTCAGACCTTCGACATCATTGAAAGGTTTTGTCTTTGAATTAAATAATCTTCCGACCTTACTGAGCTTGTTTGGGATACTTACAAAGATTTAACTTTCGACTAGGTGAAGATTCACTAAGTTAAGTCTTAAAGGTAGGCTCCAATCTTGTCAAAGGGTTTGGTTGTGGCTTTCCTTTGATTTAAGCAGGAAATGATATTCCCTAGCGGATATGAAGCAGATTTCAACTTTGTTAAAAAGTTAAATCACCTATGTGAAGTAGGATTCAACCTTGTCGAAAGATTTAGGCTTTTAGAGTTAATCACTTCAGAAAGTTTCAGTGGATGTTTGTAACAGTTGTACTGTTAACCTTGTCGAAAGGTTCAAAGCGGAGGGTTAATAGCTTCAAAAGGTTGTAATAATTATTTGTAGTAGAAGTGTTGTTGACCTTGTCGACAAGAACCTTTTGATGATATTGAACCTGAAATTAGGAGTTGATCCAACAAAAGTATAAGCAAGTAGTAAAGTAATCGATAGAGCATAAGACTTCCCTCTTTTTCCATGAAAATCTCTATTTTATTTTAATCCCCAAATCAACACTCAATTAAGGTTACAATGTTTTGGTTAAAAAAAATACAAGATTAGAATGGGAGAATTTGCCGTCCAAAACAAGACCCCTTGGGTCTTATTTATAGATGCAGGCGACGCCCCATTCGACCCATGCTCTCTACTGGGTCGGAAGGTCCCCCTTTTTTATGTAGCTACGAACCTTTGAACTTTGTTGAAAGGTTTGCTCCTCATACGTCATTATGGACCTTTCGACATTTTCGAAAGGTCTACTTTTCTTTATGCCTTCATGAACCTTTCGACTTTGCCGAAAGGTATGCCTTCTATATTTTATTACGAACCCTTCGATCATGTCGGAAGGTTGCTCTTTACTTGAATGTTGTCGAGAGCTATGCTTCCCTCCAATGTTATCGAAAGGTTGACTTCCATTCTTTGCTGACTTCTGAGTTTTGCCTTCTTCGTAGAACCTTTCGACTTTGTCGAAAGGTATCTCGATGAGTCTTAACTGGTTCAAAGGGCTTGCCATGCTTTCGAGAAGGTCATCGTAGGGTTGCCAACATTTGCTTTAGCTTCTTCGTCTTCTTCGAAAGGTAGTAACCCTCTGGATGTTGTGAGATGAACCCTTTCAACCCCTTCGATGGGTTTTGAAGCTGTTAAACCTTGATGGCTGCATCCCTTTGACTCCTTCGAAAGGTTTGGTCTGAACTGTGTGATGGAACCTTTCGACTCCTTCTAAAGGTTTGGTTTGAACTGTGAGATGGGACCTTTCGACTCCACCAAAGGTTTGGTCTGAACTATGAGATGGAACCTTTCGACTGCTTCGGAAGGTGCTATTGACGATTCCATTTGTTTGTGGAAGTCTCTCTTTTTTGATGTGATTTACCGTCCTAATGTCTTCTAATCTTCATTAATTTTCTTGCTCCTTCATTTCTGAGAATAATTTACGGATAACACTATCATATAAAAATTGTAGACCCATATTCTTTCATATAATAACTGAAATAATTTTAAACCCAATTTATTCATTTCTTCCTTCAAAAATTCATAATAAATTTTTCATAACATGGAAAATTATAGAAAATTAAACCCATTTCCAAAATAATATTTTACATAACCTATTAAATCCTCATGGCATATGAAATCGAATATAAATGATTTTTGCCTCAAAATTGAATAAAGAATTTATCAAACAAATTTGTTTGAATATAACATATCATGAAATCCAAGCATATCATCATCTAAAATCATCATAATGGATTTAGACTTGAACCCGAAATTAGCTGCTCTTTAAAAAAAATGGAGATGGTTTTGATTACTCTTCACTTGATTAGGATAAGAAACTTGAGTTTTGAACATTGATTAATTCCCCTTGCTTGATTGCATAGCTTTAGTTGATTTTCCCCTAGATTATGGCCGGCTTGCTTTTCTTCTTTTCTTTACATTTTGGGAATAATAAAAATATGAACGTGAATAGAAATGCAAACATATGTTTTAAGGGTTATAGGAATATAGTGCGGCAATTACCCATTAAGCCCATGTGTTATTCTCTTATTAGTTATCTAATAAACCATCTCCACAAACTCATTCATTATTTTTAATTAAGCACGATCTCTAGTTATGTTTTCAAATTTCAATCCCCATATCACTCTAATATTTATTTTATTCTATTAATTTTTCTAATTAAATCTCCTGGATAATGTTATTAAAAATTAGGAGTGTCACAAGGTTTTAAAACATTTATCCAAAACATTACTTAAAAATAATAAGTTTGAAAAATCAACAAAATTTGGAAAAAGAACATGTTTTGTTCTAAAATTCCTCTCTTTAAAAATTTATAAATATTTCTTAAAAATTCATAAATATCTCAAATTAATTTTAAAATACTATAAAAATAGTTAGGAAATACTTTTGAAAAGGATGAAACAAATCACTCGAACTTAAAGTCCTTTTTAAAATAATTGAAGTTCAAAAACCAAGGTTAAACGGTGTAGTTTTGCACTAGTGATGTTTTGGTCGTTTTTGAGATGTTACTTAACGTATTACTATTCAAGATTTTAGTAGCAACAAACATACATATATAACAATGCAAATATGGTGAGAAATCCTTATGGATCTCTCTACAAAGTTCCATAACAATTGTCAAAACAAGACAATTTCGAACTGCATCCATAACGATTATCGCTATAAGTGCACTTTCAAATCCGAGTCATATCTCAACCTATTTCAACTACAACCTATGTTCTTTGTTCAAGGCCTAGTTATATTTCATATGAGTCCATTCAAGTCCATTAAAATCCACATATGAACCTATGTGCCACTTGTTCTCAAAACAAGGATTAAAATCAATGTTTTAAACATTTGTCACTTAACAATTCAAATAAGTTTAACACAATATAATATAATCATATATGGGTTATATTATCAATCCAAGTGGTGAGTTAGCTC
Organism: Allium cepa; assembly: GCA_030765085.1. Classification (NCBI taxonomy): domain Eukaryota; kingdom Viridiplantae; phylum Streptophyta; class Magnoliopsida; order Asparagales; family Amaryllidaceae; genus Allium; species Allium cepa. The sequence goes on along the minus strand of CM060946.1, from coordinate 118,888,653 downwards.
ACCATAAACTCAACAAACAGCCACGCTTAAGCGCTCAAGTTCAAACTCAAGCTAGCAACCTCCTTTCCCTCCTCTTTCTTCCTTGCTTTGCTTTGCTCAAAGCCTCCTCTAGCCTCCTAATACTCATGACCCAAGGTAAGTGAGGAAGTTTGGCTTTGCTTCTTTCACTTTTGGCTTGGTAGAAGGTTCTCTAATATACTACTAAGCTTTGTGGAAAAGTTGGAGTTATTTGGAGATGGTTTGCAAATAATTTACTCTAGGAATTTAGAGACGATGAAAAAGAAGAAATCATTTTTTTGAACTCTAAGCTTTGTAAATAGTTATGAATGATACTAAGGGTATGCTTCTCTTATATAGGCTTGTGCCAAGGGTTACTTTCACCTCCTACCTCCCATGGAAGGTCACAAAGGAGCATCCATCTCACAGATAACTTTACGTCACTTCTCCTTTATGTTATTTACCATTATACCCTTCTCATAATAATATCACTTATCCATTATAACATTCTACAATGTTCCATGCTTCATGAAGAGGAGAGTGTGTTAATTATTGGCTAATGTGCTTATATTTGAACAAATTATATTGATCGAAAAGCTATTTATCGATAAACCGATTTTCGGTCACATTATCGATTTTTCTTCGAAGAATATATTTTTGTAAACCCTTTTCAAAAACAAGTTTCTTAACATTATTTATTAATTAAATGATTGTGAACAAGGTTATAAAATCATATTTATAACACTTAAAAATATCTCAAAATGTATTGGTATTTGAAGACAATGTGTTCGAATTTCTCAGTCGCTAGAACAACAGTCCAAAATAAGAGCATCGCCTAAGAATCGTGAGAAGGTCTCACTGCGCAGCTGGAGCTCAAGCCATTACCATGACCGCGGAATTGTCATAGCATGGCGGCTATGCATCCAATCCACATCCTTGACGCTGTTGCTCCGTCTTAATCTCTCGGAGCTTTACCTAAACTTGGCGAATATCAACAAGCTTAGGACTCATATATCCCTCGATGCCCTATGCTATCCGCTTTTGCTGGTGCTATGGCTATGGTGGTGGTATAGGTGGTGCCGCAGGCGAGAAATGGATATTCATCCTCTTTTTGGTGGTCCGGTCGATAGCGGGAGGGACCTTCTTCACTACTGGCTCTCCGCTCCAATTTACCTAGTAATGCCTAAACACTCGGGTGAGCAAGTGGCATTACGGAAAGTGAGTCCTCGGGATACCAACTCCCTGATCGACCATATGAAGCATCAAGACACGAGCCCAATTGGCGGCTATGTCACTAATTATAGCATAGGCTGATTTCCGCATCGAGGAATAGATCTAGTCAAGGCTCCCTGTCTTTGGAATGATATTATGTTGAATGACGCACATGATGAGACGGGTCACCAGTCGCAAATTGTCGGTCCTCCAATCACTGACATTTCTAGAAATGATTCGTTGAAGAATCTCTTGGTCAGTCACCTCAATGTCGTCTAAATTTACACCTACCATAAATATCTCCAAGATCCTAGCGAGATCATCATCTACCGTCTCAATCCGAGGACCTTCACCTCGGACTCAATTTAGCTTTAGCCATCATTGAAATTCTACGCCATCAATCTATCGAAAAGACGGATGCGATGGGGGTAATATTTCTGCTCATAAGTCTCAAAGCGTAGGATCAGTGCTAGTCTGCAATGATGAAAAGCTCTTTAAGCCTAAGAGCGATGAAATCTCGAAACTTCACATGTCGTCCATGAAGGAAATGAAAGTCCTCCGTTCTGAGATAGGTGGCAATCTTCCACTCGCTCGAATCAAGCCAACCGGCTTCTTATAGAGTGAGCCCAAGATGGTGAGAGGAAGAGCTACTGGTATGTGGTGGTGCCATTGACTGGGAGGCATTTGGAAAGAAGGAGAGAATGGTTTAGATTCGGAGTAGTGGTAGGGCAAGATTTGATGTGTAAGGATTTTAGCTTCGGTTGGAGGAGCAATGGAGGAGAGAGGCCCTAGTTATGCGGAAAAAAGGGAGAGGTGGAATTGGGTTTGGCTAAGAAAATTGAATTGGAGGAAGAAAGTGAGCGGGCTGCGGCGGTTGAAGGTTTAGACGTGACTTATGGTTGCATTCCAGGGCCTGAATCCACCTAGCAGTCGACCACTATTAGGTCAACCGGTTGACTCTTACGGTCGACCTCTTGGTTGACCGCTAGCCCAAATTTAGGCGCGGTCGAAACCTAGACTTAATTAGGCCGGTTAATTAATTAATATTAATAACCATTCCGTACACCATCTTCAGCTTAACCCATCCAAAAAATTCCACCTTCCACACGATAGTATCCACCTTACTATGTAGACCCTTCCTTGGAAAGATTACAATAGCCTCGGCAAAGCTGTCGCAACCAACCACTTCAAACTACATACCTCAATAAGTTGAATGTCATTCCTATTTTTTCTATACCTTAAAGAGAGAAAATATAAAAACCCTTGATTTTATAAACTGAAAAATCATTGAGCGAAATATGTGCTCCTTTATATTTGTTTCTAAATAACAGAAACCATTACATAATAAAACTTCCCTTAAAAGTCAAACTTGTATACGTTAATTTTCCAGGTTTCCAAATACCTTTCCAGGACACAAAACTTCCTAAACTGGAAAACTATGTTCTTGCTAAAAATCAATATCCATCATTTATTGATATATATATATATATACATATAAATGTTTAAGGATTTAAAGAATTAATCTTTTATAAATCAAAATTTCTTAACACGACCAAGCTAGTGGTATACGTATTTCTTTGAAAATTAAAGTTTTGAAACTTTCTGTAAACAAAATTTCCAAAATAAATCTTTAGGAAAATAAATCCTTTGAAAACGTCTTTTACAGAATCTAAGGCATTTCCAAAATATACTTTATAAAAATTCTCTCATAGGTTTAGACTAAGGGATTGACATAAATTATCTAAATAAAAATCTGGTTCACCATCAAAGAGGTGATCAATGAATGTACCCTAGAAAAACATGCATCTAGACAATTGCAACATACAAAATCTAATTTCTTATCCATCTGAAAGAATTGCATGACTGGAACTCAAAATTCAAAATTATAAGGTAGCTAGAATCTCAACCGTTAAGTCGAACACGTCCAGCCTCTAGGATTCAGCCATGTGTCATATTCATGCTCTTCATCAACAGAGCTTTATGCATCGCCAGCACTCTATGGGTACCTCGAAGTAGGCATGAAAATCTTAGCCCTAAGATATTTCCAACACATAGTTGCTTTGTCCATTCCTTCAGAGTGGAACTGCAACTATTTCTATAGTCGGAACTCTTAGAACCTAGCATAAAAATACAATATTACTAGAGAGAAAGTATGAATAAATTCTTTCAATTTATCCTAATCCCTTAAATCTACTAACTTAGTGCTCTGATACTAAATGCAACAACCCATACATTAATGGGCCTATATTTTGTCAAAAATCGAAATCTAAGTCCATCAAAGCGCAAATTGTTGGATTGGGTACCTGCAAATAAGCATAAACACTATCAGAGATTGATAGAAATCTAAACTCACAGTGACAACAATACTTGGATAAGAATACTGACTATGACTACTACCTTGGAATTAATGGTATTCTAGATTGTCACATTAGCATCGAGCACGAGAGAAAGAAGACTCTCCAATAACTAAGCTCATCCAGCTCCAGTGACATATTCCTCTAAATTCTATCCCGTTGATTGTAATGAGGAGGGGGTCAGAACAACATTCTTGTGATTGGAAAAATATAAATTGTCCATAAATTTATACTGATAGGTTTCCATTTAATTGTATGTCATTAAAGTTAGCAATTCCCATCTAACCTTGCATTGCACATACGATTACATACTTACCCCTTCACAATTTATAAAAGATTAATGAAGCCACATCAACCACCCAATACTTCCAAACCCATTAGCCACTTAATACTTCTAAATATGAAGTGGGCTTCTATAATACTTTTTAAAATAGAAATAGGTAGACTCTGTCATTTATGACCTTAATTGGGGTAGACCCTGTCATTTAATATCTATCCCCAAGGCGGTTTCGTAACAATGTTGTCAATAGTCGGTGGGTCCTACCTACAAAACCTCTAACCACTATTTAAGGCTTATAACATTTAATCTCTAACTATTACCACATTTATTGCCAACAAAATCGTAGTCATGTAATAAACAGCACCTAAGCGATTTAATATCTTTTTATTAGAAAATAGGCAAACTCTGGTCAATTATTAACTAAGGCAGATGTCATCTTTTAAGATCTATCCCCAAGACGTGCTCCTAAATGGTACTATTATTATTTCATTTTTAGCAATGTAAGAGAATGTACCCAAGCCCCTTAATACTTTCCAGTGGAAAATAGTTAGACCCCATCATTTAAGACCTACTTCCAGAAACATACTTCTAAATGGTACCATCTAGCTGTCATTCCTTGGAAATCTCATTGGGTTACTTAATACTTCTTTTATTAGGAAAGAGGATGACTTTTTAGTCACTTAAGACCCCAAATCTGAAGTGAACCCTTTGCAAAAAATCCTGTCACTCTTTAATTATGAATATGACATCACATTAGGTTACTTCTTTCGGTAGTGGGGTAGACCCTTCAGCCACTCAAGACCTTAACGCTGAAGTAAATGCTTTTTAGTTACATCCTTATTTATTTGTTTGGAATCACCCTAGGTTACTTAATACTTACATTTAAGGGAGAGGTGGACTCTTCAGCCACTTAAGACATCAAACCAGAAGCGAACCCCTATGGAGATATGCCTCACTTCTGCCAATTTTAAATTTGGACCATTTAATTCCAATTAAGAAAGCAAGCCTAATCTCTCATGTCATCATGGGTCGTTGGATTAGTGATATCTCACATCAGTAGTAAGTGCATCCGCCTATTGGTAGCCTCAAAGTGAAGGGTAGTCTTCCGTCAGTGACTCTACTGACCTCGCATCACTAACCTACTAAGTCCAATTAACCATCCTAAGTTTTTATATATATTATCTTAGGTAGACATTGGACTTAGCTTAATAATTACCTTTTTATTTAAGGCAATAAGATTTAACTTAAGTATTTATCTACCAATAAATCACCGTTCAATGCTCATAAATGTTAGTTTGTCCATAAAATCCTAGCGAACATTTCCTAAGACATTTATGTATAATTACTAGTTTCAGATGAGTAACCTTTTATATCTATTTTATTTTTATCAATTCAACTTCTTTATTTATTAGTCCCCTTAATCCATTTACCCTATCAATTTATTGCAACTTCCATATATTTACCATCTATTGGAGTTATAACCTTTTAAATTATTTTCTCATTAGTTAGTTATCATGCACATGAATATTACGTGCAAGCGTTGTTGCTAGCTTTTTATTTGATTATTATAAGTGCAATGATTACGTGCAAGTATTTACTTATATTAAATATGTTCTAGTTATATACAGTTACTAGAATATACATTTCCATGTTAAATCGATGGAATCATATATAAATAATTACACAGTACAATTTCCATAAATTAGTCCAAATTAGAGGATTTAACTTTAAAATATAAAATATTTACATCATTTGAAATTACAAGGAATGACCATTTATTTTTATTATTGAAATAGACAGTGTAAACTACAATGATTCATATTTTACACATCTTTTTTTTTCCATCTATTCCTTATTAGATCAAACGTTGTATCTTTCTTAAAGGGAAAGAAATCAAGCTAATTTACAAAGATAAATAGATATAAATTCCAACAATTCCAAATATAGAAAAGTTTACAAACTAAAATGATTAGGGAAATAATCCAAATTTATAACATTATTGTACAACCTATTTAAGATCTGGAATAAATTTAATTCAAATTAATATTCTAAATTCATACTTTTGGGACATATTTTCAAATCAGGTTGCATACAATGCTAAATCAATTCATAAATAAAAATATGTAGGCGATATTTATTATATTCGGATTGTATTCAATTCGTTGCCTACAACTCATATATAATTATCCAATTAGGTATAAAAATCAAACAAACACCAAAGGGATTATTTTCATATTATAACAATCTATAAAATTCTCGCTTACCTTGTAAAAGCAATCCAAATCTCCAAATCTGAAGTAGAACCTTTGACTCATCTCCTAATCCTTTTTAATCCAAGAGATATGTATAAAAGGGTATATACATACATTAGAATTACGGATCTGAAAAGAGACCTGAGATTGGGAGAGAAAATACATAAAAATACATAAATATATAAATTACCTCAAATACGCATATGATTTCTTTTCTTCTCTTCCACTTTTGATTAGATTTCTACTCTTCTTCGATTTGTATGAATACAAATACCTTATCTTTATAATTTAGAAAGAATGTGATGGACATGAAATGGCAAAGCTTCGCTACTACCTCCATAAAATTATGAGAAGATAAGGGAAGGTTAGGCCTAAATTTTATGCTTTAAAATCAACCAGAACCGTTAGATTGAAATTTATTAAATTCGGTCCGTTGCGGCTTAGGTTTACTAGAGCCGCCAGTTCACCACCAATTGACCGCCCTTGGATGACCAGTCGACCGCTAGGGGTCGTACGTCCCTAATGATGGCTCGGCCTATGGGCCCAATTAATTAATATAAAATTTTAAAATTATTTCTTATTTAATTATTTTTGTTTTGAATTCATTTTCGGTCGATGACCTCTTCGTTTGGATTCTGATCGCAAAACTCAAAATATAAAAGTTGCTTAGAATTTTCCATGAACGCAATGGTGTATGTTTTGAGGCCAAATTCCATCGTTTGCACAAACTCCTTTTTTTGGAGATTAATTAATTAACTATATATCTAATTAAATAACTAATGCCAAATTATAAGGTGTTACATTTATATATATATACATATATATGTATCGATCTTACTTTTTTGTATAGTTTCTTAGATGATTCTGTTATACTTAATGGATTGGATGGATTCGGCTAATTTTGACGATTTGAGCCCTTATCTCTTTTTGTGGTTTTTATTATTGTATTTCTTATTTAATTCTAGAGCTTAGCTCCTTAGGATTGAAGCTGTTCATATTTTCATATTGTGGGGAGGGTGGGTTTTGCTACCTGTTATGCATGTTGACAGCTCCAATTTTAAGTGTAGAATAAATTTACATGAGTGCCCTCCTCTAACAATAGAGGATCGCACGTCTTCTTCAATATATATATGTGTGTGTATGTGTATGTATCATATACACATGTATATGTGTGTGTAAACAAACATGTTAGCTTACCCAATGTACAAATATATTTTCTAAATGAATGTTTATATACTTTTACGTGCATATGCAAAATATTACGAATACACACACACACATTCACACACTACAATATTTTATTTCAAATAATTTTATGCAAATGTGTGTTTGTGTTTGTAAACATAAGTGTGGATTACTATATATATATATATATTCATAACCATATAGATATGTTCAAACAATTTATGAAATATATTAAATATAATAATAATAAGTTTTTTGCTGTAAGATTGAAAGCAGTACATATATAAATATAATTTTTTAAGACATAACTAGATACACACACACACACACACAAATGTGTATATATATTAAATACTTATATATACATGCAAATATATATACATATATGTATGTATAATAATAAATATATAAATTAATGCAAATAAAATTAAAAATTAATTTATATTAAATATTTAACTACCTGGTCATGCAACGACTTTATATTTTTTTAAATTTAGTATGTATATATAGTGTGTGTATATATATCTATACATATACATGTATGTATATATATATATATATTTCAATAAAACTGTACAAAATTATTATAATAAATATAAAAGTTTAAAACCAAATTTGAGTTTGAAATTTCCAGTAAATTTCAAACGATAACTTAATATTTTATTATATCATTTTATAATTTAAAATATTTTTAATTTTTAATTTTTGGTTTATGTTTAAATATTTTTTAATAATTATTTTTTTAAATTTTCTACAGAGAGTATAATATGTATTAAACTAATTTATACAATTATTTATGTGATTGAACGATCTAAGTATTATTTTAAAATAATATAAATACATAAATTTATTTTGTTCCAACCGAAATATTGTATCCAGTAAACATTATTTATAAAATTATGGTTCCATATTTTACATAAGTATAAAGTAATATTTAAATTATAATATATATTAACTATTAAAAAAATTAATGTTGAGCCATGCTGTACATGGGTATGTTTATATAATTTTTTTATTATACATGTATATACAACCAATTAATATTGTGATAATATTAATATAGGAATATGATGTATGAAATAAACATTATGAATATAGATTTATAAGTATAAACACGTTAGGAATATACCTTATAACCAAAGACTGTAAGTATACCTTGAAATAATAAGATCTGATGTGATACCTTAAAATTTTAAGCGAATTGTCATAAAGAATTAAATTAAAATATAACAAAAATAAGTGGAATTTTCATAAACATTCGATTTGGCAATAAAACTTGCACCTTTATGTTCGTAGTGATTTTATGCATAATTTTCTCATATAACATTTTGAAATCATAGCTAATATGAAGAGTTTTAAAAGTTTAAAATTTTAGAAGTGAAAATAATTAAATAAGAAAATAAGGAAAGAAAAATATACTACTTAAAAAGCTCCACTGGTCAAACCGAGATGAGCACTGGTCAACCACTAGCGATCGACACCTCTATATTAAGCGGTCGACCAATCGAGTGTATGCAGTAAGTGTTTGCTGAGGCAAACAGCCTGTATTTGATCATATATTTTTATCAACGATGTGATTTACATCGTATATTTTGAAGGCCCTAGGTTAGCCTTAAATCCCTATTAATTAACAACTAATGTAAACTCTAATTCACAAATTTTATTCTGAATGTCCAAACTCTGTCTCCCTATAAATTGAATTCATCATTCTTCTCAAATCGAAAATTTCTTCAAATTAAATTAACAACAAACTAGAGGAATTGGAGAAGATTATATCAAAAAAAAGAGATCTAGTGAGCGGAGGAGATTCTAGGCGTATCTCCGAGGGAATAACTTTGGTTTCAGGTGAGTAGGTTCATTGTTAATTAGATGATTTACATACAATTAATTTTAGTACACCCTATTTGATCTGAATTGCTAGTAACTAAATTAAAAACATTGTCTAATTGAATTGAAAATTTAATAGTATTTATGTCAATATGCTTCCCCTTTTCTAATCTAGATCTGATCAATGTTAACCTCTAAATTTTGAAAATGATAGATTTGAATATAACCTATTGACGTAGATGCTAAATTCAGATTAAACTGATTACTACAAATTGAAATTGAATACGGAATTTTGATAATCACAAATTATAGATTCACAAGTTGGTTAAATGTAATGGAATTTAGGATAAACCTAAGTTAACTAAAATTTAGGCTATCAGTTACTATAATGAAATTTGGGTACGAAATTATTAACGAATGAAAAAGAATGATAATATGTAATTAAAAAAAGGTAAACAAGGACGACGGGTCGACCGCTCATTAAATCCGATCGACCAACTTTAGGTACAAACGGTCGACAGGTTAGCGTTTTCAAAGCGCAACATGAACCTCTGTTTGTACCTTAGGTATTGATTTTGATGATAACAACTATAGGACATTATATAAAATATGGATACTAATATTTTACCAAGAAATATATAGTGCAGGATATTAGATAGGTATTGATTAAGAAGACTGTATAGTATTAAGAAGGTGTTATCAAAAGTAGATTCAACGAGCTGATATAAATTTTCAAGTGTTCAAGAAGACTCATGAGCATTGAAGAGTTCAAGATTTCAAGATATTTTAGATAAGTTATAGAGTCATAGAATTTATGTTAAAACCTTGATATCACTTTCTTGATATCTCTTACCGTCTCTAGTTTAGTTTTAAATTGTTTTTCAAATATTCTATTTTTGAAATAATATTTTCATAACAATTCCAAAATTATTTTCAAATCTTTTATATATATTGAATTATTGTTTATACTTTAATAATTTCTAGCTATATTGATAATATATATATATTATTTACATTATATTAAATATTCATATTAATCCTTTAAAATTATTTTATAAAATTTTGGATATGATTAAAATATGTATAAACTATGTAAATGTTTGTACGAAGTTTCAAAATATTTTACAAAATTCAATATTTTCAAAACAATTTTAGTAAATTTTCAAATACAAAGGGATATGTCGACATACCCTCTACAAATATGTCGACATACTAGCCGTATTTTTCAAAAATCAAATTTGAGTGGAAGTGTCTTTTCGTCATATCTCTTCGCGAAGCACATGACCGTTGTTTCCCCATATATATTAGTCTTCCAAACGAATTTTCATTAATTCCTTTCTTATTTTTCTCTCCTCTTTTCACTCTCTTAATTTCAGAAGAAATTTCTATTGAAACTCTACTGAAATTTAATCAGAATAGAATTCAATCATTACTAGTTCGATTCTCTTTCATATACTCTCCGCTTTCTCTCATATCTCTCAAGATCAAGTGCTATACAAGAGTTGTAGGATCAATAGTAATCAAGATTGAAGATCCGAGTATGCAAAATTTATCAAATCATACTCTTATACTCTGTGGTGTGCTTGGTATCCTTGAAATCCAAGTAGGTGTGATTGTAGCCCGATTAAATCAACTAGGTGTGCTTAGTAGCCCCTAAATCTAGTGGGTGTGCTTATGGCCAAGAAATCAAGAGACACTACACAGAGGCTGGGATTCTAGAGGGTGTGTCTTGTAGCCTTGAAATTAAGATCGTATTTGCAATTACTAGTTAAAAAAATCCATACTAGGAATTGTGCGGGACTGGATGTTGGGTAACTTCGAACCAGTATAAAATCCCGGAGTGTACTTTCCTTTTTCAATTTTACTGCATTTACTTTTATCTGTATTTTGATTCTGTGATTATTTCTGAGATTATTAATTCCATCATTCCAAGTGAATCTTAAACAATTTTAATAATATTCATATAATCCTTTAAACACCGTTCACTCCACCCTCTATGTTAGTTTAGCCTTAAGATCCCTATTCTGCCGACTCACATTTGGTGTCAGAGCATTGGTTTTCAAAATAATCATAATCTGATTTTTGAAAAAGTTTCAATGGCAATATTTGATAATATTTTTAATACTATTTTCAAAAAGATAATTTGTTAAATCATCGTAATGTTGTTTCATAAATTTGCATCAATTCATTATTTAAAATTCAAGATCTTTTGAAAAGGTATGAATTGCCAGAATAGATATGTTACATGGCTATTGATGAACAGACACCTAATGATCAAACTCTATAGATCAAAAAGGACAAAAGGATATTGGACAATGGATATTAGATAGCTAAAACTGATCTAGCTAGTAGTCTTCCCAAAATGAATTTTAAGGTCAAATTTTTTGCAGTGCATGTCAATTAGGAAAACTTAGAAAAAAAATCTTTTAAATCAAAAGGTATGATTTCTACCTCTCAACTCCTTGAACTTCTTCACTTAGATCTTTTTGGTCCCTTACAGATATAATCTATAAACCACAATAGATATGTATTTGTAATCGTAGATGATTACTCTAGGTTTACCTTAACGATTTTCCTAGAACAAAAAGTGATGCTTTTGAAATATTTAAAATCTTTATGAAACGAAGTCAATAGTAAAATTAAAAATATTCGGAATGATCACGGTGGAGAATTCAAAAATAATTTTTTTGAGAATTTCTGTAATAAGAAAGGCGTAACTCATAATTTTCATTTCTAAGAACACCCTAACAAAATGAAGCAGTGGAATGTAAAAATAGGATGACTCAAGGTCAAGGGTGCGCTAAAACTACGTTAAATATAGTAATTTATCTAAAATTCTTTAGGCTGAAGTAGTTGGTACTACATGTTATATATTAAATAGAATTTTAGTGCGACCATTTACTAAGAAAATGCCATATGATTTTCTATAATAAAAAGCCTAAAGTATCATATTTTAGATTTTTTGGTAGTAAATGTTTTATTTTAAATACTAAAGATAATTTGGATAAATTTAATGCTAAATCGGATAAAGGAATCTTTATTGGATATTCAAATAGAAGTAAAGCTTATAGAGTTTTTAATACTAGAACTAATACTGTTAAAGATTCATTACATGTCACATTTGATGAAAGTTTTAAAGTTTGTAATCCAAATATTGATGAAAATGAAGACATTGATAACCCAAACATAATTAGTAATAATGAGATTACTGAGAACGAAGTAATAATAATTCAAAAAATTCACGTTCAAATAAAAGAAAAAAAATACTTGAAAGATCATCCTATAGAAAATACACTTGGAAATATTGAATCTGTTACTAAAACTAGAAATCAGCTAAATAAAATGAGTAACGTTGCTTTTATTTCAACTATTGAACCTAAAAATCAAAAAGAAGCATCAACTTAAGATTCATGGATTCTTGCAATGCAAGATGAATTGAATCAATTTATAAGAAATGATGTATAGGAATCAGTCCTAAGGCTAGAGAATAAATCCATAATAGGAACTAATTGGGTATATAGAGACAAAATGAACGAACGAGGAGAAGTGGTGAGAAATAAAGCTCGACTAGTTGCACAAGGTAATTGTCATGTAACTTTTGCACCATAGCAAGATTAGAAGCCATACGAATTTTACTTGTTTTCGCTAATCATAATAATTTTAATTTATATCAAATGGATGTTAAAGTTGCATTTTTAAACCATTTTATTAAAGAAGATGTATAGGTAGAACACACCCCACTTTTTGAAGATGAAAAACTAACTTATCATGTTTACAAATTAAAGAAAGCTTTATATGGTTTGAAACAGGCTCTAAGAGCTTGGTATGATAGACTCTAATCCTATCTATTCCAAGTTAGTTTTGAAATAGGCAAAGTAGATAGTACACTTTTTATTAAAAGAGATAAAAATGATATTCAGATAATAAAAATATAAGTAGACGATATATTTTTGGATCTACCTATGATAAACTAAATAAAGATTTTTAGAAATAATGACTAAGGAAACTGTAATGAGTCATATGGGAGAACTATATTAAATTCTATGATTACAAACAAAACAACTTAGTAATGGAATTTTTATTTGTCAAGAAAAATATGTTAAGATTTAGTTAAGAAATTTTGTAAGACAAATGCCAGTTGTAAACCACTCCCATGGAGACTAATGAAAAATTAAATAAAGAAGAAAATTCAAAAATATAGATAAAAAATTCTATAGAGGAATGATTGGATCACTACTCTATATGACTGCTAGTAAACATGATATTGCACAGTGTTTGTCTCTATGCATGATATCAATCTCAACCTAAAGAAACTCATTTTAAATCCGTAAAACGAATTTTGACATGTGTAAAAAACACATTAGACTATGGACTCTTTTACCCAAAAGAAGACTCCTTTGAATTATTTTTGTGGAGTGATGTTGACTATGTTGGTTGCAAATCAGGATGAAAAAGTGGAAGTAGAACTTTTCAATTTTTGGGACACTCTCTGATTTCCAGGTTTTGTAAGAAGCAAAACTCTATATCTCTGTCTACGACAAAAGTAACATGTTCACAGGTTATCTATATGCAACATATATTAAAAGATTTTTGTTTAAATTTTGCTAAATCACCAATATGCTATGGTAATACAAGTACGATCAATCTATGTAAAAATATGACTCATCATGCTAGAACTAAACATATTGATATTAGACACCATTTTCTAAGAGATAATGTATATAAAAAAATAATGTCACTTGAATTTAGAAAGACTGAAAATCAAATAGTTGATATATAAACAAAACCATTGAACCAAACATCCTTTACAAACATAAGAAGAGAGTTGGGAATTTGTTCTCTATCGTAAATATAAAAATAAGGAATTAAATATTGCAGAATATATGAAAAATAAAATAATCATACTAATATTAGATATGTCGACTATCCTACCCTCATATGTCAATAACGATAAAATCTATTTTTTCATTTTCCCTCCAAATTCAAATTGAAGGTTATGTAATAACTAAATTTCAAGCTTCTTTATTTTGTATTCTTTTCCTTTTAAACTTATGAAAGAAACAAACCATCCTCTAACCCCTTATGATCTAGAGAGGAAAATTCATCGTTTTTCTTCCCTTCTCCTACCCAAGGCCCCTTCCAGAGTACTACCATGACCAAGATCACTAAAATGGAGGGTTAAATAAAGAGTATTCTGCAAATGCTCATTGAAATTCAAGTTGTGCAACTTCATATAACCAAGGAACATGTGAAGTAAAGCAGAATTCTTCGCAGTTTACAAAAATATCTATTGGATAATTCTACGAATCCAATAGTTATTGATGATGAGTCTGTAAATTTGGCTATTCATAACGATGATGAGGAAGAAGAGGAACAAGAAGAAGAAGAAAACGAGGACGAACACATGGAAGAAGATGATGAAGTTTGATGCATCGTAGAAGTATGTTTCGCTCGAGATGGAAATCTCGTCGAACAAAAAGGAAGTTATGCCTTCATTATCCACACTGCCCTATTGTAACAACCATGGCTTTTTGACCCACGAAAATCGACACTAATACGTCCACTTATTGTGTGTCGAGTAATCGAATGCCAGAAAACCCGATTGTTAGGGAGAAAGAAACAAGTAAGAAGACAAGAAGAAAACTAGACAATACAGAATCTCAGAACGGAACGAAAAATCTATAACATACATCAATCTTTACACAAAACGAACTATAATGTATGTATATTCAAAACATCATTCAGAGTATACTAACATATTTCAACATGGACAGTTATAACAGCCTGTCCTTAAAATTGTTGATAAATACAACAATGTATACATCGGAAAAATAACCATCTACTTGAATACGTCTCTGGTCCTCCAACTCATCTCCTGAAGCTCCAAAGCATCCAAACTAATCTGCAGTATACTCGGTCCGACCCAAGCATTATAATAAAATAACACTCGAGTCAGTCTAGAAAACCAGTTTGAGAAAACACACCCAACTGGATTTTTAAAGTTATAGAAAACTTTTAAAAATCAAGAGTATCCGTAAGACCATACTGCACATTAACACGGATGGGTTTTTACCTTAGATGATTGAAACATTTTCTATATAAAATTCATTTATATTATAATAACATATAGAGGTCAAAATAAAATATGAATATAACTGAAATGCTTGCATCTCACATTTCAGCATAGTTAGGTACAACTAAGTCCATACGACTCTTATTGGAGAATGGATTCCGTATAATGACTGGGCTACTAGAGTACTACCCGTCACGGTGTATCTATAGATAAAATAACACCAAGGACCTCGCTTTGATCCCTTGCCAAAACAGGACCGGCCTACCATTTGACTAGTAGTACCAAATATGATCACCCATCCGTTAATGTGCTCCGAAGCATACAAATGAAAGATAATATCTACTCTAGATAGGGATGATCATACCCTACTTAGGAGCGTTCCAATCAGCCATGCTGCATCTCTCTTGTTTTAGTCAATTCTGATCGATGAGGCTTAAGGCTACATTTACCTTTTATATAGCACTTCCCACTTGGAATGCTAATACTGCAATGCAATACCAACATTCATCCATATAAGTTCTTTCTGGGATTAAAAAAAACACCTGAGAGCTCCATCTCCAATTCCATCATCTTCAGAATGTCTTCACTTCGAAACACATTCATTGGATCGAAGTGGTTTTCGGATAACATACCCGATCCCGGTCTCCTTTATACAACATTCGATAATTCTCGATAAACTAAACTCCTGTTCTTTAGGAAATAAACAGTCATAGATAAGATTGGAGATCACCTCTTAACCGTTAGTGGATAGATTTCCTTATCACGGCCCTAGAAGAATGAAACGAGATTTATAAGCATAGTACAGCATCATCGGAGATGACTGTGCCATATCACTCATGTGTTTCTTCTAGATATTTCTAAAGTTACGTTTAAGTCTAATTTCCATATTCGGTTATTTAACTATCGAATAACAAACATTCAATCAAGGATTTATTTCATAGGAAAAACCAACATTAGTTAAGCACATAAGCAATCACTAACCACTTTTAATAAATTTTCCATTCATTAAAACCATTTGTAATTTACTTTTATAAAAATAGTTTTACAAAGGGTATAAATGCAAATCCCTATATTTCAATACTTAAAAAATATCCATATACTTATCTTAACGGTATAAATATATTTACAAACTGAGAAAGAATCCCCTTTTATCTGATTCAAAAATCATTTATAAAACTCCTTATAATTCTCTAAAAACATTTATAAGCCATTTTATAAAACTCCTGAAATCATTTATAAAACTCTATTATATATTCCAATCAATTATAAATCCTATTTGTACATTTCTAAAACTCATTTACGAATCCTTTATAAATCTTGTGACGACCCATGTTTTAGAAGGTTTAAATCGACAATAATCCACATATGTCTAACGTAAACAATCCGGATAAGAGAAATAAGAAAAGAAGAAGAAAACAAAGTAACAAACACGGAATCTCGCAACGAAACGACAAAATACAATAATCAAATAAATAGTTCATGAAGCTATTTATGTCATACATTTGATTATAATCTATACAACATTTATCGTAGTTATATATACATCAGGGATAAGTAAATATTACAGCAGAACTACATGATGCAGATAATAATAGTAGTAATAATATACTAAATCTTCATATTCATCTTCCAGAAAAATGATCCAAAGCGTTGAAAAAATGAGGGCTGACCTGAGCATAATGAAAAGACAAAATACTCGAGTTAGGACTAAAATATTCTTATGTGAGTCAAATAGATATCGCATATAACATAAGTGTCATGGCATCATAGATGTTTACTTTTCACATCTCCTATACAGTGTATAACGTGTATCCAATAACTCAAGAGATGTTATGGAATTTTCCATCCCTTAAGAATCCATCAAAATATTATATGTAGTAGAAGACGCTATATATATATAATGTCTAATCGGTAAAATAAATATTTTTCTTAGCATTAAGGCTTTACATTGATCTCCCTTAACGCGTTTTTATGCACTGTTGTACAGTTTACATATAAAACACCAATAAGTCGTCGGTGGATCGTAATACAACAAACTAAACCAAAATCGTATGGGTCTCGCATAAGGATAAAAGTATAACAAGGCACATGAGGCAACGTCCAAGGTAGGATACTGCCAGTTTACCCTTCCCGGCTGGTGGTAACTCCTAACGGCCCAGCGCGTCCAATGCTTCCAAAATCCGAGGGTGCGCATCAATCAGTAACATTGTTATGATAGTAATACGATGAAGTGTGTATGCTAGAGGTAGCTAACCTCACTGGCCGGTACGATTCCTATTTTAGTCATTTCAAATTGACACAAGTGTCATGCCAATACATTAGTGCTTTCTTTCTTCAAATCCAGCAAATGATGCCAAATCCAACAACTTTGTTCTAGAGTCTCCTTCGCATACACAGTCGTTAAAGTGGTTACAATGTTGACAGAGAGTATGCCAATAAGAGGCCTAGGTCTCTTTGATAACCAAACGCTGTTCTACACTCCAGTTGGTAATTTTATATTTGAAAACAATACGTACTTGATATCAAAATATCATATTCGCTTCAAAATTAAATTCATTTCGTAATCATCATATTTACTCAAAATATACCATTTCATTTCAAAATCATTTTCGCCTTAATATCTCGATTCCAGTTCCAATTCAAAATTGCTTCCAATTTTCATTTGGGTCATAACTTCAATTTAAACCATTTTGTATTTAAATCCAAGATTTAAATATAAACATTTCACCTTTTTGACCAGTTTGAATTTTTAGAAAATAATTTTAAAATAGTTAAGTGATTAAAATAGCTTAATAGAAAATAGTTTGAGTATTGCAATGGTTTATATGGTAAAATAGTTTGGAAAATTAGGATAATTTGTATATTTAAGAAGATAGATTTTAAACGGTTTATACTAAAATAATTTATTTGAAAATAGTTTCAAAGTCAAACTGATTCAATCCCAAATCTTCCAACTCAAATCAATTTTCAGTTTCCATTTCGATTTAATCGATCCATTTTCGATTTCAAGTCTAATTTTACTTTGATTCCAACTTTAGTTCAAATAATTTCAATTTCAATTTAATTTAATTTCTATTTCAATTCCAATTATATTCCAATTTAAATTAATTTCAATTCAATTCCTGATTCCCACAACTTCGATTTATATAAATTTGAGTTCGATTTCAGAATATTGATTCAAACCACTTAAATCAAATTTTTGAAGAAGCTAAGTGCTATTTATAAGCAAGAGAAAAAGTGCTTTACCTAAATGCCGTTGTCCTTTACCCTCCATGTAACGACATGGAATTTCACTACTTTGATTTACGAATATTTAATTAATTTTAATATTCAAATAATAGGTTTTATAATTAAAATAAAAATCTCTTTTTAAAAATAATGATGGTGAAATAGTTTTCAAATTGGTTTACAAAAATATTTAGTTCGAAGAAAGATGGAAAATATGACGGGAATTCATTCTCGAATTTTTGATTTTTTATCAGCTAAAAGCTATCAAAATGTAGCCATCAAAATAGCATAACTATTTATACATTCATTCATAAATAAATTCTGAAATGTACGTATTCATTTATGCATTAGTTAAGTGTATGTATGTATATATATACCTAAGATAATATAATATAAAATTATGAAAATGTAAACACCACATCATGGAAACATGTTTAAACATTATGTACATGCATTTATAGCATGTTGGCTTTGATTGGAAAGGTAAGCAGGCTATGGTAGCATGAGTTCAATGGGAGGGAGGCTTGGTGATGAGGTGGAAGCATATGAATGGAGGGCAAAGGACAAGGGTATCATGGTAATTTTCTTTATACATTTTATATAAAAGCTTTTTTGCATTTTCTTTTTCCTTATACTTTTCACTTTTTCCATTTTTCCAAAAGTCTTCATCTTCCTAAAAGATTTTCCAAGACCTTTTGATGGATTCTCCTTTGTATTTCTAAAATTTTAAAAATCAAAAAAATTTGGATTGTTTAAAATGTTTTCAGACTTGTTTTGTATATCTCCTTCTTCTATTATAATACTCCACATTCTCCATTTTTTGTTCTCCTACTTCATTCAGCCATAACTTCCTCTGTACTAATTCAAATCAAGATTTTATTTTTTAAAACCATGTAGAAATCTAGTGGCTACAACTTTCAATTACAGCACTCTTTCAAATTTTGAATATGTTTGAGTCAAAAATGCATTTATTTATGACTCATTTTCTGACTCATATTATAATGTCCGAAAATACCACTCCTTCCGATCATATTTCTCTCAAAATAAACCTATATTAAGAGATTTTTTTAAATTATAAGGAAAATAATTTACTAAAACTTTTCTCTTTACCACTTGTCCAAATTTCGACAGTAACATAGACAAAAATCAAGGAAAAGTTGACCCATTTTCGGTGATTTTTTTTATGGTTTTCCATGCTTTACAAGTTCAAAAGAATTTCATGTATTCGATGCTTTTGGATGAGTAAACTTCTAATTTTCGAAAAGATGTTTCCCTTGCTTATATGATGGTATTTATATATAATGTTAATGTATGGATTATGAAATGGTTTGGATGTATATGTATGTGATAGTTTGTGTTTGGCATTAGAATTGAATCGATGGATTAAAGTGATATGTTTGATTTTAAATTTGTGATCTTATTTATGTAATAGTCGTAAAAATGGTATGTGCTATAAACATGTTTATATGATGTATGCTAGATAATGTCTTATGGAATTTCTTATGGAAACTATAGTAAATAGTTTGAAATAAAGAGCTTAAGTTTTTAAATTTTCTTTTTCTTATGTTTGAAAAAAGAGTTAGTTTAACTCAAGATGAAGTTTCAAAAGGAAAGATATAAACAAGTCGAGATTATGGGTATCCATAGCTATAGCCGCTATGGATGTAGTTTCGCTTGAAATTTCAGTTTTTTCAAAATTTGGTTTTATTAACTTAAATTATTTCGAAATTGTTTTATAAACTTAATAATGATGTTTTATAATGTTAATTAAGTTTTTAAAATGATTATATTTTTATTATTTAAGTTTAATTAATTAATAATTAATTAAGATTAAACTGGTTTTTTAATTATAATAAAGTGAAGATTGGTTCTTAATAATTATATTTTAGAGACAAGATTAATTTTAATTAATTATTAATTAAGTAAGATTAAATTTTAATTAAATACTATTTACGTTTGTGATTCATTATTAGTGAATTATTAATTAAATGTAAGGTTAATTATTTAAATAAATCAATTTTTTAATTTTTTAAATTAATTAATGATTTAATTTAGAGTAAATTATTTATTTGGTGTTTAACTTATTATTTAAGTTTAATTAAAGATTATTTAGTTAATTAAATAAGATTAACTAATATTTAATTATTAACGAAGGTTTAAATCATTATTTCATAATTAATAAAGGATGAATTAGGATTTAAATTATTTATATAATAGTTAATTTTTTAATTACTTATTAAAGGTTTAATTTTTTCTTAATTTAAACTTAAATTAAGTTAAGAACTAATTAAGAATGATTATGAGTTAAATATGATTTTAACTTGTAAATAATTATTTTAAAAAGAATTTTTAAGTTTAAATCCTTTGTTTTCCAAGAATCAAATTATTTTTAAGGTACTTCTTTTCCAAAGATGGTTTGAAAACAAGGGATTCAAATATCGGTACCATTAGCTAGAACAACAACTGTGGAGGAATTACAATATGATTAGTTGTATTGCGTGGATATCTAATAGCAGAATAAATCCCTCTTTCGCTATAATGTAATTGATTTAATTGTTGTGGCTATAGGTTAGTAGAATAAATCCACGTTCTACTATAGATTGGTTGTTTGATTGTAAGGACATATGTATTAACAGAATAAATCATTGTTGTGCTATAAGTTAATTGTTTGATTGTTGAACAACTATTTGGCAGGACAAATCACCATCCTGCTATTGTGTTATTTGGACATGTTTGTGCCAGTTAGTTTACATTAACATATTTTTTTCCTAATTTGGATATGAATTATATTTACATATATGTTGACCTACGTAAATAAATTATTTAATAACTTGAAAGTGTAATTGAAATTAAATGGTAACTTTAACTAGTACCATTAGAATTGCTTAGTCTCCTTTTGAATTTATAAAGTATGATTTTGAATTAACTTTAATCCACTAATCAAATTCTTAAAGTTTATAAGTGATTTTCAAGTTATATAATTATTAAATAAAGGTATTTATAAATAATAACTTGTTTTTCAAAAGGGTTTAACTAAATAAAAGGGTTTATTTAAAGTGATTTTCAAAAGATGTTTTGGAAATGATGTATTTAAAAGATTTTTCTTTAAGAAGGTTTATAAAAAGCATTATAGAAATAGAAAAATGATGTAAAAATGATTTTATATACTGTAATGGTATTTTAATTATGAAGTAAACTTTTAAGAAAGGAAACTTTTTGTTAAGGGTAAGTGGGTTGGATTTATAGGAAGAAATGTTTTAAACATAATTTGTTTGGTCATTTAATATGGAATATGAAGAGAGGAAATCTCTTATAAAGTTTGGCAATATACTTATATCATTGAGATGGGTATATAAATGTTTTCCAAGTATAAATGTGACGTAAGTGGTTTTGGAAATAGTGTTTTGTAAATGATCTTTTGATCAAATATTTATAAAGTGATTTTAATTAATAAAAGATTAATTAATAAAGGCTTGGTGTAACCCATATGGAACAAAATCAATGTTGAATGATTATTTATTTGATAGTTATATAAACGCTTGTCAAATCTAGACTAGAACACAACTTTGGAAATATCTTGGAGAAACACGTGAGTTATATGGCATAGTCATCCCCAATGATGTTGTACTAGGCGTACAAATCTCGTTTCCTTCTTCTAGGGTAAATGATATGGAAATGCTTCCACAAACGGTTAGAAGGTGAGCTTCGCTCTTATCTTTTATCTACTTATTTCCAAAAATTATCGAAAGTTGATTTGAAGAGATCGGGATCAGATATGTTATCCGAAAACTACTTCAATCCGACTCGAGCATTTTGAAATAAAGACATCTTAAAGAGTATGCAACCGAAGAAAAGAGCCATCGAAGTGCAAGGGCTGCTTGCTATTATCCTGAGGATTATTTTATAATGGGTGTAGTAGAAGTAGTGCCTTCAATTTGTTCTTATCCTGGATACTGCATTGCTGCTTAGAAGACAGTGTTAGCATTCCAAGTTGGATAGCTATTCTAAAAGGTAAATACATAGCCTCATGCCTCATCAACTAAACAAAGGAGATGTAGTAGGTCAATGTAGGTCACACCCATAGGGTTTGTCATCACCAAATCTAGAATTGATATTTCACCCATTTTTGTATGCTTCGGTACGGCTGTTGATCCCAACCGTGGTAGTGATGTATTCGGTGCTATCCAGAATGGGGGTGGCCAGTCCTGTGTTGGTAGGGAAACCAAGCAAGGTTCTCGATGTGTTTATTTAGAGATGTACTATGGCAGGAAGTACCCTATTAGCCCAGTCATTGTATGGAATCCATTCTCCAATAAGTTTCGTAAGTTTTTAGTTGTACCCGAATATGTTAGAATGTGAGATGCAAGCATTTCAGCTATGTTCAATATTTACTTTCAAAATCTTCGAAATTATCATAATATCACTAGATTTTCTATAAAAAATGTTTTAATTATCGTAAGATAAAAACCCATCAGTCTTTATGTACGGTGTGGTCTTACAAGATACCTCTGATTTTAAAAGGGTTTTAAACGCAATAATTCAGTTGTTTGAGTATACTCACCTCAGACCCATGTCTGACCCAAAGTTTTATTTCTTTTCCTGAAGCTCTTGGGTGTTTAAATTTTTATGGGCAGCCAAGTAGTTTAGGTTTCCCACGAATGCATTTCGGAGGAGCTTAGAGCAGATGGCTTCATCAATAACTATTTATTATTTTATTTCCACTGTATTACTTGTATCTTGTATCAGTCAGGTAGGGATAGGCTATTATAACTATCCAAAGGTAGTTTGTATTAGCATGACTCTGATGTATCATTTTTAAAATGATTTTGTAAAGTATTATGTTTGCTTAATATATGTTATTCCATTGCGTTGTAAGATTCTGTGATTGTTTAGTTTCTTCTTATTTTCTATCTCGTTTCTTTCCCCTAACTATCTTTCTTTCCGACACTTAGTTTTTCGACAAGTGAATACTGTGGATGTATTAGTATCAATTTATGGGGTTCAAAAAGGTGGGTCGCTATAGCATAGTATTAGATCATGGTTAAGCAAGGACCTTCGCTTTAATGGGAAAGTCATTAAGAGATAAGGTAATAGAATGCCTTATCATGAGTTCAAGTGTATATTTAAGAGCATGTATTTGTTAGTGATTTAAAAATGTTTTATATTATGTTGATTGATCTTTTGAATAGCTTATTGATTCTGGTCGATATGAGTCTAACATTATTGATAGGGATCTTTAAACACTTGAACAAGGCCATCTACATAATACCATTTTGAAACTGGGTAAATGAAATAATTTTACCCAGGATATAATATATATATATATATATATATATATATATAAAGAATGATTTTCAAAAATAGTATGGTATAGTATTTTGAGGTATTTTTGTTAGGGCATAATAATATTCTATTATTATCATTTAGGATTTGTTGGTGAGTGTAGGTAACTTCCCATTTTAGGATTTGGGGTGAGTAAATAGAAATAGGGAAAACATTAAAATGAACACCTTATGAATTGTGTTTCACAATTTAACTATATGGCGGTTGATGTTAATGTTGGGATAAAAATTTGATTTCATAAATGATGTTTACTTACAAGTTAGAATATTTTGAAATAAATATTTGATAAAATGTTTAAAAAGGTTGCTTTGTAAAATAATTTATAGAAAGGCGTCTATAAATTAAATGAATTTAAGTTGAAAACTTGAGAACTTCAATCCTGGGGCTTTGAGAAAATGTTTCAAGGTTTTGAAAGATAATGATATTATTATTTGTTTGGTTCAAGAATAACATTTGGGGGATGAAAATGTTAAGTAAGAAGTGTTTTCTTTGGATTGATTAGGGGTAATGAGTGTTGATTATTTTGTGATGATCTGAATAATCTTCTAAGCGACGATCAGATGTTTGCATATGTGAATGTTATGTGCACTTAGTAAATTATTCTCTTTATCATTATATAATCGAAACATGTTCAAATTGGAACAAACCCAGAGCAAGTTGGTTGTAACGGTCCGGATTTTTCGTTGTTTGATTTAAGAATTTTTAAATGGTTTAAATATTGGATTTGAAATTTTAATTTAATTAACAAGTTTTTAAAACTGAAATTTCAAGCGATTTCGCCAATTTTTGAAAATCGTCAATTTAATCGACGTGTTAAAATAGCGATCCAAGGCACAGTCTTGGAATTCGATGGAACAAGTTCCATTGGATCCGTAATAGTGTGTTATTATCTGATTTCAAACTTCATAGTGTTTGGATTTAATGTTTGATCGTACGATCTGAAACCGCCAAAAATAATTTAACTGAGTTAAATTTAAATAGTCGATTTAAAAATCTATCCTCCACGGACGATCGAATTAGACTTTGAAACTTATTCCATGGCATTCGAAACATGGGTATAAAATTAGGAACGCAAGTCGGCATGTCTCAATAGGTGATAGAGCTTTCATAGTAGGTAATATGAGATATTTTCAATATTTAAATAAATAAATCTAATCAAAATCAAATCAGAGCCACCCTACCTTCTGAAACATGCCATCCTACCCTTCTAAACAAGCCACTTAACTTCGTTCTTTTTAAATCAAGATTTTCCTCCTCCTTTTCAAATCGATCTAAAATTGATCTCAGAACGAAAAAAAGAGAAAATAAATAAAATCGCATATTCGTTCTCCTCCCTCATCTCGAATCAAAATCGTGAATCGTCCAGCTAGCAAGTGGAGTCATGGTCTAGAAAGTAAACGCGCATGCGCGCGAATGGGCATAGGGTAAGAAGGCGATTGGTGATAGCATGGGTTTTCGATTGGCAGGACGAAGGTTGATAGGCGGAGGCGCGTTGTCGAAGCAGCACGTGTGTGCGCATGCGCTTGAGGCGAGTTAGAGGGAAATGTGGTGGCATTAGATGCGACTAGGTGTCGAGGTGGGTCGAGGGCGGCTGTTATCATAGGGGAAGAAGTCGCAAGGCCAAAACGATGAAGGGGTAAGGTCGCGTGAATAGTGGCAGGCGTGGGTGGAGGTTTGTTCCTTGTCGCGTGGACCTAGAAGCCGATGGTGGAGCAACGAATCGATTTGGATTCGAGCGGATGGTACTGTATCTCGGGCAAAGAGGCGGAGCTAGAATGGAAGAATGTCGAGGCGATGGAGAATTTTTGACATAGTCCGGTCAAGTTTGGAATATGTGGAAAATTACGGGTAGAGGTGAAGGTATAATCCTGTAACAAATTTAAATTTTATAGTTAGTCATTTGGTTTCGAATTTGAAATTGTGATAGATAATGAAATTTAATAAAATTTGCATATAAGGTCCATAAATAATTGTGAAACGAGTCGAGTTTGGTTTGTAGCTGTGGAATCTGCGCACTAGGATTAAATTAGAATGGATTACACTTTAAAAATCAAGGTAAGTAAATCTCACTCGACTTGGATTACTATTTAATTTAAATTTGTTGAAATTTAATGATTGGATGAATTGATAATAATTACTATCAGCCGGATGTTATATTATATATATAATAGTATATACATTAGTAGTTGGGTTGATATTCCGGCATATTTTAACGGATGAAACCCTATGCGTCGGTCATAATAGCGGATGACCTTATATACCGCGATATCTCCCTTGAAGTGAGATTGGTATTTTTATGTTGTATTAACATCTGTAGATACAGGGAAAACAGGTTGGAGGAATCCAACTGGATTCCTCAAAAATGTTGATTTTAAATTCCATATACAGTGATATATGATGTGTTAGAATAATCTGTTATAGATTATTGTTGTGACTGAACAATTGGAAGGTAAAGTAGCACTGGTCCGAGTTTCAATATTTTAAATACCTTAATATTATTTTTGGAATTTTAAGGAATTTAAAAGATGATTTTGAATATAAAAATATTTATATCGAAGTTTGGATTATTTTAAAAGATATTGATTTGGGTAAAACAATAAATTTATTTTTGGGTTGTATTTAACTATTCGTAAAATTATTTTAAATAGAGATTTTTAAAATAATTTATATAAAGGACTTTTAAACGATGAATTTATAAATGATGTTCTGGAAATAAAAAAAGGAGTTGAAGTTGATATTTAAAAATAGTCTGGAAGTATAAATGGGATTTGTAAGGTAATGGATTGACAAAGAAATGAAATTTTATAAACGAGATTAGTTTTATAAAAAGTGAAACTCAAAGGATTTATAAAAGTTATAGACGATGTTTATAAATAAGGGAAATTGATATTAGATGATAGATTGGGAATGTAAATTTACTGGGAGAATTTATATTAGAATATGGAAATATGGTGTGAAAAATAGTGAATACTATTTTCGGAAGTGAAAATTGTTAAGTAGATCGGACTGGAAGTGATGTGATGTGATTCGAGAGGAATTTATAAGATTAAATTGGTTATTGAGGTTTTAAAAATAAACTTTAAATTCAAAGAGTTAAGTTTGTTTTTAAAAGGAAAATTTTATTATTTAAAACTATGGAATTTTAAACTAGTTAGGATTGAAATACTTCGATAAGTAGATTTTCAAATATTAAGTATTTATCTTAGTAAATTCTAACTTTTAAAATCAGCTTTGAAAATTTATTTGTTTATCTAAAAATGAGTTATTGATGATTATAAAAGTGATTTCAATATTTAAAAAAAAATACTTAACATGATTCAAAAATAAATTATTATTCCTTTAAATATTATTATATATATATAGAGTTTTGAAATGATTGAAATTTTTTATTTATAAATTCTCTCAAGATTCGTAAATGAGGCTTATAGATGGATATGATTTTGAGGAGAGGAATTTTATAAGGGATATGGAGAAAATGAAATTTCAAAATGTTGAATATGGGAAATTTGAAAAAGAAATCTGAATTCATAAAAAATATTCTCTTAAGTATTGATATTTGAAAAGATTTTGGAAAATAAGACTTATAATTTTTCCTAAGTATAAAAATGGAAATTTGAGAATATTTCTGAGTGTTGAGATGGTTTGGAAGTATCCTGTTACAGATTTAAGTATTTGAAGTTGTTTTCAAATGTTGGAAGGGATTGATATATCTTATAAAGATATTTTAAAAATAATTATTTTGGAATTTTTTTTATAATAAAGGCCTGGTGTCTACTTATGAATGTTTTATTTATAGTTAAATAACCGACTATCAATATTGGCCAATTCCGTTAATCATTTCGAAGAGATCAGGATCAGATTTAATTATTTGAAAACCACTTCGATCCAGTTTGAATGTTACGAATGAATACCGTGAAGGTTACGAAGACGGTGATCCGGTTCTTCCAGACCCAGGACAACTTGTATGGACAAATGCTATCAGAACATCGTCATTGGAGGACGATGAGCATTCTAAGTGGAATTATTTCTTGAAAGGTAACGTTTAGCCTCAAGCCTCATTAACTGAGAATGACTCAAACAGGGGAGATGCTACAAGGCTAAGTGGGTCGCACACATTTAGGGTATGTTATCACTTTTCTAGATGTCCTTGAAAATATATAAATTATGGATATGGTGTGCATGAGGAAACGAGCGCTCAATTTTTTAGGATGGGAACACCTGGGGTGATAACATATTCGGTCTATCCAGGTTAGGGGTAGGTCGGTCTTGTGTAGTAGAAGATCCCGGTAAAGTCTTCGGAACAATTTTCTAGAGGTGTACTTTGATGGGTGGTACCCCAGTGGCCCAATCGTTCCATGGGATCAATTCTCCAATACGATCCTTTACAGTTTTGTTTGTAGAGCCTAGTATGCTGAAATTCAATTAATGTAACAATTTTGGCTATTTGAATAAGTATTTATATTTAGACACTATTATAATATAATTGGATTTTCTATAAAATGTTTTGGTTATCGTAAGGAAAAAAACCATCGTGTTTATGTGTGTTGCGGTCTTAGGAGATACCTTCGTTTTTCAAAAGATTTTGGTAACTCTAATAATTCAAATTGAGTGTGTTTTCTCATGCTGGTTTTTCCAGCTGAATTCGGTTGTTATTTTATTATAATACTCTGGTGAGACCGAGTACTATAGATTCAGGATTGGATGCTATGAAGCCTAGGAGACTAGATGGATGACAGTGACGTATCTCTATACCTAGTTTATAATTCTGCTGTATGAGGACAATTTATTATAAATGTCCAAATTGATGTATGGTTTATTGTACTCTGATGATTGTAAGTATATAAACTATTACAGATTCTTTTGTATAAATCCGTTATCATATATTATATTTTGTTGTTTGAAGAGAAATTAGTTTAAGTATGAATAACTCGAATTTGGTTTTGAAATGTTGGTTAAAAGGAATTGAATTTAAATAAAAAGGTGAATTGGATTTGAATTATATGAAATTTAATTAAATATGCAAGTGTGAATTGTAAAGTCACTATATAATTATAAATTATAAAATTTAAATTGGATTAGAAATAATATCGAATGGAAGTAAATATAAATTATGGTGGAAAAATAATTATATAACCATAAGTTATAAAATTTTGAAACAAATGAAATTTAAGTGAAAAATATGTAAATTGTGAACAAAAGAGTTTGTATAACTTATAAAAATTAAAATTAATTGAATAAAAATATATTTGGCTATAAATAAATGTATAATCTCGAATTAAAAATAAAAGGTGTATATATTCGAGTATAAAATTGATGGAAAATGAGAAAAATAAGTTGTAAAGTTTATAAATTAGAAAAAACGAAATAGTAAAACCAAAATAAAAATGATTTGATATTTTGATGAAGGAATAAAAATCCAAAATTGAATGATAAAATGAGATTGGACTCGAGAAAATTAAAAGAAGTGATTTTCAAATAAAAATCTGGTATTGAATTATTAATTAGAAGTGAACTAACTAGATGATTTAATTAGTTAATTGAATATGTGAATGAAAATTAACTTGATTAAGTAAATAGTATGTTGGATCAAAGGTGAGTATAAGAATTAGAACTTGAGTTATAAATAAAGCTCGACTTAAATGTATGCGAAATAAATATATTCTGAAATATTGTCCAATTAAATAAAATGAAATTTGATTGAAATAGTAATGACTTAAGTTATAATAAATTCAGTTTAAAATGTAAATAAATTGAATATGTCCTTGGATATGAATTAAATAAATCCGAGTATGGAATTAAAATTTAAGTAGGATAAATGAATGAACTAATTAGTAAATATAATGGAAGTTAGTTGAAATGAAATTAAACTTAAGTTATAAAGTGAAAATAATTTAAAATAACGAATCAACTTAAGTAAATATTTTGGACTGAAGTTTGGCTTGAATAAATTGTGAAGTGGTAATTTAATAAATAGCGTGGGATAATTCCAAGCTTAACAAGATGGATTGGAATATAGTAAATGTGGATATTAATGAAACGTAAATGAATTGATAGAGAATAAATCTGAAATGGAATATAATCAAATACAAACTGATTTGGAATCAATTTAAAATAGCTATAAACTGAAATGGTTATGAATATCGCCAAATTTTCATAGAAAAATTGCCATTGACATAAATGAAAGTAAATAAAATTCTATGAATTAATAGAAATGAATAAAATTGATTTTTTTTAATCAATTTGGAATGGATATGGGTTTGTTTAATATAAAATGAATTGGATGTAAATAAATTTGGTTGTAAATCATTTCAGATTGAATGAAATGATACACAAATCGATTGAAAGCAATTAAATTAGCACCAGAACATTGGAATTGTTTATAATATATATTTGGCGTGATTGGTTTATGAAGGTATGTGTTGTTACTATTTAAATAAGTGAAATATTAATGAATTTCATATTTTGGTGCTTACGTGTTTAAATTGAGCAGTATAGATACTAGAAGACCATTTGGCTAGATTTTGATCGCGCGAATTGCATATAAAGCCGCTCGCTTAAAAATGCTAAATAAAAGTACGTTTTCGGATTAAATACTGCGAAAATATAGAATATTGATATACATTTTGTTTTCCGACTGTGTGGTTCAATGTATACATTTTTCTCTCTCTAGACATATTGCAAAAGGTCTTCCATACAAAGGAGATTCTGCTAAAAAAATTTGAAAATTTAAGGTGTTAGAAAAAAAATTTGAAATTTTTTGTTAACGACAATTTGATTTCGAATTGTTATTGAAATAAAGGGTATTGGGATTAGAAATGGAAACTAATTATTTGGAATGTAACTAAAAGTTTTAGGAAAATGGAATATAGAACTTTTACTGATAAGTTTTGAAAAGTTAATGGGTTGGGTGCGTTTTTGGTACCTTAGCAATTTCGGGGATGAAATTCTTTTAAGGAGGGAGGAATGTAACGACTCGTATTTTCATCATTTGATTTTTGAATATTTAAATGGTTTAAATATTGGATTTGGAATTTTAATTTAGTTAATATGTTTTTAAAATTAAAATTTCAAGCGATTTCGCCAATTTTTTGAAAATCGCCGATTTAATCGACGCGTTAAAATAGCGATCCGAGTCACAGTCTCGGAATTCGATGAAACTAGTTCTTTGGATTCATAATAGTTTGTTATTATCGGATTTCAAATTTCGTAGCATTTGGAGTTAACGCTTTATCATATGATCTGAAAACGTCTAAAATAATTTAATTTAAATAGTCGATATAAAAAGCTATCTTCCATGGACGATCGAATTAGACTTTGGAACTTGTTCCATGGTGTTCGAAATAAGGGTATAACATTAGGGATGCTAGGTGGCACGTCTCAATAGGAGATTGAGATTTCATTGTAGGTAACAGGAGATATTTTCAATATCTAAATAAATAATTCTAATCAAACTCAAATCAGAGCCACCCTACCTTCTGAAACACGCCATCCTACCCTTCTGAACAAGCCACTTTCCTTCGTTCTATTTAAATTGAGATTTGCCTCCTACTTTCAAATCATTCTAAAACTCATCTCAGAACGAAAAAGAGAAAACAAATAAAATTGCATATTCGCCCTCCCTAATCTCGAATCGAAATCGTGATTCGTCGAGCTATCAAGTGGAGTCGAGGTCTGGAGAGAAAACGCATGTGAGCGCGAGTGGGCAAGCGATGGTCGAGGGTTGGAGCAGTCCTTGGGTAAGAAGGCAAATTATGTTAGCATGGGTTTTCGGTTGGCACGACGATGGTTGATAAGTGGAGGCACGTTGTCGGGACATCGCATGTTTGTGCATGCGCCTGAGGCTAGTTAGAGGGAAATATGGCGGAGCTAGAGGTGACTGGGTGTCAAGGTGATTCGATGGCGGCTGTTGTCATAGGGGAAGAAGTCACGAGGCATGAACGATGAAAGGGGAAGATCGCGTGAATAGTGGCAGGCGCAGGTGGAGGTTTGGCTGTACGCAAGGACCTAGAGCCCGATGGTGGAGCGGCAAATCTATTTGGATTCGAGCGGATAGGAGTGCATCTCGGGCGATGAGGCGGAGCTTGAATGGAAGCATGTTGAGGCGATGGAGAATTTTTTACATGGTTCGGTCGAGTTTGGAATATGCGGCAAATTACGGGTGGAGGTGAAGGTATAATACTGTAACAAATTTAAATTTTATAGTTAGTTATTCAAATTTGAATTTGAAATTGTGATAGCTAATGAAATTTAATAAAATTTACATACGAGGTATAAAAAAATCGTGAAATGAGTCAAACTTGGATTGTAGCCGTGGAATCTACGCAATAGGATTAAATTGCGATGGATTACAATTTAAAAATCAAGTTAAGTAAATCTCACTCGACTTGGATTACTGTTTAATGTAAATTGATTGAAATTTAATGATTCGACGAATTGATAGTAATTATTATCAGTTGGAAGTTATACTATATATATAATAGTATATATATTTGTAGTTGGATTGATATTCCTGCATATTTTAGTGGATAAGACCTTATGCGCCCCACATAATAGCGGATGACCCTTTATACCGCGATACCTCCTTGAAGTGGGATTGGTATTTTTATGTTGTATTAATATCTGTGGATGCATGGAAAACAGGTTGGAGGGGTCCAACTGGATTCCTTAAAAATCTTGATTTTAAATTTCATATATTGTGATATATGATGTGTTAGAATAACCTGTTATAGATTATTGTTGTGATTGAATAATTGGATGCTAAAGTAGAACTGGCCTCAATTTTAGTATTTTAAATACCATAATATTATTTTTGGAATTTGAAGGAATTTAAAAGCAGATTTTGAATATAAAAATATTTATATCGTAATATGGATTATTTTAAAAGAAATTGATTTGGGTAAAACAATACATTTATTTTTTGGTTGTATTTAACTATTCGTAAAATTATTTTAAATAGAGAATTTAAAATAATTTAAATAAAGGACTTTTAAAAGATGAATTTATAAATGATGTTTTAGAAATATAAAAACGAGTTGAAGTCGATATTTGAAAATAGATTGGAAGTATAAATGGGATTTATAAGGTAATGGATTTATAAAAAAAATGAAATTTTATAAACGAGATTAGTTTTATAAAAGGTGAAACTCAAAGGAGTTATAAAATTTATAGACGATGTTTATAAATAAGAGAAATCGATATTAGATGATAGTTGGGAATATAAAATTGTGGGAAGAATTTATATTAGAATATGGAAAAAGGGTGAGAAAAATAGTGAATACTCTTTTTGGAAGTGAAAATTATTAAGGAGATCAGAATGGTAGTGATGTGTTGTGGTTCGAGAGGAATTTATAAAATTAGATGGTTTTTTGACGTTTTAAAAATATATTTTAAATTCAAAGAGTTAAGTTTGTTTTCAAACAGAAAATTTTATTATTTAAAGCAATGGAATTTTAAACTAGTTAGGATTGAAATACTTCGGTAAGTAGATTTTCAAATATTAAGTAACTTTTAAAATCAGCTTTGAAAATTTATTTGTTTATCTAAAAATGAGTTATTGATGTTATAATAGTGTTTTTGATATTATTAAAAAAAATCACTTGAACATGTTTCAAAAATAGATTATTATTTAATACATATTATATATAGAGAGTTTTGATGTGATTGAAAATTTTTAGTTATAAATTCTCTCGTGATTCGTAAATGAGGATTATAAATGGATATGATTTCGAGGAGAGGAATTTTATGAGGGATTTGGAGGAAATGCGATTTCAAAATGTTGAATATGGGAATTTTGAAAATTAAATCTGAATTCTTGAAAGAATTTATAAATTGTTGAATGAGTTTAAAAAAAAGTATGCTAGTTTTGAAAATTGGAAAAATGGAATTTATTAGTGATTCCGAAGGCTTATGAGATAAGTTACGAAATATTCTATTAAGTGTTGATATTTGAAAATATTTTGGAAAATAAGACTAATAATATTTTCCTAAGTATAAAAATGGAAATTTGAAATATTTCTATGTGTTGAGATGGTTTGGAAGTATCCTATTATGGATTTAAGTTTATGAAGTTGTTTTCGAATGTTAGAAGGGATTGGTATATCTTATAAAGATATTTTAAAAATGAATATTTTGGAATTTTTTATAATAATGGCCTGGCGTCTACTTATGGATGTTTTATTGATTGTTAAATAACCAATACCAATATTAGCCAATTCCGTTAATCATTTCGAAGAGACCAGGATCGGATTTAATTATCCGAAAACCACCATTTTGAACGTTACAAATGAATACCGTGAAGATAATGAGGACTGTGATCTGGTTTGTCTAGATTCTGGACAACTTGTATGGACGACTGCTATCAGAACATCGTCATTGGAAGACGATGAGCATTTTAAGTGGAATTGTTTCTTGAAAGGTAACGTTTAGCCTCAAGCCTCATCAACCAGGAATGACTAAAATAAGGGAGATGCTGCAAGGCTAAGTGGGTCGCACCCATTTAGGGTATGTTATCACTTTTCTAGATGTCCTCCAAAATATATAAACTATGTATATTGCGTGCATGAGAAAACGAGCACTTAATTTTTAAGATTGGGAACACCTGGGGTGATAACATATTCCGTCTATCCAGGTTAGGGGTAGGTCGGTCTTGTGTAGCAGGGGATCCCTGCGAGGTCCTCAGAACATTTTTCTAGAGGTGTACTGTGATGGACGTTACCCCAGTGGCCCAATCGTTGTATGGGATCAATTCACCAATACGAGCCTTTATGGTTTTGTTTGTAGAGCCTAGTATGCTGGAATTTAATTAATGTAACAATTTCGGCTATTTGAATAAGTATTTGTATTTAGACACTATTATAATTTATGATTGGATTTTCTATAAAATGTTTTGGTTGTCATCAGGGAAAAAACCATCGTGTTTATGTGTAACGCGGTCTTAGGAGATACCTTCGTTTTTCAAAAAAAATTGATAACTCTAATAGTTCAAATTGAGCGTGTTTTCTCACGCTAGTTTTTCCAGCCGAATTCGGTTGTTATTTTATTATAATACTCTGGTCAAACCGAGTATTACATATTCAGCATACGATGCTATGAAGCCTAGGAGACGAGCTGGATGACAGTGACATATCTTTGTACTTAGTTTATAATTCTACTGTATGTGGACAATTTACTATAAGTGTCCAGATTGATGTATGGGTTGTTGTACTTTGATGATTGTAAGTATATCAAATGTTACATATTCTTTTGTATAAAAATATGTTATTATATATTATATTTTGTTCCGCTGCGATTGTGGGATTTTATGTTGTTGTTTATTTTCGTTTATCTCTTTCTTCTTCTTTACCATAGTTATTCGCTTTTCGTACGATTTTGGGTTGAATAAGGGTGAATTATTATCAAATTAAAGGGTACATAACCGCGGGTCGCTACATTGGTGGTAAATGTTTTGCTGGAAAAATGAAAAGCATTGTTTTAAAAATAAGATTTTGGAATAAAATTAATATTTTTAACTTAACTAGTTCAAGTAGCTCGAAAATAATTGAAATTAGGAAAGAGGTGTGTTCGGATAGTAAACACTTCTCTTGAGTATTACCTTGTTCGTAAGGGAATGTATGATACAGTTTGGTAGTATCCAGTTCCTTAGTATCATGTTGGAATAGATATATACATACATACATACATACACACACACACACACACACACACATATATATATATATTCTATGATTAATATATAAAAGTTTCAATTCTTGAAATAAAACCCGGGTGTTTGGATCTTGAGTTTTCTTAGGGAAATAAGTGCAAATTGGAATAGTTGGATCAAATAGTGATATAACTCTTAGGATGTAGTGGAGTATTATATACGTTGAACCTAAGAGTAGTTTATGAAATGTTTTCATAAATAATTTGGTGGAAATAGAATTGGTATTAGGAAGAACCAATTAAATAAGTGCGTAAGTTGGATGTAGATCATTTCTCCTTTCCATATAGTTTGATCTAAGATTGGGTATATGACTTTGAGGTGTTCACACCATTCCAAATAAGGATATATTAATCTATTTTTTACAGTGAGTACTTGATGAGGTTTTTTTAGGGGAAATTTTTTTATATCATAGTTACAACAATGTAAGGAGAGCAGAGGTTCCTAATCAAGAGTCTGATCGGAGTCTGCACTAGCGATTCAGGTGAGCGATACTAGTTCTAAAATAAAGTAATGTATTCGAGTAGAGGTCGAATTAGATTTTTGTATAAAATGGATCTATGTACATCCTGTTAATTGGCATATAATTTTAAGTGTTTTGTAGAATGGGTTGAAGTGTAATATTAAGGATGAAATTCTTTTAAGGGTGGAGAATGCAACGACACAGAATTTCAGTGCTTTGATTTGCGAATTTTTAGTTAGGTTCTAAATATTCAAATAATGGGTTTTATAATTAAAATAAAACTCTTTCTAAAAATAAATGATGACGGTGAAATATTTTTTCAAATATGTATAGAAAAATATTTAGTTTGAAGAAAGATTGAAAATGCGACTGGAATTCGTTTTCCGAATGTTCGATTTTTATTGGTTAAAAGTTGTCGAAAATGTTGCAATTGAAATAGGATAAGTATATACACATTCATTTAGAAAAAAATTGGGATATGTATGTATTAGTTAAGTGTATATATGTATGTGTATATATAATATATATACACACTTAAGATAATATAATATAAAATTATACTTAAGATAATATAATATAAATTATATGAATGTAAGCATCACATCGTGGAAAGATTTTAAACGTTTAGTACACACATTTACGGCATGTTGGCTTTAATTAAAAGGGGAAAGAGGCTATGGTGGCATGGGTACAAGGTGAGGGAGGCTTGATGATGAGGTGAAAGCATATGAATAGAGGGCAAAGGACAAGGGTATAATGGTAATTTTCTTTATGCATTTTATTTAAAAGCTTTTTTCCATTTTCTTTTCCTTATTCTTTTCACTTTTTCCATTTTTCCAAAAGTATTCATCTTCCTAAAATCTTTTCCAAAACCTTTTAATAGCTTCTCCTTTGTATTTCTAAAATTTTAAAATAAAAAAAGAATTAAATTATTTAAAATGTTTTCAAACTTGTTTTGAATATCTCCTTCTTCCATTACGATACTCCACATTCTCTATTTTTTTCTCCCACTTTATGTGGCCATAACATCCTCCATACTAAACAAAATCTAGATTTTTTTAAACTATAGAAAATTCTAGTGGCTACAACTTTCATTTACACCGCTCTTTCACATTTCGGATATTTTTGGGTCAAAAATGTATTTCTTTCTGACTCATTTTCGGATCCATATTATCATGATCGAAAATAGCACTCTTTCTTTTGACCATATCTTCCTCAAAAAAAATCTAAATTAAGTGTTTTTTTCAAATTGTAGAGAAAAGAATTTACTAAAACTTTTGTTTTTACCACTTGTCCAAATTTCGGGAGTAACATGGCCAAAAATAAAGGAGAAGTTGACCCATTTTTGAGTGATTTTTGTATGGTTTTCCAAGCTTTACAAGTTCTAAATCAATTCAGGTTTCCAAAGATTTTGGGCGAGTAAACTTCTAATTTTCAGAAAGATGTTTCCATTGCTTATATGATGGTATTTATATATGATGTTAATGTTTTGGATGTATATGTATTTGATAGTTTTTGTTTAGGAATTAGACTTGAATCGATGGATTAAAGTGGTGTGTTTGATTTTAAAGTTGTGATCTTCTTTATGTGGTAGTCATAAAAATGTTGTGTGTTATAAACATGTTGATATGGTATATGCAGTCCCACCTTGTTTGTAAAAGCGATATGGAATTTCTTGTGGGCCCTGTAGTAAATAGTCTGAAATCAAAAGCTAAAGTTTTCTAGCCATGTTTTTCTTATGTTTTAAAAAAAGTTAGTAAACTTTAAGATGAAGTTTCAAAAGGAAAGATGAAAAAAGTTGAGATTATGGGTATCCGTAGCAATAATTGCTGTGGATCTAGTTTCGCTTGAAGATCCAATTTTTGCATAATTTGGTTTTATTAACTTAAAGTGTTTTGAAATTATTTTATAAAGTTAATTAAGTTTTGAAAATGATTAAATTTCTGTTAATTAAGTTTAAATAATTAATAATTAATTAAGATTAAACAGTTTCTTAATTATAATTAAGTAAAAATTAGTTATTAAATAATTATCTTTTAAAGATAAGATTAATTTTAATTAATTATTAATTAAGTAAGACTAATTTTTAATTAAATATAATTTAAGCATACGATTTATTTTTAATTAATTAATTAATTTTTAATTAATTAATTCAATATAAGGTTAATTATTTAAATAAATTAATTATCTAAAATATTTTTAATTAATTAAGCCTTTAGTTTAATCTAAATTGTTTATTTAAGGTTTAATTTATTATTTAACCTTAATTAAAATTTATTTATTTATCTAAATGAGATTAATTAATAACGAAGTTTTAAATTTTTATTTAATAACCAGTAAAGGATAAATAAGGGTTTCAATTATTTATATAATAGTTAATTATTGTTTAGTTGGATACTAAAGGTTTAATTATTCTTAATTTATAATTAAATTAAGTTAAGAATTATTAAGATTGAATATGATTTAAATATGGGTTTAACTTTACATAACTATTTTAAAAAGTAGTTTTAAGTTTTAAATCCTTTATTTTCCAAGAATCAATTTTTTAAGGTAGTTCACTACCAATGAAGGTTTGCACATAAGGGATTCAAATATTGGTAACATTAAGTAGAAAAACAACTGTGAATGAACTATAATGTGATTGGTTGTATTATGTGGACATCTAATAGCGGAATAAATCCCCGCTTTGCTATAATGTAATTGATTTAATTGTTGTGAACATAGATTAGCAAAATAAATCCTTGTTCCGCTATAGATTGGTTGTTTGATTGTATGGACATATGTGTTAGAAGAATAAATCCTTGACTGTTATAAGTTAATTATTCTATTGTTGGAAACCTATTTGGCAGGACAAATTACCATCCTTCTATTGTGTTATTTGGACATGTATATGCCAGTTAGTTTATATTGCCATTTTTTTCCTTATTTGGATATGAAGTGTATTAACATATATGTTCACTTATGTAAATAAACTGTTAAATGACTTGAAAGTGAAATTGAAATTAAATGGTAACTTTAACCGATACCATTGGGCTTGGTAAGTCTCTTTTTGAATTTATAAAGTATGATTTTGAATTAACTTCAATCCTTTAATCAATTTTGCGGTTTAAAGATTATAAATGATTTTCAAGTAATATAATTATGTAATAAATGTATTTATATATAATAACTTGTTTATAAAAGGAGCTTTACTAAATAAAAGGGTTTATTTAGAGTGATTTTCAAAAGATGTTTTAGAAATAATGTTAGTAAAGGATTTTTCTTTAGGAAGGTTTATTAAAAGCATTTTAAAATAGGAAATGATGCATAAGTGATTATATAGATTGTAAAGATATTTTTAATTATGAAGTGAAATTTTAAGAAAGGAAACCTTTTGTGAAGGATAAGTGGGTTGGTTTTATTGGAAGAAATGTTTTTAAGTGGAATGTGTTTGGTCATTTAATATGGAATATACAGAGAGGATATCTCTTATAAAGTTTGGTAATATACTTATATCAATGAGATAAGTATATAAATGTTTTCCAAGTTTAAAAGGGATGTAAGGGGTTTTGGAAATAGTGTGTTGTAAAAGATCTTTTGATCGAATGTTTATAAAGTGATTTTAATTAATGAAAGGCAAAATGATAAAAGCTTAGTAGATCCCATGCGGAATTAAATCAATGTTTAATGATTGTTTATTTGATATTTAAATAACCGACAATCAAATCTTGACCAAAACGCAACTTTGAAAATATCTAGGAGAAACATGTGAGTTATATGGCATAGTCATCCCCAATTATGATGTACTGTGCATATAAATCTCATTTCGTTCTTCTAGGTTAAACGATAAGAAAATTCACTGCAAATGGTTAGAAGGTGAACTCCACTCTTATCTTGTAACAGCCCGCAAATCTGTACCCTTTGAGTCAACACTATTCTACCTAAATCAACTCAAGTTGTACAGAAATACGAACCATTTGGGTTAAAGAAAAAGAGGTAGAAGAAGAAAATAGAAAGCAATATCAGAATCTAACCATCGCAGCGGACTAAAATATAATAGAAAATAAATGATCTTTACTCAAAATCAAATATATCTGTTTATATATTACATCATCAGAGTACATCGATCAACGGCTCAACAACAACATACAAATGGATACACAGCGGAATATATATAGAACAAGTACGGATATACGTATCGTCTTCCAGCTCGTCTCCTGAGCTCCACCGCATCACATGCTGTATTCTATAATACTCGGTCTGACCTGAGCATTACAGTTAAATAACACCCGAGTCAGCCTGGAATACCAGCGTGAGAAAATCACACCCAATTGATTATTAAAGTTTCAAAAATCCTTTGAAAACAAAAGCATCTCGTAAGATCACGCCACAAATAAACATGTCGAGTTTTTACCTTACGATAGCTAAAACAATTTTTATAGAAATCCTCTGATATTATAATAGGGTCTATATACAAATACTTATAAAATAGCCGAAATTGTTACATTCATTAAATTCCAGCTACTAGCCACAGAGTGGGTAATACAAACAAAACTCGTACAAGGCTCGTAGGGAGAATGGATTTCCAACTAATGACTAGGCACTGGGGTACCACCTGTCACAGTACGGGGCCTAGATCACCGTACCGAGGATTACTCCCTTCATCCCCTGCAACACAAGGTCGGAACCATTCCTTACTGAACAGTCCCGAACAAGATAAACCCCATGGTTGGCGCGACCAACCACCCACTAAGCCGAAATATATAAGGGACATCTAGACAGGGGAAGTATCTTGTCCTGCTTGGGCATGACCCACCTAACCTTGCTGCATATCCCCTGATTTTCAGTCATTCCCGGTTGATGAGGCTTGAGGTTACACGTTACCTTTAGAACGTTTTCACTTAGAATGCCCATCGTCCACCTGACGATGTTTCGCAAGCATTCGTCCATACAAGTCCGTCCCAGGTTCGAACGGAACCGAAGGCACTATTCTTACTACATCCATTTTGGAAATATCCTCAGGATTAGTAGCGATTAGCCCTTGCACTTCACTTCTCCATCTTCGAATCCAAAATCGTTTACACGAAACATACAAACCAGATCGAAGTGGTTTTCGAGAAATAAATCTCGATCCCGGTCTCTTCGAAACGATCAGCGCATTTGGCCAATATTGATAGTCGGTTATTTAACTATCAATTAATATTCACAAACAACCATCAACCAATAAATAATTTTCCAAATTTTTTATTAATCTCAAAAATATCTTCACAAGATATATTTCTATTTTCAATCCTTTGAAAACAGTTTCAAAACCATCATTCTTTTCAGAATCAACTTTCTCAAATATTTTATATCTCCTCTGAAATCACCAAGCACAAAAATAGATTTTTAAAATAATTTAAAACACTTTATTTTGAAACATTTAAGTTAAAATTACTTTAATAATTTGTTAAAAATACATACTATATGAATGTTTGAAATAAGGTTATAAAACTAGATTTCTACTTTTAAAACAAAATACTAAGTTACTTCTTAATAATTACTGCTAGAATAGATTAAAGAAAATACTTACTTTAAACTTTAAATAATAGAAATAATAAATTTTTCAAAACTTGCTTTCTTTAAAAACAGCTTTACAACATTTAATTTATATTTACAATTTTACCTTTTAAAACATGTACTTGGCCATCCAGAGAAAGTTCCAACTCAATGACTTAAATCAATTTCCCCGAAATTGATTTCCAATTTATTTTATTTGAAGTAAGTTTCTTTAATTACTCAATTCATTTCAAAAATTCATTAGTTACGGATTTATTATTATTGTTGTTATTTTCCGTTTGATTTTAAAACTTTTAACTAAAATATACGAATGTCAGGCTTTTTCCCATTTCTTCTTTATTCCTTAAGTTAAATCTTAAATATTAAATAAATGTTTGTTTTTATTAAATAATATCATTGAAGTTTCAAACTTCATTAACCTTCTGCTTATTCAAAAATTTCTTTCCATATACAGAATTTTATTAATTAAAAAGTGATACAAATGAAAGTTATCACATTCTTCCTGCAGTTTCCAAAACTTTAAAAATTATAGGATTTGGATAAGAAACGCAAAAGTTATGCACAAAATACTAGCTCAGGTTTGCATAAAACAACAAGACTGCGAGTTTGCAAGAGGTTTTTCAACATTTTTATCAACTAATTTCAGAAAATGATACAAATAAAAGTTATAGGACTTTCCGTTTGCTTTCCGGAATGACCAAGATCGTCGAATTTGGATTAACAGTTCAAAAGTTATGACCATTTTACTAAAAACATTAAACTTAACCTGAACTTATGCATTTGCAAGACAGCGACCAACAATTTCAATTTTAGCATAGAAAACATCGAAATCAGGAAAAATGAATATAGAAAAAGTTTAGCTTAGTTCCTAAGCTTTTCGGAACATTAAAAATTTCCGAATTCCGATAAGAATTGTAAAAGTTATGGATAAAACAATTCTAAGATTTGAATTTCACAACTTATGTCATTTGTCTCGGGACAGCGATAAACAATTACAATTTTGGCCAAGGTAACATCAAAATTTTGGAAAACTCAAAACATAAAAGTTTTAGAACAAAGTCTAAGCTTTCTGGAACATCTTAGTTTATCGAAATCGGTTGAGGAACGAAGAAGTTATGGCCAATTTAGTTTCAGCCTTAAGCATAGAGCTAATATTGGTTTTGCTTTCGGGATTACAGTAGAAAGATTCAATTTTGACATAGCTAACTTCCAACTTATAGAAAATACAAAACATAAAAGTTGTAGCACATGAAACAAGCTTTTCAGAACATCCAAGTAATCGAAATTTCATTAAGGATTGAGAAAGTTATGGTTAAATTACTAAGCTGCGTTTTTGATAGAACCGAGCCATTTTTACTTATAACTATCATTTCTTCAAGAATAACATGAATACTAGAAATTTAAATAGGTTTTCTCACCTTAAACTTGTGTATTTGACTTGACTCTTTTTCCTTAGCTTTCTCCAAGCTCTTTCACTTTATCTTACTTTTGTTTTTGCTTTGTGAAAGTATCCAAAAATAAGTGAACATTTCCACCCTTTATATAGTAATTTTCAAGGCTAGTTTGGTAATTTTAGTTTTGGACACTTGTCTTCTTCTCTTTGCACAAGCTTTAGAATGTCGACACATGTCTACTTAGGTTTCTTAAGATGTTTCTACACATGAACACCTAATGGGGTTATGTGTCTACTTAGGTGTCTTAAGAGGTTTCTACACATGGACACATGTCCTTCATTTTTTTATGCAAGCTTTATTTCATGACACATACCTTATTGGGTAATCATTTAAGGTGTTCTAGAAGTGTACACCTAAGTGATATATGTGTCATAATTCTATTTCATCTTAAGATAGGTGTATGGTCCATATTATGCCACTTGTCTTCACCATGTCATGCCACTTATCCTGTACTTATACATACTTATACCTTTTGTATTATTATAAATATAAATACAATAGAGATGGTGTATACAAGAAGCTTGACTAATTAAATTATCATCAATTAAATTTTCAGCGTGTTTATATATCGTACACTCACACACTAATTCTGAAATTTGAAATCCGATAATAATTTAATATTACGAACCCAATGGAACTGGTTTTATCGAATTCCGAGACTGTGCCTCGGAAGGTTATTTTTAAATTCAATTTAAACGATTAAATTTCAAAACTGACCAATTCAATGTTAGATTCCATTTTAACACTTTTATTATATTCAGTGTTATCAATATAAATTTATAAGCTTTCAAATTATATTTTTAACAGGCTTAAAATCTCAGGTTTCATATTTTATCCAATTCAAATTATTTAATTCAACAATCTAATTGTCAAATAAATTATGATATTCATAATTTAAGTTGAGAATTAACCTTTAAATACTTAAAATCAATTAAATATTTCGATTTTAAATGCTCGAAAATTCCGGGTCGTCACATATCTTTTATCTTCGTATTTCCTAAAGAACTGAGGTTAACTTTACCGAAAATTATTGAAAGTTGTTTCGAAGAGACCGGGATCAGATATGTTATCCGAAAACCACTTCGATTCGACTCCAGTGTTTCGAAATGAAGACATGTTGAAGAATATGGAATCGAAGACTGGTCCATTAAAATGCAAGGGCTTCTTATTATTAATCCTGAGGATTATTGAAAAATGGATGTAATAGAAATAGTGCCTTCGATTTTCCTTATCCTGGACAACTCATATGGTTGAATGTTGCCACTACACTACTGATTGGAAGGTAGCGTTTGCATTCCAAGTGGGATTGCTATTCTAAAAGGTAAACAAGTAGCCTCGGCCGTCATCAACCGAGAATGACTAAAATATGGATGATACAGCAGGGCCATGTGGGTTGCACCCTTTAGGGCAAGTCATTACCAAATCAAGAATCGATGTTTGATCCATTTTTTTATGCTATGTATTCGGTACTGTAAGGGGTAGTCCTATGTTGGCAGAGAATGCAGGCAT
This sequence comes from Allium cepa, assembly GCA_030765085.1. NCBI lineage: Eukaryota > Viridiplantae > Streptophyta > Magnoliopsida > Asparagales > Amaryllidaceae > Allium > Allium cepa. The sequence continues at coordinate 118,844,240 of CM060946.1, read as the reverse complement.
GGTTCTTGGTGTGTTTATCTAGAGATGCACTGTAGTGGGCGGTAGCCCAGTAACCCAATCTATATGTGGTATCCATTCTCCAATAAGTACCGTACGTTTTTAGTTGTACCCAAATATGTTGGAATGTGAGATGCAAGCATTTCAGCTATGTTCTATATTTATTTTCGAAACCCTAGACATTATCATAATATCATTGGATTTTCTATAAAAAGTGTTCAGGTTATCGTAAGTTAAAAACCCATCTGTATTCATATGCGGCACAGTCTTAAGAGATACCTATGATTTTAAAAGAGTTTTAAACATGATAATTCAGTTGATTAAGTTTACTCACACCAGACCCAAGTCTGACCCAGAGTTTTGTTTTATTTTCCTAAAACTATTGGGTGCTCAATTTTTTTTGGCCAGCCAAGTAGTTCAAGTTTTGCCATGGATGCATTCCAGAGGAGCTTAGAGCATGAGGCTTCATCGATAGCTAGTTATTGTTTTTTGCGCTGTATTATAAGTATCTTGTATCAGTTAGGTATAGACAGACTGTTGTAACTGTCCGAGGGTAGAGTCGTATTAGTATGAATCTGATGTATCATTTTTGAAATGACTTTGTAAAGTATTATGTTGCTTGATGTAAGTTAGTCCATTGCATTGTAAGATTCCATGATTTTTTAGTTTCTTCTTATCTTATATCTCCTTTTTTCCCCTAACTATCTTTCATTCTGGCACTTAATTTTTCGACAAGTGAATACCACGGATGTATTAATGTCGACTTCTGGGGTTCGAAAAGACGATCTTACACTCCACTACCCTCTTGCCCCCTCACCTAGCATCGTTCACCTCATATATTCACACCCACACCCTTATTCCCTCTTATCATTTCCACGCAAACATGTTAACTTGTTTAAGTACTCTTTGTACTTAATGTTTCTAATGATGTGACATTTATATTTTTATTTTAAACTTTATATACATAGGTATGAATACATATATACATACAGTAATACATACATATATACATATACCAACTTATTTACGAATAAGTATACTTATGTTAAAGAGATTACAACATTTCGATAACTTTTAGCCGACGAAAAGTCGAAAATTCAGAAAATGAATCCCGATCACATTTTCGATTTTTCTTCGAACTAAATATTTTTGTAAACAAATTTTGAAAACTGTTTTACCATCATTATTTATTATCTAAAATACTTTTATTTTAGTTATAAAAACTGTTATTTGAATATTTGAAATTACGTAAATATTCCCAAATTAAATTTGTGAAATTCCGGATCGTTACACTCTCCCCCTTAAAGGAATTTCAACCCCGAAATTAAACCTCAACCTATCCTAGAAAATACTCAATAGTATTCATCAGTTCGTATGATATAATAGATCATTCACATGCAAAAATCTATTTCGATCTCTACTCGAATGCATAACAACTTTTGAACTAGTGTCGCTACTTGATTCTCTAGTGCGGACTCTGATCATGCTCCTAGATTAGGAAACTTTGGTTTACTTTCATGACTATATACTATGATAGATAGAAAACATTTGGCCCCATACCATAAATCCTCATCAAGTACCCGCCGTCAAAAATCGAGTAATAGATCCTAATTTGGAATGATGTAAAACACCTCAAAGCCATGTACTTGTGTCTTAGATCAAAATTTATGAGAAGAAGAAATGATCTACGTCCAGCTTATGCACTTATTCAATTTAGCTCTCACTAATACCAATCCTATTTCCACTAAATATATTTTATGAAAACATTTTGTAAACTGACTAAGGTTCAACTTATGTAATACTCCATTATATCTAGAGAGTATATAACCCTATCTGATTCAACTGTTTCATATTGAATTTATTTCCCTAAGAAAACTCAAGAAATACCTGTGTTTTATTTCAAAACCTTTTGAAATGGAACTCTATATTTTATTCTTAGAAAATATACGAATATAGCCTGAGTAACTCTAAAATGATACTAAGGAACTGGGTACTACCAAACAATATCATACATTCCCTTACAAGGAATGGTAATACTCAAGAGAGGTGCTTATCATAAGAACACATAATTTCCCTAATTTTAAGTTATTTTTGAGCTACTTGAACTAGTGAACATAAAAGTCTTCTTCTATTTGAAATTCACTATATATAATACAAAAAATATACTTCTTACCTAAATTTTCTTTCCAACATATTTATACTCATACAAACTTACAAGAAATACTACTTAATACTTTCTTCAACATCATTTAAAATAATAATATAAATTGTTTTTATAAAGTGTTTATTCTTAGTTTAGATTATAATAAACAACTCTTATAACAATTAAATTTAAATTTAAATTTTTATCTCAACACTTTCACCGGACGCCTTATAAACAAATTGAAAAACTGAATTCACAAGGTGTTTGTGTTAAATTTAACTAAGATAATAATTTCTTATAAACTATCTAAGCTAAACCAACCAACAATAAATGATAACGATCAAACATTATCATTTTCTAACAACAAACATATCCTATATAAATATAACAATTTTCTAAAAATCTTCTTTTATATATAAAATATAATATAGGTAAAATAATTTCATTTACCTGATTTTAAAACAATAAAGTATCGGTTGGCTTTGTTTAAGTGTTTAGAGATTCCTTCCGAATCCATAAACCACTCAATAGATCAATCAACATAATATAAAATATTTTTATGAAAATAACAATACACGTTCTTATAAATATACGCGCAAACTCATTCTAGAGTCTTATTTACCCTTTCTTAAATTAGTTTACCCTACTAAAGTCTAGGTGTTCTCTCAAACTAAGCTCTAGTACCGCATGTAACGATTTTCCCTTTTTACATCTAAAAATGACACTTCATATATATCGATATTTGCATGCCAATATTTAAGTGTCCGAAAGACAGGTCATTCAAAGTGAAGAAAGACGAAGGCATAACATAATCTCATGAAAATGTGATGAGTAACATATAATACATAAATCAATTCTTTACAAAAGAAAGAACATTATTATAAACAATCATCAGAGTGCACTATCCTATTATTAGCCTGGATAGTTGTAACTGCATGTCCTTACAAATGCTTAAAAATGTAACAATCAATACAGTGGAAAAACAAATAAATACATAGATATGTCTATGGCATCCAACCTGTCTTATGAACTCCAAAGCATCTGAAGCTAATCTGGAAAATATGCTCAATCTGACTCGAGCATTAAAATAAAATAACACCCGGATTAGTTTGGTAATACGAGCATTAGAAAACTCAAGTAATGAGGTGAACATATAATAATTCTATAAGACCATGTCGCTAATGCGAAACAGGTTTCTACCTCACCAGTTCAACATTTATAGATGAAGAAATGGGAAACAAATCATAACTGCAATCCAAAAAAGAATAAATGAGCATAGAAAAGGTAAAACCAAACTTAAAGTGAACATAAATAATTAAACATCGAGAAGAACAATAGTCACTTCTCAATATAATTAAAATAACAGTTCAATGATTTGAATTAACAATAAGAAAAGGAATTTCTCCAAAATATATGTGTAACCATGCCACTAACTTCAGAACGGGTTTCCTTTCATAATAACAATATCCAGTCTCAACCGGGGATGCGAATAATTAGACATCAAGAAGTGCTCTTAACATTTCCCGATGTGATTTAGAAAGAAGTTAATTTGAAAATTTGGAATCAAAGGAAAGAATAGAGAAAATTTTCAACAAATTACTAGGAGGGTGCTCCCCCATATCTATAGTATGCCTCTAGAAATATACTTGAGAGGGTCATATAAGTTATGTCAGCTCTCAGGAACTCTAGCCCTACCCTGCCAACCTTACCGAGAATCTGATTTATTTCACATTTCATGCACAGACCGAATCCAATCAAGAGTGGATGTGAATATACTCTAATGTGAGCGACCCCACATAACTTGGCCCCCACTTGCACTTTAGGTTAGTCATTTTCAATAAAGATTAATAAAGCTCAAAGAGCAACAAATCATTTTTATGGCGACGATAGACAATGAAGAAAGCCGAACCGATGGTTAATAAATCAACTAATGGGATAATTAAGAATGACCGTATATGGAAATTAAATTTCACATTCTTACAGTTAGTCATCGATTCCAAACAAGTGCTACCCTTAGTTAAAAATGAAGAGGGCGGGTTGAGGTAGTTTTACATCTAACCATTGCCTTAATGACATTTTTAACCTTCGTGATAGAAATGACTTCATGCCTCGATGTTTAATGTTAAAAATATGACTAAATCCTTTCCATATGAACGATATCATTTATGGAACTATTTTTCCATAACCGAATCGAACTTTAATTTTCAAACCAAACTTGTATTGAGGTTTCACATTAAAAGTATGAATTTTAAACATCTTTAGCAAAATGAATGATTAAGTTTAAACCAAAATTTATTACTTCAATATCATTATTTAAAATGATTAAGTAAATTTTAAAACAATGGTTAAGTATTTCATACAGCTTTATTTAAAATAATTAATCAGCTTTAATCCTAATTCGTTGCTTCAAAACAATACTATTTAAAAAGATTAATTAACTTTAATCATCCTTGTTTTAATGATTAATGAATTTTAAACTTTTATTATTAAAATTATTAATTAACCTTTAAAACCTCATTATTAAAATGGTTAATTAATCTTAATCTCCTTATTATTTAAATAATTAATTATTTTTAAAACACCAATGTTATAATGATTGATCGGTTTTAAAACCTCATTATTAAAATAATTAATTGATTTCAAATCATTATTATTAAAATAATCAATCACTTTTGAAACATTATTATTGAAATAATTAATTTTGGACCATCTTTATTTAAATAATTAATTTCCTTTGCAAAACCCATGCACAAGATTTAACAAAATGCTTCAAAGGGGATACCAATTCCATTCAAACATCACACAGTTTAAGTATGGGGATATGTATACAAAAGCAAATAATAACTATGCATATATATAAAAACAGCTTTTTAAATATTAATCTACTGGCATACAATATAATGTCTAAACAATATAATAGCAGAACGGTAATTTTTTATGCTAAACAAATGTCATTTATATTTTCTCTAACCAAATTATAGTAGAAGGGGTTTTATTCTGCTAAACGGATGTCAACTACAATTAAATTAGCAGAACGGTACTTTATTCTTCTAAATAGGTATCATTGAGTTTCATATTCAATTGAGGTTACTTAAGGGTAATCGATAAAGAAAATCCCTTGGATAAAGTATTCTTATAAGAGAGTTTGCTTTCAAAGTAAAACCGATCTTTAGGAATAAAGTAGTTTTAAACTTTAAAACTTATATTTAATAATTAAATAATATTTAAATTCTTTATTTTATAATAATAAAACCATTATTTATTAACTAAATAATAATTAACTATTAATTATATAACTAAAAAATAATTAAATATTATTTAGAATAGTTAATCTTTAAATAAATCAGTATCCGTTTATTAATATCAATTAATAATTAAACAATACTTAACTAAAAATTAAATGATAATTAAACCATCATTAAAAATATTTAAATCTTAATCGAGTTTTAATTAAACTTTAATTAATAATTAATTAAACCCTTTATTTAATAAATAATTAATTAATCGTTGATTAATAATCAAATACAAATTAATCCTTATGTAAATTATCAATTATTAAGCAATCTTTAATTAATTAACTAATTATAATTAACTTGATTAATACTTAAGTACTAATTAGGATGAACACGGGCTACGCACACGGCTTTTGTTCAATTAGCGCGCTTCTAATGAATTGTGATGATTACTTTCTCACCAAGTGAAAGCCTCATTTTGTTATTATTACGTTGTAGAGCATGAATTTATAATATTCTACTATATATGTATCCATGTAAAAGAAAATATACTCAATTTTCAGTTAGAAAACTAAATTCTTATCATCAAATGACATGGAGATCAAAACAATCCAATTTTCAAGCAAACATTGAGTAAGATAACTTCTAATTAGCAAATAAAACGTATAAAATAGTACAAAAATAAAGTAGCAAGGTGTATGTGCAAAGCCATCCATGAGCCAAAAAATTTATCTTAAAGAGATTACTTAGCTCTAGCAACAGTTGGAAAGTATCTTTTCCAGCAAACTTGGTCATGTACTTGGTGCCTACAACATATGCAGCCTTAGAAGCCATGCTTTAGACATTCTCCTTCTCCCAACTTACTAGATGAACGCAGAAGGGGAATTTGTCAACTCCTTTTTCATGCCAACATCATAGATACTAATTTTTGGACGTGGCACCTCTCTGGCTTATTATTGATCTAGATGATAGCATCTTGCTAGTCTTCTTTCTATTGCCATTGGCGGTTGTAGTCCTTACCATTAACCAAAATATTTTCAAATTTTTAGTTCTTAAAAGCAAAAATGTAAAACATGTGTACAAAAAGAAAAAAAGGGATTAAGGAATAAACCATGAAACTTGTAAGATAGTCGCAAAGGTAGTTACTGAACCTTAGGCATCTTCATAATTCCATATTAAGGGGGAGCTTTACAGAATGAATGATGATATCATTGTACATATTCACAAAGGAAAATCAATGTCAACGTAGTGAGTATTCAATTAGTTATTAGTTAGTGATATACCTAAATATTTATAGTTTCTTCACATCACTCTAACATAATCTTTCCATATTCCTTTATCAACTAAACGCTATCTAATAGGTTCCCATAAAACCAAACAAAACACTCCTAAAACACTTAAATAACTTGAAATTCTTAATAATCACTAAATGTGTCTATAAATAATATGAAGAGCAAAATCGAGCAAGGTATATAATGGAAAAGTAGTTCCCGACATTATTCGTTTCTACATCGCATGATACTGAAGTTGTATATAATTTACTATGACTTCCCTATTTTGTTTTTAAAGGTAGTATTCTACAAATTAATAACGAAGGACGATAATTTATGGGAAAATCATACATACACACAATCTTAAATGTTAATATATTGTATATATTGTTTTTTGAAGAAAAAGTAGGCATGTTTTTTCATAAAATACAAAAGAATCATGGACAGTAGTAAAACTCATGCCAGTTGTTTAGGTAGCATAATCCATGTATAAAATAATTGTTTTAATTTTGGAACAGATTACATATTTGATAATGATGTTAAGGTAAAAATTGGACCTCCTCTTGAATCGATCCCTAGGCGGTCACTTAGCTGGTTCGATACTCATGGTTGGCACTGTTAAACATAATTGGTGGACTAGTGACATTGAATTTTTTTGAGTGGATGTTATATCAAATATAGTGGTAATGCTAAGGATGTATCAAAAAGAAATGTATGGATGCTAAATGATAAGTAACATTTAGTAAGCAACTTTACCATTTTAGCGTAGTTTGCAACTTTCAACGACAATGAAACAAACTAACTCAGCATGAGCTTGTTCCACCTCAACATAAGCATCTACACTTCTTCCAATATCTTTCCTTTCTTTTATTTAGCGAAAATGGACTCTAACAATGCAACTAACAGATTAGTTTCAGGTTTACTATACTACCTGATACTAGACCGGTTCATACTATGCTCAGATGTTGGTGCAATACAATATTTGAGTTTAACATATTATAATATAAGCATATATAGTTTTTAGAGGAATCATTCTGTGAAATAACATTAGTGTATAGATGCCAACAAATGACTTATGCATTATCTTATTAATTTATGTGTATAGATAGATGTCATATCTTAATACTTCCAAGTTTAGAGTTGATAACAATAAGCACAAAGATGAAGCATCCAATATGAGGTTTAATGTGTAATGTTAAAATACATATGAGTATCAAAATCCAAATATCCAATTACTACTAACACCATTCTTAAAACAAAACTAGCTATCTATACATAGTGAAGGTCCTCGCTTACCTCTAAATCACAAGGAAATAGCGATTTTATTATACCCATGTGTTACTTCTAGTACAATATGGCTTAGAAGATAAATATCTAAGGGGAAATTATAGATGAAAATATTGTCTTCTTTCTATCTTTAACATGTCCAAAATTTCATTTTTCATTAGTTCATGAATTTTGAATTAAGTACTCAAAAAGTTTTGACATATTTTTAAAGCAGTTAGCTACGACTAATTTATTCAATGTAAAAAAAATATAATGCGAGTAATACTTCATAATGTTGTTGTCGTATGCTAATGTTGTTTAATCCACTATCTTCTGTATTACCTTTGTTGCTAAAACTTGAACAATTTGTTTTTTTTTCTATTATTTGATCTTGAACCCATTTTCATGCATGTGGCTGCTAAAAAGTAAGCCATCAAAGTATCACAAACTGAATCACTTATATAATTTTCAAGGGCACTAAACTTTTCCATAATTATGGACTCACATTTTTGCTATTTTGCTTGCTCATCACTAAAATGACCACAATACATATAGCATAGTGCATGTAAATTAGATATGGAAAACGAATGTATGAGAAATGTAGACCTTCGTGTCACTGTTTTACATAAATCTTTAATAGAACACATTAACGACATATTAAATTGAAGAAATATATGAAATAATAACTTTGGTTGATAAATTTCTTATATGTCAATAAGCTCAATTCCTTTAATAATTTTTCCGTTATCAAAAAACAGTTTGCTAAAATTCAGATTGAAAATTTTAATTGACTTAACTAACTCAAAACTCCTATTTGCGGAGATTATAACTTCCACATTATTATTAAGAGGTTACCTATCTGTCGCCTTCAAGGTTGTTGCTTTTGCTTCAAGTCATCCAACTAGGGATTAAAGTAAAAATTGTATACAACATGTAGTCTGCACAGAGGTATTTAGTGCATGTTAAAATTAGAAATATCCTTAACTAAAATAATGCTTATAGACCTATTACAGGAATATAAATAAAAAACAACCATGTCAATCTATTCATTAGATCTAGGAAGACATGTACATAGAAAAAATAAATAGGATGTAATCGTCTTTATTAAGCCCACTTTTATCAAGAACCAAAACAGAAATAACAAAGTCAATGTACATTATAAAACCTGAGATGATGAAACTTACATCTTTTGCTTTTTTTAGTGGAACAAGTTGATAGTGCTGCTTTCAGTCCAATCGATCCTCTCTCGAGATAAGGATGGTGCTTTTGATCAATTGAGTTTTGGTAACAATTGCATGTAGTATATAATTAAAAAATTAAATAAAAACTAAATTAATAGTGTTTTAATATATTCATACACCTAAATAATTTGAACTTCAAAGTACTAATATGAATCAAATGATCTTATCAAAGGTTAAACTGCTAAATTGTTATGAAATTTTTATGGTTTGATATGTTCAACCATTCAAAATTTGGACAAAAACTACTTGAACAATGGTAATGAAAATAAATATAGTCACGGTTCTCTTATGGTCAAGTTGGGGAAAAAACTCCATAGATATAATAAATGCAATCTTTAAGAAGATTGTATGTACCTCGTGGACAATATTATTACTTTTCAAGTTAAAAATTGAGGATATTCGTAGTAAAACTAACTTGTAGAGATCCACTCAGTTGATTTACATTTGCATTAAGAAGATTAGCCAAATACATCTGACCATTTTAGTTAACAAAATCACCAACATATAAATGCAAATACCGCTAGGATTACTCAAATTGTTGTGTGAATGAAAATTTTATTTCATTTAAAATAAATGTATGATTGAACTAGCCATTTAATACATATGTCATTTGTTTAGAAATGAGAAAGAATTAATATCGTTATGTTAAATAATGAACTAATGTTATTCATAGTACTAAAAGCAATTTAAGACATATTCTTACAACAAAAGAACTGAATCTGGCAAAGAAGAAAATCTATAAAAAAAGCTTAAAGTCATTTTGGTATAGGAATTAGTTTCTATCAAATAAGATTCACTACATATATAGTTCAGATGTATTTATATCTATAGTAAAATTTAGAGAGAGTGTGCATATGCAGAATGGAATGGTATTTATATGCATAATGTATTGATTTGTACGAATTTAAAGTGAAATGTATACCATAGTGGTAAAAGGAAGTTATTTGCATATTTCAGCCATGACAAAGCAATATTTTAGAAAATTATATAGAGGATACAATGTACCGAAATAATACATTGAAGTACTTATTATTTATTATGTTGGAAAATAACAGCAAAATAATGTTGAAGTAGCTGAGAATGAATTTTATAATGATTTTACACGTGGAAGGGACATGTACAAACTGAACTTGTCATCAAATGTGCAGGTTTAGATATTGTTGCCTGGATGTTTAACCATGTAACTAGAGGCTCAGCATAAGTATCATTCGACATGAACCTCGTTCGGCAGAAGCCTCGCTCGGCTTAGAGCCTCGTCCGGCATGGTAGGGTCGTTCGGCATAGCGGGGGACGTGAACCTCGTTCGGCATGAAGCCTCGCTCGGCATATGGCCTCGCTCGGCATTCCAGCCCTGTTCGGAATTCCTGCCTCGTTCGGCTTTCCAGCCTCGGTCGGCATTCCAGCCCCGTTCGGCATAGAGCCTCGATCGGCACGAACCTCGCTCAGCATTCCAGTATCGTTTGGCATGAATCTCGTTCGGCAGAAGCCTCGACATTCCAGCCTCGCTCGGCATTTATACCTTGTTCGGCACTCCAGCCTCATTCGGCATTCCAGCCTCGTTCGGCCTACACACTTCACTCAACACACTGCCTCGTTCGGCATACAAGTACCGATTGGCTTGGATATGTGGCTCGGCATTTTCCATTTGGCACTTTCAGCTCGGAACACAGAAGTCACTCACCACGGGCCAAGGTATCTTGCTCCTAGGCCCATTAGGGAAGTCCAACCCATCTTCGTCAATAAATAGAGGGGCGGGGTCACAGTGAAAGGGACCTTTTTTCGAGAACACTAGGGAGACTCTGCCGCATTCAAGACTCATTCTCTTTACTTATCAATTGTGTTCAAGTGGTTGGTGTACGGATTGTATCTGTAATCAATCATTGAGTAAAGCAATAAAGATTAACTTCACAGTAGACGTAGGCAGTTACGCCGAACCACTATAAATCCGGTGTTCTTGTCTTTGCATTTAATTTAGCATACAATTCTCTGTTTAACTTACTTTCTTTATTAATATCTCTACCCAATCTTTCTCAAGGGTGTTAGTGACCAATTCTGTTGCTAACATTTTGGTTCTTTCATTGAGAATCGAATGCTCAGGCCGCTAGGATCTGCTTTGTAGCTACTGGATTGAATAAATCCCCCGAAGGAGATCCAAGTCATTCACATGACGTCCGTTGATTCTACTCAGTGTTCCTATCAATAACTCAACTATGGGAAGACCACATACCCGGTCAGCCTCTCATAATGTGGATGTCAACGGGACTGCTAGCGTACAATAGATAGGACCTAGCAATCAGCAAGCAAATCTAGGTACAGGGACTGCCGGAGCTCATAACCAGATGGAAGTTGTTACTAAGACAGAGTTCAATGACTTAATGAGAGAACTCATGGAAAGTAGAAGACAACTCGCTGAGTAGATTCAAGCCAACACTAACCTTATAACTCAGCTTACTCAAAAACAGCATCAGAATGTTGGAGGTATCCCTACTCCTTATTCTTCATCTGATATCTCGACTTCATCCGATGAACCTCCCAGGCGTAGACGTCGTAAAACTGAAACTGCACAAGCAGGTGCTACTGATCAATCAACTAGAGATCACTCACATCTTGGAGACCACACCCAAGCCGGAATAGGAAACTTAGGAGCTGAAGCGCTTGTGGAGACCAGACGCCCGACTCACCAAGACCCTAATAAAGCTGGTCTTCAAGATACACGTCTGGCAGATCACCAACAGAGGGGACATCAACCCGACCGGTCCCGTAGAACAGAGTCCAACCTTCCATCCTCCATACAAATTCCAGAATTATCAGTTATGGTCAGGCAGTTAATGAGAGATAATCAAGGCTTAACCAACGAAGATTGGGGGATATCTAGGAGTCATACTCCATTCACGGATATCATCCTATAGACCGAGTATCCCAAAAAGTTTAGCATGCCAACTATGCAGGCTTATGAAGGAAAGAGCGATCCCAAGCAGCATGTGATGAGGTACGAATGGATGATGGATTCAGCTAGAGTAAATGACACGACCAAGTGTAGATGCTTTCCAATTACTTTATCCGGAATCGCCACCATGTGGTTCACTCGACTTCCCCCACGGTCTACATCCAGCTTCGACGAATTGGCGACGAAATTTGTAGAACAGTTCAGGATACACGCCACTCATCCCAAGGAAGTGATGTTCCTATCTAGTGTTATCCAGGCTTCGAGGGAGTCGTTGAAAGAGTACTTGTAGAGAATTCATGTTGCTGCTACTGAAGCTAGCAACCCCAACGACCATGTAATTCTGATGGCGGTAATGCGAGGAGTAGACCCAGATAAAGAGTTTGGAGATTGGTTGGCAGGAAAGCCTCCAACAACACTGGAGCTTTTCTATTCAAAGACTCATCAATTCATAAGAAGAGAAGAAGCCAGATGGACGAGGCGAGATAAGGCGCCAGGGCCTGTTCAGGAGACTGTGAAAAGCAACATCGCCGTAAAACAATCCAGTGATAACTCGGGAAAAATCCAAGTCAACGTCCAGAACAAGCCTGGGCAATCTAAAGGGTCCGAAGGCCGGAAAGAAAAGAGAACCAGGGAAATGGAAGCCAAGGATTCCAACCTACTACGAATACACCCCACTAAATGCATCTTTTGATAATATTTACCTGTCAACTTGTAACACTTTTCAAATGAAAGCCACGCCCTAAAGGAGTCCACGGAGGAACAAAAGCGGATAGGGAAGTACTGTCACTTCCATGAGACTTACAGGTATAATACCGAGGAGTGTAGACACCTCTACGACGCCATAGAAAAGTTGGTCAGATAGAAAAAGCTGCAGGAATTTGTCAACAACTAACAAGAGGGTAGGCAAGGAACAACAGACCCCGGATGCAGGCCGGCTCCACGCTAACCAGAGGAACCTGCCCGAACCGTGGGTACATTAGTCATAAACACGATAGTCGGAGGACCTCACCCTGCAGACAAGAATTGGTAAGAGATGGAACGATATGCTAACTCCTTGAGGCATGCGGATTATGAGTGTTGTTCGAATGTGGAGGATGGGACCCCCGCAAAGTAGAAACGCATGATGACAGACGATATAGTGTTTACGAGCTGAGATGCGGACAAGGTGGAGGCTCCTACCATCGACCCGATGGTCATGCCTACGACGATCGGGCCAGATATGTCAAAAGAATTTTATTTGATTGTGGAAGTTCCGTTAACATCATCTTTAAAAAGGCATATGACCAAATTAAGATGGAGACAAAAGATTTAAAGCCATCTAAAGCCCATATCCCTGGTCTTAATGGTGTCGCGACTGATGCGGCGGAGTATGTTGAGTTGCCAGTTGAACTGGGAGAAGGTGAGCGTAGGAGGGTGTGAATCCTACCGTTATAGTGTTGGATGTTGATTCTCCATATAACGTGTTTCTGGGTCGGCCGGCCCAGGCGGAGTTTAGGGACGCTTTGGCCCCGTGGTGTTTGACGTTAAAATTCTCGACAAAAAAGGGAGTCGGTGTGGTGCATGATGATCAGGCGATCGGTCGCGCATGTTATGTGGCAAAGCTGAGAGAGGCCCAACGACGAGAGAAAGGAAAGGTTGCAGACAGATCTGTCCACATCCAGAATACTAGTGATTGACAAGCAGTGCCCGAGCCTTGGCTTGGGCGACATTGTAGGATTTATCGAGACATAAATCCGAGGGATGGTGATGGGGAACCTAGGGAAGCAAAAGCAGCACCGGCTGAACTGACGATTTACATCCAGTCAGCCGGGATGACCCATCATGAGTTCTTAAGATTGGATCGTAACTCGACCCGTCAATGGCCGAGGTCTCACTGATCTCCTCCGAACGAACCTGGATGTTTTCGCTTGGACACATTCAGATATGTGCGGGATTTCTCCCGCTATTGCGAGTCATATGTTGAACATAGATCCGAAGTACATTCTTGTAAAATAGAAAATGAGAGGCACAGACCCGGCGAGGTCCACTGCTCTCAGAGAGGAGGTGGACAAACTCAAAGCCAATGGGTTTGTCCGTGACGCCTTCTACCCTGAATGGGTGTCCAACCTTGTGCTAGTAAGGAAAGAAAATGAGAAGTGGAGAACTTGTGTTGATTACTCTTATTTGAACAAAGCATACCCGAAGAATAGTTTTCCTTTACCCAGAATCAACAAGCTCGTCGACTCTACGACCAGACACGAGTTGTCATTTATGGATGCGTACTTGGGATACAACCAGATCCCGTTGAACATTCCAGACCAAGAACACACCAGTTTTGTCACAGACGTGGGGCTATATTGCTATGTAGTAATGCCTTTCGGATTGAAAAATGCGGGAGCAACTTATCAACGTCTGGTGAATCGAATGTTTAAAGACCAGATTGGTAGAATGATGGAAGTCTATGTGGATGACATGCCCATGAAGTCACGACAGTCAAATGACCACATTCGAGCCTTAGCATAGATGTTTGATATACTCAGACATTATGGGATGAAGATCAATCCTTTGAAATGTTCCTTTGGCGTTGCGTCAGGGAATTTTTTGGGATTTATTGTGAATGCGCGGGGAATTGATGCTAATCCGAAAAAGATTCAAGCTATTTGAGACATATAAGTGCCTAAAACTATAAAACAAGTGCAAAGCTTGAATGGGAAGGTGGCCGCGCTGAGTCGGTTCATATCCAAAGCCACATATAAGTGTATTCCTTTCTTTGATGTAATAAAGAAAGGAAAGAGAAATTTCGAGTGGAAATCCGACTATGAGGAAGCATTTCGAGCTCTGGTAAGGCATTTGGAAAGTCCACCGATGCTGTCGAAACCGATAGACCATAAGATGTATGTGTACTTGGCTGTATCCCAGCATGCTATCAGTATGGCTCTGGTTCGCGAGGAGGACCGAGTTCATAAGCCGGTGTACTATGCCAGTAAACGTTTAATGGGAGCAGAAAGAAATTATCCTAAGATTTAGAAACTAGCCTATTGTTTGGTGATTGCATCACGCAAGCTCTGGTCATACTTTCAAGCACATTCAATCAGTGTTTATATCGATCAACCCTTGCAGCAGGTACTCCAACGACTGGAAACTTCTGGAATGATGTTAAAATGGAATATCGAGTTGAGTCAGTTCGATATTACCTACCTTCCACGAAGGGCCATACAAGGAAAAGCGCTAGCAGACTTTATTGCTGAATTCACCTTGTCAGACGAATCAACGGTAACAATGTCATACCTCCCATACGATGGAAGATGTATACTGATGGGGCATCTAACGACCGTTGCTCGGAGGCTGGCATTTCTTGCGACTCCTGAAAACCGATCAGTTTGTTATGCTTTGAAGCTCGAATTCCCAACAACAAACAACGAAGCCGAGTATAAAGCATTGATTGCTGGCTTGAGACTTATCAAAGAGCTGGGGGTAAAATCAGTTGAAATCTTTTGCGACTCGCAACAGGTGGTATACCAGGTGCGGGGGGACTATCAAGTGAAGGGACGGAGACTTGCCCCATACCTTGCCCAGGTTCAAGAGCTGCTAGAAAATCTATAATATTACGATATTTTGCATGTTTCGCGTGAACAAAACAGAAAAGCCGATCATTTGGCAAAATTTGTGAGCACTGGCAATGCACATCAGATGGGATTGGTTCCCGTTGAAACCTTACATACTCTGAGTATAAATATGATAAGGTAGATTTCGTGTTAGAAACAGAAATCGAGAAGGAATCATGGATGACCCCATTCATGCAATACTTGCTACACAGGGTCTTTCCCGAAAGAAGGAGCGAATGACGACAGGTCATTCGTAAGGCTTCGCGATATGTAATGTAGGACGGAATAATATATTGGAAGGGATTCTCAACCCCTTTACTCTGATGCATTTCCCACGATGAGATAAAACGAGTCTTGAAGGAAGTCCATGAAGGAGAATGGGGTGACCATATTGGGGGAAAGACATTAGCAAAGAAAATCCTCCACTACGGATACTATTGACCAACTATAGATCGAGATGCTGCAGACTATGTAAGAAGATGTGAAAATTACCAGAAATATGCAAAAATCCCAAGAGCTTCGCCGGTTGAACTCACGCAAATGGTTAGTCCTTGGTCCTTTGCAATGTGGGGGATCGACATAGTCGGCTCTTTACCCATATCCAAAGGTGGTGCGAAGTTCGCGATAGTTGCGGTCGATTACTTACTAAGTGGGTAGATACAGAGCCTTTGGCTACGATTGCCACCAAAAAGGTCATAATTTCATTGTACGAAACATAAAATGCCGTTTTGGCCTTCCATGGACTATCATTATAGACAACGGAACTCAATTCCGAAGCAAAGAGTTCAAGGAGTTTTGCCAAAGATATAGAATTGAGAAAAAGTTTGCAGCAGTTGCTCATCCAAAAGCCAATGGACAGGTGGAAGCCCTGACCAAAATAATCAAGTCCATATTAAAAAAGCGTTTGGAAAAGGCTAGAGGCAAGTGGGTGGATGAACTTCCGTCAGCGCTTTGGGCTTATAGGACCACCCACAAGTCCGCAACTGGCCACACTCCATTCGCATTAGCATATAGCGTGGAAGTTGTTATACTCGTAGAACTTGAAGTTCCGTCACATCGGATAACTTATTACGACCCTGAGTCGAATTGGGATCTTTTGCTGGAATCACTGGACTTCATTGATGAAAAACGTGAAGAAGCTGATTTAAGAGCGGATGCATACAGACACCGAGTCGCTCGATATTATAATGAAAAGGTCTGGCCGAGAATCTTTGATGTCGGTGACATCATTTTGGAACGAGTTTTCCCGGACCCATCGCGTATGAATCCCGCATTGGAAGGTCCATACGTCATTGAACGGAAGCTTATAGAGGGATTTTCAAGCTAGCGACCGTTGATGGTGCGACACTCGCACGAGCATGGAATAACGAGCCTTTGCGGCATTATTATACTTAGTCTATTTCTTTCATATTTTAGTTGCAATTACGTCCAGCATATTTGTATTCTTAGTTTTCGGCATGTAATAGGACAATTTAGCTTGTTTTCATTAATAAAGGCTTGAAGCCATCTTTTCAATGATTGTTGATGTTTCTGTGTATGATAATTCTCTGGCAGACCACTAGAGTTACATTACTCTGTCTCACGTACGAACGCGCGTGAACACGTTAAAATCTCCAAGTCCCCTGAGTGCGGACTGGAGTACTCTGAGTCCCCTGAGTGCGGACCAGAGCATAAACCACTTAAAATCTCCATGTCCCCTGAGCGCGGACCGGAGTACTCTGAGTCCCCTGAATGCGGACCAGAGTATAAACAACTTAAACCTCCAAGCACCCTAAGTGTGGACTGGAGCACTCTAAGCCCCCTGAGCGCGGACCAGAATATAAACGACTTAAAATCTCCAAGTCCCTGAGTGCGGACTGGAGTACTCTGAGTCCCCAGAGTGCGGACCAGAGTATAAACGACTTAAAATTTCCAAGTCCACTGAGTGCGGACAGGAGTACTCTGAGTCCCCTGAGTGCGGACCAGAGTATAAACGACTTAAAATCTCTGAGTCCCCTGAGTGCGGACTGGAGTACTCTAAGTCCCCAGAGTGCGGACCAGAGTATAAATGACTTAAAATATCCAAGTCCCTTGAGTGCGGACTGGAGTACTCTAAGTCCCCAGAGTGCGAACTAGAGTATAAATGACTTAAAACCTCCAAGTCTCCTGAGTAGGGACTAGAGTAATCTGAGTCCTCAGAGTGCGGACTAGAGTATAAACAACTAAAATCTCCAAGTCCTCTAAGTGCGGACTGGAATACTCTGAATCCCAAGAGTGCGGATTGGAGTATAAAAGGTTTAAAATTCTCCAAGTCCCCAGAGTGAGGACTTGGATACAAATGACTTGAAGTCATCAAGTCCCCAGCATACGGACTGAAAAATATTCTAAGTACCCGAAGAATGGAATAAAGGATGTATAATGCCGAAGAATTTTCGACTTATATGAAGATGAATTAAGGTGTTTATGTAACTCACAATAGCTTGGGTTTCGACCACGATTATACAGAAAGCTGAACGATAAAAGTCTTTTGAAAGACAAAAGAACTAAGTTTTATTTATCCAAAATAAGGTTCTACTACAACTCCTCGAAAACTCGGAATCAAAAGTCTGTTTTGACTATGAAAATAAATAAAAATAATTACATAATCTAAACTAACTCTGGTTGAACGAGAGTAACAACTACTTCTTTGACTTCCTCGGTTTCTTGTCCTCTTTCATCTTCTTTGACGACTCCTCCTCCACGTGTTTTCTCTTGGAAGTATTGCTTGGTGGGGAGTGACAACTGAGGAAGTACGAGGGACCTCCAGTGTCCTGGACCCACCAGGGAGGACGACCTTCAATGGCTTGTTCAAAGGATCATCTAGGTCCATGACTCGGAGCTCGACTTTGATTTCAGCTGTCGTTTTCTTTTCCTCCACGAGCTGCTCCTTCATGCTCATTTTAGAAGTGTGCTCAAAGGCGCTTCTGATCTCAATTTCATAACTACCTTCGACAGGAGACGAAGTCTCAAACTTACCCTCATCGAGTGCCTCAATAACTTGAGCATATGGACCGGGAGTCTCTCCCGCATGAGTAGCCTCGCTTGTTTTCTCCTCCTTCTCCTTGGCGTCACAGCTCCTCGGAGTGGGCTCGGGGTCAGAACGACCCATGCAAGATCACAAGAGGCAAATGTTAAAATATAATGAACTTATGCCAAAAGCAACGACTCTTTGAACTTTAAAGGGAAAGTTATTTACCGGTTTCTTGCTGGCTCTCAACCGTCCGTAGGGTTTCACCCTCTAGAATGAGAGATAGAATGTGAATTCCGGGGCCACACTACAACAAAAATACCCTATTGCAACACCCTTTATACAAAGGGCATTGGTTGCCCGTTGTAATAGAAGGATATTGCAGCGGTCCATTCAGGCCCATTGTAATAGATGCCCTATACAACGCTCTTTTTACAATGGACAATGATTGCCTATTGTAATAGAATGCTATTACAATGGTCCTTTCATGCCAGTTGTAATATATGTCAATTTTACAACGTTCACAAAATGCCTGTTGTAATAAATGCCAATTTTACAACGGTTGCAAAATGCCCATTGTAAGAGGTGGCAATTTTATAACGCGTATAACGCCGTTGTAATAGGTGCTAATTTTACAAGGGCTAAAATGCCCGATGTAATAGGTTCCAATTTTACAACGGTCTTAAAATGCCTGTTTTAACCGATGACAATTTTCAATAACTCTAAACCGTTGAGCGTCATCGCCTTCGATTAATGTTTAATGTTTATTAATTTTAATGTTAAATAAAAGTAATTAATTTGAAATATGAGACAATCACCATTAATAATTAATATTAATAATTACTATTCAATAATCAATGATTAATATAATAATTAATGAATAATAAATAATTATTATTAAGTAGTTAATAATAAATAAACAAGGATTAATAATTAGTAATTAATAATTAACATTAGAAGTTAATAATTAAGAAGTAATAATTAATATTACTAATAATAAGTAATAATTAATATTAATAAACAATATTTTATAATTAATAATTAATAATATGATAATTTATAATTAATAATATCAATATTTAATAATAGTTAAATATTAATTATATTGAATAATTAATAATATTAATATTTAATAATTATTTATTAATGATATTAATATTTAATATTAATTAATATTCAATAATTTATAATAATAATTTATGATTAGTAATAATCTTATAGATTAATGATAATTAATATTTAATATTTATTGTTAATAATTAACAATAATCCTACAAATTAATTATAATTAATATTTATTAATAATTCTATAAATTAATAATTATTATTAATAAATATTTAGCAATTACTAATTAGTAATTTATAATTAATAAATAGTAATTTATAATCAATGAAAAATAATTAATACTTAATAATTCATAAATAAATGGTAATTTATAATTAATAATTATGAATGATAGGTTATATTTAACATTATATACTAATTATTAAAATTTAACTATTAATTATTAGTTATTTGATGGTAACTATTGGATATTAATTATTAATTATTAAATGTAAGTAATAAATATTAACTGTAATGTACTAAATATTAATAATTTACTAATTATTAATAATTATTTTTTATATTTAATTTTATTATAGTAAATTATTAATAATTAGTGAATTATAGTTGATAATATCTAAATAATAATAATAATAATAATAATAATTAAAATAACAAATTACTCCAAACTCCTTTCCCCACGAAAATATCGCAACCCGCCTTTTGTGCCCAAACATTAATTCTTCGCACTAAAACGTAATACTCTCTTCCGTGGAACCTTTACCCAAACCTACCTCACGTTTCCTATTGGATTTAAACAAAGATATGAAATATGCTAAACAACTTAACTTGTTATTGAATGGAAAAACCAACGTCTAAATTGAAGAGATAACTATTACAGAAAGCTTGTAGAAATTTAAACTAGGTTGATCCTATAAACCAGAAACCAACTCTCCTATTTTTCCTCAGCTACCCACGACCTATTCTTAAAACATGCCCACGTCTGTATAACAACTTACAGACTTATTCAACAAAACAAATAAATAAACTAACCTATGTTTAGATTAAATAAATAATCCAACATATTCCCCCTTAATCTAAACATGATTGAGATTCTTAACACCCAACAACTCGCGCATCTTTTCAAACTTGATCACAGACATAGGTTTCGTCAAAACATCTGCTCTCTGTTGATCAGTGTTTATGTGCTTGATAATGATCAGCCCTTTCTCTACACAGTCTCGAATAAAATGATAACGCACATCTATGTGTTTACTATGACCATGGAACATAGGGTTTCTTGCCAAGTCGATAGCAGACCTGTTGTCAATATAAATCACCGGCCCAGTTTGAACGTCTGAAATTTGGCTAAGAAGTCTATGCAACCATATTCCTTGACAAGCAGTGGACGTAGCAGCCATAAATTCAGCCTCACAACTTGATAAAGCTACACATCTCTGTTTCTGAGAGACCCAAGTAATTAAAGATTCATCCAAGTAAAACGCCATACCTCCAGTACTTTTCCTGTCTACTACATCACCTGCCAGATCACTATCGGAAAACCCAGATAGCATGTAGTCTCCTCGACCATTTGTGTACACCAAGCCATAGTTTAAGGTTCCTTTTACATACCTCAATATTCTTTTAACAGCACCTTGATGAAGTGTAGTAGGCCTCTCCATAAAACGACTCACCACACCAACTGTGTATGCTATATCTGGATGGGTGTGTACTAAATACCGCAAGCCACCTACAGTACTCTTGTATTCAGTGGCGTTAACAGATTTACCAGTCTCATCTTTGTGCATCTGTAATTTAGGCTCCATTGGAAATTTTACTTCATTACAATCAGACATACCAGCTTTCTCAAGAAGTTTCTTAGCATATGCCATCTGTTTTAGCTCAATGAAACATTTTCCCTGTTCGACCTCAATGCCAAGATAGTAGCTTAATTTACCCAGATCAGACATCTCAAACTCTTGACTCATCTGTCTCTTAAACTTAACAATATTGCTTACACTGGTGCCTGTAACAATCAAATCGTCAACATAAACTCTAATAATTAACGACTTGTCACCCTCCCGTTTTGTATATGCAGCATACTCCAGGGGACATTTCACAAAACCAAGCTTCTCGAGACATTTGTTCAGCTATGTATACCAAGCTCATGGAGCTTGATGGAGGCCATATAATGCCTTGTACAACCTGTAAACTTTCTCTTCTTGTCCCTTTTTCACATAACCTTCAGGTTGATTGACGTATACCTCCTCATACAATCTGCCATTCAGAAACGCAGATTTTACATCTAAATGATGTACCTCCCACTCGTTCTTGGCGGCAAGGGCTAGCAATAAGCGTACCGTTTCCATCCTCGTTACAGGAGCAAACATTTCTTCAAAATCAACACCAAACTTTTGCACATACCCCTTCGCCACCAACCTTGCCTTGTGTTTCAGAACTTCACCATTTGTATCTCTCTTTGTTTTATACACCCACTTCAAGTCTATAGCTCGATGACCTGGAGGTAAATCTGTCAGCTCCCATGTTTTATTTCGCTCTATTGCTTCAATCTCACAGTCCATAGCTTTCTTCCAGTGTTTTTCCTTGATTGCTTGGTTATAGCAGGCAGGTTCATCGATACTAACCAACAGAAGCTCATCAGTTAATTCATCAGCTAGTTCCACCTCCTCAGTCTCATTATAAACATCACTAATGAGTCTAAAATTTCATGGAGGCTCGCTCCCATCGTATGTTTCGTCTAAGTCGAGCTATGACTGAACTGACTTGCCTGATCCTACAGATCTTTGACTTGATGATTGAACCGAGCTGTGACTTGATGTTGGTGTCGCTGAATGAGGCGTAAACATGCCACCACCTTGTTCCTCTTCTCTATCTCTAGAATTCTGTTCCTGAACTTCTTCATCCTGATGACTTGTTACTACAAAGGATGAGGTTACCACACTACCAGTTGCCTCTGTTTCATTCCACTCCTAACTCTTTGCTTCATCAAAAACCACATCTCTGCTTACAAGTATTGTCCTCGTATCAGGGTCATATAACCTATAAGCTTTAGTTCCTACTTCCTGTCCTAGGTGTACAACACATCTGCTTCTATCATCTAATTTCTTTGTATGCACACTAGGGACTTTCATGTAACAAACACAGCCAAAAACTCTCAAATAATCGACCTGAGGCTTCTTCTTTGTCCAGGCTTCATATGGTGTAGCTCCCTGGACTGCTTTCGTTGGTACTCGGTTCAAAAGATACACAGCATGTCTAATGGCTTCCCCCCACATGTATGATGGCATATTTCTCTCATTTAGCAAACTCCTTCCCATAGCTACCACAGTCCGATTACGACGTTCCACAACGCCATTCTGTTGTGGGGAATATGGCGCCGTGTAGTGTCTGAGAATTCCATTGCTTTCACAGAAATCAGTAAATTCAGTTGAGCAGAACTCCCCACCTCTATCTGTCCGTAAAACTTGTATCTCGCTGCGTGATTCCTTCTCCACCAATGCCTTAAACTTCTTGAAGTAACTAAATGCCTCATCTTTTGTTTTATGCATGTATACCCACATAGCACGACTGAAATCATCCACAAAAAGTAGGAAATATCTATTACCAGAGAGAGTCGTTGGCGAGATGGGACCACATATATCTCCATGTATCAATTCCAAACGTTGCTTTGCAGTGAAATCCGTCTGAGATGGAAATGGACACCTGGCTTGTTTGGCCATTAAACAACCTTTACATACATCTTTAGGTTGAATAAGAACAGGCAGACCTCGCACCATTCTGTTCCTAGACATGAGAAGCATAGAATGAAAATTCACATGACCTAGCCGTGAGTGTCACAGCCAGGTAGTTTCATCTGTTTTCGTCAGTAAACATGCATCTCTGTTATCTTTAACAACCAGCTTATACAATCTGTTCGAGGATTTCTTTACTTTCATGATCAGGTTATCATTCTCATCATAAATCCACAAAAATTCACCTTTAATAAGTACTTTACTACCACTTTCCGATAGCTGACCTAAGCTGATTATATTATTGCATAAGTTCGGAATAAAATATACCTCTCTAAGCATGCACTTTTTGCCATTCTCTGTTGTGAATATTACCGTGCCCTTTCCATGTATCTCTACTTTGGAGCCATCACCGAGCTTGACCTCTCCAGCCACTGTTTCATCAAGTGTTTCGAACATACTACGCAGGCCAGTCATGTGGTTACTGGCCCCGTTGTCAAGGTACCATATGCTGGTTTCATTCAATCTGTCATTCCCAACCGTACTGAGCTTTAGAGTCAAGCCCTCTTCGTTCAGCAAAATCATTTTTCTCTTATCATCATCACACTCAGCCAACAGGAGCGTGGGTTCATCAGCTTCAACTTGTGACAGATTAACTTCATTCTTTGGCTCCTTCTCTCTGCGTGCCTTTCGACACTCAGTTTGGTAATGTCCAAAAACATTGCAGTTGTAACACCGTATTTGACTCCTGTCTCCGTAACCTCGAGTGAAATCTCTACCCCTTGCTTCAGTGTTGCTGCCTGAACCACCTTTGCCTGCTCTTCTTAACCACTCCTCCCGTGTGAGAAGCAAATGTCCATCTTTACTTTCGCTCTTCACCCACTCTTCTTCTGTCAAAATAAGTTGCTGTTCACTACTCTCCTTTTGCCCATGCATCCTTTCCTCGTGAGCCTTCAGGGATCCAACCGTGTCCTCCACAGACATTGTCTCTAGATCACCAAATTGTTCAATGGCTGACACGATCTGTAGGAACTTTGTAGGTACAGCTCGAAGGATTTTCTTTACCACATGAGCTTCTTCAATTTGCTCTCCCAAGGCCCTGATATTTGTTACCAAGCCATTCAATCTCATATAAAACTCGTCAAGATGTTCACTGTCTTTCATAGTTAGTGCCTCAAATTCAGATTTAAGTGTCTGGATTTTTGCCTTCTTCACCTTGTCTGCACCCAAATGAACCGTTTTGATTGCCTCCCATGCTTCTTTGGAGCTTTTCTTATCTGCAATAGACAACAACAAATCCTCAGGAATTCCTTGATAAATGATAGCCAATGCCCGTTTATCCACCTTGTCTTCAGCTACAGCCTTGGGATCCTTTGGTTCTATAGCATCCCACACACCATGGGTTTGCATAAAGACTGTCATCTTCATAGCCCATGCTGTGTAGTTAGTTTTCGTAAGCATTGGATAACTTAAGCCAAAAGAACCTTCCTTGCCCTTTGTGTCCATCTCCGCTCTGATACCAGATATTGGATTTAAACAAAGATATGAAATATGCTAAACAACTTAACTTGTTATTGAATGGAAAAACCAACGTTCTAAATTGAAGAGATAACTATTACAGAAAGCTTGCAGAAATTTAAACTACGTTGATCCTATAAACCAGAAACCAACTCTCCTATTTTTCCTCAGCTACCCACGACCTATTCTTAAAACATGCCCACGTCTGTATAACAACTTACAGACTTATTCAACAAAACAAATAAATAAACTAACCTATGTTTAGATTAAATAAATAATCCAACATTTCCAAGTCCACCTCCCATGTTCCTAGACCCTCGTTCTCAAAACCCTAATTCCTAAATCGACACGGCCAAGTCCGCTTCTACAAGCTCCTCCACTGCAAGCTCCTCCAGTTACAAGCTCCACCGCCAGGGCCGGCCATTACCCAAAGCATGAAAAGCAGCTGCTTAGAGCCACATAAAATCCAGGGCACCGTACTCATACGCAACATGCTTCCAAAAAAATTTGCATCAGAACTCAAATCGACATCGACCAGCGGGCAACAACTTCATCTCGCTCTAGGCATCTAATCTCTATGACGGGCAGCGGCGAACTCCAGCGACGGCGATGGAAAACTTGGAACTCCAGCCTCCAAGCTTTGTAGTCAGCAAATCTGATCTAGGGCACAAAGCACGTAGTGACGTACGCACATCTCAATTCACGGACATTCGAAATTTTTGTTTGTTTGCAATTGGGATAGCCTCGTCAAGTAATTAATTTTGGTTGTTGAATTGAAACTTTTGTGTTGGCAATGAATCTCAATTTTCATCGACATTTAGGTGTTGGCAATTGGAAAATTTTGATTGTTGAATAAAAACTTGTAAAGGACCGGGTAGTTAATTTTGGATGTCTGTATATTCTAATTTTTAGTTGGTTCTAATTATATTGAAGTCTGTAAACAGTAATCTATTTGGTAATAGTTAATGAGACTTTTTTTATATTTAGTAAAGAAAAACTTACCGATAAATAACCAAGTTTTTTTCATAGGAATTTATAATTAATGTTTATGGTTTTAAAATGTATGTTTATCTATATGGATGATGGCTGTTAGAGTTCCTAAAGAGTTTGAATGAAATATACATTAGTCCCACATTAGCAAAATAAGAGATAAGATTTGGGTATATATACTAAATCCTCATTCCCTATATTGGCCCTTAGGGTCAGATAATTTTGTGCGAGAGGGAGGACCTAAATCTGATGAACACACGCGCGCGCGCGCGCCGCCCGCCCGTCCGACCGACCGAGCCGTGCCGTGTCGGGTTCGGGTAAGAAAACTTATTTTTGCTACGAAAAACACTGCAATTTTTTAGCAAGTTTTTATATACGGTAGCGGATTTGAAATACGGCTACGACCGTTGGAAGGAATCGGGTGCGACCCTTGATGACAGAACGGGTGCGACCCGTTAGCGAGCGGCGGGTCATTTGAAATTAAACTCAACAGACGCGACCGTTTGAACACTATAAATAAGTAATGAATTCTGATGAAATTCATTTCACTAATTTTCTTTCTTTTCTCCGTCAAAGTTCTTCCTCTTCCCTGGTTCAAATCTGTTTCCATCGGACTGACATAATCATTACAGTTTCGTGCAGTCATCGTCTGCTGTATCGTGGGAGGCTTCAACTAAAAGTCTTAAGGAAACTGTCACGTTTCAGGCCTCAGACGATCTCGGTATCATACTGCCTTCGTTCACTTCAGTTTACTCTGTTTTCTTTTGCAGTTTTGATTGTATCATTACTGTTTCCATTTGTTGTTGTTGCAAACTTGGGTTAGGAGTTTGTATGCATGCTGTTTCATTGACTTCTTTGCAGTTCAATAGCCATTATACAGTATAGAATATATTAAAACTGTTGCTATTCCATTTCTATCATAAAGCTATAACATCTTAAGACTTTTAGTTGATTGTTTTGACAAAACAGAGATGGCAACGGAACAAATGACTATTAAAACAGCCAATTTGAACAAACCAGATCTGTTCGAAGGTGAAGGTGATGATTTTCTGACATGGCAGAGTCAGATACTATTCTATCTCACCACCCTAGGCTTTCAGAAATATCTTGAAGAAGATGAACCAGTGCCGCCTACACCGGGAAACACCAACGCTACAAATCAGCATACTGGTCCAACTATTGATGCGTGGGGGCACTCGGATTTTTTATGCAGAAACTACATTCTCAACTGCCTCGATAGGGTCCTGTACAAAGTGTACCAGCCCATAAAGAGTGCAAAAGCTCTCTGGAATGCATTGGCTACAAAGTACAAAAAACAGAATGTAAGTTTAAAAAAGTTCATCGTTGACAAGTTTATGGATTATAAAATGGTGGATTCAAAGTCGGTGACTTCTCAAGTGCAAGAGTTGCAAATTATTATCCATGAAATGGAAGCAGAAGGCTACACGGTTGGTGAATCATTCTTGGTTGAAGCAATCACTGGAAAATTGCCACCATCTTGGAGGGATTATCGCAACTACTTGAAACACAAGAAGAAGGAAATATCCTTGCAAGACCTCATCGTCAGATTGAAGATAGAGGCAGATAATCGTGGAGTCACCATACCTAAAAGCAAAGAGGCCTTCGTTGCAGAAGGGTCAAAGAAGAAAAAGAACTTCAACAAAAACAAAAAAAGGAAGGCGCCAGAAAATAAGCAGAATAACCAGAAGCAGTCCAAGAAGTTCAATGGGCAATGTTGGGTTTGTGGCAAAACTGGACATGCAGCGAAGGATTGCAGGCACAAGAAACAGAATAATTCTGAAGCAAATGTTGTGGAAAACATGGACATCGATGGGTCTAATTTTTTTGGAGTTGTGTCAGAATGCAATCTAGTTCAGAATCCTTCTCAGTGGTGGTTTGACACAGGTGCTACACGACACGTGTGTTCTGAAAAGTCCATGTTCTCCACTTACAGCAAATTCGATCATGAAGAAAAGTTGTACATGGGCAACTCTGCAGTGTCAATGATTGAGGGAAGCGGGAAAGTGATTCTCAAGTTCACATCTGGTAAGACTATTACGTTGAATGATGTGCTTCATGTTCCAGACATTCGTAAGAACTTGATCTCTGGACCTGTACTCTCGAAGAAAGGCTTCCGAATGGTCTTCGAATCAGATAAAGTTGTTCTGTCTAAGGCTGGAATCTATATAGGGAGAGGATACTTGTGTGATGGCCTATTTAAGGCTAATATAGCCATAATTGGCAACAATAATGTATATTGTAATTCTGAAATGAATAAAAAGGAAGTTTCTTATGTTGTCGAGTATGATGCTCTATTATGGCATGAAAGATTAGGACATATAAACTTTCGAAAGATGAAAAAACTTGCAAATCTGGATTTAATTCCGCAATTTCAAGTAGATAAAAAATACAAATGTGAGACATGTGTAGAAGCAAAAATGGTTAAGAAACCATTTCATACTGTTGATAGAAGTACTGAACCGTTACAGATGATTCATACTGACTTATGTGATTTCAAAAACTTACCTACAAGAGGTGGGAAAAAGTATTTTATCACATTTATTGATGATTATACACGATATTGCTACGTATATCTTTTAAATAGTAAAGATGAAGCAATTACATCATTTATAAAATATAAGGCCGAAGTAGAAAATCAACTAAATAAAAAGATCAAGATATTGAGGTCTGATCGAGGTGGAGAATATGAGTCGCCGTTTGAACAATTCTGTGCAGAAAATGGAATAATTCATCAAACAACAGCACCATATTCACCACAACAAAATGGTGTAGCCGAAAGGAAGAACAGAATGTTAAAAGACATGATTACTGCCATGCTTTTAACTTCTGGACTACCGACGAACTTGTGGGGGGGAAGCATTAAATATGTCTAATCACATATTAAACAAGGTCCCTCACAATAAAACAGGAACAATTCCATATGAGTTATGGAAAGGACACAAACCAAGTTTTAAATACCTCAAAGTGTGGGGGTGCTTGGCAAAAGTTCCAGTTCCGCCTCCAAAGAAGGTCAAACTTGGACCAAAAACTGTAGATTGTTACTATTTAGGACCAACCCAAAATAGTAGTGCATATAGATTATTGGTATTCAAGTCTGATATACCTGATATTCATGTAAATACAATCATGGAATCAAGAGATGCATCATTCTTTGAAGAAGTGTTTCCACACAAAAAGAATGAAGGGAATAATGTCCCTAAAAGGACACGAGAAGAATCAAATAGCCCACATGAAAATGAAACTCATCGTGAAAGTGATGAAGTAGAACCAAGAAGAAGTGTAAGGGCTAGAACTTCTAAATCATTTGGTTTGGATTTTTACACATATATATTAGAATACGAACCTCAAACGTACAAGGAAGCCATGTCATCTTCTGAATCTTCATGCTGGAAAGAAGCAATTCAAAGTGAGATCGATTCAATCCTAAGTAATAAAATTTGGGAAATTGTTGACATTCCACCTGGAATAAAACCTATTGGCTGCAAACGGATTTTCAAGAAGAAAATGAAACCAGATGGCTCTATTGATAAATACAAAGCCAGATTAGTAGCCAAAGGATATCGTCAAAAAGAAGGTGTAGACTTTTTTGACACATATTCACCAGTTACACGAATAACCTCAATAAGAATGCTAATAGCAATTGCATCCATCTACAATCTAGAAATTCATCAAATGGATGTAAAGACAGCATTCTTAAATGGAGACCTCGATGAGGAAATCTATTTGGAGCAACCCAAAGGATTTGTGTCCAAGGGAAATGAAAACAAAGTCTGTAAATTGGTAAAATCACTATACGGACTCTAACAAGCTCCAAAACAATGGCACGCAAAATTTGACAGTGTCATGATGAGAAATGGTTTTCGTATAAATGAGTGTAACAAATGTGTTTATTGTAAACAAGTTGGACAATCATACGTGTTTGTTTGTTTATATGTGGACGATATGCTAATCTTTGGTCCTAACATTAAAGTTATAGAGACCATAAAGAAACTGCTTATCAACAATTTTGATATGAAAGATTTAGGAGTTGCTGACATTATTTTGGGGATCAAAATAATAAGAACGGCTAATGGAATACAATTATCTCAGTCACATTATGTAGACAAAATAATTGAGAAATTCCAACATTATGGAATTAAAGGAGTAAGAACACCTTTTAATCCATCGGAAGTACTGCATAAAAACTCTAATGAAAGTGTAATGCAACTAGAATATTCCCGTGTAATAGGATGTCTAATGTATCTCATGAATTGCACGAGACCAGATATAGCTTATGCAGTAAGTCGACTAAGCAGGTATACAAGTAATCCAGGGAAGGAACACTGGAAAGCACTAATGAGAGTGTTGGGATACTTGAAGAATACCACAAATTATTCCTTGCATTACGGAAAATATCCAGCTGTTCTAGAAGGATACAGTGATGCAAATTGGATTGCAGATTTAGAGGAATCAAAATCCACAAGTGGTTATGTCTTCACTCTTGCAGGAGTAGCAGTATCATGGAAATCAACGAAGCAAACATGCATAGCTCAATCCACTATGGAATCAGAGTTCATTGCATTAGACAAAGCAGGAGAAGAAGCAGAATGGCTTCGTCATTTCTTAGAAGATATTCCTTTATGGCCTAAACCTGTAACGGCCATATGTATTCACTGCGACAATCAAGCTGCGCTAAGTAGAGCGAAAAACTTTGTGTATAATGGCAAATCACGACACATTCGTCAACGCCATTACACAGTTAGGCAGTTACTCTCTAATGGAACTATCTCCATTGATTATGTAAGAACAAATGATAACCTAGCGGATCCATTTACAAAAGGGTTATCAAGAGAGAAAATAGACTGCGCATCGAGGGGAATGGGTTTAAAAGCCTAAACCAACAAGAGTTATCTTATACAGAAACCTATCCTAGCGACTGGAGATCCCACGGACTAGGATCAATAGGCAAACCAGTTCTGAATAACTCAAGACGTAATGCATTTGTTCGGACATAGTACAACTCCATTCCTATGATGCACAATATAAAATGCATGCCTACAGAAGTATTAACAGGTTAAAACTATGTTTTTTAATGATGACCATATCTTGTAAAAACAATAAGTGGGGTATATGTAGGATACTCCTAATGGTTGCGATCACCTATGTAAGTGTGAGCTGGGTCGGCTCTACGAGAATATTATAGGCTTTTTTTTATTCTCTATCTACACTCGCAGAACCAGAAATTGTTCAGGACCAAAATGAACACAACCAAGAGATTGGATGAAAAGGGAAACAATGCTTTGTTAAACTTATTGTCTGGTTATACAATAACGGCTGACGGTTCAAGATGAAAAAAAAATCACCGATTAGCCAAGTATATCCGATGAGTTTTGACTAGGGAAAGTTCAAAGTGAAATATCCACTTGTCCTTAATAAAGCAATGTTCCATATGTAGTCTGACATATTCCACTTTGTGTGGGGGATAGTATATTATCATTCATGTGGGGGATTGTTAGAGTTCCTAAAGAGTTTGAATGAAATATACATTAGTCCCACATTAGCAAAATAAGAGGTAAGATTTGGGTATATATACTAAATCCTCATTCCCTATATTGGCCCTTAGGGTCAGGTAATTTTGTGCGAGAGGGAGGACCTAAATCTGATGAACACACGCGCGCGCGCGCCGCCCGCCCGTCCGACCGACCGAGCCGTGTCGGGTTCGGGTTCGGGTTCGGGTTCGGGTTCGGGTAAGAAAACTTATTTTTGCTACGAAAAACACTGCAATTTTTTAGCAAGTTTTTATATACGGTAGCGGATTTGAAATACGGCTACGACCGTTGGAAGGAATCGGGTGCGACCTTTGGAGACAGAACGGGTGCGACCCGTTAGCAAGCGGCGGGTCTTTTGAAATTAAACTCAACAGACGCGACCGTTTGAACACTATAAATAAGTAATGAATTCTGATCAAATTCATTTCACTCATTTTCTTTCTTTTCTCCGTCAAAGTTCTTCCTCTTCCCTGGTTCAAATCTGTTGCCATCGGACTGACATAATCATTACAGTTTCGTGCAGTCATCGTCTGCTGTATCCTGGGAGGCTTCAACTAAAAGTCTTAAGGAAACTGTCACGTTTCAGGCCTCAGACGATCTCGGTATCATACTGCCTTCGTTCACTTCAGTTTACTCTGTTTTCTTTTGCAGTTTTGATTGTATCATTACTGTTTCCATCTGTTGCTGTTGCAAACTTGGGTT
Source organism: Allium cepa (assembly GCA_030765085.1). Lineage (NCBI taxonomy): Eukaryota > Viridiplantae > Streptophyta > Magnoliopsida > Asparagales > Amaryllidaceae > Allium > Allium cepa. The sequence goes on along the minus strand of CM060946.1, from coordinate 118,812,019 downwards.
AGGAGTTTGTATGCATGCTGTTTCATTGACTGCTTTGCAGTTCAATAGCCATTATACAGTATAGAATATACTAAAACTGTTGCTATTCCGTTTCTGTCATAAAGCTATAACAATGGCTGCAATCCAAATTATAATAATTTTTTCTACAACTGTGCAGGATGGATGTCATAGAAGGGATTTTATAAAAGAAAACAAACGAAACATAGGGTTGCTGCATATAAACAAACACACTTGGTGATCCACTTCTCTATCTCTGTTGCATATCAGCCGTTGATCATCGTGAAGGGCCAGATTTCTCCAGTTTTGTTTCTTAAGATCATCAGCTAAAGTTTTGGGCTTGTATCTTTAGGCCCATCACTATTATGTATCTCTGTATATAAATGAGAAGCAATGTATATCTCGTTTTGTACTGAAAAGTATTATTATCAATAAAACTTCTTCATTCTTAATTTGGTATCGGAGCGAGTAATAGCCTAACGGCAAATTCAATCACAAAATCATATCAAGATAGAATCATTTTGTTTCTTGATCTGTTGTTTTGATCCCCTCAGAATAATATCATCATCGGGAAGGCATGCCCTTCTTCTTAATCATATAGTAATCCATTCTTTTAGTTCAAATCTTATTTTTGCGCCATCCAAAAGAAGAAATCAGATCTTTATCCTCATCTTTCTCCTCTGGTTGCACATTTATTTCGCTGTAAATCGTGCATATTATTGATTCACAGAGAAACAATAATATACCCCATCATTACAGATCTTATTTTCAATCTATTTCTTGGCTGCTATATTCAAAATAGCCTCGCCATTTTTTGAAATTCCTTGAATATTACTTCACATCCCCAAGAACCCGGCATTTCAAGTTTCTTGAATCACCATGGCAATTGAGGAGGAAGATCTGTCATCAGCCACCTCTGCAAATCCATCAAGAGATCACCACAGTTCGGATCAGGCCCTGATTAAACCAAAGAATCAAGTCATTTCTACTCTATTAGATGAAGATAACTATATCTTATGGAAATATCAAGTAGAGATCGCATTAAAAGGGTATGACTTACATGTCTATGTCAATGGCACCAAGATTATTCCACCAGTCATGATCACTGACAAAGAAGGAAAAGCCATAAGTAATCCTGAATACAAATTATTCCAAAAGCAAGATAATCTGCTATCATCATGGCTGTTGTCCTCAATCAGCCAAAGTCTACTATCACAAATTGTAGGATGCAATAGTTCCTACGAAATATGGTCAGCTATTCAGCGTATTTTTAGTTCTCAATCTGCAGCAAGAGTAATGCAGTACAGAAGGGAACTACAGAATGCTAGAAAGAATGAGATGCCCATGAGAGAATACCTTGCCATGATCAAAAACTTATGTGATAAATTAAAAGGTGTTGGTCATGATGTTTCTACTGCAGAACAAATTCTCATGATAACTAATGGATTAGATCAAGATTATGAGTCATTAATAACATACATAGCAACACAACCAACCCTGCCAGATCTAGAATACATTCACTCAGCCCTCCTTGCACATGAAGGAAGGATTGATCAGAGAAAACATATGCAAGAAGATTTCAGTGCCAATTATGTCACTACATCAAGAAATAAAAAAGGTGCATCTAATCAGCCCAAACAAGACAATCACAGTCAGAGAGGAGGCTACACTCAAAGAGGCAGAGGCAGGGGGAGAAACAACTATAACAACAGAGTTAAATGTCAGATTTGCGAAAAATTTGGACATATGGCAAACAAGTGTTATTTCAGATACAAGGAAGACACAAATAATGGCCAGTCATCTCATCTTAACAAGCAAGTTAATGCAAACATGGTTCAAACTCAATCCAGAAATAATGTGGAGACTGCTACTGATGACACAGGAAAAGAAAATGACTACAGTACAGATGAATGGTTTCCAGATTCTAGTGCTACAAATCACATCACAAACAACTTGCAAAACTTAAACTTGGACAGCAAGGAGTACACAGGTAATCAAACTGTTCTCATGGGAAATGGTGAAGCTACAAATGTAACACATGTTGGTACTGGCAGTATAAAAGGTACGAGGCTACTCTACTTAAATAATTTATTAAGAGTGCCAAGTACCAAGAAAAATCTCATTAGTGTTTCACAACTAGCCAATGAAAACAAGGTGTATTTTGAGTTTCACCCAAAATTTTGTCTAGTTAGAGACACCCTAAATAAAAACATATTATTACAGGGTAAGCTGGACAATGGCCTGTACAAATTCAGCAATATGGCAACAAATGATGCTGCTAACAAGAGAATATGGTCTAATAATGTTAGTGCAAGGTGTGACAATGATGTAAAAACCTTTTATAGATGGCATTGTAAACTTGGGCACCCTAACTATAATGTTGTCAAACAAATTTTAATGCAAAATAATATTCCTATTCCAGATATGTCTAAATTACACATATGTGATCACTGTCAAATGGGTAAAATGCATAAATTACCTTTTCCCATTTCTGAAACCATATATGAAAATCCTCTTGAGTTAATTGTTGCAGATCTGTGGGGCCCAGCACCACTCAATTCAACTCAGGGTTACAGGTATTATCTATCTCTTGTATGTGCACACACTAGATACACTTGGTTATATTTTCTCAAGACAAAATCAGATACTTGCAATGCTGTCATACACTTCATAACTCATATTGAAAGGCAAATTAACAAACATGTCAAGATCTTTCAAACTGATGGTGGGGGAGAATTTAAACCATTAAACGATTTCTTTAGTCAAAAAGGAATAGTTCATAGAGTTACTTGCCCCCACACGTCTGAGCAAAATGGTTTAGTAGAAAGAAAACACAGGCACATTGTAGAGACTGGTTTAACACTCTTGTCTCAAGCATCACTACCATTGAAATACTGGAGTGAAGCATTTTCAACTACAGTATATCTCATTAATAGGATGCCAACAAAGGTGTTAAACTGTGTCTCTCCATATGAGAAACTTTATGGAGTCAGACCAAAATATGATCATTTAAGAACTTTTGGGTGCTTATGTTTTCCCTACACTAGACCATATAACAAGCATAAATTAAGCCTTAGATCAAGTCCATGCACCTTTTTAGGGTACTCACAGAATCAGAAAGGTTATAAGTGCATGGATAGCAAAGGCAAAATTTATATTTCCATACATGTTGTTTTTAATGAACATACTTTTCCATTTGCAGATAAGGAAAGACAACACAAGAAAATCAATGAAAAGACACATGTTGTTCACATTCCAGAACTGTCTCAATATGTTAAGAAAGATAATCAACCAATGCAGAGACATGGAAATAAAGATGCATCTATATCAAGCACTATACCAGGGTACAGCTCAGACCATATCAATGAATTCACAAGCTATCTACCAATTGAATCAAGTAATGATCAGTGTACCAGTGTGCCAAACAACAGTCACAACAATGATCAGAGTGATAATATTTCCAACAATAGTAAAGAAGATAATACTACAGCAAGCAGTGATAATCAACTAAAGAGTGCACATAACCAACATACAGAAACAAGACATCCTACGATGACAAGGTCCAAAAGTGGGATTTTCAAGCCTAAAATCTACACAGCACAACTGAATGAAGTAGAACCAGTTTCATATGATCAGGCAATCAGGCATGAAAAATGGAAAAGAGCCATGGATGAAGAATTTAATGCCTTAATCAGAAATAAAACATGGATTCTTGTCCAACCTCCAAAACACAAAAACATTGTAGGGTGCAGATGGACTTACAAGATCAAAAGAGATGCTGATGGTAACATAGTAAAAAATAAGGCCAGGTTAGTGGCAAAAGGATACTCTAAACAATATGGGTTTGATTTCACAGAGACTTTTTCTCTAGTAATTAAACCCACAACCATAAGGATCATGTTGACACTTGCACTTCACAAAAATTGGAGAATAAAGCAACTAAATGTTCATAATGCCTTTTTGAATGGAGAGTTATGCGAAGAAGTTTATATGCAACAACCAGAGGGATATAATTCAAATAAAAGCCTCGTGTGCAAACTTCACAAAGCCATATATGGACTAAAGCAAGCATCCAGAGCATGGCATGAGAAATTAAAAGATACTCTTACACAATTGGGTTTTAGTGCAACAAAATCAGATAACTCACTCTACTTAAGGAAAGAAAAGCATATGAGTATATATATACTTGTATATGTGGATGATATACTTATCACAGGAGATGATCAACAGGAAATCAATCAAGTCATACAATTACTTGACAAACACTTTGCCACTAAAGACATGGGTGAATTAAAGTTTTTTCTGGGAATAAACATTCAAAGAATATCTGACAGCAGAATCATCCTATCCCAAAAACAATACATCAGTGACATTCTAGTCAGAGCAAAAATGGATAAAGCCAAGCCAATATCAACACCAATGATAAACAGCAAGCAGTTATCTAAAAACAAAGGGGAACCAATCGAAAATATCAAGCAATACCGAAGTATCGTTGGAGCACTTCAGTATGCCACTATCACTAGGCCTGACATATGTTATAGTGTGAATAAGGTATGTCAATACATGCAAAATCCGCTAAGTGGACATTGGTGCGCCGTGAAACGTATACTCAGATATCTCAAAGGGACTTTAACATATGGTTTGCATCTAGAGGCAAGTAAAGATATAAACATACGAGCTTACAGTGATTCTGACTGGGCTAATGACATCGACGACAGAAATTCCATTTCCGGATTCTGCATCAATTTAGGGCCAAATCCCATCTCTTGGTGCACGAAGAAGCAATCCACCATTTCCAGAAGCAGCACGGAAGCTGAGTATAGGTGTATTGCAAGCACAGTCGCCGAAATCATTTGGATCGAAACCCTAATCGGAGAATTAGGATTCAAATTAACCCAGAAACCCACTATTTGGTGCGACAACCTCAGCGACATATCTTTGTCCATGAATCCAGTCCAACACGCTCGCACGAAGCACATGGAAATTGATCTCCACTTCGTTCGAGAAAGAACAGGAAGCGGCAGACTTGCCATCAATCATGTCCCATCATTTTATCAAAGAGCGGACTTCTTGACAAAGCCATTATCGGCGAAATTTTTTAATCGATTTCGAGATGAGCTCAAATTTTTTTCAGCCGACATGAATATAGAAAGAAAGGAGAAACCCTAGTTTTTTTTGAGGGGGAATAAAAGAAAACAAACGAAACATAGGGTTGCTGCATATAAACAAACACACTTGGTGATCCACTTCTCTATCTTTGTTGCATATCAGCCGTTGATCATCATGAAGGGCCAGATTTCTCCAGTTTTGTTTCTTAAGGTCATCATCTAAAGTTTTGGGCTTGTATCTTTTGGCCCATCACTATTATGTATCTCTGTATATAAATGAGAAGCAATGTATATCTCGTTAAATATTATTATCAATAAAACTTCTTCATTCTTAATTTTTTATGCCAAATTGTTTATTGATTGAAATATACATAAGTTTAGTAAGACTTGTGATCCAAAATGTGCAGGTTAAAATGTATGTTCATTTTCGTTCTTACTAAGTTGATTATATTGTTGGTGCTTATGGAGATGCATGTACATGTATCCAGTTCAAACATGAATGTAATGGAACTACTTCCAGTAGTTTGATTGTGTTGGCTACTCAGCAGGTGAATTTATTGGTTGCATGATAATTAATGATAGTAATGTGGTCACAAAGCCTAGGGATACAGGAGCAATATCACATATTCATTTTAGTGAGTTTTGCGATATAATTACAGATTTTCTAGCAATTTATAAAGGAGACTTTCTTATTTTATTATCTGGTATTCTACAAACATCAGGTGAAAGAAAGAATTCCATGCATGGTAACTGAAGGCACACTGCATTCATTCCATTGGGAGTGTCTCCAAGAAACAAAGTCTGTTGTAAATTATTTGATCAATTCGTTCTTCAATGGTACAAGGTTAGACCGTTGTTTTATTCAGCTAATTTCATTTTAATTTTTTGACGGTTTTCTTTAGTTTCTTATTTGTATATTCTTGAATTAACTTTTAATCTATTAAAATACAAAGGTGCTATCTTTCAGCAACAATGGTTTTTTCATAACTAGGCAAAAAATTCTTTAGCTTCTGCTTCTGCTTCTTTGCAATGCAGTCAAAACTTCAGAGGCTTAAAACAATTATCTCTATCATTGAACATACTTAATCCTAGTGACTTCAAATTGACTATATATGGATCTGGAGAGAAAGTCAAACAACACAGTTGAATGTGTTGCGGAAAACCATTAGCTATACAATGAAATTGTTTTTCTATGTTAAATTTACACATGCAAATCTAGCCCAAAGCATTGATGGGTGCATTTAGATCCATGCCTACAATTTTAAAATTAATGAAAGTAGTAAACTATGATGTACCCTTAAATAAGAAGCAAAGGTCACATTGCTGATGCTCGTATTGTTGTGTTTATAGTCCAACATTGATGATTAACGTTTGGTATTAATCTTGAATTAGTTAAATACAAGAGTAGTTTCTTTGATTGAATTTTAACTGGTGGATGATATATAAATTCATAATTAACATTACTCTATTGCAAACCAAATCACATATTAACTAACAGTAATTAAATCAAAATTGTAACGTGTCTTAAAAACTGATGCATTTAGGCAGATTTGTTTTACTAAATCAAAAGTTGATTCTTTTACCGGCAACGAAGCCTTTTCTTTTACAAATATAAAATAAAACGAAAAACATTTATGCAATTCAAATAATTCTCTAATATAATGTTAAATATTTTTCTTGGTACCATAGCGTTAAAGCTGTTGACCACAAGTAGTACAGGGAAAGGAAAGCACAGGTAAATATATATTTTTCATGCGTTTGGTGCCAATGGTGGTACCATATGTCATTGCTCAGCTTTATTTTCATATCGATAAAATGCAAACCACAACCTAAAGATCTTATGATGCACAACCTAGATGTCAACGAAGCTGTCATATATTCCTACTATCTCCTACTCACAACTTACTCAAAACAAAAGCATGATATGTGGGACTAAACCTATAATTCCCTTAATTGCTTACAATTTTGTGTCGAGTGCAATAGACAGAACGTTGTCATTCTACTGGTTGCCCAAATATATATTACTCTTTCTATTAACGTGCTTTGCGTTCTTTCTATTTTAGCCTTAATTAATAATGGTTTTTTCAAACGTATAAATTCATTTGCTTGTACAATCTTTTTATTGAATGTAACAAAGAATGCTGCATTTGGATGGATGTTAGGTAATATTGAATATTTATTAAAAAAAACAAAAGTATTGAATCGTGCTGTATCTAAAATGTACAAGTAATGTACGCTCAAGTTAATGTTGCCTACCTCCAGTAAAGAAGAAGACAAATATATAAATACTTTCTGTTATTGGAAATTCATTGGTTTGCATGTTGGGTTGTCTGAGTGTATACAGTATGCGTGTGAATGATATGTAGGTGCAACCAAATGCGCGTGTACATGATATAGGGACAGTGTACATTTGTGGGTTATTGGGTGTGTATAGTAGTCTGTGTTTCATTGAGGGACCACGAGAGCATGAGATTTAAAGAATATAAAACTGTTGTTGCATTACCGAGATTCATGTTATTTACAATTCTTTTGTGGGTGATGTAACTTTACATGCGTATAAACTTATATATATAGTTTATAGTTAAAATGTATTTTACGCTTAAATAATTAAGCCAAATATTTCTTTATTCTTACTAAATATTATATTAAAACTAATGTAATTATTAGTTTACAACGGTTGAAATTTTAGTAAAGTTGAAGCTTTGTATGGATTAATTTGGAATGGTGGAGTTTGATTTGTTGAGGTGTATGTTATTCTGGGTTGCTGTTTTTATTTTTAATTGCCAATGGAAGTTCCAATTCTGTGTGTACTAGTTTTTTGGTTAGGCTGGGCCTTTGTACTTTTTTAAGATCTATTTATATATATATGTTTTATTACTTCTTTGTTAATCGCTTTGCTGTTTTGTTATTTTATACGTTTCTATGTAGTCGAGAACCTCTAAGTATACGACTTCAAGCAAGTACTAGTAATTGATATATTTACAATATAGGAATTAATGTGAGCGTGAGTTTTGTATAAGTAAGTATTTGTTTGTGCGCGTATACACATTTAAATAAAATGAATTTTTATTTGATATTCGATGATTATCAAAATGTGTTTTATAATATTTTAAAATCTACATATATCAAGTAACTATCAAATCATAGAAAAGCTTGAATATTTTAATATGTGAAAATTTTAATTTTACAATCCATGTTGGGTTTTAAAAGAAAGAAATAAGTTTTCAAATGTTATTTATAGATACTAAATTATTATGTATAAAAAATTAAGAAATTAGTTATTTACCATATATAGAATATATTATTTGAACACAGTAAATTATCTAGTTATTTCTAAAATAATATTTATTATTTATTGTTCACCTCTTTTATTTTTGTGATACTTGCTTTTTCACTATCTTCCTTCTAATTTTTTTGAAGCTTCAGTTCTCGCTAATTTTATGTCTCTATCAATTGTAAAAAGGTTGATCTTTTAGAGAAACAACGGATGATGATTAGTGTGTGGAAGAAGCGGATGATGAGGAAACCAGGGACGATGAGTCCATCTCCATCATCGCTGTTTTGACAATTGTTAGTATCTTCCATGTAGAATTTTTTTAACTTATGCTGTGATGTTATATCTTCAGTCATGTTATCCACTTTGACATAGAGAAAGATCAGTGCACAATGAACCTAGTATTTATTGGCAAACAATGGATAAACCTAAAACGAAGCTTGCTTGCATAATTAACTCAGATTGAGTATATTAATTATACTTGAACATTTATGGAAAAAGTAGGCTATTTGGAAAAATGAATCTTTAAAAATGATTTAAACACTTTCATTTAATTTATACTTCAACATTTTTTGGAAAAACTAAGTTAACTTGGTGCAAATCAAAAAAGCAACTAGAAGTTGACTTGGAACACAAATTTCACTTAAAGCATGATGGGAAAATATAGAACTAAGCATTTTGAAAAACCTCTCCTCCTTTTGGGTTTGAAAATATGTTATTCGTAAACAATAAAGCTACATACCTATTTAGCTTCCTGTTAATATTTCCTACAACCCTTCCTATGAAATAAATGTTGTTTTCCTGTTATTTGTAAAAAAAATATGTTATTTTTTCCTGTTATTTTGAGCATTCGAGGATGGCAGTTAGATATTAAAAGCCAGCTCTAAACAATGTTGTTCATATTTCATAACTATACATAGAACATGGAGCTGATATGATTAAACATTTGAAAAAAAACATGGACGATGCAGTTTAGACAACTAAATTAGATATGATAGTGTACACTGTTGCATTGTATATAGCATGGCTTAATTTGTTCATACTCAGTCCATTTCAGCATCTACAAATTGATGAATTCTTATTATTTTATTTTCATAAAAATGTCAAAGAATACGAGGATGAAGAAAAAGATTCCATTTCAGTTGTAATGCTTGCTAGTACTATGTAATATATAATATTAAAGAATTCTTATTATTCATTTGCTATTCTTGTGTCGTAACCTGAACTCAAACTTGTGATTTTCTTATTATTCATTTGTTGTTCTTGTGCTAAGTGCTATACTTAGTTACATGCGCCAACTCTTTTTCGTTTCATATATCTTGTTCAAATCTTGCCAGCCATGTCATTTCATTTTCCTAGCTTCATGAAGTAATTAAACATAGCTGGGGATGTTGGGTCTCTTATTTACATTATAATTATATATATATATATATATATATAAATTAATGAGCATACATCGATAGAACCTTTTATTTCCAAGCCTTTTGGCCTGATAATTATACATTTCCTTTTCTATTTCAGCTGTTAACATAACAAATATAGTTGAGACTCTTTAGTGAATCTCATATATTATTTATTGAACTAAATGAGCATGTTGTAATGGCAGCACGTTGCAACGGTCAGAAACCAATGTAATATCATCTATTATAACCCGTTGTATTATAGTCTATTACAATGGGCTATGCCACTTGTATTATAAGCTATTACAACGGTCAGAACCCGTTGCAAGTTTCAAAAGTTTACAACGGGATTTAATTGTCGTCATAGAGTCTATTGCAAGGGCTGATGACTGTTGTAAAAAGGTGTATTATAACGGGCATTTACAACATTTATTGCCCGTTGTAAAATACGGTCGACCTATTACAACGAGGCATAATACAACGGGTGCATGCCCATTGTGAAATCCATATTACAACGGGCATTGTCCGTTGTAAAATGGCTGTTTTTTTTGTAATACCAGGGTCTTCCGGGTCATAACCAGCGTGTTGCTCGAGTGGATCGAGTACTGGCCGATTTGCCGATTGAGTAGGAGGAAGGACTGGAGACTCGGTTCCAGATGGACCAGCAATGACATCTTTTCCTTTGGATGAGGAGGTACCTTTGCAGTAGAGAGCCTTCGTTGTAGACAAGTCTGAAGGCTTTTTCACTCCGAGGAATTCTTTCACCAAAGCCTCCTCATCAACCTCTTCGGTGCCCAGCTCGACCTTCCTGATCTTTATTCAAGTATCCCATGCCTCGGCTAGAGACTCAAGGTAGCCCTCGCCAAGAAATATTAAGTCCCGATGCATGAGGACACGGACGTTGAATTTTGCTATCAATGGGTCAAACATGCACTTAATCTCTTCACTGCCAGCCTCTATAGCCGCCTCAAGGCGAGAGTCAATCTCCACGGATGCTATTCTCTTTCCCTCTTCACGGGCTTCATCCTTTAGCATCTCGACTTTAGAAAGCTCGTCGTCGAGCTTTGCCTTTAGAAGTTGCGTAGCAACGATCTCGTCGCAATATCATTGCGACTCTTCTTGGGCAGCAGTTTTCTCCTCTCTTTCTTTGCGAAGTTGATCTTCCAGCTCTTCGACTCGAAGGGAAAATGCATCCCTTTCCTTATGAACTAATTCCTTCTCTAAAGCTAGGTCCCCACAGCGTTGGACCGCTTCATCAAGTTCTTTCTTATGAGTTGTCTCCAGACGATTAACGGCCTCCGTGGTATCTTTAGCACTCTATTGGGCAGCTTCGAGCTATGATTTGTACGAAGAGAGCTCTTCATCCTGAGCTTTGATAATATCTTTATCATGAATAGCCTCAAGCTTCAGGCGATCAGTCTCGTGTTGACGTTCAGCATAGACTTTTGAGACTTTTTCGGCTAGTTGGACGAATGCATCATGTTGGACATAGACGTCATTAGTACAAGCAATAGCGCTTTGTTTGACATGTCCTAGAATCTGGTGAATCACTAGGAGAAATTTTAAGCCATAAAAGCATATCTTTAGGAACGTGGCTTTAAGATCAACAAGTCACTCTGCTACTGATGGATCAGATACAGGAGCGGAAGGAGTCTGTCTTGAGACTATGGATATTTTGTGGGGATCTCGAGATTACCTGGTACTGGATGAACCAGAGTGTTGATCCCGATGGGCCTCGGACTGGGACCCCTTGTGTGCGGGCTTCTCTTTGCTTTGCTCTGATTGAGGAGGAGGATCGCGAGGACAGGAAGACTGGCTATTGGTCTTTCTCCGGTAGGATGATTCTCGGTGGCGGTAGTCCCGATCGTTGGTGTCATCCCTGTCTTGTCGCTTGCCGAAACCCGAATTTCGGCCCGAGTGGTGGAAAATAGCTGAACCTCGAAGACGGTCAAGTCCATATGTACGCCCTATGTCACCTGCACAGAATTTAAATAATGACAAGTTAGCAAAGAGTAGAGTGATGGCAGAAATTTAAGTGTAAGGCGAAGTGCACGTGTTTGTGTGTGTCCTAGTGTTCACCCCAACGGACCGGTTTCTTTGTCTTTACTAATGGGAGTTTTTTCTTCCTGGTTTTGGGCTTGAGCGCTTGTATCCCTTCTCGAGGGAGAATGAAGCTTAAGGGCCTCCGGATCATCGAAACCGCAGTTAAGCAGATCATCAGGTATAGTGAGGTTCGACAGCCCTTTCAAAGAACTTTCTAAGTGTTGTGAGGAAGTCTCTCTCCCCACTGGAATAAGAGTGACCTTAAAAGTTCCACCTACTTTTTTCTTCCTCAACTTGTAGGTCAACTTCTTCTTTCCCTTCAAAGGGGAAGGTGTCGTTTCGATGTCATGAACCTCGACCATCGGGTCCCGAGCGGGACTAGCATTTTCACAATGTACTTCGGGCGTTTCAGTTTCTTTAGTCTCCCCCTCCTCTAGTGTGTCAGGGGCATTGCGTGCTGAAGGCCCAGCCTGCTTTTTTCCTTTTCCCGAAGCAGACCTTGTTGTAGTGATGCCTTGAGGGAGGCTTATTCGACGACCTTCCGCCAACAGCCCAAACTTCGTGAGCGATTCATTTGAAATGAGAGATTTGATGTCCCGGTCTTCTACGGGGATAGCTCGGATAACTTCGATAGCTTCAGGATATTCGGAGCCTTCGAGACGTGGGTTGATACTTGTAAAAATAGAGAAAGAGTTAGGAAAGGTGCAGTTTCCATTAAACACAAGTATTGATCCAGAAAAAAGACTTACTCCCTTTCACCCATCTCCTTGCAAAGCCGAGAGGACAGCGCACATAGAACCACTCCTGTTTATACTGGGAAAACTTGCTCCAAGCCCAAGTCAGGATTTGACACTTGCAACGCGGCTCGAGGAATACAAAAGATGGGCTATCTGACTGTCTCTTGAAGCGATAGATATAGCGGATATCATCGGGAGTCGGGAGTTGGGAGCCTGAAAAGGACATTCATGAAGAGAATGCAAGTGACGTATATGAAATCATGGTATTTGGATGTAAGTGCGACGGGGCGATCTCAATATACTATAACAGGTCACGAAGAAAGGAGTTGAACGGCAGAACGCTACCGACCCAACACATGAATCTGTTGTAGGCTGTATATCTGACTAGGGAGAAGTGAGAGTGATCCTGTCTCGATGGAACCAACACATCGTCGAAGGGAATCCCATGTACTGAGAATATACGGTGAAGCATGCTTTCATTAATCTTCGAGGCTTAGGAATCGATCGGATCGTCTAAAAAGATCGCTGCATCCAAGGCAACGGGAGCCAAGTCGACAGATGCGATAGCGGGGCTCAACATGTCTTATATAGAAGCAATCGGCGGATTTGAAGTTCCAACTACTTCTTGTTGAGAAGATGGCCCGGGTCTGTCCGAGATCGTGGCAGAGCTTGATTTCTTAGACATCTCTGGTGAGCGTTGAATCTGACAAAACACCTATTTGAACTATATTTGAAAAACAATCGACATTAGGCTTAAAAACATAAGTACTCCCCTATGTGGTGTGTAAACTAATGCGAACATTCAAATATAAGTTCCAAGAGATTAAAAGCCACAGAGTTGATGAAATAAAGTTAGGCTTCGAACTATCATCTTCGAAGACCGTCATCGCTGACCGTCTGCGAGAGCTTATCGTAAGATGGTTTATATTTTGAACTCGGCATCGACGTTGTATGTGAAAGGTTATTAACTGTTTTAAGCAAGTTGGGTTCAGGTTTACAGTTGTAAAAACAAGGGAGTTATAAGTCTGGATTGTCCGATGTGCTTAATTGTTTAAGTTCGTCCTTGTTTGCTGTCATATGTTCGGGCATAAAAAGAGTGTTAAGTCAACAATTCAGTGTGTTCAAGTTGAGACGGTTTTTGACTATCATATGTGCACCACTCTCCCACCTTTTCTCTCTCCACCGTTCGGCATGCGACAAGTCATGCCAAACCACAATCGTGCCGAGCCGCATCGCTCGGCGCTTTACCTCAACTTCAACTTTCTACCTACCCTCCATCTCTGCCGCTCGGCATAGATAAGTCCTACGGCTACTCATGCCGAGCCGCTTTGCTCGGCATCCTAAACTCAACACTTGCTTCTTTTCTGTATTCTCATCTTGCCGTTCGGCACGACTCCTTACTCTCTTCCAACCTCTCTCCATTGTTCGGCACAAGAGAGTAATGCCGAGCCACATCCATACATTCTCTTCCAACTCGCACACCACGCTTAACCTCCACTTCCTAATCTCACTACCTCTTACTGGGACAACCACCCTTCCTATCCCTCCACTCGGCAACTTGTCAAGGAATCATGTCCCAAACACCTCTGGCATCCTCTTCTCGCCTCTACTCTACCAAGCCTTAAGACATGTTCTAACCGCGACTCGATTCCCTCATTTGCTCGACTCCTACTGACCTCGATTCTACAGAGATTCACAAACTTGAATCTCGTGCTAAGTTTCCTAGTCGGGGTAAAGCGTTTAAAGGAGGAGTCGTTACCTAATAAATGGCTCGAAACTCATAGAAATTGTAGAATAGGAAGTGTGTTTCTATTCAGTATCGTTTTTAGGAAGGATATGGGGCGACGTATTAAGTTCGAGAGAAAAGGGGAAGGGTAAGTTGTTGGCCTAAGTCTGTTCGAAGACGAATTTGTAAGTCCTGAAGAGCAGAGGCAAAAGTAAAAGGAAGGGGAAGAAGAGGTATTGGCTTATATAGAGAGAAGAGAAGTCGAATGGACAGTGACCGGTAGAACCGGTCAAGGCACCTCCATCGTTCAGCATCAATGTCGTTCGGCATTCGTATGTCATTCGGCATTAGTATGTCGTTCGGCATTCATATGTCGCTCGGCATTAGTATGTCGTTCGGCATAAAATGCCTCGATTGGCATTCGGGAGGTCAAAGGAAAACGCTAGCGAAAAGACAGAATAGGGGCTCGAAGGAAAACACGGAGTACTCGTGATTCAAAGCGCATCATGTTTATCCACATGATGCATTTTGGGGGGAAAGTGTTACATGGATGTTTGACCATGTAACTAGAGTTTCGGCATAAGTATCGTTCGGCATGAACCTCGTTCGGCAGAAGCCTCGCTCGGCACAGAGCCTCGTTCGACACGGCAGGGCCGTTCGGCATAGCAAGGTCGTTCGGCGTGAACCTTGTTCAGCATGAAGCCTCGCTCGGCATTTGGCCTCGCTCAGCATTCCAGCCCTGTTCGGCATTCCTGCCTCGTTCGGCATTCCAGCCTCATTCGGCATTCCAGCCCCGCTCGGCATAGAGCCTCGATCGACATGAACCTCGCTCGGCATTCCAGTATCGTTTGGCATGAACCTCGTTCGACAGAAGCCTCAACCGGCATGAAGCCTCGTTCGGCATTCCAACCTCGCTCGGCATTCATACCTCGTTCGGCATTCCAGTCTCGTTCGGCATTCCAGCCTTGTTCGGCATTCCAGTCTCGTTCGACCTACACACTTCACTCAACACACTGCCTCGTTCGGCATAGAGGTACCGATCAGCTTGGATATGTGGCTCGGCATTTGCCGTTCGGCATTTGCGGCTCGACACACAGAAGTCACTCACCACGGGCCGAGGTATCTTGCTCCTAGGCCCATTAGCGAAGTCCAACCCATCTTCGTCTATAAATAGAGGGGCAGGGTCACAATGAAAAGGACCTTTTTTCGAGAACACAGGGGAGACTCTGCCGCATTCAAGACTCGTTCTCTTTACTTACCAATTGTGTTCAAGTAGCTAGTGTACGGATTGTATCTGTAATCAATCGTTGAGTAAAGCAATAAAAATTAACTTCACAGTGGACGTAGGAAGTTACGCCGAACCACAATAAATCTGGTATTCTTGTCTTTGCATTTAATTTAGCATACAATTCTCTGTTTTAACTTACTTTCTTCATTAATCTCTCTACATAATCTTTCTCAAGGGTGTTAGTGGCTAATTCTGGTGCTAACAGATATTTACATCTAAATTTACCTCAACTTTTGTTTCTTCTTTAATGTTGTTTTCAGAAATTAAAATTTTATGATAGAGGATTGTAACTTCCATATTGGCCATATTTAAAAATTATTATGAATAGATTTATCGAGTTAGCTAAATAATAAACGTCAAATTCATACTTTCCAGTTACGTAATTTAAGTGGTTTAGCATATGAAATAAACTTGATAAACTTATTTCAGTCTATTTATAACAACAGTAATAATATCTAAGAAAAGTTGGCATTTTCAATAATAACATCTTTATTTTTGTGCTTTCAATCCACGACCACATACTGTATAGGACATGTAAAACAAAAATGACACATATCAATAAGATTTATGACCTATTTAAAAGAAAGAATGTGATTGTTATCAAAGGGATAACTGGATAATCGTTTCTCTAGTCCCTTATGAAATCAATTCTCATGTCCTTTATAAATTAAATGATTGAATTTATTTCATAAATGCAATTTTCTTTCCTAAAATAAAAGGATGAAAATGAATAGTAGTATTCCTAAATAGATTTTCATAATTTCAATATTATGTTACTATTATCAAATATCGGTTAATATTGTTGATTGAATGATGAAACGGGCATGAAAATAATCAAGCAATCTATGGTTTACTCATGCTTTAACCTGCGTCATAAGTACTCACTCTCAATTATTCATGAATTGTGTATGCTCCCTGTAAGATTTGCGTTGAATTGCTTATTGCTTCATATCGTTGAAGAACAGTATGCCCACACGAAATTAAAAGGAATTAGAATGAATGTGATTAGAAATTTCTATACTGATGTTCAAGTTGGGGTATATGCCTGTAATGTATTTTGGCTATTATTTGTCTCAACAAATCCATCATATACTGATGGCATCAAAAGCATCCCCAAAAAGAAATAGATTCATTTAGAATCTACACATCGATATTGGCAATTTTAGTATATATCTAAAATGACAAAGAAAACATTAATGTAAGAACCAATATGGAAGAAAGTATATACACACGAATGAAACATATATAGGTATGCATGTACGTGCGCACATGAGTCTATACATACTCATATATATACAAATACACACACATACATACACATATATATTTTTATGGATACGTTATAGAAAATGTGAGTCTAAATGAAGAAACGTGTAACTATGTTGAATATAATTTTTTTTTATATCTTTGTTAGTATATAATTTAGAATCATTGGATAGTCTAGCCAAAAAAATATGTTTAATAAATGAAAAATAGTAGAACTTCCCCTATTTTGTTAATATATACAAAACTGAACATCCCAGATTAGGATTGGGTGACAAAGTTGATGTAAATGTGACTTAAACAGAATAAAAATTAGAGGTGAATAAAAGGCAGAACAAATTTTTAAAGATATTCCATCATAACTTAGCTTTATTTCGATCAGCTTATAGTATATTCATTAAGATATATAATATTACAGTCAAATCAGCAGCATTAAACAACAGAGTAGTCCACGGAATAAAATTTACATGCATTTAACCAAAAAAAATATTCACAAATTAAGAATGAATAAACTAAACCAAAAGAAAATGACATTCATAAGCTTTAAAATAACACACTTATTGTATCTTGGACAATACTGGGAGAAACCTAACATTAAAAGATAGCAAAATCCAAATGTAGGAAAAAAGTCTTTTACCTGAGCGAAACTTAAATTTGATTTTGTGAGCCAATTTTCTCATAAAGTTAGGGAGAAATAACATCAAATTTAATGGAAGACAAAATGAATATCATTGCATTATGCATTTTTACAGCAAAAGTGTAAGCATGAAAAGAAAAGTTAAGGAGCCTTAAACGAGAACCATTCATTGATTGGCCATAAAAGGGAGTGAATCCAAAAACATAAGTCTAAAATGCTTTATTTCTTACAGAGAAAATTCTACATAATGCATCAGTCGGTGTGGTCGAAGCCGTCAAAGGATATAAGAGAGCAATGCGATGTAATGAGTTACAATACTGTAGAGATGATAAAGTAAGTTGATGCACATGATAGGGGTCTAAGGTATTGAGATATGAGTCGCCTCTTGATTTTGTGGCAAATTTTGGTCACTCTCTAGTAAAAGAAGGTTAGAGGAATGGAGGAAAAATATGAATGTATCTAAAATAGCCTTTTACATTGATCAATTCATCGGAATTAGGCCAATTCGTCAAGAGCTGAGCAACGACCATCAGGTTATATTAAGATCGGTGGTAGGCATGCCATTAGATTAAAATAAGATTACGTTAGGTAAGAAAAGAGTAGAAGATTGAACTGAAGCATCCTTTCTTTCGATACACAAAGTGACGTTCCTTTGTACAATTACATGTGAATAAAGGAAGAATTGAAAGCGTGATGGTTGAGTTTGCATGAAATTAGAGGAGACTTCTGAGCTATAGAAACCAAACTCAGTAATAATTGTATAGTATAGATTACCTTTATTAACAAACGATTAAGTGTTAATTACCCTACTTACTTACTTAATTAATTGATCAATAATAATTTCTTTTATAAACTTATATTATTTTTTTAAAACACTTTTCAAAAAGATACTTAAGTTAAAATATTTTAAATTCAAAAAGAGTTCGTTTTCATGGATTTTATCTATAACGACAATCGCTATAGATCCTGTAATTTTCGAAACTTGATTCATAATTCAAATCACTTTATAAAACCTTTACTAATCATTTTGACTTATTTTTATAAACTTACATAAAACTTTTTTAAACATCAATTCAAGTTTAAAACTTCAAAAGTTTTCTCAAAAAATCCATAAGTAAACAAGTTAGTAAACCAAGAGATTTCGATGTCGCGACTAACCACTTTACCACTAAATTTCTTAACTAAGTACATCCTGAGAAAAATTACAAACCTAGATTCATGAGCATAACATATGAATATATCACCATCACATACAACAAGACAAGAATTCTAACTATAAACCTTACTAACATTCACTTACTGACTTTACTTCAAACTTCAAGTCATATAATATCTAAGCAACATGTATATATACGTCGACATCCAACAAATCAAGCAGAATATTTCATAATCATGATCAACAATAGTTTAAATTTAGAAGAATATACAAAAGCAAGATTTTTCGCACCTTAAGCTATCCAACCTATTCTAGAACTTCACCAAAATTTTCAAGCACCCAACTCTTAGCTTCATCTTATGAAAAAGCAAGATTTTGGTGGTTAAATACCACAAATGGGTTCGACCATGGGACTATCTAGTTTCAGTCCTAAAAGGTAGAGAGATTTTGGATTATCATTGAATTCGCAAAATCAAACCCAAAAATTGATCATATTCTAACTGATTGTTAGAGAAGTTACTCATGAAATTTGGGAAAGTGGTCAAAGAAAATGTAACGACTCAAAATTTCGATCGTTTAATTTGGAATATTTAATTCATTTTAAATGCTGGATTTGAATATTAATTATTTTTGAATATGGAAGAATCAGTGAAATGGTTTATAATTTCAAATGTAGCGATTAACAGATTCAATAGATAGTAAACTTAACATTTGAAATTGGGTAAATATGGGAATCTGAAGTTAAATGAGAAGAGAAATGATTTCTAAAGTTAATTTATATTCTATCTGGATTATAATTATAATATTGGACTTTTGAATGGAATTAAAATTCGATAAGTTAGAAATTGGAAATTTATATATTAATTTAATAGTGAAATTTGATATATGGTAATAGTGTAAATAATTGAATTTTGATTTAAAATAAATCGGAATAATTTCTAATATGAATATAAATTCCATGTGAATTATAATGGAGTTAGTAAAATTTAAAAATTGAAATTTTGACAACCTTGACGATTTTGAAAATCGCACTATTTAATCAATGCGTTAAAATAGCCTTCTGAGGCACAATCTCGAAATTTGACGAAACCAGTTCCATTGGATTAGTAGTAGTGATTTATTGTTGGATTTTAAATTTTGTAGCGTTTGGAGTTGCCGTTTGGTCGCACGGGATAAAAACGTGTAACATTCTTAGATTTTAGCTAAGAATAATTTGATAATTAATTTAATCATTGGGATTAAATTTTGAAATATTTGGTAATTAATATAAAATAGATTGAAATACAATTTGAAATTAAGATTCAAATTTAAACATCTTATGAAATAAATTTGTATTTGGATTTCTGATATGATTAAATAAGATGTATCTTTATTTAAGTAAATGGATTTTAATTTGGAATTTGATTGTAAATAAATATTGGATTTATCAAACTTTATATTTCAAAGAACTAATACATATATATAGTTAATTGTAATAATGGATAATATGATTTCTAATCAGGTGTTATAAAATTGGATAAGCATAGATAATTGGAATGTATATATGTTAAGCTTTGGTATGAATACATCTTTTGAAAACATAAGTATATTTTTGAAACTATATATATATACATATATGTTTCCTTTTGAATTAAGGAGTTAAATATAATTTGTATATATATATATATATTAAACATTAAAGATACAATTCATTAATTAATAAAACATGATTTGTAAATTTATTAAAGTTAAGGTTTAAATCATAGTTTACAAATAAAATTTTGTACAAGGATATAAACATAAAATGGTTTGTTTTAACAAGTGTTAACCATGAAGACAAGAGAAATTACAAGTGTAACATAATAAAGACAAGTGGTAAAATATTTTCTTTATTTGAAATTGTAAATGAATTGAAGTGTAAAACCAGGCTGCATGTTTTTCTTTCACTCATTTCAAAAGATCAAAATTAGAAAAGAATTAGCAATCAAACCTCTGTTCAATTCATTCCAACCTAAAAACAGAGCCTTTCAGTTTAAAAACAAAATCATTTTAACTTAAGCAAAGTTCAAGATCAAATCAAAATCTCAAACCAGGCTACAACCTAGAAATCAAAAAAAGCAAACAAATTCAAAAGCCTGAGCAAATTAACTCAGTAAATGGCAAACCTAGAAATAAAGGCATGTAGTGAAATTCAAAGAAAAACAAAGAAGTCAAAACAGAAAACAGAAAAGAAGCAATATCATCTCATCTGCAACCTGATTCATTTAGCAACTCAAATCAAAAGCCTGATTTCAGTGTATCAACCTGGAAACCAAAATCTTCAAACTTGGAGACCAAACCAGTAAGGAGTTAAAGGAAAGCAAGAAAATCAAATCTAAAATAAAAGAAAATAAATCCTAGAAATGAAGCCATCAAATCAACTTCAACAAGCATCAAATTCCAGGGCAAGCAAGAATTCCAGGACAAAAATAAATAAAAGAAGAATCATTTTTCAGTTTTTCCCAGACTGTTGTTCTCTGGCTGTTCTCTGCCTTTCAAATCTCAGGTGAGCAGACCAACCTTTTTAAAAAAATCCTGAAATTTGTTTGAATCTTAATGTTTGTTATTGATTATTGGAGAAAAGTGGTTTCATGTATATCTAAGGATATATGTGTGTATGAATGTCTAGGTACATGTATATATACATGTGCTCTATTGGTTTACAGTTTACAACCCGTAGACAAAAAAGTCAAATAGCTTTTCATTTAATTGTTTCTAGGTTACGTTATCTAAAGAAAGGATGATTGAAATAGCATAACATCAATGTTAAAATTAAATTCAAATTTTTATATTGGGAATTTACTTCAAAAATAAGAAGTAGCAGTAGTGAATCCAAATAAACCCAAAATCAAATGTCTGGGTTTCGAAATTAAATTGCAGGAATTAATTTGTAGTTCAAAACCATGATTTTTGAAAACCATTTCAGAATTTTTAATTTTGTATTTGAAGAGAAAATTCAAGTTGATCAAAAACGGTTAAATCATCGGTTCACGGTGATCGACGAAGTATTGATCATCGGGGTTGGAGCTAGAGTAGGCTGGAGGCTAAGGAATCATCGAAAAAATGTTCGAAGCATTTATAATGGGGCGTGATGGCGGCACGATGAATTTGTAGGGTTTAAGATTTCGTTTTGGATGATGGCAAAGACGCGATTGCTGCGACATCGTCAGGGTGTTTCAGGCAATCAGACCAAGGGGAGGTTGAGAGTGGAAGTCTAGCGCGTCTTTTGGTGGAGTCGCGAAGTCGCTGGTGATAGGGATGATCGACACGAGGTATTTTCTGATGATCGAAGGGGTTCAGGTGGAATTCTTTTGAGCTCGAATTCGATTTCGAGGCCATGCAAAAGTTCTGCATGATGGGATGCTTGGAAAGGACCACCGGCGACTTGCGAGTGACCTCGGCGACGATCAACGGTGATCGAAGTGGTCGTGCACGTGCACGGTGCACTTTTGAGTTTCAGACGTAGTTATATTCGGGGAAGAAGATAGTGGCTCGAAGTTAACCTCAGGATTTTGGGTTTTTGGCTCGAGTGATTTATTGGGTTGGCACGCGAGTGTTTTAAACTGTATAACAGGTTTTTAAAAATTTAAAACTAAAAAAAAGTTTTAAAAAGAAAAGGAAGGGAAGAAGGAGAAGAGAGCTCGAGGGTTTTGGCTGTTGGGTTCGGGGAAATCATGAAGTTGCTTGGGTCATTTGATTTAAGGCAAAAGTAGTTTTGAATTTTAAAGAAAAATCAATTTATTTCAAAAAAAAGTTTGTCAAAACCAATTTCCTTTTTATATTAGATGTATCTAAATTCTAAAGTTGGTTAAGAAGGGTTTTAATAAAATTGTTTTAATTAACCAAGTTTTAAAATGGTTTGAAATATACATAAACTTTATTTTGAAAGTTTATTTTAAATAAATTTAATAATATTAAAGGTTAGCTGATTAATATAAAGAATGTTTTAATTGTTAATTAACCGTTTAAAGTCTAAATTAATTTATTTATTAAAGGAAATTAGTTACTTGAAGTTAATTACTTAATAGCAATTAAGATAAAATAAATTAATAATTCAAATTTAATCAAGCGAGTAATTAATTAAAAATAATTACTTAATGAAAGTTGTTAAGGATTGATAATTGAGATTAAAGATTGATTTAATAAAAATGTTAAAGATTAATTAATTAAGGATAATTAATCAATGTAATTATGGTAATTCATTTAAGTAATAATTTATTAATTAAAGGTTGATTGATGAGTCGATTCTCTATCTTTGTGTATCCATCTATTCTTTGTTGTCTCCTTGGCAAATTTCGGGGACGAAATTTTCTTAGGGAGGAATCTGTAACATTCCTGGATTTTAGCTAAGGATAATTTGATAATTAATTTAATCTTTGGGATTAAATTTTGAAATATTTGGTAATTAATATAAAATAGATTGAAATACAAGTTGAAATTAAGATTCAAATTTAAACATCTTAGGAAATAAAATTGTATTTGGATTTTTGATATGATTAAATAAGACGTATCTTTATTTAAATAAATGGATTTTAATTTGGAAGTTGATTGTAAATAAATATTGGATTTATCAAACTTTATATTTCAAAGAACTAATACATATATATAATTAATTGTAATAATGGATAATTTGATTTCAAATCTTGTGTTATAAAATTGTATGAGCATAAATAATTGGAATGTATATATGTTAAGCTTTGTTATGAATATATCTTTTGAAAACATAAGTATATTTTTGAAACTATATATATATATATATGTATATATATATATATTTCTTTTTGAATTAAGGAGTTGAATATGATTTTTGTATATATATATATATTAAACATTAAAGATAGAATTCATAAATTAATAAAACATGATTTGTAAATTTATTAAAGTTAAGGTTTAAACCATAGTTTACAAATAAAATTTTGTACGAGGATATAAACATAAAATGGTTTGTTTTAACAAGTGTTAACCATGAAGACAAGAGAAATTCAAGTGCAACATAATAAAGAGAAGTGGGAAAATATTTTCTTTATTTGAAATCGCAAATGAATTAATGTGTAAAACCAGGCTGCATGTTTTTCTATCACTCATTTCAAAAGATCAACAGCAGAAAAGAATTAGCAATCAAACCTCTGTTCAATTCATTCCAACTTGAAAACAGAGCCTTTCAGTTTAAAAACAAAATCATTTTAACTTAAGCAAAAGATCAAATCAAAATCTCAAACCAGGCTACAACCTGGAATCAATAAAAGCAAACAAATTCAAAAGCCTGAGCAAATAAACTCAGTAAATGGCAAACCTAGAAATAAAGGCATGCAGTGAAATTCAAAGCAAAACAAAGAAATCAAAACAGAAAACAGAAAAGAAGCAATATCATCTCATATGCAACCTGATTCATTTAACAACTCAAATCAAAAGCCTGCTTTCAGAGTATCAACCTGGAAACCAAAGTCTTCAAACTTGGAGACCAAACCAGTGAGGAGTTAAAGGAAAGCAAGCAAATCAAATCCGAAATAAAAGCAAATAAATCCTGGAAATGAAGCCATCAGATCAACTTCAACAAGCATCAATTCCAGGACAAGCAAGAATTCCAGATCAAAAATAAATAAAAGAAGAATCATTTTTCAATTTTTCCCAGACTCTTGTTTTCTGGCTGTTCTCTGCCTTTCAAATCTCTGGTGAGCAGACCAACCATTTAAAAAAAAATCCTGAAATTTGTTTGAATCTTGATGTTTGTAATTGATTGTTGGAGGAAGTGGTTAAATGTATGTATATCTAAGGGTATATGTGTGTATGAATGTCTGGGTACATGTATATATATACATGTGCTCTGTTGATTCACAGTTTACAACCCTTAGACAAAAAAAAATCAAATAGCTTTTCATTTAATTCTTTCTAGGTTACGTTATCTAAAGAAAGGATGATTGAAATAGCATAACATCAATGTTAAAATTAAATTCAAATTTTTGTATTGGGAATTTACTTCAAAAATAAGAAGTAGCAGTAGTGAATCCAAATAAACCCAAAATCAAATGTTTGGGTTTCGAAATTAAATTGCAGGAATGAATTTGTATTTCAAACTCATGATTTTTGGAAATCATTTTAGAATTTTTAGTTTTGTATTTGAAGAGAAAATTCAAGTTGATCAAAAACGCTTAAATCATCGATTCACGGTGATCGATGAAGTATTGATCATCGGGGTTGGAGCTGGAGTAGGCTGGAGGCTAAGGAATCATCGAAAAAATGTTCGAAGCATTTATAATGGGGTGTGATGGAGGCATGATGAATTTGTAGGGTTTAAGGGTTCATTTTGGATGATGGCAAAGACGCGATTGCTGCGACATCGTCAGTGTGCTTCAGGCGATCGGGCTAGTGGGAGGTTGAGTGTGGAAGTCTGGCGCGTCTTTTGGTGGAGTGGCGAAGTCGCTGGTGATAGGGATGATTGACACGAGGTATTTTCTGATGATCGAATGGGTTCAGGTGGAATTCTTTTGAGCTTGAATTCGATTTCGAGGCCGCGCAAAAATTCTACATGATAGGATGCTTGGGAAGGACCACCGGCGACTTGCGAGTGACCTCGGCGACGATCAACGGTGATCGAAGTGGTCGTGCACATGCACGGTGCACTTTTGAGTTTCAGACGTAGTTATGTTCGGGGAAGAAGATGGTGGCTCGAAGTTAACCTCAGGATTTTGAGTTTTTGGCTCGAGTGATTTATTGGGTTGGCAAGCGAGTGTTTTATACTGTATAACAGGTTTTTAAAAATTTAAAACTAAAAACAAAGTTTTAAGAAGAAAAGGAAGGGAAGAAGGAAAAGAGAGCTCGAGGGTTTTGGCTATTGGGCTCGGGGAAATCATGAAGTTGCTCGGGTCATTTGATTTAAGGCAAAAGTAGTTTTGAATTTTAAAGAAAAACCAATTTATTTCAAATAAAGTTTGTTAAGACCAATTTCCTTTTTATATTAGATGTATCTAAATTCTAAAGTTGGTTAAGAAGGGTTTTAATAAAATTATTTTAATTAACCAAGTTTTAAAATGGTTCAAAATATACATAAACTTTATTTTGAAAGTTTATTTTAAATAAATTTAATAATATTAAAGGTTAGTTAATTAATATAAAGAATGTTTTAATTGTTAATTAACCTTTTAAAGTCTAAATTAATTTATTTGTTAAAGGAAATTAGTTACTTGAAGTTAATTACTTAATAGTAATTAATATAAAATTAATTAATAATTCAAGTTTAATTAATCCAGTAATTGATGAGTAATTAATTAAAAATAATTACTTAATGAAAGTAATTAAGGATTGATAATTGAGATTAAAGATTGATTTAATCAAAGTGTTAAAGATTAATTAATTAATTAAGGATAATTAATTAATGTAATTATGTTAATTAATTTAAGAAGTAATTTATTAATTAAAGGTTAGTTAATTAATAAAAGTAATTAATTAATGATTAAAGTTAATTAAGTAATTGGGATAATTACTATTATAATTAATTAAGGATGATTAATTAAATGGTAATTAATGTAGGGTTAAATAGATGATTAATTAATTAAGGATAATTAATTATGGGTAATTAATTAATTAAGATTAATTATTTTATAATTAATGGTCAATTAATTCATTAATTAAGGTTAATTATAAATAATTAAAGGATAATTACTTAACATAAACTGTAATTAATTAATGTTATTAACCAGAGTTAGTGATTAATCTGGTTTCAAATAATCAGATGATCAATTAACCTTATTTATGGATGTTTGTATTCTATTGAATGCTGGGAATTGTTTCGCCATCTCTGCTGTGTGATGCTTTGGGATATAAATTGTTTTAATTCAAGCTGTGATGAATGTAATTTATTTATTTATAATGCATTTATATTATCTGTCTGTGATTTTGTGTATATAGATAAGTGTTATAGGTTATACCGCTTATCGATATTGCTGTGATTGTATCTGTGATGATTGATGATGTTGCACTATTGGGTAAAACCCCTGGACTACACTATACACACACAAATATGGATTGTACGTGGAAAATTGGTTAAGTCACAGATTTTTGAAATAGTTTTGAATTTGAATTTTGAATCCAAATGGTTTTGGAAATGGATTGGGTTTAAAGTGAAAAGCTTTTGGAAAGGAATTTCAAAGATAAAAGTTATTTTTGAATAACTTGATTAAGTTTTAAGATGTAGATAGTTTGATTTGAATTTTAAATTCAAGATTTGAAATTGAATTCTACGTTGAGAATTATGGTTTAAAAATATTATACAAATTATAAATGTGTTTATATGGATTTAAACCATTTTAAAAAAGTTTTGTTTTGGGAATTTGAATTTAACCCAAAGGCTTTATCTTGTATAAATGTAATCGGATTTTTCCGAAACGAAAACTGTTTGTTTTCAAATAATTATAGCTTTCATGTAAGGAAAGGATTTCCAATTTGTGTTGAAAAGATTTCAATTTGAAATGGAATTGTTTTGAATGCTATTAATTAATCTTTGTGAAAGATTATTAAACCTTGTTTGAAATCGAAGAGGATTTTAAATGATGTATCTTTTATATAAAAGATTTGAATTGGAAACGAGTTTGAAAAGATTTAAAGATTGAATGAGTTAATCCAAATTGGAATGGAAATTGTTTTGAAATCTGTGAATGGATCTTTGTGAAAGATGGGTGAACTTTGTGAAATAAATCTTTTTGTGTAAAGATTTGGAAATGGTAATTTGTTTAAACCATTTGAAAAGAAAGTTTTGGATTTTAAAATTGTGACTTAATTGAGGACCCATTGTCCATATGTTTTTAAAATATTGCGCTCATTATCCGGTTTAGCCGGAAGAGGACCTTGTGTCATATAACCCATTTCGAATAATGATGCGACGTATATGGATAGCATTTGAAGACCGGTGTTGAAGATTGGGTATTTACGAGAATGATAAGATAACCTATCGAATGACTCTGCACCGAGTAGCTATGGTATGGAGTTCTCCTTATGTGATGTGGAGTCCGATCGGGATTGTGAATATTCGGATTGTAAGGGCTTCTTCGAAAGTGCCTTCGGTTCTGTTCGAACTCGGAACAGACTTGTATGGATGTGTGTCTGGCATTACACTTTGAGATGTAAAACCGATTTCTATCAAATACATTTTTGTTTGGTGGCGGAGATTTATTCTCTTAGCTTAACATCCTTCTCTAAGACATACGAGCTCAGAGGTTATGTAGTTGATGGTTACTAGTGATACATTTCCAATTTGGTAATGTGGCATTGAAGTGGTGTTGATCATTTGTTGATCAAAGCATGACTTTGTGAAAAAGTGTAGCTTTGTGGACGAGACCTCATCAATCCTCATAACCCGGTAATGGTCGAAACGGGAAAGATGCGGCAAGATTTCGGGGGTCGCACCCCTATGGTATGTCCATTCCTTCTGGAAAAGGGTGGTATCATGGTATGGAGCCCAGATACTTACTCATGTGGACATTGTATATTTATTACTGTGTGATGTTGTTGGTGTAGAGGTACCTCGGATAAAGGTCGCAAATGACTGGGGGGTGGCATATCTTAGGTGTTACTCCCGAGAATGGAGTGCACCGACCTTGTGTTGGCGGAGATCCGGGTAGGTTCTCGAGGCTTCCCTCCAGAGGCGTTCCCATGTGGGAATAGGAAGTTCCTTAGCCTGACCATCTGTTGGAAATCCAATCATCCAATACACGCATTATACGGTTTTAGTTGTAGAACCTGCCACATGGTAGCTATAGTAGGCATACTATAATTGTAACGACCTGGAAATTTCGATCTCGAAACTTCCAGATAGTTAGAAAGAAAAAGAAGAAGAAACTGAAAACTCAAACTTAGAAACCTCACATTCGCAGCGAATCAAAATATAATATCAAATAATAATTTTTACACAAAGAAAACTATACCAGACTATTACATTTTAAATACATCAGAGTTACGACATATACAACAGTGGACATAAATAATCAACATGTCCCAGACATGCAACAATATATCACAGCGGAAAATTCTCCATACGTTCCTGTTCTCCAGCTTGCCTCCTGAGCTCCAGAACGTCCTTACCTGGAAATCTGTAATACTCGGTCTGACCTGAGCATTACATCAAAGCAACACCCGGATCAGGCTGGAAACCAGCGTGAGTAAGCCCATCTAACATAGAATACAATAGCATACAACTCATATAACCCAGGTAACTTATATCAATTTACAACTTCACGAGTTTTTATAGACATTACTTATTTCACACATCAATTTCTAAGAGCCAAAATTAGGTTAAATGGTCCAATTTATTTAAATCCTTCTAACCCAGCTTATTGATTTCACATATCAATCTATAAAGAATCGAAGTGGTTTCGGATATCAACTAATACCCGACTCAGGTCTCTTCGAATCCAATGTCAACTTAACCCAAGTTATACAAGTGATTAAATTTAGATACCGGATATCACTTTTACACCGCAATTCATCAAAGATAACCACAATATCTCTGTTCAACCCTACATATCATATTACAAAACATTTCATTTCACAAAGCATCATAATCGCATATTATGAATAAATAATCCAAGGCATTCAAATATCATTCAGATTAATTTAAATAGATCAAATTAGTTACTTCCATTAATCAGTCTTAATCCATCATTAACAGTGATTAACCATCCTGTAATTACTTATCTTAATGAATTAACTCCTTAATTAATTATATTAATCCGTTAATTAATTACATCAAGTAATTAATCCTTAATTATTTCTCCTAAGAAATTATCCTTTAATTACTTCCAATAAGTAATTTTCCTATATTAATTATATTCAGTAATTTATCCATCAATTACCCATCTTAATTAATGACATTAAACAATTTCCCATTTAATTTCCTTCACAAAGTAAATTTTCATTAATTAATCTCATTAAGTGATTAATAAATTAATCACCATTCAATTATTCATCTAAATTAATCATTCTGGATATATATTCTTGAATTACCTTATGATTAATAGCCTTAACCATTCGCATTAAATATTCTTTAAATTAACCTTCTTAATTAATTAACTACATTTATTATTGATCCACTAATCACTCTCAGTAATTTATTATTTATTAATTAATCTTAATTAATCATCCCTCAATTAATTAACCCTTAAATTAATAATTCAATTAATTAACCCATTAATAATCTTAATCACCAAATAAAACTTAAGAAAACCATTATCTAAATTCATCATCAAAATTTGTTAAATCGTGAAGTTATTGGAAAGCTTTAAGTTTACTAAAAAAAAAATAAGAAACTTAAAATGAATTTCTCCACCTGAATTATCGATCATAACATGAAAGAAAACAATTATTTCTTAAAATAGTTTAAAGAAAATCAGTTTTAAGCTTGACTTTCCTAAAAAAAATTAAAGATTGTTAACCTTTAAATATTTACCGAGACAACCCAAGTTCCACTCGAACCAAATCCTGAGTTTCTTTTTTTTCCTAAGCCTTCTCTCTCATCAGTTACCATATAAATGCTCATGCACGTACATGTAGTACTCGAGTCCAACTTCCACTATCACGAATCCAACTCCGAGGAAACATTGAGCAAATCTCTTCCTTCCTCCTCGTATTCTTCTTCTTACCCAATTATGTTCGGTCGTGCACCATCATATGCACATGCACACAACTTCCATCGCCACGTACTTGCCATCGGCCAGCCCCGCAAAGCATCCTCAACCACCCTACCTCAATCTTCCACTCCAAATCCAGACCGACACATCATAGCGAAATTTGGTCACTCAGTCCAAATTCTGGAACCCAATGTTCGGACGAAATCCATCATCTATCGATCATTTCGTCCCCCAGAACCATCGCACTTTGGACCCAACCCTCGCCTTGATACACTATAGTGATTTCCCTGGTCGTGATTGCCTCCGATCCTACCATCCTGTCACAAAAATTTCCGAAAGCGTCGCTGCTGAAACGGGTTCGAAAACCCTACTTCCTCTTCGTATGATTACCACGGTCAATGAGAAAATATACCAGTATTTTTCCTACCATCAGCAACTTCCTAGCCACCTTCGACTACGACCCGGGCTCCATCCACTTTGCCTATCATCGGCAATCCATCGATTTACCCAAAACGGTCATCTCAAGAATACACACCAATTCCCAAATTAAAAACCATGATATATACATTAAAAATCATGATTATCTATAGTGAATTCAATTCTGCAATCAATTCTTAAAATTGAGATGATAAAAATTTGACTTAAATGCAAATTCCACCGAAAATTTGGAATTTCCGTGCCAAATATCCATTTTAAATTCTAGTAATCATTTTTAGGTGTGATGTTACATGATTTATAACACTTTTCATTTACATAACAAAAACTAACAGTGGTTCGATACTGAGATAATGAGTTTAAATAGAAATAAACATTCTGTAATCACAACAGATACGATATCAAGGCAATACACAGGCGATAGATACTGACACCATGCATACATCTATTTCCATTCAGATACTCAGGCCAACACATGATTCCATTCACATTCCAAAGTGAAATCGAGGATTAAAAACTGTTTATCCATTTTATGTTTACTCACCTGAACTATGTACAGAGGAGACCTGGATGTTTGAGTTTGATTTCTGACAGCTGGAAAACTGATCTAGTTTGAATTAAATCTTGATTTGGAAATGCCTTTGCTTCCTGCAACTAGATATGGTAACTGATCTTATTTTGATTTATTGAGTTGTTCTGAAATTGGTCTCCAGGTTAGAGATGTTGTTGATGATATAGTTGAACTATAATTGTTTGATTCAATTCATAGCTTTGATTTGTTTTTGAAGGGTGAGGGTAGAAGAAAATGATAGAGAGGAGAAAAAGATATCATATAATCTTTTTTTCTTCTTTTTTTTATTAGAAATAAAATAAATGACACTTGTCATTTACCTTGTTTAGTTTGCTAACACATGCTCTTAAGAATAATGATAAGTTAACACATGTTACTTTAGGGTTTATATCCCAACACTTGTAACAATTTATATTTATTATTTTTAAAAGATTTTTAAAGCTTTTATATTAATTTTCTTAATTAATGAATACCTTTGTAAATAAATAAATGCTTTTCGAAATTTATATAAATAAATTTCCTTTAAAGAAAAATAATATGAAACAATCTTATTTTAAATAAAAGCGTTTATTCACATTTTTATTAAATCCAAAATATTTTAAAGAGATATATATATCTTTCAAACTCAAATTCAAATTCAATTTAGAATCTAATTTTAAAATCAATTCAAATAAATATTTTTTTCTTTATCTAAACAAACTCAAATTTAAATTTGATTGAAAATAATTAGTTTTCCCATTCTAAATAATTATATTAGAAGGTTACCCAATAATTATTTATCAGATATAAAAATTCAGTTTCTATTATTTATTTAGATATTCCTTATTACCAGAATTCTTATCTGTTCATATATAAACCAGATAGTTATCCAACTATTAGATGCTCAAAATTTAGGGTTATCACAATAATGGTATGTATGCTGGCTAATATTAATATTATACTTTCGAAATGTTTTCTGCACTGTGCACTAATAATAATATCAAATGGTTTTTGCGTATCAAGCATTTTTTACTATCATAAGGGGAAATCTCCCCCAAGTGTGCGATTGCATGGTGTGTGTGCCGAGAGGCGTTATGGTAGTTTCATTTTCCAAAAAGCATTGCGGATTTATTTTAAAATCTTTTGTTGTTGTTTTAAAGATAAACTATTTTTGTTTGCTCATACCAGTCCCATGACTGACCCGGAGTTTATTATTCCTTTCCCAAACTCTAGGTGCCCACAATTTTCCACATGGGCAGTGTAGAGTTGGGTTATTTTAGATAGTCAGGTTTAGTAGATTATCTGGAGCTAGTTCAGTCTTTGGAGTTCACGACTGACCTTTCTTAGCTTAGTACAACTTGTTGGGGGTTCGAGCTAGCTTTGGATTGGAGATGGAGTTTTTGGAGTTTGGCTTTGAAGACATTGTCTTTCCGCTGATGTTGTCTCTGTTATTGTCTTATATCTATCTTGGATATTGATAGCCATTTGTATTTGATATTCAGTTGTATCAGATATTGTATCAATGTTGTATATTGATATATTCATTTCTCTTCCGCTGTGTTGTATACTTAATGTGTTATAAGCTCCGACGAACCAGATTCGACGTTTGAATCTGCGGCATTTGAATATAGGTGATTTCGGTGCCGGTTTTCGAAAGTCGGGTCAGCGTCGTTTCAAAACGCGTCGGAATAAATATCGAAAATGCATACTTTAATTTGATTCAAAAAGGTATCTTCCACATACGATCGAATTAGTCTTCGAAACATGTTCCATTATGTTCAGAGTAGGAGTAAAACATTATAAACGCCATGCGGCATACTTTATTTAGAGTTCGTTCGAAAAAGCATGTAAATTATGAAATATAATAATAAAATAATGTTGTATACGTGTATAAATACACAGTAAACCCTATGGTTTTCGCAGCCACTGACTCTCTAATGTTTAATGGCCGAAATTCGATCTCGTTCCACCTTAAATTTCTCAAAATCCACCGAAAATTAGAGGAAATTTTCAACTGTAATGTCGAAGAGCTTGACAAGATCTTCGATGTGAATGGTAGTGACCGATTTGTATGTAATATGGAGGGGGAATTTTTCTCGTGAAGGGCTGGCATTCCACAACCTTTTTCTTGTCGTATGTGAAGTTGAATTTGCCGTGGTTGATGGTGTGGAGGTTGATCAGTTGTCGATGAGTGTGGAGGCACAGCAAATTGATTTTGGAAGGGCGACGATGGGTTCGAATTGGCCTGGTAGTGTACGCATGAAGAAGAGAAGAGCGGCCTTGATTCCTATAGAAAATCATATGGCCACGATTTTTCAGAGTATATATAGAAAAACAAATTTATTTATAAAATTTATATTCAAACTTTAAAATAGCATATCTTGTTCATACATTGTCAGAATCGGACGAAACAAGTGGTGACGGGATCATGGCTGTTAGAACCTCGATTTAGATGACAACAACTATACAAGCACTTGCATACAATGTACATAGGTATATATATCTTCCATATGCAGCTAGACTTTTGTGGCTAAGACTTGAAGACCGACACAAGGATCATTATATTGAGAAATATTAGTACATATCGTTAAAGTCTTAAATCAATGATATGTACCATCTCCTTAAGCAATCTTTGCAAGCATATTCATGTAAAAAAATAAACATATTCAAGGAAAAGGAAGTTAACAGATTATACATGTGTCAGACGTTTGGTATGTGTGCTCAGATGTCTGGCAACATGTTTTGTTTAAAAAAATTTAAACAGACCACATGTCTGAAACAAATGGCCAAACATTTGACCTGGGTAACGGCCATTGTTCCTCAAAAGACATCTTCTTCAATCAAAGATTTTCATCCTCATTATCTGGTCATAACTCTTCCTCCTCAAACCTTGCAACTCTTGGACTGAAATAGAATGAACCAAAGGTCGTTACTTCTCAAACAAACTCTTCAACATCAATAAATAAACATGAATTTGAAAAGTACAATCAACTGAATATTCTGAACTTTCTCTCTTTATTTTCTAATATTTCTATGATCTCTCTAATTTCTAGAAGTACTCAAAAACAAACTTTTAACTCTTCCTTATATAAAAGCTTAAAACTACATACTACTCAAAGAAGATTATAGGAAGAAGTTGTACTTGTAGTCAAAATCAGTGTTACAAAGAACACACATTTGTCAAAGAAATTCTCTTATATAAAAGCCTATTCCTTCGGAAGTAAGTGAGGAAAATTGGTTACTGTATTTACGAAGAGGAGCTTCGGGACTGGACGTAGGATGGGAGGTCCGAACCAGTATAAAAACTTTGGTCTGATCCAAGTCTATGCCTCAAAATTACCTATATGACCAAACGTCAAATTAACACTACAGACATCTGATTGTACTCCGCGATCACCTTTTTCAGCCCCATCTATAAATCGTCATTTCCATTCTTTTACAGTTTTTTCACCAAACCCTACAATGAAACCCTAAGCCCTAAATCAGTTTGCTTTCTTTCTTCCAAAAAATTCAACTCAATGGCACCCAGATCCAAGAAACGTTTTCCAAAGCGCCAAAAGACAGGACAAGGCTCAAACTCTCAATAACCTTCTCAACAATTTATTAGAGATGAAATTATTAATGATTGGATGGTAGAATAAGATGGCAGGCAAAGGCTTCAAGAATTGGAAAAGAAAAGGATAAATTGTGGTCCATTTTACCCACTGTGGAGATTCTTCAACTACGAAATTGATGATTTGGTGAGTGATGCTGAGATTTACCATCTCCTTAATTATGATTCTAACTCGGATCAAATTGATCAATTAGCTGTCTTTTTATTCTTCATCAATTTATGTTCACTTCATATTTGGAACCTCTCTGATTCAGAAAATTGGATTTGGACAAGTGTTTATAGCAAAGTTATCAAATTCAATGTTGAAATGCTTGGACAAAAATTACAATTCTCATATATAGGAATTATATTGCAAGATATACCATATATGAGACACCAACCAAGAGATGCAATTACACCTCTCATTTGTGAAGATGACATGGGAAAGTTATCACCAATCCATTTTCGTCCACAAGCCAGACTACTTAACCGAATGCTTGTCAATACCATACTCCCTAGATTAGGTAGTCATGAGAAAGTGTGTGACCATGACCATAAAGCTTTATATGATATTTTCGATCATACAAAAGTAAATTGGTCTCAATATATTTTTGATCAAATCAAAAGCTTCTAGAATCTAGTTCATCAAACAATCATCTATGCTCCATATATTATGTGAATTCTTCGAGCGCAAAACGTGCCTTCATACTTATCACAATATGAAGAACTTCCTGTTAAGGAAAATGGAATTGGCTTCCAATCTTTGATGCATCCTCCCGAAAATCAACCAAGTATTACACCATTTTCCAAATACCAACACCAACAACCTCAACCCCAACAGTTTACTCCTATACAACCTTCCTCTACATCAAGGCCTTCTGAGTCAACAGGTTATCACTTTGATTCTGAAATTCAAGAGGCTTGAATTGTAGCAGGATAAGGAGAAAGTATTAGAGATGTAGCACTTCACAACCAATGTATCCTATCTCTGAATCAAAAGGTCTTGGATAAGAAAGTTTCCCGCCTCGAACGATCTTTTTCTACGCGGATGACTAAGGTAGAAAAGACTTTAGAAAAGGTCATCTCAACTCTAGGAATAATTACGTAGAAAGTTCGCGTACGTTCATCTTCACGATCTTTATCATCTCAGTCTCCTACACCACCTTCAACACCTCATGCACATCCATCAAGAACTCGAACGGTCGAAGAGCCTTAACAGATCCATGCTCCTGGAACCACTGTGGACACTAAGGAAAGTGAAGACATCTTATGGCCTCCACAAGAAGCCCAACATTATGAACACTGTCAATCTTTTCAAGGAGTTTCTATTCAAGAAGATGAAGAGTATCATGATCAGTCGCAATGGCAACATAACGACTATAATGACACTGCGTCAGTCTTTAGGGTTATTTTTCCTCTCAATAAGTTATTTACTAATTTTTATTTCAAATTCCTACTTGTTTGATTATGATAATTTGATTTAATACTTTGACATTATGATTAATAACATTATGCTATTGTCCTATTATTTCATAAACTCTATTTTGATAATGACAAAGAGGAAGAGGGTTTATACTAGGGGAGAAATTACAAAAGATAGGGGGAGCTTCTTATAAAATGAATTGTATAGTTGTCATCATCAAAAAGGGGGAGAATGTTAGAACTTCGATTACGATGAAAACAACTATACAAGCACTTGCATACAATATACAAAAGTGTATATATATCATCCATGCGCAGGCAGACTTTTGTGACTAAGACTTGAAGATCGACACAAGGATCATTATATTGAGAAATATTAGTGCATTCTGTTAATGTCTTAAATAGATGATATGTACAATCTCCTGTAGTAATCTTGACAAGCATACGCATATAAAAAGTTTTTAAACATATTCTAGAAAAAGGAAGTTAACGGATTATACATGTGTCAGACGACTGGCATACGTGCTCAGACATCTGGCATACGTGCTCAAACGTTTAGCAACATGTTCTATATAAAAAAATTAAACAGACCAAACGTCTGACACAAATGGCCAGACGTCTGACTTGGGTAACGGCCATTGTTCCTCAAAAGACATCTTCTTCAATCGAAGAGTTGCATCCTCATTCTTTGGTCATAACGCTTCCTCCTCAAACACTGTAACTCTTGGACTGAAATAGAATGAACCGAAGGTCGTTACTTCTCAAACAAAATCTTCAACATCTATAAATAAACATGAATTTGAAAAGTACAATCAATTGAATAATATGAAATTCCTCTTTTTATTTTCTAATATTTCTGTGATATCTTTAATTTCTGTAAAGTACTCAAAAACACACTTTTATCTCTTCCTTATATCAAATCCTAAAACTACATACTTGTGACGCCCCACCTCTATACTCACACTAGCCAAGGACACTAGTGGGTAATACCGTCGACTAGCACGAAGAATAAGGCCGTTGAGGAGCGACCATCTATATAATTTCTTTGTGCGAGTACCGATATGTCAGATAGTATGCTATGCATTTCATTTTAAGAGGAAATTCGACACATCAAATACAAACTCAAAGCTACTACACAGTAGCTATGTGGCCTTCGAAAACAAATATAAAATAAGCACAACACAAAATCAGTCACAGATATTCATATCACTAAGGCAGAAATAGATATGAATATAACACATAGAAGTGTACATCAAAGTAGTGGTCATACAAGATCCACTACATCGCAAAAGAATAGGTATAAGTGCTAGACAAAAGAGTATGTATATATCAAGGAGTCTCTATCTCGAACGTATAAAAGAAAAAACTACTGAGCTAAAGCAGTTAGTCAAAAGTCAGAAGCGAGACTCTGCTAAGAAGTCAAGTGGAAGCACCTGAAACACCTCGGTCTGATCTGAGTATTATTTAAGAAGAAAAATAATAAATGCATCAGTCTACCTATAAATATCATGAAGATGAGATAGGATAAGAGATATAACAGAAATATATGATAATAATGAAAATCATACAATATCTCAAATCTTCTCAAACACCAAAAATAATGGTGAAACACAAAAATTCCACAAATCAATAATTAAAAATCCAGAAAACATAAAGGGTGGAGGCCTATCACAAATGGGATCATAAAAACTCACCAACACGCGTATCACAAATGGGTCGCTATCCCGTAAAATGAGCCGAAACTCCTCCTAACAGGTTATAGTCCCCCTTTGAGGACTATGAGCCAAAACTCCTTCTAACAGGGTATAGTCCCCCCTTGTAGACTATGAGTCATAGCTCATCCTAACAGGGTATAATCTCCCTTTGCGGACTATGAGCCAAAGCTCCTCCTAACAGGGTACAGTCCCCATGTAGACAAAGAGATGTCGCATATCGCTAGTCTAAACCACAAAATGATCATCATTGATCAATAAGTGTTAATTACACTAAGCTAGTAAATAAATGTGTTTAGCTTCATGTCCCATAACCACTGGCTTAACTTAAATATTTATGAACAAATTATAGGTTTCCACTCAAAAATTGTCACGAGATTTCAATCGAACAAGTCCAAGAACTAATCGACGAAATAAACGCAAGTGTTTCATACCACTTGTTTTGCTAAATCATTTAATTAGATTTCTTATAAGAATGAGGTAAAGGTTTATATATACTAATAGATTGAAAAATGAGATTTAAAATCGAGCTTTGTATTTAAAGGAGATGTTGAAATCATTTATATGAAAGAGTTCGAGCATTTACT
The DNA here is from genome assembly GCA_030765085.1 of Allium cepa. Lineage (NCBI taxonomy): Eukaryota > Viridiplantae > Streptophyta > Magnoliopsida > Asparagales > Amaryllidaceae > Allium > Allium cepa. The sequence goes on along the minus strand of CM060946.1, from coordinate 118,773,456 downwards.
ACTAGTATGGAAACCTTTGTAGTTTAAAGTGACAAATCATAGAAATGATTGTAAAAACAATCAATCGCCAAAAATTCACATTCGATGACATGAATCAAAACCATAGAAATCAATATCAAATCCATCAAATGGATATTCCCAAAAATCCAGAGAAGAAGTCATCAAAGTCGATAATAAATGAAAACAACCAACCAGATCAAGAAAAATCGATAAAACAGAAATCCACTCAAAAATAGGCAACCTGGCTGAAATTAATAGCATTAGACGTTTGGTGGTTTTTCAGACGTCTGAGCTGAAGGTTTGGAATTTTGTTCAAGATCGCTCAGACGTCTGGGGAACAAACTCGGATATCTAAGCTGTTAGTCTGGAATTTTCATTCCGACTACCTAGACGTCTGAGTGCTTAACCAGGCGTTTGAGCTGAAGCTCGGGGGAAGATTTTTCCCTAGGCCATTGATGGCCAAATCTATCGAAAGTGATTGAATGAGCGACGATGGCTAGAGATTTATGCCAAGCGACAACGCAGCCCTATCGACTAATCAACACACTCCAAACAACATGTCCAAACATCTATATAAGGATTTTCATAGATTTTGACTTCATAATGCCAAAAATTAGAAAATTCGCCAACCGATTCAATTCAAAAGCAAATGTACATGAAATAGATGTTAGTAATTCATATCTAACAACTATCAAAGGTATAGACATAGATGTGAGTTCAAGAACTCGCCTTTAAACCCAAAAACAACGAATGAGAGGCTCAATAACAAAGGAAAGATCAACCACTCTTCAACTTCAACTCTAGAAGCTCCAATCTAAGATCATAAGAAAATATTTTCTAACTTAGATTATAGGAAATTTCTGAAAATGAAGAGGAATGGAGATGGAGAAGATGAAGAGGATGCTTACCTAAGCTTCTCTTTGATTTTGGACTTGAATTTGAATTTCCTAATAAAATTAGGGTTTAGGAATTTTAATTTCCCATCTTTTTCCCCATTTTCTTTTAGCTTGAGAGTTTTAGGAAATTAGAAATGAAATGAATGAAGATGAGTGGAGTTATGGTATTTGATAGAGGAGTTGGGTTCCTTGCTAAGTAATGGCTTGAAACCCAAACCTAATGCCCCAAATGAAAATATCAAAATTCTAATCAACTCAAAACATATCGATGTTTATACTCAAAAAGGTCGCAAACGTCGTTTGGACTTAATGGAAGTGGTCCCGAGTCTGGATTCGACCGTTTACAAAAAGTCACGTTTCGGACTTTAAATTCAACTAACAATCCTATATATATAAATAAAATATTTAAATATATAATCGTAAAATATGCGGGTTGTTACAGACTCCCCTCCTTAAAAATTGCGTCCTCGTAATACTTAAGAAGAAAATAATGTGTAACAACCGCACAAAGGCATATAACACAAAAGAAAAATTTTAAGTAAGAAGTTCACCTTAAGGAGAACGAGAGAGTAAGTCTGGATGTGTTCACTCAATGAATTCTCTAGATTCCCAAGAACAATCGTTAGGATTTGAGGATCACTGAACTTTCACAAGCGGAAAATCTTTATTTCGAAGGCGTTTAACCTCCGTAGCAATGATACGAATAAGATGTTGCTCATAAGTCAAATTAGGTGAAGCTTCAATTTCTTCAATGAAACCATTCTTAGGAATAGAATCGAAATCCCTAAGGCATTTCCATAGTTGAGAGACATGAAAAACATCATGAATAACAGAAAATTGAGCTGGTAATAAAAGGCGATGAGCCACGGAGCCAATGCGTTTGATGATGGAAAATGGACCAATATATCGAGGTGCTAATTTTTCCGATCGACTGAAACACACAACACCCTTCATAGGTGAAACACGTATGAATACCAAGTCTACGACAGAAAATTCTAATTTCCTTCTTCGTTTATCGGCATAGGATTTTTGTCTAATTTGAGCTTCTTTCATCCTATGATGAACAAGGTCAATCTTTTATATGGCATCACGAATAAAATCTGGACCTAAAAGCAGCTTCTCATCGGTTTCAAGCCAACATGAAGGAGATCGGCGTGGCCTTCCGTAGAGTGCCTTAAAAGGTGCCATACCAATTGGAAGCTATTATTATAAGAAAACTCAACAAGGTAAATATAATCTTCCCAACTTCCATCAAAATCAAGAACATATGCACGAAGAAGAACTTTAAGAGTTTGATTCATACACTCTGTTTGTCCATCGGACCGAGGATTATAAGCGAAGCGAAAAATAAGCTGCGTTCCTAAATCTTTTTGAAGACATTTCCAAAATCCACTAGTAAATAATGGATCACGATCACTAGCAATCGAAGTTGGAACTCCAAGCAATTTAACAATTTCTTTAACATAGAGTCTAGCCAAAAGAGGTACAGTCCGATTAGACCGAACATGAATAAAATGAGTGGATTTTGTAAGTCTATCTACTATCATCCATAGATTGTCATGACCCAAATGAGAACGGGGAAGACCGTCAATAAAGTCCATGGAAATTTGATCCCGTTTCCAAACTGGAATGTCTAAAGGTTGCAATAACCCACCGGGCCTTTGATGTTCGGCCTTTATGAGTTGGCAAGTCATGCAACGCTTAAAGTTAGCAATATCATATTTCATTCCAACCTAATAATAAAGTCGCTTCATGTCCACATACATTTTACTACTACCGGGATGAATGGTAAATTTAGAACGATGAGAATCTTCCAAAATGTATTTACGTAGATAGTAATATTTGGTACAATAAGTCTGCCAAATTTTCAAATACCTCCACGAGCATCAATATCAAAGTCTTTCAAACCATCAATATTTCTATCCCTACAACTTTGTCTAAAACGAGCCAATTCAGGATCATGGTTTTGAGCTTCAAGAATGCAGTCTAAAAGAGAAGGATGAACCTCAAGGCTACATAAAACAAGGGATGAACATGAATCGGGGTTACGATCTCGAATCTCACAAGTGGACAATGTCTCGAAATCATTCATTCAGATATCATCATGGAAACAACCGCTTCTTGCTTTCGACTAAGGGCATCGGCAACACGATTTCCCTTTTCGGGTATAAAGAATATCAAGAACATAAGATGAAAGCAATTAGAGCCACCGTTGTTGATGCAAATTAAGTTCCTTTTGAGAAAATAAGTACTTAAAAGATTTAGGATCGGTGTAGAGAACAAATTTCTCTCTCAAAAGATAATGACGCCAAATTATAAGGGTGAAAACAATGGCCACGAGCTCTAAATCATGAGTGGCATATCTAGTCCTGGCAGGCTTTAATTGCCTAGAAGCATAAGCGATAACGCGTTCCCTTTGCATGAGAACGGCTCCCAAACCAACACGACTGGCATCAGTATAAACAATAAAGTCTTGGTTTCCTTCGGGAATCACAAGAATGGGAGCATCGGAAAGGAGTTTTTTTAATTTCTGACAATCAGCTTCACATTTGTCTGACCAAATGTACTTAACTCCCTTCTTTGTCAAACTAGTAGGAGGTATGGAAATTTTAGAAAAGTATTTTATGAACCGACGGTAATAGCCAGCCAATCCAAGAAATCTACGAATTTCCATCACACTCTCCGGTCGCTTTCAATTTTGAATCACTTCAATCTTTGAAGGGTCCATGGAAATTCCAGATTCAGAAACAATATGTCCTAAAAAATTTACACGAGATTGCCAAAAGTTGCACCTAGAAAATTTTACTTTCAATTAACTGCTCCTAAGAGTTTCCAACAAAATCCGAAGATGTTTTTCATGCTCTTCCTTGGTTTTTGAAAAAACAAGAATATCATCTATAAAGATGAGAACAAATCGATTGAGGAAGTCTTTGAAAACTCGATTCATAAGGTCAACGAAATAAGCTGGAGCATTCGTTAAACCAAACGCCACAACAAGCCATTCATAAGATCCATAATGAGTACGGAACGATGTCAAAGGAATGTTATCCTTTGCCATACGAAGCCGATGAAAACCGGTTGCTAAGTCTAACTGTGAAAAGACTCTAGCACTGCAAAGTTGATCAAATAGATCATCAATCTGAGGTAAGGGATATTTATTCTTGATGGTAAGATCATTAAGCTTGCAGTATTCAATGCAAATCCTTAGTGTACCATCGGATTTCTTCAGAAAGATAGTTGAGGCTCCCTAAGGAGAGGAACTAGAACAAATAAATTGCTTCTCTTCAAATTCGAATAATTATTTACGCATCTCCTTATTTTCCTTATTGGATATATGATAAGGAGGACGAGTGATAGGTAGAGCTCCAGGTGTTAGATTTATTCTACACTCAATTGCCCGCTTAGGTGGTAATCCTAAAATGGGCTCAAATATATTGGAAAATTCACGAAACAACGCGAATGAGGGAAATGACATCTTCCTCATCATCGTTATCGTCATCATGAGGGTTTAGAAAAAATAAGGATGCTACCAAATTGGAATTCGAATCTTTAAGAACAATAGAAATCTGCTTAACAGATGGAGGATGTCAAAGATATATAGTCCTCTCGGGACATAGGATGTGGGCTTCATAACAATTAAGCCAATCCATTTCCAAAATCATTCCAAAACCTAGGTAGCCCATAACATGCAAATCGGCTCGAAAAGCATAATCACATAAGATAATCTTGGTATCTTTACAAAATAAATTGAGTGTTGTAGATCAACGAACCGGATTTGCAATTTTCAGTGAAGTCATCAAGCACATAACATTTAAAGACAAAGTATCAACAAGTTCTTTTGATATAAAAGAGTAAGATGCACCCGTATCAAAAAGAACTTTAATAGGATGATCATGAAGCACAATAATGCCATCAATTATAGAATAAGAAATACCTTAACCAAGAGAAAGGTTACAAGGAGCTTGCACAACATTTAGCTTTCCCTCTTTCTTGCTTTGAAGTATGAGACATGAAGAAATAAGATGACTCGAACTTTTGCAATAGCGATAATAAAGGGGTTTTGGACACTTATTTGCATAGTGGTTCTTAGAACCATAATTGTAGCATACTCCACGATCAAGGGTAGGAGTTTTTTCTACCGAAGTTACTAGCTTCCCTTTCTTATTGGGGTTAGGGCCTTTGAACTAATAGGCCTCTTCTTGTTGATGTTGAAGTTCTGTTTGGCACCCGCAACTTCAACATCACTTTCTTTATTGGCCTCTTCAAGTCGAAGAGCGATATCAACAAGCTGATCGAAAGATACTTCTAGTTTCAGAAGTAAAGGCCATTTGAGATTCTTATTCAACCCATAAATAAACCTCTGATTTTTCTTCAATGGGGAATTAATATACTCGACCCCATATTTAGAGAGAGATTCAAAAGATACGGCATAATCTGTTACAGAAGATTCACCTTGAACAAGGTCGATAATGCTTCAGGCTAAAGTTACCTTTTCAGCTTCCCGCACAAACTTCAACTCGAACCTTTCCCAGAATTGCTCCCAAGTAAGATCTGCTTCAACAATTTTTGAAATCACAAGCTCATAACAATCTAATGCTCTTTCTTGGAGCATGATAGAAGCCACTTGGAATCGATGTAGATCAACAAGATTCATGCGAGAAAAGATGCGGTAGCATGATCTAAGCCAAGCTTTGAATTCTATAACGCTTTCGGAACCCTTAAATGGAGTTCCAGCCAAATTGGTATGATCACTGCACAAACGTGCAAACCTAGATTTAGAATGAGTAGGCTTTAGAATGGGTCCAGCAGCTTGAGAATTCTTTATAAGATCCAAAAGCTATTGGGTAGACATGAATACGCCATCTTGAGGAGTAGCACTGGATTGACCGACACTGGGACGGTCAAGCCTAACCATTTCTCTTCTTTAAGAAATAAAGAAAGAAGAGAAAAAGGTTATTCTCAGAATCAATATGAAAGAAACTTAATTGATAAATATGGCATCATGAAAGAAATTAGGATAAAACGGGTCCTAAGAATCGGATAAAGCCTAAGGCACGATTCCTAAGAGAGACTTAGTATAATGATCCTTGTTATAATATCCTATATTGTTCCAAAGTTTGGCTTCGATACCAATCTGTGACGCCCCACCTCTATACTCACACTAGCCAAGGACAATACTGGGTAATGTCGTCGATTAGCATGAAGAATAAGGCTGTTGAGGAGTGACCATCTATGTAAATGATTTGGGCGGCTACCAACATTTCAGATAGTATGTCATGCATTTCATTTCAAAAGGAAATCTGACACATCAAATACAAACTCGAAACTACTACGTAGTGGCTACATGGCCTTCGAAAATGAAAATAAAATAAGCACAACACAAAATCAGTCACAGATATTCATATTATTAAGGCGGAAATAGATAAGAATATAACATATAGAAGTGTACATCAAAGTCGTGGTCATACAAGATTCACTACATCATAAAAGAATAGGTACAAGTGCTAGACAAAAGAGTATGTATACATCAAGGAGTATCTATCTTGAATGTATAAAAGAAAAACTACTAAGCTAAAGTTGTTAGCCAAAAGTCAGAAGCTACTCCCTACTAAGAAGTCAAGTGGAAGCATCTGAAACACCTTGGTCTGACCTGAGTATTATTTAAGAAGAAAAATAGTAAATGGATCAGTCTAGCTATAAATACCATGAAGATGAGATAGGATAAAAGATATAACAAAAATATATAATAACAATGAAAATCATACAATATCTCAAATCTTCTCAGACACCAAAAAGAATCTCATATTATTTTTCTTATTCACCATACCTCAAATATTGATAAAGCGTATCAATTCAAATCAAAAAAATAGGTGAAACACAAAAATTCCAGAAATCAATAATTAGCAATCCATAAAGGGGGGAGGCCTATCTCAAACGGGAGAATAAAAACTGACCAACAGTGTATCACAAATGGGTCGTTATCCCATAAAATGAGCCGAAGCTCCTCCTAACTGGGTATAGTCCCCCTTTGCGGACTATGAGCCAAAGCTCCTCTAAACAGGGTGTAGTCCCCCCTTGCGGACTATGAGTCATAGCTCGTCCTAACAGGGTATAGTCCCCCTTTGCGGACAATGAGCCAAAGCTCGTCCTAACAGGGTGCAGTCCCCCTTGCGGACAAAGAGACATCGCATATCGCTAATCTAAACCACAAAATGATCATCAATGATCAATAAGTGTAAATTACACTGAGCTAGTAAATAAATATGATTAGCTTCGTGTCCCATAACCACTGGCTTAACTGAAATATTCACGAATAAATTGTAGGTTTTCACTCGAAAATTGTCACAAGATTTCAATCGAACAAGTCCAAGAATTAACCGACGAAGTAAATGCAAGCGTTTCATACCACTTGTTTTTCTAAGTTGTTTAATTAGATTTCTCATTCAAATTAGGTAAAGGTTTGTATATACTAATAGATTGAAAAACAAGATTTAAAATCGAGCTTTGTATTTAAAAGAGATGTTGAAATCATTTTTATGAAAGAATTCGAGTATTTACTACTAGTATGGAGAACTTTGTATTTTAAAGTGACAAATCAAAGAAATGATTGTAAAAACAATAAATCATCAAAAATTCACATTCTATGATGTGAATCAAAACCATAGAAATCAATATCAAATCCATTATATGGATATTCCCAAAAATCAAGAGAAGAACTCATCAAACATGATAATAAATGACAACAACCAATCAGATCAACGAAAATTGATAAAACGGAAATCCACTCAAAAATAGGAAGTTTGGCTGAAATTAATAGCATCAGACGTTTGGTGGTTTTTCAGACGTCTGACTTGAAGGTCTGAAATTTTTTCCAAATCACCCAAAGGTTTGGGGAACAAACTCAAACGTCTGAGTTGTTAGTCTTGAATTTTTATTCTGACTACCAAGACGTCTAAGTGCTTTACCAGACGTCTGAGCTGAAGCTCAGGGGAAGATTTTTGCCTAGGCCATTGATGGTCAAATCATATCGGAAGCGATCGAATGAGCGATGGCTAGGGATTTATGCCAAGCGACAACCCAGCCCTATAGACTCATCAATACACTCCGGACAACATGTCTAAACATCCATATAAGGATTTTCATAATTTTGGCTTCAAAATGCCAAAAATTGAAAAATTCGCCAAACCAATTCAATTCAAAAGAAAATGGACATGAAATAGATGTTAGGAATTCATACCTAACAACTATCAAAGTTATAGACGTAGATGTGAGTTCAAGAACTCACCTAAACCGAAAAACAACGAATGAGAAGCTCAAAAACAAAGGAAATATAAACCACTCTTCAACTTAAACTCTAGAAGCTCCAATCTAAGATCATAAGCAAATATTTCCTAAGTTAGGTTATTGGAAATTTCTAAAAATTGAAGAGGAATTGAGATAGAGAAGATGAAGAGGATGCTTACCTAAGCTTCTCTTTGATTTTGGACCTGAATTTGGATTTCCTAATAAAAATAGGGTTTAGAAATTTTAATTTCCCATCTTTTTCCCCATTTCCTTTTAGCTTGAGAGTGTTTGGAAATTAGAAATGAAATGAATGAAGATGAGTGGAGTTAGGGTATTTGATAGAGGAGTTGGGGTCCTTGTTTGGTTAGTGGGCTGAAATCCAAACCCAAATCCCCAAATAAAAATATCTAAATTCTAATCAACTCCAAAAATATCGATGTTTGTAATGGCCCGCAAATCCGTACCACTTGAGTCGACACTATTCTCCATCATTCAACTGAAGATGAATGGAAATACGAACCTTTTGGGTTAAAGAAGAAGAGGTAGAAGAAGAAAATAGAAACAACATTAGAATCTAACCATCGCAGTGGAATAAAATATAATAGATAATAAATGATCTTTACACAAAAACAAATATGTTATACATATGACATCATCAGAGTAACTGGACAGTAATTATAACCTGTCCTCACAATCTGAATGCACAGCAAATCAACACAGCGGAATATCTAAAATAAGTACAGGAGTACGTATCGCCATCCAGGTCCACAGCATCCTTTCCTGTAATCTATAATACTCGATCTGACCTGAGTGTTATAGTTAAATAACACCCGAGTCAGTCTGGAATACCAGCATGGAAAAAACCACACTCAACTTGATTATTAAATTTTCAAAATTTCTTTTGAAAACAAAAGCATCTCGTAAGACCACACCATAAATAAACATGTCGGGTTTTTACCTTACGATAGCTAAAACATTTATTATAAAATCCTCTAGTAGTGTCTATATACAAATACTTATTTAAATAGCTGAAATTGTTACATGATTAAATTCCAGCAACTAGCCACAAAGTGGGTTATACAAACAAAAATCGTAAAGGCACATAGGGAGTATGGATTTCCAACTAATGACTAGGCACTGGTGTGACGCCCCACCTCTATACCCACGCTAGCCAAGGACACTACAGGGTAGTGCCGTCAACTAGCACGGAGAATAAGGCTGGTTGGGAGCGACCATCTATAGCCTTGCTCTAACTATCTATTGAATACATCGACAATAGACTACCAAGCAGGTCGACATACCCAATGAATACTTAAAACAAAACCATAGGTGGTTGGATCTATCAGAACAGAATATAATAACTCAAATGAAATATACATCACAGAACAGTAGATCATCATATACACATATACAGATACATAACAGAGTTTACAAAATAATACAAGTCAAGTGGTATAGCAGACCACAATATACAGACGAGTCAATAGAATGCATATCAGAGTTACAACAAAATAGGACTACACAAAAACCTATGACAAAAAGAAGCTAGCGGAGTAGTCCATGCGGAAGCAAAATAGGCTAAGTCCAAAAGCAACTAACCTGAAACATCTCGGTCTGACCCGAGTATAAAATACACGGGTCAGTCTAGCTAAACAAATCAGTTAGATAAACTGAACAACAATACACCTGCAAGATTACAAGTATAACAAATATCTCTAATGGAGATAACACAATCATCTAACAAAAGATGAATCATATGATAACAAGCCTCATATCATCGGCAACATATAAAAACAAAGGATAGGAATATCCCAAAGCAAGCCATAAGGCAATAACAATTACCAATAAGGTACACAAGTTCCGCAAGGTAAACGCTACGCATCATGCGGCTCATAATGACCAACACCGAAGGGCGATACCAAGGGAATATACATATGAATGAAACATCAGAAAATTGCTCGAGCTCAGTACTGTATAAACAAGGATCCATGAGCCCGAAGATTCCAAACCCAATATCACCCATGCGGCTCATAACGACCAACATCGGAAGCGATACAAAAGGGCAACCCAATATCACCCATGCGGCTCATAACGACCAACATCGGAAGCGATACTAAAGGGAAACAAACCCGAAGGCACAAACTCGAAGGCACATACCCGAAGGCAACAAACCGTAGTGGTGAAGGTCAGAGACCCAGTACTGGACACCACTAACTGGCGGAATGTGTCACAACTCTCGAAGAGAAATCCGAAAAGTGTTAACGTATGTCCCATAACCACTTGTTCGCACTAAACGATTTACTATCCTCAGTCACTTTCACACTCAAAGCAGTACAAAGTTTACCTCATGTCATCGATAAACCAAACCCGAAGGTCAAAATGATCAATTGAATATGTCGAGGACTAATCGGAAAGATAAACGCACAGATTCATGGTCCGTGTCTTACCTAACCATTTAATCACTCTTCCACTTCGCTTGAAGTGCGAAAGTGTGTGTTTTAAATAGAATTTATAAATTGGAGAAACGAGCTTTTAAATGTGATCCGAGAGATTATTTTATAAAAACCCGTGGATGAAGTCAAGAATAAGTTATCAAAGTCAAAGATGCAATAACAACTACTAAAAAACAACTTGAATCGATAAAATTTGGATAACCAATATGCAAAAATAGGCAAAACAGGCAAAACATGAGCAGGTCGGTCGACCGGTTGCAGGGCTCGGTCGGCTAGCCAGATGCAGGAAACATAACATGGCTCGGGGTAGCAGGTCGATCGACCGGTTGCAGGGCTTGGTTGACCGAAGCCAAATTCCTGCACTTCCAAAACAAAGGCAGGGAAGGGCCAAGTAGCAGGTCGGTCGACCGGACCTCTAGGTCGGTCGGCCAAACCTGATGGTTTGCACTTCCTGCCCTATTTTCATTGAAATGCAAATTCTTTCCAAACCCAAAACAATGGCACATGCATACTTGTTAGGAATTCATACCCAACATCAATGAAATCAAGAGAAGTAGATGTGATTTCAAAACTCACCTTTACCCAAAACAAAGAAGATGAAGCTCAAGAACAAGGAGAAGACCAACCAAACTCTACTTCAACTCAATAAGCTTCAATCTAAGAATAAAACAAGTATTTCCTAATTTAGGTTTAGGAAATTTTTTGAAATTGAAGAAGAGAAGAGTTGGAGAAGATGAAGAAGAGCTTACCAATGGATTCTCTTTGATTTTGGAGCAAGAATCAAGTTGTAAGAGGAAACTAGGGCTTGCAAATTTCTATTTCTCTTCCCTTCCACCATTTTCAGTTCTAGCTTAAGAAATGAAATGAAATGAGGATGAATGAAGAGAAGGGGTTGAGTTAGAGGGTTAATTAAGCTAGTGGGCTGAACCCAAACCCAAAACCCAATAGAAAAAGGGTCAAAATTCCACAAACTCCAAACATATCAAAGATTATACTCAAAAAGATCGCAAACGCCATTTTGGAACCAATGAAGGCAGTTTCGAGTTCCAATTCGGCCATTTGCAGAAAGTAACATTTCAGACCTAAATCCGACTAACGACGCTATATTTAAATAAAATATTTAAATATAAAATCGTTAAATATGTGGGTTGCTACAACTGGGGTACCCTGTCACAGTACGTGGCCTAGATCACCGACCCGAGGATTACTCCCAATTCGCTGCAACACAAGACTGAGACTACCCTTTACTGGATAATCCCGAGTAAGATCACCCCACGGTTGGGATCAGCAACCGCACCACTAAGCCGAATAAAAGGAACATCTAAACATGGATGACCTCACCCTAATGGGTGCTACCCACTTAGCCTTGCTGTATATCCTCTGATTTTCAGTCATTCTCGGCTGATGAGGCTTGAGGCTAAGCGTTACCTTTTTAGAACATATCACTTAGAATGCTCATCGTCCTCCTGACGATGTTCTGAAAGCATTCATCCATACAAGTCCGTCTCGGGTTTGAAAACTACTCCTACTACATCCAGGTTGGAATCATCCACAGGATTAGTAGCGACTATCCCTTGCACTTCACTGCTCCATCTTCGAAAGAATCAGTGCATTAGCCAATATTGATAGTCGGTTATTTAACTATCAATTAATATTCACAAACATCCATCAAACATAAATAATTTCCCAAATTATTTATTAATCCTCAAGGTCTCTTCGCGAGATATATTTCCACTTTCTACTCTTTTGAAAACGATTTTCAAACCACACTATTCTCATTGAATAAATTCCCAAATATTTATTTCCACTGAAAGCACCAAGTACAAACCTTTAGATTTTTAAAATAATTTAAAACACTTTATTATAAAATATCCTTTAAAACATTTAAATTAAAAATTACCTTAATACTTGTTCAAAATATATACTTTAAGAATATTTAAAATAAAACTACTTTGTACAATATAAAACTAAAATTCTAACTTTTAAAACATAATACCAAGCCAACTTTAAGTAATTACTGCTATAAATAGATTAAAAGAAAATACTTACTTTAGAATTTAAACATTTAAAAATAATAAGTTTTCTAAACATACTTTTAAATAACCTAAAACTTTTTACTTTTACTTAAAACTTGTTTGAAACGTACTTGGCTATCAAGGGAAATACACTTCTCTTTCACATCTTTTAAAAATAAATCTCTATTTATTTTTAAACAAATTTACCCATTCCTTTAATAAATTCCCACCGTGAATTTATTCTTCCCAATTTCCACTGATATATCACTTCACTTTTATAAACCCAGTATACAAATTCCAAAGTCTCGTCTTCTTTAAAAACATAATTTCAAATTCAAAATCAACTTCCAAATTGATTTCAGATTTTATTCCAAATTGAAATAAATTCCTTTGCTTTCTCAATTTAACTCCAAAACCCATCAAATTCACTTTTACTTCTCAAATATGATTTAAAAATCTTATTTAACTGAAATATTGCTTTCATACTTTTCTAAATTCCTTCTTTATCTTTTTAAATAAATTTAATCCTTGAAATTTTAAAATAAACCCTTTATCCCTTTGAATAATAATACTTGAGTTTTAAATAAAATCACCTATTCTCATTTATCCAAAAATATCATTTCTCCATATTTGGAATTTTATTTATTAGAATTTTAAAAAAAAACAACTTTTAACTTATTCCAATTCAACCTTTAATTTATCCAAATTCTCTATAATTATCTTACTTAAAATGTTTCTCTTTTATTATCTTTTCAAAATCCAATCTACATATTTTAATAATTCAGCATTCCCAATTATATTAAATCGAACATAGCATTCAATATTCTCAATCATCAATATAATCTATCTCAGATTATCAAATAAATCCAATCACAGAATATTAGGACAAATCTAAATGTTTTGATAAATCCAGTTGGATCCCTCCAACCTGTTTCCCTGCATCCATATATGTTAGCACAATACAATAATACCAATTCCACTTCGAGGTGGAATATCGCGGTATATGGGATTATATAATATCATCCGCTATTATGCGGGGCATAGGGTCTCATCCTCTATATAATGCAGGAAATCAATCACTCCAATATATACTATATATTACTATATAATATACCACATCAAACTAATTCAATCATTCAACCAATTATTTAAATCAACCATTTAAATTTAAATAGCAATCCAGAAGAGTGAGATTAACTCACCTTTGATTTTTGTAATTGCAATCCATTCCATCTCGACTTGTTTGCCCATGAATTTAGACCTTGTATATACATTGGATTCATTTTGTTAATATCCGAATAAATCGAACAAATAATTTCCATTTGCTAAATTTGATTTCATTAACAAATAATTTTATTTATACTAATTTTCGTTTCATAAATTAGTTTTAGAATCTAAAATAAATTAAATATGTTAATAGAACCAATTAATCACCTTATTAATTTATTTTTAAAAGAGGCTAGTGAATTAAAATGTGAGTATGTCTACTTTTTTTTTTTGAAACTACCAATATATATACTTATAAAAATAATTTATATTACCATTTAAATTCTATCTTCTAAATCATAGGTGTATATATATATATATATATATCTCTTTTCTTAATCTACCTCTAATTCCAATTTAACTAAAACAGAACTGACTTTGCCTTATTGTTATTTCTTCTCAGTTTTTCTAACCTTTATGTACATACATAAATCTATATATATACTAAATTTAAATTAGCTATCATCATTTCATATTCTAATTTAAATAACCAACTATAAATCTTAAATTTAAAATCAGATCAAAATTAATTACCCCAACAGCCACTACCATTGCTCCTGGTCGCAAAAGCATCACCGAACACATCAACTGAGCCTGAGAAAAAACGAGCACGAAACCCCAAATCGCGACTTCGAAAACTCCCCAGTTCGTACCTTCCACTGCGACACCAATTCACCATCAATCGAAGACTCAACTACGGCTAGCTTCCCAACGAACTCGCTACCTCCCAGGACAAGCGTGCCTCAAAACCTCAACAAGCTCGTCGCTTCCACGAACAACACGGCCTCGCCCTTGATTTCACCACCAACAGTACGCCTCGCGATCGCCACTCCAAAACCCTAGGCATAACGGCCCTAGCATCTGTCGCGATTCGGTTTTCGAACGAGACGAGCAACTCGAGAATCAGGCCGAGCAAAAGAACAGGGACGATTGACTGAATTTCGATTTGAGGAAAAAGAAGGAAAGAGGGAGACTTCGTAAATTAAAAACTGGGGAGGAAGTTATTTTCGTGAAATTTAATTTTGATTTCGATTTCCTAAGAAAGAGGAGGATGCGCGAGTTATACGTGAAGGGTACGACATGCTTTACAAGATTGGGCATAAGGTTTTAACTTTTCTTTTCCATTATAATATTTTATAATTTTCTTCTTCGCAAATTAAAATTTAGACCTCCTATCGAGGTGTCCCACTAGGCATTCATAATGTTATACCCCTATTTCGAACGCAATTAAAAAGGTTTCGAGTCCTAATTCGATCGTATGGAGAAGATAGCTTTTTGGATCCAGTTATTTTATTGAATTTCGATATAAATTTCAACGCGTTTATATATCGTACGATCACACAACAACTCCAATCACTACAAAAATTGAAATCCGACAACAATACAATATCACGGATCCAACGGAACTGGTTCGTCGAAATCCGAGACTGTGCCTCGGAAGACTATTTTTAAATATCGATTTAAACGATATATTTTCAAAACTTAACAACACACTTTCAAATTCAATTTTAACACTTTTACTATCTTCAGTACTATCAATATAAATTTTACAAGCCTTCAAATTATTTTCAACAGGCTTAAAACAGAAGATTCAGCAATCTACCCAATTTCAGTTTATTAAATCCAGTAACTTAATTACTAAATAATAATAATATTTGAATTCAAGTAAAAAATTAGCTTTTAAATACTTAAAATCAATTAAATATTCCAATTTCAAACATCCAAAAATTCTGAATCGTCACATTTCTCCCCCCTTAAAAGAATTTCGTCCCCGAAATTGTTAGTTAAGTAGAATGATCCAATACCCGTTACTATTTTGCAAAACCAAACAGTTTTATCAACTTGCCATAACATATCTTTTATTAAAGACCCACTATTACTTCAACCAACTTCCCAAAACCTTCCATAGTTTCCAACAACATTATTTACTCCACTTATTCAAATTTAAATTTAAATTATCAAAACTTTCTCAAAAAATTTCTAACTCTCTAGATTTCCGAAAAAATTCGCTAGCGTCTCCTTTGCGTGGCTTGCTCGGTACAACTACAAAATGCCTCTACGGGCCCCCAGATTTCAAAAGAAAATAAAAGCCTAGTGGTCGGACTAGAAAATCATCAAATTTCATACAGAAATTTAAATACATACCTTTGCCAAGCAAATTTCAATTTATCCTCTGAAATCAAAAATCCCAAATTCACTTTCCTAATCCTTTAGTTCCAACTAAACATTTACTTTCAATTTCCATTTCCAAAAGCCCTTATATCAATTCCAATACGAAATCATTTTGTTGCTAATGAAAAAAAAATCCGAAAATTTACGGCAGTCTCCTTTGTACGGAAGTGCTTTTGCAATTTGACAAGAGATATAAATATATATACATCGACCGCACGGTCGAAAAAACAAAAATAGTTCATATTTTCTATTTTTATTGCATAGGCGTACCTTTATTTAGCATTTTTAAGCAAGCGGCTTATTATTTTAGCAACTAGTGCGACCAAAATCCTGCCAAACGGCCTTCAGCTACCTGTACTTACACAATTTAAACATATAAGCACTATATATAAGAAGTTCATAGCATTTCACTTATATTTAAATAGCTAAAACATGGATTCTATAACAATGCATGTTATATACTTTCGTAAGCACATATGTAAGGTTTCGACACTTATTTCAATTGCTTTCAATCAACTCTCAGCCCATACTATTCAATTTAAGTGATTTACAACTCACATACCAAACGAACTTATATTCATTTCAATTGGTTCAAAAATCAATTTTATTTACTTCTATTAATTCATAGAATTTTGTTTAATCTTATTTTCGTCAAACGACAATTATTTCTAAGCAAATTCGGCTATATTCATGTGAATAAATAATTACTTAAGCTTATAACCATTTAAATTGATTCCAATACAATTTATATTAAATTCTATTCCATTCTAACTTATTTACAAATCATTCACTTGCATTTCATTCATTCCCGCGTTGGTTTCTTTTAAACCCATTCCATTAAGCTTGACAACATTCCATGCTAATATTAATGACAATTTCCCAAATTAATTTAACCCAAACTTTTATTTAATGGGCTTTGTGATGACCCAGAATTTTTAACAATTTAAAATGGAACAATAATTGATTTTAAATATTTAAAAGTTAATTTTTAACTTGAATTCAAATATTATTATTAGTAGCAAATAAGTTATTGGATTTAATAAACTAAAATTGGGTGAAATGTTGAATATGGAGTTTTAAGCCTGTTAAAAATAATTTGAAGGGCTTGTAAAATTTATAATGATGTTACTAAAACTAATAAAACGGTTGAAATTTAATTTAAAGGTGATTTGTTTAGTTTTGAAATTTTATCGTTTAAATCGATATTTAAAAATAGCCTTCCGAGGCACAGTCTTGGAATTCGACGATACCAGTTCCATTGGATCCGTAATAGTTAGTTATTATCTAATTGCGGATTTCGTAGCATTTGGATTTATCGTTTGCTCGTACGGGTGAGAAACGCGTTGAAATTAAAATCGATAATTTAATATTTTAAATTTATTTAAAAAGATAACTTCCATATACGATCAAATTAGCCTCCGAAATACGTTCCATTGTGTTCGGAATGCGGGTAAAATCTTATAATCGCATAGCGGCACGCCTCAATCAGGGTTCTGGATTAAATATCTAGATATTTTGAATTTTAATATAATATATTCCCATCGATTTAAACTACACTGAACCCTTTCTTTTCAGCTGCACCTATATCCATTTCAGTCACCCTATAATCGTTTTATGATTTCTTCTTATTCATGCCTCGTTCTCTTCAGTTTTGAATGACAGCAGAGAAGGAAAAAAATGGCAACTTCAAAATTTTACTTCTCGATTCCTACTCAATAAATATTTATGAAACCACTTCTAAAAAATCTTTTTTTTGCATGGGCTTCGAGCTGATTTATTCTTTAAGAGATGCGATCAAGATTTGGTTTACTCGGCAGCAAAAGTCGAATGGGCAGAGGGAATAGGGTTCCACTTTTTTCAACCTACGATCGTCGATTGAAGACGTGAGTAGTTTCTTAGGGTTTCTCAGGTCGTTTAGCAACTGCGCGTGGATTTTTGGATGTTGCGACGTCGATTCGAGGGAGGGTCGCGATTAGGTGCTGTCGTGATCGCTAGTGATGTCGCGATTGTTTTGGGTAACTTGGATGGATGGGCGGTGGTGCCAGGTCGAATGAGGTCAACAAGGCAGTTGTGTGGGTGATGTTGAGTTGGTTGCTGGTGGTCTTGGAAGGGGTGCACGTGACGACGAGGTTCGTGTCTTCGATATGCACAGGGAAGACGAGCCGATTGGGGAAGAAGGTTAATAGGGTGGGATTTCTGGCAATTTCATATCGTGATTCGTCGTTCACGGTGAGGTAATCGTACCTGGTTTTAAAATTTTGAAATTATATATAGAACTTACGGTTGTTTAAAGGAAAGGGATTTACAGTTTGTTATGGAACTTTTTTCAACTGAAAGTTTATATAGGAAATTATATAAAATAAATTTTGAATCTAGATAAATTAAATTTTTAACTATATGTAGTTTCAAAAATGAAATAAAATATATATATACATACATTTTTAAATTTACTGATTTATTTTAAAAACAAATATTAAGGCAATTAATTTGTTTAACTGGTTCGTTTAATTATTTTAAACCCCAAAAATAAAGTATTATAGAGATAAATTTGTTTTATAAACTTGTTTAATTATCTTAGTTGCCAAAAACATTTTTTTTGAAAAGGGAATTAGTTTAAACTAAGACTATTAGTTTAAAATAAAAAAATCAATGGTTAATTAAATTTATCAAACAAGGATTTAATTTGTTATTTTGGATATTGACAAACTGTATAAATATTAATTCAAGGTCTAAAATTATGAAGGGACAGGTCGAGATGGATTGAATTTGCAAACAAAGGTTAAAGGTGAGTAAATCTCACTCTGTTGGATTTTTTTAATTTAAATTTAAATAATTGGTTGAATGATTAAATTGATTGGATGTGCACTGATGATGATGTGACTTTGGTTTTGGTCGGTTCTCGAGTTAATTGTTGCTAGACTCGAAGTATTCGGGTTTTAAATTGTTTTAAACTTAAATTATAAATAAGAGAATGTTTTCATTTTAATGTTGATAAGGGCTTAATGATTTGTGATTCATCAAATCAGTAGGGTAATTAAAATGGATAATTAATTAATGATTTGGGTTGATTAATTTAGTAATTAAGGGTTTGAATTAATTAATTAAGATTTAAGTTAATTTATTAAGTTTAATTAATTTAGAATAATCGTTGGATGGTTTGATAGGTAATTACTTAGTGTAATTAATAAAATATAATTACTTTGTGAAATTAATCAAGAGAATAATTAAGATAGTTAATTAAAGAGTAATTAATTTATTTAATGAAGTAAATAAAAAGGTAGATAATTACAAGTTGAGATAAATCAGGAATGATTAATATTTGCGGTATAATTAATGATTAATTATTTAATGTAATTAATTTAGATTAGGATAAATTGAAATATAATTGGAAATCATTAATTTATATAATTAAAGATGTAATAAAAGATTGATTAATTAAGATGAATTAATCAATAATAAGTGATTTATGAGAAGTTAATGTAATTAAAATAATTAATTAATTCATGAAATAATTAAGATTACTTATTGATTTTGGTTAAGAAGAATTAATATCGTGAAATTAATTAAAGTTAATTACTTGAATGTAATTGAAGGATAATTAATCCAGGGTGATTAATTAAGATGAATAATGAAGGGATGATTGAATAATTGATTTGAAATTAATTAATGTTAAATGAAGGAATCTAAGTGGTTGAGGTTAGTAATTCAATCAAGATTAATTAAATTAAATTTGTATGTGATTAAGTTGTGCTTATGAATGATTGAATGGTATTGGATGTTTTGAATGTGTTGATATCTCTGAATATGAAATGTTTTGTATTTCATTTGGATAACTTGGGTTAGGATGACATGAGACTCAGAGAGACCGGGGTCGGGAATTAGAAGATACCCGAAACCACTTCGAATTTTTATGGATTGACATGTGAATTCTTTAGGCCGAAATGAAGTGATTTAAAGGAATTGGACTGTTTAAATCTAAATCTTTGGTACTTAGAAAACTTATGTGTGAAATAAGTGATGTCTACAACATATTGTGAGCTTGTAAATTTCTCGAGTTACCTCGGGTTTTATATAAGTTGTTTGCTTGGATATTCCATGTTAGTTGGGTTTACTCACGCTGGTTTCCAGCCTGACCCGGGTGTTACTTTGGTGTAATGCTTGTGTCAGACCGAGTATTACAGATTTTCAGGTAAGGACATTCTGGAGCTTGGGAGACGGGCTAGATGGCAGAAACGTATAGAATATTTCCGCTGTATTATATTATTGTAAATCCGTGTCATGATAATTGTGTGTATTCAGTGTTTGTAAATGTGTAAATCTGATGTATTATAAATGTAATTGACAGATACAGAATGCTTTGTAAACTGTTACTATTTATAATTATATTTTATCCGCTGCGAATGTGAGATGTTGATGTTTCTGATCTTCTTCTTCGATCTCTTTCTTCTTTTTCATAACTATCTGGAATTTTCGGGATCGGAAATTTCAGGTCATTACAGTTGGTATCAGAGCTGAAAGGTTAAGCAAGAATCTTGGCTCTGGTGGGGACTACTCCTTAAATAGAGTCCATAGTACTCTAGGATGAGATGAGTATGTGTGTGTGTGTGTGTGTGTGTGTGTGTGTGTGTGTATATGCAGGCGTACTTGTTATTTTCTTATATAAAGGTTTTAAATGATTGTATATAAAAATATATTTTGATATATAAAGCAATATTCCCTTCTAATAAATATTAAGGTGATTGGTTGTTAAATTATTGAAATTAAATCAAGAAGTAATATAAAATACAACCAAACTGAAATCTTGAATTCGAATTAAATTAAGTGGTACTAGAAATACAACCAAATTAAAATTAAATTAATTGGAATGACATTCTAGAAGTAGAACTCAGAAAGTAAATTGTTTAAAAACTTTAAATGAACAAAGTTAATTTGGTTTAAAAAGTTAAACCAACCTTTGAGAATTTAACTCAAATTTATATAATTCAAGATGGTTTAAAATTTGGAATTGAATTCATTCAAATTGAATCTGATTTAAATTAATTGGATTTGTTTTTGAAGATGGATAAGTTTAAAAAATCAAATTGAAAATTTGAATTGGATTAAATTGAAATGATTTGAAATTGAAGTGGGTTCAATTGATATTAGTCCAAATTGATTGCAATAATTTGAAATTATAATTTAAGTTGAACAGGATTAAAATCAAATGGAATATGATTTGGATTGGGGAAGAAATCAAGATTGATTCAACTTGAATTGGGGTTAAATAAATTTCGATGGGAATTGAAGTTCTTCAAATTGGAATTGAGTCAATTAAATGGAAGTGGAAATTTAAATTGAATTGTTGGGGAAGTGAAAAGTTTGACTCTGGACTATTTTCAATATAATTGTTTTAACATAAACTTATTCTTCCAATTTATTTAATATATACAACCATTCTTTTTAAAGCCAAATTATTTTATATCTATTTTACAATTATTTTTGGAGCTATTTAACAATTTTTCAACTGTTTTATAAACTAATTACTATTTTTCAACTATTTCACAAATTAATTTATATTTTACAACTATTTTGCAGTTATCTAAAATTTCTGAAACCATTTAACTATTTTTCAACTATTTTACAATTAGTTAACTATTTTACAGCTATTTTGCAAACTAATAATTATTTTTCAACTACTTGTCTAATTTTAAAATTTTCAAGCTATTTTCTAAAAATAAACTGGTCGGAGTTCAAACTGTTATTGATTAAATACCCAACTGAGATAAGAATTGAAGATATAATCCAAATGGGGATGAAGGCAAATGTGAATAAGTGAGTGGAAATTTAAGGGAATGTGAATAGAAAGAGAAATTGATTTGGCTAATAATCAATGAAATAAATATGTAGGATGTACGTATATTATTCTATTCGCATAGTATTTTATCCAGATTCGAACATAGAATTTCGAGATAGTTTACTGATCCAGTTAGGATTTTTCACTCGATTTTCGACGGCGAACCTGGATATGAATTGTTGATTGGTTCTGGATATTCTCTATCATAGTTATAGCCAAGCAAGGAGAATGACAGTTTCTGATCAAGAAACCAGAATTGTGTCTGCACTAGGAAGTCGGGTGGACGATACTAGTTCGAAAGTGAAATTGTGTGATCGAGTGAGCGATCAGATTGGTATAGCGTACGGATGATAAGTGTACATCGTACAGTTTTGAATGAAATTGATATTGGAAAGAGTAAACAAATTTGAATATTTTATTTTGAATAAACAAAGTTATATATCTTTGTTATATAAGATAAAACTCTCCTTGTTGAATCTATAGCCAGAAGAAAATGGATTTTGAAGGTGTTTGAAGTATAAATGGAATTTTATACAAGTTTGAAATGATCCAAAGTTTTAAAAACTATATATATCTGAATATATATAAAGAATCTTATGAGGATTTTGGAAAAAGGTTTTGGGAACCTTTGGATTTGGAAAGGCTTTTGATTTTTGGGTAAAATCAATATTGAAATTTGGAAAGCCTAGTTTGAGAATTATCGATTTTGGGATAATAGATGTTATGTAAAGGAGCTTTGTATGAGATCATACTAGGTGTATGATTTGAAAGATGCTATATGTGTATAGTATAAAGTGTTTTGATGATGGCTCTGGGGAAAAGGCGCTCTCTTGAAATGAACTTCTCAGGAGTACCACCGGGTGGTGCTGCCTTGAGCCCCAAGGGGGTTCTAAAGTTGATCCTGTGAGGAGTCCGGAAAAAACTAGTTCCTGAGGATTATGAGTAGTGTATACCATAGCGAAAGTCGTGTGTGCCGCTGAGAGCCAACGGTCTACGTTTGATTTTATATCGGTAGACTGCGACCTATGGTAATATAGCGAAAGTCCTGTGTGCTGTTGAGAGCCAACAGTCTGCATTTGATTTTACATTGGTAGACTGCGACCTATGTAGGAGTGGAGAAGTTTCATTTTGACAGCGAAAATCGAGGGGCGCTAATGCCTACAGTTACATGGACTTTTGCCGCGATGCCAACGTAACCCTAGAATGTAACTGCGGTCTGTTGTGGGTTCCATGGCGTAACAGAGGGGCGCGGAGTGCCTACACTTACATGGACTTTTGCGGTGATGACAACGTAACCCAGGATGTAACTGCGACCATGGATGGGGGTGATGATTTCCGGAGCATTCTCACCAAAGATATTTCCTCTATTTTCCAAAACTGTTTTCTATATTTTCAATAAAATTATTTTCCAAGTATTTTCACTGGATGTTGAAGACGGGTTTACCAAGTGCTTATAGATTTTCAGTCCTATGCCTAATCAACGTATGACTGAATTTCCGTGAGAACAAGGATGGACTGGTTGAGACATCGAGTTATAAAAAGTATTTTTATAAAAAGCTATTTTAAGAGTATGATGTGAATTTAAAAGCATTTCTAAAATTTTAAAATAAAAGTGTTGGATTTTGAAAAAAAATGAAAGAAAATTCAAACTGGAATTATGAAAAAAAAATTTGAACTCAGGAAATTTTTTAATAAAGTGATTTTTTGTAATAAAATCAAATATTGATTTAAAAGTTGGAAGTAAGCTAATCAGCTAAATAAATTATTTGACAGAATTTATTAACAAAAATTTAACTTGGTTAAATAAAAAGGATTGTAAGTTAATAATGGAGATTGGAAATGAATTCGAATTGTAAATAGAATTCGACTTGGATTTGGTAATGAATTAAATAAGTAGAGATGCTGTAAAAATAAAAAATAAAATAGAGTTGGATAGAAATAGTGATGGTTTGAATTATAAATAAAATTCAAGTGTGATATAAATAATATTTAACAAAATTTGCAAGTAAATTAGATATAAGAGAAGTGTTGTCGTATGAAATGAAAGTGAATAATAATAGAAATGGTTTGAGTTGCAAACAAAACCCAGGTGAGTAGAAATAAATTGAGAATGGCTTTGTACTAATAAAATAAACTCGAAGATGAATTAAGTAAGTGAACTAAAAATATAAAATGGGGAAATAAATGGGTTAATGGAATTAAAAAATAAATGGATGAAGTCTGATTGAATAAAAATTGAATCAAAGTTTTAATTGGAATTGGATTATCAGAATAAACTTAAGTTATGGGGCGTATTAATTTGAAGGTAAAATTATTTAAGTCAATAAAAAAATTGGTTTCGAGTAGAATGGAAGACCATTAAATAAAAGTTTGGGTCAAATTTATTTGGGAAATGGATACTAATATAAACATTGAATGTTTTCAAACTCAATGAAATGATTTTAAAATGAAACCAATGCGGAGATGAAATGAAATGCAACGTATGGTTGGTGAATAAATTAGAAATGAAATGGAATTAAATATAGAATGAGTTGAAATTAATTTGAAGTAGTTATAAACTAAAATGGATACTCTATTAAGAAATTTATACCAAAAAAATAAACATAGTTGTCGTTTGATGTAAGCAAAGGTAATTAAAATTCTATGGGTTGAGAGAAGTTAAATAACTTGTGTTTGAAATCAATTGAATTGAATATGAGCTTGTTTGGATTAAAAATAAACTGAATGTAAGAAATTGAGTTGTAAGCCATCAAAATTTAATGAAATGGCATATGAATTGGTTAGAAATAATTGAATTAACTTTAAATCACATAAATCGCTTATGGAAAATGTTGGTGCTTGTTGCTTATGAAATGCATGTGTTTAGCTATTGAAAGTAAATGAAACGCTAATAAATTTTCTATATATGGCACTTACATATTTAAATTGTGTAAGTACAGGTACCGGGAAGCCGTTTGGCTGGATTTGATTGCACTAATTGCTAAAATAAATAAGCCACTTGCTTAAAATGCTTAATAAAGGTACGCCTATGCAATAAAAATAGGAAATATGAACTGTTTTTGTTTTTTCGACCGTGTGGGTCGATGTATATATATTTATATCTCTTGTGAAATTGCAAAAGCTCCTCCGTACAAAGGAGACTCTACCAAAATTTTCTAAAAATTTTGGTAGTTAGAAAATTTTTGAAAATTTTTCTGTTAGCAGCAAAACGATTTTAAAGTTGAAACTGAAATAAATTAGTGAATGAAACTAATTTAAAATAATGCTATGAATCAGTTATAAATGAAAGATAAATTCAGTATTCAGAATTGAAGACAAATTGAATTCATATGGAAATGGGAAAAACTAATTTGAATTGAAGTAGATATAAAAACTTCTGTAAAGAAATGTATGAAATGATTTTAAAAGGGCTATGATTGGATATTATTGCTAGGTAAGTTATGCAGGTATTATAAAGGGAAAGGAAAATTGCTTTTGATTTTAGAAGATAAATTTGAATTGCCCGAATAAAAGGTATGTATTTAAATTTCTGTATGAAATTGGATTGGGTTTTTGATCTAGCCACTTGGCTTTTGTTTTCGTTTGGACTTTGGGAGCTCGTAGAGGCATTTTGTAGTTGTACCGAGCTAGCCGCGCAAAGGAGACGCTGGCAAAAAAATTCGAAAATTTAGAGAGTTAGAAAATTTTGATAATTCAAGATTTGGTTTAAAATTGAAATTTGAATGATTGAGCAAAAAGGGTATTGTTTGAAAACTATGGGAGAGTTTGGGAAGTTAGTAAGAATGATAAGGGGTCTTTTATAAAAGATAGTTGGTAGGAAGTTGAACTGTTGGTTTTGGAGGAAAAGTAAACGAGTATTGGACCATTCTTCCTAACTAGTAATTCTGGAGACGAAATTCTTTTAAGGGGGGAGGAATGTGACGACCCAGAATTTTTAACAATTTAAAATGGAATAATTAATTGATTTTAAATATTTAAAAGTTAATTTTTAACTTGAATTCAAATATTATTATTAATAGCAATTAAGTTATTGGATTTAATAAACCGAAATTGGGTGAAATGTTGAATTTGGAGTTTTAAGCCTGTTAAAAATAATCTAAAGGGCTTGTAAAATTTATAACGATGTTACTGAAAATAATAAAACGGTTGAAATTTAATTTAAAGGTGATTTGTTCAGTTTTGAAATTTTATCGTTTAAATCGATATTTAAAAATAGCCTTCCAAGGCACAGTCTCGGAATTCGACGAAACCAGTTCTATTAGATCCGTAATAGTTAGTTATTATCGGATTGCGAATTTCGTAGCATTTGGATTTACCGTTTGCTCGTACCGGTGAGAAACGTGTTGAAATTAAAACTGATAATTTAATATTTTAAATTGATTTAAAAATTTAACTTCCACATACGATCAAATTAGCCTCCGAAATACGTTCTATTGTGTTCGGAATGCGGGTAAAACCTCAAAATCGTCTAGCGGCACGCCTCAATCACGGTTCTGGATTAAATATCTAGATATTTTGAATTTTAATATAATATATTCCCATCGATTTAAACTACACTGAACCCTTTCTTTTCAGCCGCACCTATATCCACTTCAGCCACCCTATAACCGTTTTATGATTTCTTCTTATTCATGCCTCGTTCTCTTCAGTTTTAAATGACAGCAGAGAAGAAGAAAAATGGCAACTTCAAAATTTTATTTCTGATTCCTACTCAATAAAAATTTATGAAACCGCATCTAAAAATCTTGTTTTTGCGTGGGCTTCGAGCTGAATTATTCTTTAAGAGATGCGATCGAGATTTGGTTTACTTGGCAGTAAAAGTCGAATGGGCAGAGGGAATAGGGTTCCACTTTTCTCAACCTACGATCGTCGATTGAAGACGTAAGTAGTTTCGTTGGGTTTCTCAGGTCGTTTAGCAACTGCGTGTGGATTTTTAGATGTTGCGACGTCGATTCGAGGGGGGTCGCGAATGGGTGCTATGGTGATCGCTGGTGATGTCGCAATTGTTTTGGGTAACTTGGATGGATGGGTGGTGGTGCCAGGTCGATGAGGTCGACAAGGCAATTGTGTGGGTGATGTTGAGTTGGTCGCTGGTGGTCTTGGAAGGGCATGCGCGTGATGGCGAGGTTCGTGTCTTCGATATGCGCAGGGAAGACGAGCTGATTGGGGAAGAAGGTTAATAGGGTGGGCTCTGGCAATTTCAGATCATGATTCGTCGTTCGCAGTAAGGTAATTGTACCTAGTTTCAAAATTTTGAAATTATATATATAGAACTTACAGTTGTTTAAAAAAAGGGATTTACAGTTTGTTATGGAACATTTTTTTAACTTAAAGTTTATATAGGAAATTATATAAAATAAATTTTGAATCTAGATAAATTAAATTTTTAAGTATACGTAGTTTCAAAAATGAAATAATATATATATAAATACATTTTTAAATTTACTGATTTATTTTAAAAACAAATATTAAGGCAATTAATTTGTTTAACTGGTTCGTTCAATTATTTTAAACCCCAAAATAATAAATTTGTTTTATAAACTTGTTTAAGTATCTTGGTTGCCAAAAACATTTTTTTAAAAGGGAATTAGTTTAAACTAAGACTATTAGTTTAAAATAAAAAAAATCAATGGTTAATTAAATTTATCGAACGAGGATTTAATTTGTTTAATTATTTTGGATATTGGCAAACTGTATAAATATTAATTCAAGGTCTAAAATTATGAAGGGACAAGTCGAGATGGATTGAATTTGCGAACAAAGGTTAAAGGTGAGTAAATCCCACTCTGTTGGATTTTTTTTATTATTTAAATTTAAATGGTTAAATTTAAATACTTGATTGAATGATTAAATTGATTGGATGTGCACTGATGATGTTGTGACTTTGGTTTTGGTTGGTTCTCGAGTTAATTGTTGCTTGACTCGAAGTATTCGGGTTTTAAATTGTTTTAAACTTAAAATATGAATAAGAGAATGTTTTCATTTTAATGTTGATAATTGCATAATGATTTGTGATTCATCAAATTAGTAGGGTAATTAAAATGGATAATTAATTAATTTAATTAATTAATGATTTGGGTTGATTAATTTAGTAATTAAGGGTTTGAATTAATTAATTAAGGTTTAAGTTAATTTATTAAGTTTAATTAATTTAGAATAATCGTTGGATGGTTTGATAGGTAATTACTTAATGTAATTACTAAAATATAATTACTTTGTGAAATTAATCAAGAGATTAATTAAGATAGTTAATTAAAGAGTAATTTATTTATTTAATGAAGTAAATAAAAAGGTAGATAATTACAAGTTGAGATAAATCTGGAATGATTAATATTTGCGGTATAATTAATGATTAATTATTTAATGTAATTAATTAAGTTTAGGATAAATTGAAATACAATTGGAAATCATTAATTTATATAATTAACGATGTAATTAAAGATTGATTAATTAAGATGAATTAATCAATAATAAGTGATGTATGAGAAGTTAATTAATATAAGTAATTAAGGATTAATGTAATTAAAACAATTAATTAATTCAGAAATAATTAAGATTACTTATTGATTTTGGTTAAGAAGAATTAATATCGTGAAATTAATTAAAGTTAATTACTTGAATGTAATTGAAGGATAATTAATCCAGGGTGATTAATTAAGATGAATAATGAAGGGATGATTGAATAATTGATTTGAAATTAATTAGGTGGTTGAGGTTAGTAATTCAATCAGGATTAATTTAATTAAATTTGTATGTGATTAAGCTATGCTTATGAATGGTTGAATGGTATTGGATGCTTTGAATGTGTTGATATCTCTGAATATGAAATGTTGTGTATTTCATTTGGATAACTTGGGTTAGGATGACATGAGTCTCGGAGAGACCGGGGTCGGGTATTAGAAGATACCCGAAACCACTTCGAATTTTTATGGATTGACATGTGAAATCTTTAAGCTGGAATGAAGTGATTTAAAGGAATTGGACTATTTAAATCTAAATATTTGGTGCTTAGAAAACTTATGTGTGAAATAAGCGATGTCTATAACATATTGTGAGCTTGTAAATTTATCGAGTTACCCCGAGTTTTATATAAGTTGTTTGCTTGGATATTCCATGCTAGTTGGGTTTACTCACGCCGGTTTCCAGCCTGACCCGGGTGTTATTTTGGTGTAATGCTCCGGTCAGACCGAGTATTACAGATTTTCCGGTAAGGACGTTCTGGAGCTTGAGAGACGGTTTGGATGGCAGGAACATATAAAGTATTTCCACTGTACTATATTATTGTAAATCTGTGTCATGATAATTGTGTATATCCATTGTTTGTAAATGTGTAACTCTGATGTATTATAAATGTAATTGACAGATATAGAATGCTTTCTAAACTGTTATTATTTATTATTATATTTTATCCGCTGCGAATGTGAGATGTTGATGTTTCTGATCTTCTTCTTCTATCTCTTTCTTCTTTTTCATAACTATTTGGAATTTTCGGGATCGAAAATTTCAGGTCGTTACAGGCTTTCACCCTTACTCGAAGCCAAGCTTCTATTACTTTTAAACTTAAGTTAATTTACTTTCTTCAAACTTTTTCAACTTCATAACTTAAGTTCACTTCTATTTAATTTGATTCTCATCAAATTCAATTGCCCCATTCTCTTTATGCATTTTAATTTTAATCCCATTCTCAGTTTGTTAAAATAATATCCAAGTTTATATTTAACTCATTTACACATGAATTGGATTTATTTGCAACCCAAATCATTTCTATTTTAATCCAATTCCATTCCATTTGACAACATTTCCACTTACATTCACTTTACTAACAATTCAAGCTGAATTTTATAACTCAAACTTCCTTTCAAAAATCCATTTTTTGATTAACAATCCAATTTCACAATTCAACTTCTATTTAACCAAATTAAATCTCTTTAACATATTGAATTTTCTAATTTATTCCAAAGCAGTTTACTCCCACTTCCAATTCAATATTCGGTTTTGATCTTCAAAAAATCACACCATTATTTTACTTGAGTTCAATTCTATTTTTGTAATTCAAGTTTGGATTTCTATTTTATTTCCAAAATACAAAACAATTTTATTTTGGCTTACTATTTTACTTCACCATTTTTCTTATAAGTCTCACACTTATATTTGTCATACTCTACCCATTTTAAGCTTGACTGCATTCATATTTCATTTTTATTCGAGATTATACACTGATTTAGCCAAGCATGCATTTTTATTTCATAAACTCCAATTCAACTTACTTCCATTTATTTAAGTAAGAATTTTATTTCATTCTATATTATCAGTGACTCACTGAATTCATTTCAATTCAATTCCATTCCAACTTTATTCAAATACAACTGAATTTTATTTTCAGTTTAATCCAAATCCAACTCAATATTAAACTTAGCTTAAGTTCATTCATTTCAACTTAAATTTATTTCTTCATCCAATTCAATTCCAATTTATATCCAAAAAAATCAATCCATTTACTTTGCTAAAAAATTTCCATTCAAGCCATAATCAATTAAATTTTCCAACAATTAAATTTTTCCAAATTAAATTTATTTAACTTTTCACTTTAAATTTTAATTCCAACATTCAAAGCTCATATTTTCCTCCCTTATTTAAAAATCATCTCAAATTCACAAGTTTATGACTTACCTCATCGGGATTTTCAATTCAAGTAAGGATTCAAAATTTCAAACACCCAGCTTTTGGTTCAAATCATTTTACAACAATCATTATCCCAAAATCACATTTCTCAAATTTTTAAACCAATCTTGGTTTTTATCCCCAACAAATTTCCTTTGAAATTTCCAAAAAAACAAAACTAGTTCTTCTGAACAAGTCAATTTGGCAGCAATCCGTCACTTAGAAACTCGAAAATGAACATCAATGATGTTGCAGTCATCGCCGAAGTTATTTTCCAGCGACTGAAGTGAGCTCAATGCAATATCCCTTCCCAAAATTTATTTGAAACAATTTCCCTTCAGAAGTACTTCTAAAACAATAATGTCATTATTTGTCTCCGAAATACTTCGGAAAACACTTCCAAAATTTCCGGGATTTAAATTTCCAAATTTAATTTGAATCCGTTTCTAACTATAATCCATTTGATTATACAAGTCATTCCAATTTTTATAATCTTATTTGTTTAAAATACTATCATCCCAACATCCAAGTTATATAACAATTTAAGAAAATATTTCCTTTATATCAAAATATATTTTGGGTAAAATTATTTCACTCACCCACCTTTAAAACAATACTATGTCAATTTATCTCGTCGGGTGTTTAAAAACTCTTCTCGAATAACGGCCAACTTACTCGATCAGAATTCATATTCCACTCAACCAATGAGTCAACACAATATTAAAATAATTTATATTCACTAACAAATACGCGCTCATATTTATTAATACGCTCAAACTCATTCTAGAGTACTACGGACTCTATTTTCAATGAGTAATCCCCACCAGAGCCAAGGTTCTCGCTTAACCTTCTGCTCTGGTACCAACTATAATGTTTGTACCCCTTAAGTCGACACTATTCTCCATCATTAAACTCAAGATGAACGGAAATACGAACCATTTGGGTTAAAGAAGAAGAGGTAGAAGAAGAAAATAGAAACAACATCAGAATCTAACCATCGCAGCGGAATAAAATATAATAGAAAATAAATGATCTTTACATATATTATATCATCAGAGTATGCATAACACACAACTGGACGGTAATCATAACCTGTCCTCACAATCTGAATACAAATCTAATCAACAAAGCAGAATATCTAAAACAAGTATGGGAGTACGTATCGCCATCCAGCTCTACAGCATCCTTTCCTGTACTCTATAATACTCGGTCTGACCCGAGCATTATAGTTAAATAACACCCGAGTCAGTCTGGAATACCAGCGTGAAAAAAACTACGCTCAACTTGATTATTAAAGTTTCAAAAATTCTTTTGAAAACAAAAGCATCTCATAAGACCACGCCACAAATAAAAATGTCGGGTTTTTACCTTACGATAGCTAAAACATTTATTATAAAATCCTCTGATACTATAATAGTGTCCATATACAAATACACATTCAAATAGCCGAAATTGTTACATGATTAAATTTCATCTACTAGCCACAAAGTGGGTTATACAAACAAAAATCGTAAAGGCACGTAGGGAGTATGGATTTCCTACTAATGACTAGGCACTAGGGTTCCACCTGTCACAGTACGTGGTCTAGATCAACGTACCGAGGATTACTCCTAATCCCCTACTACACAAGACCGGACTACCCCTTACTGGATAATCCCGAGTAAGATAACCCCACGGTTGGGATCAGCAACCGCACCACTAAGCCTAATAAAAGGAACATCTAAACAGGGATGACCTCACCCAAATGGTGCTACCCACTTAGCCTTGCTGCATATCCCCTGATTTTCAGTCATTCCCAGTTGATAAAGCTTGAGGCTAAGCATTACCTTTCTAGAACATATCACTTAGAATGCTCACCGTCCTACTGACGATGTTCTAAAAGCATTCATCCATATAAGTCCATCCCGGATTCAAACTTAACCAAAGGCACTACTCCTACAACATCCATTTTGGAATCATCATCAGGATTAGTAGCGACTAGCCCTTGCACTTCACTGCTCCATCGTCGACTCCGAACTCATTTTCCCTCGAAAACGTACAAACTGAATCGAAGTGGTTTTCGAGAATATAATCCCGATCCCATTCTCTTCGAAATGATCAGCGCATTGGCCAATATTGATAGTCGGTCATTTAACTATCAATTAACATTCACAAACATCCATCAAACATAAATAATTTCCCCAAATTATTTATTAATCCTCAAAATCTCTTCGCGAGATATATTTCCACTTTCAACCCTTTTGAAAATGGTTTTTAAACCACACTCTTCTCATGGAATAAATTCCCAAATATTTATTTCCACTGAAAGAACCAAGTACAAAAACTTTATATTTTTAAAATAATTTAAAACACTTTATTATAAAATATCCTTTAAAACATTTAAATTAAAAATTACCTTAATACTTATTCAAAATATATACTTTAAGAATATTTAAAATAAAACTACTTTGTACAATATAAAACTGAATTTCTAACTTTTAAAACATAATACCATGTCACCTTTAAATAATTACTGCTATAAATAGATTAAAAGAAAATACTTACTTTAGAATTTAAACTTTTAGTAATAATAAGTTTTCTAAACATACTTTTAAACAACTTAAAACTTTTTACTTATACTTAAAATTTGTTTGAAACGTACTTGGCTATCTAGGGAAATACACTTCTCTTTCACATCTTTTAAAAATAAATCACTATTTATTTTTAAACAAAATTACCCATTCCTTTAATAAATTCCCACCGTGAATTTATTCGTCCCATTATCCACTGATATATCACTTCACTTTTATAAACCCAGTTTATAAATTCTAAAGTCTCATCTTCTTTAAAAACATAATTTCAAATTTTAAATAAACTTCCAAATCGATTTCAGATTTTATTCCAAATTGAAATAAATTCCTTTGCTTTCTCAATTTAACTCCAAAACCCATCAACTTCACTTTTACTTCTCAAATATGATTTAAAAATCTTATTTAACAATACTTTCATACTTTTCTAAATTCCTTCTTTATCTTTTCAAATAAATTTAATCCTTGAAATTTTAAAATAAACCCTTCATTCCTTTGAACAATATTACTTGAGTTTTAAATAAAATCACTTATTCCCATTTAACCAAAATATCATTTCGCCATATTTGGAATTTTATTTATTAGAATTCTTAAAAAAACAACTTTTATCTTATTCCAATTCATCCTTTAATTTATCCAAATTCTCTATAATTATCTTACTTAAAGAGTTTCTCTTTTATTATGTTTTCAAAATCCAATCTACATATTTTAATAATTCAGCATTCCTAATTATGTTAAATCGAACATAGTATTCAATATTTTCAATCACCAATATAATCTTTTTCAGATTATCAAATAAATCCAATCAAGGAATATTAGAACAAATCTAAATGTTTTGAGGAATCCAGTTGGATCCCTCCAACATGTTTCTCTGCATTCATAGATGTTAGCACAATACAATAATACCAATTCCACTTCGGGGTGGAATATCGCGGTATATGCGATTATATAATATCATCTGCTATTATGCGGTGCATAGGGTCTCATCCGCTATATAATACGAGAAATCAATCACTCCAATACATACTATATATTACTATATATTATACCACATCAAATCAATTCAATCGTTCAACCAATTATTTAAATTTAACCATTTACACAATCCAGAAGAGTGAGATTAACTCACCTTTGATTTTTGTAATTGCAATCCATTCCATCTCGACTTGTTTCCCCATGAATTTAGACCTTGTATATACATTGGATTCATTTTGTTAATATCCGAATAAATTGAACAAATAATTTCCATTTGCTAAATTTGATTTCATTAACAAATAATTTTATTTAAACTAATTTTAGTTTCATAAATTAGTTTTAGAATCTAAAATAAATTAAATATGTTAATAGAACCAATTAATTTCCTTAATAATTTATTTTTAAAAGAAACTAGTAAATTAAAATGTGAGTATGTCTACTTATTTTTATTTTTATTTATTTTTTTTGAAACTGCCCATATATATACTTATAAAATAATTTATATTACCTTTTAAATTCTATCTTCTAAATCATAGGTATATATATATATATATCGTTTCTTAATCTACCTCTAATTCCAATAAGTAAAACAAAACTGACTTTGCCTTATTGTTATTTCTTCTCTGTTTTTCTAACCTTTACGTACATACATAAATCTATGTATAAACTAAATTTAAATTAGCTATCATCATTTCAGATTCTAATTTAAATAACCAACTGTAAATCTTAAATTTAAAACCAGATCAAAATTAATTACCCCAACAGCCACCACCATCGCTCTTGGTCGCGAAAGCATCACCGAACACATCAACTGAGCCTGACAGAAAACGACCACGAAACCCCCAAGTCACGACTTCGAAAACTCCCCAGTTCATACCTTCCACTGCGACACCGATTCACCATTAATCGAAGACTCGACTACGGCTAGCTTCCCAACGAACTCGCTACCTCCCAGGACAAGCGTGCCCCCAAAACCCCAACGAGCTCGTCGCTTCCACAAACAACACAGCCTCGCCCTCGACTTTACCACCAACAGTACGCCTCGCAATCGAACTCGAATTCGCCACCCCAAAACCCTAGGCATAACGGCCCTAGCATTTGCCGTGATTCGGTTTTCAAACAAGATGAGCAACTCGAAAATCAGGCCGAGCAAAAGAACAGGGACGATAGACTGAATTTCGATTTGAGGAAAATGAAGGAAAGAGGGAGACTTCGTAAATTAAAAACTGGGAAGGAAGTTATTTTCGTGAAATTTAATTTTGATTTTGGTTTCCTAAGAAAGAGGAGGATGCGCGACTTATACGTGGAGGGTATGGCGTGTTTTAGAAGATTGGGCATAGTGTTTTAACTTTTCTTTTCCATTATAATATTTTATAATTTTCTTTCTAAAGTATCTCATTTTCGCAAATTAAAATTTAGACCTCCTATCGAGGTGTCCCACTAGGCATTTATAATGTTATACCCCTATTTCGAATGCAATGAAAAAGGTTTCAAATCCTAATTCGATCGTATGGAGAAGATAGTTTTTTCTGATCCAGTTATTTTACAGAATTTCGATATAAATTTCAACGCGTTTATATATCGTATTCTCACACAACAACTCCAATCACTACGAAAATTGAAATCCGACAATAATACAATATCATGGATCCAATGGAATTAGTTTCGTCGAAATCCGAGACCGTGCCTCGAAAGGCTATTTTTAAATATCGATTTAAACGATATATTTTCAAAACATAATGTAACACTTCCAAATTCAATTTTAACACTTTTACTATCTTAGTGCTATCAGTATAAATTTTACAAGCCTTCAAATTATTTTTAACAGGCTTAAAACTGAAGATTCAATAATTTACCCAATTTCGGTTTATTAAATCCAATAACTTAATTGCTAAATAATAATAATAATTGAATTCAAGTTAAAAAATTAATTTTTAAATATTTAAAATCAATTAAATATTCCAATTTCAGACATCCAAAAATTCTGGGTCGTCACAATGTTTATACTCAAAAAGGTCACAAACACATTTTGGACTCAATGGAAGTGATCCCGAGTCCGGATTCGACCGTTTATAGAAAGTCACATTTCGAACTTTAAATTCAACTAATGATGCTATATTAAATTATACATTTAAATATATAATCGTAAAATATGCGGGTTGTTATAATATTACTCAAACGAGATTATAAGAAGAAGCTGTACTTGTAGTCAAAATCAGTGTTGCATTGAACACACATTTGTCAAAGAAATACTCTTGTATAAAAGCCTATTCCTCCGGGCGAAGCGTAGGCAATTGGTTAGTGTATTTGCAAAGAGACCTTCGGGACATGACGTAGGACGGAAGGTCTAAACCATAACAAATATGATTACTTTTAATTTTACCTGCATTATTACTCTGTGCAATTCATACTATCATACATATTATACTATATACATATACAATCCATATAGACTTTCAGTGACGACGACCACTACACTTTGGAGCAGATCTGGAGATGTTTCGGACGATTTAAATTTTTTGGTTAAATCAAACGTGTTCAATTTAATTTTAAATTTTAACATCGACGAATTAGAACTCAAGGTGAGTTAATATCACTTAATTTTGGACTGCTGGTATTAATTTTAAATAGTTAAAATTAATCAATGATTGATTGGTTAAATTGACAAATTATTATCAATTAGATGTGATATTATATATAGTAGTGTAAATATATATACATGTTGGAGTGATTGATATTCCCGCATATACATAGCGGATGACACTCTATGCGCCCCACATAATAGAGGATGACCCTATATACCGCGATATTCTGCCTCGAAGCGAGATTGGTATTTTATGTTGTGCTAATATTTGTGGATGCAGGGAAACGGGTTGGAGGGATCTAAGTAGATTCCACAAAAATGTTGAATTTAATTTCGTATATGGTGATTTATGTTTTGTTGGGATAATATATAACATGTTATTATTTGATTTAAATTGATTGAACGATGTGACAGTCTTTGCTGGATTTTAGTATTTTAAATACAAATAAAATATGGTTTTTGAAATGGTGAAGTATTGTAAGATAGGGATTTTGGAGATAATATTTATATAGAGTGTTGGATAAATTAATTGGATAAGATAAAAGGATTTTTAAAGAATAAATTCTTAAGTGGTACCTGTTAAAATGTAAAAGGTTTAAAAATTGGGATTTTTGGTAAATTAGAAGGATAGAAGGAAATTTGGAATTCGGGATTAAATTGGTTATATGGAAACTCAAGTAATATTTCCAAATTATGAAATGATTCTAAAATCGAGAATTGGCCTTGTTTTAAAAAGAGGATTTTAAATTGTTAACTAGGTAATTTTAAAAGTGTTCATATTATTCTAGGAATAAGTTGTTTAATTGTTTTAAATTTTTTTAAAGCATACTTAATTATTAATTATTTACTTTTTAATGATTGCTAAAGATTTATTATCATTTAAGAACTAATCGGCATTTTTTGTTTTTAAAAGATAAGTTATTAAATATTGATATGGCTTTGTATAATAACTTTTATTTAAGTATATTTTCCTAGGTTAAATTGGGAAATTTGTTTTTGAAACTTATAAGCATTATTTTGAGATAATTTTTAAATAAAGTTTCGAGCAGTAAAGGTATACTCGCATGGTGTAATTGGAGGCAGTGAGTGCCTGCAGTTAAGTTCTGTATTTCTCTACGATAGAGACATAACCATTGAGCTGTGAATCCATGGTTTAATACCGCAGTGGTACTTTCCATATTATTTTAAAAAGGGTTTTCAAATGTTTAAAAAAAATTATACTTTGCGAATATACTAAATTCGATAAGATACATGACCTTTGGTAAAGAGATTTAATTTATTTAAAATATAAATTTAAAGAGGCTTGGTGTTTTTTTATGGAAATGAAGTATTTGGTTGAATTGATTGTTTATTTGATAGTTAAATAACCGACTATCAAATCTAGACCTAAGTATAACTTTGGAAATATCTAGAATAAGCTAGGATTTATATGGTACAATTACCGTTCGAGGTGCTATATTATACGTATAACTCATTTCGTGCTTCTAGGATGTTATAACAAAATTCGTCCACCAACGATTAGGAGGTGATCTTCAGTCTTATTTTCATCTGTTTATTTCCTAGAGAACCGAGGTTGAGTTACCCGGAAATATCGAACGTTTCTTCGAGGAGACAGGGATAAGTTATCCGAAAACCACTTCAATCCAACGAGTATGTTTTCGATGTGAAAATAAGAGCATGGAGTCAAAGATAGAGCAGTGAAATGCAAGGGATAATCGCTACTAATCCTAAGGGTGATTTCAAAATGGATATAGTAGGAATAGTGCCTTCGGTTCCGTTCAGACTCGGAACGGAGTTGTATGGATGAATGCTATCAGTACATTGTTATTGGGGGACAATGAGGATTCTAAGTAAATATTTCTAAAAAGGTAATCATAGCCTCTAGCCTCATCAAATAGGAATGACTGAAAAGCGTGAGAGATGCAGCAAGGCTAAGTGGGTAGCATCCAATTAGGGTATGTTTATCACCTTTCTAGATACCATCGGATATTTTTACTACGATTATGGAAGGAGCTGGGAAAAGGGTGGGAACACCCATGTGATAGCATATTCGGTCTATCTAGGTCAGGGATATTCTAGTCTTGTGTAGCAGGGGATCTGGGCGTGGTCCTCGGTACGTTTTTCTAGACGCATATTGTGACAACCAGCGCCTGGTCATTCATATGGAATCCATTCTCCAATAAGCACCGTGCGGTTTTGATTGTGCCCAACTATGTTGAAACGTGAGATGCAAGCATTTCATCTATTTGAATAAGTATTTGTACTTAGATAATTTATAATATCAGATGATTTTGATATGAAATGTTTTTTGTTATCGTAAGGTAAAAACCCATCGTTTTTATGTGTGGTGTGGTCTTACGAGATACCTTTGATTTTCAAGGATTTTTGGAAACTTTAATAATTAGAATTGAGTGTGTTTTCTCACCCTGGTTTTCCAGACTAACTCTGGTGTTATTTTATTATAATGCTCTAGTCAGACCGAGTATTACAGGTTCGGGTTAGGATGCTTTAGAGCTCAGGAGATAAGCTGGAGACTGAGACGTATTCTCGTACTTGTTTTATTCCACTGTCATGTTTTGTTGAAATTACCAGCAATTGTGAGGGCATGTTGTTATAACTGTCCAGGCTGGTAATTATTAATTTGTGTACTCTGATGCGAGATATGTAGAGTACAGTTTTAGGTTTGTGTAAAGAACTGTTTATATTATATGTTATTCAGTCCGCTGTGAAATCTTGTTTTTTGTTAGTTCTTCTTCTTCTACCTATTTTCTTTTCCCTTAAAAATCTATCTTTCTGGCACTCGATCGTTCGGCATTTATACAATGGGCGTATTTTTTTCGACTTTTCGAGGGTCGAAAGGGTGGGTCGTGATATTGTGGTAACGGAGCTTAGGTTGGCAATATATCTAGGCTTTGGTAGGGATTACTCATTAGATATAGAGTCAGAGTTCTCTAGAATGAGTTTGAGTGTATTAATAGTTATGAGCTCGTAATTGTTAGTGAATATAAAATGTTTTATATTATGTTGACTTATCGATTGAGTGTTTATGTATTTTGGTCGGTACGGGAAGTACAACCTTATCGATAGAGGTTTCTAAACTCTTGAACAAGACAAACCGTCATAGTATTGTTTTAAAGTGGGTAATGAAACAATTTTACCCAAATTATATTTTGATATAAAATAAATAATTTTTCGAAATTATTATAGTGTATACGCTTGGAATGTTTGGTTGTTAATATTATAATAAGAATAAGATTATAAAATTTGAAAGAGCAAAATATATAACTAAATAGAAATTTATAAGTATGATTTATACAAAGAAATTATAACTGGAATTGGATTCAAACCAGAATTTAAAACCTAGAAATTTTGGAAAATGTTTTAAATTAGGTTTGAACTAAATGTGGGGAATTTTTAAATCTTGAGAATTTTTGGAAATGTTTTCCAAAGTGTTTGAAAGGAAGAATGGTGATGTTAATTTTGGAGACATTTTGCATAGAAATTGTTTTAAAGTGGATTTTGAAGTAAGGAAGCACTGAACTCACTTCAGTCGCTACAAATAATCCTAATGATGATGGCCACATCGTCAGTATTCATTTTCAAGTTTCTAAGTGACGGATGGCTACCATAGTGATTAGCTATGATTATTTGTTTGGACATGTCTGATAGACAAGATTTTTTTTGGAAATTCCAAAAGGAAAATTATTTTGGATAAAACAAAGTTGTTTAGAAAATCCGAAAGTATGATTTGATATACATAGGTGGATATGTGTATATTTATGGTTTCAAAATGATTTGAAATAAAACCGTTGAATTCTGGGATTGCTATTTAAATGATGTGAAAAGTTAAGGAGAATCTGTTATTAAATTTATAAATTGATATTGATATTGATAAGAAAGGAAAATGAAAATTTTAATCCCGGAATTAAAATTTAACTTGAGTAAACTAAAAGGAACAAGACAGATTGGAATTTAACTTAAGATAAGTTAAATAAAATTATAATTGGGTTTGAATTTAATTGGATATTAAGTTGAAATGTAGAATAATTATATAATTACAAGTTGTAATTGTTGAATGAAATGGATATACTTAAGCTATGAAATGATGTGAATAGTCCGGAGTGATGATTATAAGATGTAAATGGACTTAAGTATGTAAAATAGGGTTTTAAGTAAATAAGTTCTTAAACTTATAAAATGAGAAAGGAAATGGTAAAACCTAAATAAAAACGATTTAATATTATGGTAAAAGAAAGGAAATTCATAAAAATTGAATTTTAAAAGAAGCATGAATTAAGATGGAATGAATTGTAATTTTTTGAAATGTGATTTTGGAGTATAGTTGGGTTATGAACTTAAGTTATAAGCTGAATATAACTTAAGCAGCGATATGGAATGCTTATAATAAACCTTAGGAAATTTTTTTGTGAAATGATTTGTAAGTTAATTAGCATGGAATGGAATACCGTTCTCTATAAAATATGTGAATTAAATGAAGTGGATGGAAAGGATGTAACATAAGTCAGTAGTAAAGTAAATAGGAATGTAAGTGTATGAACCATGTTGTGATATAATGAATTGTCAAAAATCGATTTATATGAAATGATCCCCAAGTGATGTAGTATAAATTGGATATATTAAGTAAATGAAAGAAAATAAATTGAATGAATCAATTTAAAGGGAATTAGAATTTGGTTTCCATGGAAATTTAACTTAAGTAGTTATTTATGGAATGATTCATAAATAAAATTAACATGGATTGGAATGTTGTTAATGTAAAATGAAGTAAACAAGGTTTGGTGAATTGCATAAATGGGAATCAAATGGGAAATAGAAATAAATTTGATTTAGAGTCAATTTAAAAAGGAATAAATTGAAGTTTAATAAAGTGG
Source organism: Allium cepa (assembly GCA_030765085.1). Taxonomy (NCBI): domain Eukaryota; kingdom Viridiplantae; phylum Streptophyta; class Magnoliopsida; order Asparagales; family Amaryllidaceae; genus Allium; species Allium cepa. The sequence continues at coordinate 118,731,858 of CM060946.1, read as the reverse complement.
ATTTGCATACACTGAAAGTCAATAATGAAAGGAATGCAAAAAAATTGATTGTGAATCAATTTGAAATTGAATAAAAATGAATTTATGCAAGTAAGGAACATATAAAGCAATTGAAATGATATGATTTTTTATGGTAAATATGAATTGAATGCAATAAATTTGGTTGTAAATCATTTCGAATTGAATGAAATGATATGTGAATCTATGGGAAGGGATTAAATTAGTGTTAGAACCTTAAAATTGCTTGTAATATATGTTTGGCATATTCGGGTTAGGAAGGTTATGTGTTGGCTAGTTAAATAAATGAAATGTTATATAATTTTATGTTTATGAAACTTTTGTGCTTATTTTGAGTAAGTATAGGAACAGGGAGCTGTTTGCATAAATTTGGTTTGCGAAAATGCTTATAAATAAGTCGTTCGCTTAAAAACGCTAATATGAGGTACACCAACGCAATAAAATAAAGAAAAGATAATATATTGATATTGTTTTTCCGACCGTGTGGGTCGATGTATATATTTTGTCCCTCTTGTGATATTGTAAAAGGCTCTCCGTACAAAGGAGACGCTGCCAAATTTTTTTAAAAATTAAGTGTGTTAGAAAATTTTTGTTAACTAGAAAAAGGTGATTTTGAATTGTATTAGAAACTGAGGCTTTTGAGTTAGAACTGGAAGCTAATTGTTATGGAGGAAACAAAAAGGTTTAGGAAAGCGAATATAAGATTTTATGGTAGGTTTTAGGGAAGTTAATGGGTTTGGAAGCATTTTCTCGACCTTAACAATTTCGAGGACGAAATTTTTATAAGGAGGATGAAATGTAACGACCTAGAATTTCGATCGTTTAGTTTTGAACATTTAATTTATTTTAAATGTTGGATTTGAATTATTAATTGACTTTGAATATGGAAGAATCGGTGAAATTGTTTATAATTTCAAATACAGCGATTAACAGATTTAGTAGATAGTAAAATCAATATTTGAAATTGGGTAAATATGGGAATCTGGAGTTAAATGGGAAAAGAAATTATTTCTAAAGTCGATTTAAATTCTATTTGGATTCGAATTATAATATTGGACTTTTGAATGGAATTAAAAGTCGATAAGTTAGAAATTGGAAATTTACATATTAATTTAATAGAGAAATTTAATATATGGTAATAATGCAAATAATTGAATTTTGATTTAAAATAAATCAGAATGATTTCTAATATGAATATAAATTCCATGTGAAGTATAATGGAGCTATTAAAATTTTAAAAATTGAAATTTTAGACAATTTGGACAAATTTTAAAATCTCTCAATTTAATCGACGCGTTAAAGTAGCCTTCCAGAAAATAGTCTCAGAATTCGAAGAAACCAGCTCCATTAGATCTGCGATAGTGTATTATTATTGGATTTCAAATTTCTTATCTTTTGGAGTTACCGTTTGGTCGTACGGGATAGAAATGGGTTGAAATAAATAACGAAAAATTAATATTTTAATTTGATTCAAAAATTTATCTTCCACATACGATTGAGTTAGGTCCCGAAACATGTTCCATTGTGTTCGGAACAGGGGTAAAACATTATAAACGCCAGGCGGCTTGCTTCGATTAGAGTGCATTCAAAACAGCATGTAAATTTTGAAATATAATAATAAAATAATGTTGTATACGTGTATAAATACATAGTAAACCCTAGGGTTTTCACAGCCGCTGCCTCTTTAATATTTAATGGCCGAAATTCGATTTAGTTCCACCTCAAATTTCTCGATATCCATCGACAATTGGAGGAAATTTTCGACTGCAGCGTCGAAGAGCTTGATAAGATCTTCGATGCGAACGGTAGTGACCGATTTGTATGCAGTATGGAGGGGGAATTTTGCTCGTGAAGGGCTGGAGTTCGGCAACGTTTTTCTCGCCGTAGGTGAAGTCGAGTTTGCCGTGGTTGATGGTGTGGAGGCGGCGTTCGTAGGTGGAGACAAGAGTGGTGGCTGATCGAGTTGTCGATGAGTGTTGAGGCACGATAAATCGATTTTGGAAGGGTAGCGATGGATTCGAATAGGCCTAGTAGTGTACGCCTGAAGAAAAGAAGAGCGGCCTTGATTCCTATAGCAAATCATATGGCCATGGTTTTTCAGAATATATAAAAAAAGGAATTTATTTATGAAATTCATATTCAAAACTTTAAAATTGCATATCTTGTTCATACATTGTCAGAATCGGACGAAACAAGCAGACGGGATCGTGGGAACGAGCACTACACTTTAGAAAAGATCTAGAGATGTTTGGGACGAGTTTAAAAATTAGGTTAAATCGAACGTGTTCGATTTAATTTAAAATTTTATCGTCGGCGAATTAAAACTCAAGTGAGTTAATCTCACTCAATTTTGGACTGCTGGAATTAATTTTAAGTAGTTAAAATTAATTAATGATTAATTGGTTAATTGATAAATTATTATCAATTGGATGTGATATTATATATAGTAGTATATATATTGGAGTGATTGATATTTCTGTATATATATAGTAGATAAGACCCTATACGCCCCGCATAATAGTGGATGACCCTATATATCGTAATATTCCGCCACGAATCGAAATTGGTATTTTTATATTGTGCTAACATTTGTGGATGCAAGGAAATAGGTTGGAGGGATCCAATTGGATTCCTAAAAAATGTTGAATTTAATTTCATATATGGTGATATATGTTTTGTTAGGATAATCTGTGATAGCTTATTGTGTGATTTAAATTAATTGAATGATACGACAGTTTTTGCTTGGTTTTGTTACTTTAAATACCAATAAAATATGGTTTTTGAATAGGTGAAGAATTGTAAAATAGGGATATTGGAGGAAATATTTATATAGAGTGTTGGATAAATTAATTGGATAAGATAAAGAGATTTTTAAATAATAAATTCTTAAGTGGTACCTGTTAAAATTTAAGAGGATTAAAAATTGGGATTTTTAGTAGATTGGAAGGATCGAAGGGAATTTGAAAATCAGCATTAAATTGGTTATACAGGAACTCAAGTAAGATTTTCAAGTTATGAAATGAAGCTAAAGTCGAGAAATGGTCTTGTTTTAAAAAGAGGATTTTAGATTATTAACTAGGTAATTTTAAAAGTGTTAATAATATTCTAGAAATTAGTTATTTAATTGTTTTAAATTGTTTCAAGCATATTTAATTAATAATTAGTTACTTTTCAATGATTGTTAAAGATTTATTATCATTTAAGAACTAATCGGCATTTTTGTTTTCAAAAGATAGATTATTAAATATTAATATGGCTTTGTATAATAACTTTTATTTAAGTATATTTGCCTAGGTTAAATTGGGAAATTTATTTTGAAACATATAAGCATTATTTTGACATAATTTTCAAATAATGTTTCGAGAAGTAAGGGTATACTCGCATGGCGTAATCGGAGGCAGTGAGTGCCTATGGTTAAGTTTTGGATTTCTCTAGGATAGAGACATAACCATCGAGCTGTGAATCCATGGTTTGATATCGCAGTGGTACTTTTCATATTATTTTAAAAAGGGTTTTCAATTATTTAAAAAAAAGATACTTTGTTAAATTCGATAAGATAAGTACATGACCTTTGATAAAGCGATTTAATTTATTTAAAATTTAAATTAGAAGAGGCTTGGTGTTTTTTGTGGAAATGAAGTATTTAGTTGAATTGATTGTTTATTTGATAGTTAAATAACTGATTATCAAATCTGGACCTAAGTATAACTTTGGAAATATCTAGAAGAAGCATGGGATTTATATTATTCAGTTACCGTTTGAGGTTCTATATTGTACGTATAACTCATTTTGGTCTTCTCAGACGTTATAAGGAAATCTGTCCGCCAATGGTTAGGAGGTGATCTCCGATCTTATTTTTGTCTGTTTATTTCCTGGAGAACCGGTGTTGATTTTACCTGGAAATATCAAACGTTGTTTCGAGGAGACCAGGATCAGATAAGTTATTTGAAAACCACTTAGATCCAACGAGTAAGTTTTCCATGTGAAAATAAGAGCATAGAGACGACGATGGAGCAGTGAAGTGCAAGGGCTAATCGTTATTAATCCTAAGGGTGATTCCAAAATGGATGTAGTAGGAATAGTGCCTTCGTTTTCGTTCGAACCCGAAACAGGCTTATATGGATGAATGTTATCAGTACATTTTTATTGGTGGACAATGAGCATTCTAAGTGAATATTTCTAAAAAGGTAATCGTAGCCTCTAGCCTCATCAACCGGGAATGACTGAAAAGCAGAGGAGTTGCAGCAAGGCTAAGAGGGTAGCACCCAATTAGGGTATGTTTATCACCTTTCTAGATACCCTCCGATATTTTTACTACGATTATAGAGGAGCTTGAAAAAGGGTGGGGACAGCCGGGTGATAGCAGTCTATCCTGGTCAGGGATAGTCTGGTCTTGTGTAGCAGGGGATCCCGACATGGTCCACGGTACGTTGTTCTAGATGCATACTATGACAGGCGATACCCCAGTGCTTAGTCATTCGTATGGAATCCATTCTTCAATAAGCGTCGTACGGTTTTGATTGTGTCCAACTATGTTGAAATGTGAGATGCACGCATTTCAACTATTTGAACAAGTATTTGCACTTGGACACTATTATAATATCAGATGATTTTGATGTGAAATGTTTTTGGTTATCATAAGGTAAAAACCCATCGTGTTTATGTGTGGCTGGTCTTACGAGATAGCATTGATTTTCAAGGATTTTTGAAAACTTTAATAATTCAAATTGAGTGTGTTTTTCTCGCGCTAGTTTTCCAGACTGACTCGGGTGTTTTTTGTATTATAATGCTCGGGTCAAACCGAGTATTACAGGTTCAAGTTAGGATGCTATGGAGCTCAGGAGATGAGCTGGAGACCGAGACGTATTCTCGTACTTGTTTTATTCTACTGTAGTCTATTGTTGAAATTACTTGGAATTGTGAGGGCAGATTGTTATAATTGTCCAGGCTGGTAATTTTTGATTTGTGTACTCTGATGTGAGATATGTAGAGTACAGTTTTGGATTTGTGTAAAGAACTGTTTATATTATATGTTATTTAGTCCACTGTGAGTTCTGTTTTTGTTAGTTCTTCTTCTTCTACCTATTTTCTTTTCCCCCAACAATCTGTCTTTCTGGCACTTGGATCGTTTGGCATGTTATACAATGGGCGTATTTTTGTCGACTTTTAAAGGGTCGAAAGGGAGGGTCGTGGCAGAAAAGGTTCTTGAAAACTCTTTTCTTTATAATTCCAAAAAAAGAGTTGTACAATTTGGATCTATTTTGAGGGAGATATGGTCAAAAGAAGAAGTACTTTTGGACTTGAAAATATGGGTCAAAAAATACCCTGCAAAGAAATGATATCTTGAAATAGCTGGCATCAAATTTGAAGAAGTGGTACAAATGAAAGTTGTAGACACTAGAATTTCTACGGTTTAATAAATAGAATTTCTCCATTAGTATAAGTGGTTAGGAATACATAGTAAAATAAAGTGGAAGAAAAATTTGAAGAAGGGAATGGCAATTTATAAGCAAGAGAAAAAAATGAATTACCTAAATGCCCTTGTCTTTACCTTAAACTACCCTCTTGCCATTTCACCTAGCCTTCTCCACCTCATATACTCACACCCACACCTTATTCCCTCTTCTCATTTCCATGCAAACATGTTTAAACAAGTTTAAGTACTCTTTGTACATGATATTTTTGATATTTCTAATGATGTGACATTTATACTTTTATTTTAAACTTTATATACTTAGGTATGAATGCATATATTAATTTGCTAATACATACATGTATGCATATAATAACTTATTTACAAATGTGTATACTTATGTTAAAGAGTTCACAATGTTCTCGATAACTTTTAGCCAATGAAAAGTCAAAAATTTGAAAAACGAACTCCGGTCACGTTTTTGATTTTTCTTCGACTGAATATTTTTGTAAACAAATTTTGAAAACTATTTACCATTATTATTTATTATTTAAAAGAGTTTTATTTTAATTATAAAACCTATTATTTGAATATTTAAAATTAATTAAATGTTCCTAAATTAATGCGATGAAATTATGGATCATTACATGAATGGTAGTTTGGAGCGTTCTCAATTGTTTACGAATACTAGAGAATTATTAACAGAAACAAAAAACTCCTTATGAAGGAGTAATCTGACTTAAACTTCTTAAGCGATATTGAGTATAGCTAGCCAATATCAAATTTATATTCAAAATTTGACTGATAAGTTTTAAGCTGGAAATGTTCCAAATATAAGGCTATGAGTAACTCAATATAAAGGCTAAGTATGTCGCCTTGAATAGTAACATGGCAAAAGAAATGTATATATAACAAACGCAAAAATTCATAACTGACTTAAGGGTGATTCAGAAAATTGAGAATCCCATGACATTGTTAATTATATGATAACAATGTCATGACATAATACATAATAGAACTTAGAACTCACTGAAATCGAGAGACATACTCTGAATTGTTTCATACGATATACGTAGTTTATCAACGTCAAAGAGAGTTGATTGACAGAGTAGATAACTGAAACATAATAGCATACCCGGTTACCGAGGCACTGGCCCTATTGGTTCTGAAGTAATCATTTGAAGAAGTTTGGATAAGATTACGTAATTGACTTGAAGTGCAAGTAGGAGATTGATAAAGTCATGGGTATGCCCAAGGGACAATTATGTAATATGTTACATATATATTAATCAATAAACAATCTTTTTAGAAATAAAAGGTTTTTCAATCTTTTATATACTTGACATATTATGTTTAAATTAATTAATTAATTTAATTAAAAGTATATTAATAGAAAATTCATATATGGTACATTTTGTGATAATAGTTACAAAGTGTTCTAACCATGAGTAATTTATCACAATGAAAATAAATATACCATTTTTTTGTACTCCTAGTAAAGATGTATCGTCGTTGGGTACTGATACATCCATTAAGACTAGAGTGGTAACACCTCTAATTTTAAATAACATTATTCAGGAGATTTAATTAGATAAATTAAATAGAATAATATAGAGGTTAGAGTGATAAGGGGATTGAGATTTGAAAACTAATTAAGGTGACACCTTAACTAAATGAATATATAAGTGTGATTTATAAATTTGAAATTTAAGAGAATAAGGCAAGGGGAAAAAGGGAAAAGTCGTATACCATAACCCCTAAACCCCTTACCTCATTCTCATTCGCATTTTCAAAAACCAAAAATATAAATAAAGGAGAAACAAGGCCAACCATAACCCTAAGAAGAAGAAAAAGAGCAAAATCCAATTAGAAGCTAAGATTCAAGCTAGGAAGATTGAAGCAAAAGAAAATCTCAAGTTCCTTCTCTAAACAAGGTGAATAATGATCTAAAATATCTCATATAAGTCTTCCTAAACGTTTTAATTCATATTTAAGGTTTAAAACTGTATGATTGGATGAATGATGATATGCTTTGATCTATATGCCATGTTATAATTTAAAAAAGGATTTTTGTGGGATAATATAATTTGATTTTAAGATTAAGTATGTGTATCGACTATCTTAAGAAGTGAAGTTCTTCAACTGTGACCGGATTGGACATTACAAGAATCAGTGTCCAAAATCAGTTAGAGAGGACAAGGAAAAAGCTTTTCTCTAGAACCACCATCTTTTACGCCAACTGCTGCTAAAAAGGAAAGTATGTGATGGAAAGTACGCTTTTGATTTATAATATACCAGTTAGGGTACTATTTGATACAGGTGCATCGCATTCATTTACATCCCAGTGTTTGGTATATAAATTATGTTTAGAACCCCCATACCTTGTTATTCCATATTGGTTATGAATCTGATAGGAGGGTATACAACTTTGGGGATGAGATGTGACAAGTTCGAACTTGATTGGTCAAGTTATAAGTTTGCATGCAATTTGTATGCTTTTGATTTCATAAGCTTGGGATCATTTTGGGTATGGATTGGTTAGATAAATATGATGTGAGGATATTTTTGCTAAGATTAGGAAATATCGCTAAGACACCCCAATAGTCATGACCGGATTATATAATTGGTGGAGAAGTCTTAACAAGTGCTTAGGCTCCAAATGCAATGGTAGCAGAAGAAGAGTCAAAAAAGGTTTTGATAGCAAGATATTTTGCAGATGTTTTTGAGCCGTCACAGGAATACCATCGGAGTAAGCCATCGAGTTTCGGATAGATCTTGTGCTAGGAGAAGAACCAGTAAGTAGACCATCTAGCAGGATGATACCTATCGAGATGAAGGAATTAAAGGTGCAGCTAATGGATTTAGAAGGAAAGAATTTTATTAGATCATGCAGTTTTCCGTAGGGAGCTCCCGCGATGTTGTGATGAAATCGGATAGGTCGTTAAAGGTGTGTATCAACTATCATAAGTTGAACAAGAAGACGATCAAGAATAGATACCCTTTTCCAAGAATCAATGATTTATTTGATTAGAGAGTGGAATCAGAGTTTTTTCCCAATTGGATTTAGCGACAGGTTTCATTCAGCTAAAAGTGGTAGAGGATAGTATTTCGTTGACAGCATTTCAATCTAGATATGGTTCGTATAAGTGGTTAGCGATGCCATTCGGGTTAACCAATGCGCCACCCTTCTTCATGGATTTGATGAACCGAGTTTCCTAAGAGCACTTGGATAGGTTTGTATTGGTGTTCATATATGACATTTTAATATATGGTAAGGATAAAAGAGAGCATGGGGTCCATCTTAGAGTGGTGCTGGAGAGGCTGAGGCAGCATCAACTGAAAGTAAAGTTTCCAAAATGTCATTTCTAGAAGAAAGAAATTAAGTTTCTTGGTCACGTGGTTTCAGAGAAGGGTTTGTCAGTAGATTGGAATAAGATTGAGGCTATTAACAAGTGGAAGAGACTTGAGATGGTGACTAAAATCAGAAGTTCTCATGGACTTGCTGGTTATTGCCAGAGATTCATTTAGGATTTCTCATGGATAGCAGCGCCTTTGACTATGCTAACCAAGAAGGATGTGAAGTTTATTTGCTAAGACAAATGTTAGGAAGCATTTCTTAAGTTAAAGCGTTTGTTGACCAATGCACTTGTGTTAGTAGTTCCAGACGGGAATCAAGGATTAGTAGTGGATACCGATGCATGTGGAACCGGACTAGGGTCTCTGTTGATATAGAAAGGTAAAGTTATTGCCTACGCTTCACGACAGCTTAGACCGCATGAAGAGAGATATCCTAATCCTGATCTAGATTTAGCAATGGTGATCTTTGCACTGAAAATATAGAGATAGTTTCTCGAGTTATACACGGATCATAAGTCCTTAAGGTATTTATTCTCTTAGAAGGAGTTGAATATGAGGCAGCAGAGGTGGCTGAAGTTTTTAACAGCTTATGATTTTGGTATAGAGTATACACCTGGAAAAGGAAATAAGGTAGCGAATGCTCTTAGCAGAAAACATCAGAATGTGGTGTTAGCTATGTTAACAGAATGAAAGAACCTAGAGCTTTGACTACTTGTAGCGTGCAGTTAAGATCAACTGCTTGTTTTAGTTAGAACGTTGCCATGTTATCCTGCTTAGGAGCTCGACCAGTTCTAATCGAAAGGATAGCTTCTAAACAGAATATGGATCCACTGTTAGCCAAGAAGATTAAAAGGCTTGAGGTTGGATTGGAGATTGATGATCTAAAATATTTTAGTCTTGACTAGAGGAGATGGTTGAGAAAGAATGGATGGTTGTGTGTTCCGAGTGTTGGGGACTTAAGAGAGAAGTCCTTAGGGAATGTTATGGATCCAAATTTACGATTCATCCTGAGGGAACCAAGCTGTATCAAGACATGAAAATGAGTTTCTACTGGGAAGGTATGAAGAAGAGTGTTGGCTTGTAGGTAAAGTAGTGTATGAACTATTAACAAGTGAATGCCAAACTTCAAAAGCCGAGTGGGTTGCTTTAACCTTTGGAGATACCAGTTTGGAAATGAGATTCGGTGTCCATGGATTTGATGGATGAGTTGCCAAGATTTAATCAACAAAATGAAAGTATATGAGCTATAGTGGATAGGTTGAGTAAGAGTGCCCATTTCATTCCAGTTAAGTCAACCAGGATGGCACCTTGTTTAGCTAAGTTATTTATGAAGAACATAGTTAGACTGCATGGGAGTCATAGTAGTGTAGTAAGTGATAGAGATACTTTATTTACTAGCGAGTTCTGATAGAGTCAACAGGATGTGTTAGGTACCAAGCTAAAGATGAGTACTACTTATCACCCTCAAATATATGGACAGACATAGAGATTCAACGGTACTCTAGGATTCGTTGAGAGCTAGTGTGCAAGATTTTGGTGGATCATGGGAAGACCACCTACATCGAGTTGAGTTTTCCTATGATAACGGTTATCAAACTAGTATAGAAATGGCACCTTTCGAAGCTTTGTATGGGAGGCCATGCTAGTCACCAGCATGTTGGTTGGAAACTGGAGACAGATTAGTCTTAGGTCCAAATCTGGTAAAAGATGCAATAGAGAAGATTGAGTTGATCCGAGGTAGGTGAAGGAAGCTCGGTCTAAACAAAAGAGTTACTTAGATAAGTGGCGTAAAGATCTATAGTTCTCAGTTGGAGATAGGGTTTTCATTAAAGTATCACCGATGAAGGATAGGGTATGATTCGAAAAGTCAGGGAAACTGGCACCGAGATATATTGGACTGTTCTCAGTTATAGAGAGGATTAGAATGCTCACATACAGAGTAGAGTGGCCGAGCAGTTTAGCAGGTGTCCATAATGTACTTCATGTGTCTGATCATAATAAGTATGTGCATGATCGAGACTACTATTCCTCTGACTACATTAGAAGACTTAATTGTAGAACCAGATCCGACCTTAGCTAGACAACCAGCTCGGGTTGTAGCAAGAGATGAGAAGATTTTATGAAACAAGACAGTCAAGTTGGTGAAAGTTCAGTGGAGCGGCAACGAGAAGGCTGTACTTAGGAGACAGATGATAGAATTAGAGATACTTATGCTAATCTTCTTTAAGGGTATGTTTTATATTTACTTTATATAGATTGTTTCCTAGTCAGGTAGGCTAGTATGGTAGTTAGGAGATGTTACAAATGATTATTATGGTTAGTATTTAGTCCATGCTGAATTTCAAGGACGAAATTCTTTAAGAGGAGGAGCCTATAACAACCCTAATTATAAATAACATTATTCAGGAGATTTTATCAGGTAAATTAAAAAGAATAATATAGAGGTTAGAGTGATAAGGGGGATTGAGATTTGAAAATTAATTAAGTTCATGTCTTAACCAGATGAATATATAAGTGAGATTTATAAATTAGAAATTTAAGAGAATAAGGCAAGGAAAAAAAGGAATAGCCGTATTCCATAACCCTTAAACTCCTTACCTCATTCTCATTCATATTTTCATGAACCAAAAACATAAACAAAGGAGAAACAAGGCCGGCCATAGCCCTAAGAAGAAGAAGAGAAAAATCTAAATAGAAGCTAAGATTTAAGCTAGGAAGATTAAAGCAGGAGCAAATCTCAAGTTCATTATCCATCAATGGTGAATAGCGATCTAAATCATCTCATATTAGTCTTCCTGGACATTTGTATTTGAGTTTAAGGTTTAAAACTGTATGATTGGATGAATGATGGTATGCTTTGATCTATATGCCATGTCACAATTTAAATAAGGATTGTAATTCGAATTTAAGGTTAAAATCGTGCAAATTGATTTCAAATGCCATGATGTTTGAATATGCTGTGCAAAACATTATTTTGAATATGGGTTTAAATTTACATAATATTCTAAGCTATGGATAATTAACTATGAATTTTGATTGAAAGAAATTGTTAATTATGGGTTTAAATTATTTAAGGTGATTAAGTAATGTTTTCAGGTTTGGAATTTTTATATGTCAGAAAACTATTAAAAGTGAATAATTTTGATTTTTGGGGATTTTTCCTAAGTGTTTTAATATGGTTATTAAATTATTTAAGTTAGAGTACTTAAATGCTTTAAAGTTTTGTTAAGGGGAAGGGCTTATTTGTTAAAATGATTTCATTTGTTAATAGTTGAAATTAGCAGCCTTTAGAAAAGAAACTTTTATAAAGAATTGGCAATCAATCATATTTTGATAAATTAGACAAGTTAGATAAAAAGAAATTACTTTGAAAGGCATATAAATCAGTTTTATTTCGAATTACAACTTCGGCACTTATGTTCATTTTAATTCCTACTGCTTTTTTACTTATTATCTATGTAAAAACAATTAGCCAAAATGATTTTTGCTTGCTTCCGTCATCATACTTCAGCAAATGCACCCATTCAAAACCAATGCACATGGTATCAAGTAGTTGATACGCAGTGTATTAGAGACAGGTGGAAGGAACTATGTCGAAGACATGCTTTTGAAGGGGTTGAAGCCATTTTTATAAACTTTTGAATCAATCCAACTTGTCTTTTTTTAAAGAAGCTTTCGAAATAGTTTTCGTTGTTAAACCTATTTGATACCTAGTTGTTGCATTCATACCTTTCGAATCAGTTAGAGGCTGCTTTTCTTTATAGTATTCGAAAGGGAAGCTTTTGCCTTTTTTAATTTTAAAGCTGCTTCCTCAATGCCTTTCGAAAGGGTTGTTTAAGCCACTTTTAGTAAGAGTTTTGGAGGCAGTGGTTTCGAAAGTTTGGTCTCGAAGCTATACTTTTCCCCAGTTATTTTATTTGAGATCAATACTTTTGATAGGGTTACTTTTGCTTTTGTTCTCCTTGACCTTATAGTTATATTAAATGTTTAACCTAATGGTTTTGAAAGAAATATTTTAATAGGTTTCAAAGCTATGTTTCCAAAAATTCTTACTTGAACTAAATACCTTCGAAATGTATATCATTACTTGTTTTGAAAGGTATGATTTTCAATGTTATGAAAGGAATGTTTCCAATGCTTATGGTGTAACGACCTGCCTTTCATTCCATAAAAAATGCATCATTATTAAGAAAGAAATGGATAGAAAAGATGAGAAAAAAGGAACTAAACAAAACCAAGATCTCACAGTGGAACGAATAAAATATATTGATCACATATATATTACATGGTATCATATACATCAGAGTTTTCACAGATTATACACCACTTGTTAGGCAATTATAAAGACTTGTCCAATCATTACAACTCAAGTACATCATAAAGATACAGTTACAAACACTTACATAGAGGAACCATAATATTTATATACGCTGAAGCCTCCTGCTCCATATCTCCTCCAGAATGCGTCAAAGCTAACCTGAATCCCTTGGCTACTCATAAAAATTTGAGTACCCGAGAGTTTAATAAAATAGAAAAACTCCGGGTCAGACATGGGTCTAGTATGAGTAAACGGGTTAAAGTTGCTTAACTTTTAAAAATCATTTGAAAAGAAAGGTATCTCATAAGACTTCCCATACATAAACATGGAAAAGCTTTTACCTTACGATAACCAAAACATTTGATAGGAAATCCAGTGGTATTATAATAGTGTCTAGGGTTTTCAAGTAAAATACAGAAATAGCTGGAATGCTTACATCTCACGTTCCAACATAGTTGGGCACAATCAAAATGTACGGCACTTATTGGAGATTGGATTCCATATAATGGCAGGGCTACTGGGGTACCGCCCATCACAGTACGTGGCCTAGATCTCCGTACCGAGGATCCACCCTGAACCCCTGCAACACAAGACCGGAACCATCCCTTACTGGATAATCCCGAATAAGACAACCCCGCAGTTATTCATGGCCAACTTCCCACACAGCCGAAATAAAAAGGGATCTCTAGACAGGGGAAATCTTATCCTACTTGGGTGCTATCCACTTAGCCTTACTGCGCCTCTCATGTTTTAGTCATTCCCAGTTGATGAGGCTTGAGGCTACGATTACCTTTAAAGAACGCATATCTTTGAATGCTCATTGTCCTCAAATAACGATGTTTTGAAAGCATTCGTTCCATACAAGTTCGTTCCGGGTTCAAACGAAATCGAAGGCACTATATCGTTACACTCATTTTGGAATCACCCTCAGAGTTAACGACAATAGCTCTTGCACTCTTAATCGTCATCTCGAATCTGAAAGCACAATCTCCTTTATACTCATTTTGGAATCACCCTCGGAGTTTTAACGACAAATAACCCTTACACTTCGAGTCTTCATCTTCACTTGAGTTCATGAGCTATTGTTTAATTTGGATCGATGTGGTTTTCGGATATCCAAATTTGGAAATCTGATCCCCGTCTCACCGAAATCCAAAACATCGTCTTAATGTCCAAGTTATTTTAGTTTAAACAATTTAATATATATTATCTATATTCACACTGATAGATAATTCACATTACCACAGATAGATATTCCATATTTCACAATTCAACCAAACATCTCATAGCACAGAATAGCACATATCACCATATCGGAGATATCAGATAGTCCAAGGCATTCAATATCATTCAATCATCCATAAGCAAGATTTATTTAGCCAACCCTTTCTAATTAATTCAAATAAATTAAATTAATTACTTCCATTACTATAAGTCCTGCTTACTTAACCATTAATTAATTCCAAACCAATTTAATTAATCAACCTTTAATTATCCATCTTAATTAACCATCCTTGATTAATTAGTAATTAACCTTTAATTAATTACATAGATTAATTACCTTTAACCATTCACATTAGTTAACCTTTAATTATTCTCATTAATTAATTTATTATATTAATTAATGATACTCAAATTATTTTCATTAATTCATTTCTCTTTTAATTAATTACATTTAACAAGTAATCTTTAATTAAACATATTCATTAATTAACCTTAATTAATCACATTCAGTAATTAACTACCCCTTTTATCACTTACATTAAACTAACTCTTTAATTAATTATATCCATTAATCCTTTAATTAACTACATTAAGTAATTAATTCTTAATTACTTCCATTAAATAATTATCCTTTTATTAATTACATTCAGTAATTTCCCATTAATTACTCACACTAAGTAATTACACTTAATTAATTAAGTAATTATACTTAATCAATTTCATAAGTGATTATCCTTAATTAATTAAATTAATTAATTATCTTTAACTAATTAATTTAATTAATTAACCATTATTTAATCATATTTATTAATTATATTTAGTTAATCGTTTAAATTAATTAACCCCTATCACTAGTTAATGATCCATACATTAATTACATTGATTAACAATCCCTTAATTATCTTCATTAAGGAATTACCCTTTATTTATTAACACTAATTAATTTACCCTTATTAATTACATTAAGCGATTAACCTTTAAATTAATTTCATTAATTAATTATTCATAATTAATCACAACCTTAATTAATTTAAAGATAAATTCTTTTTCTTCATTAAGTACATCATTAAACTTATTATAAAACAATTTGGAAATTAATTTAAAATATTAAACTTTAAATTAAATTTTGAAACTTATTCTAAATCTTGTTTAATAAATTGATTTGAAAATTTGGTTAACATCCCTTGGGAACTTATCCTTTTTAAGTACACTTTTTTTTTAAACTTGGCAAAACATTTCCTTTGCCTTTTTAATAAAAATTGTTAAATCATTTTTAAACCAAAGTAATCTTAAAGAAACATTTAACTTTAGATTTAATTTTGAAAACTAGTTTTTTTAAACTTGATTATCTTCTTTTGAAAAAACTTATTTAATTAATACACAATAAAATTTCATTAGCTTTGAACTTAATACCATTGCATTTAACCAGGAAACACAATTACTACACACACTATACCTGGTAACAAAACTGCCCGAGCCAAAATTAGCAAAACCCAGACAATTATAAACTTTCCCGAGCAATACTCGCGTTCATCTTCCCCCGAGTCACTCTCGCAAACAACATGTGATGGTCCCGAGCCAACTCTCTTTCCCCAAAACCCGCTAATTCTTCCAGACACATCGTGCACCAGTGCACATACATCGTCGCACCCACCTTCTCCGACCCTTCCTCCGATCCTCGACCAGTCGACGACATCCCCACCATCCCTTACGACCACTCAGATCGCCGATATCGCCAAAGGAATGAAAAAAAGCTATCGAACACACAGGTATCAAAACTCGATCAATCAAAAGCCCTCGCCGACGACGAACTCCACCACCAAATCCTCAAACATCTCGTCCAAAGTTGCGCCTCAAATCCCCGCATCTATTCCCCTCCTCGTGATCTGATCCGATGCACCAACGACGTCGAGATCGCCTCGACATCAACCCTGTCAAAAACAGGTCAACAACCCTAGATCATCGATCCTTAGCCACCACAGTCTTCTAAAAATCCCTTTTCCAATTTTCCTGAAATCCCTAACACTCCAGCCTTTCACAGTAATGATCACGTCGCTCAACACTTCGCAGTCCATCAGAATTTGACATAAAGCAAAAACCAATCATCTCACTAATTCATGATATATACCATCTTAAAAACCACGAAATTCATATCTAAATTCATGCTTCTCTCATACAAATCAGATTCTGAAATCTAGAAATGAAATTATAATAATTGTTTTAAACTTGTCTTCGATTATTACTGTAATCTTCAATTTCCAGAATATTTACTAAATATATCACTTAAAATTGTTTTTAGAAATAAGATTATATTGTTATAATCAATTTCTTTTTAATAACCATAGTCAAATAGTGATTCTTTGGGAAGATAGGAATTTTTAATAGTTGTTTTAAGCCAGAGATTTCAACAGAGACATATATGCATATATATATACAGGCACGCTTACAATATATAGTGTAACATTCCAGAACTTTAGCCAAGTTTAATTTGACAATTAATTTAATTTTGGAATTAAATTGTGAAATTTATTTGTGAATTAATTAGAAATTTCCAGAATAAATAAATATTTTAGATTATAGATAGAATTTTGGTTTCAAATTTAAGGCTAACTATTTTATAAACAAAAATTGGATTTAAAAATTAATATATTGGAAATAAATTGGATTTGAAATTTTATTTTTAAGCTAATAAGGATTTGTTTCTAATTATATTAAATATGCATTTTGATTTAAAAAATGATGTTTTGAATTTGAAATAATAAATTTTTCTAAAGGCTAATTAAGTATGAAACTCTAATATATTTATTTATGTGTAGTTGAATTTTAAAACTATTTATCTTTAAAATATTATACAATGATTAATAACGAAATTTATTTATTTTAAAAAGAGTTATATAAGTATATGTAATTGAAAAAAATGTGTAGATATATATAAGATCAAAACAAGAATAAATAAAAAGTTTTATCTTTTGGAAATAAATAAGAAAATATACATATGTAAAATTGGCTTGTAAATTCATAAATTAAGATTAAGTATGGTTTAAATTATAAATTATAAATTAAATTGAATAAAGGTTTTAAACATAATATTGCTTATATTAACAAGTGTAAGTAAAGTAATATGAGTTTGCACAAGTGCAATTTAAAGATAGTATGAATTTAACAAGTGTCATACTCTATATTTCTTTAAATTTTAAAACCTAAATAATATGAATGAAAAGAAAGAAGAAAAAATTCCTGGTTATCATTTCAGTTCAAAAACTCCCTCATCTTCAAATCTAAAATCAGGAGAAAGAAAAAAAGAAAGAAAAATCAAAACTGAAATTAAAAGCTTCAACTTCAAATCACGAAAATGAAAATAATATAAACCAGAGAAAAGAAAAGAAATTCGACAACATCAGTATTTCTAAATTTAAGCAAGTAAACATCAAAGTAGATTCAACGAGATCAAAACAATCACCATCTCAGGAATATCAAGCATGCAGCAGACAATGTTTAACAAGTTCAACTAAAATAGCAAGCTAAGGATCAAACAATTGCAGTTTAAAAATTAAAGCATCTCAGCTAAGCAAGTTAAAGATCAGATTCAACTCAGCAAGTAACAGATCTAAATCAAGTCAAAAAGAATTAAAGAAAATTATTCCCTGTTCAATCAAAAGTTCCAGGCTCTGTTCTTCTAGAAGCCAAGTGAGCAAACCTTTAATCTTAAACCTTAGATCTGTTTGAATTTTTGGTTTGCATTTCATCTGGGAAGTTATGAATTAAATATGTTGAGATGGTTATATATTTGTGCCTGTAGGTGTATGTAAACTGTGTGCATATATCTGGAATCTAGGAAAATGCCTCTGTTAACAAAATTTACAGGTTTTAATAAAGTTCAAAATTCAATTTCACCTTCCTCAATCATTAATAGCTTGTGATTTTAAGACAAAACCTATTTAACATCATCAAAACTGAATTTTAAAAATATATTTTCATGAAAATATGAAGTGTTGTTGTCCGGAAAGAGAAAAAAACAGTATAAATCCAAATTTATCCAAATTTCAACCTGCATGTATTCAAGATTCATTTACATCATCCAAATCCATTTCGAAAATAATGATTTTTAAAGAAAAAATCAGAGTTTTTAGTTTCGAATTGGGATGGCATTTGCGAGATGAACGAGATATGGGTTTTGGGGAAAATCTGGCGATCGACGCATGTTTGGGTGTCGAGATTTTTTCCAGAGATGCTGGAATGATTGTTGAATTCGAGAAAAATACGAGATGATTTTATAATTCATCGTGGTTGGTGATTGAAGTTGATTTAGGGTTTAACAACCCAGTATGGTCGATAATGTTTTAAAGGGAAATTCGTCATCATCGAGGCGATTCAGGCGATCGCAGGTGGGGGAACGAGGCGAGGAGGCTGTGATGCATCTTTGGCATGGATGGCAAGTTCGCTGGTGGTCATGAGAGTCGGCACGTGGTGATTTTCTGATGGAGGTTAGTTCCATTATTTGGATCGAGTGACTCAAATTCGATTTTCGCGTTTGCTCGAGATTCTGGGTGATCGTGGTGACGGCATGAGTAGTCGTTGACGTGTGGAGGATGGTCGTGTCGATCGCCATTGCTCAGATGAACTGTGCATATGCACGGTGCACATTTGGGTGCTGGAATTATTGTAGTTTGGGAAGACGATGGAGTCCCAGGTTCAAGTGCATGAAAATGGTCGAAAAACTCAAAGCGGATGAAGATTGCGTATGGCTCGAAGTTTAGCTCAGGAAGACTAAGTGGTTGGCCCGGGCTTGAGAATTTTGTGTAAAACAGTTTTTAAGTTAAAATTTTAATCAAGTTTTATAAATTTTAAATTGAGTATTAATGAATTTTGTCAACAAATTCTTTTATACAATTCGTGTTTTTTTGTATCAATTAAAGGTTTTAAATATAACTCATTTTTTTAAAAAAAAATTGTTTAAATATATTAAAAAAACCTCTAATATTTAAAGAAATAAATTTAGGATGAAAGGATTTACTTTTGATTTGATTAAAGTCTTAAGTGATTATTTGATTTAAGATAATTATTTTATGTAAGAAACAAATTTAAGGATGATTACATAATAAAAGATTGATTAAGGTTAATTTATTTCATAATTAAGAATAATTAATTAATTAGAAGGTTAATTAATATAAGTAATTAAAGGTTATTAATTACTTAAAGATAATTACTTAGTTAAAAGTAATTAATTAATGGTTAAAGTTAATTAAGTAATTAGGGATAATTACTTATTATAATTGAGACGACCCAACTTCCAAACTCCAGGAAGTCGCATCGCTAAGAAGAAAGAAAGGGATAGAAAAGAGAAAAAAAAGGAAAGAAAGAAACAGACAACATCAGAATCTTACGGCGGAACGATTAAATTATAATATATCACATAATACTTTACATAGTATCATATACATCAGAGTTATACAGATAATACAATACAAACTAGATAGTTATAAACGTCTGTCAAGCAATTGCAATTCAAGTATATATCAGAGAAAAACAGATACAGCGGAACCACTAAAAATATCTACACGCTGAAGCCTCCTGCTCCATTATCTCCTCCAGAACTCGTCAAAGCAATCCTGAATCACTTGACTACTCATACATAATATGAGTACCCAAGAGTTTAATAAAGCAGAAAATAAACACTCAGGTCAGACAGAGGTCTGGTGTGAGTAAACGGGGATAAAAGTTGCTTAACTTTAGAAAATCCTTTGAAAATAAAAGGTATCACGTAAGACTTCCCACACATAAACATGGAAAAGTTTTTACCTTACGCTAACCAAAACATTTGATAGGAAATCCAGTGATATTATAATAGTATCTAGGGTTTTCAAAATAAAATACAGAAATAGCTGGAATGCTTACATCTCACGTTCCAACATAGTTGGGCACAATCAAAACCATACAGGCACTTATTGGATTATGGATTCCATCAATGGAGGGGCTACTGGGGTACCGCCCGTCACAGTACGTGGCCTAGATCACCGTACCGAGGAGTACTCCCACTTCCCTGCAACACAAAGCCGGACCCGTTCCTTACTGAACAGTTCCGAACAAGACCACCCCACAGATTGGTCGTCACCAACTGCCACACAGCCGAATATAAAGGGACCTCTAGACAGGAGTAAATCTTGCTCTCCAGTGGGGGCTACCCACGAAGCTTTTCTACACCTCCCCTGTTTTAGCCATTCCCGGTTGATGAGGCTTAAGGTTACGATTACCTTTATAGGACATATAAATCTTAGAATGCTCATCGTCCACCTGACGATGTTCTGAAAGCATTCAATCCATACAAGTTCGTTCCGGGTCCGAACGAAACCGAAGGCATTATCTCGTTGCACTCGTATTGGAATCACTCTCAGAGTTAACGACGATAACCCTTGCACTCTAAATCACCATCTCGAACCTATAAGTACTATTCCGTTAACTCATTACGGAATCACCCACAGAGCTATACTGACGTATAGCCATTACACCTGGAGTCTTCACTTGCTCCACTTGGATTAACGATCTAACGTTTAATTGGAATCGATGTGGTTTTCGGATATCCAAATATGGAAACCCGATCCCGGTCTCACCGAAACCAAACGCCATCTTAATGTCCAAGTTATACTTAAGGGTTTAAACAATTAACTTATTTCATTGTTATCTAATTCACATAGATAGATAAACTATATATCACAGTAGATAATCACATTTATATTATAATAGATAATCTGTATCATCCATAATCAGATAATCATCACAACCAAATAATCCATCACAAATCATCATACATAAACCAATCATCCATATCCTACAGATACAACTAATCTAATTACTGAGATCACAACCATTCAATCATAACATCCATAAGCAAAGATTTAATCATCAATTATAATTAATTTAAAATGAATTAAATTAATTACAACCATCTCTAATTAATTTAAAATAAATTAAATTAACTAACACTTCTATAAATCCTGCTTAATATCCATAAATTAATTAATCCAGATAATTAATTATCCACTAAGTATTTAACTTGATTAAATATCATTGATTAATCATTCACTAATTACAATGAGTAATTATTCTTTAATTAATTTCATAAATTAATTAACCTTAATCATAAGTAATTAACATTTAATTACTCATTTATTAATTAATTATAATTAATTATATTTATCCTTAATTAATTACAATTAATTAATCACTTACTTTAACTTAATCAAACAATCCTTAATTACATCATTAATTATAATAAGTAATGACCTCTAATATTTAAATAAATTACTTAATTAAAATTAATTACATTTAGTAATTAATCTAATTATTAATGACCTTGATTAATATTAAATTTAGTAATTAACTTTCTTTAATTACTCATTTATAAATTAATTAACCAATAATTAATCATTAATTAATTTCTTAATTAATTACAAAAGTAATTATCCAAATTACTAATCATATTCCAGTAATTTTCAGTATTACTTCTCTAAATAATCCTGCTCCACTAATTACATTAAGTAATCACACTCTTAAAATCATTAGATGATTTACTTAAATTAATTAAACTAAATTAACTAACTTAAATAAATCACATATCAAAATTAATTACAATAAGTAATTAATTCCTTAATTACTTTAACAATTAATTATACTTAACAAATTACAATTAATTAGATTCAATTAATTAATCTAGTTAATATCAAAAATTAATTACATTAATTAATTACTAAATTATCCTTAGATAATTATCACCAATTATTAATTAACAACATTTCAATAATTACATACTTAAGAAAATTTAAATTAGATTAATTATTAATGAATCATTTCTAATTAATAATTAATCTAAACCATTATTTCTAAATTTAAATTTCTAATTATTAATGAATCATTTCTAATTTGAATTTCTTAAAATAATACATTTCTAAATTTAAATTCAAATTCTATTTAAAAATTAAATATTTAAAATGTTTAACTATTAAACATTGATCCAAATTTTAAATAAATAAAACTCTTAAAATAAAATGAATGTTTAAGAACATTCATCACTTAAATATAAAGAAAGATTTAAAAAAATTTACTTGATTAAAATAAATTGATCTTTGAAAATAAATTGATTTTTTTCAACTTTCAAATTTAAATTAACACTTCATATTTTTACTTCAAATACTAAAGGAAACTAAATTCTTTCAAGTTTTAAATCTTATTTGAAATCAATTTCTTTAAAACATTTGAATATGTTCATTCATATTTAAATTTACAAACTTGTTTGAAATCAAAACTAGTTTCTAAAGAACTTGAGAACAATTTTTAATCTTGAATTCAAAAACAAATTTAAGTTTTGCTTAAACATTTAAATCTGTTCGTACTTTTAAAACTTACAAAAAACTATTTTTAAATCTAATTCTGGTTTTAAAAAGCAAACCTGAAACTGTGTTTTAAACTTAATTTAAACTGAATTTAAATCTTGTTTAAATTTAAGATTTTCATTTTTAAAAACATTGAACTTCAAAATTCATTTGAATTTAGATTCAACTTCCATTTGAATCAGATTCTAAAAAAATATGAATTCATTTAAACTAAAAACTGCAAAATTTCTAGATTAAAACCTGAAACTGTTTTTAAATCTTGATTTAAAACAGAATTTAAAAATTGTTTAAATTTAAAAAAAATCATTTTTAAAAACTTTTAATTTCAAACTTTATTTGAATTCAGTTTAATCTTACATTTGAATCAATTTACAATCTTTAAAATATGAGTTTCATTCAAAATTTTAAAAATTGCAAAATTACAGATTTTAAAACCTGCAACCAAAGACCCGAGTAACCCATCCTATTACTTCGAGTTTCCAAACCATCTACTCCGAGTCAAAAACAAAAATACCCGAGGATTGCTTCGAGTCAAAAACCTTGCATCTCAGAAGTTCACCTGAACTTCAACATGAATGGTGCACATACACCGTCGCCTCGATGAACTCCAGCCACTCCAACCTATTGCTACAAATCACTGACCACCTCCCTATACCACACAATCATCCAAACCCTCCCATATCAGCTTGAGATCAAAAATTTGAAAAACAACAGCAACCTGCAATATCACCACAACACCATACAAAACCTGTCAACAGTCCATAGCCATGCTTCTGACCATCATCACTGCTGAAATTCCGGCAGATGATCCATCTACAACCCCTCTTCAACCTCCCAAATCCTTACCCCACTCGATGCAACAGAGTGAATGTGCAGACCCTCAAAACTTCAACACTGCAACACTTAAAACCAGGGTTTTGAATACCTGGAAATCCCAATCCCCCTCTTCTCTCTCTCTCTGATCAAATATCACCACATTCCCCTAACATTCTTACATCAAAACTCCACTACAGTAGGCATCTTAACCCCCAAATTCACCAGCCTACAGATATTTTCAAATTTCCTATTTCTGTTTTAAAACAGAAATGCCTTTCCCCTAACAGTTTATTTAGAACTGTAATATTAGTTTTTAAAATTCCTAATTTCAAACATGTATTCTAATTTATACACTTGTTCTAATAATTTATGATGTTTGATATTTGTTTTATTCTAATGATGAATGATTTTAGTTTACAGAGGCTACAGATTTATTAAACTAACTTAAAATTTATAAATCTGAGTTATACCAAACAAACATATCTTATTTACACAAAAATTACTAACTGGAATCAATTCAAGTGATAAAGAATTTCTGTAAAAGAAAATCTTAATTTACAAAGATATGTAGCTACAGGCAACAGCAACATATAAACACATTCAAATATGTACACAGAACAGTCATCATCATACATGCTCATATCTTCAATTCATATGCTCTGATATCTCAAACTTTTGTGCATGTGAGGTTGCTTAGTTCATTTAATTTTTAAACAGAAACAGAATAAATTTTTCCCTAAATAGCTTTTGATTTCAATGAATTTAAAACTTAAGTTCTGTAAATTATAGATGGCTCTGATTTTTAAAAGGAAAAAAAACTGTTTTTAAAATAAGAAGCTTACTCACCTTTTTAATTTGAAGAATGCAGAGAACAAATTAGCTGCAGATTTCAGGACCCTGCATATTGAAGTTGCCTTTGAAATCTGGGTTTCCATTAGCTAGTTGAATTTGCTTTAACTTGATGATGTAATTTGTTGAACATGCATGCAGACTCCATTCTTCATTGCTCAGATTTGCAGAGATTGATTGCAGATTTAAAGTTGTTTTTATCTTGTATTTTGATTTGCAGATTTGTAGTTTGTATTGGGGCTTTTGATTTACTGAAATTTGATTTTCAGGTTTTCGATTTGAAGAAAATGTGTTTTTATCAAATGCATTTGCTATGTTTTATTGTCTATAAAAATTAAATTTCAAAAAAATGAATTTGCTTGCCACTTGTTATGTTAATTTGTTATGTGATTACAAGTGTCCATTTTATTAGTTAAATGACTAACACATGTATATTTCAATATTTAAAAGCAATTCCTAAATCTATATATGTATTTGAATTTATCTGAAACCATCTCTAATTTATTTTAGCAAGTTTTAAATGTTTAATTAACATTAGTCTCTAAATAATAACATATGAACTTCTTTATAAAACTATACACTTAAATTTTAATGTTTGTTTAATTATTTTTAAAAATAATATTCTTTAAATTTCAAAAGAAAAGATTTTTAAAAGAAGAAAGATGTTGAGTTTATCTTATTCAAGAGTTTTAAATCAAATTTTATACTTAAACAAGAATGAATTAAATCTTATTTCAAAGAAAAGCAAATTTTAAAATAAACAAAACAAACTTTTATTATAAAATAAAATTTAATCAAAACAAATTCTTACTTAAATTTCTATAAAAATATAAGATAGATTTTTAAAACAAACTTTTGAAAAGTTTACAATACTAATTCAAATCAATTTAATCAATTTACAAATTATACATTTATATAGTAATTAGAAAATATCCTTTATTTAATATAAATTAAAATTAAAACCAAATCCTCTATTTACAATGTATAAACATTTATACATTATAAATAAATATTTTTAAATCAGCATAGAAAGATAAATTTATTACTTAAATATTTTTAAACTTTTGAAAAGAATATCATTAACAAACTAAATAATTATAAATTTACAAAAGAGAATTTGTGTTTGAATTAATTTATTAAATCAATATTTCACATATTAAAATAATTATCAATGAAATTATTAAATAATTATTGCCTAAATTTCCGGGACATCACATTCCTCCCCCCTTAAAAGAATTTTGTCCCCGAAATTTAAAAGCAAAGGTAATTTAATAATCCCATACAGATTTTAAATTTAAAAAGAGCAATCATATACTATCAACCAAATACTAGCAACCATAGCAACCAATTTAAACAAACAATTCTAATTACCTAGACAAAATTCTGGATAAGATTCCCTAGAGTTTCCCAGGTACAAACACCGGGACACTCGCTCTATAAAATCTAAACTAGCTACACCACTCAGATCTAGAGCTCCTATATATCTAGATCTACAAATCTAAACAGAAACTGGACCATACACAAGTCCTGATCAATTTCCCAAATCTCACAGAACTACTGATTTTAAAACCAGAGATAAACCATACACGTACTCCCTCAGAGATACGTGAAAATCAAAACAAATTTCAGCCATCCGAACTGGAAATTCAATCCTGTAGACCAAACACTTAACTCCAAGAGAAAACAGAAAGATCCAATACTCATATCCACAAGTCTCTCATGTCGATCCTGGGTCGTCTTCAACTTCTAGATCAAACAGATCCACCACTCAACTCTATTACACAAATATCAGAAGTCTTCAGACAAACTACTCTTATTCTGAAAACAGAACAAATGCACAAGACATCCAAGCCTTCAGATCCAAAATAAATTTCCTGTAGAAATCCTTTGATCCAAGACAAAACTCAAATTCCCAAAGAATCGGGTGTTGCTTCTATCCTGGAATAGCTGCCACCATGCTTCCACTGCGCAACTCTGATTTAAGAATGCTGTTGATGAACACAAGTATAAACTTGATCTACTTTTTCCGGAATATTGTTCATCAAATTCCATAAAATCTCAGTGACCTATCCGATTCGATCACAAATACCACAGCAAAAAATTCAACTAGGAAACTGGATCCAATCAAACCTGCCAACTTAAACAGATCACATTCTCAAAGAATCTCCCTACTAATCTGATCCACCGGTAAAACTCCAAGAACCAGGTCGAAACAGAACTCAAACTCTCGATGCGGATGCAAATCTTAATTCCCTCGAAGATATCCAGAAAATACCACTTCGGTAACTCAAACATTCACTAGAGATGTTTCAATCCCAAAACAAAGAACACTTAGAGAACTTCCGAACCATCGCAAGTTACTTTTGCGATTCCACTCAGTTCAGATCCCAAGAAATCGTTCTCACTTCAACAATCAGAACAGCTAAAGCCTTCAAAAGAAGAAACTAGTGGTCCGCCTCTTAACCACTAACATTACTCCCAACTGAGCTTCCAGAATAAATGGACAAGCTACACCATATGCCCGGACTACTGATAGAAGAATCACAAGATTTCTGAGCCATCGAAGAACGGGCCACTCACTGCTGCTACTGCTGCCAAAACTTCCTTATCCAAAAGCTCATCGAACCTCAAAGCTACACCAGCCTCTTCCCAATAGAGCCTTCAAAAGACAGATATCTTTCAGGAAACTCGCTCCCAAACCAAGCTCAAAACACTCTGCCATACTGAGTCTCAACTCAAATATAGACAGAACTCCTTCCTAAAGTTGCCAAAATACCCTTGCTGGCTTCTGCACTTCCAACCAAACTTAGGAGAATCCACTCACACGAGTTCTACCAAGCTTATATCCCAAAAATGAACTCCGAATCTTAAAAAGATTTCCTTCAGAGATTGGTGAAATCCTTCACACCAAACTGCCAAGCTACTCAAGATGCCCAAAACTGCCCTAGCAGATCACTTCCAATCTCAAACACTTGGACTCCAACCATTGGTAGTTGTGTTACACACACCACTACCCTATCTACCTTTATTACTTATTGGAAAACCTAAACAGGTAACCCAATCTAATAGGTAGAAATAAATAATATATATATATATATATATATATATATATTCAAAATTACAAATACGCTCTCTCAAGAAGGACACCACTCCAGAGTCTAGGTATTCGCTCAACCTAGAGCTCTGATACCACAATGAGACGACCTAACTTCCAAACTCCAGGAAGTCGCATCGCTAAGAAGAAAGAAAGAGATAGAAAATAGAAAAGAAAGGAAAGAAAGAAATAGACAACATCAGAATCTTACAGCGGAACGATTAAATTATAATATATCACATAATACTTTACATAGTATCATATACATCAGAGTTACACAGATAATACAATACAAACTAGACAGTTATAAACGTCTGTCTAGCAATTGCAATTCAAGTATATATCAGAGAAAAACAGATACAGCGGAACCGCTAAAAATATCTACACGCTGAAGCCTCCTACTCCATTATCTCCTCCAGAACTCGTCAAAGCAATCCTGAATCACTTGACTACTCATACATAATATGAGTACCCAAGAGTTTAATAAAACAGAAAATAAACACTCAGGTCAGACAGGGGTCTGGTGTGAGTAAACGGGGATAAAAGTTGCTTAACTTTAGAAAATCCTTTGAAAACAAAAGGTATCACGTAAGACTTCCCACACATAAACATGGAAAAGTTTTTACCTTACGCTAACCAAAACATTTGATAGGAAATCCAGTGATATTATAATAGTGTCTAGGGTTTTCAAAATAAAATACAGAAATAAAATACAGAAAAAATTCCTGGTTATCATTTCAGTTCAAAAACTCCCTCATCTTCAAATCTGAAACCAGGAGAAAGAAAAAAAGAAAGAAAAATCAAAACTGAAATTAAAAGCTTCAGCTTTAAACCAAGAAAATCAAAATAATATAAACCAAAGAAAAGAAAATAAATTCAACAACATCAGTATTTTTATATTGAAGCAAGTAAACATCAAAGTAGATTCAACCAAATCAAAACAATCATCATCTCAGGAATATCAAGCATGCAGCAGACAATCTTTAAAAAGTTCAACTAAAATAGCAAGCTAAGGATCAAGCAATTGCAATTTAAAAATTAAAGCATCTCAGCCAAAGCAAGTTAAAGATCAGATTCAACTCAGCAAGTAAAAAATCTAAATCAAGTCAAAAAGAATTAAAGAAAATTATTCCCTGTTCAATCAAAAGTTCCAGGCTCTATTCTTCCAAAAGCCAGGTGGGCAAACCTTTAATCGTAAACCTTAGATCTGTTTGAATTTTTGGTTTGCATTTGATCTGGGAAGTTATGAATTAAATATGTTGAGATGGTTATATTTTGTGCCTGTATGTGTATGTAAACTGTGTGCATATATCTGGAATCCAGGAAAATGCCTCTGTTAACAAAATTTATAGGTTTTGATAAAGTTCAAAATTCAATTTCACCTTCCTCAATCATTTCTAGCTTGTGATGTTAAGACAAAACCTGTTTAAGATCATCAAAACTACATTTTAAAAATATATTTCCATGAAAATATGAAGTGTTGTTGTCTGGAAAGAGGAAAAAATAGTACAAATCCAAATTTATCCAAATTTCAACCTACATGTATTCATGATTCATTTACATCATCCAAATCCATTTCGAAAATAATGATTTTTAAAGCAAAAATCAAAGTTTTCAGTTTCAAACTGGGATGGCATTTGCGAGATGAATGAGATATGGGTTTTGGGGAAAATCTGGTGATCGACGCATGTTTGGGTGTCGAGATTTTATTTCATAGATGCTAGAATGATTACTGAATTCGAGAAAAATATGAGATGATTTATAATTCATCGTGGTTAGTGATTGAAGTTGATTTAGGGTTTAACAACCCAGTATGGTTGATAGTGTTTTAAAGGGAAATTCGTCATCATCGAGGCAATTCAGGCGATCGCAGGTGGGGGAACGAGGCGAGGAGGCTGTAATGCATCTCTGTCATTGATGGCGAATTCGCTGGTGGTCAGGAGATTCGGCACGTGGTGATTTTCTGATGGAAGGTGGTTCCAATATTTGGATCGAGTGACTCAAATTCGATTTTTGCGTTTGCTCGAGATTCTGCGTGATCGTGGTGGTGGCGTGAGTAGTCGTTGACATGTGTAGGATGGCCGTGTCAATCGCCATTGCTCAGACGAACTATGCATGTGCATGGTGCATATTTGGGTGCTGGAATTGTTGTAGTTTGAGAAGACGATGGAGTCTCGGGTTCAAGCGCGTGAAAATGGTCAAAAAACTCGAAGCGGATGAAGATTGCGTATGGCCCGAAGTTTAGCTCGGGAAGACTAAGGGATTGACCCGAGTTTGAGAATTTTGTGTAAAACAGTTTATATGTTAAAAAATTTAATCAAGTTTTATAAAATTTAAATCGAGTTTTAATGAATTTTGTAAACAAATTCTTTTATACAATTCGTTTTTGTTTTTGTATCAGTTAAAGGTTTTAAATATAAATTATTTTTTGAAAAATTTATTTAAATTTGTTTAAATATATTAAAAAACCTCTAATATTTAAAGAAATAAATTTAGGATGAAAGGATTGACTTTTGATTTGATTAAAGTCTTAAGTGATTACTTGATTTAAGATAATTATTTTATGTAAGAATTTTTTTTTTAAGGATAATTACTTAATCAAAGATTGATTAAGGTTAATTTATTTCATAATTAAGAATAATTAATTAATTAGAAGATTAATTAATATAAGTAATTAAAGGTAATTAATTACTTAAAGATAATTACTTAGTTAAAAGTAATTAATTAATGGTTAAAGTTAATTAAGTAATTAGGGATAACTACTTATTATAATTAATTAAGGATAATTAATTAAATGGTAATTAAGGGTTAATTATTTTGTCAATTAAGCTATTAAGGATAATTAATTAAGGGTAATTAAATAATTCTTTAATAATTAAGGGTTGATTAATTATTAATTAAGGTTAATTAATAAATAATTAAAGGATGATTAATTAACATAAACTGTAATTAATTAATGTTAATCAACCAGGATTAGAAATTAATCTAGTTTCAATTAATCAGATGATCAATAAATCTTACTTATGGATGACATTATTCCATTGAATGTTGTGAATTGTTTGATACCTCTACTGTGTGATGTTGCTTTGTGGTTGAGGATCCTCGGATAAAAGTCGCAAACGACCGGGGGTGGCATATCTTAGGTTTTACTCCCGGGAAGGGAGTAAATCGGCCTTGTGTTGGCAGAGATCCGGGTTGGTTCTCGGGGCGTCCATCCAAAGGCGTACACATGTGGCAATAGGAAGTTTCTTGACCTGACCATTTGTTGGAAACCGAAACATACGCGCCTTGTACGGTTTTAGTTGTAGAACCTTCCATCTAATATGGTAGCTATAGTAGGCATACTATAATGGTACCTATGCTGGCTAAGATTAATATTATACTTGCAAATGTTTTCTACACTATGCACTAATAATAATATCAAAAGGTTTTCGCGTATCAAGCATTTTTGACAATCATAAGAAGAAACCTCCTCTAATTCCGCGTTTGCATGGTGTGTGTGGCGGAAGGCCTTATGGTAGTTTCATTTTCTAAAAGCATTGTGGATTTCAATGTTTTCAAAATTCTTTTGTTGTTTGTTTTAAAGATAAAATGTTTTTGTTTGCTCATACCAGTCTCATGACTGATCTGGTGTTTATTGTTCCCTTCCTAAACTCTGGGTGCCCACAATTTTCCACACGGGAAGTTTAGAGTTGGGTTTTTTAGATTATCCAATAATAGGTGTAGATTCGATAACTTTTAAAGTCTCTGGTTCGGTAGCATATGGAAATCTTCTTCAGCTTTTGAATCTTCGAAGTTTTTGGTTTGGCAATTGCGTTCGGGATCGCATTTGCTACAAGTTCAACTTGATGGTGGTTTGAGCTTGAAGTTTAGAGCTTTGGCTTTGGAGTTTTGGTTTGGAGTTGCAGTATTGGATTTTCTTGAAGACTTTGCTCATATCGAGATATTTCCGTCGTGGGATTGTGCTGTATACATTCTCTGATGGTGTTGGGTTGTTGTATCATGATGTATATCACATTGTTTCTATATTGTATATCAATGTATCATCTTTTGTTTCTGCTGTGTTGTTTTTCACCTAATGTTGTTGCAAGCTCTGGCGATATAGATTCGATGTCGCTTGTCGGGCATCGAGTTCGGGTCATCACATATAGCATAATTCAAACCATATTCAAGTTGAAACCATCCATGTAAACATATATACATCATCACCATACAGATATATCACATGCATTAGCATCAAAGGATTTTAGCTTTTAAGAAAATGCTTACTCACCATTTTCCGGAAATAGAGAGATCAGAGTTTTATTCTTGTTTTTTCCTGGAGCTGTTTTCCTGAACATGATTTTGATCTGGCATTTTGAATTGATTTGCTTGTTTTAGAACTGGCACTTGAATTTTTAAGTTGAGTTGGAACTGAATTTTGCTAGCTTGATCTCAGGTTGAAGATGAAATAATTGATGTTGCTACATTGGTGAAATTTGAATCTTTGTATTGCTTTACTCAGGTTTGAAACTTTGAAAACTGATGTTATATGTTTTGAATTTCTTATTAAATTGGGTTTTCAGTTTTAGAAGAGAAGAAAGATGTTTGAACTAAAATAAATTTTCAAAGTTCTCTTAATACATTTATTTATAAATATTTCAACAATAACGAAAGTCATTGCCACTTGTTAATTGAAGTTGTAATAAGCTTACAATGTCATGGCATATAATTATGATTATACAAATGTCCCTTAACAAATATGAATAACAAATGTTTTAATCTCCCTTTTTAATTAATTACTTATATTTACAAATGTTTTAAATCTTTATTAAAAATTTTCCTTAATACCTATGTCTTAATAAATTATGTAATGTGCTTATGTCTTTATTAAATATATATTTTTATGTTTATAAAGTTTTATATATTTACAAACTTCTTAGATCATGAGATATTTTAAAAGAAAGTATATTTAAACCTTTATATTTATTTATAAACCATTTTAGTTAAAGTAAAGCATAATAACCCTTTTTATTAAATACTTCTCTTAAGTTTTATTTGTTTTTAAAGTAAAAATAAACTATGCTTTATTTCAAGTATAAAAGAGAAGTGTTTTATTTCAAATATAATTTTAAAAAAAGTTTTCTAAACCTTTTTAATAAATCTTATTTAAACTTAAGCTAAAATACTTTTAATTAACATATATATTGGTTTAGAAAATATTGAACTTATTTTAACTAGCTTTGAAAACTATTAACTTGAATTTAAAATATAACTTCCAAATCACAATATATATACACATATACATTATAATTTGAAAACATAAATTTTTATTAAATTTATACCAAACTTTTTATCCATAATGTAAATACACATATACACACACACACACACACACATTATAAATAGAATACATCTTAATATTAGCTTTGAAAAGAATAACATTTGCCAAATTTATATATCTACAAAAGAAGATTATCAAATCAAATATTTACTAATGAAGATTATAAAACCAATATTACAACTTAAAATAATTATCTTAGTCGATTATCAAATAAATATTGCCCAAAATTCTGAGTCATCACATTCCTCCCTCTTTAAAATAATTTCGTCCCTGAAATTTAAAAGCAAGGATAATTTAATAATCCAGCAAAGGTTTTAATTTTTAAATGGCAAGCATATATTATCAACCATATACTAGCTACCATAGTAGCCAATTCATTCAAACAAACAAATCTAACTATCCAGAAAAAATTCTGGATAGAACTTCCTGATATTATCTAGAGTTTCTCAAGTACAAACACTGGGATACTCACTCTACTGAATCTAAACTAGCTACACCCCTCTGATCCTGAGCTCCTATATATATCTAGATCTATAATCTGAACATGATATCTAACCACAGACAAATCCGACACAACTTCCAAATCTTCATGATCTGCTGGTTCTACAACCAAAATTGCACGCACTTCCTTAGATGAGGTACGTGAAATACATTGTGAATTCCAGTCATCTAGCTGGAAATTCAATTCTGTAGGCCAAAGAATTTATCCTTACGAGAACACGGAAAGATCCAACACGCTTCTGAGCTAGCTTTCCAATCTTACCCAATCCTGTTACTCCTTTGATTGGAGAAACCCTATCAAATACCAAATTTCAACTTTGAATTCTGAATTCCTTCATCTCTTATCCACAAAACTCTTCTATCGATCCTGGGCTGCCTTCATCCCTCTTGATCAACTCAATCTTTGCAGATGCCTCTCGGATCGAATCTGGATCAAGAATAAGATAATCTGTGGATTCTACTTAAAAAGATGGTTTTCCCAAGATCCATCGAAATCCACCCTACAAACTCTACTTCATAGGCATCTGTAGACTTCAACTTACTTCTCCAATCCGTAGTAGCCAGAACAGGTATACTAGACAACCAAGCCTTTAGATCTCGAATGAACTTCCAGTAGAAATCCTCTAATCCAAAACAAATGCGAATTTCCATAGGAATCTACGGTTGCTCCCACTCTAGAATAGCTGCTACCATGCTTCCACTGCATAACTCTGATCTGAAGTTGATGAGAATGTCATCGATGAACACAAGCACATACTTGATCAACCCATCCTGGAAACATTTGTCCATCAAATTCCACAAAATATTAGTGACCTATCTGATTTGGTCACAAACATCACAGCAAAAATCCAGCTAGAAAACTAGATCCGATCAATCCTGGGCTACTTTACCAATCCTCTCTCTAGGAGCCCTCCTTCTACCAGGTTGAAACACCGGTAATGCTCCAGGAACCAAGTGGATACAGAACTCAATCTCCCGATGCGAATGCAAACTTTTGACTATCTCAAAGATATCCAAAAAATCTCTGACAACTTCGATAGCTTCAATCTCCTCTTCAGATGCCTCAATTCATGCAAAAAACTACCCAGATAAACTCTGAACTATCGCAAGTCACTTTTGCGATCCTACCAAGTTCAGTTTCTAAAGAAACTGTTCTCTCTTCACATATCAGAATAGCTTATTCTTATCTGATTAGTTCATCCAAAACGAGGTCAAATTCTTCCTATCATAAGAGTTGATGTCCACCCTCAACCACAAACTTCATACTTGTTGAATTTCCAGAAGAAGTGGGCAAACTTCCACCATTTGCCCGGACTGCTGACAGTTGAAACTCAAAGACTGGAGAAATAGTTCCACTCAGCTCTGCTGAACTCCATCTCTAGGACACTGCTTAGCCAGAAGACCTTCCTGCTGACACACAAAAACACTTCCGAGCTGCACTGATGCCATAGATGCCAAAGACTTCTAATCCATAAGCTCCTTGAACCTCAAACCAAGCACAAACATCTCTCTCTTCTAAAGGGATGACAATGAGACCATGTCCGAAGCGAGGCAACTCATTGACCTTGGTCTCATACTCCAAAGCTTCCTAACACAACATAAGAAATGCAATTTCCTCACGATTATAAGCATGAAAAAACTAATTTGTCATGGTTATAACCATGAAAATAGGTACCGTGGAAAAATTCAGTCACACTTTTGCTCACGGTTATAACTATGACAAAATAGTATTTACTCACGGTTATAACCGTGACAAAATAGTAATTTCTAACACTAATAACCGTGACAGAATAGTATTTACTCATGGTTATAACCGTGAAAAAATAGTAATTTCTCACACTTATAACCGTGACAGAATAGTATTTACTCACGGTTATAACCGTGACAAAATAGTAGTTTCTCACACTTATAACCGTGACAGAACAATAGTTTCTAACATTTATAACCATTACAAAAAAGGAAACTCTAACACTTATGACCGTGACAAATGCAAATTATATCACAGTTATAACCATTACAGCTACAAACAATCTATACAGCTCATTATCCCATACCTCCTCCATCATTTCATACTGTCATCACCAACCCCTCTGTCATCCCTGTCAACTCTCCTCCTACCATCATACATAAACAACCCCCGCCAAATGGACATCTCTACTGCAAAACACATTCCACTGCCACTACAAAACACACTCTACTGCCACTGCAAAACACACTCTACTGCCACTGCAAAACACACTCTACTGCCGTTGCAAAACAACTACAAAACACACTGCAAAACTACTATTGCAACCTCCACTGACCATCTCCATCAATACTGCCATTTTCCCTACACCTGCAACTTGCATTCACCTATATAACATACTTCATTTATTCCATCACCTCACATTATCAAAACACTAATGCCATCCATACTGCCTCCTCATCAAACCAGTGCATATAACAGCAATATTCATCACCGTTTCAACACTGCAATCTTTAGTGCACATAACTTACAATATCATGCACCATCCACCATCTCCTTGTCTGCTGCATGATGCCTGCTCCATTACTTCCTCTGCCCATCAACAACCAAAAAAACTTCAGACCAACAGAGCTTCCACCTTTCACATTAAAATTTAAACCTTCCTCCAAGTTACTGCCATCACATCTTTCATTATGATTACAATATGCCTCTTTCATTAGTAGACAAAAATCATTTCCAGTATGCCTCTTTCATTATTTTCATTTGGCCCCACCATTATACATGCAAAGTAGAAATTCAAGGCCGTAATCAGTAGCATTAAGTGATAAACAACCAGTTCAGTAAAAAAAAATAAGAAAATCATGACTGATGCAAGCAGTAATAAATAGTAATGATGAGATAAAGGAAACATGGATTACAGTTTAATTTATTGATCCAAATAGGGGAAATTGTGTGTCTTGCATAATCAAACATATTTTTACTATAATCAGCTAAGTTGAGAAAATTTGCAGACAACTGCCTAGAGGAACACTGAAGTCCCATGTTCCTCAATAATAATAATAATAATAACAATTAAAGTCACGCACCTTTTAAATCTTCTCCTTCTCTTCTTCCTCTTTCTCCAAATCATTTATATAGTCCTAAGATGTGAAATATTGAATTACCATAGCTGATGCAACTTTATATATATAGAAGAACGTACTTTACCTGAAAAATCTTTAACCGGTCAAACTTTTCAAGACGAGAACATCTTTCATCTGCCTCCAAACGATCCTAAACCTTTCTCCACTAACTGTTTGCATGAACATTTAAGATATTGTAAAATGTGATTTACAAAAAAAAAGGTTATCCTATCTGACAAACTATAGAGATTGATGTAGGAATTCACCTTAACGAAGTCGCAAGTTTCAAGAAAAGCTCGGTACTCTGCGACATTCCGTTTATGCTCTTCAACTGCCTTCGCTTTTTCCTTCCATTCGCGGGTAAGTTTTTGATATCATGTAGATTGATAGAAAGAAGGAATCGGTGAACAATAGATAGTTTAACTAATACAAAGAAACGGACCTTAATGTGGTTAACCATAAAAGTATTAAGTGAAGTAAATAAGAGAAAAGGAGGCAAGTAAACAAGCTAGCAAAAAGCAACGGCATACAGAGTAACATAAACACTTCAAGTATGATGAGTTTGAACAAACCACATTACAGAATTCATGGCATCAGGGTTAACTTGGTTTCACAGAGAATGAAAACAAATGTGTTTCCAGTAGTTGCAAGTTCAAACCAGGCAAGGCCATCTGGAATATAATTTATTTATTGTTAAAATTATTATCAATGGTGTTCCCTTCTAGAACATTGCATAATGAAGAGCTGTGTGCGCTTCAAGTATAATGAGTTTATATAAGCTACATTAAGGAATTTTTGGCTTCAGGCCTGACTTGGTTTCATGGTAAAAGAAGGCAAATTTATTCCACTAGTTGTGGGCATAAACCAGGCAGTGCCTCTTGAAATATTATGTATCTATAGTTAAAAAATATTCTCAGTGGTGTTCCCTTCTAAAACATTGCATAATGAGGAGTCTAGTGCACTGGGGATACATTTCTTATATGGAATTTATCAAGTTTTGGTATAGAGTAACCTTTGATGAAGACCTTAGAGGGACATGTAAAAAATTGTTAGACTGATTTTACGCAGGTTAAATCAACTACTAATCTTTAAGTGTCTTCTATTTGAAAACAATAATCTACTAGGCATGTAAAATTAGTGATGTCATATTTTGTCTGTTCTTAGTCTGGAATTCTGATGTAACATGTAGCATTACCTTTTAAAATGGGAGTGGCTATTTGACACGAGGATTGAGCATGTAATATCCCCAATATAGGTGTCAAAAAGATCCTCCCGGTCTCTTGCTCTTTCTATGGCATTAAATCTTTCATCATTTTCAAAGATGGCCTCAACTTTTCTACGATGTCTAACAAAAAAAGAAATAAGTAAAACAAGTTTACAATTCATAATCCAAAAGGAATATTTAAATTTGATTATAATCAAAAATGTATTATATAACATATATAGGTCTACTCCAGGTAATAAACAAAAAAAAAGATCAAGAACATGAAAAGAACCTCCATTTGCTAGATGACGTCAGTTCTTGAGACTCCTATTCAAAACATAGAAAAAGATTTATTTCTATTGTAATTACCATGAAAAGTGAGAGAAAAATCAATGGAGGTTACCTCTAGCATTTTTATAAAATTTTCGCGGGCTTTTTTCTGTCTCGTTCGTTTTTCCTCAACTTCTTGTTTTTTCCTTTCACTCAAGAACTAAACATGAGGAAAAAAAGTGAAAACAAAATCAATCATATAAATCAGCAATCATGAGGTGTGCACAATGCAATAGCAATGCCTAAAGAACAGCTTCGAAACCTACCAGCATTTAGTCAACACACATGACATATCTCATTAAATACTTGCTTTCTCTCGCCCAACGACTTTAAGGCGCCATATCTCTTGTCATTAATGATGACTCTCATAGCCTATCAGTTCTTTGCTATATTAGAAATCATGAAATTGGAAGGGAGGAAATGAAGATATATTACCTGCTCCCAAGTCCAATCAGATCCAATGTTTATGGATTCAAGTAAAGCTTTGAAAGCATTCTTGGCCTCCTAGATAAATAAACCAAACGATCTGAGTTTTTAGGTAACTAATTTAAATAGATTAACTAAGATATATTAACAATTTCAAACACTTTTTATTAGCATATATTGAGGTCTCTTCGGATATTAGTTTCATATAGAGATAAAAATGCCCAACAATTAACGTGTATAAAATATTTGCTTCTCCCATCTTTTTCATTTTAACCTCTCTTTTTTCCCATTTTAAAAGAAAAAATATATGTTAAAATTACCGCTGCCGGTGATACAAATTACCACTTCTCAAGTCTACACAACTTTCATGCTAAAACTTGCTTCAACATTGTCTCTATACAATGAATTGCAACCATATGGAAAATACGTTGCAGCCTTGTTCACGAAATTGAAATAACGATCTGAATTTTAAGCTAGGAAAATGGATTTAACGAAACAATTTCAAACTTGGAATCCTAATGCAAAAAATAAATTAAATTTGAAGTGATAATCAGCCATTTCAAAAAATAAATTAAAATTAAAGTAATTACCTGATTTGAAGTTGAAAATTCATTTGCAGTGATTGCTGACATGGAATGCAACCCTAATCCTCCTTCGTCTTCTTCAAATTGGTAGAATAAATAGTAAAGGCGGTTGTAGATGCAGAGGCGATAGAAGAGGTTGGAGGAGGCTGTAGACGGCGGAGGCGGTGGTGGACCTAGTTGGCGATAATCTAAAATGAACGAAAAAAGGAAGAACACTGTTATTCGTTAAAATTGGGTTAAGTAATAACATAAGATCAAATTACAATTCTATTCATATTGCATGTTGTTCATACATGATTTCTATGACTCCAAAATTGCTTTTATTGTAATGGTTTGTTACACGTCTATAAAAATAATGTGTATTTTGCTATATTAACAACTAGTCTAATTATAAGAGCGTAAAAATAAATAGATTTATACGAAAATGACAATTAACAGGAGGATGACAAAGCTGCAGCTTATTCCGACCCATTACGCAACAAGACCTTTGACAAGCGAAGGAAAAAGGAAATGTGAGGGAACCAAAATTTGTTGGCATCAAGTAGACAACCAATGCATGGAAGAATTGCCATAATTATTTCCCTTTCTTGGTTTTAATTGTTTTTTTCTTTTTCAGAAACTTTATGTACCCTTTTATATTCAATGTACAAGTATGTGTTTTTCTGTAGTACTGATCTCTACTGCTTTTATAAATAAAATCCTTCAGCATGGTTTCTCTCTCACTGTTACCCTTATAGATTTTCAACTGCTTTTCTGCTGCTTCTGGCATTTTAACCCGATTTGGTGTATGCCAAGAATAAGA
The DNA here is from genome assembly GCA_030765085.1 of Allium cepa. Lineage (NCBI taxonomy): Eukaryota > Viridiplantae > Streptophyta > Magnoliopsida > Asparagales > Amaryllidaceae > Allium > Allium cepa. The sequence continues at coordinate 118,692,125 of CM060946.1, read as the reverse complement.
AATCTTATTGTCAACCCTCTGAGAATGATCAAAACTACTTCCAAGAAGCTTATTTCTGTTTAGCAGTAGCATAGAAGTCAAAACTAAAGAAGCAAATTATCTATTTCTTGTACCAAAATCAAGGAAGTAATATGATATTTGATTTTGCAGGGCGTACTACAGATGCACTTACAAATACGATCAAGGATGCCAAGCTTTTAGGCAATTTCAATAGAAAGAAGATGACCCATCTTGATTTATAATTACATACATTAGAAAACATTACATACATTAGTATATGAGATAAAATATCTCCAGAACGAAATAACAGGAGATATTATTCCAATCAAAAGCCAGTATGTTATCATTCAGCATTTTTATTACTTAATTTCATAGCATGTGAATAAATTTCTATAACTGAGAAGCATGCAAACAAAAAGAAAAATCGGCAAAACAACATGTTTAATGAAATTTAGTGATAATTTGTAGCTACGACAGCAATGATGCCTCAGTGCCCTTAGTTCCTTTTATAAATAATACTAATTCATTTTTGTCACAATAATACTTATTCATTTTCCTCATATTAATTTGTTTAATTCATTTGTGGGATTACCAAGGTTTGGGCTGTTAGGGGAGCCAAAATAAAAGTAACAAAGTAGCCCAACATAATCCTAAATGTAAGATTTCTAACACCGTAATACGACTTGGGATTTACTTATTCACTATATTGTTTCCTTCTCCTTTATTTTTAGTTCATTTTGTTTCTTCGTTCAACTTGAATTTTTTATCGATGCTACTGCCTTTTTCTCTAAACATATCATAAAATAATTGCTTTATTGTAGCTACTCACATAATATAATAGAAAAATCAGCATTAAATAAATTTGTTTTAGTACACGATTGCAGTAAATTTCTCATGTAAATCAGTAAGTCATAATTAGTAAATGTGTATCTTATGACACATACAATAATTATTGTAACTAATAAACTATGAATTTCAAACAACTGATCAGGTAATTATCGTGCTTGCAATTAGCATGAATATTGTTTGAGTGAATAATGGATGAGGAACAACAAATTTAGAGAATATCAATTCATTTCCATCAATTAAACTAATAAGTTGATCATTGTTTTGTTCTAATTTAATAACAATGCACAACTAACTGAATGTTCTTCCTAAAAAAACTAAATTTTAAACAATAATTTTCATCAATTCATCAGTATCTACCCCATTTTAGAATCTATAAATATTAATTGACTCGAAAAATAAAAATAACCTAGAGTGCGTAAAAAAGTAAGCTTGAGCTGAGAGGAAGTCGATGCCAAATACTTGCAACCCTACACTGAATATATAATCAAATTCCAAACTGAAATAAAATTCAAATCGAAATCGAATACATATAGTTGCAACCTAAATTCGAACTAAAACACAAATGTAATTCGAAATAAAAAAAAAACCAGACATACAAAAGAGGAAGAAACTTAGCGACTAAAAAATCATAATGAAATAATTCGATCCCTAAAACAAACAATTGAATTCAAATATCACAAAATGATCTGAATTTGAAAAATAAGCGTTACCTGAGAGCTTGAGATTCCTTGCAGCGAAGAATAAAGCCCTAAATCATGAGAGCCGGGAAGGAGAATAGAAGCGTGATAGATTCGTGGGAAAAGAGTATTGTAAATTAGAAAGCAAAGTTACCGATGTCTCCATACTACTTTGACCTATTTACTAAATTACCAGCTTTTTTCACGGTTATTAATGTTGGATGTGGGAAATAACGGAAAAAAATGTTGATAATTTATCACAGAAATAACCGTTACCAATTCCACAAAATTATGTATTGCAAAATAGGCGAATTGGTGTAGTGTAAACTTGCTCCAAGAGAAATAACTCCTGGAACATCCATGGATACTACGTCTCACCATGCAGCTGCTCCTTCCTGAAGTTGCCAAGATACTGTTACTTGCTTCTGCTTAACCGACGGATCCAAACCCTTAAAAATCCGCTCATCCAACTTTCACTTCAATGATCGACTCTGAACCTATAAAAGGCTTTCCTTCAGAGATTGGTGAAACCCTTACACCATGCTGCAAAGCTTACTCGAGGCGGTATTGGATCTATAGCCTCGACATATACTCTTCCAATCTCAACACTCAGACTTCTACACACACCACTACCCCTCCTACTCTAGAACTTATATTGGAAAACCCGAACAGGTAATCCAACAAAATAGGTAGATATATAGATATATATATATATATAATACAAGTACGCTCTCTCAAGAAAGATATCGCTCCAAAGCTTAGGTATTCACTCAACCTAGCGCTCTAATACCACAATGTAACGACCCGCCTTTCGTTCCACAGAAAGACGCATCATTATTAAGAAAGAAAAGAATAGAAAAGAGAAAAGATGAGAAAGAAAGAACTAAAAAAAATCAGGGTCTCACAGCAGAACGGATAAAATATATTAATCACATAGATATTACATGGTATCATATACATCAGAGTTTTCATAGATTATACACCACATGTTAGACAGTTATAAAGACCTGTCTAATCATTACAATCAAGTACATCACAAAAATACAGTTACAAACACTAGCACAGTGGAACCATAGTATCTATATATGCTGAAGCCTCCTGCTCCATAGCTCCTCCAGAATGCGTCAAAGCTAACCTGAATCCCATGGCTACTCGTAAAAATTTGAGTATCCAAGAGTTTAATAAAGCAGAAAATAAACTCTGGGTCAGACATGGGTCTGATGTGAGTAAACGGGTTAAAGTTGCTTAACTTTCAAAAATCATTTGAAAAGAAAGGTATCTCCTAAGACTTTCTATACATAAACATGGGAAAAAAATTACGTTACGATAACCAAAACATTTGATAGAAAATCCACTGGTATTATAATAGTGTCTAGGGTTTTCAAGTAAAATACAGAAATACCTGGAATGCTTACATCTCACGCTCCAACATAATTGGGCACAATCAAAACGTACGGCACTTATTGGAAATGGGATTCCATACAATGGCAGGGCTACTGGGGTACCACCCATCACAGTACGTGGCCTAGATCACCGTACCGTGGATCCACCCTGATCCCCTGCAACACAAGACCGGAACCATCCCTGTAACAGCCCTAGTTTTAGCTATCTATTTTATTTTAAATATTTAATTTTGAAATATATTTTATATAAATTGTGTTTAACAATATAGTTTAATTATATAATTTAGAGATATATTTTATAAAATTGTATATGTCAATAAAATTAAATAATAACTGTGAAAATTTAAGCTATTTTTGAACTGTTAAATTTCGCTATTAAAAGACGCGTCAATTTTACGGTATAAGCAACGTAATAAAACGTGTGTTTTTAAAATGTTATTTTTATGAAAATTTTTGATGTTTTAGACTGCGTCTGTTTAACGTAGTGTAAAAATCATATTTTCGAACTTTTTTGAAGAAAAATACCAGTCAGAGATTTTGGCTAACGTTACGTTATTTTAACTGACAGTTTGGTTTAAATTTAAATCGTATACTTTTGTCCTATAAACTTACACAAAAATCTACCGTTTCATATATTGTTTCCAAAACTAAGAATCAAAATGTATAAAAGAAATGAGATGAGCATAATATAACGTACAAACGTTATATCCAGTCTTATATCACACAATTAAGCTGGTTTTTAAATTTATCAACAAGTTTCGACCTCCTTTGATTAATACAAAATCAGGTATCCTTTTACAACTGATGAGTATATCATGCATTCATGATCACCAATATAACGGATGCATGCATTCATAATCACCTTTCCCCTTCTCTGCTTCCAACAGCTTATCCAAGAATCACGCAAGAAATATAACTGTCATATATTTATTTTTCCCCTTTGATTTCGCCAGCAGTTTACATTCAAACCACTATGTATGCAAACCTTTCAATTGCTCACAAATCACGCGACTCAGATTTTGTAACGAATGAACATCAGAGGCTGAAGAAACTGATATGACATTCCTTTCACCCCTCCTCATACTGCCTATATATTTTCCCACTTCATTCATCTTTTCTTTTCTGGATCTCAACTTCTCTGCTTTTTCTCGTGAATCCAGATCAGGTAATATTTCACCTTGTTTCTTTTGATTCTTTCAGTTTCCTTTCTTTTTTCTTTGGCACTTGCTCGGCCATGACCACCTGTGCTTATGCCTGTCCCACCTTACCTTTATATGGATCACTGATTTGTTTAGTGAAGAGCTGAGTTGTTTGATGCTAGTAAATAGAAGTAAGGGGGGGTAGATGTTGATTCAAGTTTCAGTCTGGAAAGTTAAATATAAGATGTGTTAAGATATGATGTAAAACTGAGTTAAATGAAATTAGAAGTGGATAGGAATAGGCTGGGAAACGAAATAAGTGATGAGATAATGGGCAGAGGAGGATATGTGAGATGAGAGAGTTTGTTGCACATAGTTGTATCAGTGAGCATACACCCAGTTTTAACCAAGCCCTGACTGTAGTAGAAGCAGTCTCAATATATACAGAGAGATGGTGCGTGAGTTGTTATTATGGGGAAGTCTGGGAAGTGGAATGAGAAGACTTAAGAAAATAATTCTATGCTAAAGCAATGAAGAAGGATGCATACATAAAGTATGGAAGTTCAGGGACATGAGTGTCTGGAGGAAGTAGGTAGCACTGATGGTAGAAGAGAAAGAGGGAGGAGTTTTGATTTAATGTTGCGTGTGTGCATGTCAGATGTCTCGGAGTTTTATAGATTTGCTCGGAGCAACTACCTAGTTTGCTCGAAGCAAGCACATGTTTTCTCGAAGTAACCTTGTCCTTGACTCGGAATAGTTTATGATGGGGTTTTGTCTGAACTTATATTTTTGTAAGTCTGAAAGTATTATGAAAAGGTAAAAGCTGATATGAAAACTGGGGGAGGGAGGTGATAAAAGATGGAATCTAAGGTTTAAATATTAGAGGATATGAGTTGCATGCGTTCATATTTTTGCATGGATAAAAGAATATGATATAGAGAAGGAAAATGTGAATGGTCTGTGTCCATTTTGTTAGGAACAGGAAGTTTAAATTTTGGAGATTGGAAGTTAGGCAAATTTATTAACAGTAGTAAATATGTGTTGGCATGAGTTCATGTACGTGAGTAAGAGAGATACAAGTGTGCACGTGTACAATGTATATATCACGACATAGAGTAGGAAAACGTCCCCATATTGCTTAGTCGGCCTTTAGGAAGTTTTGTCAAAAATTTTAGCGTTAGCACAATTCACGTTTTGGGTATATCTTGGTCATATTACACGGTGGAGTGGTCGAGCAAGTCAAATCAATTCTCGTTCTATTAAAATTTTCTTTGACCGTAAATTCTAAATTCGCGTATTCAATATTTGAATCTTGTTCTAGATTTGAATCTAGGCGACATCCGAAGAATTTTGATCGTTACACTCTGTCGTTCTTTTCCGATGAATCGTCGTTTTGAAATTCAAATTTTCTGCAACTTTCAGGTGAGTATTTCTCACCAGACATACGTATTTATATTTGGTAAATTATTGCAAGTGTATGTGTAAAATTTTATTCTGTTATTATCTGTCTGTAGTATAACATAGAAGGATGAACCCCATTTTAATTGGCACCACATCAGTTATTTATCTATTGTATTATTTCTGCAGTTATATTATATTATTGTTATTTACTGCTTAAATCACCACTGCAAGTTTCCCTGTTAATTTAGATTGTATGGGCTGAAATGATAGGCCTAAATGATTATTATTGTTCAATTATTCTGTTAACTGCTTAACTGATAACTTGGGATTGCGGGTTTGAAATGATAGAACCCGGGGTTTTGTAAATTACGGGTTGAAATGATATACATCCGTACCACTTGACCTAGGCTAGAAAACTATATACAGGCCCGTGGTCCTTATAATATTTTCTGAAATATTTAAAATTATTTTGGAAGTTAAATATTTGATTTATATCTTTAAAGGAATTTATATTGATTTTTAATAAGTTATAAATAAAGAAATAAATAAATATTTGAATAAAAGTTTGGAATATAACTTATTTGGAAATTCTGGATTTTTGAAAGAATAAGTTTCAGTTAATAAATAAATAGATAAATAAGTTATATTTGGGAATATTTATCAAATTTATAATCTACTACAGCATTTAAATGCTATTCTTTTGAAATTGGACTAGTTCTACCCGTAGCTTTAGGTAGCATTTCCTAAGTGCTACAGAATCTAGAATTTGATTGTTTTAAATTTTATGGAATTTGATAAATTTTATTTTATCTTAAGTTTTGGAAAAGCTTAAGACATAATATTTATAACTGTATTTTCCTAAATAAATTAAAGATAAATATTCTGGTATTAAGTAAATTTTGGGAAAAATTTAATGGTTAAAATTTGGAGTTTTATTTATGGAAATTATGGGAATATTCAAGACTAAATAATAAAACATTGATTTGTGAAAGAATAAAACCCAAACTAAGTTTTGAATAGTAAATACTCCAATTGGATATATATAAAAATTGAAATGGTTTTGGGAACATAAAGGGATATTTAAATTATGGTTAAACTTTAAATAAAGAAATATATTTGTGAAGCTATGTAAATTATCTTCTTTACAAAGTAACCATAAAGTTAACCCATTTATATATATACCGTTGAATGTCCAAACCATTGTGTTTGGGAGTTATGGTTTTAAGTAAAGTTTCCAAAACATTATCCTTTGAAGATATAATTCAAACATTTGGTCTCCAGATATTATAAACAGTATGGTTTTGGAAAGAATTATATTTGAATATAACGATATCCTATTGTTTTGGGTTTTAAAATGATATCGTATCTATAGTTTTGAAATGGAAATGTTTATTCTGATTTAAAGTATAAACTGTTTTTAAATAACCACGGGTTATAATAACGTTTGGTTGGCAAAGAGACCGGGATCGGATATGGACATACTCTCTGTCGATACCGAAAACCACTTTGACTAACCGTGTACGCGGTGGAGATTCCAGAATGAAGTAGGTTGGTGGTGACGGTTTCTTGAAAGGTATATACGTGGACCCGACTCCCGTGAGTTGGCTTAAGGTGGCTAAAACAGGAGCGATTCTCGGATTAATGAGGTAGCTCCTCTGATCGAACGCACTTCTTCGTATACCATTCTATTGCTTATGTGATTATTTGGGTGCACCCTTTGATTTAGGAGTGTTGTTCGAGGTGGGCGGTTGCTGCGGCTTCGCGTTACCACCGGTCCGGATAGCAATTGGTATATCTACCCTGGCATTGCCTAGTTGTGCCGTGTCACCTACCATATCGAGCCTTGTACGAGTTTGGTTTTCTCCCGTAGCCCGTGTGGTATCCTCTAGTTGCTTTCCGAGTAGGAGGAGCTATGATATTGGATGGACTACTGGGACTATTACGTGTTAAGGGCTATATGGGTAACCCCTTAATGCTAAGAAATAAGTATGTTTACTTTATAAATAGACACTATTATAATAGCGCAATATACTACATAGTAAATAGTTTAACGGATCCTTAGAGGATGGGCGGTCCCAGGCATCCTTTGAGTTACTTGCTATATATTACAGTACACTTGATTTAGCTTACATTATATAAGTATGTATGTCCTGACTCGAGTGTTTTGTTTTATTGTACGCTCGGGTCGGCCTGAGTTGCAGCTTCAGTTTCTTCTCCGTAGCTAGGACACTCAGTAGATCATTCGTGCTATTGGAAGTTGTTTCAGCCTTTATCCTTTCTGGAATTCAAGACTTTGAAGGCTCTCTATCTGTGTATGTTAAAATTTGTATTGAGGATTATAGACAATGTAAGTTCTGTTTTGTAAAGATGTATCAGTGGCTTCATGAACCACTAAATTTTTAATTTCCGCTGCGAGATTCTGAGATCGGTGTATGTGATTCTGTGATTTATTTACTGCATATTCTGAGTTTTGCCAAATTTATTCTACAACGCAGTATTTTGAACAATTCAAGTCCGACATGTGCGGATGCGAATGGTTGAAAATACTGGGTCGTTACAATCCCTTACTGGATAATCTCAAATAAGACAACCCTGCAGTTGTTCATGACCAACTGCCCACACAGCCGAAATAAAAAGGGACCTCTAGACAGCGGAAATCTTATCCTACTTGGGTGCCACCCACTTAGCCTTGCTGCACCTCCCATGTTTTAGCCATTCCCGGTTGATGAGGCATAAGGCTACGATTACCTTTAAAGAACACATATCTTGGAATGCTTGTCATCTTCCAATGACGATATTCTAAAAGCATTCAATTCATACAAGTTCATTTCGGGTTCGAACGAAACCGAAGGCACTGTCTCGTTACACTCATTTTGGAATCATCCTCAGAGTTAACGACAATACCCCTTGCACTTTGAATCTTCATCTCGAATCTGAAAGCACTATCTCCATTATACTCGTTTTGGAATCACCCTCAGAGTTTCAACGACAAATAGCCCTTACACTTTGAGTCTTCATCTTCACTTGAGTTCACGACTTATCGTTTAATTTGGATCGATGTGGTTTTCGGATATCCAAATTTGAAAATCCGATCTCGGTCTCACCAAAATCCAAAACGCCGTCTTAATGTCCAAGTTGTTTAAGTTTAAACAATTTAATATATATTATCTATATTCATATAGATAGATAATTCACATTATCATAGATAGATAATCCATATTTCATAATTCAACCAAACATCTCATATCACAGAACAGAACATATCACATATCAGAGATATCAGATAATCCAAGGCATTCTATATCATTCAATCATCCATAAGCAAGACTTATTTAGCCAACCCTTTCTAATTAATTTAAATAAATTAAATTAATTACTTCCATTACTATAAATCCTGCTTAACCATTAATTAATTCCAAACCAATTTAATTAATCGACCTTTAATTATCCATCTTAATTAATCATCCTTGATTAATTAGTAATTAACCTTTAATTAATCACATAGGTTAATTACCTTTAACCATTCACATTAGTTAACCTTTAATTATTCTCATTAATTAATTTATTATATTAATTAAAATTAATTATCCTTAATCACAGTTAATGATCCATAGATTAATTACATTCATTAACTATCCCTTAATTATCTTCATTAAGGAATTACCCTTTGTTTATTAACACTAATTAATTTACCCTTACCAATTACATTAAGTGATTAACCTTTAAATTAATTTCATTAATTAATTATTCATAATTAATCACAACCTTAATTAATTTAAAGATAAATTCTTTCTCTTCATTAATTACATCATTAAACTTATTAGAAAAACATTTAGGAATTAATTTAAAACATTTAACTTTAAATTAAATTTTGAAACTTATTCTAAATCTTGTTTAATAAATTGATTTGAAAACTTGGTTAACGTCCCTTGGAAACTTATCCATTTTAAATACACTTTTTTTAAAACTTGGCTAAACATTTCTTTTGACTTTTTAATAAAACTTATCAAATCATTATTTAAGCAAAAGTAATCTTAAAGAAACATTTAACTTTAGAATTAATTTTGAAAACTGAAACTTGATTATCTTCTGCTGAAAACCTATTTAATTAATATGCATCAAAATTTCATTAGCTTTTAACTTGATACCTTTGCATTCAACCAGGAATTTCTACACACACTATACCTGGTAACAAAATTACCCAAGCCAAAATTAGCAAAACCCAAGACAATTATAAACTTTCCCGAGCAACATTCGTGTTCATCTTTTCCCCGAATCACTCTCGCAAACAACACGTGATCGTCCCGAGCCAAATCTCTTCCCCTAAAACCCACTAATTCTTCCAGATACATCATACACCAGTGCACGTACACCGTCGCACCAACCTTCTCTGACCCTTCCTCCGATCCTCGACCAGTCGACGACATCCCCACCGTCCCTCACGACCACTCAGATCGTCGATGTCGCCAAAGGAACGAAAACAAGCTATCGAACACATAGGTATCAAAACTTGATCAACCAAAAGCCCTCGCCGTCGATGAACTCCACCACCAGATCCTAAACCGTCTCGTCCAAAGTTGCATCTCGAATCCCCGCATCTATTCTCCTCCCCACGATCTGATCTGATGCACCAACGACGTCGAGATCGCCTCGACATCAACCCTGTCAAAAACAGGTCAACAACCCTAGATCATCGATCCCTGGCCACCACATTCCTCTAAAACTCCCTCTTCCAATTTTCCTGAGATCCCTAACACTCCAGCCTTTCCCAGTAATGATCACGTCGCTCACCACTTCGCCGTCCATCGGAATTTGACAATAAAGAAAAAACCGATTATCTCGCTAATTCACGATATATACCATCTTGAAAATCATGAAATTCATATCTAAATTCATGATTCTCTCATACGAATCAGATTCTGAAATCTAGAGATGAAATTGTAATCATTGATTTTCAACTTGTTTTTGATTATTACTGTAATCTTCAATTTCCAAAATATTTACTAAATATATACACTTAAAATTATTTTTTAAAAATAAGATTACATTGTTATAATCAATTTCTTTTTAATAACCATAGTCTAATAGTGATTCTTTGGGAAGATAGGAATTTTTAATAGTTGTTTTGAGCCTGAGATTTCAACAGAGACATATATACACACATATATATATATATATATATATATATATACACACACAGACATGCTTACAATATATAGCATAATTCAAACCATATTCAAGTTGAAACCATCCATGAAAACATATATACATCATCACCATACAGATATATCACATGCATTAGCATCAAAGGATTTTAGCTTTTAAGAAAATGTTTACTCACCGTTTCCTGGAAATAGAGAGATCAGAGTTTTATTCATGTTTTTTCCTGGAGATATTTTCCTTAACTTGATTTTGATCTGGCATTTTGAATTGATTTGCTTGTTTTAGAACTGGCACTTGAATCTTTTAAGTTGAGTTGAAACTGAATTTTGCTAGCTTGATCTCGGGTTGAAGATGAAATAATTGAAGTTGTTACATTGCTGAAATTTAAATCTTTGTATTGCTTTGCTTAGGTTTGAAACTTTGAAAACTGATGTTATATGTTTTGAATTTCTTTTTAAATTGGGTTTTCAGTTTTAGAAGAGAAGAGAGATGTTTGAACTAAAATAAATTTGCTAAGTTCTCTTAATACATTTATTTATAAATATTTCAACAATAAAGAAAGTCATTGGCACTTGTTAATTTAAGTTGTAATAAGCTTACAAATGTCATTACATATTATTGTGATTATACAAATGTCCCTAAATAATATTATATGAATAACAAAAATTTTTATCTCTCTTTTTAATTAATTACTTATGTTTACAAATATTTTAAATCTTTATTAAAAATTTCCTTAATACTTAAGTTTTAATAAATTATGTAATGTGTTTATGTCTTTATTAAATATAGTTTTTAATGTTTATAAAGTTTTATATATTTACAAACTTCTTAGATCGTGAGATATTTTAAAAGAAAGTATATTTAAACCTTTATATTTATTTATAAACGATTCTAATTAAAGTAAAGCATAATAACCCTTTTTATTAAATATTTCTCTTAAGTTTTATTTGTTTTTAAACTATAAATAAACTATGCTTTATTTCAAGTATAAAAGAAAAGTGTTTTATTTCAAATATAATTTAAAAAGAAAGTGTTCTAAACCTTTTTATTAAATCTTATTTAAACTTAAGCTAAAATACTTTTAATTAACTTATATATTGGTTTAGAAAATATAGAATTTATTTTAACTAGCTTTGAAAATTATTGACTTGAATTTAAAATATAACTTCCAAATCACAATATATGTATATACATTATAATTTGAAAACATAATTTTTTATTAAATTTATACCAAACTTTTTATCCATAATGTATATACATATATATACACATTATAAATAGAATACATCTTAATATTAGCTTTGAAAAGAATAACATTTGCCAAATTTATATATCTACAAAAGAAGATTATCAAGTCAAATATTTATTAATGAAGATTATAAAACCAATATTACCACTTAAAATAATTATCTTAAGAGATTATCAAGTAAATATTGTCCAAAATTCCGGGTTATCACATACGGAATGTATATTTCTAAGTGTTTCAAAAGGTATATCTTTAAGTGTTTTGAAAGGAAGGTTTCCAATGCTTTCGAAAGGTATGTTTTTAATGGTTACGAAAGAGAAGGTCTAAGATATTAAGTGATGCTTTCGAAAGGGAGAGTGACGGAGGGTAATTGATGATGTATAATGATCTGATGGATCTAGTCTAAATCCTTAGCTTTCGAATAATCCAACCAAACTTATTTTTAAAGGTAACCCATGGCAATGTAAAAGAGTTTTTAAATGACATTTAAAATTTTAAAATCTTATAGGAAGTTTTCCTTGACAAGGACAGTAGGTTTAGGGTATAAACCATGTTCTAGTAGAAAATGATTATAAGAAATTAAACCAGGGATGTTTATATGGTTATGTTTGATCAGTTAACATGTATGCTTCTGTAATCAAATTCACTTCATAATTAACCCACAACTACATTTTGAGTGTTAAGGGCAGAATAACCGGCTAGATTAACACTGTAGTGAACATACATTGAGTAAACTCATGTGCGAGTAGAATTTCATCCAGAAGGTCAGTGGACCAGAATATTGGATGTCCAAAGCTGATCAAAGATCATTGGTTTAGACCAGTTCTTAGTAAACGCATAAAAATTATGTTATGGAAATTGTAATTGGTAGGGGCCAATAGGTTCCTAGTGGTCAGATAAAAACTACGTTCGGAAGAAGTTATTGATAGAGACCAGTAGTTCACAGTCAACCCATGAAAACTATGACATGAGAGATGCTGTTGGAGAATCCAATAGCTCGATAGTAAGCCCATGAAAACTATGATTGGATAATGTTGTTGGTAGATACCAATAAGTTCACCGTGATCCCATGAAAACTATGAAACCGGAAAACGGTGTGTAAGCTTAAAATAGGTTATTAGTCGGCCCATGAAAACTAATAGGTTAATATTGACCCTAGAAACTATAACTTGATACAGATAGACAGGTAAATGAGGAATTTGAGATTAAAACTTCGTAATAAATCATATTTTACTTAATATAAAATTTTCCATGGCAATCTGAAAACATATATTCTCAGTTTTACATTAAACCGTACAAATTCATATGCATGTGAGTTAAAATAAATCATCATAATATAACTCAAGCATATCATCATCCATTTTATCACAAAAACGAATTTAAATCATAAATCCAAAACCATACAATCATAGAATAAAAATAAAGATGGTAGATATTATTATTCACCTTAAACTTGATAAGGAATTTGAGATTTATTGTTGATTAATCCTCTCTAGCTTTTGATCCTTAGCTTTAGATTAAAATTCCTCTTTTCCCTTCTTAACGGCCAGCTCCACTTAGCTTTTATTTGCGTTTGTATTGATTTGAGAAATAAATTGAACTTGAATAGACAAAGGAAAATGTGTAGCTGTGAATAGAAAGTGCGGCTATTTTTACTAATAAGGCCTTATGTAAGTTAATTATCTCATAAACAAATTTTAAGCCCATTTATTTTATGGTTAAGCATGGCCCTATATATATAATTTACCCAAATCTTAATCTCCTTATCATCATTGTTTTTCTAAATAATGTTATCAAAAATTAGGGAAGTTACACATGGAGACGTAATAGGGTCTCATCCACTCCAAGGTGGGAATATATCCAAACCAACAATATAAATATTGTAAATCATCCAAACGATCATTCAACAAATTTTATTAACTATATATCATACTAGTTAACCAAAAAGGTTAATTTAACTCATCGTAATTTTCTGTCATCGCCGAGGCGTTTCGGTCTGGAACTATCGAACAATGTCTGATTTTAGCCCAAATTTCAACAATCTTCAAATTTTTCTAAACCAGCTTCATCGCGAAGCTTTCTTCGTTAAGATCGCAACGCAACTCGTCGCATTAGCACTAATAAGATTTTTATGAATTTAAATAATAATTGGCCTCTACTAATTACATAATTACACTAATTGCCTCTATTTAAATTAATTGTCGCTTAATCCTTTCTTCCTCGTTTGATAACTCAATCAGGCCACATCAGACTTCGCCCTCCACGCTACTAGGGACCGAACCACGCCGCCGCGACTTCGTCGAAGGTCGACCAACCCCACATCCCTCTACTGCCACCGTGATCCCCTACCTCGCCGCCTCCATCGTGAATTTTCCCAAAATACCGATGCCATTCGTCGAAATGTCACTACCACCTTAGACCACCTAGCACCATCGCCTTCAAATTAAAGCTTCTCCAGACCAACACGCTTCCCTCACCGCCACTCACATCACCCAACGAATCGCCGTTGTTGATGAACCCAAAACTGCAGCTCGTCCTCCACAAATTCGCAATGCCTCGCATTACTTCAGCCCAATCTGACAATTCAACTCCTTCATCAAGTCGTCCTTGACACTTTCCTAGTTGGAGCTGAGGCACGAAATTGCTTGTACTGGCTTCGACGAATACGGACCTTAGGATTTGGTGAGGTAAGAATTTGAAATTTTTTGGAACCAATCTCCTGAAATGAACATGAAATATAAAAGAGAGAGGAGTATGGCTAATGTAGGGGTATGAGCAGTATGGCCATGGTATGGGCAAGTATCGGATCGTATATGGGTAGGTATGGTTATAAAATAATATTTTTTTCAGTTTAAAATATCGAGTTACAAAACATCCGAAAATTTTGAACTCCTATTGAGGTACATCATCTGGTGTTTTTTATGTAATACTCATATTCCCAACACAATGGAACTAGTCTCAAGACTTAGTTTGATCATATGTATTTAGTAGCAATTTATACATTAAATTCAATTTTGATTAAAAACCATTTTACAAAGCCCGAGTGTAATATAAACATATTTATACCTTACATGTCTTATATAATCTCCTAACTAATAGCTAGTAAATCTCGAATTTTTGAGTTCATCGACATAAAGCATTAAGATACATGTATACATACATGCATGCATGCATATATACATACATATATACATACATATATTTATATAATTATATATATATATATTATATACAATTTAATATATATATAACATTGCTGGACATAAAAGAATTAAAAATGGCGACCATTAGTGACAGAGGTTCTTCTTATTCCAGATTTATTCTCTCCATTGACAATCTCCCTCTTTTCCCACTATGCCATGTCTCTTCCTCACCTCGTTTAACCTACACTGAAGCTCTAAGCTCAGGCCGGACTCAATCTCAATTCCTCAAGCATCCAAATGACAGTTGCAATCCCCATGGTTACGGAATCGAAAGAATAAGCATATCTGCTTTTGGTGTAGATAGGGCTGTTAATTTTGTACGAGTTTCCGATGTCCGTTTATTTCCGTGGTCGAAATACATCCGTCCGAGTTCGTTTGATTTTCAATTAGGACACGAGCTAGAACAACAAAATTTGTATGAGAAAAAAATTTGTTCGGTCCATGTTCGTTCTCGTTCGATTTTCTTATAATTCAATATATCCTCTATGTTTCTCAAAACATATAGACAACTATTTGGTCGGTTAATTGAGAAAGGATTCATAAAATGCTTATACTTCAATATACATTGATAAAAATAATATAGCTGATGGAATTCTATTAAACAACATAAAATTTGATGTGAATAGCAATGTTCGTCCGTGTTCGTTCGAGTCCGTGTTCGAAAAATGTATGTATGTGTCCGTCCAATTTCATTTAGGACACGAGCTAGGACAACAAAAATTGTACGAATATAAATCTGGTCCGGTCCATGTCTGGTTCGATTTTATTTAGGACAGAAACTTAACACACCTTCGTGGTTCGACTGATTTACACCTTAGGTTTAGAGGTTCAGATCATCAAGCAGCCGTCTGCAGAGACCCCCTTTGTTGCTTCTTTTTCGGTAGGTTTGGCATAAGAAGTTCGCCTGTGCAATTTAATTTAAATCTGAGCATATCCTGAAGGTGCCGTCGACCTCTTTGCCCAAATCCAATTCTTAAGTCGATTATTGCTTTGCATTTGATACTCAATAATTAGAGCTACGAACTCAAATCAGAGCCCTTATCTTTCCATTGGCAACTGCCCAAATTTTGAAAAAACTGGAATGTACGTACGGTGCTTTTGACAACTGTGTTTCTATAGTTTTCTCAGCACAATTTAGCCTGGCACTCGAAGAGCAGTGCCAACGTGAACAGTCAATGGACATTTGTTTGGATGCTGTTAGATTAGCCGACCATATTCCAGTGAATTATCCCTATGTCATGAACAAACCCTATGTCATGACGTTTACTATACAAGTTTGGCCTTTCATAAGTTCACTCCTTTCGTCACTCCCCTCTGTTTTCTCACATTGCTACAGATTAAGAAAAGGAAAATGAGTTTATGAGCTCAGTCTCAAATTTTAAATAGTAGAGAAGATTGAAACAAAATGGAGTAAGCGTGACGAATTGGGAAATAATGCACAGTTAAGCACACATGTATGCAGAAATTTCAATAACTAGTGTGCATTTGTTGCGCAGTGTGAGATGGTGGATGAGGTAGATAAATTGAAAAAAACCTGTAGATGCCTGTATGTTTTTAGATGCTCCAGTACTACTATGGTAAATTTTAGTTTAATCAATGGAGTTGTCAAAAAAAATGCGCAGCCGACGGAAGGAAGGTGAACATGATATAAAGGCAGTTGCTTCTACAGTAAAGTAAAAGTTTGGATGTTGTTGTGAAAACATCAGGTCAGGACAAAATGCATATAATAAGAAATTTTGCTTTCAAGGATAGAAGGGATTGGCTGAAAAGTATATTTTTCTCCATGGATTGTTTTTTTATTTTGAGAACTGTTATGGTCATGATATTGTGATGGAACCTGATAGAACCAAAGGGACGGATGTAGGCCATAGGAAACATCCTAAGTCTGCATGCTCTAAGTACCATGCAGAAGAATCAAATAACATTTTGAGGAGGAAGAAGAAGTGTTCTAGAGCGGGTTCTAGATCGCCCGAAGTGTCTACTCCGAAGGGTATCGTAGTTGATTTTACTTTGCATAGAGAGGTTGGGTTGATTTTACTTTGCATAGAGAGGTTGGCTCTAGTTCGAGGGAGCATAATTCAACAAGGGGAAGTGCTCATCTTCATAGAGCGGCCACTAGAGCTTCTGATAGCTCTAGCTTGGGTATGGACTGTTTTTGGGTGGTATTTATAGTTCATATGCTTTGAGTAGTTTGTCTACTAGCGATATGCAGTATTTTGCTAAGAATTCTAGTTTTATTTTTGATGATATCCAGACTGACATTGATTATATTTGGAGTAAGAAATTAGAGCGGGTCGGATCTTTTGGACCATGATATTCATTAGCTGGAATGTAGGGGTTTGCATGACTTAGATAAATGTAGTAAAATTAGATCATTTTTTAAAGATAACAATATTGACATTGCTTTATTACAGGAGACTAAAATAGAACACCCTGATTATAGATTTTATAGGTGTTTATGGGGTCTATACATTAATCGTTAGTCTTCCTTCCAACTAAGGGCAGTGCTGGGGGATTTATAATGGGTGGAAGGGTCATTGTCTTAAACATTTACAATCTATATCAAAGATCAATCGATGCATTTGATTTTTACCAACATTAGCGATGACTCGATATTAAATATTACTGATATTTATGGGTCGAACACAAAATTAGATTTGTAGAGTTCTGTAGAATGGGTGTTTAGAATTTAGATAACACACTCCTGGACCATGGGTTATGGTGGGAGATTTTAACTTTATCAAATTTTTAGGAGAGAGATCCCCTAGGGAAGGGTTTTTGCTGCCATGGAAGAGTTCGACCAGTTTATTATTAATTGTAACTCGATTGAAATAAAATTAAGTAACAGACAGTTTACTTGATCAACGGTAGAGAAGATCCTTATATGACTCTTCTAGATAGATTTTTTTATTAACGACAAAATAGAAGACAAATTCCCCTCTTATAAAATAGAGGGTCTTTCGAATATTAATTCAGATCATTGCCCAATCATTATTTCCTGTGCTAACATAAATATTGGGAACAAAAATTTTAGATTTGAGAAGATGTGGTTGATAGAGAATAATTTTAAAGATCTTATTTCCTTACTCGATATTAATTAAAATGTTGTTTGCACTATGTCTTTTACTAGTATTTTAGTTTATTTTGTTTTGCGTATATACGTATATGAATACTCACACACACACAAATATGTATAGACCTTACATTTTTTCATTTTTTCTAAGCAATTACACATATAGTTAATGGATTGGTTGGATTCTGTCGATACTGAGGACTTGAGCATTTTGTTTTGTTGTATATTTCTATTATGGACCAGGGTTACATAGGTTTTTGGGAGAGGTTTTCTATTTTTCTCTTATTTGTATAAGGGGGTTTTGCTACCTATCAGGCTCGTTGGCAGCTCCTTCTTAAGTGTGGAATAAAACTATATAAGTGCTCTCCTCCTTGAATGGACCACTCATTTTTCTCATATATATACTATAAAGTAAAACCCGTGGTCAAAGAGTCAAAGTGAAGCCTTCTTTGATTTACCAAAACTACTCTTTCTTTGAAAACACTGGGCATTGAGAATAAGGGTATGCCTGACTTTCTCATCAACACTACGTCTTCACGTTTCTTTGCCAACTCATTTCATCCTCCCATTCATTTCTCAACCCCATTACCTCATGCTACCATCCTTCGGAAATGAAAAAAGATGAAAAAAAAATCACCAATAACTGAACACGCTTATCAATGTAATAGCCCGCTTCCGATCCCCAATTGTGTGCCCAGAGCTAGAGCCAAAACCCTAGACCCAATTTTGTTCACTTCCGAATGCATGTTCGATTCGCTTTTAAAATTTCAGTGCAGGATCTTCAATTGTCACGAAATTCAATTTTCAATTTTTTTTGTGTTCGACCTTCTATTGATAGGGAGGTGGAGGATCCAAAACCACAAGAGGCTGATCTATGCTATTAATTTTCTCCATGTAAGTGATTTTTTGACATAGTAGCCAAACCTTTTGAACTTTTGGTAGATTATTTTAACTCTTTCTTTTTTCACAATAATTAGGGATTCATATGATGGAATTGAAAGTCGGTTAACCAAATATCCTCGATTGTAAAACATGTTTTCACACTATATTTAACACCTATAATTAGCACGACAATTTTGTTGGTTTAATTAACATCACTGTACTCAATTTATTGTTTTTTGTCGTTGTTATGATTCCATAGCTGCTAATATATCAGTCTTATGGACCGATATTCCTTTTTTCACCCTATCATTTAATTGTCATCCATTTTTTTACCTGTTATTAACAATTGGGGCAACAGCCACCTAACTTGAGAATTTTAGGTCAGCAAATGGTTCCATATTCATCCTTCTTCAATTATATTGCAGGCTTTCCAGGTAAACATAGAGCCAAACTATTCGAGCCATCAAAATTTGGAAGACCGGTATGTCTGGAACTGAATATATGTTGGCTTAATGGTACCATTAGTCATGTCTTTTTTATTTATAGTTTTACTTCTTACGAGAGAAAAATCTGCCTGTAATCATGGTATTTCTTAATGTGTTTCATTCTTTGTTTTAAGCTTGGGACGTTGTTAATGATGTTGTTTAGACGGCAAACACCAAGGACTTTACTCTGTGTACATTTTTTTATTCATCTTAGCTTTTATATGATAGCCAACAAGTATTAATGGAAACATAAATAATACAGACGTTAATGTATTTTGTGCCTGTATGAAAATACACTGGAAGATATAAATTTGTTTTCATGTACATAATAGTTGCTATTGGTAAGGATCCAAGCCCTTTTAAGGTTAATTTGGGAGTGGTATCTTGTCGATCTATTACACGCCTCAATTTGCAAACGGAATAATAATCAAACCAAGGTTAGATCCAAGCTTAAAGCACTTTGCACATTAAAAAAAATTGGTAGTTTTATTTGTTTCCTTTTTCAAAAAGCTTTACTCTTCTTAGCTTGATATTTTATTAATTTTGGACAGCTTTTCAATGTGTTTGTTAGGTTATATAGCCCCTCTTTATGTTGTCGGATTAACTCCTAATTATTTGGATCGTGCACCTGCCTTTGGTAAAATCATGTTTTTCTCTTCCTTAAGCTGTCACATACTTTTTTAAACTTGATTTGGTGAGTTTCCAGTTTAAAGGGTCCCTTTTTAATCATTTTTAGCTTCTGCATAAATTAAATGTCGGGTCACAACAAAATTGCATTTTGCCATGCATTGCTATATTGAAAAGACCCTTTTTTATTGATTATTCGTTGTGCATTAAGACTAACCAGTATTGGTCTGTGGTAACTTAATGTATGTTTGGTAGAATGCACATACGGTTTTTAGTTTAACAACTTCATTAAAGAAATTTAAACCTACGAAATCAAAGATTAAAATTTTATGCATTTTTGTTCTAACATCAGAATTCTAATATGATATTGTGTTACCTTATATTTTTATTTTAGCATTAGAACATTCATTGCATGGTTGGTTTCAAAACGTAGCAGTTGACTGCATATTGTGATCTTACTCCTTAATCTTTTAAATGTTCTACCTGACACAATATTTGGCACACCATGTGTCATGTTCACTCTTTTTCACATGAATTCATAGATGAATTCGAACCAGCATAATTGAATAATTTGACATTTCCTGGACAAAAAAATAAAGTATATGATATGATAGCAAACAAAAAATAGCTTCATGAGTATATGATGCTAGCGGCATATACCATCTAGAGGACAATGTGTCAACGTCCTTCTTCTTGATCAACCATTTTGTGCAAAATATTATAAAATCAAATGTTTCATTGCTAATATTACAACATAAAATATTATGTTGTTATAGAGCTTATAAGGCTCATGTATTCAGTAGCGTCTACAATTAAAGATAATAGATTCATTACTACTGTCCATTCACACTTTTTTACAATCTAAGCCTGGGTAAAAAAAATTGGGTTTCTGTTTTCGCATATGGTTAGGAGAGTCGATCCTCCTTTGTACATATGAATGTAAAATTTGCTACCCGACACATCATTTCAATTTACTCTCCAGACATATTTGGAGCATTGATTATTCAAAAAATACACAGATTGTTTGTTGCGTACTGTTTTACTTGAACATGCTGATCTAGCATCAATTTTTCTACACATATTTAACCTGTACAAAGTTGATTGGAAATGGTTTTTATTTTTATTTTTTTCTGTGACTTCTTTTAAAACTTCAAATGGTATAAAGATTTTAACAAACATGTGAACATGCTGATGCTATGCACTACTACTTTGTATAGATGAAAATTTAGTTCCCTTTGAAGCAATGAGCAATTTTGAAGTATTTGTTCGTCTTGGTTTACTTTGAGCACAATAAAATATTTTAGTTTGTTCAATCATCTTCGGAAAGAAATTAAAGTTAAACTAATTGGGACTAATATATTTTCATTCTAAGGTAAGTTATTTTCCCAACTAGCCATTAATTTTACTTACAAATTAAATTTCTAAAAAGAAATTAATTTGCTAATTTTTAATTTTTTCAAACTTTTACAAATCATTAATTACTTAATTTTAGCTTCGACTATGTTAACATCTTTTTATTGGAATTTCTGGAGTGCATAAATTTTTTAACTGTTTAATTGCGAGAAATAATCAACTTAGTAAGAGTCCGAGATGGATAATGTAAAAGATTATATTGATTTCTCTTTTTGTCATAATTAGCTTTTTGTTAATACAAATGGCTAGAATATTCATATGCGAATATTATAGGCATTCATCAACAAACCACTTACAAAACTATAACACACAGTCCACAATGGGTAATTGACATGTCGAATTCTACTCTCTATAAATATTACTGATACTGAGGAGACGTTAGCATGTGCCTACTGGAAAACATTTCTGTTGTTCAGTCACAACTACAATTTCATATTTCACTCTAAGTAAATAACATGGTGTAACAACCTGCCTTTTCTGACGATTTGAATCGACGAAAAACCACACACGTTAGACTCAAACCATTCAAACGGGCAGATTGTTATGGGGTAAATAAAAAAATAAGAAGAAAAAATAAAACAAATACAGAATCTCGCAGCGGAATGACAAAATATAATAATCAAATAACAGTTCATGAATCTGTTTATAAATACATTTGATTATTCTTTTACAACGCAAAATTAGAGTTACATAAAACATGAATAAATAAATAAATGCAGTGGAACAACATGATCCAGCGAAATAAATAAACAAATAATAATAATACTATATCTTCGTCTTTGTCCTCCAGAAAGCAGTCTTCGATAAACTGAAAAGCTCAGACTGACCCAAGCGAATTGAAAAGACAAAACACTCGAGTCAGAACTAACAGATCTTATGTAAGTTAACTAAATGGTAAATAAATATGAGTGTAACGACGTCGGAAATGTTTACGGGGTTTGACATCTCCTATCCAGTGTCTAAAGTGGTTTTCGGTATTGGCAAAGAGTATGACAATATCCGATCCCGGTCATTTTAACAACCAAATGTTTATTTCACACTGGATGGTTCTTTTACATTTCAAAAGTCAATTCACAATTTATATCAAAATATCGTATTCGATTTCAAATCATGTCTCTTTTGAAATCATATTCACTTTTGGAACTATATTCACTTTCAAAAATCATATTCACTTTTGAATTTATCGATAAGATTGATTAATTAAACCCTAGTTCCAAAATCATCATATTTACTCAAATATGTCAATTCAAAAAAGTAATCAATTCCAAATTCCAACTTAGGTCGTATCATCATCAACGATTAGTTAAATATAAATACTTCAACTTTGCACAGTGTGAAATTTTAGAAAATAGTGTAGGTAGTCATAAAGAGTTTTAATTGTTTGAAAATAGTTTAAAATATATATTGAAATGGTTTAAATAGTAAAAGTAGTTTAAATAGATTTAAATTTAATTTAATCAGATTTAAAATGATTTACATAAATTTCAAAGGGTTTTTTAGGCTGAAGGAAAAAGTTAGAAAAATATTTAGTTTCAGGGACAAGAAGTTTGTTTTTCAGACCAAAGGACACTTTTTAGTGTAATTCACAGAATGATAGTTGTATCTATCATTTTCAGTTTACACTAAATAGTGTCCTTCGGACCAAAAAGCAAACTTATCGTCCCTGAGACTAAAATTTTTTTGCAGCTTCTTCCTTGTGTCTATTTACTGAATTTCAAAATAGATTAAATGGGTTTAAATTTTCTTATATAGATTTTAAATAGATTAAATAAATTTAAAATAGAGTAAATAGATTTAAATTATATTAAATATGTTAAATAAATTTATTTAGTTTAAAATTGGTAAAATAGATTAAATTGTTAACACTTTATTAGTGGAATTTGCACTGAAGAAACTTTGAAAGTTTTAAATTCTGAAATTTTGTAAAATTAGTAGGAGTCCTGAATGGATAATGTATTCCTTTAAACATAAGATTTTTTATTTGATATTTCACTTAAAAATTACAGTTGCAAAAAAGAAATTAATTTGCTAATTTCTAACTTTTAAACTTTTACAGATCATTCAATATTTAATTTTACTATCGAATATGTTGACTTCTTATTAGTGGAATTGTATGCTCGTCAAATTTTGTGAGTTTTAAATTCCAAATAAAAGCAAACTTACTAAACGTCCGCAATGGATAATGTACTCATTTAAACATAACATCTTCTATTTGATATTTTACTCAAAAATTACATTTCTACAAAAGAAATTAATTTGCTTGTTTTTAATTCTTTAAACTTTTACAGATCATTCATTACTTAATTTTAGCTTCGATTATGTTAATGTCTTTTTATTCGAATTTCCAGAGTACAGAAATTTTGTAACTGTTTAATTCCAAACAAAAAACAGTTTAGTAAGAGTCCACGATAGATAATGTAAAAGATTAATTTGATTTCTCTTTTTGTCACAATTAGCTTTTTGTTAATTAATTAACATGGGTAGTTTTAAGTTTATAACAATTAATCATGTATCTTCTCCTACTTCACATTGTATGCTTTTTAGTAGTTCTGAATTTAAAGAGGTTGATCAATTTTTGCTACGTATGCAGTACATACGCCTATTTTTAACCTTCATATATCTTTAATCCGAGTACTTATTGGCTGCTGCTACTTTCAATAGTCAATTTCATGTAGCACCGTCACCGTCAGCCTAACAAAAACGAATGTTTACCTTGAAAACAATATAATTCACACGTGTATATCACCTTTGAATTTCTAGCTGTTTAGCAGTTTTTGCAGTTCGCTTTTCGAAAAATATAAATTTTGAATTACAACTAATAGTGTGCACCGTACAAGTTTTGCCTCACCGTTGACTCACAGTAAAATTTATACATAATTGTTTGGAAAGGAAATATTTTTCGACGATTCAATGTAAACGTAACTCTACAATGCTTTTGATATACGTTTGATTTTAAACCAATATAATTCATATGCGTACATCAGTTTTGGGTTTAAAGCTCTTAACCAGTTTTGGCTAGCTAGCCTTTTGTAAAATATGTATTTTGCAGTGGCCAATAACAATTTGCAGTGTAAAATTGCAGCTCTTAAGTACTACTGTTTATTTTCTACTTCCATCTACCAGCATGCCTATACCTACTGATGAATTTTTGTAATTTTTTTTGCATAGTACGAATACATCATTTTTGAAGTTCAATAATCAGTTTTACTTACCATTTCCAATTTATGATATTTTGTTCCTTTTTTGGTTTCGCTTTTGATACTGAAGGAAAAAACTTATTTTATATATGTTTAATTTCAAATCAGTGTAACTCGCACGTATACGGCACGTATGCCGCTTCACTTTGACCCTTATACTAAGGTTTTTGCTTTATATGTTAATGATTTAATTTTTATTTGTAGATATTACTTTAACGGATTATCATTGCTGATTAAAAATCTGCATTACAAATTTAAAATCTTAAAAACTCCAAATAGAAGATACTAGTATAACCGTACAATGGTGGAGAAACCGACAGCTCGATTGTATAACTTTGATAAGAAATATACATTTAATTTTTTTGTTAATATTACTTAAACATTAAGTGGTAATATGTTGGAAAAGAATAAATTGAGATTTGAATCTGAAAATATGAATTTCAAATTTAAATATTAATTAAAACATTCAAAATTGTCGATTTGAAATTGAAATTTTAGAATTTGAAAATCATAATAGATTTGAATTTGGAATCTTTGATGCGCGAGTTTAGGGAAATCGCGATGAGACAAGATCCACTTTTTTTGGCTTCAGAAAAATTGATTTTGGCCAGTAACAGTAAACAAACCTCCCTAATGGTCGGTTTGATAAAGTTTTGATCTATTTACGTTCAAAATTCTACGAAAAACTTAAAATGTTATGAAATTAGTAAATACAAGGTTAACTTTCAACTGTAACATTCAACTGTAAATTTAAAAATAAAATTTATAAACAATCAAAATTTATGAAATTAAATTACAATCAATTTGCAACTGTATAATCAGGTTTTCAATTTTAAAAGTAAAACTACAAAAGAATAAAAGCTGCAGTAAAATTAGGTTTAAAACTTTAAAATATTATAATTTAAATTTTACAGATCAATAACTAATACAATACATAAATAAGTCCTACTTTAATAATTTAATTAAACTATCTTACTGTTCAACTAACTTTACAAATTAAGAACAGAGTTAAATAAGACAACAAATAATTGAAACGAACCCCTTTTTCCCATCATAATTTTATTCACGTTGTTGCTTCCATTAGTCATCATTCCCGCCTATAAATTGTCGAACAGTGGCGTCCGATTTCAAGATATAATGCACTTGCACCTTTGATTCCTTAATTTTTGATTTTAACAGTTTAAGGTAATCCATTATCTGTAGACCTTTTAACTTACATTGATAATATTGCAAGTGTGATGACTCTCTTTCCAATATGAATTTCATTATTCTATTCAAAATTGAATTTGTACAGAATGGTTTTCATGTTATGAGTACGTATGCATGTACTCTGCACATGACCCTAAAAACCGTGTTGGCGAAACTAAGGTGGCATAATTTAAAGTTTCTTCAGGTCTCTTGGCATAGATAAATTTTCTCCAAATTATTTGGCGGACTTAGAATGAAGGTCCGATATTTCTCACAAGTTACAACAATATGAACCCCAAAGGGTTTAATGTTAACATATTGTCACATTTTAGTAATTGTTGCTGTTCCTTTAGTCTACTAGACATCAACAATTATTTTAGTGCACATATCGATACCTCCATTCCATGTTTGAAAAGCAACGCAGTTGCAAATTCATGGTCAACTGAATGTAAATAAATGAATGTATCATAGTATCATAGAAATGTGGTACAATAGCAAATGTTTATCCTTACCATAGATAAAGTTTACATTTTTACTTGCCACTGATATTTTTCTTTTCTAAATTACCTATATAGCTCTAGGGTGGAAGAAGCTACCAAAGCACCATTCAAATTGTGTTGCAGCATACCGGTTTGACGTCACAGCTATAAACATTAAGCTGAAAAAAAACATGGAAGCAAAACAATCTCTATGTGTGTATAAATATATACACTGACTGGAGAATAATGATCATGAACTTGCTATATTTGGCCCATAATATTATATCGTATGCTGACCATTGCTAATGCTATCTAGCAAGAACCATCAAATATTAGTTTTCTTCACTGACGCATTTGATGGTTTACAAGTTCATAATTTCACATAACTGTGCCACTTAAGTTCTTGGTTGACCTGATACCTTGGAAAGTTTGAATGCAGTGGCCTGCTACTCCAGTGCAATGGCCAACGAAAGTGTATTTCTCCCATGATGTGCTCATGAAAGATATTGTAATGGGTACATGTTTCTAGAAGTCATTCGAATTCATGTTTTGATAAATGGATGATTTGTGCATGTATGCACATAAAAAATGAATCATTACGTGCACATCAAGTCATTTCGTAAGGTTAAAATAATTCTACACAGTGTTTTATAACACCAACTCCTCCTATGCACGTGCATCGCACGTGCCAAAGTACTATATATATATGTGTGTGCACGCGCTAATAAGTGCATACATTTATAAATATTTAGCTTTAAAAGATAGATAACTCTATGTATAAATTTAATAGACTTCTGTATATGCACAGTGACATTCTCATCCGCCGTAAGTCTTATGTATCTATAACTACATTTTAACTATTCTATGGAAAAGCGTTAATTAATATTTATATAAAACTATATACATATGTGTGTACATACATACACAAATATATATATATATATATATATATATATATGTGTGTGTGTGTGTGTGTGTGTGTGTGTGTGTGTGTGTGTGTGTGTGTATGTATGTGTATGTATATATGTAGGAGTGTGTGCGCACTCATATATAAATGATAAATAGCTTTCGGATTTCAAGCTTAAAAGAGAGACACCCCCAACATAATAGGCCTTAAAAGTTCACACGTGTAAACACATACTACAAACCCCGTTATAAATTTATTATTCAATCATTAACTACTTCTTAGAAAGCTTCAAATTATAATTACATTTAAGGTATATAAATGTTAACACAACAAATAACCTCGGGATCCTATGCTTACAAGGTAAATATTTCCATGTATTCACACCTATTTATACCTATATAGGTATATGATTATAAACATATAATAAACGTATTGGGGTCTTATGACTAAAAGAAGAACGCCTGTAAGTACAAACAGTAGGTTTTTGTTTTATTTTTATTTTTTTGGTTGGATCTGCAATGCACATGCCATTCGTAGACTGCATCCTTGAGCACTTTTAGCTTAAAATATGTTGCTTCAATCCACCTCGGCAGATCCCAACATATTTGCTCCAGCAATGCATCTCAACTCAAGAATGCTTTCACCCTTTCAGATAGCGAGCTCCTTTCTTGAGCAGGCCGGTAGCACTACTCAGTTCACGTGCAGGCCTGTAGGAGAGTTTCTCTTGGTCATTCTTTCAAATTGCACTAGTTTGGTGCAGGCCTACTTCGTAGCTATCATTTCTTTGTTCGCATTACACCACACCTCAACGTGCAGCTATCATCTCACTACTCAACGAGCAGCCTTAATTTGCAGCTATCATCTCTCACTGCCTTGCATCTTCACATTGAACATGCAATGCTCTACTTCTTGCATCATCACACTGCCATGCTTTGCAGCTTCTCACACTGCCATGCTTTGCAGCTATCTTGTGCATGCCTGTTGCAGCCAACTCCTTGTAATTCATATCATGCAGCTTCAAATCAATTTTTGTTGCCTTCGGCAGCTCTTGCACGTTTAGCCGTCTATAGATAGGAATCATCACACTGCAGCTCCTCCACCGCAAGTTCAATACCCAACCCCGCATGTATACCATTTGTGCAGCAGCCTGTACCAAATACTAGTTCATGCACCTTGCACTTCTTCATTTTTACAGTTTAATTCATTTTAGCAAGAAGGCCTTACACCATCATTATTATTTATTATATAACAAGTGCTCTCCTCACACAAGGATCACTCTTTCATCAAAAAAAAAAATTAGAAATCTATTGTAGTCACCAATTATAGTTTGCATAAAGCATGATATTATTTGATTTTGTTCTATAAGATTAAACAATATTTCTTTTTTCTAGATGTGGGAATGAGGATAAATTAACTTTAAATAGTTGATTTTATATCTAATGAAGCTTTTTACACCTCCACTTATCCTCTTTTTATCTCCACTACAAGTTTTTACATTTCAATCGCTATAAAACCGCTAATCGCTTTTACTGCACATAATCAAATATAACATGTACCAATAACATGTAGTAATTTTCATATATCCATGAATTTAACCAAACAAATACATGAAAACAATCAAATAACTAAATATATACATGCTACCTACCTTCATTTTCCTAATAATCCACAATATCTGCATTATCATCTTAAAGCTCGTACTCGTATAATTTATCAACTTCATCTTGACTGTCATCTTCGTCTATGTCGACACTATTATTCGTTTCGTTACCGCATGAAATAATTAAATTTATTTTTAAAAAAAATTGTAAATCAAATTAAGATGAATTTATATTAAATTTGATCTAATATAATTTGAGGATTTGTTCATAATAACACAAATTGATCTTTGAAATTTTTTGTTATAAGTAATTTTATTGAAATCGATCATTTTACCCTACCATGTAACTCTTTAGATCCAACAAATTGGTCAACTGATGGCTTAGGCATCTTACTCCAACATTTTACATTCAGCTAAACCATTCGAATTTATGTATAAAATTTTTAAGCTCCAATGTCATTGAGTAAGTAAGTTCAATTATTTTCATCAACTCACCATAGTAGTCTTTTACGGCATCATTGCCACCTTCTAACATATACCTATGTCATAAGTTGTTTTATGTGCCCAAAATCTTACAACGTTGAATATACATTAGTTTACATTTATGATTTAACATGGAATAGTTTGAAATGCTCATAAAAGATAAAACCCATACAAGCCAAATGAAACTTACAACGTTGTAATCTAATAATTTTAAAACACGACTCTTCATTCAGGGACGTCAAATTTCTTCCATATTTAAATCTTTATCAAACGTCACATCCAAGAATTCTAATAAGCGATTCCCTAAATATAATCTTGTTGATCATTGATGTCTTACACTATCGTACTTACAACTAAAAAATTTCAAACAATCAAGTTTCACTACATAATGATAAAAACTATATTAATTTTACAAAAAGAAAAATCTGTTAACTTAATAGAATGCAAAGGATTCTAACATTCATAAAAATGAGAATTATGATGTTCACGATAAAACATGGATTCGACTTTTTTTTGTTATCTTGTTTATTTGTGATCTTATTGCACTTTATTGTCTTCCAACATCTTATCTCGTTACTTAACTTTTAATTAACAACATCACAAACCGTTAGTATTACTATCTTATATTTTTTATAGGAATTTTGTTGATTTCCTTTTCCGATGCAGATGAAGTAGTTGTGCAACAGTGGCTCGACGCGACAGGCCAGTGCAGCAGCGGTGGGCATGCATGGTGCGATGTGGTATAGGTAGGAGGTGTTGCGTGGTCAACATGGTGCAATGCAATGGTGGTCGGCATGGTGTGGTGAGGGGATTGTGATTGACGATAGTATAGTGTGGAATGAGGCCACTGGATTAGGGGCATGTATAGTACGGTGTGGTAGGGTTTAAATTTTACACTTTCGGAAAGAATGAGTTTGGGGATAAGGGATTGCATGTAATTTGCTTATTTTGATATTTTCTTTCGAAGATAATTCCACAGCAATAAGGAATTTCAGAAATAATTTCACGACAGCAAGGTATTAAACCAATAGTATCTTTCACTTATTCTATTCACAACAAAAAATAAAATACCTAAACTTTGGCATTGGCTAAATAGGCAGTGGTATGGCGAGAGGAGGGCAAGCAGTGGTGTATCCCTTAAGTCGAATCAAATTTGCTGAAATAGCAATTTTACTGATCGGCCACGGAGTAAAATAGCTTAGTGGTGGAAACAGAAGTAGACATTAATTGTTAGTTGACCGTTCATATTCATGTCGGGTGTCAACATAAGTAAACATTGTTATCTATGCTGTATCTTTTATCCAGGCTTACCACGAAATACAAGATTTGCTTAACAATGCCATCATGCACATTTTAGAGGACAAATTGGCCGGTGGTTAGGATGTAAATGATTGCAAATGATTGTCTTGCTGTTGGATGATATATAGCTATATAGCAAATTCTAATCTTAATTAGGTTTGATTACGATGATTAGCGTTTGCATTTTTCTCCCTAGATGCCATTGACTATGATAAATTTAATGACATATAATTCGAGACTTTGTTCAGGTTCATTCTCCCATATCCCATATTTTTAATAACTTTCACTACATGAACTTCAAGGAATGATTTAGTAAACAGATCGGGTTGATTATTTTGTAAGATCCTTGCTAGTTTTACATGATGCACGTACATTCAACAGTTTTGTTTATTTGAAAAGCAGGTGGAAAACCTTAAGGTTCACGGTTAGCTAGTAAATTATAAATAAATGCATACCATATATGTCAGATTACACAAGTTAGGATTATAGTCGTCAACACTTGAATATAGATGCATATATGCTACAAGCTTTATTATTACACAAGTTAGGATTACAGTGGTCAACACTTGAACATAGGACATCAGAGTGAAAACAAAGAGCAACATAACAGCATCGTCATGGCAGTAAATATTATACAAGTTAAGACGCATGTTAACGAAATTAAGGCTCACCAAATATGGTACAAGCTTGTGTATTTTATGAGCATTGAACCAACCATACATAGTTGATCTTCTGAACATGTTTGCCTACAAGGATCTGCATTCAAAAATTGAAGACAGTGATAGTTACAATCATTTATATATATATATATATATATATATATATATATATATATATATATATATAGCATAATAGAAAACATTCTAACAAGTCAAAAGGTAACAACAAAATGATTGCTTTGACATTCTCCACAACTAACAAGTTGACAATAATAAATAAAGGAAAGAGAAACGGTGAATGAACACTTGGCGATTGTTATAACTCGTGCATGCATGTATGTTTCTCTCCAAAGAATAAATAAATAAATATCTTAATCGATTGAGTTAAGATTTCATGCAAAGCAGCTTGTATATATATAAACAGACAGGCATAACTCAACTCAGTAGCATCCATCAACCAAGTAACTAGCTAAAGAAAAGAAAATGTCTTGTTTTAATTATAAATCAATAGCTCTGGTGATGACATTACTACTCTTGTTAGTCAGTAGTAACATGGCAGCAACGGATGATCCGTCGACCAAAATAAGCCCGGAAACGGCATGCAGTTACACACCAGACCCGGACTTCTGCAAGTCCTTCTTCTCGAGTCAACCTGCAGCTGCACAAAACTTGTATTCCTACAGCACCTTCTCCCTTTCCTCTTCCCTTTCGGACTCCACCAAATTTCTCAACTCAATCAACCAACATCTTTCTACTACTATAAGCTCTTCTGCGGTCATGGCACTGCAAGACTGCCAGCTCTTGTTTGATTTGAACATCGACTTTTTATCTTCTGCCACCTCTGCTTTAACTTCTGCAACTAGTAGCCAGCTTCCTGACTCTCAAGCAGAAGCCTTACAAGCTCTGCTCGATGCTGTTTTAACTAACCAACAAACTTGTCTGCAAAGTCTACAGGAGTCTACTGCGGCTTCCACTGTCCAGAACGATCTTTCCACTTCTTTAGCAAATGGTATGTAATTTCGCACTAGCTACCTACCTACTCCACTCACTCTTTTAACTATATACTATTTTTGATTTAAGTCTCTATCAGCTCATGCATGCATGCTAGCTACTTATTAATTAGCAGTCTTGTTATGATCTGCATCCATCATCTAGATAGATAGATGCCTAAATTAAGAATGAATTCCATTATTTAACATTAACAGGAACCAAGCTGAGCAGTGTCTCCCTAGCACTGTTCAAACATGCATGGACCAACCCCAACAAGAAGCCTTCCTCTAATAATGGATCCAAAGGCCCTTCCAGCATCCCCAACAAGCCAAAACATAATAATAACAAACCAGGCAACGGCAGAAAACTGATGTTGTTTCACGAAGCAGAGATGGGACCTAATGGAGAACTGCCTTTAAAAATGTCCAAAAAGAATCTTGATGCATTCGAGAAGAGAACCGGAAGGAAGTTGCTTCAGTCGTCTTCAGGTTCGGTCTTGGTTACCAAAATGGTGGTCGTCAGTCAAGATGGGACTGGGGATTTTAAGACCATTACTGAAGCAGTCAACAAAGCACCTAATAATACAAACGGAGCTAATGGTTATCATATGATCTTCGTATCCGCCGGCGTCTATAAAGAGTATGTATCCATAGCCAAGAATAAGAAGTATCTCATGATGGTCGGGGATGGAATCAACCAAACAGTTGTTACTGGAGACCACAACAATGTTGACGGATGGACAACCTTCAATTCTCCCACATTCGGTACATGCGTATCTTCCTTTTAAAAGCGTTCTACTGATATATTCCAGATCCTCAACATACATACATGCCTAACCTTTTTTTAATGCATCAATTTGCAGCTGTGGTTGGTCAAGGATTCGTAGCGATAAACATGACGTTCAGGAACATGGCCGGACCAGCAAAGTACCAAGCAGTAGCTTTGAGAAGCGGAGCTGATCTATCAACTTTTCACAGTTGCAGCTTCGAAGGATATCAAGACACTCTTTACACGCATTCATTAAGACAATTTTACAGAGACTGCGACATTTACGGCACTGTTGATTTCATTTTTGGCAATGCTGCAGTAGTCCTTCAAAACTGTAACATATACCCCAGGCTTCCAATGAAGGGTCAGAGCAACACTATCACTGCCCAAGGCCGTACCGACCCAAACCAAAACACAGGCATTTCCATTCACAAATGTAACGTTGCCCCTGCAGAAAACCTTGGATCGACCAAGACTTATCTTGGAAGGCCTTGGAAGGAGTATTCAAGAACGGTTATCATGAAATCGATTTTAGGCAGCTTGATAGATCCGACTGGTTGGATGCCCTGGAGCGGCACATTTGCCTTGAGTACTCTGTATTATGCCGAGTATATCAATACGGGTGCGGGTTCGGGGACGAGCGGAAGAGTCACTTGGCCTGGCTATCATAAGTCGATTACTAGCAATGATGCTTTGAGTTTTACGGTGAGCAACTTGATTTCTGGAGATAACTGGATACCTCAAACTGGTGTGCCTTATTCCAGTGGCCTGTAACTATCTGACTAACGATTACATTGTTTATTCTGTTTGTCGCTTGTAATTAATTACCATCCAATTAGCTTTGTTCACAGATCCTAATAAGCATCACAAGATGGATGACATAAATGAAATCAGGATTGTCTTTTAAACTCGTTTACTTTGTCCCTGCAGTGATTAAACTGTGTACCTTTCACCTTATAAGAAGGCTCTTTGGATATTATTCACTGCTTCCAAAGCTTGTTTATTCAGTGATGAAGTCATGGTGTTTCTACTTTTTAGCCTCTTCCACCCTGAACAAAATAGGTACACTACACGCATACCCTTGTTAACTAATCTGAATATATTTATGTCCACAACTGCGTGATGATATATCAACTGTATATATTTGTCAGAAAATCATGATACCATGTTTCACCAATACATTTATGGCAGTGGTTGCAAGCAAAATTTGATTTGTCTTCATTACAAAATGGGGGTTGTACAAGGTGCTCTTAAAGTACTAACTTATTTTCATTGTTTATTTAAAGTGCATGAACCGATTTATATTCAGTGCATAAATCTGTACAATTAACCATAACCACATTGACTCCAAAAAGCATCGGAAAATGAAGTTACATACTAAACAGAAACGTTAGCATTCTATTTTTCATTCGAAAATATTAATCAAATCTACCTTTAGACAACAGTAGCAAGCGTTTTGAGATACGGATTGATCATTTCCTCCTAACTTGGTTTATTCTCATCAACAGACAAATCCATCTCCATGATATGGTAGTAGCGTCTGTCTAGCATAATATTGCTTTTAGGAGGTTAGGTGCTCCAGTTAGGCGACAGATCATTCAATGGCGAATAATAATTCTGAAATGAGTCTGGTTTGTGAATGGTTGGTGCATGGATCTTACCCGGTTTAGGAGAGGGGTTATTACTAGACGGTGGAGCTGGTGGAATACGAGGTAGCAACAGAATATCTAAACTGGGTCTCGTCGTCGTCGCCGCCTTTGATTGGGGTTTACGAGAGTTTTTGGTTGTTGTGACTAGGAGGGACGAACTAGGGGCAAGCTTGAGGGAGATATCAAGGCCCATGGACCAATTTAAAACAAACACCTTACAAAAAGCATAAATTATGTTTATCATTTCTATTAATTTGTATCATGTAGTATCAGGGAAACAGGCACAAGGAAGAAGTTGCAAAAAAATTTAGTCTCAGGAACAACAAGTTTGCTTTTTAGTCTGAAGAACACTTTTTAGTGTAAACTGAAAATGATAGTTACAACTATTATTCTGTGATTTACACTAAAAGTGTCCTTCAGTCTAAAAAACAAACTTTTTGTCCCTGAGACTAAATTTTTTTGCAACTTCTTCTTTATGCCTAAAATCCCCTATCATGTATGTATTGATACTGACATTTATTAGAAGGAGACGAATTAACATATTATTTAGAGGAATTTTTTTAAATAAGTAGAATTTAAAGTTATGTAATTAATTTAAATATATAGATAATAGAAATAATTAATATGTAATTTGTAAAATGCTGTATAAATTTGATGCGGAGTTATTGCAGCTAAAAAAAGAATTTTACATTGTAATGTATGATAAATTCTTAATATAAAGGAATTATAATTGATTTACAAATTATCTTACTTATTATTCTACAAATTATCTTTCTTATTATTGTTTATGTACATAATTTAAGTTATGTGATTTCTATATTTTTATAGAGAATGGAAAAAATAGTTTTAAAGCATTTTTCTCAATATGACTTTTTTTTTCTAATAACAAAAGTGATACTTCATTCAAGCAGAGCATTCGTAATGATGTCTCAAGGCTCAAACTCATGACTGCTAAAACCTTAGTCCAAAACGTCATACCTCTAACCACCTGAGCTACTTGAGCTAGAGGTTTTAACTTCTCAATTTGAATATATATATATATATATATATATATATATATTGTAACAACCCGCATATTTATCGATTATATATTTAAATATTTTGTTTAAATATTTATCGTTATTCGGATATTGGTCCGAAAAGCTACTTTTTGCAAACGGTCGAATTAGGACTCGAGACCACTTCCATTGAGTTCGAAATGCCGTTTACAATTTTTTTAAGTATAAACATTGATAGGTTTGGAGTTAGTGAAATTTCACTAACTTTTCCCGCTTTGGACTTTGGGTTAGTCTAGCCATTATAACTCAAACTCACTTCTCTCCTTCTCCTCACTCTTCATAAATTCCTACCAAACACAAACTTTAACATTAATGGTGAGTGGAAAGGGAAATTAGAAACTCCAAGCCTAGGTTTCAACTCCAACTCCATCATTCAACTCCAAATTCAAGAAAAAGCATTGGATTCAAGCTTGTAGTTGCTTCTCCATTCACCTTCAAGCTATACGTTCATAATTTGATGAAAAGGTGAGATTTTATCTCACAATTCTAGCTTATAACCATATTGGACTGTTGGGAATGATTCCCTATCATTTTTTGCATGCATATTAGCATTTGGTTTGGATTGGATTGGCGAAAAACTCCAATTTTTAGCGTTTTGGTGAATTTTTTGCACTTAGGTCGTTCTGGCCATTTTTCTGTGTTCGGAGTTAGGTCGCTCGCGTGTTATCGCGCTAGGTCGCACTGCCTTGAATTTTCACTTCGGAGTTAGGTCGTATAGACCTTAGGTCGTAGGTCGTATGGACCTTAGGCCGTAGGTCGTTTTGGTCATTTCTAACGTCTTTGGAGTTAGGTCGCAAGGTCATAAGTCGTAGGTCGCTCGCATTTAGGTCGTGCCCCTTTAGGTCGCTCGGCCTTGCCTACCTCGTTAGGTCGCGTGACCTTAGGTCGTTCCCCTTTAGGTCGTATGACCTTAAGTTGTTCACATGGGTTAGGCCTTTAAACCATTAGGTCGCTCGAATGAGTTAGGTCGTTGGACCTTAGGTCGTTTACCCTTTAGGTCGCGTGTTCCACTAGGTTGCGTGAACCCTTAGGCCGTTGGACCTTATTCCCTCTTAGGTCGGCAACCAGTAGGTCGTTTGCCTTGCTTAACTCGCGAACACCGTTAGGTCGCAACCCTTTAGGTCGCTCGACCTGTGCAACTGTTAGGTCGCGCATCACCCTAACTCGCTCGGCCTTGCCTTCGTTAAGTCGCGTGACACGTTAGGTCGCGCATCACCTTAACTCGCTCGACCTTGTTTAGGTCGTTAGGTCGCGAACACCTCTATGTCGCTTGACCCCTTAAACTCGTAGGTCGCTCGACCCCTTACTTCCTTAAGTCGTTCGTCTTCCTTAGGTCGCTCACCTGGTTGAGTCGCGCCTTACCTTAGCTCGGCCAAGTTGGGTCGCGAGTTTCCCTTAGGTCGCATACCCCCTTAAGTCGCTCGACCACTAGGTCGCGGACACCTTTAGGTCGCGTGCCCCTTTAGGTCGCTCGATCCTATCCTCCCTTAGGTTTTCACTAGGTCTACCGTTTTGGTCGGGGCGCTGCCCCCGGACCCCCGCGACCTGACCGGGCAGGTCGAACCCCGTAGCGGGGGCGTTGCCCCCGCACCCCCTGGACCCCCCTCCGTAGGGGATCTTATCGGAAAAACATTCAACAGAACTTGCCTTGTTGAGATGCTGAGTTGACCATTCTTCGAGACAAACTATCTTGGGCTTCTCGGTCGATTTTATGAATTTTTGAATATCTATTTCGGTGGATTCTTTATCGGTCTCTTTGGATTTTATTCACGTCTTCGAATGTGAATTTTTATTATTGATTGTTTCTACAATCACTTCTATGATTTGTCACTTTAAAATATAAAGGTTTTCTATACTAGTAGTAAATATCAAAACTCTTTCATCAAAACAATTTTAACTCTATTTTACTACAAAGCTTTTTCCTTAAACCTTTTTCCAATCTATTAGTATATACAAACTTTTAGCTCACTCTTATGAGAAATCTAATTAAACGACTTAGTAAAACAAGTGGTATGAAACGCTTGCGTTTACTTCGTTGGTTAATTCTTGGACTTGTGCGATTGAATCTTTTGTGACAATTTTCTAGTGAAGATCTACAGTTTGTTCGTAAATATTTGAGTTAAGCAAGTGGTTATGAGACATGAAGTTAAACTTTTATATTTACTAACTTAGTGTAATTGACACTTCTTGATGATCATGACGATCTTTTTTGTGTTTTAGACTAGCAACTGTGCGATGTCTCTTTGTCTACGAGGGAGACTAGACCCCGCTCTTGTGATGTTTCGCCATCGCTTTGTGTGATGTTTCGCCATCGCATTTGTGTGATGTTTCGCCATCGCATATGTGGGGTAGCGCCCCACGGTCTTCGGGCCATTCGTGTGTCAAAATTAATGGCTTGCAACCATGAGATAGCGTCTCGCTTTGTGTTACACGTGTAGGTGAGTTTTCATACTCCCATTTTGTGAGTTTTCATGCTCCTATATTGTGATTTATGGATTTCTTGTGTAGTCTTCTGGAATTTATGCTTCGCCTATTTTCATGACTTTCATTGTTATGATTTTCCAGCTTTTATGTTTAGGTGAATTTGGATCTTTTAGAAGATTCTTTTGATATTGTTTGATCTCTTGATGATCTTCATTTACATGCTTATCATAGTATGTCTTTATGGTTACTATATGTTCTTGCCATATCTATTGTTTATATCATGTTATCTGATATTTATAGCTAGACTGATCCGTTTATTATTTTCTTATAAATAATACTCGGGTCAGACCGAGATGTTACAGGTGCTTCTGCTTGACTTCTCCCCCGGGATTTACTACTCTGACTTTTGGATGACTATTTAGATTAGCAGTTTTTGTCGTTTACACTTGAGATATAGACTCATAGTTGTATTCTTTTGTATAGCACGTGTTTCTATTCTTTTGTATTATTGTGGATCTTTTTGACCACTACTCTGATGTACACTTTCATGTGTTAGTTATATATTCATATCTTCTTCCGCCTTTGTGATATGGATGTCTGAGACTGATTTGTGTTATGCTTATTTCTATTTTTGTTTCCGAAGATTATTTATAGCCACCGTGTGATAAGAAATCACATAGATGGTCGCTCTTCAACAGCCTTATTCTCCGTGCTAGTTGACAGCACTACACCGTAGTGTTCTTGGCTAGCCTGGGTATAGAGGTGGGGCGTCACACATATGTGTGTGTGTGTGTGTGTGTGTGTGTGTGTGTGTGTGTGTGTCTGTGTGTTATATATGTGTTATATTTTTAGTATTTATTAGAGGAATAGACTAGATATCCATTAAGATTATTTAAATAATTTAAACTTGAGATTTCATAAATAGTTATAATACATGGATATAAAATTAAAGTATCAGGAAAGAATCGAAATAAAAGGAGTTTAGTAAATAATTTTAAAAATGTTAAAATGGAGTTGTTCGAAGCTAAAAACAAAATTTTCAATGCAGTATATGTTAAATTTATTGAGAAAAATGAATGATATATTAAATTTGTTAATGTTGTTTATGTATTTTTTTATGTTATGTGACTTACGTACTTTTCATTTGAATGAAAACTAATTTTATCACCTTTGTTGATATTAATACGGTATGTATATTAAATCCGTCATATTTTAGCATTAATTGGATGAATTAACGAATACTTACTTACTAAACTTATTTAGATAATATAATTTCAAGATTACATAATTAATTTGAATATATTGACTTAAATATACAATGTTATGTTATATTAAGGAGTGTTTTGTAAATAACAACAAAAATTTCAAAATGTAGGTGTTTAATGTTGTCTGCGGATGCGGCGCGGTGGAAAGAAGGCTTGGGTTCTGACAAAAAGACTCAGGTTCGATTCCTACCATGCACTTTCCTATCTGATATAAATTTACCACGGGGTATGGGGGCTTGGATCAGCGGACGGTTTTACTATACCCTCCTCAGGAGTTTACTAGCCCGCCGGGTTCTCTTGGGTTTTCGTAAAAAAAGAGTGTTTAAGTTAAAAAAAAAAAGGTTTACAATGCCAGTGCCTGGTAAATATATTGGTATAAATGAATTAAGTTTTAAGCTTGTTATTATTATTTATGTGTATGATTTATGTTAAGTGATTGATGTATTTAT
Organism: Allium cepa; assembly: GCA_030765085.1. Lineage (NCBI taxonomy): Eukaryota > Viridiplantae > Streptophyta > Magnoliopsida > Asparagales > Amaryllidaceae > Allium > Allium cepa. The sequence goes on along the minus strand of CM060946.1, from coordinate 118,652,149 downwards.
ATATTTGAATGAATATTTTTTTTTATAATTTTTGCTAATATGAATCTGCTTCATATTAATTTGATTTATTAGACGAATCAATGTATAGTAGTTTACTAAATTTATTTAAATATTTTTAAGATTATGTAACTAACTATAATTTATAGCGTTAAATTTAAAAACTAGAAAGGAATTGAGGGGGACTTTGTAAATGATTCTAGAAAGTTATGCATGTATTGGAGTAAAAATCATAATTATGTAAAGCATTTTATGATAAATTTATTGAGATAAATGAATTGTAAATTAAATTTGTTATTCTTTTTTATGTATAAACGTTATGTGAGTTAAGTATCTTTACTTTAATGAAAAAATAATTTTATAATTTTTGTTAACATGCACATTGTTTATGAAGTTTTTGGGTCGTTTAGACCACAGGGTTGAACAATTAGGGGTGAGCTTGAGGGAGATGGTAAGGCCCATAGGCCAATTTAAAACAAGTACACAGTTTTGCAAAAACATACACAAAATAACCTTATACTAATGTGTAACCAGTGCATTGCATACGGTATTGTTGTAAAAGAAATTATCAATATGCATGGTCAGATAATTGATATGTAAAGTAGTATACTAATGTTAAACATATATTAGTGTAAGTAATTTGTTTCAATTACCATGTACACGTCAGTTCGTAATAAAATTCAACTTTGGAAAAGAAATACGAAGATAAACTTGAGCATAATTTAGTTAAATGGAATTAAAAAGAATCTTCTAAATAATTCACAAATTATTCTTCAATACTAGGATGAACCCGTGCTACGCGCACGGAGGTCAATGTACTTGCAGATAGGGTAAATGAAAAGTAGCAATCCTAACGATATTGATGGTCAAAATAAATATTTTTATCCATTGTAAAATATACTTAAATTTTGTAAAACAAAATGTAAATGTTGATGATTTAGCATTCTAAAAAATAGTTAATCAAAAATTGATTATAGCGTGGCTAATTTTCAGGTTTGCAATATGGTTTATAACTACACCAATTGTAGCAAAATCAATGACTGAGATTAGTTTAGTACATAGGGACGAGGGAAATAGGGATAGAGGAATTTAACTCACATGAGTGGTACCAATGCAAAGAAGCATTAAGCAAGGAAAAGAAGCATAACCCGAAGTAGATTGAATATATTATATTGACTTGGAAAAACCATAGCCTCCGAGACATAATGCAAGGTAAAAACTTTAATTCCAGGTCATGGTTTCAAATTTAAATATCTTATTGGGTACATGCAAAAATATAAATCAAAATAAACACTATAATATGAGAAGCATATCAGCTTAGTTAATGCTCCATAGTTGTTTGTTGGCCTTCCCATCCTACCACAATAGTACCGTGGTGTTGAGCTTCAAAAGCCACAATCGCAAATGTTTGGTGTACAACAATAGCCAGATAATATAGTGGAATAAATAATGTAATGTATTTTGTCAATGAATAAATATCAATAGGCTGTCATTCTATTATCACTTAAATTTCATTCTTCATTCTCCGTGATTCCACTATAAGTATGGAAAAAACTTAAAGTTTTGTCCTAGGCAAGGTTTTTATGCATTCATAATAGTGGTCCTGTAATCAAAAGTAGCAAGTAATATATAAATTTAGAGCAGGAAATAAACTTGTAGGTAATAATGTTTAATGGAACTCCAAAGTAAGCCAAATGCTTAAAATATGGAACATTAAGTCATTTTTTTAGTGCAGGCATAATAATTGGCAACCACTTGTAGAAAAAAGATAGGTAAAAGAACAGGGTCTGAACAAAAGCATGTCCAACATAAACAACAATATAAAACCGAAATAAACTTCATCTAAAAAAATAGTAGTTAATGAGTTTGCATTATATGGAAAAAAAAACCTTGACATAGTAGTTTCCAACAAACAAGAATGAAGTATCATGAGTTGAAATAAAATGAGTAGATCAAATGTAATGGAAGGGAATTTGAGCACAAACTGAATGGACAATGTCAGAAAGTCAAGAAGCAGCAAACTGTCCAACCATTGATATAATGCGTAAAATTGCTTATCAGCTGTTTTTTTCCGGTCCAACATTATATTTTACGGAGTGAGAACCCATTTGCCGATGAGTTATTCTGTGAATTAGCACTCGACTTCTTAGTGATTTGAAAGCAAAAATTCCCCTCTGTCATTGTCAAACGTAAATATATATTACTTTCATATATAAAACTGAATGAGATATTGGTCAATTGCGTGGGAATAAATTAAAACGGAAATTTGGTTCCACCCCTTATTTTCATTTTTGAACGTGAAAATACTTTACAAAAACATGTTTTTAGCTACACCCCTAATATTAGTTTTTCTCGAAAATTTAATCTAAACATTAATCACATGTTTCAATAATCAAAAAAAAAATAACTTTTTGGAAACTTAGAAATATTTGTAGCCCAAAAATTTCAAATATTTGCAGAGTTCTCCGTAAATATCTATTGAGTTATCTGCAAATATTTTTCGAGTTCTATACAAATATTTGCAGAGTTTTACATAAATATTTGCTGAGTTCTCTACAAATAATTATGGTATTTCCGTAAATATCCTGAAACTTAAAAATATGGAATTTTCTAAAGCTAGTTTTTAGGAAGGACGACTGTGTATTTTGAAACTTTAAAATAATGGTTTTACGAATGCTACCTAAACTAAATATAATTCTGTTTAAATGAAAACATAAAAAGGGTGTGTAAAAGTAAAAGTATTTAATAAGAACTTAGAAGTTGGCTACCGATTGTTGTTGCACCTGTATTTTTATACAATTTTCTACAAACGTGAAATGTTACAGTGCGTTAATTGTAATGAAAAAGCACATTTAGTGCTCATTTCATGAATCAACCCACGTTTCTACTAACTTTTGTGCATAGCTATGTTAATTATAAGAATAATTCAATTCTTGCTATATACCCTACATGTTAACCAATTTGAGAAACCAACCACTTTACAAATCTAGGAGAAAACATAAGAAAAAAATTTCTTTTAAATTCAGCAATATCATAAGTCTTACCCAAACATTTTGATTTGTTAGCAGAAGAACTAATCACAACCACCAAGACATGGTATTTTCAATTCATAATCTTTTCGATTTTCAATGTTTATTTTTGTTTCTTGCGATCATCATAGAAAATTTTTCAGTATATCCAATACACTTGTCTCAGTGGTTAGGTTCTTCGACTTTGGTCCATAAAGTCTCTGGTTCGAATCTTGCATGGCACGATTCGAACCACTGGACAACTTTAATTTATAATATATTACATATAGCCTAAGACTAAGACTTACAGTACAACTACGTGCTACCATCTAAGTGCACAATTGTAACAACCCTAAATTTATAACCAATTGAATAAATAAATTAGAAGACCAAGGCGCCCCAAATAAAAGAAGCAAGGGGAAATGAATTAATACAAAAGTGGTATGAAGGCCTAAGCCTAAATTGTTGTGGGCAATAAAAATTATTCTTTTCAATTCATTCATTTCATATTACTCAAAATAAAAATAAAAGCTTGAGAGGAACTTTAATGTTGGTGGGCAAAAAAGGGAAAATAGAAAGAAGATAAAGAAAATGCAAGCAAAAGGGGATTAAAAAGACTAAAGCTAGACATCAAAATGATTTAGATGAGTAATACTTAACCTATCTACACCGATCTCTAATATATGGTTTTGGTCTAAGTTTGTACGTTTTTAAGTATGATGGGGTTCATACAGATTATATTAGCAAATATAAAGGTTTAATGAATGTTTTGGGGAAGAATAAATAAACATGGGATGTTTAGATGTGTTTCCCCAACTCTAATGATTTCGAAACACGATGAAAATTTTATATAGTGTTGTAATCTTGATTCTAGAGATAGGTTTTTAGTTCGAGAAATTTCTTAAACTGATATGATTTATTGAAGGTGTGTTACTAGAAAATAAATAAGGAAAATACCCTTAAAGTCCAAATAAATAGTAATTGTGTTAGAATAAGTATTTGCAACTTTTATAAAAATTTATTCACATTTTCTATAAGGAAAACTAAACCGAAATGACTAACTACTACGCTGGAGGAATGTGTGGAACCGCGGGAGTGTATGAAAATAAATTTATATGGAAATATATATATTAATCGGTTAGAAAAAAGGGAAATCATATCCAAATCATTTGATAAAAAAAAGAAAAAGAACATTGCGAATAACATAGAATAAAATAAGGACGAATGAAATAACGACACGAGTAATGACGGTGTTTGTTTGAAAATGGTATTGGGGCTACGGCTCTTTATTTCTAAGTAAGTACTACGCACAGTATGAAGGGGTCATGCTGCATCAAAGTTGGAAAGGGAATACTTAATAAGGAAAGCGGGGAGTAGTCAGCATTGGGACAGGGTGGTACTGCGCCAAGAAAAGTATAAATGAAAAATAAAAGACCAGTAGATGGGACACGGGAAGAGGCCAGGTCAGCAAAGGGAAGGGATCCTGCACTAGAGGTAAGGATGGAAGGGCTATTGACGTCGGGGTGGGGATGCTCGCTTGGTTGCACACCTTGGGAAGGTGAGGAGACGCGTTCAACTTTCAAGGACTGCGATGGGTAATTCCAAACAGTTTCCAATTAAACAAATGCTTAAGGACTATGAGTGGTAGTTACTTAGTAGTCTAGAGTCTAAGTAAATAAACAAGGACTGTGGGTGGTTTTTTCATAGTGTTCCAGAACTTAAGTTAATAAATAAATAAGGACCATTGGTTGTTTTTTGTGGTCCAGTACATAGCTAATAAATAGTTAATAATGCAGGTGGTTGGGACTACTCAGTTCGAACTAATGAATGAATCTAAAAGACCGCTGTAGGGGGCAGAGTCTATGCAATATAAATCTAGAGAACAAATTGGAAAAATTGTGCTGCATAGGCGGCTGATTCCAGGCAGTATCAACTAAAAGATAAACCTAAACGAGAAGTCAAGCGGGGACCATGCCGGGTGTGTAGTAGCAGATAGGAATAGTAAATTAAAGTATAACGTAAATGAAAACTAAGCGTGGACTATGCTAGGGGCCCAGCAGTAAATGGGGACCACATAAGAAGGTATAAGGCGCATTAGTAAATAAGAGTGACTTGCGCAGTATAACATCCCACTTCTATACCTATATTACCCAAGAGTATTAATGAATAATATTGTCCAGTAATACGGAGAATGAGACAATGTGGGTGATATACATGTGAATTTACCCATAGACCGACACTGAATACGTCTCATAATATAAAAATATCTCACCTCGACGTATACAGTTTGGGTAAAAAGCAATAAACATGTCTGATGCCTAAGGATAGAATAATACATAATATAAAATAAATGATAGAGAACACAGAGTTATCAACCCTGCAATAAAAATATAATACATCGCATATGTTTGAGTGATATACAAAAAATTAAATTCCTATCTTAATTATACACAAGATAAGCCAATACATCTAATCCAACGTCATATACATACATGAGTCTATATTATAATATACAATACATCTAGTAATACATCCTCCAACTAAGCCCAATAGGCAAATCTTGTCACATCGTCCCTGAACCTGAAATGTCTCTAACTGACCCGAGTATTATATAAATAATAAACAGACCAGACTATGTCTAGATTCAATGGTGAGAATATAAACTATATCTTAAGGAATAATATACACGTCATAATAAAGAAATCCAATCATTAAAGGAATGATATAACATCCACAACACATCGAACAACATTGATAATGCATCAAACATCAAAACATTTATAAGACATCAAACACAATCACATCCATCACATAATACACATCAAGCATCCATTGCACACATCACACACAACACACTGCTCACACATCTAACATCACACACATCAACATATCACACATAACACACATCACACAGCACACACAGCATGCCTCAAACATCAATTTACTTATATTAATTTAGCAGTAATGGATTTATTCATTTTATTCTTCATTTGCTGCTACTGCTATCATATGTGCTGTTGTTATTGTTACTGCCACAAGCCGAGTCAACACATGAGCTTCATAGTTACTCAAATGCAAAAGGTGACCCTACTCGTAAAAGTTTAATGGGCACCCTCACCAGTCATTAGCTGCATAATAAACGCACGTCGCTTCCTCGCCTCCTTGCTCCTATTGTAAACCTCCTCACCTCATTCTGTATTCGTCTCGTTGGCCCATGCAGCAGACTGTGACCATGTGACAAGGAATTCGTGTCACCACAACCATCGGGGGGCAACCCACGGTCCGTCAAGTTAGGATAGGACTAGTAAAAACTTTTGGCTTTCACGTTTACAAAAGGGATTTTGTACTGCTTGTTTCATTCAAAAGCGGATAAAATCATATTTCGATTTTAAAATAAAATAAAGAATAATATAACTTACCTCACACGTCAAGTCAGAAATCCAAATAATATAGAATATTCACCAATATCCAAGTATAAAATATTCAGTCTTCAATGAATTACCCGATATTATACTTGTGTTGAGTAAAGAAATGCACCTCAAATGGAGGTCCCATAGCATATGTTGAAATATAATTATAAACACAACACCTTCAATTAACTAGTATTAAATAAATTTCCACTTCGCTTATTAACTCACACTCGCTTAAATCATTCTTCAATTTATAATTCAATATAACGAGTAATTTCACTTCAGCTTGTTCTTAACACACAAATCAACAATCATCCATTCATGCATCAATATATTACTCAATTAATATTTAACGAGATGAAGAGTTTGTTTAAATATGTTCCACTTCATTCCCTTCCCTTTATAACATACTTCAATTTAATTTAGCAATAAAAAAAATCTTTTTTTTTATTTTCCTCTTATGAAAATAATTGATTCTTACATCAAATTTCAAAAATCCTTATTTCAAAATAATTTATTTGGTTTCAAAGAAACCTTTATTCTAACTCGTCAATAAAATTTTAAATTCTCAAAAATACTTTTACTTCTAATTTCCTCTTTAATGGTATAGAAATACTTTAAAGGAATTTATATTATTCACTTACCTTTAAAATCTCAAATCCAAAAATTATCCTCAATTCAAAAATTGAAAATCCAAATACACAACTTCAAAATCAATATTTAAAATCCTCATTTATCTTCAAACACTTCTTTAAATATATAATCCTTCAAAAATAATATATATTACTTTCAAAATATGTCTTTATATGTTATATATATCAATTCCCCGTAATTGAAAATTCTCATATAAAATATTTTCATTCACTTTGCAATTACTTCAAAATATCATTTCATATACCTCTCATCATTTAAATTTAAGTAACTCTTTGCTTTCAAAAATATATTTTCCAAACATCATTTAACAAATATCCTCTAAATATATTTTTATAATCCACGGTAAATAAGAACATAAATCTTCAAAATTCCCTTAATTTATAAAATCCCAAAATACGTCATTTTTCAAAATAATTTCCATTTGCAATATCCTCAAAATTATTCAACTTACAAATATTTTTCCAAAATCATTCCCCTTTCAGATTTTCCATTAATTCAATAATCCTCAGTATTAAAAATAAAACAACTTTCTAGAATTCGCTTTTTACCACCAAAATAATTTATTTGTTTCAAATTTACATCATTTACTTCATTTGCCTCTATTTCAATCAAACTAAACTTTATGTTCAAGTAATATCATCATCAAAATCAACTAATGTACATACAACTACGAGAAATGCAGATTATGGATCTTAAGGTTAGAATTAACACTAGAGGGGGGGTGAATAGTGTCTTAAGGAATTGCTAAATCTTTTTGAATTTATGTCAATTTGAACACAAATATATGCAATATTCAGACACAGCTATGATCACAGAATCAAACACAGATGCAGAAATAAAGTAAAAGCAATAAAGGAAAGAACACACTGGATTTTATAATGATTCGGAATTACCCTACATCCAGTCCCGCACACAAGTACGGATTTTCTTTCAAAATCAATTTTTACAATTACACCCTCGATTTCAAGGCCATGAGGTACACCACTCCAGATTCACAATCCTCTGGGTAGAGATACTTGATTTTACGGGCAACAAGTTCACCCAATTGATTTCACAGGCTACAATCACACCTTTTCTCGCTTGATTGATTTCAGAGGCTGCAATCACCCCTTTTCTCGCTTGATTGATTTCACAGAAGCCTATAACTCTGTATAGCACTGAGATTTTGTTAAGGTAGTGATAGAGAATCAAATCAGAGATGATCTAGTTAGATTCAATGGTGATTTCGGCAGAGTAATGGTAAAAATGTATGTAAAGAAATGTGGAAGAAGAGGAGTGAAATCAGAGAAAAAATGAATACAAATTCGTTTAAAACTACTTCTATTCATAGTAGAACAACAGCCATGCCCATTCGTGAAAGGATATGACGAATAGACACTTCCTTTGAATTTAAATTTTTTGAAATCAACTGCCACCTTGTCGACAAGGGTAGATTGGGTTGTCGAAAGGCCTTTGCAATTTTTGATAATTTTTTTTCTTCTTTTAAAAATAACTTTCATTTTGTATTAAACTATTTTAAATTTATAAATATACTCAACTATAGTTACAATACATAAATAAGTATAAAGAATAATATTTTGGTATATATAAAATTTTACTATATATTTAAATCTAAGTATGAATATTAAAAGTTAAATATATTATAATTAAAAGATAGTTTAAAACCAAGGATAATTTGATTTTGAAGATAAAGATCATTTTGAGGCTAAAAGTATTTAAAAGCAGGATAGATGTTTTTGATTCTTTTAAAAGGAAGATTTTGAAATCATTTTGAAAACAAGGTATAATTTTGTAAAACATTTGAATAAAAGTTAGTGGATACAAAACAATGTTCCGCTAGATTTTTCGTAGGTTCCATCCTACTTAGGGTTCCATCCCTTTAACGGGCTCGAAGTGGATTCCATTTCACGAATAATTTGGATTTTAAGATGCCAGTGCTTTTCTAGGAGTTTTAATAAAATTCCTAATTAAATTACTTATTATTGAAATCTTGAACTCTTGATAATCTTGATATTCATGAGTCTTCAATCTTGATATCTTCGATCTTGAATCTTTATACTGTACAGTCTTCAATCTTGATACCCGCATGGTTAAATCCTGCATATACATATATATCTAAACTATAATGTTAGTATTTATTTTATAATATTATTCTAAGGTTGTTGTCATCAAAACCATCTTCTCAGGGACTAACGATCTCCCTCTTTTTGATGATGACAACCTTTGTCTATAAAATATTACTTCTATCCTAATAACTCCCCCTAAAACTAATAACCCCCTCTTAATCTATGCCTAACTATCCTATTTTATACTTCTCCCCCTTTGTCATCAACAAAAAAAACTAACTCTAAACTATATAACTCCCTTTTATTCTAATACTATATGACATGTGATTATAATGATAGTGATATCATAAATAATCATCACTTAATTCTAAAAATAAAACGTAGTCCTTAATTACTAACTATCCTAACTAAGAATCTATATATGATAATAGTGATAATGTGAGAAATCAAATATAAGAACAAAGATCATTTATTAATTATATATTGTTATATTTACATTTGCGTAAAAAACGAAAGTAAGATCATATAGCAATAAGAAAGAGAAAAATGAGACTAACGAGTGTCCTTGAAAATGGGAGATCTGTGAATCAAGCAATTTGGATAGTGGAAACAGAAATTTCCACATTGTTCGACTAGATTTCCATCCTTGTCAAAGCACACTTCACCAACGCAAAAAACTTTGTCGTCATCTTCAGCGTGCTCTTCTTCCATGAAGGCTTCTTCTTCTTCTTCCTCGCTATTCTTTTGCACTTGATCTCCTGAAGATTCTTCATCAATCAAGATCGGATTAGCGTGATTGTCCATTAGAAACTTATGCAAATTTCTAAGGATTTTGCCTTATCGTTCTTGTTCTTTGGCCATTCTGAGTTTCACTACTTGGATTTCAGTCATTAGTTGCAGTGCATCCTTCAAAGAATCCTCCATTTTCATCACTCGTGCAGGCGTAGTTCGTTGAAATTATCCAGTAGAAGGAGAAAAGAACGAAAAGGTTGAATTTTTGTTTGATTTGGAAGAGGAGGCCATTGTTTAATTGTTTTCAGAAGATAGATCAGAAAAAGGACAGAAAGAATGAACAAAATTTCGAAATAAGAAGAATATATAACCACTTATTTGAATTTTGGTGGGAAAATTTCAAAAGTAAAAAATATCGTTACATGTCGACAGGGGTAAAGGGGGTTGTCGACATGGTACCTATATTTTTACTATTTAATTTAATTTAATTTAATTTTTAATTGTACTTTGTTATTTATATTCTATATTTCAGTTATTGAACGAATACCTAATTCTCTTCTTAATTTAGTAAATATAGATTCATTTAAGGGTTTTATTAAGATATCAGCAATTTGGTGCTCGGAATTGATATAATCGAGAGTAATTACTTCCTTACTTATATTATCTCTGAGACAATGATGTCTGATATCAATATGTTTAGTTCGAGCATGATGAGTAGTATTTTTGGATAAATTTATTGCACTAGTATTATTACAATAAATTGGTGATTTTGAGATATTTAAACCAAAATCTTTTAAAGTTTGTTGCATATATATTACTTGAGAACAAGCCAAAGCAGCAGAAATATACTATGCTTCAGTTGTTGATAAAGAAACTATGTTTTGCTTTTTACTAAACCAGGAAATTAGAGAATGCCTCAAAAAGTGACAAGTTCCACTTGTACTTTTTCGGTCTGATTTACAACCAGCATAATCAGCATCACAGTAAGATATTAATTCAAAAGAATCAATTTTAGGATAAAATAAGTCATAATCAAAGGTGTGTTTAACATATCTTATGATACGTTTTACAGCTTTTAAGTGGGGTCACTTTAGGTTGGGATTGATATCTTGCATAGGGAAAAACACTATGTATGATATCAGGTCTACTAGCAGTGATATAGAGTAGTGATCCAATCATTCCTCTATATAATTTTTGATATACATCTTCCGAGAGATCTTCTTTACTTAGGTACTCATTGGTTGCCATGGGAGTTGGTTTTCCACTTGTAGTGGTCAAACCAAATTTATTAACTAGGTCTTTAACATATTTTTCTTGACTTATAAGATACCATTATCTATTTTTTTTATTTGCAATCCTAGAAAGAAGTTTAATTCACACATATGACTTATCTCAAACTCTTTTGTCATTATTTCAGAAAATTCATTATTCATTTCAAAATTAATTGATCCGAAAATGAAATCATCTACATGAACTTGTACTAGTTGAATGTCATTTTTATTTCTTTTAATAAAATGAGTATTATCTGCTTTACCAATTTCAAAGTTTGATTGTAATAAGTAAGATCTTAGTCTATCATACCAAGCTCTAGGAGCTTGTTTTAGACCATATAGAGCTTTCTTAAGTTTGTAAACATGATTCGGTAATTTTTCATTTTCAAATAGTGGTGGTTGTTCAACATACACTTCCTCTTTTACAAAACCATTTAAAAAGGCGCTTTTAACATCCATTTGATTTAATTTGAAATTATTATGATTTGCGAAAGCAAGTAGAATCCTAATGGCTTCTAATCTTGCTATGGGAGCAAAAGTTTCATCAAAATCTATTCCTTCTTCTTGACAATAACCTTGAGCGACTAACCGGGCTTTATTTCTAACAACCTCTCCTTGTTCATTCGTTTTGTTTTTATAAACCCATTTAGTTCCAATTATAGTTTTGTTTTCCGGTCTAGGAACAAGTTTTCAAACATCATTTCTAGTTAATTGATTTAGTTCTTCTTGCATAGCCAAAATCCATGAATCATCATTTGATGGTTCAATAGTTTATATAAAGGCTACATTGCTCATTTTACTTAGTTGATTTCTAGTTGTAACAACAGATTTCATATCTCCTACTATATTTTCTATAGGATGATCTTTTAAAAGTTTAATCTTTTTATTAGGATGATTAATTTCATTATTAGTTTCAGTTGACTCTTGATTTTGAGTGATTAAATCCTCTTCATCATTTGTATCTTCAAAATTTTTGAAACTTTCATCGAATGAAACATGCATTGTTTCTTTGATTATGTTAGTTCTTAAATTAAACACTTTGTACGCTTTACTTCTATTAGAATATCCGATAAAGATACCTTTGTCGGATTTAGTATCAAATTTATCTAAGTTATCTTTTGTATTTAAAATAAAATATTTACTTTCAAAAATTATAAAATAAGATACCTTAAGTTTCTTTGTGTGAAGAAGTTCATAAGATGTCTTATCAGTTAAAGGTCTAACTAATATTCTATTCAAAATATAACAGGCGGTAGCAACTGCTTCTATCCAAAAATACTTTGGTAATTTACTATTTGAAAGCATGGTTCTATCACACTCTTGAATCGTCCTATTTTTACATTCTACTACTCCGTTTTGTTGTGGAGTTCTTGAAAATGAAAAATTGTGAGTTATTGCCTTTTTATTGCAGAATTCCTCAAACTTTTCATTTTCAAATTCACCACCGTGATCACTACGGATGGTTATAATTTTTATAGAAAGTTGATTTTAAATCCTTTTTGTAAATTTCTTAAAACATTCAAAAGTATCACTTTTATGTTTCAAAAATATTGTCCATGTAAATCTAGAATAATCATCTACAATTACAAAAACATATTTACTATGATTTATTGATAGAATTTGAGATAGACCAAATAAATCAAGATGAGGTAATTCAAGAGGTTTTGAGGTTGAAATCATATCTTTTAATTTAAAGGAACTTTTTCTAAGTTTTCCTAATTGACATGCATCACATAAACTATCTACTATAAAGTTCATTTCAGGGAGACCCCTTACTAGATCATGTATTGACAGTCTGGATAAGAGTTTGAAATTCAAATGCCCAAATCTCTTATGCCAAATCCAAGGGTCACTTGTATTTGCCAAAAGACACAAGTTATCATTCGAAACTTTCATACTAAGAATACAAATGTTCTTTTTCCTAATTCCCTCAAATATTATGGTTGAATTATTATCTTCAACGTGACACTTATCTTTTTCAAATTTAATTTTATATCCTTTATCGCAAAGTTGACTAATACTTAGCAGATTATGTTTCAAATTTTTAACTAGCAAAACATTAATAATAATAGGAGTTTCAGAATTACCGGCTTTGCCGATGCTAATCACATATCCTTTTAAGTTGTCTCTAAAGTTAACAAGTCCTTCGTCTTTATATATTATATCATTCAACATATCTGGATTACCAGTCATATGTTTAGAGCATCCACTATCGAGTATCCATTTATTCTTTTTGATCTGCACAATTTATCCATTGTGAATTGATTCCTCAACACCCATAAAGCATGTTTCCTACACATCATACAATTTTGGTAGACAACTTGAATTTGAACATTTATTATATGCAGACTCAAGAAACAACGATGATCTGAATATTTTTAAACTAGTATTAACATGTTTTTTAGACATAGCCATTTTAAAAGCTTTTTCAAAAATCATATTATGAAACTTTGAAAACCTTGCTCTGATACCAAATGTGAGAAATGCGGATTACGGATCTTAAGGCTAGAATTAACACTAGAGGGAGGGGGGTGAATAGTGTTTTAAGAAATTACTAAATCTTTTTGAATTTATGTTAATTTGAACACAAATGTATGCAACATCCAAACACAGATATGATCACAGAATCAAACACAGATGCAGAAATAAAGTAAAAGCAATAAAGGAAAGAACACACCGGATTTTATACTGGTTCGGAGTTACCCTACTGAAAGTCTATAAGAGTGGATCGTATGATATATATATGTGCAAGTATAAGTAATCAACAGTACAACTAGATAGATAATAGTAGTAAAGTAAATTAAACTAATCACACCAGGATTTTATACTGGTTCGGACCTCCCGTCCTACATCCAGTCCCGAAGCTCCTCTTCGGAATTTCCTTTTACTAACTAACCCTCACTTGACCCGGAGGAACAGGTTTACAATAGCAGAGTTTCTTTGTCAAAGATGTGTTCTTATAACACTGATGTTGACTGTTGAATACAAGTGCTTCCAATATATTTATCTAGAAAGTGTTGAATGCGTAATCCAGAATATATGGAAGTGTAAGTAGTTGATTGCTTTGAGAACAGATGTAAGTCAGAGTATATAAATCAATAGCATAAGTAAGTATATCTCCTTTTCTTTGCATTGCTGATGCTATTTATAATGATGAAGGGTTATCTTGTATAGTTGTATCCGTTGTAATCTCCCTAAAGTCGCTTCTGATGACGATGAAGAGTTGCGGTAAGAAGAAGTATACGTGTCCCTTCGAGTGTGACAGTTGGAGTTTGAAATTGCTCTGTCGAATTCAAAATCAGACGTCTGAGAGCATGTTTCAAACGTCTGCCCTTCATATATATTTTTGTGTATGGTTGTTTTTCAGACGTCTGAGTTTAATACCAGACGTCTGATTCCTTCTGAAATATAGAACCAGAGAATATCATCAGACGTCCGGTATTTTTATCAGACGTCTGTTTTATACTGATTTGAAATACAGAGGAATAATCCAGACGTCTGGTAAGTTCTCCCAGACGTCTGAAAGTGTGTATTCTTGCTTTCTTTGTGTCTTGTGCATTTCCATTTCAACTTCTATTGATTTGTTTGCCTTTTGATTCTTGTTTCTATCTCTTTGTTGATGCTACTTCATCAACTACCTGTAAATATAGATATATACATACATACGATTTCCATTGTATAGTTGTTATCATCGAAACCGTAGAATAGATTTCCTAACAATCTCCCCCTTTTTGATGATGACAACTTATTCAATGTACTTATATATAGATTTGAAATCTCCCCCTGAATATATGCTTATTCATATTGTTTTATGAGAATATTAATATTTCTCCCCCTTTGACATTATCAAAAAGAATTTATAACAATTAAGTCAATATGTCAGAAAAATATTCTTTAATAAGAAAAAGTTTACATGCATTGTTCTATTATAGAAGTACACAAAAGCTACAAAAGTAAACTTAAATTTATTTCGGAGAGGATTGATTTGGGTCATCTTGTTTTGGTGAAGCTAGTTATGGATCACCTTCCTTTGGCAAAGCTTGATTTGTATCATCCTCGTTTTGATTTTCTTTTGTAGAAGAACTAGTTTCTGAAGGAGATATCATAGCTTCCTTTGGAGGTTCATCCTCAAATAATTTAGAGTGCTTTGTAGGCGGGGAAGGAACGGGAGTTGGCCAATCCTCAGAGGGTGGAGTTGGACCACGGACCCGTTGTAATACTTCTTTCAGCAATGACAAAGCAGATGAAAGGGAATCTTCAACTGTGGCTAGGCGAGTAGCAAATGATACTTCAAGGTTGTCAATTCGCTTAGCCAAGTGTCTTTGATTTTGGGACAGTATGTGTTGATTTCGAAGAGTGAGATCTCGAATACTTTCATTTGTTTCTGTTTCTAGTCGAGTCTCCATAATATCCTCTTGTCCCGGGTAATCAAAAGGTTGAGGAGGAGGAGGAGTTGCTTCTTTTTGTTCTTCTTGTTGAGAAGGAATCATGGGTGGTTGAGGAGGAGGCTCAATATGTCGAGATTGTCGATTGCGCGTCCAATCCTCAAATGTCATGAATTCCGGGGAAATTTCGGGCAAGTGCATCAAGGAGAAAATTTTTGTTGAAGAATGGGTGAAATTTCTTCGAATGTTGATAAATACGATTGAATGTTATTAGCCCGAAGAAGCCGCATAATATAAGTCGGGTAAATAATGGAAGGTCGAGAGCGATTCCAAAATTGCTTAAGCTCATCAAAAATAAATTTTGCCCAATTCACTCTTGTCCGACTAAATATAGCATACAATGCTTTATGCTCCATTTCTGTGATTTGCTCGTGACTACCTAATCGTGGAATAATGGTGTTTATTACCATCCTTGTTAGTAGTCGAGCCTTCGGGCGTAAATACTTGGAAGCAAATTTTGGCATATTATCTTCCCAAATTTGATGTGTAACACTATCCCTAGGCTTAAATCTCATATCAGGAATGTTATACAGGTCTACCCCGGTGTTAGAGCAACCAAGGGTTCGACCTATTAAGCCGGGGGTTAATCGAATTGTGTTTCCATAGACACTGGACCAAAGACAATTTTGTTCATTCTCAGTATTCCAAACTGCGGTGCTATCTAAATTTGCGTAGAATAGGAAGATGGCTAATTGGTCAATTTGAATATCGTTTGTTTGAAAAGAAATCAGGGTTTCTAAACCGGCCGTTTCACATAGTTCGTCTAGGTCATACATATGAAATTTTAATAAATTGTAGAAGGGACCTGTGTGAAGTTTCTTTTTTTGAATATCTTCGTACCTTTTTAGAGAATGAGGAGCTCTATTCATCCAACGTTCGATTTGATCATCCGAACAAACTTGCGGATGTGAAGATGTCGTTGGTTGATCTTGCTTTCTCTTTTTAGTAGGATTTTTAGTACAAGGCGGCATTGTTGTTTAAAAATGCTGTATGATTTGGAGAAAAAAAAAATTTATTTGAGAAGATCGTCGGGAAAAAATGTTTTTGAAGTAGATAAAAAATGACATTAATCTGATCGATTTTATATGGTAGATTGGGAATCAGACGTCTGAAAAAGTAATAAGACGTCTGGTTTGCCCTAATTTTTGTCCAGTAGGTAAAAATAGACGTCTGAGATCTTGATTAAGACGTCTGGTTGTTAGTTTACGTATAATATTTTGATGCAGAGAAAAATTTCAAACGTCTGGAATTTAAAGCAGACGTCTGTTTTGGTTTGAGATTGAAACAGAGAACTTATACAGACGTCTGGTTATCATTCCAGACGTCTGAAATGGCCATAATTTTATTTTTGAGAGGGCAGAGGCATATTTCAGACGTCTAGCATTATTTCAGACGTCTGATATATGCACATATCAACAGTTTTAGTATAATATCATAGTATCAGACGTCTGGTAGCTGTTGGCAGACGTCTGAAGTTTGTAGATTGTCAAAGAAATGATTGAAATTTTTATTTATTGAACGTAAATAATAAATTTCCTTATTGTTATAAAAACACGTATACTTATAGATGCATACACCAATTAATATAAATAATTTATTTGGATGGAGACGGAGTTTTAGGATTTCTTGATTCATCATCATTTCATGGTCGAAGTGGAGACCATATATTTCCACGTTCGTGTGTTCGTGGAGAGCCAGAATATCTTCTAGGTGAAGGGTCTGAAGGAGTACGATGCGAAGAAGATGGATCCAATGAACTACAAGGTTTTGGAAGTGGTTCATGAACATCTTTCTTGCGTGACGAACAAAACTTCATTTCAACTTGCTTGAGAAAGTTTAACCTTCGTTCCATAACTTTTTGTTCGAAATAAAGTTTCCGTTGAAGATCCATCTATTGTTTTTGGTAATGATGGATTTCATTGATTTTCTCCTTTGTGTTAGGAGACGTAAACAAAGATTTTTTAGCTTTCTTATTATCTGGTGTAAAACCTGTGCGATAAGAAGACCACATATGAGTTGATTCTTGCTTTGGGATAGGCGTTGGGAGTTGTTGTGGTGTGTCAACCGCGCTATCCGTCGAGGGTGTTGATACGGAGATGGATATATAGGAATCTGGTGAAGACATTGTTATATATAATTTTTTTTTTAAAAAAAATTAATTGGTTGGATAAAGTTTTTCTATTTGGCTATATTTATTATTTGGAAAGTATGTAAATATAGACAAACTAAAATTTTAAAGGTGCAGAAATACATAACCTAATTTGTGGTTATTACTTTTCTGAAAACCTTAGAAGTGCAGAAATCAATAATATATCTTGTGGTTAGTATATTGGTAACTAAATGTAGCTTTAAATTTTATTATATATTTTTATATATAATGTATTAAGGAAAAAGATCATTTAGTGAGCAAATTCCTAAACTTCGTCGAAGCTTAGAAAAAGTTTGTTCATTTAATAGTTTAGTAAAGATGTCGGCTACTTGATTTTCGGTACTAACGTATTCTAATGAAATGGTTCCTTTTTCAACATTGTCTCTTAGAAAATGATGTCGTATATCTATATGTTTGGTTCTTGAGTGATTAATTGGGTTTTTGGACAAATTAATTGCACTTGTGTTATCACAATAAATTGGAGACTTGATGATAGTTTTACCGAAATCTGTTAGTGTTTGTTGCATGTATATTAGTTGAGCACATGCTAGTGCTGCGGAGATGTATTCGGCTTCGCAAGTTGATAAGTAAACGCAATTTTGTTTTTTGCTAAACCAAGAAACTAATGATTGTCCGATAAAATGATAAGTTCCACTAGTACTTTTCCGATCTGTTTTACATCCTCTGAAATCCGCATCACTATATGAGATAAGTTCAAATGAGGATCCTTTAGGGTAGAACAACCCATAATCTTTAGTACTAGAAAGATAACGTAAAATTCGCTTAACTGCTCTTAGATGTGACTCTTTTGGTTTGGCTTGAAATCGAGCACAAAGACATACACTCATCATAATATCAGGTCGACTAGCCGTTAAATAGAGAAGAGAACCAATCATGCTACGATATTTCTTTTCATCAAAATCTTTTCCGTTTTCATCTTTTTCTAAGTGAACAGTGGTACTCATTGGAGTTGGTTTACTTGAGGTTTTATTCATTTCAAAACGATTTAATAAATCATTACAATATTTTTCTTGATGAATAAAAATTCCATTATCAAGTTGTTTTATTTGTAAACCTAAGAAAAAATTTAATTCTCCCATGTGGGACATTTCAAATTCACTTTTCATAATATTCGAAAATTGGTTGCATAAATTTTCATTAATTGAGCCAAAAATGATGTCATCGACATAGATTTGCACTACTAAAATATCATTATTTTCTCTTTTAATAAACAAAGTTGTATCAATTTTGCCTATTTGAAAACCTGATGTAATTAAATGATTTTTAAGACGTTCATACCAAGCTCGTGGGGCTTGTTTTAATCCATATAAAGCTTTGTGTAATTTAAATACGTGATCGGGATATTTTTTGTGAACAAATAGTGGTGGTTGTTCTACATATACATTTTCTTTGATAAACCCATTTAAAAAAGCACTTTTGACATCCATTTGAAATAGTTTAAAATTATTATATGTTGCAAAAGCGAGTAATGTACGAATGGCCTCCAATCTTGCTACAGGAGCAAAGGTTTCATCGTAATCTATTCCTTCTTCTTGATTGTAGCCTTGAGCAACTAATCGTGCTTTATTTCTAATAATATCTCCGTTTTCATCTGATTTGTTCTAAAATATCCATTTTGTTCCTATCACCGATTGATCTTTAGGTCGTGGTACTAATTCCCATACGTTATCACGTTCGAATTGATTTAATTCTTCTTGCATAGCTATTTTCCAAAAATTATCATTTGGTGCTTCTTTATACTTTTTTGGTTCAAAGTTTGACACAAATGCTATATGGCTTATATGATTGAGATGATTTCTAGTATTAAGGTCTCCAATAATATTATCTATTGGATGATTTTTAAGAATTCTAGGAGGTGATACCAGAGTGTTATTTTCAATATTTATGTCATTATTAACGGTATTTGTTGGATTTATTAGTGGAATATTTTCTTCTTCATCGTTAGTTTTAAGATTACAAAGATTTTCATCGAACGAAACGTGTAAACTTTCTTCAACGGTATTGTTTCTTTTATTAAAAATTCTATATGCTTTACTCCGATTCGAATATCCAATAAAGATACCTTCATCGGCTTTTGGATCATATTTACCTAAGTTATCTTTTGTATTTAAAATAAAACATTTTGACCCGAAAGTTTTAAAGTATGATACCTTAGGTTTTTTACCAAAAAATATTTCAAAACACGTTTGTTTAGTCATAGGACGTATTGTTACACGATTTAATACATAACAAGATGTCGCAATAGCTTCAGCCCAAAAGTGTTTTGGTAAACCACTACTGTTTAGTAATGTTCGTGCGCATTCTTGTAATGTACGATTTTTTCTTTCTACACACCATTTTGTTGCGGTGTTCGAGGAAAAGAAAAATTGTGAGTTATTCCTTTTTTATTACAAAAATTTGTAAAAAGATCATTTTCGAATTCTCCTCCATGATCACTTCGGATATTTTTAATTTTTAAGTTCATTTGTACTTTAATTCTTTTAGCAAAAATTTTAAACATTCCAAAAGTATCACTTTTATGTTTTAAAAACAAAGTCCATGTATATCTTGAAAAATCATCAACTATTACAAAGACATATTTGTTGTGATTTATAGACCGAATTTGTGTAGGGCCAAATAAATCTAGGTGTAACAGTTCTAATGGTTGTTTTGTAGAAATATTATTCTTAGATTTAAACGAGCTTTTCTTTAGTTTTCCAATTTGACAATCATCACATAAATTTTCTACTTTGAAATTTATTCTAGGTAATCCCCTTACTAGTTCATATTTTGCTAATTTATTAATACTTTTAAAGTTGATATGACAAAATCGTTTATGCCATAACCATGGATCATCATGTTTGACGGTTAAGCATAAGTTTGAATTTTTATTTATATTCATGTTTAATACATAAATATTTTTGTTTCTAAATCCTTCAAAAATGAGTTGTTTGTTATTATCTAAAATATTACATTTATCTTTTTCAAAATTTATTTGAAAACCTTTATCGCATAATTGACTAATGCTTAGTAAGTTGTGTTTTAGATTTTTTACTAATAAAACATTTTTAATAATAGGAGAATTTGATATACCAGAGTTGATGACTTCTCCAATGCTCACGACGTATCCTTTTGAATTGTCTCCAAATGTTACCGTTCCACCATCAATGTATGATATATTTGATAACATCTTTGAATTTTCGGTCATATGTTTAGAGCAGCCACTATCTAGTATCCATTTCTCTTTATTTTTTATTTTGGATACCTGCAAAATAAAAGATATTTCAATTGGTACCCATATATTATTAGGGTCCTATTTGTTAGGAGAAGGTAGCCATACCCAAGTTGGTTTGGTACCTTTATAAAGATAATTTTTATTATAGACCACATTCTCTATATAATTATTGATATACTTTTGTCTAATTAAATAATTATTTGTTTTAGGAATCCAAATTTTTTTAGTTTTGGTATTAAATGTAGACTTAGGTAAACTTTTAGTTTTTTTATAACTAATATTTTTTGCAACTTTTTCTTTTTGTTTAGAGGAATTTTTACAACCTATTCCATTTTTGTTGCTTGATGGTTTTGATATTTTTATAAGGTTTTCCAAATCTTGTTTTCCTTTATTACATTTTGACACATTATTTGTAATCTTATCTAGCTTTTCTTTTAGTTCTATATTCTCAATTTTAAACAATTCAATATTATTTTTAAGGTTGGTATTTTCTTTCAAAAAATTATCGTTTGCTTTTTTTGTGCTTTCAAGTTCTATAGTGGTAGCCTCATTTATTATCAAATTACTTTTGTATTTTTCTTGAGATAATTCAAGTTCTTCTTCTAGAATGATTTTTTCATCTTTTAACATACCTACTTCAATTTCTAATCTATTTATTTTAACTATATATTCTTTATTCAATTTTTTAACATGTCTAAATTTATCATCCAATTCCATGCTTAGTTCAAATAATTCGTCATAGCTAAGTTCTGGACATACCTCATCGTTTTGTGCCATAAAACACACATTTGCTTGTTCTTCGTCACTATCGCTATCACTTTCTGATGATGAAGAATCCGAATCATCCCATGTTACTTTGAACGCTTTCTTCTTCTTGAATTTTTCAAATTTATTCTTCTTTTTATCATTGTTGAGTTTTGGGCAATCTTTCTTCATGTGTCCGTATTGATCACATTCATAGCATTTGATTTGAGATTGATTTGTCGAGTTGGACTTTCCTTCTTTTTGAAATTTTGTCATCTTTCTAAATTTCTTGAATCTATTATAGTTTTTGGCAATGAATACTATCTCATCTTCATCTAAATCCGAGTCATCATTCTTTGTTGCCTGAAATGCTATGTTCTTCTTTTCCGAATTTAGTTCTTTTCGTGCCTGCAAATTTGCTTCATAGGACATCAAATTTCCTATCAACTCTTCCACTTTGAGGGTAGAAAGATCATTAGCCTCTTCTATAGCCAATACCTTTCTTTCCCAGTCAGGTGTTAAAGAGTTGAGTATTCGAGAAACTAAATCAAAATCAGTAAACTTAACTCCTAATGCCATAAGATCATGTTGAATAGTTTGAAATCTAGAATACATGTCTACTATAGTTTCATTTTGTTTCATTTTGAAAGATGAGAATTGGTTTTGCAAAATTGAAATTTTAGTTTGTTTGACCTTTGTTGTACCTTCGTGTGTAATTTGTAAGGTACGCCAAATATCAAATGCAGTGGTGCATAGCATTACACGTGAAAATTCATTTTTGTCTAAAGAACAAAATAAAACATTCATAGCTTTAGCATTGTTTGATGCTAAGGTTTTTTGTGCATCGGTCCAAGTGTTCATAGCAGTAGTGGGTGCTTCATATTTATCTTGAGTGGCTCACCAAATTTCTAGACCGTTAGCTTCCATAAAAATTCTCATACGTGTTGACCAATATGCATAGTTAGAGCCATTAAAAAGTGGGGGTCGTGCTGTGGATTGTCCTTCTTGAAAAATACTTGCCATATTTAAAGAGATTCAAAAACGTGTTACTGTTCTTTGATCAAACCTTGCTCTGATACCAATTAAAAGTCTATATGAGTGGATCGTATGATATATATGTGCAAGTATAAGTAATCAACAGTACAACTAGATAGATAATTGTAGTAAAGTAAATTAAACTAATCACACCAGGATTTTATACTGGTTCGGACCTCCCGTCCTACGTCCAGTCCTGAAGCTCCTCTTCGGAATTTCCTTTTACTAACTAACCCTCACTTGACCCGGAGGAACATGTTTACAATAGCAGAGTTTCTTTGTCAAAGATGTGTTCTTATAACACTGATGTTGACTGTTGAATACAAGTGCTTCCAATATATTTATCTAGAAAGTGTTGAATGTGTAATCCAGAATATATGGAAGTGTAAGTAGTTGATTGCTTTGAGAACAGATGTAAGTCAGAGTATATAAATCAATAGCATAAGTAAGTATATCTCCTTTTCTTTGCATTGCTGATGCTATTTATAATGATGAAGGGTTATCTTGTATAACTGTATCCGTTGTAATCTCCCTAAAGTCGCTTCTGATGACGATGAAGAGTTGCGGTAAGAAGAAGCAGACGTGTCCCTTCGAGTGTGACAGTTGGAGTTTGAAATTGCTTTGTCGAATTCAAAATCAGACGTCTGAGAGCATGTTTCAGACGTCTGCCCTTCATATATGTTTTTGTGTATGGTTGTTTTTCAGACGTCTGAGTTTAATACCAGACGTCTGATTCCTTCTGAAATATAGAACCAGAGAATATCATCAGACGTCTGGTATTTTTATCAGACGTCTGTTTTATACTGATTTGAAATACAGAGGAATAATCTAGACGTCTGGTAAGTGCACCCAGACGTCTGAAAGTGTGTATTCTTGCTTTCTTTGTGTCTTGTGCATTTCCATTTCAACTTCTATTGATTTGTTTGCCTTTTGATTCTTGTTTCTGTTTCTTTGGTGATGCTACTTCATCAACTACCTGTAAATATAGATATATACATACATACGATTTCCATTGTATGGTTGTTATCATCGAAACCGTAGAATAGATTTCCTAACACCTACATCCAATCCCACATACAAATACGGATTTCCTTTCAAAATCAAATTTTATAATTACACCTTCAATTTCAAGGCTACGAGGTACACCACTTCAGATTCACAATCCTCTGGGTAGAGGTACTTGATTTTACGGGCAACAAGTTCGCCCAATTGATTTCACAGGCTACAATCACACCTTTTCTCGCTTGATTGATTTCATAAGCTGCAATCACACATTTTCTCGCTTGATTTATTTCACGGGCTACAATCGCACTCACTCAATTAATTACAAAGAAGCCTATAACTCTTAATAGCACTGAGATCTTGTTGAGATAGTGATAGAGAATCAAACCAGAGATGATCTAGTTAGATTCAAAGGTGATTTCGGCAGAGTAATGGTAAAAATGTATGTAAAGAAATGTGGAAGAAGAAGAGGAGTGAAATCAGAGAAAAAATGAATGCATATTCATTTAAAACTGTCCCTATTTATAGTAGAACAACAATCATGTCCATTCGTGAAAGGATATGACGAATTGACACTTCCTTTGAATTTCAAAATTTTGAAATCAACTGTCACCTTGTCGACAAGTGTAGATTGGGGTTGTCGACAGGCCTTTGTAATTTTTGATAATTTGTTTTTCTTTTATAAATAACTTTCATCTTGTATTAAAACTATTTTTAAACTTTATAAATATACTTAACTATAGTTAATATACATAAATAAGTATAGAGAATAATATTTTGGTATATATAAAATTTTACTATATATTTAAATCTAAGTATGATATTAAAAGTTAAATATATAATAATTAAAAGATAGTTTAAAACCAAGGATAATTCGATTTTGAAGATAAAGATCATTTTGAGGCTAAAAGTATTTAAATCCAAGATAGATGTTTTTGATTCTTTTAAAAGGAAGATTTTGAAAACAAGATATAATTTATTAAAACTTTTGAATAAAAGTTAGTGGATACAATACAATGTTCCACTAGATTTTTCGTAGGTTCCATCCTACTTAGGGTTCCATCCCTTTAACAGGCTCGAAGTGGATTCCATTCCATGAATAAATTGGATTTTAAGATGCCAGTGCTTTTCTAGGAGTTTTAACAAAATTCCTAATTAAATTACTTATTATTGAAATCTTGAACTCTTGATAATCTTGATACTCATAAGTCTTCAATCTTGATATCTTCAGTCTTCCATCTCTATATTGTACAGTCTTCATTCTTGATACCTGCATGGTTAAATCCTGCATATTCATATATATCTAAACTATAATGTTAGTATTTATTTTATAATCTTATTCTATGGTTGTTGTCATCAAAACCATCTTCTCAGGTACTAACAACAACAAATATCAACCAAAAACACACTACACCTATACAATCAATATCATCCAATAATTATCAATTCATCAAATCCAAACATCATCAAGCATTGGTCATCAACAACAATCAATCACATCCAATATATGTGCATAATAGTATATTTGATATGCTCTAATTTATGTACATAATAAATTAAAGTAAAACTTTATTTATGAAATTAAATAAAATATCGATTTTATTTGAAAGAAAATTATAAATTAATTTTTACTTCATAGGCCCATTAATTTTTTTGAAATTTACTCTTTAATTCCACTGTGGGCTGGCCCAGTCCTTCAAAAGATGTGTAAGTGATGAATTCAAACAAACTATCAAACGCTAGCTAAGGTGATGTGTGAATAATAATATTCGAATTATTTTACACCATTGAATCGTATAACTGTAATGATGAATTCTTTAATAAACCACGTTATTCAATCGATTTAAAAATGTTCTAAATAAGTTACATTAATTAATATTTTAAGATATTAAATATTATTTACTTTTTTGATGTTACAGAGTTGTTTGCAATTATTTGAATGCATTTACAAAAGTAATATTTGCACACATCGATATCGTTGTAATTTTAAATGGGTTTAAATGAAAGATAATTGCATGAAGGAATTTATGTCAATTTGTCATTTAATGCCAAATATTTTCACCTAAACATGTGAAGAGAAGGGAATAGGGAGAGAGAGAATTAAGAGAATTTATTAGAGAAGTTTTAATTAAAAGAATGAGAAATGTTTCATTCTTTCAACGAAAATAAATCCATCAATACAATTTCTATACACATTCATTTTTATTCTTTTTTCTCTTTTCTCCTCCTAGCCTTACATAACAGAAAATTAATTGAACATTTTCAAAAATTATTAACTTTAAATAAAATGTAATCATCAATCAAATAAGTGGTTCATCATTCTCTTGCAAAGTCGAGTGTGGATCTTGGAGATCCGAGGAGAAATGTTCATCCCAGGTACAAACCATAGGCTACATCTTTAGATAATCTTTTAATTTTATTATCATTTATATATTCACATCATTTTATCAAGTAGATTAGATTTTATATATGTTATAACGAATTCATAGATGCTTATGTTGTCTGATTCAATTTATCTATTCAAATTGTTTAAATTAAAAAAAGGAAACATGAAGGCAATGTCTTTTATAATACCAATTGAATTTGTATTTAAGATTCGAAACATAACACAATTTTCTAATATCAAATGCATTTTTTTAAATTTATTCATTCAAAGCAATGGTTACAAACGTTAAAGTTTTGAGGTTTTACTTATTAACAAGTTATATAAAATTTGAACAATCTTCGCAGATAAATGTTCCGACTCTAATTTAAAATAGATCTATGGAAACATCTTTATAATAACAATTAAATTTATTTTAAAGGTGTTCAATTAAAACAATGATTATAATGGTTAAAGGATAAAAAATAATTTTCTAAAATATTTAAACAATTTCTTTAAACCAGTGTTTTAATTCAGAATTTGATTTTGTTTAGAAACATAGATCTAATTTTAAATTCTTCTATTTTTCAAAATGCTGATTTTAAATTTCACAACACATAAAATTAGTCATAATCAATTTTAATATTTATAAAGGATTAAGTGTTCAAATGTTGATTTAAAATGGCATTGAATGATTGAGTAAAGAAGGAGAAAAGCGCTCCATCTTTTCCACTTCTTAAATGCCTAGCTACTTAAAATCATTAATTGTCATATTATAAATACAAGTAAACTATTGTCAATTAGTAAAAAAAAAGATTTTTTATAACATATTGTATATAAGTATAATTAGACCATATATGTATTACTTTTATGTTTTCAATATAAAACAATAGATAATAAAGGCATATATAAAGGACGAATGTGTCCATTATGGTGTAAATTACAACATATATAAAAACAGACATTGATCATGTACACTGTTTTAAAACTAAATCAACAAAGTTAGAGTACTTTAAGTTGTAATTATTCAATATAAGTTAGAATTCAGGAAGGCGTAAGCAGTCAAAATGGCGATAGGCAACTACAATTTCTTGACCGTTTGCAACTACGTCTCCACTATCGCTCTTTAGAGCCACCACCTTGAACAGACACCCTCTTCTCTTCCCTCTTAAATCAATGTCAACGGATCCAATCTCCCCTTCATAATCCCGAACCACTAGATCTAGTTAAACAATCCTACCCACTTTATAAAATTCGAACCCCCCATTTTCTCTTCCCAACATTCCGAACTTCATCGGATCTGAACTCCATTAGATCTAGGTAAACGGTTAAAAATATCCATAGACGATCTCCCATCATTCTCTTTTCCCACATACCATAGATCCTATGCTGAGTACTCAAAACTCCCACCTTCATTCATCCGCTAACCAGATCCGCCCAGATCCAAAATGCCGCCATCAGATCCACCCATGATTCAGCCCATCCACTCGTTACTTCATCTACCATCCAACGACGTCCCTGAATTCTACAAGCCAATTGTAACCAAAAAATGAGGTACTTTCATTTTTATCTTTGCTACTCAGTGCGACACTGAGGTCATGGAACGTATGTTGGATCCAATGCTTCTGGGCCAAGACACTTATCATTATTACACAACATGTTTGAAAGCTTGCCCCAATGATAGCAATGGTGGCTGTTTTGGGGAGAAGGATGCCACATCTGATCCTATCATGTTTAATTAAATGTCTATAATTCCATCTGATCTATTGGTCAATGTTCCTTAAGCATACTTTGACTGGCAGCTGATATTAATGGTAGCAACAAAGATTTAGATATATCGGTCAATGCCAATGTCTGATACTGCTTATGTATTCATCCACAACCTAGTGCACACATAGTTGGTACATCTGTTTCTACTCTTCAGCATTCATAGACGATATAGAAGAAAATGGCATTGGTTATTAAATGGTGCAAGAAACTATGTGCCCCCCTTCACCTATAGCTACCTTACTGATTGATGGAGATCTTAAACTCCCCTCCCCCCTCCCCCCGCACCTGAGTCCACCCTCGGCTCTTGGTGTAACAACCCGAAAATTTTCGATAATTTAATTTGTTAATTTAATGAATCTTGTTATTTAATATTGGGAGAAATAAAAAGTTGTAAGGTAATAATGAAATAATAACTAAGATGAAACGTAACAATATAAATTAAAGTTAACATATAATTTCGTTCGATGATTGGACGGCCGGATTGCATTTACTAATTCGATTAGGGTTAATTACTTTTGGCGGCGGCCGCGAATTGATGGCGTCGATCATCGACGTGGGGACGTCGCGAGAGGGGGGGGGCGAGGCCTGAGGCGTAGTCGGCGGCTTCCTGGAAGGTTGTGGCAACGTGCGTTCGTCGTTGACGATGGCGGCTAATGCTAAGTCGAGTACGCAAGTTCTAGAAGAGAGAGGAGGGTTTCGTGCGTGAAAAACAGGTGATGACGTGTGTTATCTTTATATTTTAAATTTTTTTTATCGTAAAACATTTTAAATTGCATAACTTTGGCATACGAGGTCCAATTCATACGCGGGTTGATCCGTTGGGATCGTATCAAAATTCCGAAGATTTTGACACTGGTTTGAATAAATTCTGCGACTATTCAAATTTTGGGCTTAAATTGAATTTAAATTCAATTTAAATTTAGAGGCGAGTGTTTTAACCCACTTACAACTTCTAAAATTTCTTGTGTTTGTTAAATTTGATTTATAGCGTGATTAGGAATTTATTTACGACTGTTTGGTATATTTTAATCATCATCTCAGTTAGTTTGAATTTATTTAAATTAATTTGTTATTTAAATTATTATTGAATATAACTACCGGTTAAATACCTGTTATCTATTATCAGTTCTATATCAATATTGATTGATTGTTTTGGATGATGATTGTGATTGATGTTGATTATTGATATTGGTTGAATGGATGTTTATTTTATATCATTATAATCTGCAAGTTCATTATGGATTTATTATTATTAATTCGGGATTGCGGTTTGAAATGATACATAACCGTAAGATATTAAATTGCGGATTGAAATGATAAATATCCGTATTACTTGACCATAGGATAGAAAATTATATATAGACACCGTGGTCTATATATAAAAATATTTTGAAATGATTTCTATGGTTCTGTAAAGAAATATATGGTTTTAGATAAATATTGATTTTAGATATTATATATAAATGTTATTTATCCTTGATTTTAAGCTATGTATAATTTGTTTTAATATAAAATAAGCTTAATAATAAATTGATTTTTATTGAAGATAATGTTAGTCCGTGAGATGATGGTTTTGATGACAACAACCTTAGAATAGATTATAAAATATAAATACTAACATTATAAGTTTAGATATATATGTATATGCAGGATTTAACCATACATGTACCAAGAATGAAGACTGTACAACATAGAGATTCAAGATATCAAGATTGAAGACTCATGAGTATCAAGATTATCAAGAGTTCGAGACTTCAACAATAAGTATTTTAATTAGAAATTTTGTTAAAACTCCTAGAAAAGCACTGACATCTTAAAATCCAATTTATTCGTGGAATGGAATCCACTTCGAGCC
Source organism: Allium cepa (assembly GCA_030765085.1). Taxonomy (NCBI): domain Eukaryota; kingdom Viridiplantae; phylum Streptophyta; class Magnoliopsida; order Asparagales; family Amaryllidaceae; genus Allium; species Allium cepa. Next base: position 118,622,414 of record CM060946.1, on the reverse strand, counting down.
TGTTAAAGGGATGGAACCCTAAGTAGGATGGAACCTACGAAAAATCTAGTGGAACATTGTTTTGTATCCGCTAATTTTTATTCAAATGGTTTTACAAAAATTATCTTGTTTTCAAAATGATTTCAAAACTTTCCTTTTAAAAGATTCAAAAACCTCTATCCTGATTTTAAATAATTTTAGTCTCAAAATCATCTTTAATTTCAAAGTCAAATTACTCCTGATTTTAAACTATCTTTTAATATAATATATTTAACTTTTAAATATTTATACTTAGATTTAGATATTAAATTATAGTTAAATTCTATATATATTATTCTCTATATTTACTTATGAATTTTAACTATAGTCAAGTATATTTATAAAGTCTAAAATAGTTTTAATATAAGATAAAGGTTATTTTCAAAGAAAATCAAATCATCAAAATTGCCTTGGGATGTCGACATACTCATGGTGGCCATGTCGACATAGTGTCAGTTAAGTTCAAAATTTAAATTTCAAAAGAAGTGTCTATTCGCCATAACTCTTCATGAATGGACATAGCTGTTGTTCTTCTATAAACAGGGGTTAGTTTCAACGAATTTCATATCAGATTTTCTGGTTTTTCACTCCTCTTCTTCTTCCACATTTCTTAATACATATTCTTACCATTACTCTGTCGAAATCAACATTGAATCAAACTCGATTACTTCTAGTTTGATTCTCTATCACTATCTCAACAAGGTTCTCAGTGCTATTCAGAGTTATAGACTTCTTTGTAATCTATTAAGCGAGAAAAGGTGTGATTGTGGCCTTGAAAATCAATCAAGCGAGATAAGGTGTGATTGTAGCCTTGGGAAATCAACTGGGTGAACTTGTTGCCAGCAAAATCAAGTGGGTGAACTTGTTGCCCAGAAAATCAAGTATCTCTACCCAGAGGATTGTGATTCTGGAGGGTGTACCTCGTAGCCTTGAAATCGAGGGTGTAATTGTAAAGATTGCTTTTGAAAGGAAATTCGTACTTGTGTTGCGGGAATGGATGTAGGGTAACTCCGAACTAGTATAAAATCCGGTGTGTTCTTTCCTTTACTGCTTTTTATTTTATTTCTGCATCTGTGTTTGTTTCTGTGATCATGTCTGTGTCTAAATTAACATAAACTCAAAAAGATTTAGTAATTCTTTATAAACACTATTCACCCCCCCTCTAGTGTTAATCCTAGCCTTAAGATCCGTAATCCGCATTTCTCACAATTGGTATCAGAGCAAGGTTTTCAAAGTTTCATAATCTGATTTTTGAAAAAGCTTTTAAAATGCCTATATTTGTTAATACTAGTTTAGAAATATTCAAATCATTATTGTTTCATGAGTCTGCATAAAATCAATATTCAAATTCAAGTTATCTACCAAAATTGTTTGATGTGCAGGAATCATGCTTTATGGCTGTTGAGGAATCAATCCACAACGGAAAAATTATGCAGATCAGAAAGAACAAATGGATACTTAATGGTGGATGCTCTAGACACATGACTGGCAATCCAGATATACTGAATGATATTATATATAAAGACGGAGAACTGGTTAATTTTGCAGACAATTCAAAAGGATATGTGATTGGCATCGGTAAAGTTGGTAATTCTACAACTCCTACTATTACTAATGTTTTGCTAGTTAAGAATCTGAAACATAATCTGCTAAGTATAAGTCAACTGTGCGATAAAGGATATAAAATTAAATTTGAAAGAGATAAATGTCACATTGAATATTATAATTCAACCATTATATTTGAGGGAGTCAGGAAAAAGAATATTTATATTCTTAATATGAAAGTTTCAAATGATAACCTGTGTCTGTTGGCAAATACAAGTGACCCCTTGGATTTGGCATAAGAGATTTGAGCATTTGAATTTCAAACTCTTATCTAGACTGTCAAAACATGATCTAGTAAGAGGTCTTTCTAAAATGAATTGTAAAGTAGACAGTCTATGTGATGCTTGTCAATTAGGAAAACTTAGAAAAGGTTCTTTTAAATTAAAAGGTATGATTTCAACTTCAAAACCTCTTGAATTACTTCATCTTGATTTATTTGGTCCATCTCAAATTCTGTCAATAAATCATAGTAAATATGTTTTTGTAATTGTAGATGATTATTCTAGATTTACATGGACAATATTTTTGAAACATAAAATGATACTTTTGAATGTTTTAAGAACTTTTCAAAAAGAATTCAAAATCAATTTTCTTTAAAAATTATAACTATTCGTATTGATCACGGTGGTGAATTTGAAAATGAAAAGTTTAAGGAATTATGCAATAAAAAAGGAATAACTCACAATTTTTCATTTCCGAGAACTCCACAACAAAACGGAGTAGTAGAACGTAAAAATAGGACGATTCAAGAGTGTGCGAGAACTATGCTTTCAAATAATAATTTACCAAAGAATTTTTGGGCCGAAGCAGTTGCTACTACCTATTGTATTTTAAATAGAATTTTAATTAGACCTTTAACTGATAAGACATCTTATGAACTTCTTTATTTAAAGAAACCTAAGGTATCTTATTTCAGAATTTTTGGAAGTAAATGCTTTATTTTAAATATAAAAGATAATTTAGATAAATATGATCATAAATCCGACAAAGGAATCTTTATCGGATACTCTAATAGAAGTAAAGCATATAGAGTGTTTAATTTAAAAACTAACACCATCGAAGAAACAATGCATGTTTCATTTGATGAAAATTTCAAAAATTTTGAAGATATAAATGATGAAGAGGATTTAATCACTCAAAATCAATAATCAATTGAAACTAATAATGAAATTAATCATCCTAATAAAGAGGCTAAACTTTTAAAAGATCATCCTATAGAAAATATACTGGGAGATATGCAATCTGTTGTTAAAACTATAAATCAACTAAGTCAAATGAGTAATGTAGCTTTTATATCAATTATTGAATCCAAAAGTCCAAAAGAAGCATCAACTGATGATTCATGGATTTTGGCTATGCAAGAAGAATTAAATCAGTTTACTAGAAATGATGTTTGGGAACTTGTTCCTAGACCTGAAAATAAAACTATAACTGGAACTAAATGAGTTTATAAAAGTAAAATGAATAAACAAGGGGAGGTAGTTAGAGATAAAGCTCGATTAGTTGCTCAAGGTTATTGTCAAGAAGAAGGAATAGATTTTGATGAAACCTTTGCTCCCATAGCAAGATTAGAAGCCATTAGGATTCTACTTGATCGCATATCATAATAATTTCAAATTATTTCAAATGGATGTTAAAAGTGACTTTTTAAATGGATTTGTAAAAGAAGAAGTATATGTTGAACAAGCACCACTTACCAAATCTTGTTTACAAACTTAAGAAAGTTTTATATGGTCTAAAATAAGCTCCAAGAGCCTGGTATGATAGACTAAGATCTTATTTATTTCAATCAAATTTTGAAATTGGTAAAGTAGATAATACTCTTTTTATTAAAAGAAATAAAAATGATATTCAACTAGTACAAGTTTACGTAGATGATATCATTTTTGGATCAACTAATTTTGAAATGAATAAAGAATTTTCTGAAATAATGACAAAAGAGTTTGAGATGAGTCATATGGGTGAATTAAATTTCTTTTTAGGATTACAAATAAAACAATTAGATAATGATATCTTTATTAGTCAAGAAAAATATGCTAAAGACCTAATTAGTAAATTTGGTTTGACTACTGTAAGTGGAAAACCCACTCCCATGGCAACCAATAAGTACCTTAGTAAAGAAGATCTCTCGCAAGATGTAAATCAAAAATCATATAGAGGAATGAATGGATCACTACTCTATATTACTGCTAGTAGACTTGATATCATGCATAGTGTTTGTCTCTATGCCAGATATCAATCCCATTCTAAAGAGACCCACTTAAAAGCCGTAAAACATATCATAAGATATGTTAAACACACATCTGATTATGGTTTATTTTACCCTAAAAATACCCTAAATCAGACAGAAAAAGTACAAGTGAGACTTGTCACTTTTTGGGGCATTCTCTGATTTCCTGGTTTAGTAAAAAGCAAAACACAGTTTCTTTATCAACAACTGAAGCATGGTATATTTTTGCTGCTTTGGCTTGTTCTCAAGTAATATATATGCAACAAACTTTAAAAGATTATGGTTTAAATATCTCGAAATCACCAATTTATTGTGATAATACTAGTGCAATAAATTTATCCAAAAATACTACTCAACATGCTCGAACTAAACATATTGATATCATACATCATTTTCTCAGAGATAATATAAGTAAGGAAGTAGTTACTCTCGATTATATCAATTCTGAGAATCAAATTGCTGATATTTAACAAAATCCTTAAATGAATCAATATTTACTAAATTAAGAAGAGAATTAGGTATTTGTTCAATAACTGAAATATAAAATACAAATATTCATTATAATAAATAATTGATACTAAAATAAATCAAATAGTAAAAATATAAAGGAGCATGTCGACATCCCCATATACCCATGTCGACATATAACGTTTTTATTTAAAAAAAAAATTCCCACTAAATTCAGAAATTGGTTATATATCCTTCTTATTTTCGAATTTTTGATCATTCTCTTTGTTCTCTTTCTACTCTATCTTCTGAAATAAATAAATTCATGGCATCATCTTCCAAATCAAAAATAAAATCAACATTTTCGTTCCCCTCTCCTACTTCTGGTCCGTTTCAACATACTACTCTTGCTCGTGTAACAAAAATGGAGGAGTCTCTGAAGGATGCACTTCAGACGATGACTGAAATTCAAGTGATTCAACTCCGTATGGAAAAGGAACAAGAGGGGCAAGGCAAGATTCTTAGGAATTTGCAAAAATTTCTAATGGATAATCAAGCCAACCCTATCTTGATTGATGAAGATTCTTCACACAATCAAGAACAAGAGGCCAGCGAAGAAGAAGAAGAAGAAGAAGAAAAACCCATGGAAGAAGCGCAAGCGGAAGATGAGGACAAAGTCGTTTGCGTTGGAGAAGTGTGCTTTGATAAAGATGGGAATCTTGTTGAACAACGTGGAAATTTCTGTTTCCACTATCCGCATTGTTCGATTCATAGATCTCCTATCTAGTTTCTTTTTTTTCTTCTCCATTGTTGTTTGTGTTTCTTTATGTTCTCTAAACGCTCATGTAAATACAACTTTATACGTAATGTGTGTTCTTATATGTTTTAATTATAAGTATTATCATGGATTTTAGTTAGAATAGTTAGTAGTAAGTTTTAGTTTTAGATCTAAGTGTTGATTACTTATGATAACACTATCATTATAATCACATATCATAGGGTATTAGATTTAGGGGGAGTTATAAAGTTTAGAGTTTGTTTTTGTTGATGACAAATGGGAAGAAGTATAAAATAGGGTAATTAGGGCTTAGATTAAGGGGGAGTTATTAGTTTTAGGGAGAGTTATTAGGATAGAAGTAATATTTTATAAACAAAGGTTGTCATCATAAAAAAAGGGGAGATTGTTAGTCCGTGAGATGATGGTTTTGATGACAACAACCTTAGAATAAATTATAAAATATAAATACTAACATTATAAGTTTAGATATATATGTATATGCAGGATTTAACCATGCATGTACCAAGAATGAAGACTGTACAGTATAGAGATTCAAGATATCAAGATTGAAGACTCATGAGTATCAAGATTATCAAGAGTTCAAGACTTCAAGAATAAATATTTTAATTAGGAATTTTGTTAAAACTCCTAGAAAAACACTGGCATCTTAAAATCCAATTTATTCGTGGAATGGAATCCACTTCGAGCCTGTTAAAGGGATGGAACCCTAAGTAGGATGGAACCTACGAAAAATCTAGTGGAACATTGTTTTGTATCCGCTAATTTTTATTCAAATGATTTTACAAAAATTATCTTGTTTTCAAAATGTTTTCAAAATGATTTCAAAACTTTCCTTTTAAAAGATTCAAAAACCTCTATCCTGATTTTAAATAATTTTAGCCTCAAAATCATCTTTAATTTCAAAGTCAAATTACTTCTGATTTTAAACTATCTTTTAATATAATATATTTAACTTTTAAATATTTATTCTTAGATTTAAATATACAATTATAGTTAAATTCTATATATATTATTCTCTATATTTACTTATGAATTTTAACTATAGTCAAGTATATTTATAAAGTTTAAAATAGTTTTATATAAGATAAAGGTTATTTTCAAAGAAAATCAAATCATCAAAATTGCCTTGGGATGTCGACATACTCATGGCGACCGTGTCGACATTGTGTCAGTTAAGTTCAAAATTTAAATTTCAAAAGAAGTATCTATTCGCCATAACTCTTCACGAATGGACATGGTTGTTGTTCTTCTATAAATAGGGGTTAGTTTCAACGAATTTCATATCAGATTTTCTGGTTTTTCACTCCTCTTCTTCTTCCACATTTCTTAATACATATTCTTACCATTGCTCTGTCGAAATCAACATTGAATCAAAGTCGATTACTTCTAGTTTGATTCTCTATCACTATCTCAACAAGGTTCTCAGTGCTATTCAGAGTTATAGACTTCTTTGTAATCTATTAAGCGAGAAAAGGTGTGATTGTGGCCTTGAAAATCAATCAAGCGAGATAAGGTGTGATTGTAGCCTTGGGAAATCAATTGGGTGAACTTGTTGCTCGTAAAATCAAGTGGGTGAACTTGTTTCCTGGAAAATCAAGTATCACTATCCAGAGGATTATGATTCTGGAGGGTGTACCTCGTAGCCTTGAAATCGAAGGTGTTATTGTAAAGATTGCTTTTGAAAGGAAATCCGTATTTGTGTTGCGGGACTGGATGTAGGGTAACTCCGAACCAGTATAAAATCCGGTATGTTCTTTCCTTTACTGCTTTTTATTTTATTTCTGCATCTGTATTTGTTTCTGTGATCATATCGGTGTCTGTATATTGCACACATCTGTGTCTAAATTAACATAAACTCAAAAAGATTTAGTAATTCTTTATAAACACTATTCACCCCCCCTCTAGTGTTAATCCTAGTCTTGAGATCCGTAATCCGCATTTCTCACAGATAATATGGTTAAGTATTTAAATTATATTTTAATATAGAGTTTATAATGATTTAAATAAAATTAAGGTTGGAAGACAACTTTGAGATTTATTTGAAATTGAATTATTTAAGAATTAAACTCAAATAAGCTTGATGTGAAATTTGTTAAATTTGAAATTTTAGAAGGTATGATTTTTATAACTTGATTTTGGTTTAAGGTGAATTAAATGAATATTTAAAGTATAAATAAATTAAAGGAAATATTTAGTTATTTGTAATTTGGCTTTTATTTAAATGATACTGGATGTATTAAGTAAAATATTTAAAGACTAAATAATAGAAAATTGAATTCGATATATATATATATATATATATATGTATATATATATGAAATTACCAAACTTTGTTTTGAAATTGTTGAATACTTAAAGTTTGAAATATATTGAATTTGAAAGGGTTTATTCTGTGGATCAAATCTGTTTTAAAATCGATATAATTTGGAATAGTTTATTTGGAAACTAAATTGAATTGAAATTTATGATTTGGGATTGGGTTGGATTTAAAATCTAGAAATTCGAGTTGTTTTGGAATTGATTTGTGAAATTGAAGAAGCTATTTTATTATATAAAGTATTTTAATATTTAAACCATTTAAGTGGTGGAAGTTATGTATCAAAGTTATGAGTTTCAAAGTATTATGATTTGAAAGTGTTATATTTCAAGTGTTTGTGATTTCGAAGTGTTATAACTTTGAATGTGCTATGATTTTGGAAAAGATATATTTGAAGTGAAAAATGATAGCGTATTGATTTGGTTTTGAAAAGGCAATGCTATATTGGTTTTAAAGTATAAACTATTTTGAAAATGACCGTGGTGTTATAATAATGGTTGGTTGTTGAAGAGACCGGGATCAGATACTCTCTGTCGATACCGAAAACCACTTTAACAACGGTGTACGCGGTGGAGATTCGAGAATGAAGTAGGATGGTGGCGACGTCCTTTGAGGTATATATGTGGCCCGACTCCCGTGAGTTGGCATAAGGTGGCTAAAACAGGAGCGATTGACGAGCTAATGAGGTAGCTCCTTTGATTGGAAACATCCCTTCGATATTATACTCTGACTTTTGGATTGATGCGGTGGCCACTTTTAATTTTTTGTTTGGGGGTGTGGCTCGAGGTGGGCGGTAGCTGCGCGCTATGCGTTACCACCGGCCCGGAAGCGTAATTGGTATATCTACCCTGGCATTGCCTAGTTGTGCCATGTCACCTACCCTAGCGCGCCTTATACGATTTTGATTTTGTACCATACTTATGGAGTGCCCTCTGACGACGCCCAGTACAGGGGAGATTACGGTACTGTATAGACTATGGGAATATAAAAGTGTGTTAAGACGGAAAATGTAAAGCCTTAACGCTGTTATTAATTTATATTATACATTACTGTATACACTATTATAATAGCGTATATTACTACGTAGTAGATAGCTTAACGGATCCTTAGAAGATGTAAATCCCGAGCATCTCTTAATTTATTGCACTCACATTAGACACTGGATATGAGATGTCAAATTCCGTAAACATCTCCGATGCCGTTTACACTTATATTTATTTACCGTTGATTTAACTCACATATTATCTTTTAGTTCTGACTCGAGTGTTTTGTCTTTTCAATTCGCTCGGGTCAGTCTGAGCTTTACAGGATTTGAAGACTTTCTTTTGGAGGACGAAGACGAAGATATTATTAATATATACTATGTTGTTCCACTGCATCACACTGTTCCGTTGTATTGTTATTTATTATTCTTTGGTATGTGTAACTCTAATTCTGTGTTGTATAAGTATAATCAAATGTTTTGTAAAACAGCTTCATGAACTGTTATTTGATTATTTTATTTTGTCATTCTGCTGCAAGATTCTATTTTGTTTTCTTTCTTTCTTCCTTTTTCTTATTCACCCCAATAACAATTCGCCCTTTTGTATGATTTGAGTTTGACGTGTGTGGTTTATCGTCGATTTAAAACGTACAAAAAGGCGGGTCGTTACACTTGGGGATCTTCTGGTCCCGGGCATAAATGAAAAAGTAGGAGCAGACCCAATGAGCTCATACGTAGGAGTGCGAGGCATCTTCGATTTGATCCAGCTTCAGACTCGTCAGTTTCAGGTGAGCACGTTCTTTTAAGAAGTACCTTTACACCCGTAGTATTAAACTTGCTAAGCCCCAGCCAGGCATATCATATAGTTAAGAACACCGCCTTCATTTATAACCAAGTAGATGCTGATTTTTAATATATTAAAAAACTTAGAATTAGAGAGGGTCAACAACACCTGTAGATGATAGTATTGTGTTAGAACACGAGAGGCCTAGGCTTGTCTATGAAAAGAACAAGAATGAAAATATTTTTTTATCGATTGTAAGGTAGATGTAGCGTTATTTCAGTAACCTAAAGCTGAATCGCCTAGCAGAAGCTTTTGTATGTCATTTGGAGGGAACCTCCTTATTAAAGAGGAGTTTGTCCTAATCTATTGTAGCTCGGGAGGGATTATATCGATGTGGCGTAAGGATAGATTTAAACTACTACAAGCGATATTTAATTGCCATTTGCTTTACATAATATTGCATGACTTTCAAAATAACCAAACCATTAACATCACTAATGTTGATGCACCTAATAATGGAATCCAAAACAACTTCTTTAGACCGAATGTACAGATTTCCGTAATCTTTCCTATAGACCATGGCTTGCAGGAGAAGACTATAATGTGACCAGAAATATAGGCGAGCGAAAACCTAAAGAAGAGTACTTCATAGACATGGAATAATTTAACGATTTCATTAACGAAAATAGCCTTACTGAACTACCGCTTATCGGCAAGAGGTACACCCGGTCTAATGCTAGAGAGTCCCCTTCGATGGCTCTATTAGATAGATTTTTCATTAGCGAAGATTGGGAAGACTCCTTCCCCTTGTCCAAGGTAGTCGAACTAGTTGATATCCTTTATAATCACTATCCCATCATCATAAAAACTAATGATAAGCTCCCTACCAATAGACCATTTAAATTTGAAGAAATGTAACTTAAAGAAGAAAACTTTGAAAACCTTGTAATTACGAAATGGAACTCCTTGAATAAAAGAATTAGCAATAACATTGCGAAAAATCTCTTTTTTAAGTTGGGAGAACTAAGATCGCATTTAAAGAACTAGAACGTAAAGGTTTTCAAAAATATAAACATCAAAAAGCATAATACTATTAATGAAATTCTTGACATAGATAAGATAGGCAAACAAAGAAACCTAACTACAAATGAAACTTCTAGATTACATACCTTAAAAAGGGAACTAAACAGGTTAATGGACTAAGAAGAAACTATGTTGAAATAAAGATCCTGCTTCCAATGGATTAATGGGGGATAAAAACACTAAATTCTTTCGCCGCATTGCTAATGGCAAAAGACATCAGAATTCCATAAAATCAATCAGACTTAATGAAATAGAATACAAAGAACAAAGTGAATAAAAAAATATTTTTACTAACCAGTATAAAGAATTACATGGTAGCAGATGTATATATAGAAACCGAGCAAACTGCCTGGCTTTTTACCCGAGCGTGGACGACTCCCTAACAGTTCCAGACTCCCCGCTTACAGAGGATGAAGTCTGACCTGCAATAAATGGACTTGCTAGCGATAAAGCTCCAAAATCGGATGGTTTCCAATGTCTTTTCTATCTGAAATTCTGCACCCTCGTTAAAAGAGACATCATGCTTCTTTTTTGAAGAATTCCACATTGGTACTCTTTAACTAGATAGATTTAATCAGGCATGCATGAATTTAATCCCAAAAAAGGGAATCCAAAGGAACCATTTGATTTCTGACTCGTCTCTTTGATTAACTGCTAAGTTAAAATTATCACTAAAGTTCTAGCTAATAGATTAAAACATAAAATGAGTAAATTAATTGATAAAAACACAAACAGCCTTCGTCGAAGGTAGATACATCATGGATGGTATCGCCACAGCTCAAGAATTCAACAACAACTGCCATAATGAAAACATTTCGTGTTCCCTTCTCAAATTAGACTTCGCTAAAGCATTTGACTCAATTGACTAGAGTTTCTTGCTAGACATCCTTAAAGCTAGAGGATTCACAAACAAATGGATCTCCTGGTTTATCCTTATCTTGAGATCTAGTGTGTCCTCCATACTTGTAAATGACATTAAAGAAAATAAAATTCAGTCGAACAGAAATCTTTTTTTTTTTTTTGAACTGGTACGTTATATACAACAAATCAATGGAACAACATATCCCATGTCAAATAAATGTTCGAAAGCAAGTTTCGAACTTGTGACATCCTGCACCAAGACGAATCAATTAACCACTTGGACAATGATTCTTGTCCGAACAGAAATCTTAGACAACGGGATTCTTTGTCACCCTTTCTGTTTAATCTTACGGTTGATGTTTTCTATAGAGTTTTGTCCCTTTCAATAAGAAATAACATCCTCCCTAGCATAGGAAGCAAAATCACTTCTGATGGGATATGTACACTGCAATATGCAGATGACACACCCTTATTCTGCTCCCATCTTCCTCATCATATTGCTTCACTCAAACTCATCTTATACAACTTCAAACTCTTATCAGGCTTAAAAATAAACTTCAATAAAAGCTCAGCACTAGTCCTTAATGACATATCAAATAGTACGGGTAAAGTGGCCAATACCTTAAATTGTAAAATCGAGAGCTTTCCTTTTAACTACTTAGATATAACGGTGAATTACACAAAAAACGAAAAAGAAAGATTGGAACATTATTATTGATAAAGTTAACAACACACTTCCATCTTAAAAAGCAAACTGTCTTTCTAGAGCAGGCAGAGCAGTTCTGATTAACTCTGTTCTATCCTCTTTTCCGGTTAACTGGATGTCATACTATCAATTTTCTAACTAGGGAATTAAAAAAATTGAGAGCATCGGAAGCAATTTTCTTTGGAAAGGAGGAGTGGATAGATCCAATTTGAGCTGTTTCATTAATTGGAACCTTGTGTAAACCAAAAATCCAAGAAGATCTGGACCTAAAGGCTTTAATTACATCTCTGCTTTGTAAGTGGATTTGTTAATTTCTAGGAAATGAATCTTATACCTGGAAAGAAATTATCACAAACTCCTATTACGTTGGATCAAAAAAATCTAAACTCACATAATAACAAAAACTCTCTTTCTTTGAAAAACTAAATCCAATTTATATAACATATTTAAAATTGGAATTAAATACAAAAATAACTCTAGAGATAAGACGTCATTCAAGAATGAGCCTTGGATATCTCCTATTGCACTGAAACATGGATTACCCGAATTGTTTTTTGCCTCCAACAATAAAATGGCCTTATAAAAGAAGTATACAGACCCCAGGCACCATTTAACTTTATTATATCATTTAATCAAAACCTAATAGGTAACGTGCTATGACAATACATAAAATTAATTAACATGATCGAAAACTATAACACCAAAGACCATCCTGTTCACTTGGCATGTGTTGGAACAAAAAAGGAAATTATACCTCTAAATCGATGTACAAGTTTCTAATTTACTCAGGAACAAAATAATTTAGCTACTTCAAGCCTATATGGAGAATCAATGCTCCCCCTAAAGTTAAATTTCTCATGTGGATTATTTTACATGACAAATTAAACACCATAACTAGACTTAACTCGATAATTATCACCAATAACGGTCCGCACCCTTATTACCTCTGTAATTTGATGCCTGAGACTTCATTCCACCTGTATTTTTACTGTCACTTTTCTCAATATATTATCGGTATGGTTCTATAGAATTTTAACATATATATTACATCTTCCATACCCTCTCAGAAGGGGTATCGGAATAGCTTTAGACTAAACTTTACCTAACCGACCAGGATAATTCTAGACGTAATCTATCCAATAACTTGTGGGAGCTTATGGTCTGAACTTAACCAACACATTTTTAACAATAGCTGTAACAACTCCACCTCTATAATTTATTCTACCGCTTGGTGTATTTCTCATTGGATAAACACAGATCGTAATAACATGTACTAGCGAACTCACCTCGGAAGGATTGGGGGATTTCACTGCCCCAATAACAATGTGCCCAAGTCTATACGGGCCTTACTCCCCAAATGATATTGTACGTACCTCTGAAATTATATCTCTATTGATACGGCTAAGTATTTTTATAAATTTCCAGTTTCTATAGTTACCGCCTAGTGATTTTTATTGATTATCTACCTTCTTAAATCATATATATATATATAACTTTTATGTATTTAGTAGCAATTTATAAATTAAATTTCAATTTTGTTCAAAAACCAATTTACAAAACCAGAGTGTAACATAAAGAATTTATATCTTACATGTCTTATATAATCTCCTAATCAATAGCTAGTAGATCTTGAATTTTTGAGTTCATCAACATAAATAATTAAGGTACATGTATACATACATACATACATATATTTATATAATTATATATATATAATTATATATATATAACATTGTTGGACATAGAATTAAAAATGGTGTCCATCGATGATCGTTATTTTACTTCTTCCAGATCTATTCTCTCCATAGACGATCTCCTTCTTTTCCCACTACCCCATGTCTTTTCCTTACCTTGTTTAACCTACGCGGAAGCTCTAATCTTAGGCCGGACTCAACCTCAATGCCCACAAGCACCCAAATAACCGTTGCGATCCCCATGGTTGCGGAATCAAAAGAATAAGTACATCTACTTTCGGTGTAGAGGTTCAGATCATCAAGCAGCGGCCTACATAGACCCCCTTTGGTGCTTCTTTTTTGGTTGGTTTGGTCATAAGAAGTACACCTGTGCAATTCAAATTTTTTTCAAAAATTTGTTAATAAGTTAGGCCCAAGTCCAATTCTTTAATCGATTCCTACTTTGCATTTGATATTCAATACCTAGAGCTTTGAACTCAAATTAGAGCCCTTCTCTTTCCATTGGCAGCTGCCCCTATTTTGAAAAAATAGGAATGTATGTACGATGTTTTTGACAATAACATTTCTGCAGTTTTATCAGCACAAGTTAGCCTGGCACCAGAAGAACAGTGCCAACGTGCAGAGTCAATGGAGATTTGTTTGGATGCTCTTCGATCAGTAAACCATACTCCAGTGAATTATCCCTATGTCATGAACAATCCTTATGTCATGACATTTGTTTGGATGCTCTTCCTCGGCACAAGTTTGGCCTTTCAGAAGATCGCTCCTTTCGTCGCTCCCCTCTGTTTCTCACATTGCTACAAATTGGGAAGAGGACAATGAGTTTATAAGCTTAATCTCAAATTTGAGATAGTAGAGAAGATTGAAACAAATTGGAGTAAGTGTGATGAAATAGGAAAAAATGCACAGTTAAGCATACATGTATGTATAAATTTCAATAACTAGTGTGCATTTGATGTACATCGTGAGATGGTGGATGAGGTATATAAATTGAAAAAAAACTATAGATGCCTGTATGTTTTTGGATGCTCCAATACTGCCATGGTAATTTTCAGTTTAATTAATGGAGTCATCAACAAAAAATGCACAGCCGACGGAACGAAGATGAATATGATATAAGGGCAGTTGCTTCTATAGGAAAGTAAAAGTTTGGATGTTGTTGTGAAAAAGTCAGGTCATGACAAAATGCATACAACAAGCAAATCATTGCTTACGTGGATATAAGGGATTGGCTGAAAAGTAGATTTCCCCACATTGATTGTTTTTATTTTGAGAACTGTTCTGGTCATGATATGATGGAACCCAGTAGAACCAAAGGGACGGATGTAGGCCAGAGTAAACATCCTAAGTCTGCATGCTCTAAGTACCATGCTGAAGAATCAGATCACATTTTGAGGAGGAAGAAGAAGTGTTCTACTAGAGTGGGTTCTAGATCTCCCGAAGCGTCTACTCCAGGAGGTAGTGTAGTTGATTTTACTTTGCATAGAGAGGATGGCTCTAGTTCGAGGCAGCATAGTTCGACAAGGGAAAGTGCTCATCTTCATAGAGCGGCCACTAGAGCTTCTGATAGCTCTAGCTCGGGTATGGACTATCTTTTAGGTGGTATTTATATTTCATATGGTTTGAGTAGTTTATGTACAAGCGATATGCAGTATCTAGCTAAGAATTCTAGTTTTATTTTTGATGAAATTCAGATTGACACCGATTATATTAGGAGTAAGGAATTAGAGCGGGCCGGATTTTGGACCAAAAGATTCATCAGTTGGAATGTAGGGGTTTGCTTGACTTAGGTAAATGTAGTAAAATTAGATCATTTTTCAAAGATAACAATATTGACATTGATTTATTACAGCAGATAAAATAGAACACCCTGATTGTAGCTTTTATAGGTGTTTAGAGAGTCTATACATTAATCGTTGGTCCTTCCTTCCAGCTAAGGGCGGTGCGGGGGGATTTATAATAGGGTGGATGGGTCATTGTGTTAGACATTTACAATCTATATCAAAGATCATTCGATGCATTTGATTTTACATTAGCGATAACTCAACATTAAATATTACTAATATTTGTGGGTCGAACATAAATTTAGATTACAGGGTTTTATGGAATGAATGTCTAGAATTTAGAAAACACGCTTCTGGACCATGGGTTATGAGGGGAAATTTTAATGTTGTTAGATTTTTAGGAGAGAGATCCCCTACGGAAGAGGATTTTGCTGCCATGGAAGAATCCGACCAGTTTATAATTAATTGTAACTTGATTGAAATAAAATTAAGTAATATATAGTTTACTTGATCAAACGGTGGAGAAGATCCTTCTATGGCTCTTCTAGATAGAGGTTTTATTAGCGACGAAATAGAAGACAAATTCCCCTCTTGTAAATTAGAGGGTCTCCCAAATATTCATTCGGATCATTGCCCAATCATTCTTTCCTTTGCTAACATAAATATTGGGAACATAATTTTTAGATTTGAGAAGATGTGGTTGATAGAGAATATTAAAGATTTAGTTGCAAAGAAATGGATTTCTATGAATTTTTGCAAATATAGATTTCCAAGTGACATAGCCAAATTCTTGATTAGTAAATTTAGAGACTTAAGGTTATTTCTATAAAAAAAATGGTTATTTATATAAAAAAAATGGAGTAAAGACATTATTGGCGACATTAAAATTAAAAAGGAAAATTTTATGACCGAGATCTTAAACTTAAATAAAATTAAAGAATCTACGAATTTAAGTATTTCGAAAAAAAATGTGGTTTCAAACTTAAAATAAGAATTGAATAAAATTATTCTACAAGATAAAATAATGTGGAAACAAAGATCTAGGATCTAATGTATGAATGAGGGAGATATGAATACTAATTTTTTTTCATAAAGTAGCTAATGGAAGGAAACGTAATAATACAATTAATTACATTTTACTTAATAATATTGAGAGTTTTGATCAAGCAATGCTTAATAACGAGTTTACTACTTAATATAGAGAAAATTTTGGAACCACAAAAAGACAGTATTAGAGCTGTTTGGGATATGCTATACACTGAAGACACTAAGACAAATATAGTAGGGTTAGATATTCCATTTATTGAAGAAGAAATTCAGAAGGCTATAAAAGATATGCCTTATGATAAAGCTCTCGGTATAGATGGATTTTTATATTATTCTATGAAACTTTTTGGAATGTTTTAAAGGATGATTTAATCAAAATGTTCAATGAATTTTTTGATGGTTCGTTAAAATTAGGAAGGTTTAACTTCGCAGCTGTTATTTTGTTGCATAAGAAAACATATGCTAACCAATTAAAAGATTTTATACATTTATAAAGGGCAGAAATACCACAGATGGTGTTGTAATAGTTTAGGAATATCATGAGTATTGTTGTAAAAATAATATCACTTGCGTGCTTTTAAAACTTGATTTCGCCAAAGCTTTTGATTCGATCGATTGGATTTTTCTTAAGGAGTTATTAATGGCTAGAAATTTTAGTGATAGATGGGTATGATGGATTATGTTCTTACTCAAAACATGTAATTCAAGTATTATGGTTAATGACATTCTAGGAAATAAAATTCAATTGAAACGTGGTCTTAGGCAAGGTGATCCTTTGTCACTTTACTATTCAATTTAGCTACGGATGTGTTTTCTAGAATTATTAAATTGGCCAATAATAATAAGATATTAGATGGTGTAGGAAATGAGATCTTGAGTAATGGTCTTTCTATTCTCCAGTTTGCATATGCCACTATGATTTTTTTGTCCCATTTGCTTAAACATATTATTTACCTAAAATTTATTTTATATAGTTTTGAACTTCTATCAGGTTTGAAAATTAATTTTGATAAAAGCTCGGTACTCGTTTTAAATGACATCGATAATATAAAAACCAATCGCATATACACTGAATTGTAAAATGATGAAATTCCCAATAGAATATTTAGGCTTTCTTATCAGACCTCAAAAACTAAAACATTATGACTAGAGTACTATAATAGATTAAATTAATAAGTGATTGTTCAAATGGAACGGTAAAATTAGAAGAGACTTTTTGTGAAGTGGAGATAATCCAAATTGTAGTACTAAGTATCTTGTTAAAGAAAAAAAGGTTTATAAGTCTAAGAATGAGGGAGGATTAGGAATTATAATCTTACATAATTTAAATATATCTTTATTAGGAAAATGGTTATGGAAATTTAATAATAAAAATAAAAATTTGCTATGGAAAGAATTAATATCTAATAAATGGTATGGTGGTACATTTAACTTACATCACACCACCTTTAATAATATTACTTATATTTCTCATTTTTGAAAATTGATAATATTAAATTTTGATATTTATAAGTTATGTATTAATAATGTTGTTCATTCTAGTAGTAATACTTCTTTCTGGCATGAATGCTGGATTTCGGCTATTCCTCTTAAAGTGGAACTTCGAGAGTTATATAAAGTATGCAATTTCAAAAATGTTTTGATTTCAAAAAATTTATTGAACAAATTTAAATGTTTCATAGGAATTTAGTTTTAATTGTACGCTAGAGGGAACTACTTTAACACATTTTGCATTAATGTGTGCTAAACTGAAACTTTACAACAGTGATAATGAAAAAGACATCAAAATATGGTTTTGGGATAAGAATAATTTTTTTACACCTTTTTCACTTTATAAATTTTTTAGGAGTTAAATTATAATTATTTAAATACACGCGGAAAGTTAGCATTCCACCTAAAGCTAAAGTGCACATGTGATTAAATAGAAAATTGAATACTACAGAATTCCTTGAAAAGGAAGAATATATTTAATGATAAAAAATGTTAATTTTGTAATATAAAATGTAAGATATTATATATTTATATTTTGAATGTAATATAACAAGATTTGTTCTTTTAAATACTCTAAATGTCTTTGAATTTAATATAAATTGAAAACAAATTAATTGTGAATTATATTGTAATAATAATAGATTTTATTATAAGGGACATATCATATCTCTTCTGTACACTATTTACACAATAACATGTTGGTATATTTGATTTGAAAGAAACCAGTGCATGTTCAATAATATTATATTGAATTGAAAATTTTAATATATGTAATTACACTATTATGTTTTAATTGGATTTCTAATCCTAATTACAAATTACATAAAAATTTAAAATTTAAAAAGTTTCTTAAAAAATAAAAGCTCTATCGAATTTTTAAAGAATAAAACCATTCAAAATAAAAGAGAAAATAACAAAAAACTAAATGTAGTTTCCTTGGACAATCTTTCCATGGTAACTTTTGATCCTTTGCTTTATTAGGATATTAGCCTAGTTTTAAATTTCTAACTGTTTTGTTTCTTATTAGTTTTTCTATAGGTAGTTAGTTTGAATTATACTTTTCTTGTTTCCTTACTCAATGTTAATTAAAATGTTGTTTTCTCAATGTCTTTTACTAGAATTTTAGATTATTTTGTTTTGCATATATACGTATACGAATACACATACACATGTATAGACCTTACCTTTTTTGCAAAGTTTTCTTAGCAGTTACACGTATGGTTACCGGATTGGTTGGATTATGTCGATATTGTGAACTTGAGCATTTTGTTTTGTTGTATATTTCTATTATGGACGGTAGTTATATTGGTTTTTTGGAGAGGTTTTCTATTTTTATCTTATTTGTAAAATGAGGATTTGCTACCTGCTAGATTTGTTATATATAACTACATTCTATACAAAGCATTAATTAATATTTACATATAACCATATACATATCTAATACATATATACACAAGTATAGATATATATACATATATGTATATGTATGTGTATGTATATATGTATGAGTGTGTGTGTGTCTATATGTGTGTGTATGCACTCATATACATATAATATATAGCCTTCAGATTTCATGCTTAAAAGATAGACACCTCCAACATAATAGGCCTTAGAAGTTAACACATATGTAAACACATACTATCAACCCCCTTATAAATTTAGTATATCTGTATCTAAATCTTTAACTACTTCTTACAAAACTTCAAATTATAACTATATTTAAGGTATATAAATATTAACGCAACAAATAACCTCGAGATCCTATGCTTACAAGATAGATTTTTCCATGTATTTACACATATTTATACCGATATAGTTATATGATTATACACATATAATAAACGTATTGAGGATCCTATGACTAAAAGAAGAACGCCTGTAAGTAAAAAACAGTAGGTTTTTGTTTTATTTTTATTTTTTTGGTTGGATCTGCAATGCGCATGCCATTCGTAGACCGCATCGAGCACTTTTAGCTTAAAGAAAGTCGCTCCAATCCACCTCAGCAGATCCCAACATATTTGCTCCAGCAATGCACCTCAACTCAAGAATGCTTTCACCCTTCCAGACATTTAAAGGACGATCTCATATGTAATTATAATAGCCAATAGCCACTAGACATTTGTATGGTTCATTGTGATTGTTTATTATATAACAAGTTCTCCCCTCATGCAAGGATCACTCTTTCATAAAAAAATAAGCTAGAAATTTATTGTAGTCACCAATTATAGTTTGCATAAATCATGATATTATTTGGTTTTGTTATATAAGGTTAAACAACATCTCTTTTTTCTAGATGTCGGAATGAGAATAAATTAACTTTAAATATTTAGTTTTATATCTAATGAAGCTTTTTGCACCTTTACTTATCCTCTTTTTATCTCCGCTACAACTATTTACACTTCAAACACTATAGAACAGCTAAGCATTTTTATTGCACATGATCAAATATAACATGTACTGATAGCATGTAGAAATTTTCATTAAACATGAATTGAATGGTTAAACGTATAGAGTTGACTTATTATGTAGAAGTAACTGAACAATTACATATACATTAACACAACCGAACAATCATATATCCATGAATTTAACCAAACAAATACATGAAAACAATCAAATAACTAAATATATACATGCTACATACCTTCATTATCCTAATAATCCACACTATTTGCATTATCATCTTAAAGCTCGTACTTGTATAATTTATCAACTTCACCTTCACTGTCATCTTCGTCTACTTCGACACTATTATTCGTTTTGTTACTCGCATAATATAATTAAATTTATTTAAAAAATAGTTTGTAAATCGAATCAAGATGAATTTATATCAAATTCGATTTAATATAATTTGAGGATTTGTTCATAATAACGTAATTTTTTTTTTGAGAAAATGTGTGATCCTCTAGAGTAGAGGAGAGCACACATGTGACTATATATATCACAAGGCAAGGTGCTGCCAATCTGCTTTGCAGGTAGAAAATCTGAATACAAGAATCAATGAAAAAACTCAGGTACCCCTAAAATGAGCTCCGGTATGGCCACCGCCCATTACACCCCAATACCGAGCTCCGGCATGGCCACCGCCTGATATTAAGGTATTGAAAGTACCTGTAAAACTAATACATACGACATAGCCAATGATAATGGAAGCCCGCACCAACTAAGAAGGAAGCTCCATGACCCTGACGCGGAAGGAAAGGAGATGCTACTAATCTGAAATGAAATAGCTAATGATCCTGAATGGAAAACTCCTCTTTGAAGACTCGATAAAACTGGAAGTAGCTCCTAGCTGAAGAGCGGGTCTGCCTAAAAACACCATAATGAAGATGAAGATATACTGAGAAGAATCCCTCAGTGCAATCCACAATCCAACAATCAGCAATCCTATGTACCTATAGAGAGAAACTAATTCCATATCTAACCCAAAACTGTATCTGAAAATCAACTTGGGAAATAGTTAGAATGATACACATATATGTATATAAATGAAATTTATATACATATATTTGTATAAAAGAGTTAGAAGTAAAGTTACGAAATTAAATCTAATAGGACAGAATAAAGTAAAGATTAGAATAATGACTAAAAAAGTATCCATGATCTAAAGAACTAAAAGATCTATAAACTAAAACAACTAGAACTAAAACAATAATTAAAACAAATCAAAATTTATCTTTATGGACCTTTGATCAAAAGGATATTTTGATACGCAGCGAAATCATCATTTAAGTTTGAAAAAATATTAATAATACAACTATTACTATCAAAAATATTATTATTATGTTTAAATAGTTAAATATTATTATTAACCTTATTAAGATATTCTTTAAAAAGATTATTTTTAGCTAATTTATATTTAGGATTAGAGATCAAATTAAAACAAAATGAAGAAATTATAAAAACCAAATTATTAGTGTGATTGCTTTTATTATTAAAAATTCTCTGATTTCTTTCAAACCAAATGTACCAATAGATTATAATAAATAAAGTGTCAAGTAAGAATCTATTACCCTTTTGAACATAAATCTAAAACTATTCCAATAGAATTCACAATCAGAAATTTTAGTTGTTAAATTAACGTTAAAGATTTTAAGGGTACTATTTAAAATGAAATAAGTGTCCATGCAATCATGGCATACATGTTTAATATCTTCAAAATGCAGATTATAAAAATAACGACCGTTATCAATTTGCATGTTTTTTCTTTTCAAAAATTCTATAGTATTTAGTTTTCTGTGCATAATTAACCAGATGTGAATTTTAGATTTAGGAGGAGCATTTGATTTCCAAATAAATTTAAAAGAGTTATTGGTTACACCAGAAAAGTTAATAAATCTATAAAAAGAATTAGAAGAATATTTCTTACTCTTATCTCATTCCCAACTAATATTATCACTATCATTATAAATAATATATAAATTTAATCTAGTATAAAGCAAAGAAAGATGCCTAAGAGTTGAACCTACTAAAATTCTGTTAAAACTAAAATTCCAAGGAGGATCATTTTCGGAAGAATATAACAAAAGAGTATTTAAAATTATAGATATCATAAAGCTCTCTAAATTCAATCCTAAGAGGGATAATAGAGATCCAACGATCGTGCCAAAAAGAAGTACTATTAGCTGAATGAACTATTATATTAGTGCTTAAGTTAAAAATCCCATGACATTTTAAAATAGATTCCCAAAATTAGATAGATTACGAATGACTATAGGAGTAATTTGATATAAATTACTACTATCATTATAGTAATATTTAGAAACGATTTCTTTCCGAGTAACGTTATCACTGATATCCTTAAACTTTCATAATCATTTACCTAATAAGGACAAATTCATACTACGCAAATTAGTAACTCCTAAACCACCATCCTTTTTAGATTTACAAACAGTTTCCTAATTTACTAAGCATTTAATGCAGCTATTAGAGTTTTTCCCACTCCATAAGAAATTCCTTCTTATTTTGTCGATTTTATCAATCACCCAATCTGAAAAAAGATGTACAGACATCCAATAGATCGGAAGAGCTGATAAAACGGAATTTATTAAAACTAATTTACCCGCTTTTGATAGAAATCTTCCATTCCAATTAGAAATCCTATTTTTTTATTTTATCTATGATTATAAACCAGTCCTCATGTTTAAGTTTAGCAGGTCTAATCATTAAATCAAGATGGTCAAAAGGGAAATTCATAGTTTTACAATTAAGTGTGTTAACAACTAAATTCTCAACTTTTTCAAAATCATTTAATACTAAAACTGAAATTTTATCGAAATTTATTTTTAATTCTGAAAGTAGTTCAAAACTATATAAATAAACTTAAGAGTAATAATATGTCGAGGCAAATGAGAATAAAAAAGCAAAGTATCATTAGCAAATTGAAGGACAGATATACCGTTACGCGATATACCATTACCAACATTCCCTAAACTTCCATTATCAACCGCTTTTTTGTTTATCTTAGTGAAAACATTTGCGGGTAAGTTAAACAAAAGAGGTGATAAAGGATCCCCTTACCTTAAACCTTGCTTAGATTGAATTTTATTACATAAAATATCGTTAACCATGATACTAGAGTTACCAGTTCTAAGTGAATTCATGATCCTGCTAATCCATCTATGACTGAAACCTCTAGCATGGAATAAATCAACAAGAAAATTCCAATCTACCGAATCAAAAGCTTTAGCGAAATCTAACTTTAAAATCACACAGGTTATATTATTTTTACAACATTGATTTATGTATTTTTGAACAACAGTCACACCCTCGGTGATTTTTCTCCCATTAATGAAAGCAGATTGTGAACAATCAATTAAATCGTTCATTCTTATACTAAGTCTATTAGCTAAAACTTTAGAAATAATTTTAACAGAACTGTTAGTTAATGAAATAGGTCTAAAATCTTTTAAGTTATTAGCACCTACCTTTTTGTGTAATAAAGTAACGTTTGCAAAATAAAATCTTCATAATTGCAACTTTCCATTATAGAATTCGTTAAACATACTAATTAAATCTAATTTTAAAACATCCCAAAATGTTTTATAAAAGAGAATGAGGAACCCATCCGGACCGGGGATTTATCACCTGACATGTCATTAATTACTTTCAAATTTCCTCTTCAGTAAAAGGATTATGTAAGTCAATAAGGTCAACCTTAAAATCAGACGGATAAAGATAATTCCATCAAACATTATTTTTATGTTTATTTTTATTATCAAAAATATCTCTATAATAGTCTGTAAAAGCCTTATTAAGGTCTCTTTGGTCAACTAATTCCTCATTATTCACAATAATGGAATTAATCGTATTACAACGCTTCCTACCATTAGCCATATTGTGAAAAAATTTGGTATTATTGGCGCCTTCATTAATCCACTAAATTATAGATCTCTGTTTCTAAATAATTTCCTCTTTTTCTAAAATAGAATTAAGTTCATCTTTTAGATAAGCTAAAACATTTCGGTCACCTAAATTTAGTTGTCTAGTTTCTTCTATCTTGTTTATTTTAAGCATCTCAACTAGTATATTTTCTTTTTTAATTTTTATACTACCGAAAAACATTTCTATTCCACTTTATAAGAAAACTCCTAAGATCCCTAAGTTTTAAAACATAATATTTAGTAGAATTATCTTTATTTCTAATATTATAATAACTCGTAGAAATCCACTTATTTTTAATTAGATTCAAAAAACTAGATTCTAAAAGCCGCATTTTTTCAAATTTTAATGATCTGTTAATTACCCTATGTTGTTCCCATGAAAGAATAATAGGACAACGATCAGAATAAACGTAAGACAAACCAGAAAGCCTAAGATAGGAAATTTATTCTCGATTTCATCACTAACGAAAAACCTATCTAGTAGAGGCATTGATGGGTACTCTCTAGTATACTCCAAGTAAAGTCTCTATTAGAAAGAGAAATTTCAATCAAATTAGAATTAACAATAAATTGGTCAAATTCCTCCATAGCAGAGTGATCACCCTCTCATGATAACCGTTCTCCTATAAAACGTGTGACGTTGAAATCACCCTCCAAAATCCAAGAGCCCGGAGCTAAAGATCTAAATTTCAAACATTCATTCCAAAGAATTCAATGACCTATTTTAGAGTTAGGCCAATAAACATTAGAAATATTTAAAAAAGAATTATCATTTAAATTAATGAGAATAATATGCAAAGAGTGTTGCTTGAAAATACATTAAAGCAATTTAAAATAGTTATCCCGCTACCCTACCATTAAACCCCCAGAAGCGCCCACAGAAGGTAAAAAAGTCCATTTTCTAAAATGAAACCCACCTAATCTTCTATAAAAACAAATACCATGACATTCAATTTTGATTTCCTGTCGTATGCAATGGCAATAGGATAGTCTTTAAAAAAAGCTCTAACTTTGTCACATTTATTTAAATCGTTCAAATCTCTGACATTCCAACTAATAATCCTCATATACCAACAGCTCTAGCCCTATCAAGTTCCCTACCGTTAATGTACTCAAGATCAATCTCAACATCAGAATAAATGAAAGCAGTATCACTAGCCAACTTACTAAACTGAGAAGAAAACAAACTACCTAAAGCATATGAAGAAAACGTGCTATCCAAATCAGAGTGCATACTTGAGCCTAAATTCGTAGCACCACTCACGGTACTCGAATCAGGTAACTCATCCGCAGACTGAGACCGACTACAATGGATCCTGGCACTCCGTCAAACTGATCCACTACCATCTACGGACTTCCTACGCCTACCTCTCCTCGAAGAATAAGAACAAGAAGCCAACAAGTTATCGATCTCATTATTACAAACATTAGATAATAGATAAGAATTCCTCTTCAAATCCTTATCCAAACTCCCATTCACTACAAAAAAATCATAACGATCAGTTATAACGATTAATTGATTCACAACACCATGATCATTGGGAATAAGACAATCCAACCCACGGTCAAAACCAGGACCATCAGATATATCAGAGCCAGTCGAAAAGGCAGGACATTCAAATTTATTTGCAGTAGTTAATACAAAACTTCCCAATTCACAAGCTTTTGCTTTGGCTCTCTTGTTATTTAATTGAATAAATCCATAGTCTAAATCACTCAGATCTAAAGCCATCCCAGGATCAATCATTGGTGATACAACATTATTAATCCATACATTATCCTTTGAAGAGGGAGAATCCACAATAAAAAGAGAAACAACAAGATCACATAGAATTGGAACAAAACCGTAGTTATCTTCTTTGTTCACCGTAGTCATAGTAACACAAATTGATCTTTGAACAAATTTATTATAAGTAATTATATTGAAATCAATCATTTTACCCTACAATGTAACTCTTTAGATCCAACAAATTGGTCAACTGATGGCTTGGGCATCTTACTCCAACATTTTACGTACAGCTAAGTCATTTCAATTTATGTATAAAAAGTTTAAGCTCCAATGCCATTGAGTGAGTAAAGTTCAATTATTTTCATCAACCCACCATAATAGTCTTTTACGTCGACAAGCACCATTGTCCAAGTGGTTAAGTGATTCGGCTTTGGTGCAAGAGGTCACAAGTTCGAAACTTTCTTTCGAACGTTTATTGACATGGGATATGTTGTTCCAATGATTTGTTGTATATAAAGTACCATTTCAAAAAAAAAATAGTCTTTTACGTCATCATTGCTACCTTTTAACAAATACCTATGTCAAAAGTTGTTTTATGCGCTCCAAAATCTTTCTGTGTGAAATATACTTAGTTTACATTTATGATTTAACATGGAATAGTTTAAAATGCATCATAAACCCATACAAGCCAAATGAAACTTACAACATTGTAATCTAATAATTTAAAAACACGACACTTCATTCAAGGACATCAAATTTCTTTCTTATTTTTATCTTTATCAGACGTCACCTCTGCGAATTCTAATAAACCCTTCCCAAAATATAATCTTGTTGATCATTGATGTCCTACGCTATCGTACTTACAACTAAAAAAATTCAAACAGTCAAGTTTCACTACATAATAATAGAAACTATATTAATTTTACAAAAAGAAAATTTCGTTAACTTAATAGAATGCAAAGGATTCTAACATTCATAAAAACGAGGATATGGGC
This sequence comes from Allium cepa, assembly GCA_030765085.1. Lineage (NCBI taxonomy): Eukaryota > Viridiplantae > Streptophyta > Magnoliopsida > Asparagales > Amaryllidaceae > Allium > Allium cepa. Next base: position 118,595,459 of record CM060946.1, on the reverse strand, counting down.
CTAAGCCAAGAGCGTCAACTTAATAGAATGCAAATAGAATGTCAACACCACGAGTGCCAAAGCCAAGAGCGTCGAAGACAGCTACCATGCCAGGTTTCTTCCTTTATAAATATGGGCCTAGGGGTTCCATTTGAAGGACGGATTTTATTCCTTTCCCACTTATTATATTTTCAACTTTGTAAACCCTAAATCAACTTGGGGATTTTTGCCGATTGTAATACTTGAACTTTGTACATATAAGGATTTGGATATTGAATGACTGCACAGCTTATTGACTCGATTTGCATATGTGACTTGCATATTCGTTTGACGTCGAATTTAGACTTGAACATTGACGTGCATATTGACTTAAATATCCACACGCATATTGACTTGCACCTTAACTTGCTTATTGACTTAAATCATTTATGATGCTTTACATGACTTTGATGACTCATCTAAGAATTGATATGGACGCATACTTTACCTTAATGATCTCGACTACCTTTGAAAAAGCCTCTACCTAATTGGCTCTACTTTCTATACACTTTCGGTGTTAACAAATTTATTCATTAACACGCTCACATATATATAAAAAATTACATAATTTCCCTAAGGCATACCCCTAACTGTATCACTAATGACTTAGGAGTTGATGACCTAGGAGTGCAGCGGTGATTAGCATGGTATGGAGGCGACCACATGGGTGACTGACAATAGAATGGGAGCGCATTGAGGGGTTTGGGTTTAAAATAAAGGAGGTGCAGTAGTATTTTATCGTGAACTACAAAATAATTAATTTTAGATATAAAAAGTTATCCAACTTTACATTTCAATATAAATTATTTTCAATAAGTAAGTTAGTTCTATTATCTTCATTAACCCACCATAATAGTCTTTTACATCATCATTGCCATCTTTTAACACATACCTTTGTCATAAGTTGTTTATGTGCTCAAAATCTTTCTGTGTGAAACATACATTAGTTTACATTTATGATTTAACATGGAATGTGTGATGTCCCAGAAATTTAGGCAATAATTATTTGATAATTTCTTTGATAATTATTTTTAAATGTGAAAATATTGATTCAATAATTTAATTCAAATTGAAATTCTCTTTTGAAAATTTATAATTATTTAATTTGTAATGGATTAATTTGATTTAAATTATATTGTAAACTTTTTAATAGTTTGTTTTAAAGATCTATCTTATAATTTTCATAGAAGTAAGTAAGTATTTATTTTGTTTTTAAGAATAAATATAGTTTAGATCTTATTTTATTAATAAAAGTTATTTTGTTTTGTTTTGTTTTAAAATTCTTTTCTTTTGAAATGTAGTTTCATATAGAATATTATTTTAAAAATAATTAAATAAGCATTAAAATGTAAATGTATAGTTTTATAAAGAAGTGTATATGTTTTTATTTAAAAACTAATGTTAATAAAACATTTGTAACTTGCTAAAACAAATTCGAAATTTCTTTTATTAATCGAATTGCATATGTGTTAATCATTTAAACAATTAAGTAGACACTTGTAAAACATCTAACATGATAAGTTAACAAGTGGCATTGGTTTTAAATCCTATTATTTAAATTTTTGATAAGAGAAATATAACATAAGCATTTGGATTAAAACACTTTCTCTTCAAAATTGAAAACCTGAAAATCAAATTTTCAGTAAAGATCAAAACCAATCTTCAATAAATCTTTTCAAACCAAATGCATGTTTATAAATCTGCAGATTTAAAATCTGCATTCATCTTCAAACCTGCAATCTTCCTCTTCAAAACCTCAATTTCTGCAATCAAAATACAAATCATTTCTACAAATAACTTCAATTCTGCAATAATCAAACAAATCAGATCTGCATATCTGATTAACAAAATACAAGCAAAGCAAACTTCAATTTCTTCAAATCTGAAGCTCAACATCAATATGAAGTCCAATTTAAAATCTGAGCAATAAAGATGGGTCTGCATGCATGTTCAAACCATTCTCATCATCAAGTTAAAAACAACTTCTATAGGCAGTTCAAAATAGTTCCTGGATTGTGCAATTTCATTTCTGGAATGGTTGCTCTGCATCTAGTTGTTCTGCATCTTCAATTTAATCAAGTGAGTAAACTTTTAATTTTAAAAACAGTTTTGTTTTAAAATAAATTCACATGCAAGTATTAGAACTCATGTTCAAAGCAAAACTGTCAATATATAAAACTGCTATGGATGAAATTGCAGTGATTCATTTGTTTGAGGAAAATAACCTCACCATTTAAAGTTTTAAGTTTTTGTGCATATGAAATGGGTAGAAATATGTATGTTGTGTGATTTTATATTGATAAATATCCTGTGTATACATATATATACAAATATGTATATTTATGTTTGCTGTTACAGGTATATTTTTACCTGACTCTGATTTTAGAAATTAGACTTTTAAATGGAAATAAAAACAAGATTTCTTAAATTAATACTCTGTTGTATTTGTTATGGAAATGAGGGATGGTTGTTTAGTATAGATTATTTATAAATCATAATTAAGGTTAAATTTGAAATCTGTTTTACTGTAAACTATAAGAGACAGTTAACATAGAGATTTCAAAATAAGAATCTTAAACTATTAAAAACAAGTCTATCATAGGAATGCATGTTTAAAAACATGAATTGTAAAACAAATATACAGTTTTAAATAATCTGTTAAGGGAAAAGGATTTCTGTTTTAAAACAGAAATAGAATTTTATTTTTATTTTTTTTGAAAATCTGCTGTGGATGTCCGGTGTTAGATGTTTATGTTAGTGGAGTATTGAGGTGAGAGGATGGAGGAGGTGTTGTTGATGGAGGATCAGAGAGGATGGTGATATGGATTGGGTGTTTCCAGGTTGATTTGGGTTGCAGAGTTGAACTCAGGTAATATTAGTAGTGTGTAGGGTTTCAACTCGAGTCATTCCTCGGGTTTTTATTCTTCTGACTCGAAGCAAAGGTTTTAAAACTCGAAGTAAATTTTAGGGTACTCGGGTAGGATGGGTGCAGGGGTATAACCTGAGAGTATTTGCAGTTTGAATTTTTATGGAATTCATATTTTAAGTTGGAAACTTGATTCAAGTATGAATTGATACTGAATTCAAGTGAAGTTTTGAGTTAAGGTTTCTAAAAAATGGAATTTTTAAATTTAAACAAAGTTTTAATTCTGTTTAAATCAATTTTTTTTTAAACTGTTTCAGGTTTTATAGCAGAGAGTTGCAGTTTTAAGAATTTTGAATGAATTCATACTTTAAGTTGTAATTTGATTTAAATGCAAGTTGAAACTGAATTCAAATAGAGTTTGAATTCAAAGCTTTTAAAAATGAAATATTTTAAATTTAAACAAGTTTTAAATTTGGTTTTAAATAAATATAAAAACTGTTGCAGGTTTAAAGACCTGTAATTTTACAGTTTGTATTTTAAATAAAATTCATATTTTTTTTTTAGTAGCAACATGATTCAAGTGTAACTTGAATCTGAATTCAAATGTAATTTTGAATTCAAAGTTTTAAAAATGCAAATCTTAAATTTAAACTAGATTTAAAATTCAGTTTTAATCAAGTTTAAGAATAGTTTCAGGTTGCCTTTTTAAAAAAACTAGAATTAGATTTAAGTAGTTTTGAAAGATTTAAAAGTATGAATAAATTTAAATATTTTCAAACAAGATTTAAATTGATTTTGAAATTAATTTAAAACTGTTTCCAGGTTTCTTTGAAAACCAGTTTTAAATTTCAAAACAGTTTTTAAATTTAATATAAATGAACATATTCAAATGTTTAAAAGTGAATTTGAAAATGAAATTTCATTTCAAATAAGTTTAAAACTTGAAAGAATTGAGTCCCTTTAGTATTTGAAAGTATTTAAATTAAAATATGAAGTGTTGATTTAAATTTGAAAGTTGGAAATAATAAATTTATTTTCAATGCTTAATTTATCAAGTAATTTAGTTTTAAATCTTTCTTTATATTTAAGTGATGAATGTTGTTTAAACATTCATTTTTATTTTATGGTTTATAATTATTTTTGGAATTAATGTTTAAATAATTGAACATTTGAATCTTTAAATAAAATTTGAAATTGAATTTAATTCTTAGAAATGTATTGTTTTAATACATTTTGAATTTAAATGAGTCATTTGATAGTAATTTGATTATTTTGAAAATCTTTAAGATAATTAAGGGTTTACTTAATTATTTGATTTTGAATAATGGTTTAGATTAATTTTGATAATTAATCTAATTCAAATTTTCTTAAGTATATAATGAATGAAATGATGTTAATTAATAATTGGTGATAATTATCTAAGGGTAATTAAGTATTAATTAATGTCAATAAATTTTAATATTGTGATTTGTTAAGTTAATTAATTCGGTTTAATTAATTTTAATAAATCATTTGATGATTTTAAGAATGTAATTACTTAATGTAATTAATGGAGCAGGGTTACTTAGAGAAGTAAATATGATAATTACTGGAATGTAATTAGTAAATAATTACTTTTGTAATTAATTAAGGAATTAATTAATGATTAATTATTGGATAATTAAATTGTTAATAAGTAATTAAAGATAGTTAATTACTTAATTGGATGTTAATCAAGGTGATTAATAATTAGATTAATTACTAAATGTAATTAATTTTAATTAAGTAATTTATTAAATATTAGAGATCATTAATTATTATAATTAATGATATAATTAAGGATTGTTTGATTAAGTAATAATTAAATTAATAAATAATTACTTATGATTAAGGTTAATTAATTTATAAAATTTATTAAAGACTAATTACTTATTGTAATTAGTGAATGATTAATTAAGATTGTTTAATCAAGATTAATACTTAGTGGATAATTAATTATTGGATGTTAAGCAGAATTTAAATGAGTAATTAATTTAATTTATTTTAAATTAATTAGAGATAGTTGTAATTAATTTAATTCATTTTAAATTAATTATAATTGATGGTTAATGAATCTTTGCTTATGGATGCTATTGATTTAATGGTTGTGATCTCAGTAATGAGACTAGTTGTATCTGTATGATACGGATGATTGGTTTAAGTATGATAGTTTGTGATGGATTATTTGGTTGAATGATTATCTGTTTATGGATGATACAGATTATCTGTTATGATATGAATGTGCTTATCTACCGTGAGATGTAGTTTATCTATCTGTGTAAAGTAGATAATAATGAAAGAGTTAAATTGTTTAAATCCCTTAAGAACAACTTGGACATTAAAATGGCGTTTGGTTTCGATGAGACCGGGATCGGGTTTCCATATTTGGATATCCGAAAACCACATCGATTCCAATTAAACGTTAGGTCGTTAATCCAAGTGGAGCAAGTGAAGACTCGAGGTGTAAGGGCTATACGTTAGTATAACTGTGTGGGTGATTCCGTAATGAGTTTGACGGAATAGTGCTTATAGATTCGAGATGGTGATCTAGAGTGCAAGGGTTATTGATGTGCACGTATTAGTGCATATATTTACATCCATATTTTATCTCTTTTTATTTAAATAATCATCATATTTGGGCATTTTAACATGTTTAAAACCAAAATTCAATTATTTCCAAACCATCATATTTTCATCATCATTCAAGGGCAAAACGGTCATTTTTGTGCATGTGTCAATGTAAGAATTTTTACTTGGACATTTTTTGATTATTTTTATAGGAATTTGGATGCATATGGAAGAGGCTTATATGAAGATACATGCATTCACAAGGAAATACAAAGGAATGAAGAGGAAATAATTCAAGTTCAAGATCATGGAGGACCCCACCCACTTACCTAACTTCCAATTAGAAGCTAAGCACATGCTAAAATGACTTAAAGCTTCATGTACATATTAAGTGGGGGATTAGTGAATGTTAATGATTACTTGGAGGCTACACCACCTCAAGGGTATTTTGGGAAGCTCCCTAAAAAGAGAATTAGGGTTTTATGCATGTATAAATAGCCCTCTTATGTACATGAAGATCATCTTCTACTCTTTCATTTACTTAGGAAATTAAGAAATCAAGTGTAAGCTCAATGTTCTATGAAATAAAAATGGCTTTCAAGCCTCTTTCTTCTCTCTTTTCTACATGTTTTTCTTTATTTTATTGTTAGTGTTTATTTTTATGCTCTCTTTCTCTTTATGCTCATAGCTTAGATTTACATTTATGCAAGTAGTTAGTAGCTAATCTCTTTGCTTTCTTTGCTTATTTTCTATTCTCTTTTCTTTTTAGTGTTGAAACTTACATGTGTTGCTTTAATGCCACAAATGAGTAGCTAAACTCCTTCAATTTAGGGGTGATGAAGCTCTCTAACTTTATGTAATATCAACATTTTATGATTTATGATCTCTTTTGGTCTATGCTTCATGAAGTAAGTTTTGATGCAAGTTTATACAAGTGGGTTTGATAGCTTATATTGTTTATGCAAATGAGCTATTCTTATTCAACACAAACACAATTTGCATCATCATTTGCTAATCCATTTTTGATTTTGAAATGAAAGTAAAAATGAAATTTGATGATCTATGTTACTAATTACAATAGTAAATAGATCATACTTAAATTAGCTTTTGCTTTGGCTTCATTTTCATTAGAATAGATAAGTGGTTTATGTGTTGTATTATAGTTTGATGGTTTGAGTTATGTTAATTAATAACATAAACAAACCATACTTATGATAAATACAACAATATTTCACTTAATGTCAAAACTAGAGATCATAAATTATTGTTTGTTGATTTACAAAAATATGGGAGTGGATTTATCCCTAAATTGTTCTCTAGTTCAGTAGTTCTTAAATCAAACTTTAACTCTAGCTTTAGCTTCATTTTATTTCTAGTTAACAACTTCTCCTCCATTTGGTCTAATTTGATTGAATAGATTTTTAAACTCTAACAATTCCCTGCGGATCGACCCGTATTCGCCGCGTGCTACATTCGTACATCGTGCGCTTGCGGTTATTTTTAATTTCAATTCGTTCGATGGTTTTCTAAATCGATAGAATTTCCATCGACGAACAGTTATCGTCGTTAACTATGAGGGTGATTCCAATACGAGTGTAACAAGATAATGCCTTCGGTTTCGTTCGAACCCGGAACGAACTTGTATGGATTGAATGCTTTCAGAACATCGTCAGGTGGACGATGAGCATTCTAAGATTGATATGTCCTATAAAGGTAATCGTAGCCTCAAGCCTCATCAACCGGGAATGGCTAAAACAGGGGAGGTGCAGCAAAGCTTCGTGGGTAGCACCCACTTGAGAGCAAGATTTATCCCTGTCTAGAGGTCCCTTTATATTTCGGTTGTGTGGCAGTTGGTGACGACCAATCTGCGGGGTAGTCTTGTTCGGAACTGTTCAGTAAGGAACGGGTCCGGCTTTGTGTTGTAGGGGATGAAGGGAGTAATTCTCGGTACGGTGATCTAGGCCACGTACTGTGACGGGCGGTACCCCAGTAGCCCTGCCTTTGATGGAAACCCATTTTCCCTACGAGACCCTACGGTTTTGTTTGTATTACCCACTTTTGTGGCTAGTAGCTGGAATTTAATAGATGTAACAATTTCGGCTATTTCTTATTTATTTGAAAACCCTAGACACTATTATAATATCACTGGATTTCCTATCGAATGTTTTGGTTAGCGTAAGGTAAAAACTTTTCCATGTTTATGTGTGGGAAGTCTTACGTGATACCTTTTGTTTTCAAAGGATTTTCTAAAGTTAAGCAACTTTTATCCCCGTTTACTCACACCAGACACCTGTCTGACCTGAGTGTTTATTTTCTGTTTTATTAAACTCTTGGGTACTCATATTATGTATGAGTAGTCAAGTGTTTCAGGATTGCTTTGACGAATTCTGGAGGAGATAATGGAGCAGGAGGCTTCAGCGTGTAGATATATTTAGTAGTTCCGCTGTGTTTGTTTTGTATCTGTTTCTCTAATGTACTTGAATTGTAAATGTTAGACAGATGTTTATAACTGTCTAGTTTTGTATTAGCTATTTAACTCTGATGTATATGATACTATGTAAAGTTTTATGTGATATATTATAATTCATTCGATTCCGCTGTGAGATTCTGATGTGGTCTGTTCTTTCTTTCCTTCCTTTTCTCTTTTGTATCCCTTTCTTTCTTCTTAGTGATGCGACTTCCTGGAGTGTGGAAGTTGGGTCGTTACAGAATGGTTTGAAATGCATCATAAAACCCATACAAGCCACAACGTTGTAATCTAATAATTTTAAAACACGACTCTTTATTCAGGGACGTCAAATTTCTTCCATATTTGTATATTTATCAGACGTCACCTCCAGGAATTCTTATAAGTGATTGCCTAAATATAATCCTATTGATCATTGGTGTCCCACAGTATCATACTTACAACTAAAAAAATTCCAAAGGTCAAGTTTCACTACATAATGATAAAACTATATTAATTTTCAAAAAGAAAAATTCGTTAACTTAATAGAATGCAAAGGATTCTAACATTCATAAAAATGAGAATTATAATGTTCACGATAAAATATGGATTCGACTTTTTTTTGTTATCTGGTTAATTTGTGATCTTATTGCACCTTATTGTCTTTCAACAACTTATCTCGTTACTTAACTTTTAATTAACAACATCACAAACCATTAGTATTACTATCTTATATTTTTTTATAGGAATTTTGTTGAATTCCTTTTCCAGTGCAGCAGTGGTGGGCATGCATGGTGCGATGTGGTATAGGTAGGAGGTGTTGCGTGGTCAACATGGTGCAGTGCAATGGTGGTCGGCATGGTGTGGTGAGGGGATTGTGATTGACGATAGTATAGTGTGGAATGAGGCCACTGGATCAGAGGGATATATTGTACGGTGTAGTAGGGTTCAAATTTGACACTTTGGAAAGAATGAGTTTGGGGATAAGGGATTGCATGTAATTTTCTTATTTTGATATTTTCTTTCGAAGATAATTTCACAGCAACAAGGAATTTCAAAAATAATTTCACGACGGCAAGGTGTTAAACCAATAGTTTCTTTCACTTATTCTATTCACAACAAAAAATAAAATACCTAAACTTTGGCGTTGGCTAAATAGGCAGTGGTATGGCTAGAGGAAGGCAAGCGTATCCCTTAAGTTGAATCAAATTTGCTGAAATTGCAATTTTACTAGCCGACCACGGAGTAAAAATACTCTGCTTAGTGGTGGAAACAGAAGTAGACATTAATTGTTAGTTGACCGTTCATATTCATGTCGGCTATCAACATAAGTAAACATTGCTATCTATGCTATATCTTTTATCCAGGCTTACCATGAAATATAAGATTTGCTTAACAATGTCATCATGCACATTGAGGACAAATTGGCCGGTGGTTAGAATGTAAATGATTGCAAATGATGGTCTTGCTGCTACAGATTTGATGATATATATATAGCTATATAGCAAATTCTAGTCTTAATTAGGTTTGATTACGATGGATTAGCGTTCACATTTTTCTCCCTAGATGCCATTGACTATGATAAATTTAATGACATATATTTCGAGACTTTGTTCAGGTTCATTCTCCCATATCTCATATTCTTAATCTACATGTAATTAAATTTTCACAACAAGAACTTCAAGGAATGATTTAATAAACAGATCCGGTTGATTATTTTGTATGATCGTTGCTAGTTTTACATGATGCACGTACATTCAACAGTTTAGTTTATTTGAAAAGCAGGTGGAAAACCTTAAAGTTCATGGTTAGCTAGTAAATTAAAAATAAATGCATACCATATATGTCAGGTTACACAAGTTAGGATTATAGTCGTCAACACTTGAACATAGGACATCAGAGTGAAAACAAAGAGCAACATAACAGCATCATGATGGCAGTAAATATTATACAAGTTAAGACGCATGTTAACGAAATTAAGGCTCACCAAATATCGTACAAGCTTGTGTATTTTATGAGCATTGAACCAACCATACATACATAGTTGATCTTCTGAACATGTTTGCCTACAAGGATCTGCATTCAAAGATTGAAGACAGTGATAGTTACAATCATTAAAAAAAATGTAGAATAATAGAAAACATTCTAACAAGTCAAAAGGTAACAACAAAATGATTGCTTTGACATTCTCCACAACTAACAAGTTGACAATAATAAATAAAGGAAAGAGAAACGGTGAATGAACACTTGGCGATTGTTATAACTCGTGCATGCATGTATGTATGTTTCTCTCCAAAGAATAAATAAATAAATATCTTAATCGATTGAGTTAAGATTTCATGCAAAGCAGCTTGTATATATATATAAACAGACAGGCATAACTCCAACTCAGTAGCATCAATCAACCAAGTAACTAGCTAAAGAAAAGAAAATGTCTTGTTTTAATTATAAACTAGTGCGAACCTACGGATGGTGTATAAATCCCACATGCATAAACATCGTGGTAGAACCACTCATTCATTGTTTACATTAGATCATATTTAAATGTACTTGATTATTAGTATAATTATGAATATGCATGGAAAGCATTGACGATCCAGTTTAAATATTTGGATTTTGAACTTTTTGGGCCAATCATTGATCAAACACACTTCTATTCTTATAAAAAAATTGCCTAATAAGCTAAGTACTCGATGAAAGCAAAAGGACGCAACTTGAACAACTGCATAGACTAAAAACAGATCATATTATTGATCTGAATACCGAGCTGCTATCTGGAAAAACAAAGAAGCAGTTAATACAATTTAATAAACTCCGTGCATTGCAATGCAATGCAAGAACTGATGATATGGGCAGACAATAACCACATAAAGAACAATTTAGGCCATTTTGTATTCATCTCATCTCTGCAATAATGGGAAAATTTGGGAAACTTTCACATATCACCTTTTTTTTCATTGCACATGCATACATAATAACACAAAAACTATAGTTCAATATATTGGCACTGCATTCCAATATTTTTATTTATAGTCAATTCTAATATAATCGCTATTTGAAAAGCTATTAACATCCTCTGATTTTTGTTTTTGTTTAATATCCATCTAACTTTATCTGAAGATTAGAAGCATAAATGTATTCTTGCACCTGGAATATAATTTATTGTATATAAGATGCAAATATATACTATCGCTGAATACTTAAGGGTCAATATGCTCATATTAGTTCCAAAAACCATAGATTGGCGGCGGTGAGAGAAAAATACACGGAGGCTAAAGATCTCAATTAATTAGAATGATTTTCTTCAGTATAATATGCATAATATTATTAGAAATTTAGGTTCATTACAATATAGTTAAATTTAAATTAAAGGCATTGAATTCTTATTTTCAATGTAAATGCAAGAAAAGTTTCCATTAGTACATAGATTGTATTTTTATTTTTTAATAATAAGTAATTTACATGTTTACGATCAACTGTGATGCACAGAAAGAATAAGCACAGTACAAAGAAAAGAGTCGAAGTTGAAAAGAAATAGGTAATTATGCATAACTTTTGGCATTATAAAAATAAAAGTTTTGAACAAAAATATTGAAAATGAAATAATAGGAATATTTATTGCACATTTTATCAAGTAGAAGTTTCCCTTATCAAAGGCCGAGTTAAGTACTTCCTATAACAATTTTAAAAATATTGGAAAAATAACCCCTCCCCCCCCCCCCCCCCCGATACAAAATTTAAGTCTCTTTATCAATTTGCTACAGGGAATACAAATAGCTTATCTACAGATTTTCAAAATACAGTATATATTTGTGTTGACCAACCCAATCTTGTATGTACTGGTCATACTTTGTGATAATTTGTTACAGAAGATGCCAACAGATTCTTTGTATGTGTTTGAATCATAATATTAACCAAGAAATATAATCATTGTGTCATACATTTTGCTAGTAAGCAAGATAAGTGCTAAAACCTTACTTGTAACAAAGAATAATGCAAAAATCATAAAAAGGAATAATACCAAGATACCAGTCCAAAATGACTCTTCTTATTTTTGTGTTGCACAGCTCTTGTCCTTGTTGGCTATTGCAACGAAACAATATATGGATCATAAAAATCCAGAGGAAGCAAGCAACAATGAATTACTTCGTTCAATTAAGGCCACGGCGGCTCGCAGTCCACCATCTTATGCCTTGATCCCATGATTACAGACTAAGAAAATCAATGGTTGGTGAAATATATACATGCATGTGTAAAAAAAGTTGATGAATAACTATAGTTGTCGAGAAATACCTCTCCTTGACCCACTCCTTTAAAAAATGTGAAACGGTAAAAAACTCACTTATCCAAAAGGATAAAACTGCACAATTGATCACTTCATCAGATGGATGCAACATTAGTAATCAGTAAGCAGTACATATTATCCCTTAAGGTATAGTTAATAAAAACATGCTGATTTTTCAAACTACAATGTCAAACTTTGTTCCTATTGATTTGATAAAAAACGAACAGAAATCCACTATTCATTGACTTGATGCAACATTAGTAAGAATCATTTAAAACCAAATCTCCTGCATTACTCTACAAATTGTAAGAACCACAAATTATATTTGAAAATGAAACATGTTAATATCAAACTTCAGCACCTGTATATGCCTCATCCTCCTAAAGCTATTTTGTTCAGTCATGGCCAGAGATGCTTGCTTTTGTACACAAAATACAATGGAAGCACATAAAGTTTTGAATCCTGGAAATACAAAAAAAATAACGATTTCAACATTTTTGATCCAAAATTGTTACCTTATGAAACATATATTTGAAAACAAATTGTATAAAAAAATAATCATTAGTAGAATTACTTAGGATGATTAAAAGAGGGAAGAGTTAAAGGCCAAAATATTTTGTTTATATTAACATATAAAAAAAATCCTACATCACAACATGATTTTAGGAATGGAGTAAGAACTTTTGAGTAAAAATCAGGTGATATGCTCAAATAACAGTTCAAAGTGAAGGAAGATGAAAGAATGTGTCGTCCATGAAACCACCTCCATACAATAATACAGCCTTTTGACCTTTATAGAACTTAATAACTAACCTCCATGAAATGTATTTAATGAACCTCAAGAAAATAGTATTTACTGCATTGAAGATGTGTATGGAATGAAAAGTCTATAATTAACTCTACAATTGGTGCTCTTTATGTGATATAACCTCCAGGCTCCCACAATGATAAATCATTGATTTAGCAAAGCCATTATCATTGTAAATACAATTTTGGTTGTAACTTTATTTCTTTTGTCAGTTCAGTACAAATTCATACAACACTAATTATAAAAGAAAAGCATCAACGTCATCAGTATTCACTTTGTTTACCTCTTCTCAATACAACCACATAAACCTTGTATACAAAAAAAGAGCATTGTTGGTTGAAATTGTGAATAGGAGTAAAACATAGAATATTACATAATATTTTTTCATAAATGATGAAAATCATATAATAAGATATACATAAAAACCAAAAATATGAAAGTTGTGGAAGATGTGACTTTCCCATGAACCAATGGTTGCATAAGTGTTGTCAAGTTGAATTTATATCCTATAGCTGTAAAATGTCCTTTATGAACATAGTATAGACGGCGGCCACATTATTTCATAAAAAATTGGCAAAATATTACATAATTTTTTTGTTAAATTGTTAACAATTTCATACAATTTAGAGGTCTGTCCACTACTCGCAATTACCTCTCAGCATTATCTTCATATATTATATGAAGGAATAATTTCTTTGCCAGTAGAAGTGGATGACGGTAGGATAAAAAATTGAATATTTACCTAAGTGAAGCAGTATAAAAATGAAAATAGAAAATAAAAAGGAAAGACGATATTTTGAGTTTTACTCCAAACTGTCAATAATTTATAGGGTTTAAGCAGTATTGTGAGTTTTTTGATTTTGGGTGGATATGTGCACATGTTTTTTAATACCATTTCTTATTTTCGTCCTACCCAAAACATAAGAATAGGAAAATAAAAATGTACAACCTCAGTAAAAGATAACATGCTATAAATTTTCAAATATCTCTCGAAATACAATATTTTTGGTAGGACCTACTTCCTCTAAACCTTGTTGCTTAATAAGCATTTTAATATAGTGGTGCGATGTTATTCTTGAAATAGCGGCGTAAAGCTGGCCAATAAAAAAAAGGGTCATGGGAAATACACATCGACGATATCCAAAGTCTGCCCTGGGCTTTTGTTAATTGTCATTACAAAGCAAATCTTGATTGGAAATTGCAAATGACGTAGATAAATGGCCACCTTGTATCTGACGATGTACAACTACTCCTCGACTTTTTGGTGAACACGTTATTCATTATACCTTTAAGTTTTAAGTTCTTATATAGGGATTAAATGGTTTGTTCACATAGAACCATCATTTTGCATAAGGGCATGGAGGTAAATGTTTTTTGCAGCTTGCAACCAAGCATGCATTTCATCAGAAATCCATACTAACCCTTATTTATGTATATGGCAGTCAATGAAATGTTTTTTCATTTTAGGTGATGGGAAAATCGGTGCAACTCAATGCTTCCATTACAAAGACAGTTCTTTATTTTGAAAAAAACCAATAAGATGCAAACAATGAAATTTGAAAGAAAAAAAAAATTAGTTGAACAATTCACTTCCATATTGCATGGGCCTAATTGCTTAAGCAAAATCATTCTTGCCAATTTAGGCGTAATATCAACATAATAAGTTGTGAAGTACCAAAAATTGAAAATCATGGGCTGATTACAGATGAAACTTTTTTATATATACGAATGGAAAAGAGAAAAACAATATAAAGCCTTTATTAATACTTTAATGTAAGAGTTATCAACTTTGAATTCACTTATAAAGTAATAAAAAATTTCCAAATCATTTATAAAGGATGCTCTATTAACATTTTAACACTAACATGAACAATTAATTTGGAATATATCAAAAAGGCTCTATAGTAGAAAGCATTTTCTTTTTATTACTTCATAGATGTTAAATTTAACCTGTGTAGCTTTAAAAAAGAGTTGTTCTTTTAGTATTAATTAGCATGAAAATGTATCATTTTATAAATGCTTCAAAATCAATAAACATCTCTATTGCAGTGGAATCTGCTACGTACAAACTCAATAAATGTTTGACCATAATATTGCAAATTACCAGGATGCAAGTAGTTTGTAGGAGCAAAAGTCGAACGGTTATGTTTAATAAATTCCCTAGTAAAATTGGCATTTTTAACATTTACAAACTGACCTAGTCTGATCAGTAAATGCTAATGTATTCTTGCCTTTCCAAGACTCCCCGAGATGAAGAATGAGTTTTCTTACGTTGGAAAAAAAATGGAACTTCTTGATCTTTTAGTAAATTAAAGAGAATGCAACTAATAGTAACGTATGATTGATGTTAGCAAATTAATTGAACACTAAACAGAAGCATCAACGATTGTTATGTGGACATGCATCTGGGTGTTTATATGAAACATGTACTTACAATTATACATATACAGTAAAGGAAGTTAAAAGCTTAACACGGTAAATATTTAGTGAAGCATGACTATAAGTATAAAAGAAAAATTAAAAAAACCAATATAGCATATAACATAAATAGAAGCT
The DNA here is from genome assembly GCA_030765085.1 of Allium cepa. Classification (NCBI taxonomy): domain Eukaryota; kingdom Viridiplantae; phylum Streptophyta; class Magnoliopsida; order Asparagales; family Amaryllidaceae; genus Allium; species Allium cepa. The sequence continues at coordinate 118,579,894 of CM060946.1, read as the reverse complement.
AATAAAAGAAAAGCTATACCTATCCTATTAATCAGTTAGAATGATCAAAATCTTTCCTCTGGGAGAATATGTGACTGCAGAGAAGTGTATATAAATATGAGGTTTGTTATTCATGGGAAATACTCATAAATAAATAAAAATGTACTTAATTATTTCCATAAAGAAGAATAAAAGAAGGATTTCAGGTGAGCTACTGTGGAAATTATTATACCATAATATATCACTATGATGTTAGGCAGCAGCATGCATACAACAATTTTCCAATCTATGTTAAGCAACCAATATTGTTTATTGGAAGCCAATTGATATTATAATTGCAAATATGAGTTAAACTTTTCAATGTCAACGCATGATAGTTTGCTATCCTACCTTTTCATTATTCAAATAATTTGCTACCAATTACCATCAAATAATTTCTGATTGAGTTTTCTAGTTACTGTACGCGCTTCAAAAAATTTGCTACCATCAATGCTTTTGGGCATATGACATATTAATCAAGTTATGTTAGTCTTTTTCCCTGTAGAGTGTTCCTGTAAAAAAATACTTTGAAGCATCAATGCAGTATGTGCAGATGCTTGTCAAACTAACAATGGTTGATGCTCATCAATTTTGTATTATTTGAAACCCCAATAAAAACCTTTACTACCATTGTTAATAGCACAATAGCCACGACACTTTTCAGAATAAAAAAATCACGTTAATAATCAAGGGTCCATAATTTTCTGCCAACAAATTAAATAGAATGGAGAAGAGGGAAAGTTGGCATAGGAGATTACCTGATGGCAGAAGTGGAAGGTTTGAAGCAATCCCCCAAAGCGTACGACAATAGATGGAAAATCGCAACAGTTGCTGTCGACAAAGTGAGGTCAAATGACAGCAAATCCAGAAGGCGGCGGTAGATAGCCAAACGTCCGGCAATTCTATGGGGTCAACATCGGCTGTCGGATGAATTCAAATTAGGGTTAGGCGTTTGAACACACTGTTATTTTATATGGATATCAAAACTGTCAGGATTTTACCTTAGAAATCACTACTTCGCAGAAATTAGCCAGCCATGCATCAAAGTAACCTAACATAGCATTTTTCTAATTGCAAAGGTTAATGTTAAAAATAAGTCACATATTTAAAAAAAATAAACATAAGTAGATAAATAATAGAAAAAGTTTCATTTACAAATCAACACGTGAACTAAATACAATCTAAGGCAAACGGAACGGGAGGCACTGAAAATTAAGAACAGAACATAAAACATATAATGCTCACACACAATTTTCGTTCCATGTTTTACAATGAATGTTATGGCTTCTGGTGTAACTTTTGATGCCATTATTAGATCTCCCTCATTCTCCCTATCTTCATCATATACAACATCTAACTGCCAAAAAATTCCAATTTGATTCCTAGAATTGGATTCCAGATATGATCAAATGGCAAATTTTCTTACATTTTAAATAGAAATCCAATCTTTTAACAGTAAGTAGCTAGTTTTGAAACTCTGCAACTCTAATGAATACATTTATAAGAACCTCGGTAGATAAGTTATCCTTCTTTACTAAGAAAATGAAGATTTATTTTTTCCCTTAAAATTAAGAACAGAACATAGAACATATAGTGCAGAGGAACTTAACAAACCCAAACAAACTCAAAAACATAACTAAAACGCAATGGAAGCCAAAATCAAAGCAACGTCGGATGTGAGTCGAACTGGAATCAGGCGCAACATAAGTAGAAGGTAAGTGAGTAAAAATCGTTATAACAAAAGAGATTTCAAATAAAGATAAAAGTTATAAATTGACATTGGAGATTAATTAAAACTGATAGTTAAATTGATACAGAGTAGCAAATCCTTTGCTTATTCTGTGAAATCCAAACATCAAAATAGTAGATGAGAGAGCACTGTGGCGGCCGGCGGGGTAGGTGGACGAAGTGGGAGTAGGAGCGTCGGTAGAGGAGGTTAGGAAACGCTGGCGTTGGGAGGAGAGTTAGAATCTTCGACATTGTGACCATTTTGCCGAGGAAGGGAAAATATGAAACCCTAGATATCGAACAAAGGGTTTATGGCATGAAGTCAGATCCAAGCTTCACCTCAGGCAACAAAATCTTCGTCATCAAGATTGGGTGATTGGGGTTGTAAAATCGAAGAATGTGATATAGGTTAGAGAAAAATTGATTTAGGTTGGGGAAAAGGAAAATCGTGGAGGAAAAGAGTATGAACGGAAATGGGAGAATAACAGAATAAAAAGAACACGCGACCTTTCAGAGTAATATCCTACGAAATTGAATTTGAGACCTTTCGGTTGCCAAATTTCAAGGAGTCATGTGTGAGCTTGAAACTGAACTCACTAATGATAATATAGTATAGATCAATAGCTCCGGTGATGACATTACTACTCTTGTTAGTCAGTAGTAACATGGCAGCAACGGATGATCCGTCGACCAAAATAAGCCCGGAAACGGCATGCAGTTATACACCAGACCCGGACTTCTGCAAGTCCTTCTTCTCGAGTCAACCTGCAGCCGCACAAAACTTGTATTCCTACAGCACCTTCTCCCTTTCCTCTTCCCTTTCCGACTCCACCAAATTTCTCAACTCAATCAACCAACATCTTTCTACTACTATAAGCTCTTCTGCGGTCATGGCACTGCAAGACTGCCAGCTCTTGTTTGATTTGAACATCGACTTTTTATCTTCTGCCACCTCTGCTTTAACTTCTGCAACTAGTAGCCAGCTTCCTGACTCTCAAGCAGAAGCCTTACAAGCTCTGCTCGATGCTGTTTTAACTAACCAACAAACTTGTCTGCAAAGTCTACAGGAGTCTACTGCGGCTTCCACTGTCCAGAACGATCTTTCCACTTCTTTAGCAAATGGTGTGTAATTATCGCACTAGCTACCTACCTACTCTACTCACTCTTTTAACTATATACTATTTTTGATTTAAGTCTCTATCAGCTCATGCATGTATGCTAGCTACTTATTAATTAGCAGTCTTGTTATGATCTGCATCCATCATCCAGATAGATAGATGCCTAACTTAATTAAGAATGAATTCCATTATTTAACATTAACAGGCACCAAGCTGAGCAGTGTCTCCCTAGCATTGTTCAAACATGCATGGACCAATCCCAACAAGAAGCCTTCCTCTAATAATGGATCCAAAGGCCCTTCCAGCATCCCCAAGAAGCCAAAACATAGTAATAACAAACCAGGCAACGGCAGAAAACTGATGTTGTTTCACGAAGCAGAGATGGGACCTAATGGAGAACTGCCTTTAAAAATGTCCAAAAAGAATCTTGATGCATTCGAGAAGAGAACCGGAAGGAAGTTGCTTCAGTCGTCTTCAGGTTCGGTCTTGGTTACCAAAATGGTGTTCGTCAGTCAAGATGGGACTGGGGATTTTAAGACCATTACTGAAACGGTCAACAAAGCACCTAATAATACAAACGGAGCTAATGGTTATCATATGATCTTCGTATCCGCCGGCGTCTATAAAGAGTAAGTGTCCATAGCCAAGAACAAGAAGTATCTCATGATGGTTGGGGATGGAATCAACCAAACAGTTGTTACTGGAGACCACAACAATGTTGACGGATGGACAACCTTCAATTCTCCCACATTCGGTACGTGCATATCTTCCTTTTAAAAACGTTCTACTGATGTATTCCAGATCCTCAACATACGTACATGCCTAACCTTTTTTAATGCATCAATTTGCAGCTGCGGTTGGTCAAGGATTCGTAGCGATAAACATGACGTTCAGGAACACGGCCGGACCAGCAAAGCACCAAGCAGTAGCTTTGAGAAGCGGAGCTGATCTATCAACCTTTCACAGTTGCAGCTTCGAAGGATATCAAGACACTCTTTACACGCATTCATTAAGACAATTTCATAGAGACTGCGACATTTACGGCACCGTTGATTTCATTTTTGGCAATGCTGCAGTAGTCCTTCAAAACTGTAACATATACCCCAGGCTTCCAATGAAGGGTCAGAGCAACACAATCACTGCCCAAGGCCGTACCGACCCAAACCAAAACACAGGCATTTCCATTCATAAATGTAACGTTGCCCCCGCAGAAAACCTTGGATCGACCAAGACTTATCTTGGAAGGCCATGGAAGGAGTATTCAAGAACGGTTATCATGAAATCGATTTTAGGCAGCTTGATAGACCCGACTGGTTGGATGCCCTGGAGCGGCACTTTTGCCTTGAGTACTCTGTATTATGCCGAGTATATCAATATGGGTGCTGTTGGAAATTTTGTTTGAAGTGAATTGTTAAAAAAAAAATGGCTAAGTGGAAATTGGCTCCTATATTTGAATAGTCCCACATTGTGAGATTATATGCAAGAATCAAGTATTTATACTTGATTCTTAGAGGTTAAGACCGACCGACTCGACTCGACCCGACCCGGGCCGGGCTCGGGCTCGGGCTCGTAGTGGTGTAACACTTATATTTTTGCTACAAATTTATTAACCGTTTTTTGACCGGGTTGGAACGGTAAAATCTGTTCAAGCCCGTATTGATATTTTGACCCGGTATTACTCAGATCCGTTTTTTAAGACCACGTTTCCCCCAAACCAGTAACGTTCTTTTTTTTTTTACTGCATCGTCTTCTTAACTGATACGAAGACGAAAAACAGAAGAGAACAACATTTTTTTTCCGTGACTCCTTTTCTAAAAAATTCAAGCTTTATTTTTTGAGAGTGCAAGCTGAGCCGTTCGTCCGTGCAAACGAATCGGTAACACAACTACTGAGAGGCTGTTTTATCCTAGAGGCGGCGGTGATTGATCCGAACTGCTTGCACCATTGAGCAGATCGCCGAAACGTCTTCAAGAAAGTGACTCCGTCCATGACTCAGCCGAACCTTGCCATTGTTTTCCAACAAAGCACCTTTTGAAATTTTAAGAAATTATAAACCGAATGTATCTTATTTTAGGACTTGGGGATGTTTGGCATATGTTCGTATACCCGACCCTAAGAGAATAAAATTAGCAAGTAGAACATACGAATGTGTATTTATTGGCTATGCTATTAATAGCAAAGCATATAGATTTTATGACCTAAATACACATAATATAGTAGAATCTATTGATGCTGATTTTTATGGAAGTAAATTTCCTTTTAAATTGAGGAATAGTGGGGGCACGTCAAATAACACCGTGCCTATTAGAACAGAACTTAATGAATCTTCTGAAACTGAACCTAGAAGAAGTAAAAGAGCAAGAGTTGATAAAGATTTTGGCTCGGATTTTTGCACTTTTACTATAGAGGAGGATCCAACAAACCTCCAAGAAGCCTTATCTTCATTAGATGCCGATTTTTGGCAAGAGGCTATAAATGATGAGATGGATTCCTTGGAATCCAATAAGACTTGGCACTTAGTAGATTTACCACCTGGTTGTAAGTCTATAGGTTGTAAATGGGTACTTAAAAAGAAATTAAAACCTGATGGAACAGTTGAAAAATATAAAGCCCGTTTGGTAGCTAAAGGTTTTAGGCAAAGAGAAAATATAGACTTTTTTGATACTTTTTCACCTGTAACTAGAATCACATCCATTCGAGTACTAATTTCATTAGCATCTATTCATAATTTAATTATACACCAAATGGATGTTAAAACTGCCTTTTTAAATGGTGAATTAGAAGAAGAAATTTATATGGACCAACCTGAAGGCTTTGTAATTCATGGTCAAGAACATAAAGTTTGCAAATTAGATAAATCATTATATGGTTTAAAACAAGCACCTAAACAATGGCATGAAAAATTTGATAATTTAATAATCTCAAATGGTTTTAAAATTAATGAAAGTGACAAATGCATTTATTATAAATTTGAGAATGACATTTGCACTATAATATGTTTGTATGTAGATGATCTACTAATTTTTGGATCAAATATTCATGCCATAAACACTGTTAAATCTTTGTTAAGTGCCAATTTTGATATGAAAGATCTAGGTAAAGCGAGTGTAATTCTTGGTATTAAGATTACTAGGTCCGAAAAGGGACTTTCTTTGGATCAATCTCATTATATTGAGAAGATCTTAAAGAAATACAATTACTTTGACTGTAAACCTGCATGTACACCATATGATCCTAGTGTAAAACTTTTCAAGAACACTGGTGAAGGTGTAAGACAGTCTGATTATGCGAGCATCATTGGCAGCCTTAGGTATGCCACTGATTGTACTAGACCCGACATTGCCTATGTCGTGGGATTATTATGTAGGTTTACTAGTAGACCTAGTATAGAGCATTGGCACGCTATTGAGAGGGTCATGAGATACCTAAAACGAACCATGAACCTTGGATTACATTATGAAAAGTTTCCAGCTGTTCTTGAAGGTTACACCGATGCAGACTGGAATACTTTATCTGATGACTCAAAGGCAACTAGCGGCTATATCTTTAGCATTGCTGGAGGAGCTGTTTCTTGGAAATCCAAGAAACAGACTATTTTGGCTCAGTCTACTATGGAGTCTGAGATGATAGCACTAGCCACAGCTAGTGAGGAAGCAGAGTACTTAAGAAATCTGCTAGCTGAGATTCCCTTATGGGAAAAACCGATACCAGCTGTGTTGATCCATTGCGATAGTACCGCGGCTATTGCAAAAGTTCAGAACCGTTATTACAACGGTAAGAGACGACAGATACGTCGTAAGCATAGCACTGTTAGAGAGCTACTCTCTTCAGGAGCTGTTAGAGTGGATCACATACGCAGTGATGAGAATTTGGCAGATCCTTTGACGAAAGGACTGGCCAGAGAGAAAGTCCTTACGACTTCTAGAAAAATGGGACTATTGCCCTTAGATTGTTGAGTCACGCACAATGGTAACCCGACCTAATGACTGGAGATCCCAAGAACTAGGTTCAATGGGTAAGAACAAGTTGTGAAGTGATATGAGTTGAACATGCCATTTTTCATATATATAGAAGCATGTATTCCTGAAGTGATTAGAGGATGAGTTAATAGAAACTCTTAATGAGATCTATACTCCATTTGGAGTGGAGTACCTACCTTCAGGAGTACTCTTGATAGACTCACCTGTGTGAATGTGGAAATTTGGCCGTTTCCTATGGTGTTTTGGCAAAACTCCTAGAGCATTCACTAAACTGGGATAGACGTGCATGGCCATAAATGCACGGGCTTATTTGATTGCACTCTAGAAGGATTGTGTGTGGTCTGATGTCAGGAATAGAGTTCAAGACTACGTGTCACTCTAGTAAAAACTGAATCTTATTCACTATGCAAAGGTTCAAGTCTAACGACACCTTTGTTTATGCACAATCTTATGTTTTCAGAAATTGCTCGAAAATATTTTAAAAAAAATTCAAGTGGGGGATTGTTGGAAATTTTGTTTGAAGTGAATTGTTAAAAAAAAATGGCTAAGTGGAAATTGGCTCCTATATTTGAATAGTCCCACATTGTGAGATTATATGCAAGAATCAAGTATTTATACTTGATTCTTAGAGGCTAAGTTGGGCCCTTTAGGCACCCAATGATGCTCTTTTGTGAGGAGGGAGGCCATGCTTGACCACCACACACGCGCGCGCCGACCGACCGACTCGACTCGACCCGACCCGGGCCGGGCTCGGGCTCGGGCTCGTAGTGGTGTAACACTTATATTTTTGCTACAAATTTATTAACCGTTTTTTGACCGGGTTGGAACGGTAAAATCTGTTCAAGCCCGTATTGATATTTTGACCCGGTATTACTCAGATCCGTTTTTTAAGACCACGTTTCCCCCAAACCAGTAACGTTCTTTTTTTTTACTGCATCGTCTTCTTAACTGAGACGAAGACGAAAAACAGAAGAGAACAACATTTTTTTTCCGTGACTCCTTTTCTAAAAAATTCGAGCTTTATTTTTTGAGAGTGCAAGCTGAGCCGTTCGTCCGTGCAAACGAATCGGTAACACAACTACTGAGAGGCTGTTTTATCCTAGAGGCGGCGGTGATTGATCCGAACTGCTTGCACCATTGAGCAGATCGCCGAAACATCTTCAAGAAAGTGACTCCGTCCACGACTCAGCCGAACCTTGCCATTGTTTTCCAACAGGTGCGGGTTCGGGGACGAGTGGAAGAGCCACTTGGCCTGGCTATCGTAAGTTGATTACTAGCAATGATGCTTTGAATTTTACGGTGAGCAACTTGATTTCTAGAGATAACTAGATACCTCAAACTGGTGTGCCTTATTCCAGTGGCCTGTAACTATCTGACTAACGATTACATTGTTTATTCTGTTTGTCGCTTGTAATTAATTACTATCCAATGATTTATACAATGTACGGACCTTCACTTTCTTTGATGTTGGGAACATTAAGGTAAGACTGAATCAAGTAGCACCCACAGAAACTCCAGTTAATTCAAGAAACAACCCATATCAAATTAGCTTCGTTCACAGATCCCAATAAGCATCACAAGATGGATGACATAAATGAAATCAGGATTGTCTTTTAAACTCGTTTACTTTGTCCCTGCAGTGATTAAACTGTGTACCTTTCACCTTATAAGAAGGCTCTTTGGATATCATTCACTGCTTCCAAAGCTTGTTTATTCAGTAATGAAGTCATGGTGTTTCTACTTTATAGCCTCTTCCACCCTGAACAAAATAGGTACACTACACGCATACCCTTGTTAACTAATCTGAAATATATTTATGTCCACAACTGCGTGATGATATATCAACTGTATTTGTCAGAAAATCATGATACCATGTTTCACCAATACATTTATGGCAGTGGTTACAAGCAAAATTTGATTTGTCTTCATTACAAAATGGGGGTTGTACAAGGTGCTCTTAAAGTACTAACTGATTTTCAATGTTTATTTAAAGTGCATGAACCGATTTATATTGAGTGCATAAATCTGTACAATTAACCATAACCACATTGACTCCAAAAAGCATCGGCAAATGAAGTTACATACTAAACAGAAACGTTAGCATTCTATTTTTCATTCGAAAATATTGACCAAATCTACCTTTAGACAACAGTAGCAAGCATAATAATAATTTTGAAATGAGTCTGGTTTGTGAATGGTTGGTGCATGTATCTTACCCGGTTTAAGAGAGGGATTATTACTAGACGGTGGAGCTGGTGGAATACGAGGTAGCAACAGAGTATCTAAACTGGGTCTGGTCGTCGTCGCCGCCTTTGATTGGGGTTTACGAGAGTTTTGGGCTGTTGTGACTTGGAGTGATGAACTAGGGGCAAGCTTGAGGGAGATATCAAGGCCCATAGACCAATTTAAAACAAACACCTTACAAAAAGCATAAATTATGTTTACCATTTCTATTAATATGTATCATTATGTATTGAAACTGACATTTACTAGTATAACCGCATAACGGTGGAGAAACCGACCGTTCGATTGTATAACTTTGATAAGAAATATACATTTAAAATTTTTGTTAATATTATTTAAACATATAATATGTTGGAAAAGAATAAATTGAGATTTGAATCCGAAAATATGAATTTCAAAATTAAATATTAATCAAGGCATTCAAAATTGTCGATTTGAAATTGAAATTTTAGAATTTGCAAATCATAATAGATTTGAATTTGAAATCTTTGATGCGCGAAATAAAAGGATAAAGTTTAAAGAAACCGCGATGAGACAAGATCCACGTTTTTAGGGAACTGCGATGAGACAAGATCCATGTTTTTTAGCTTCGAAAAAATTGATTTTGGCCAGTGATAGTAAGCAAACCTCCCTAACGGTCGGTTTGATAAAAGGAGGAAGTTTAGGAAAACCGCGATGAGACAAGATCCACGTTTTTAGGGAAACCGCGATGAAACAAGATCCACGTTTTTTTGGCTTCAGAAAAACTAATTTTGGCCAGTGACAGTAAGCAAACCTCCCTAACAGTCGGTTTGATTAGAAGGAGAAGAATTAACTTATTATTTAGAGGAATTTTTTTATATAAGTAGAATTTAAAGTTATGTAATTAATTTAAATATATGGATATTAGAAATAATTAATATGTAATTTGTAAAATGCTGTATAAATTTGATGCGGAGTTATTCTAGCTAAAAAAGAATTTTACATTATAATGTATGATAAATTCTTAATATAAACGAATTATAATTGATTTACAAATTATCTTACATATTATTCTACAAATTATCGTTCTTATTATTGTTTATGTACATAATTTAAGTTATGTGATTTCTATATTTTTATAGAGAATGGAAAATAGTTTTACAACATTTTTCTCAATATGATTTTTTTAATAACAAAAGTGATAGTTCATTCAAACAGGGTATTCGTAATGATGTCTCACGGCTCAAACTCATGACTGCTAAAACCTTAATCCAAAACGTCATACCTCTAACCACTTGAGCCACTTGAGCTAGAGGTTTTAACTTCTCAATTTGAATATATATATATATATATATATATATATGAGTTATATTTTTAGTATTTATTAGAGGAATAGACTAGATATCCATTAAGATTTCGTAAATAGTTATAATACATGGATATAAAAATAAAGTATCAGGAAAGAATTGAAATTAAAGGAGTTTAGCAAATAATTTTAAAAATGTTAAAATGGAGTTGTTCGAAGCTAAAAACAAAATTTTCAATGCAATATATGTTAAATTTATTGAGATAAATGAATGATATATTAAATTTGTTAATGTTGTTTATGTATGTTTTTATGTTATGTGACTTACGTATCTTTTCATTTGAATGAAAACTAATTTTATCACCTTTGTTGATATTAATACGGTATGTATATTAAATCCGTCATATTTTAGCATTAATTAGATGAATTAACGAATACTTACTTACTAAACTTATTTAGATAATATAAATTCAAGATTACATAATTAATTCGAATATATTGACTTAAGTATACAATGTTATGTTATATCGAGGAATGTTTTGTAAATAACAATGAAAATATCAAAATGTAGGTGTTTAATGTTGTCCACGGACATGGAAATGAGGCTTGGGTTCTGGTAAAAAGTCCCAGGTTCGATTCCTACCATGCGCTTCTCTATCTTATATAAATTTACCGGGGGTATGGAGGCTTGGATCAGCGGACGATTTTACTATACCCTCATCAGGAGTTTACTGGCCCGTCGGGTTCTTCTGCATTTTCATAAAAAATGGGTGTTTAATGTTAAGAAAAGGTTTACAATGCCAATGCATGGTAAATATATTGGTATAAATGAATTTAGCTTTAAACTTGTTATTATTATTTATGTGTATGGTTTATGTTAAGTGATTGATGTATTTATATTTTTGAATGAATTTTTTTATAGTTTTTTCCAATATGAATATGCTTCATATTGATTTGATTTATTAGACGAATCAATGTATAGTAGTTTACTAAATTTATTTAAATAGTTTTAAGATTATGTAACTGACTATAATTTATAGTATTAAATTTAAAAATTATAAAGGAATTGAGGGGAACTTTGTAAATGATTCTAGAAAGTTATGCATGTATTGGAGTAAAAATCATAATTATGTAAAGCATTTTATGATAAATTTATTGAGATAAATGAATTGTAAATTGAATTTGTTATTATTTTTTATGTATAAACGTTATGTGAGTTAAGTATCTTTACATTAATGAAAAAATAATTTTATAATTTTTGTTAACATGCACATTGTTTATGAAGTTTTTGGGTCGTTTAGACCGCGGGGGGGGGGGGGGGGACAATTAAGGGCGAGCTTGAGGGAGATGATAAGACCCATAGGCCAATTTAAAACAAGCACACAGTTTTGCAAAAACATACACAAAACAACCTTATACTAATGTGTAACCAGTTCATTGCATACGGTATTGTTGTAAAAGAAATTATCGATATGCATGGTTGTTAGGGATGCAGATTAAGGATCTTAAGGCAGAAATAACACTAGAGGGGGGGTGAATAGTGTTTTAAAGAATATATGAACTATATGACTAAATTAAAACTTTCAACACAAATCTAAACAGAATTCTAACACAGAATGATCACAGAACATATAACAAATGCAAATAGTAAAGTAAAGCAAGTAAAAGGAAAGAACACACCAGATTTTATACTGGTTCGGAATCCTCCTACATCTAGTCCTGCATCAAGGCAATATCCTTGTACAGATTTTTATAAGCCAATATCCAAATTACAACCCTCAATTTTTAAGGCCTTGAGGAACCCTCCTATCTTCGAGTCTGGGGTAAACTCTCTTGATTTACGGGACACAAGATCACCCTAATACTTCTTAATAACAATCCTTTTGAATGGATAGACTCTATGGACTTTTTGAATACAAATTAATCCTATAACTCTAAATAGCACTTTGATCTTTAGTAGAATGATGGAGAATCAAATAGAGAGAGTATCTAAATGATTTCCTATTGAGAATTTGGCAGAATGATGGCACGATCTTGAAAATATGAAGTTTTATGGATATGGAATGGTGGAGAAGAAAGAGTGAAGAAAATAAGAAAGTAGTTGTTAAAAAAAATCGTTTTGGAAGCCTTTATATAGATGCACAACAGTCATAACCATTGACGAAACGTTTTCGAACGAATGGACACTTCTTTTGAAAATTGAATTTTGAATCCAACTGTCACCATGTCGACACGGGGTATCCCCTTATGTCGACATCCCTTAGTTCAAAATTATAGAGACAATTGAATTTAAAACAAGTTGAAACTTCTCTGAAGCAAAGTAAAGTGTTTAAACAATATTTTGAGATAGAGAATGAATATAAAACATTATTTTAAATATGTATATATATAATTGATATAGACCATCAATTATATAAGTAATATTTAAAATCAGAATAAGTTTTGATGTTTTAAAAATAGAAGTTTTTAAAATCAGGATAGAGGAATATTTCAAGGCTAAAACAAAGTTTGAAAATATTTTTGAAAACATGATTTTGAAAGCTAAAACATTTTGAAAACAGATTTAAAAACATTTTGAAAAATCTATTCAAACTGAAATTGCAAGAACCTTCCTATAGAGCTCCTCCATAGGACTCTAGAACTTGTACAAAGTAGTTTAAATGATTTTGATTTTCGTGGGTTTGTAAGCCACTTGTCGTAGGTTGGTAAGCTACTTGTCGTGGGTTTGTAAGCCACTGGTTTTGATATAAATTGGGTTCCATCCCAAAAGAAAATTGGAAGAAAGATGAGAGTGCTATTATGAAGTTTTAACAAAATACTAGACACTTATCTTGAGATCTTGAAATCTTGATTCTCTAGAGTCTTAAATTTTGAATCTCTAATCTTCATCTTGATGCTTGAGTCTTTATACTGATCAGTCTTCGATGATACCTGCATATACTTCCTATATATATATATATATATATATATATGGAAATGTTAGTATATATTTTATAAAGTAAAGTATAATAACTATATAAGGTTGTTGTCATCAAAACATCATCAACTCAGTTCCTAACAATGGTCAGATAATTGATGTGTAAAATAGTATACTAATGTTAAACATATATTAGTGTAAGTAATTTGTTTCAATTACCATATACACGTCAGTTCGTAATAAAATTCAACTTTGGAAAAGAAATACGAAGATAAACTTGAACGTAATTTAGTTAAATGGAATTAAAAAGAATCTTCTAAACAGTTTATAAATTATTCTTCAATACTAGGATGAACCCTGCTACGCACACGGAGGTCAATGTACTTGCAGATAGGGTAAATGAAAAGTAGCAATCCTAATGATATTGATGGCCAAAATAAATATTTTTATCCTTTTTAAAATATACTTAAATTTTGTAAAACAAAATGTAAATGTTGATGATTTAGCATTCTAAAAAAAAGTTAATCAAAAATTGATTATAGCGTGGCTAATTTTCAGGTCTGCAATATAGTTTATAACTACACCAATTGTAGCAAAATCAATGACTGAGATTTGCTTTGTACATAAGGACAAGGGAAATAGGGATAGAGGAATTTAACCCACATGAGTGGTACCAATGCAAAGGAGTCATTAAGCAAGGAAAAGAAGCATAACCCGAAGTAGATTGAATATATTATATTGACTTGGAAAAACCATAGCCTCCGAGACATAATGCAAGGTAAAAACTTTAATTCTAGGTCATGGTTTCAAATTTAAATATCTTCTTGGATACATGCAAAAACATAAATCAAAATAAATACTATAATATGAGAAGCATATCAGCTTAGTTAATGCTCCATAGTTGTTTGTTGGCCTTCCCATCCTACCACAATAGTACCGTGGTGTTGAGCTTCAAAAGTCACAATCGCAAATGTTTAGTGTACAAAAATAGCCAGATAATATAGTGGAATAAATAATGTTATGTATTTCATCATTGAATCATAGGTTGTTATTCTATTATCACTTAAATTTCATTCTTCATTCTCTGTGATTCCACTGTAAGTATGGAAAAAACTTAAAGTTTTGTCCTAGGCAAGGTTTTTTATGCATTCATAATAGTGGTGCTGTAATCAAAAGTAGCAAGTAATATATAAATTTAGAGAAGGAAATAAACTTGTAGGTAATAATGTTTAATGGAACTCCAAAGTAAGCCAAATGCTTAAAACATGGAGCATTAAGTCATTTTTTAGTGCAGGCACAATAATTGGCAACCACTTGTAGAAAAAAGACAGGTAAAAGAACAGGGTCGGAACAAAAGCATGTCCAACGTAAGCAGCAATAGAAAAACGAAATAAACTTCATCTTAAAAAATAGTAGTTAATGAGTTTGCATTATATGGAAAAAAAACCTAGACATAGTAGTTTCCAACAAACAAGAAGGAAGTATCATGAATTGAAATAAAATGAGTAGATCAAATGTAATGGAAGGGCATTTGAGCACAATCTGAATGGACTATGTCAGAAAGTCAAGAAGCAGCAAATTGTCCAACCGTATATATATATTGCGTAAAACTGCTTATCAACTGTTTTTTCTGGTCCAACATTACATTTTACGGAGTGCGAACCCATTTGCCGATGAGTTATTATGTGAATTAGCACTTGACTTCTTAGTGATTTGAAAGCAAAAATTCTCCTCTATCATTGTCAAACGTAAATATATATTACTTTCATATATAAAACTGAATGAGATATTGGTCCATTGCGTGGGAATAAATTAAAACGGAAATTTGGTTCCACCCCTTATTTTCATTTTTGAACGTGAAAATACTTTACAAAAACATGTTTTT